>OY728157.1:1804282588-1806782588 GCA_963277665.1 Viscum album
CACTTCTATGATTTTAATTTTGAAAATAAAACATACACACTTGTAATCAATATAAAGTTTTTGTTCTAATAATATCAACATAGTTTTTAACAAAATTAATTAGTGGAAGTGATTAAAATTAATTACAGTGACTAAGGTGTAATTAGGCTTAAAATGGACTAAGACCCTATGTTCAAGAGCCCAAATGACATAGCCACTTGTCTAACACCCATTTTCTAGAAATATTTCGGCCATTAACTTTATATTAAGTAGTTGAGGAGGTTTTTTATGAGTTTTATGAGGTAATATCATGTGCACACCTAAATTATTTTAAAGAAGACCAAGTTAGTCATTTTCCTTCCCTATAAAAGGAGACCAACTCTACCCTTTCCTCACACCCATCAAACCTCTTATACTCTGAGAAGATCTTCCAAAATAATATACCAAAATCCCTCCCCTATATCTATAAGCCTACCTTTGTTCATAATACTTTCCAGGGATTCCTTTTTGTTAAACAAAAATAAGTTACCTGATTAAAAGGTAATGTCTTCTCTCAATCTCTCTAGTTTAATTTCCATTCTCCAACCCCTAAAATATTTTTATTATCTTCTTGTAAAATAACAACAGTATACTCAATATACTTGGATGTTTTTATACTAATTTTAAGACCTTCAATCAAACACCCCACCATCTAATGGGCAAAATAGATACTGTTTCTGTGATCGGAAAATTACTGTCTCATGAAACGATGATTGTTCAATTCTTCATTATCACCTATTAGGGTGGCCATTATGAATGAAAATATATTTATATTGATATATATTTTATTTTAATTTTTTTAACCTTCTTTAATATTTATTTATAACAAACATTTATGCTTTCCATGATTAGTAAATACAAAAATCGTGTTTGAGGAAGTGTGGACTACTGCCCCTCAAAGTGATATGATTTATTCGAATGATATATGGAATGTATAAATGCAAGGGAATATTTAAAAATATTACACAAGCAAAAAAAATATGATATTCATGAATTAATTACCTTTCTTTATATATATATATATATCATTTTCTTTATTACCCTTTCACACACTTAAAAAGCGATAATGTTATTCGTGGACGTATAGACTACCACCTCGTCGACATGATATGATTCCTTTTACACCAAAGAATTATATATATAAGAATATATGAATAAATAATATTTTATTTATAATATAAATATCATTATATAAATATTTGAGTTACCTACCCTCTTTCCATAATGATCACTTAAAATGGGAATGTTACCCATGTGTACGTACGACCTACCATCTCCATGATTGTAACATTAAATCATTTTTCATAACCATACATAATGATTGATTTTAAAATTATAATTGATGTATAAATTTGATAATTATTTCACAGTTAGTATTATGTATATGTTATATAATTAAGCCTATGATAATAGTTGACCATCAATAGTTATTTTGACACAAACCGAATTTGGTCAAAAACACCCAATGAAAACTTAATTGTTTCAGTAGTTGTAAACAAAATGGATATAAGTGAAATAAAAGTAATTATTAACCAAGAAAACGTTTTTTAAGATATTGAAAAATTAATATATTTTTATTGTATAGGAATTTACTGTACATTCACCCGAAAGGAAACACAAGGTAGAAGATTCTTGTCTCATTTTCATTCCATGAGGCATGCTTAATTTTTGTACACCAAACTTCTTATATATATTGTACATACATACACATTGACATATAATATCATGAACCCTATTATCTTCCTGGTATTTAAATGATTTATTTAATTATTAATACCTTTGGTATTTCGGATTCATATGTTACCACATTGGTAAGGGATTTTTGTCTCAATTTACATTCCATCGATGCTGAATTGTTTTCATTCACCTAGTTTCTTTTAAATTATGTATGTACTTCCATTTACAAGATATATCATGAATATCCTAACTCTCATGATATTTTAAACATTCATATAATGTTATTCCTTCATTAGTATTATGTTTTAAAATATTTTAAAGTGGTATGGGACAATTTGGAATGCCTAAAGATTATTTTCCTCAAGACTAATTCTAAAGATATTTAAATGGAATTTCTATTTGAGGAAATTACATAACCATTGTTCAAAAAAAATTCCTTCTACTTTGGTTATTCATGACCATTTTCAATTACTATTACCATTTTTATTCTTTTTGATACTCAATGTTTTTTAGAATCTTTTTTAAGAAAACATTACTTTATTTATCTATTTAGTTGGAGAACCTAGTTTCTTCTAAAAACAATGTTTTATTAAAAAAATTCAAAAATAATTTTAAAATGAGTTGGTAAATACATTTTTACTCTTTTTATATTTTACAAATATTTAAAAGGAATCTTATTGCCACTTTCCTAATGAGGGATTTTCTATTCATTTGTCATACAAAAAGAATATTCATTTTTACCTCGTATGATATGTACGGATTCATCTGTTGTCATTTTGATAAATCATCCTTGTCAAGTTAAGAGGATAATTTTTAAAGAAATTTGTTTGAAAATGAAAAGGATACTTTCCTCCAGAATATTTTTAAAATCAATTATTTTATTTCATCAATGAAAAAAACCCCAATTTTTACTCCACATGGGATTTACTGTATTTATATTATCCTTAATTTTGATATATATGGTTTATGATTTACTTGGTCAAGGATAGTATTCACATTCACTTCCCTGATTTACTTATCAGTACCCTTGAAATATTCAATCTCTTATAATCATTAAATATTGAATTTCCCCTAAATTATCTATTTCATTTATCATGGATATTACAATTCTCAAAACCTTATACCATTTTATAAATGATTTATACTTTGATTTTTCTTGATTAATCTGTATCTTCTACTCCATACAGATATTAGATAAGGAAAATTTCTAAATATATTATTTGATAAGTTAATAATTGTTTGGACTGGTGGAACATGGGAATGTCCTAGTTCTAGATATCCCCTTAATGCATCGACAGTCTCATGGGACGATTCAATTGGCTGGCCACCTTAGATGGGTTTTTACCCAACATTTTGTAAACCGTCTTGTGAAAGGACTTGAGGGTAAATGTACCATATACCTAGTAAACATGGGATTCCTTCATTTATGTTTTAATATTATTCATCCATGATATTTTGTGTCGAAATATCTTTGTATTTGTTTCATTTTCAAGATCTTGTTATTATTCATCCATGAGATAATGTGTCGACAAATCTATGGATACATTTCATTTTCAGTTCATTGAATAAATGGAATGTGTTTTAGTTTCCTAACTTTCTATATTGATATTTCCATAGTTAGTTATTTTAATGTCTTTTCCTTCTTGTTATTACCTTGCCATATTGCATACATAATTCTATTCTATTTGTTGATTACATGGAATGTGTGTTTAGTTATTCACCATGCCATATTGACTATTCTCATTGATTTATTATTTATTCCTCTATATTTTTTCCCCACTGAGCATTTGATCTCACCCTTATTAGGTTTCATTCCCCAAGATTCCAAGTATAATACTATGAAATACATGCATGGATTTTATTAGATAGATTATAGTTATCCTCAGAGTTATTTATTTAGAAAGATGAAGAAAAATATTGTTATAATCAATGTATTCATTTTTAATTCAATGCTTATTTATGTATATTATTTGCCAATATCACTAAACTGGTCGGTCCATCGAGGCTTGATTCATTGTAATCATTCCAATATATTTAATAGCAGACACTGGCTCTAGATTATCTAGGGCTGCGTCGCAAAAACACTGAAGAACTCACAAGGATTCCATGAATATTTATACACTTTGGAACTAGTTTAGTTGGTTTTATAGGATTCCTTATACATATATAATCCTTCGAACTGACAACATACTAGGATTCCTTATAAATTTTTACTCCTCAAATCTTATGAAAAACTAGGATTCGTTGAACATTTTCACTCATTGTATCTGATGACATACTAGGATGCCTCAGAAATTTATACTCCTTGGATCTGACCCACTAGGATACCTTGGATATTTCAAATCCTTGGATCATAGCCCATGTAGGTATGATACATGATTACATGGAATAGGTTGTTTATGGTTGTTATCGTTCTTTGTAGATACCCCTTATGATTTATTGTTTTATAACAGTGAGTCGTGACAGACATCACAGTAACACCTTTACTTTTATTTATTTTAATATTTCAATATATACACATTTCTTAAGCTTATATTAACTAAATTGACTTGTTATAGACACCATTAGTTGTGTCATGATGATTACTATCTCACAATCTATTCATACTGTCGTTTGGTACTCAGAAAGACTTCCTGGATGTTGGTAAGGACAAGGGAAATTACTTCTTGGTGAATATTGAGAGGTTTTTATATAAAATTAGGGAGAATATTACATGGTTATGGCTCATGATGATATTTGGTGATAATTTATTTTTTAATATTAGAAATTTTGATACATGTATTGTTTTGGATACCTATTTCTATATATTCCCTATCTTTTTTATAGTTAAATGACATACAATTAGTTTTTAATACGAAGCTTCTCTAGGATTTTATTATTATTATTATTTCTTTTTGGATGATTTATCACCAGTTTCAAGTTTATATTATGACTTTATAATTTATTTAACATACCAATGTGATACTCTAATAATGAGGGTATATTCTCCCCACTGTAACGTCATATACCCTCACTCCTGTTTAGAATATTTTTGTGTATGGGGAGGCACACTTGATTCAAGGTGACCCACTCGCTCATTGCACCATTTAGTGGCTCTCAGGTTAGGATGTCAGAAAGTTATATTAGGCAGTTTCTTTTGTTTTGTTTTGTCATTTTAGAATTTTATACAATAGATTAGAAATGTGTCAGATTTTTTTAATGAGATGTGTCTCAGAGTAGCTAACCCACATACATGGAAAAGCCAAATTACCTAGGAATATAACATTATGATCTAGTTTGTTCTTATTAATGTAAATGTAATTTCACAACTTTGTGTTGAAACTGATTTGTGGTGTTGATTGTGATTTTTATATTTCTTTGGACCAATATGGAAAATAGATATTGGTCTCATGCATCATTGTATGCACCTATGAAATTCACATTCCATTCCTATGGAATATCATATAGGATGTATTGCTTCACTGTGTGACATTTTTTATATGTTACTATTTAAAATATAATTATTGTTTGACTAATGTTTTTGTAGGAAATGAGAAAAATAATTGGTTACTTAAATTTCCTACATCAACCTAAAATTGTTTTTCAATATAGATTGATGTAGATAAATTATGTAGTTAATTATGGAATGTTGAATATTGGATCATTGGTCACATTAGATGAGACTTGTTTATTATTGGGATTAAATGGATGAAATAGTTACATTTATAAAGTGTATGATACATTATAAATTGGAAATTATATTCTATGTAATTTAACAATTAAAAACTATTTTTTATAAATAAATACCAAATTGAAGTTACTTTAATTTATGAAATGAGAAGGTTTTCATTAAATGGAGGTGAGAATTGCAAATTAATGAGTTATTTACCCTATAACCTACAATTGACCATTTTTATACCGTAATACCTATATTATAGAAAATAACATGATTATGACCTAACATTAGTAATGGATAGTTGGTAGTATATATTTCATTCTTGTGATATTTATGTCAACCAGAACTAGCTTTTAATGTAGGAAGAGGGTGTGATTTGTGTGTAAGAAGGATTGTACATACCCTTTTCAAGTTTCTAGGAAATTTCCTTTATATAATTTTGTATGAGGTGTGTGAATGGAATTTATTGATATATTCCACCATGATGACCACCAGTTGTGTGCGGGGATGGTGGTGAAGACCATGCTCCATTGGTGGTGGGCCCTAGGCCACCAATAGAACCTCAAGTAGTGCCGCTTTTGGAACCTATGGGCATAAGTGAAATTGGTGCTAATGCCCAATATCAAATGGGTTTCCTATGATTTATGAAGAAAGTTCAAAGATCCCCATGACCAACCCCGTCTATGGTATATTTCAGGCATGAGTTTTAGTAGTAGAATCCACCCATGTTTTGGGGGTATGGAAGACCATAGGTTGCAAAGTCCTGGCTTCATGAAATGCTATCAATTGTTGAGCATCTTGATACACCTCATAATAGGAGATAGAGTTTATCTAGGTATATGATTTGGGATTCTGACAAGAGATGGTGGGACATTATTACATAGATATATCAACATCTGGATATTTGTTGGAGGGGATTTCTTGTCTTATTTCTATACAAATATAGTGAGTGTTGATAGATCCATGGAGTTTACACACACATAGGATGGAGCCTTATCATTCATGGTCTATTATTCTCATTTCATGTAGACGTTGAGTTTCAAACATATTCTATTATATGACGAGTTATCTAAATCTATGATATTTGGGGATAGTATCGGGTATGACATATGATCACATGTGAATGTTTTTTTCTTACCACCATATCTGGAATAGTAACTCAGGTGGTTGTCACTTAGTGTAACTTCAGAGAAGGTGGGAAAAGACGATAGTGTACTCAGCTTCTCAGCATAGTGGTTTAGTTTCTAGTGTCTAGAAGTGACACTTTTAGATCCATCATGAGGAGAATATTGACTATAGCATGAGTTCATGTAGTTATTTTTTCTGTCACCAGTGTTGGAGGAAGGGAAACAAGGGGATCTGGTGTGATAGAAACCCATTCAAGTGTCAGGCATGTGGTAGGATAGGAAATATATAGTATTTTTTCCTAACATTACCTATAGTATATAGTGAGATAGGTTTTCACTGACTCCATATTTAGGATCGAGGTCAGTAGCTTCTCATCCGGTAGGGTGCTGGAGTATAATTTGTTGATCAGGTCGAGGTGGTGTTCATGGAAAAGGATGTTAGATACCAGACTTACAATGCTAGAAGATCATACTTTCATAGTGTAGTTATTCTATATATAATGTATGTGGATTAGGTCATATGTATATAGTGCACCATATACACAAGGAGTTGAGTGTTGAACCTTATACAGTGATAGGTTCTATTCCAGTAGCCTCTACATTTGTATAAGCTCTTTTTAATACATTTTCTTCCCATTCTAATGTAACACCCCGAGATTTTATGAAAAATATTATTTTTAATTTCATTAATGTCTTGTGTTGTATGCTACACCAAAAGAAGCTTGCACAACATGCATCCCTGACTTGCCTTTCATTACACACAATCGCGACCTTCCTTGATAACGTGTGTTGTATGCAATACCGAGTTTCACTAAACAACGATATGCTATTAAAATACTATTAAAACTAGCTGTTATGAATAGTAATAACCACTTTTTGAAATTTTCCAAATTTCATCTTTCAAAATGGACTTCATTTTTGGATTCGGAATATCGAAATTAGCCTAGGGTGAAATTTTGGTATTTTTCTGAAAACATTCAATTTTTGATGAATAGTGAAAACACTAGGTTACTTTTTAAAAACCGACTTTTTATTTAAATAATTATTTAGTCTATTTAAATTTATTTTAGGTCAAAATTGACACCAAATACCTATATAAGTTCAATTTAATTCATTAGAGTCATTTTATAATAATTTTATATATATAAAAATTTTATTGAACTTTTGACCGTCTTTTACCCACCTCCTAAGAGAATTTCAAAATTCACATAAAAATAATTTTACCGCTTCTGTGAGTGGAATTTCAAAAATCTGAGAGACATGGTTGATTTCAGTATGTAAAATGTGGTTCAATGAGGTTAAAATAATTTTTGGTGAATAGTAACTTTTTACTTTTTTTACCACGGTTAAAAGTAAATAAGGTAATTAAGGTGAAAATGATATTATTATTACCCTAACACATGTCCTAATTCTATTGGATAATTGTAATTCGACCTCAAACAACCTTAGGGATAAAATATGACCATTTATGCCCACTTGGATTAGATTAGGACATTTATTATTAATTTATTTAAAGAAGGGTTAAAATAGTTAAAATCAAAGTTTCGTAACTAACCCATTTTTAATATAGGGTTGTACATTAGATAAATTAGACTATAATTATTAATTTGAAATATAAAACTATTTCGGACATAATGGTATTTTATTTTTAATTTTTAAACTTAAAATAATTTAATTTATTTATGACACAATGATGATGCATTAATTATCTTATTAATGAAATACTGACATAATTGATGTTATAAATACCCAAATAAATGTAATTTGAGACTTTTTATGAATTAAACTAATTTTATAGGTTAATATGACATGTTAGTATTTATTTAGTTAACTTTTTTTGAACTAATCATTCTGTTATGATTTTCAAAAAATCAATTACCAAATAGTGTCAAAATTGACATCAAATAGTTTTTAAAACAAATATTATATTATTAATTGTCATTTTATTCCTAAAAATATATGTTTCGGCTAAATGACTTAGATAAGGATATATATATTAATAATAAACAACTTGGGGTTCGTTTATCTTGTTATAGTAAGTTTATTAACCTTATAGTGTAAGAAAACGAGAAGACACGGTAAAAGAAAAATTATTTAACTTAAAGTTAAATCTAAATGATAAGGTTAAAATAGAAACCTAAACTTGTCTAAATTCTATTGGACGAGATTCTTTCTACCCATCCCCACCTTAGCTTCAAAATAACTCAATTTGGAGCTATTAAAAACCGAATATGACTTTATAATAAAATAATATTTTTAGTTATTCCAAAGGTGCCCATCTCCTCCCTTTTAAAAGGGCACCTCCTCCCTCTCTTCCTCACACCACATTGAGCCTTCAATCTCGACCCAACCCTGCCAAATTCTCTTCTCCACTTCCTTAGAAACATCCTAGAGTTCTTGGTCTTCTTCAAAGACCAATTTTGGTGCCCTAAGAGGAGGTCTCAAAGAGGCGCTTCAAAGAAGAGGTAATGTCCGTTACCGATTCATTGAATTTTATTTCTTCTTCCACTTCTTATTATTTAGTTGTTTCATTATGAAGTAATAACATCAGTATAACTCATATACTGATATTTTATTATAAGTATGAAACAAACCTATTTCACCATCTATCCATCCTACTGAATACGAAATCACCACACGTGCGTACGCACGGAATACCGTCTCCACGCCGTGGTGAAATCTGTTTTTCCACCAACACCTTACATGGATGGGTATAATGGTGTAAAGAATAACTATATATGGTTATTATAACATCATACTGATTCTGATATATTATACCATCCACTACAATTCTATTCAATAATCATGGGAATGATATCATCGCTCATGCGTACGTACGGAATACCGTCTCCACGACGCGATGAGATTCATTCTCAATGATTAACCATTCATAAATGATTATAAAGTATATATAATAAGTAATCATGAAATATATTAAATAATAATTCTACTGAATTTATGTATATATATATTTATGTCATCTATTTAGTTTCATTCAATTCAATAAGGAAATGAAAACAGCGTTCATTCATACGTATGACCTATCGTCTCCATGAACGGTGTATTTCATTCCTATTATCGATCTATAATATATATATGTATATGATGAATATATATTATATATAAATCATGTTGTACATTATGGAATTATTTAAATCAGGATATAATTATTAATATCAAGAACGACAAGTCGAAACACATACGATAAATGAAATGATTTTATCCAAAACGCTGCTTTAACATGGAATTTACCAAAGAACGGGTAATATAAAGTCATAAGTGAAACATATATGATATCATAACAATGAATATGATTCTTTAATAAGTCAATTAAATTATTTAAATCAATATACAGGAGGTTTGGATATGTACGAAGCATATTGGACCTAAGGTAAGGGATAATTTTGCAAATCTCATTTTTATCTGAGATTGCTTATTTGTAAGTATTTAATAGGGTTATTACAATCGTCCATGTCCATGTTTTATAAAAGTTTTTTCATGTATGTTTAAAGTCCTTTTTACCCATTTTGACTTTTACCCAATGGTATGGAAGGAATCTTTCTTTTATTTACCCTACAAGGTACTTTTTGACTTTTCCTACAAAAGTACGAGCAGAATGTTTTTTTAACGTATAGGGCATGAAAGGATTTTTACGGTTTTATAAAGCATTATTTTCATGAAGCTTCCTCTAAAATATTTCATGACTATTTTCAACAAAATATCTTTCTTATAAAATTTCATGACGTTTTGTGAAAAGAAATTGATTTTGAAGAAAAAATTATATTTTCCACAAGAATTCATTTCAAGTGTTTTATCAAAACCATTTTCCATCTAAGATGACCTTATTTCATATGTGTATGTTTCATGTTTAATGTATCTATGATATATATGGTTTCACATTTCTTATTATGAAATGATATCCATTTCTTTTATATGGATTATGTGATGATGGGATGATGTTTTTGAAAACCCTTTTATTCGTTGGGTTATTATGAATGATGTATGTTTATGTTCTGGCACAAGTAAGAATGATTTAATTATGAGATGGGTGGGACCTATATATCCCTCCAATGAATTTGGTAAATATTTATATCTCATAAGATAGACATGGCTGGAAAGGTAAGTTAATATAGTTCAGTGTTACAGGACTGAAATGAGGAGTGAACTCGATTCAGAAAGGGACTTTGTCCACTAAGATGGTCTTGGCAGCAATGCCTTGGCTACTATGGAAATCATAACAAGTGCCTAATTGAGGCCACAATTACATGATTTATTCCCATGATATTTTATCATTATTGATGTTCCCTTATGATATATGCCTTACGTACTTCCAAGGTTCATGTCTTTGCTCAAGATTTTGATGTTTAGATTTTATGTTCAAGTTTTTGCATTCAAATGTTTATGGATTGTTTTATATTCTCTATGTTTACCCATAATGTGAATTTGATCTCACCCCTTTTATGTTTTATTTTCCCCAGGATATAAAGAAAGGTTTTAGGTAAGAAAAAAATGGGAAGATCTTTATGGGAGATGTTGAAGATCTTTCACCAAGATTAGAAGATTATATTCCAAGTTTACAAAGACACATAAACTATTACGGTACTTGTGTGTCTGTTTTTTGTTATGTACTAAGTATTCCGCAAAAGTAATGTAATTTCCATGTATGTCAAGCTTTGGGTCTCTACAGTTGGTATCAGAGGCAAAGGAGGTAGTAATGTATCCGATCCTTGGGAACTCTCACATGTGAGCGTTGGACAAAGCATGACTCTCTGCCCAAGGGCTTCCTGAGGAAATGGCTGCCACTGGGGATGGTAGTGTGTCCCATCCAGGGGGTGTATCTGCCCATGGAGTGCCCCAATAGGTATCAATTATAGTCCAGTGGAAGTAATTTCAGACCGTTATAGTTGGTATAAGAGGAAATTTTTAGTCAACCTTTGGAAACTAGCGTGTGAAAACGTTAGTGAGATCCCTAGAGATATTTCTAAGGTATGTCTAGGGATGACCCTAAAGATAAGTATACGTATATGATATAGTCCTAGAACTATGGTAACAATCTTAGAATTTAACCTAAGATGTTAGATATTGATGGTACTCCCCCTTTATTATGTTGTTTTCCCTAGCATGGTTTTTGCTTCTCACACTATTCTTTTTGGGTTTTAGACGATGGCTGGAACCCGAAGGAACTGTGTTGATCAATGTAATTGACAATGCAATTATTGTCCTCCTGAAAAAACAAATTTTATGGGAGATGGAGTGAAAAATCTTATTTCTATACATACACAAGCTATGAATCATTCTGGGCTTCCAAATGAGAAGAGAAGGGAACAATATTCTATTGAGTCCTTCATGAGGCAACGTCCACCTTCTTTTAGTGGGTCTTCCGATCCACTTGTTGCTGAACAATGGATCAGTACCACCGAAAAGATATTTTCTATTCTTCAATGTTCTGAACATGATAAAGTCATCTTAGCATTATATCGTTTGGAAGGTGAAGCTGATCAATGGTGGAATCTTATCAAGAATACGAGCCCAAGAGATGAAATTGAGTCCATGGAATGGGATGACTTCAAGAACTTATTTTTCAATAAGTACTTCCCTCATATTATTCAAACAAATATGGAGAAGGAGTTTCTTTAACTAAAGCAAAAGGATGATGAATCTGTTGGTATATACGAAGCGAATTTTACAAGGCTTGCAAGGTATGGATCTGGCTTTATCATCCAACCTGAAAGTAAAGTTGATCGATTCTTCAGTGGCTTAAAACCAAATCTTCGAATGGCATTAGAAATAAGAGACTTCAGTAGCTATGAAGAAATTGTTTGTTGTGCTATTAAGGTAGAAATGGAAGTTGGTGTTACTTATCCATCTCATAGTTTTGACAAGAAATGAAAGATGGAGTTCAAGGAGAAATCTCAGAATAATGGTGAAAAGAAGATGAATGTTTCCTTATGCTCAAAGTGTGGAAAAAAGCACGGTGGAGATTGTCTTAAAGGGATTAGAAAATGTTTTAAGTGTGGAATAGAAGGTCATCGAGCAGTTGATTGTCGAAGTAATGGGAAAAAGGTTTCTAATGATGTGAATAGAGAAAAGGCCACAGATAAATCTCCACCAACACTTCAATGCTTCAAGTGAAAGGAAATGGGGCATTATGCTAATAAATTCCATAATCCAAGGGTTAGTGATGACCGACATGAGTAACCACTTAAGGAAAAGGACAAAGGGAAGTCACATGTGATCACTATTGACAATGTTAAATATGAAAACAATGTGGTGGAATGATTAAGTGTTTATGTAATGGGATTCCAAAATAATTTTGCATATAGTATTGTGGAATATTGGAATATTTATGTATTGATCTATTGTGGTTTTCAATAATTTTATGGTACCGGTAACCATGGAAAGTGATTGAGATATTTTTGGAAATAATATGATATGCGCATAATGAAGGGATAAGGAGAAAATGAAATGTTTGACAGTATTCATGAGCTCATGACTGATATAAGGAAATAGTTATATCATGGTTTGAGGTTTTGGTATGTTAAAAAAGTTAACTTTTGACAGCACTCATGTTTTCACTAAGATTCAATGGGTATTCATTTTTCAAGAGAATAAATGATTAAGGCCTTGGAATGTTTGGAATGTGACCAACAAGACATATCTCATGATATATGGGGATCAACGATGGTATTAAAATGCTTGTTATATGAACTCTTTGGTAATCGTTTTCACTATAATATGAGATTGGACAGCAGTATTTTGGGGTAATCCTAAAGATTGGAAAGGATTATGTTGGACATAAGTTAATATTGTTTAAGGATAGAACTTATTTCGATATTATTGATGGGACAACCTGCAGGACGAGCGACATCCCATCGTGTCGGACAAGGCTGTGGGAATTGAACCCACAACCGAAGTGCGACTAGCCTTTATCGCCTACCACTGGCCTACAGGAAGTCCCTATTTAGTAGAAACTAGTTTTATTATATTAAGCAGTATGATATATGAAGTATAAGTCCATTTTAGGAACCATATATGATTAATCTCACTATAGATCGACTTATGTATATTTAATAACTTTTGCTAACCCTTTGTTTGAGACAGATGGAATAACCCGTCATTCTATCACATGATCTGCTAACACTTCACGAATAACAAATTCAACTTCATTTATTTAAGAGTTGAAGTGGAAATTGGTCAAGGCACGAACAACAGTGAGATTGTACCAAAATAAAGTAAGTATTTATTCTAATTCAAATTCTTCAACTTTAGGGAAATGATATTGAAAACCAAAAATTCTGTCCTAGTTCCCTTATATCCGATGAATCATATGGTACCTTAGATAATCACAAATATATGGCTTTGTGATTGTTGGCTTTTTCATATCCATGTTCTCTACCACTCTCCATTAGAACATGATGGTTAGGTTTCTCTTCCATATCCATATTTTCACCTATGTTCTCCTATGTGGAAACCCGGTGATTAGTTAATTTGGGTAACCGTTATGTTTCATACTTTAGTTTTTAAAGAATGGTTTTGGTATTCTTTTTTATGATGTGGGTTTCTATTAAAGAAAACTTTTGAGTAGTAAACCATTTATAACATCGACGAATTTCGAGGGTGAAATTTATTTTAAGGGGGGTAGAATGTAACACCCCAAGATTTTCTGAAAAATATTATTTTTAATATCATTAATGTCTTGTGTTGTAGGATACACCAAAAGGAGCTTGCACAACATGCATCCCTGACTTGTCTTACATTACACGCAATCGCGACCTTCCTCGATAGCGTGTGTTGTATGCAATACCGAGTTTCACTAAACAATGATATGCTATTAAAATATTATTAAAACTAGCCGTTATGAATAGTAATAACCACTTTTTGAAATTTTTAAAATTTCATCTTTCAAAATGGACTTCATTTTTGGATTCGGAATATTGAAATTATCCTAGGGTGAAATTTTGGTATTTTTCTGAAAACATTCAATTTTTTATGAATAGTGAAAACACTCGGTTACTATTTAAAACCCGACTTTTTATTTAAATAATTATTTATTCTATATAAATTTATTTTAGGTAAAAATTGTCACATAATACCAATATAAGTTCAATGTAATTCATTAGAGTCATTTAATAATAATTTTAGATATATAAAAATTTTATTGAACTTTTGACCGTCTTTTACCCACCTCCTAGGAGAATTCCCAAATTCACATAAAAAAATAATTTTACCGCTTCTGTGAGTGGAATTTAAAAAATCCGAGAGACACGGTTGATGTCAGTAAGTAAAATGTGGTTCAATTAGTTGAAAATAATTTTTGGTGAATAGTAACTTTTTACTTTTTTTACCACGGTTAAAAGTAAATAAGGTAATTAAGTGTAACAATGATATTATTATTACCTTAACACATGTCCTAATTCTATTGGATAAGTGTAATTCGACCAAAAACAATCTTAGGAATAAAATATGACCATTTAGTCCCACTTGGATTAGATTAGGACATTTATTATTAATTTATTGAAAGAAGGGTTAAAATAGTTAAAATCAAAGTTTAATAACTAAACCATTTTTAATATAGGGTTATACATAAGATAAATTAGACTATAAAAATTCATTAGAAATATAAAAATATTTCCTACATAATGGTATTTTATTTGTAATTTTTAAACTTAAAATAATTTAATTTATTTATGACATAATGATGATGCGGTAATTATCTTATTAATGAAATAATGACATAATTGATGTTATAAATACCCAAATAAATATAATTTGAGAGTTTTTATGAATTAAACTAATTTTATAGGTTAATATGACATGTTAGTATTGATTTAGTTAACTTTATTCTAACTAATAATTCTGTTATGATTTTCAAAACAATCAATTACCAAATAGTGTCAAAATTGACATCAAATAGTTTTTAAAACAAATATTATATTATTAATTATTATTTTATTCCTAAAAATCTAAGGTTCAGCCAAATGACTTAGATAATGTTATAAATATTAATAATAAAAAACTTGGGGTTCGTTTGTCTTGTTATAGTAAGTTTATTAACCTTATAGTGTAAGAAAACAAGAAGACACGGTAAAAGAAAAATTATTTAACTTAAAGTTAAATCTAAATGATAAGGTTAAAATAGAGACCTAAACATGTCTAAATTCTATTGGATGAGATTATTTCGACCCATCCCCACCTTAGCTTCAAAATAACTCAATTTGGAGCTATTAAAAACCGAATATGACTTTATAATAAAATAATATTTTTAGTTATTCCAAAGATGCCCCTCTCCTCCCTTAAAAAAGGGCACCTCCTCCCTCTCTTCCTCACACAACTTTGAACCATCAAGCTCAGCCAACCCCTGCCAAATTCTCTTCTCCACTTCCCCAGAAAAATCCTAGAGGTCATGGTATTCTTCAAAGACCAATTTTGGTGCCCTAAGATGAGGTCTCAAAGAGGTGCTTCAAAGAAGAGGTAATGCCTGTTACCGATTCTTTCAACTTTATTTCTTCTTCCACTTCTTCTTCTTTAGTTGTTTCATTATGAAGTAATACCATCAGTATAACTCATATAATTATATGTTATTATAAGTATGAAAAAACCCTATTTCACCATCTATATATCCTACAGAAAATGAAATCACCACGCGTGCGTACGTACGGAATACCGTCTCCACACCGTGGTGAAATCTATTTTTCCACCAACACCTTACATGGATGGGTGTAATGGTGTAAAGAATAACTATATATGTTTATTATAACATCATACTGATTCTTATATATTATACCATCCACTACAATTCTATTCAATAATCATGGGAATGATATCATCGCTCGTGCGTACGTACAGAATACCGTCTCCACGACGCGATGAGATTCATTCTTAATGATTTACCATTCATAAATGATTATAAAGTATATATAATAAGTAATAATGAAATATATAAAATAATAATGCTACTGGATTTTTGTATATATATATATGTATGTCATCTACTTAGTTTCATTCAATTCAATAAGGAAATTAAAACAGCCTTCATGCGTACGTACGGCCTACCGTCTCCATGAACGGTGTATTTCATTCCTTTTATAGATCTATAATATATATATGTATATGATGAATAAATATTATATATAAATCATGTTTTACATTCTGGAATTATGTAAATCAGTATGTAAGTATTAATATCAAGAACGACAAGTCGAAACACATACGATAAATGAAATGATTTTATCCCAAACGCTGCTTTAACATGGAATTTACAAAAGAATGGGTAATATAAAGTCATAAGTGAAACATATATGATATCATAACAATGAATATGATTCTGTAATAAGTTAACTACATTATTTAAATCATTATACACGAGGTTAGGATACGTATGAAGCATATCGGACCTAAGGTAAGGGATAATTTTCCAAATCTCATTTTTATCCGAGATTTCTTATTTGTAAGTATTTATTGGGGTTACTGCAATCATCCCTATCCATGACTTATAAAAGTGTTTTCATGTATTTTTAAAGTCCTTTTTACCAATTTTTACTTTTACCCCATGGTATGGAAGGAATATTTCTTTTATTTACCCTACAAGGTACTTTTTGACTTTTCCGACAAAAGTACGAGCAGAATGTTTTTTTAACGTATACGGCATGAAAGGATTTTTACGGTTTTATAAAGCCTTATTTTCATGAAGATTCCTCCAAAATATTTCATAACTATTTTCAACAAAATCTTTTTTTTTAAATTTCATTATGTTTCGTGAAAAGAAATTGATTTTGAAGAAAAAATGATATTTTCCTCAAGAATTCATTTCAAGTGTTTTATCAAAACCATTTTCCATCTAAGATGACATTATTTCAAATGTGTATGTTTCAAGTGTAATGTCTTTATGATTTACATGGTTTCACATTTCTTATTATGAAATGATATCCATTTCTTTTATATGGATTATGTGATGATGGGATGATGTTTATGAAACCCCTTTTATTCGTTGGGTTATTATGAATGATGTATGTTTATTTTGTGGGACAAGTAAGAATGATTTCATTATGAGATGGGTTGGAACTATATCTCCCTTCAATGCATTGGGTGAAGATTTATATCTCATGAGATAGACATGGTTGGAATGGTAAGTTAATCTGGTTCAGTGTTACAAGACTAAAAGGAGGAGTGAACTCAATTCAGAAAGGGACTTTGTCCACTAAGATGGTCTTGGCAGCAATGCCTTGGATACTATGGAAATCATAACAAGTGCTTAATGGTTGCCACAATTACATGATTTATTCGCATGCTATTTTATCATTATTGATGTTCCTTATGATATATGTCATACGTACTTCCAAGGTTCATGTCTTTGCTCAAGATTTTGATGTTTAGATTTTATGTTCAAGTTTTTGCATTCAAATGTTTATGGATTGTTTTATGTTCTCTATGTTTACCCTTACTGGTCATTTGAGTTCACCCCTTTTATGTTTTCTTTTCCCCAGGATATAAAGAAAGGCTTTAGGTAAGAAAAAAAAGGGGTAGATCTGTATGGGAGATGTTGAAAATCTTTCACCACGATTAGAAGATTATATTCCGAGATTCCAAAGACACTAAACTATTACGGTCCTTGTGTGTCTGTTTTTGTTATATATTAAGTATTACACAAAAGTAATGTAAGGTCCATGTATGTCAATATTCGGGTATCTACAGTTGGTATCATAGGTAAAGGAGGTATGAATGTATCTGATCCTTGGGAACTCTCACATGTGAGCGTTGGACGAAGCATGGCTCTCTGCCCAAGGGCTTCATGAGGAAATGGCTGCCACTGGGGATGGTGATGTGTCCTGCCCAGGGGGTGTAGCTGCCCATGGAGTGCCCTGATAGGTATCAATTATAGTCCACTGGAAGTAATTCCAGACCGTTACATCCAACATATCTCTTCCTGTTGGGGAGATCCATAGGCCTGATGTTCATTTTTACAATGGAATGATGACACTTGATATACCTTTTGGGATTTAATTATAGAGTGTATGCCTATGCAGGTAGTTCACCCTTGATGTAGGTGGGTGTCATGGAGCTTGGAGGAGCTTGGAGATTAGTGGCAATGAAACCCTAAATGATTGATGTGGAGTTCCCCCCTCCCCCCATCCCAGTGGTGGTAGGGGGGAGGATTATTTTATTCTGCCGCCTCCGAGCTCGGAAAAACCAATTATTCCCTTTTCCAGCCCTAGTTTTCTTCCTGATTTCCCGGTGATTTATCTAAGCCTGAAGTTCCCTAACATGCATCTTGGTGGCCCTCATCTCCCAATTTTGCTGTCAAAGTTCCATGAAGCATTGAGCCTTGTGGATTTGACATTGGTGGCCTGCTTCAATCATTGATGACTGTCAGTTGATGATTTCGAGTGGTTTGTGTTTTGTAAATGGGATCGACAAGAACACAAGATTGTTGGTCTTATTGATAAGAGGCATCTCATGATACTGTTTGTCTCGGAGGAAGATCTGATACGGGCCAAGTCTAGTGATCCCTGAAATTACAGTGGATGCAAGTTCTTCCTTTTGCAATGGACTTTCAATCTTTTCATGAATCGCGACCCATCCTCGGTTTCCACATGGGTAAGTTTTCCTCAACTCCATTTACCCTTTCAAAATTTTACAATCATCCTCCTGATTGGAAATATGGTGGGTTTCTCCCTTTTTTATGATACTCGTAGCTCTACGGTGAGTCACCCAATTAATAAATGCATTTGTGTGGAGGTGGATGTGTCGATGCCCCCTGTGGAGTGGATTTGGATTACTGTTGGTACAGTGTTTAGACAGAAACTGGTCGTGGTTTTTTGAGTCAAGGGTTAACTACTGCTCGAACTGTTATCACCTGGGGAATCTGGTGTCACGCTTTCATTCTGAAGGTAGGAGCAGGAAGTTTGATCCGAAGGTGAGGTCATGCGAGGGCAAGCAACAGTTTCCCATTAGGCTCATGGTATGGTTTTTGTTACTGAGAACCGTGATGATGTCACCATGGGAAGGAAGGAAGTGGAATCTTCTAATCCATTGGTCACTGTAGTTTTTCACAGGCTTAAATATGATTTGAGGATGGTGGATGGTGTGGAAATGTTTGTTGCCAAACGTTTCTTGAGAATGGGTGTCCCTGGATCAGAAGGTAGGTTATTGAGCAGCAACAAGGAGGTTGTTTGGTCTGAGGGGAATTATCCCGGGGTGAAGGGAAACTTGGAGTCTACTGTATGTGGGGATAATCTTCTGATGGGGATTTTAGAGGGTTTTGATGATGGGTTCTATGGCTGGGATCTTTATAATGAATGTGTGATGATCACTGTTCCCATAGGAAATCAGTTTCAGGGGATGGAGGAGGAGGGTGTGGAGAAAGGTATTCATGATGGTGTTAACATACAGTCTAAGGGAATATTTCAAGAGGATGATGAAGTGAATGGGGTAATGTAAAGTAGGGATATGTGAAGGGAATGAAGTGATGTATAACCCACAATGCTTAGCTCTACTGGACACTGACAGTCATCTCCAACAGAACCAGTTGTAGATTTATCAGGATATCTAGATTCCTGAAAAATGGGGAGACATTACTGATAGTGATAAGGAAAATTTTTGAGGCATGGATAGACCCTCATATAGGGATGTTGTCCAGGGAGGGAAGAATATATTGTCAGGGAATCAGAAAGATATTCTTTATTCAATGTGAAGGATGCCGAGAAATTATTAATCTTATTTTCTAAAGTCGATGTCCACTAGGTCACTCAATAAAGGTATGCAAGTGACTAATGAATTCCACTCATTAGAGCGGTTAAATATTAGAAGTAACAATGCCAAGGTTATGAAGTAGTATGAATGTGCGGAATTGGAATTGGTGACTGTGGATGAATTTCCTGATCAAGGAGGTGGTGAAGGGCTTGATTTTGATGGTATGTAGTTGTTGTTTTTGTCCTGTGGGGTTGGTTTTCTGTACTTTTCCATTATTTTAATAAATGGTCAGAGTTCCACCTATAACTAATCTTTCAGGTAGGTGGGTGTCATTACCTATTGAACCTCTCTGTCCTTGAGTTGACAACATTTGAAATCATTCTCATGATGTATTTTTTTATTCCAAAACATGATTACATTGTCTATTACCACATAAGGGTGACTTTTATATCACTAGAGGGTGGGGTATTTATTCACAAGGGTAAATGGGATGTCCAGGTAATCAGATATGGACATAAGAATCATGGTTTAAGCAAGATGTAAAACCAAATTTATATCTTATATCTGGATTATTAGGGAACACGTCAGAAATATTTCAATCCAATGGTATATCATTTTACAGATTTTTTCCCAAAAGTAATTTTAGGGATACCTTCTAAGAGATATATATAGTTCCCATTAAGAAGTTTCATAGAGTTACACCAGTATCGATTCCTCCTTACCAGATGGATACAATTTAGTTATATGATCTCAAGAGGTATGTAAAAGAATTATAATAATAGGGTTTTATACCGCCCTATACTTCTCATTGGGGTTCACCGGTCCTTTTTTCCAAGAATTCAGATGATACCCTTAGGATATGTGTGCATTACCAGAAATAAAATCAGCTGGAATTTAAGAACCAATGCCCTTTTCCCTGTATAAAATATATCTTCAACCAACATCGGGGTTTCTTTAAAATTTATATGAGATCAATTCATTATCATGTGCACGTTAGACCATCAGATGTTCCATGTACAACATTTCATAGTAGATATGGCTTGTATGCGTATTTGGTTATGCCATTCGATCTCATGAACATTCCAAAAGTATTTGTGGAACTGATTAACTCGGTATTCCATCCATATCTAGATTCATTTGTGGTGGTATTCATGGATCATATCTTAGTTTATTATCACACTCAAAATGACCATGCCAAACATATTGGGAACATATTTAATACATTAAGAGAGAATTATTTATATTCTATTCTTGAAAGTACACTTTTTATAGATAAGATTCATTTCAGGGATCTTATTATCATAGATACATGAGTATTAGTTGATCTATTCAAGGTGAGAGGTGTACTTTCCTGGGATAATCACTTGAAATTCATTGATAAACAAATTTTCTGAGGGTCAGCTGGTTATTATATGCACTTAATCTAGGACTACTCACACTTAGTGGCACCTATTATAGGAATGAATTATAAAGAGTTGATGTTCACTTTGAATGAATCCTATAATATTGCCTTTCAAAAGATGAAAGAACGACTAACATCATCACATATCCTAATTCTACTGGATCTAGGTGGACGCTATATATTCTACTATGATTTATCTGGTATTGGGAAAAGAGAAGTTATGATATATGAGGAGAGTGTCACAGTATACAGGTCTCATAATTTGAGGAAACTCGAGGGGAACTACCGAATTCATGATCTCGAGTTATCCATTGTTGTTCATAACTGGATCTATTGGAGTAATTACCCTCTGATAGAGAGAAGTTTTGTTTATAAAGACCATGAAATACTCAAGTAAATTTTTACACTGTGTGACATGAATCATAGGAAACAAAGGTGGGTTAAATATCAACATTCTTTTCACTTAAATATTTCATTTATGCTTAAATAGGGAAATGCAGTTGCAAATTCTCCAAGCAGTAGGAATTAGACAGATGATGTTTAGTAGGACAGTAGAAAAATGTGTCTTATGGAATATTTTTATTGGATGTATGTATAGGTACATGACCATCATGGATATTTAGTAGTTTATGGTTATTTATAACATCTTTATTTTTTTAGAGAGTAATTATAAAGAAAATATCTCATTTTGAGGGCTTGTTCATATGGGAGAATGTTATAGGAGATGAATAAACTCTTTGTTTTTTCATTAATGATAATGATATCTTGAATGCTTAGAGAAGAATTTGGGTTCCTCTATATATATTAGAAGAGTTTATATGGGAGTCGCATTCCTCTATATAAACTATGAATCCTAACCTTACCAAGACATATCATGACTTCTTCCATCAATACTGGTGGTCGAGGTTGAATATTGAGAGTGCTTGATTTGTTACATGGTGATCCACCTATTAGTAAGTGAATTTAGAACTCTAGTGACCAATAGGGAGTTTTAGTCATTACTTATTCCTAAGTGGAAATGGGATGACATAACCTTATGTTTTGTGATAGGATTTCACAGATCACCTTGAGGAAATGATGAATTATGGGTGGTCATAGATAGGTTGGTAAAGGTAACCCATTTCCTACCCTATTTGCGAGGATTTATATATGGATGATCTTGGAAGGCTCTACATACATGATATTATATTCTTTAAGGTGGTTACAAAATTTATCATGTCATACAGAGATGCTCATTTCACATTACGATTATAGTAGGGGTTATAGAGGGCACTGGGTATATAGGTACAAAGAAGTACATCCTATCTCCCACATGGAAACATATAGTCGGAGTGTAATACATAGGTTTTGGAGTACATGATTTGGTAATGTGTTCTTTATTTCATATTATCTTGGGAGAAACACTTACCACTCACCATGTTCTCTTATAATAATAGCTTCTAGAAGACCATACATATGGATCCTTGTGAGGCTTTATATGGTAGGCTATTCCTTTCACCGCTACACTAGTTTGAGGCAGGAGAGGTAGCACTATTGTGTCCTCTTCTAGATTATGATATATAGAGTTAGGTTCAGCATATTATAATGAATATTTTTATTGAATAGTCTTGATAGAAGTCATATGTTTATCATCATAGTTTACCACTCATGTTCAATGTGAGGAGTCAGGTTTTCTTGGAAGTTTCTCTTAGATTAGGGAATATAAAGAATTAGAAAAAAGGTATGTTATTTCCACATTATGTCATTCCCTTTGATATTATATAGAGATGTAGTTCTATATCAATTTGACTTTAGTTTCCATATAGGTTCTGGTGTGTGAACAACATCTTCCATGTATCTCAACTTCACTAATATCATTATGATCTATCACATGTTTTAAACCTAAGGTGGTTGATTTATAGATATATATGTCCTATGAGAATTATCGTATCCATATTTTTGATCAAGGCATGAAGGTTCTTCGAGGTTGGTTGGTTCTCCTAGTATGGGTGAAATGGTAGCACAGACATGAACATGATGAGACTTGGATGTTAGAGGATGATCTACATTCCCAATGGATAGAGTTCCACTGGAATGGAATTCTGGGGTTGAATTGATTTAATGTGGGAATATTTTAAGTACCCATCTTTTCTATGAGGTGAAAAAAAATCTTTTTGTTAAATTTATTTGGCTTTAGCCTAATAGGAGATCCTAGTGGGGTTAAGGGGGAAACATGGGGTGTCTAGGGCTTGTAAAGATCCCAAAAACCATCATTTTAGAAGAAGGAGTTGGGCCACATGGTGAGTAGAAACCATGTTTCCCAGTAGAAATAGTTAGATCACACTGTGTGGGGGTGGTTTAGTTCACTTTCTAGGGCCACACAATTTGATCTAACCATACAACAAAGGTTTTATAGTCCTGTGTTATCTATAGAATGTTTAGCATATGGAAAATGCATAGTTGACACATAGTTTGTCTAGCTATGAACCATAACCATACAATGGGTCTCATGAGGTAGCTCTTATCTCCTGGTTCGTACCCGGTTTTTCCAACCTTGTGACCAAATCGTGTGCCCTTTAAAAGTTTGATAAAATGACACTTTTTTTCCTATGGTCTTAAAATGATTAATCAAAAATCCCCATTTCTTATTTACACCAGTTGATATCCCCTTTCCCTCTCTTGGATGCTCCATTTGAAGACTTTGATCTAGGATTTGATCTTATTTCACCATCTTATGTCTAAATCAAGATCCGCTCATCATGTTGGATAAAAACTGGTGAGCTTTTCAATCCATAGTCTCATTTAATCATTTTTATTTCTCTGGATGATACGTTTTTGTTTCAAGATAAGATGCACTATTTCTATGGATTTCATCAATTCATCTATTTTATTCTGATCTGGACTAAATTAGTGGATAATACTTGATGAGTACTCCTTGAAATGCATATATTATGTGGTCTATAGATTTTCCCTTACATTTAGTGGTTTATACCCTATTTTCTTTGTGCTTCATGTCATACATTTTGGTATTTTCTTCCTAAAATGAGAAACAAATGAGTTAAATGTTAAATTCAAGTTTAAGACATGTCATGGAACCATTTTATAATATTAGAGGTCATTGAACTCAACTAGGACCCCCCATGGGGTGGGTTATTTCTTTTGACCATGAATATTCCACCCTTGGAGTGTTTTGATTTCGCTTTTCATTTTTTGGAATTGAATATGGTAATAAAGTGGTTTGATTAAAGGTGTAAGAAACTTAAATCACCTTTTAATTTGTATATGAATGGTATGAAATTTATAATTACTTGGATTGTATATGGTTATAATGTTATTAGTGAATGGATTATCGAAATGATTAATAAAATGGTTGATGAAATGGTTATGATGATAATTGGATTTACGTTACGACACCAATGACCTCCCTTGGATGCCTTGGAAATTTCTACTCCTTCGATCCGGATTACATGGATTTCTAGTATGCTTCGTACATTTATACTCTATGGATCCGGTGACCCACAAGTTTTCCTTGGATTTTTCTAATCCTTGGATCTTACAACATACTAGGATGCCATGAAAATTTATTCTCTCTGTATTTGAAAACATACTAGGATGCCTTGGATATTTCAAATACTTTGATCTAACCCATTATGATGGCTTGGAAATTTTTACTCCTAGGATCTTTCCCTATGTAGTCTTAATCCTTCATTGCATGATATAGTCCATTGATGATTCTTACCATGATTTAAAGATATATCTTGTTATTTAGTTTCTTGATAATAATGATCCTTAATAGACTTGACAATATAAATTCTACTTTTTTATTTTACTTATGATATATATGTGTACTACTTCATCATATATACACATTCCAGTCTTGTTATTGATACCATTAGTGGTGGTGTATTATGTGTTATCTCACACCCAATTCAGGTCACCATTTGGTACCTTGATAGACTTCTAGGATGCAGGTATGGATTGGGGAAAACACCTTCTTAGTGATTCCAGATTTATTATTGCATTGGATAAGGGGAGAGCGTGATGACGATATAAGTTATGATATAATATTGAGACATTTTTTTGTCTTTTTTTACTTTTTATAAATGTATTATACTAGATACCTATTTCCCTGTATTTTCTATCTTTTTTATAGCTCCATGACATACAAATAATTTTTTATATGATGATGCTCTTATATTTGATTATTTTTATTTTTGTCTTGATGATTTATCTCTATTTTCAAGTTGATATTATTCTTACCTGTTTTATTTATTTATGATATCGATGTGATACACTGGTCGTGAGGGTATAGTCTCCCCATATATCATCATATACCATTACTGCTACTCAATAACCTCTAGAATACAAGGAGGCACACTTGATGATATATGACCCACTAGCTCAGGGAACCATTGAGTGGATCATGGGCCAGGATGTTACACATAGCATTATAAATTACATTAATTATAGTTTAAATAAAACTAGTGGGAGTATATTTAGACATAAAGATTTATAAATTGTAATAGATAAAATATTAAATCAGATAGATTCATTGTCAAGGTCATTTTATTTCATAAAATAATTGAGTATGTCTTGGTAGAGTAATATATTAACATAAATAATTACATTTTTTACCAACATAATCTCAAATAGTAATTTAAATTCAATTTATCCATGATGATAATGAAATTAGAAATAATTCTATATATAAAACTAAATTTATTTGTATATTGACATATGATGTTTTGAAATAAACAAGTTTGAATACTATGTTCAAAGAATTGATCAATAGAAACATGATTCCTATGTCTCACCATTATTCAAGAAATATTCTTCATTTCTCAAAATATAATTTTTTTCGGTGGTTTTATCTTATTGTGAAAATGTGATCTAGTAAGAATATCATAGAGATGTAATGAGTTAAAAGGCCTAAATGTGAAGAAAACATAAGGCCTTTCTATTGGTTTATAATATGATCTATGCTTAGAGGGGTTCTAATTTAGGGTTTTTTCAATATTCCTAAATGATTTTAAGAATATAAAAGGTAATATTTTCTTAGTCATTCTTTAAAGTTGGATATATACTGTCGTGTTTGGAAATGATAGATGACCTCTCAAAGTATGACTTTGAGTTATCCCTCACCATTTTTTGTTATATAGTATTTTAGATCATAATAAAATTTAAATGTTAATATGGGTAAGAATTTGTATATAGATATTAAATATTCTCATGATATATAAAATGAGTTTCATGTACTAGATGATCTACTAGATATACCATGTGGACTATCATATAATAATTATTTCATACATTAGGGGTCTATATGTCATTTTGAATCCATATTGTTGTGGTTATAAATATACCTAGTAGGGGAACCATCATAAATTGATACAATACTTATGTCATCCTTGAGTCTTGATATAATTAAGGTTTGGTTAGGTATGTTTCTGATCATAATGTTAGTTGATTCATAAACTTGATGGGATTTTCCCTGTAATATGAGGATTGGAACATTTTTTATATTACTTGAGATTTCCTAATGAATTTTATGAATATACCTAAATAAGGAATATGTGGTGTAGCTTATCTATTTTCATAAGGGTAATGTGATGTGCCAATCCTCATGGCTGAATAACATGTGATGTGATCATCTCTCTAGTCATTCTATATTAAGGGAACTGAGAACATATGATTAGAAAATATGGGATTAACATACTCTATGTATCAAGTCCACTCATTGTATTAGATAAATGAATTATAGGATTATTCATACATATAAGATATAGTTAGTGTAAAAATTTATGGAGATACATATGATGGTTAGAGACCATATAAAATTCCTTTTTAGGTTGAGTATCATTAACATTTTTCTAGATTGAAATTCTTGTTACATTTATTTATTGAGGAATAACTATTTTTTTCAACTCTAAAAAGGCATTTGGTGTCATACTTTATGGATATGTGAATTTGGATAAATATTTCAAACAATTTTTTTATAAATATTTGATAGGGAACCCAATTTTTTTTAATGGATACGCAAAATATAATTTATGTGTACTTTCACATGTTTCTATATATGATGTAAAATGCATTGAAAATTATTGACAGATCTTCCAAAAAGTAGTTATTGAAGATATCCAAAAGAATTTTTTGTTATGATTTCATAAGTTGAGTCGTATGATTTAACATAAGGTGAATGTGTAATTATCCAATAAGGATTTAGTGAAAATGAGAGATTTGTGGAAATCTAATCTAAAGGAATAACCATGGAATATTGGTTCAAACCACGGTGTGGTTTATATTGTTAATAACCAGGGTGAATTGAATTTCCCATCATCTAGGTGGTGTGGATGGAATTACAATTTTTATTCCATAATTCATGGTTCTGTTCTTCTTCTCTTACACCAATATTTTATGATTGGTTTCATCATAATGTGATGATAATTAGAGAAGTTTAAAACTCCCAAAAAATGGTTAAACATAAAAAATTTAATAGACAATGGTTTAAAGGATTTTGAACTTATGAACTTTTTATGGAATACTTCATTAATATGGTTAATTGTTTAAGATTAACATAGGATATTTGGATGGATATATAAATAATTTCAATATTTGGGTTATGTGTGTGTTGGGACATTGTGAAATTTATTGATGATGATGATCTATCTCTCCCATTACATATAATGTTTTATAAAATTTTAAGGAATATGGGATCCATAAAAGTCTTTTGGATAATTGAAAATACCATGGATATCTATTGAGGAAGGACTTTGATTGTTGCGTTTAAGTGATTGTAGTCAAGTGAGAATGGAAGATCTTATAAAAATTGAAATAGACAGTCAAAAGGAATGGTGATACTTAATTATATATTTATTATAAATAATTTTTTTTGATGTTTTCTCTTTTATTTGGATAGGTTTCATACCCTCTAAAACCCATCAAAAACCACAACAAACATGAAATTAGTTGAAAATGTCTTTCTATGTCAATTTTTTGTTATGTATATGTGAAAATTTATAAGCCCCAAACCGGATGCTTAACTACTAACTAAAAATAATGGTTTAAAATTCAACTTAAATGAAAAAAAGATGCTTCAATATCTATTTCAAATTATATCATCAACCCAAAATCCTTTTTCTCTTCTAAAAGGCTTGAAAATCAATATAATTATACCAAAGAAATATTTCACATATTTTCTTCATAAAATTCTTTTTCTAAATTTTTATAGCGAATCCATGAATTTATATATGTTAGGTTATTTGGGGTAAAATTACATTTAAACACACACACAAACATCTCACACATAGGCCAGAAAGTGAAGCTATAGCCCCCCTAGGGGATATCCCACTCATCAAGACTGATTTATTTACTACCTGGACCAGAGGCCCCATGGGAATGAATCCCATTACATGGACCATAGGCCCAGTGTGAATTAAATCCCATTACATGGATCTGAATGCACATATTTTTTATCCAAATTCCTAGAACTGAATAATTATACTACAATACCTATCATGAACCAGTTTGGGATGCCATCCAACCCAGATGCCCACCTCGATCCACAACATATCCTAAAGGGAATTCCTGATCCCCATGGTATGTAAACTAGTTTCGTACATCAAACCCTTAAACCACGTGGAATTATTTCCTCCCAAAATCTAGGATCAAATAAAGGAAAATAAACAAATTTCTTATGGGAAAATTACCAGAAAATGAATCTAAATGTAATATAATAAAATGATTCCTTTATAGATACAACTGAACAAACAAGAAACTAGAAACCAAAACCCAAAACCATAACACTACCAACACAATCTCCATGTGACATTAATTTCACCACCTTCCACAATACCAAATTGCTCCAAGATATTTCTAATATAAGAGACTGGAATAAGAATCTGAACCTGAATAATAGATCGGGTATACCGATACTGAGTGGTACAATTAGGGTGTGAGATAGACAACTTAGTAGAAAACCACCAATGATCAATAATCATTATTTTTCAAAAATTTCCCCTTAATAGTGGTTTTTAATATATTAATAAAAAATTCACATTTTGGTAAATAATACAACCTTAAATTTTTAAAATAATACAAAGTCGCCATTTCTATTTTCAAAAGATGATCTTTTCACTTTAAAATCAAATCCCAAATAAAGCTTACAAGGCTATGCTGAAAATAAATTAGTAGTGTGAATAGAAAACTAAGTGTAGAAAAAAATTATATAAAGTAACCAGGGGAGATCCTATAAATCCATAGAGAGACCCTTGGATGTACTCACTTCAGAAACACCTTCTGGCATATGGTGAATCTACTAAGTCTATAACCAACTGGTCACCCTAAACTGACAAATCTAGTGGCATATCCCACCTAGCCTCTCAACAAATCTAATGGTACCAATCTTACAAAACATGGTTGATTAGAAACCATCACTCAATCCTCTAAAAGATTCTTAGGAACCCATTGTAATAATATACTATGTAAGTGGGAGGCCCTCGCACGCATGACTCGCCATATCTTTCGTCACCACACTTTACTACACCAAACACATACAACACTATATGATAACCCATTAAGGGAGATCCCTCCGATATATATGCCCTATATATATACATATCACATCATACAAGGTTCCAACTAATCCATCACATTACGTAGTCATTTAACCCTTTCTTTGAAAACATGTGAATTGTCAAACGTGCCTTTAGCTTTTCATACCCAAATCCATTTACCAAAAACACTGTACGATATGTTTATGAAGTGAAATCAAACACAAATTTTATATTTAATGATCCAAGTGAGATTTTATGTTCTAAATTTCTGATACATTTTCATAAAAGTCTTTCTAAACATTGGGGAAATACACAATCTTATAAAACATGTCAAACGAACCCATAAGTCAACCATTCTACAAAAAAAATATAAGTTCCATATGGTCATACCATTTTAATATTTCATTTGAAACCACTTTTAAGAATCACACAATAAAACCAACATCATTTAGAAACCAAATAGCCATTTATAGAACTCATGTTTATAGAATAACCCCATTTTAAATATCCAAGAACCATGATTTTCAAACCATCATCTTCATTTGAAGGCACATCCATGTGTGAACTTCATGCACACATAGATGTTCCAAAATCTAATGACACATACTAAGCCTCTAATAAATACCCAATCACTTTTTATATTCTACCCATTACGTTTTAATCCAAACCTAATAATTCTAAACAATTTAGAAAACATATACAACCCCTTTTGAAATCCATGAAAGTATTTCCAAAACATTTTAATACAACTATAAAGATATAACATTAAAAAATTATACACACATAATAAAATTCATAGACCAAAAACACCACTGGAAAATTAATAAGTGTAAATGTTTCTCAAAACCCCAGTTTCAATTTAAATGAACAGAATGAACTTCAACAAATACCCTAGGTTCTGTGAACTTAGGCATAATACAGTTATTTCTTTGAAAAAACTACTTTTATTAAATTATAACAACAATAAATTACCACAATGATCTATCCATAGGCATTATATAGCTGCGAAAAACATTTAAAAATTAATTAAAAACATTCAAGCATCAATGGGTTGTTCCAGAAAGGAAAATGATGGAAACTCCTTCCTTGGAGGCATGTGAACATGTAAAAACTCTTAGGGAAGGGAGATTAGGGACCCATGGAAGATCCACACACCCTATATTGGAATAAAACACAACCCGGACACAAAACCTAACCATTAGGATTTATCAAAACGAGATCCCACCCAAGGGAACAAAATAAATAGAGAGGGGAAGAGAGAAAGGGTAAAATGGACCAAAAACCTAAGAAACTTACCCTAGATCTTTGGAGGAGCCTTCATGAAGGAGGGTACTCCAAGAGAAGAGGGGTTTCTAAACCCTTTTTTTGCCAAACATTTAAGGGAGGATGGGGTTTCATTTTGGTTTAAAGGGAGGAGAGAGATGAATTAGAGTTTTAAGATTTTAATGACCTATCATAACCCCATATATTACCAAACCATGTGATGGCCACTACCTATGTTGAGACCAACCACATGACCAACCTGCACAGTTTGTACGACCACGAACATACCATGTGGTAGCTTCGAGACACCTCCCAGACCTACCACATGGTTATCTAGGATGAACTGCACGATTTCTACTAACTTTTTGGTGCCTGTGCATAGGCTGAAAAACCACCTGAACATTCAAAATTCAAAAAATTGACCCATTATCAACCCAAACCTCATTGAGAAAGATACAAGACCAATAAAAAAATAAAATAATGGAGTATTTAAGTTTAGGGTGTGACAATTCTCCCCACCACAGACACTTTATGCATCCATAAAGTCATCATTCCGAAATATAACAAAAAATTGAGTCCATGCCCAATCAAACATGAGAGAAAACGTGAACTTCTATGGGAATATTAACTCCACATATCAAACTGAACCGATCAATGAGAAACCAAGACATAAGGATGAGGGGAGAACACGATAGGGTGCTTCCTGCCATAGGAACTCAACTAGCATGAAAGTTTTAGAATCCCAAACAACACCACCAGTATTTAGATCAGAAAACCCACCATAGAGTAACCGGGAAAACCTAGACCCCATAACTAGATCATCATTACCACATTATCCACACAATACTCTAACTAAAACTAATAACTAGGGTACTCCTAACATGATCTCTTTTAATTTCCCTTCACAACCAAACCAATTTGGGAATACTTAAACAAAAATCCCACTATGAGGACACCCAACATACCAGGACGCCAGGACAAGGGAATTCTTTACAAGAACAAACAACACTTTACAAAAGGGCGAACAACAGCACCCCTGAACAAAAAACTATATACATTGATCAGAGGCTCCAAAAAAATGGAAGGTAAACCCATAAAAAGAAATTTGAAATAAATAGTGGACCGAAAACATCATCCATTAACTCCACAAAATATTTGCACTTCAAAATGGTCACCAATAAAACTGAAACCAACAATAATCATCTACGGGTCAAACACCCTTTAAGGAAACGAATTGTTTAGAAAGAAACATTCAGATGAACACAACCATTTAGGTGACAAGAATATAGATTTAACACACTTTTTCAACAATATATGAACATAAAATATCAGGAAAACAAAAAAAAAAGAAAATATTATATATTTCTATACCATCAAAGAAAAAAAAATAGGTTGAGGTTTCACACACCTCTTTTAACTCCTGACTGTGCGCGAGATTCACCCCGAGATCTATGGCTGGGGTTATAATGGCTAAATAATCTCATGCCTCATAGTCAAGAACTAGCATCCCCCAATGAAAACTCATTATTTGAGAAATTATTCCCATATAACTTCTTCAGATGACCCAGACGACCGCAATGATGGAACACCTTTTGAGGGATGTGGCAAGATAACTTTGAATGCTCGAACCAGCCAAACCGATGGCGCCAAGTGAACAGTCTAATGAACTGGAACCCAGAACTGATTAGAAGGAATTCTTAGAGATAGGTTCCTCTATAATTCACTTATAACAAAATGTTTAACCTTTAAAAACAATGAGAGACATCAGATTTCCAATAGCCTATGCTCCAAAACCCAACTAAGTTAGAAATGTGTCATCCACCAACATCTCGAAACGAAGGTCCATGGAATAGTGGACCCACTCTTTCATCTCTATACAGATACCCCCGATGAAAATGTAATATTTCATCAGACCCTATGATTCCACCAATAGGTAAATGGAAACTATCTCCTTTAAGTGGTCAACATAGGCCTTCACCTTCTGCTAGCCTTGTTGAATACTCCTGAGCTCTTCCTTCTTCTTTGTCTTAACTTCTTTAATTATAAACCATCAGATGAAGAAGGACTTGAAAAATTTCTACATCATTCCAACTCAAATCAATGGTTGAGAAAACAACTCTCATTCATCCAATGATGGACCTTAAAAGAAACCCAGAACAGCATGAACCATAATAGCTTTGGGAGTTCTTAGTGACCTGAAAACACACTCTAATTCTTCAAGTCACTCCACTTCCTCAAACAGACCTCAATCACCAAAATGGACAGGCAATATTAGAGATGAATAAAAAACTAGGAATGACTCCTTAGAATTTCAGGAAACCTTTCTAGGTGTAATTATATGAATAGTATGGAAAACCCAAACCAAACCAACATCAAACCAAAGAACAATCAAAAGAAACAACTTGAGAAAAAAACAATCGTCATGGAAGCCAGAAAAATAAAAACACAACCAAAATCATCCCTTTCAAAAAACACCATTCTCATTTAAATTTTAAAAATACCTCATTTCAATGCTACTTCATCAAAAAACCCACTACTCACTAAACCAAACCCATGTTATAAAACAAAAACACTATTCTTGAAATAATTTCCCCATCCAAAGCCATTTTAGAAAACAAAAATTATCCATTCAAACCCAAAAACTCACCCATGGAATTTTATAAACCACCACATGTGAGTATGTCCATTTCCATCCACACATGTCGACATGCATGTTCCACACATACCCTTACATGTGAAAATATTTATTAGGAATACCAAGGATTACACCTACCATTTCATTACCCAAATCCAAGAATAGACCAAAATTTCAATCCAAAACGTCTTCCATTAAACGCCATTTGTTTCCAAATCCAAAGCCACTTGAAAGAAATAATTCTCATTTAAAAAATTATTTTCACTTCTAGAAACACACTTACAAAAATCGAGTCTGAGATAAAAACACAACTCGCACCAAACCACCAGAATGAGTAACTAGTAGTCTTGTTTAAAACTATGACATGGTAGTGGTTCATTCCCCATGTAAGTCATAACACTAAGAGGATATTGAACTGTGCACTTGTACTCCAAATGGGTCACTACTACATGTGAGATCATAACATGACACTAGCTTTCCTCAATTGACATATCTCAATCCAAAACAAAGACTCAGACCCCAGATTACCCTTGATAACTCGAGGATCAAAATGCGTAAGAGTTCTTGACACACTTACCATACCTACCTTACACATTTTGAAATTATTAATCTTCAACTACCAGAAAACCCAAATAATAATAACGTCCTATGAAATCATTTTTCCATGAACTGGGCAAGGATACCATCTAAACCAGTCACCCGACCGGGTCCGCAGCATGGCTTGACGGGCATTCTTGGAACCCACAGGCTGTAAACAAGTGTCGAGCATCAAAAAATTTAACCAAGGGGAACAATTTCCACCCAAAAGATAGGATAAAATAAAAAAATAAAGAAAATGATAATGTAATAATGACCAACAATTTATTCTCATAAAACTATAATAAAATGATTCGGTTATAGATTAAACTGAACAAACAAAAAACCTAAAACTAAGCTGCTACCAACACGATCTCTACGTGACCTCAATGTCACCACCATCCAAATGACTGAACATCTCTAAGAGTCTTATCAACTAGGCAACATGAATAAGAATACTAACCTACCAAATAGATTGGGTCTATTGACACCGAGTGGTACAATTAGGGTGTGATCTTGAAAGCTCAATAGGAAACCACCAAGGATTCTATGATTTTTCATTTTTAAAAAAATTCCATTAATAGTAGTTAAAAATATATTTATAAAAATAGGTTTTTTGCATTTGGTAAGAAAAACTCCATTAATTCTAAAAAAACACACAAACACGCCATTTTTATTTTCAAAATAAGATTTTATCATTTTAAAACAAAATCCCAAACACAGACACCACTATACGATAACCATGAAGAGAATCCCACCTATAAAGGATTAATATATATATACATATACATATCACATTATACAAGGTTCCAACTAGATAGTCACATTACGTAGGCATTCAACCCTTTCTTTGAAAACATGAGAATTTCTACACGGGCCGTTAGCTTTTCATACCCAAATGCATTTACCAAAAACACTATAAGAGCACTTTCCAATGATACATAAAACACCAATTTTATATTTATAGTTCCAAAATGGCCTTTTGGTTCCAAATTTCCAATATATTTTCAAAAAATTCCTTCCTTACTTTGGGGAAATACACAATCTTGTAAAACAAGTCAAATAGACCTTTAGACAAAAATTCCCCAAAACATACTCTGTTACAAATGGGAATACATTTTTAAGATATCATTTAAACCCACTTTTACTAATAACACAATGGAACCAACATCATTTAGAAACCAAAGATCCATTTAAGGAACCCAGGTTTACAAAAGCGCCATTTAAATATACAAGAACTATGATTTTCAAAGTGCCATCTTTATTTTAGGAAACATCGATGTGATCACTTTGTGAACACATGGATGTTCCAACATATAATAACACATCCTAAACATCCAATTAATACACCAATCCATTTTTAGATTGACACCGTTACTTTTTAAACCAAACCCAACAACTCTACATAATTTAGAGAACATAGAAAAACCCTTTTAAAAACCATGAAAGTCTTTCCTATAAATTTTAATACTACTATCAAGATATAAAATTACCAAATTATATAAAGAAAAACCAAATTCATAATCCAAAAACACCACTAAAACATGAATAAGGGAATTTTCTTTTCAAAACCCCCTATTTCATATTAAAATTATATAAGGAACTTCCAGAAACACCCTAGGTTCCATGAACATATGCATGATATATGAATTTCATTAAAAACAAATTCTTAGTAAATTATTCCAATAATAAATCACCATAATGATCTATCAATATTTATATTAGAGGTTAGAATAACATTTAAAACTTCATTGAAAACATGTAACCATCAATGGGTTGGGCCAAAAAGTAAAAAAGATGGAAACGCCTACCTTGGAGGTGTGAGAACACGATAAAACTTTGAAGAATAAATATTAAGCCCTAATGAATGATCGAAACATCCTATATGGGAATAAAACGAAACCCACATACAAAACCTAACCATTAGGGTTCATCCAAATGATATCCCACCCAAAGGAAATCAATAAATATAGATTGGAGGAGTGAAAGGGGATGAAAATGGGCCAAAACCCTAAGAAAATTACCTTGGATCTTTAGAGGAGAATACATGGAGGAGGTGAGGCCAATGAAAGAGTTGTTTCAAGACCCCTTTGTTCCCCAAAAATGATAGGGAAGAGGGGATTCGATTTTGGGTTAAAGGGTGGAGAGAGATTAATGAGTTTTTTAAGATTTTAATAACCAAGTATGATCACGTGGTTTGGACAGACAGTTTACCAAACTATACACCAACCGTGCGCTGGCCACTACTTAAGCAGGGATAGACCGCACGACCAACACACACAGTTTGTGAAACCATGTTAAAATCATTTTCTAGCTTCTAGAAACCTCCTAAACTAGCTTCATGGTTATATGGGCTAAATCTCCTGATTCCTACTAACCATACAGTGCCTACATGCAGGCTGAAAAATCCATCCAAACTATCAAAATTCAAAAATTTGGTCGGTTCTCAGAACCTCTTTCAAAAAATCCATGACCAAGAAAAGGATAAAATAAACGAGTATCTATGTTCTGGGTGTGATAGTACCTAGTTTTCTACAGTGCTTTCTATAATACAAGCACCACTACAGTCCCTGCTAGAGTGCCCACCACCACTACAGTGCTAGTTGTGCTATAGTTCCACCGCTACTATAGTTGTTTTACAGCCCCACTATAGTGCGACTATAGTACCTGTACCCAATGGGTGTTCAACCCCATTATCAATGTAGTATTACAGGGTGTATACCACTAAAATAACCCCAAGTACAACATTAATATCTAATAAAAAATAAAATTAATAATACTTTCTCACAATGTTTATGATTTCTTTTTTCCATCTTTCGTTTTCAATAAATGTCATCCTGCCAAAATCATGAATCATCTCCCTCCACCACATTTACCTTGTTTAATAATCATGAAAAATACCAAGAGTAGGTTATAAAGAAAAAAAAGCTTATAATTTGAATATCATATTAAGGTTATTCAGAATCTCTATAGGTTTTAATAAAGATAAAATATAATATTGACGTCAAATTTATAACGTTAAAAATTAAAAAAACGTCCTTAATTATTTTAATGTTATTTAATTTTTTTTGTTTCTTAAATGAATCAACTAAAGATCATGTAGCCTTGATATCCCATATATATCATATGAAATAGTTTGTATTAATGATTATGAAAACTTATTTTGAAATACCTCTTGAAAACGGGAATTAGAATATTGGATAATGACTTTTGGAATGAATATTAATAATCCCTCATTTTAAATAAACTTATAAAAATTAATGTATAAATTTATGTTTAATAATTCATTTACATAAATAATCCAATACTCACAAATAATGATTATATTAATAAATATTCTGACACTTTATTTTTATCAAGAACAAATCATCATAATAATTTAAAAATATAAAAAATGACATTAAAGAGAATGGGTGATGGTATTTAAAATAAATTCATTGAGTTATGAGATATTTTGGTCCCATAATCCCTTAAACATGGACAAGAAACACCTATAAAAGGCACAAATATTAGGGACTCCCCCACCCCAAATTCAATAAAAAAATTAAATATATCATTAATATTTTTAGAATCCATTATAAAGATAAAAAATATGAGATAAATTTTATAGACTATAATAAAAATGTATAGGGTCTTGGAAGGTTGGGAAACCATCCCAATGTTTTAAATGTAAATATATAAAAATACCTAGATACTTAGTTGCATGTAACTATTATGAGCCTAGATGAGGTCACCATTATATTTGGGCATTTTTATTAGGTTTTGAATTTTATAAATGATAACATTGAAGGATAGATTCAACTTTATTAAGAGGACTACATCAGAGACATTTATTTTTAATTATTGAGAAAAATATTATTATTTATTTTATATTTTATAGATTCACTAAAAATTATTGGTATATCATTATTATTATTCATTTTGTGCCCTTCGGGAATCTTCTTGTCACTAAATAAGGGAAATATTTTTAGAGAATCATGTTGGGTTAGGGAACCTATTGGTTCTATGTGATATTATTAATTAAAAATTCCATTTTGATTTTTTAATTGTGGTAATTATAACATAGTGATCAATTTATTAAAACAATAGTAGTTTTTCGGGACTGATTATTCTTATATACCTTTATTTCATGTTTTTGTTTCAATTTTTTTAATTTTGTCAATGTTTTGTTATTTATATTATTTATCTCATGGGGGGTTTTAATTGGTCCTTTTATTGTGAATATTGTTCATTACACTATGTTGTATGTGATAATTGATTTTTTGGTAATGTATTTCATAATCCAATATATCCTCAATATGGTTTTATTCAAAAATAAAAAAGTATATGGATGATAGATAAAAATATTGTATGAAATCTATGTGTGAATTCATAATTTCTAATCAAAGAGATTATATTACTAATTTTTTTTAATTTTATATTATAAAAAAATTAATTTTTTCCCATCATTTCTATTGTGGATATGATTTTCCACAATTCAATATCGTGTTCCTTCTTAAAACATCATCAAGGACCTACAATGTGATATCTCATGATTTTTTTAAATGAAGAAAATTATGATCAATTTCATAAATGAAATGTAATACTGAACTTATATGAGAATGTAACTCCTTGATAATTTATAATGTACTTATTTTTAAATAAATTTATCCACTTTTATGGCTTGTAGTACAAGAAACCCCATGATATTTATGTTTGATAGTGTATTCAACCCACAACACCGATCTCAAATGACCCATGATATATATAACCATCTTAAGATAACCATTAAATTGTAGAATATAAATAGTATCAACAATTTTATGGAATATATATATCCTACTCAATATATTTTTTTTTTTGATAAATGTTTAATAACGTAATTTTATTCTCTAAAAACATGTTTTCGTGAAAAATGTTTTTTATTTCTATCAATTAAAAAATTCTTTGAAACATTTTTATAATTAATGTGATAAAATTAACTTCATTTTTTAAATCAGAATATATAAAATTTACTTTGGGTGAAATTTTGATATTTTCAAAAAATATTGATTTTTCAGTTAATAATGAAAAATTCTGATTTGTGTAAAAATGAATTTCTTTTCAATAAATTAATTAATTTATTAGTAAAATTATGTTTTGAATTTGATTTCATGTAAAATAATAAATATTTATTAATATATAATAAACATAATTATATTTTAATAAATTTAATATTTTACATTATTATATATTTTCTTGGGTTTAAAAATTGGATTTTTTTCTGAAAACTATTTTAAAGTACATAATGTTTATCCATTTTGATTAATTAAAATAAACCCTTTTTTACAATTATTTAAATTAAATTTATATATTATACATCAATAAATTTTATTTGATATCAATTCCATGTTTTTTATTATACATAGATTTAATATAGAATCATTTAGTAATTGAGAAATACACTTCCTCAAACCACACCTTTTTTCACAGCTACATATATTTTTTTGAATTGAATTTTCCACAATTTTATAATATTAATTTGAAAATATAGAATAAATTTTGTAAATAATCATTTTAAAATTATTTTATGTTTAATTTATGATAATTTTATAAGAAGAATAATTTGATGATGAATAGTGAAGGAGAATGAATTTTAAATGAAAACTACCATTTTGATTAAATTATTTATAAAGTTATATTATTTTTATAGTTTATATAAATGTAAAATTAGTTCATTTACATATCATTTAATCAATTTTATGTCATTTTAATATTTATAACATTGATTTTGGATATAAGAACTTTCTAAAATTTTGTGCAAATTTCTCTTTAAAAAACAAATTTATTGTTACAATTGGTGGATAATTTTTAAATAAAATTTTGGAAAATCAGTAAATTGAATTTGGAAAATTGGATAAAATATTTGGATTCATTGTAATTTTTAAATTTATCATAATTTAAATATTATTTTTCACTAAAATGAATAGTGAAAAAAATAGAAATCAATTACCACTGTTAGGGGAAAAAAGGATTTACCATGGGGTTAAACTAAGAATATATGGAATAAAATAACCCATCAACTTATCTAAAAAATAGTATATGGATTTATTTTGAACATTAGACATCTAAAAATTGAAAATGGTGCATTTTGTACCACTGTGTCATTTGAAAAACATTGGACCACTCAAGTATTTTAAAAAAAATGGAATGTGTGTCCTTTTCCCAACTTATAAAATGTCACCCATATACTCCCTTTTCACACCTTCAAACCTATTTATTTTAAACAATAACCACCCAAATCACATCCAAAATTCTCTCCCATAATCCAAAAATCCTTTTATTGCACATAAATATAACCTAGTAATTCCTTTGGTGGAATCCTAAGGAGAATATCCAAAGAAGTGGTAATGTTATTGAACAAGTATTTGTATATTATTTCTTTTTCAATCTTGTTTAATTATTATTAACTAGTGCACATATAATTAACATAGTATATTTATTATTTTTTATATTTTTATAAAAATTTAATTACCTGAAACCATATTTAATTCCATCAAATGGGTTATGAAATAATCATTCGTGTGTACGGCATACTACTGCCTCCCAAACCGATGTTGTTCATCTTTCTATTAACACCTCTCATGGTTGGGTATGATGATGGATATAAACTATGTATATGATATTTATAATATTATTATACATATTTAGTCACTATATCATGTATAATTTTTTTACATTCAATTCTATAGGGGATACAGTAACATCACTCGTGTTTATAGTGGACTACCACCTCCAGAAGTGATGTGATTCGTTTCTCATGTACACATTACATATAAGGTAAAAAGGGTGGATATAATGAATATATATGATATAAAAGAAATAATTTTTATTTTCATGAAATATTTATCATTATAAAAATATAATATATTAGTTTCATTCTAATATTTTCAGTTATTGAAAAATTGATTTTATCGTTCGTGTGCGTGTGGATTACCGCCTTCACAAAGTGATGTGACTCTCTTTTCATAACCATACCAAAATAATGACATATAAAAGTATATATAATTAAATAATATGTTACATATAATATAAATATAATTATTTAATCATAAAATATTACTTACCTTCTTTCCATAATTCTCATTGAAAATGGAAATGTTACCCATGCGTACGTATGTCCTACCATCTCCATGATCATAACGTTATTTACTTTTTCATAACCATATTTCATGATTGATTTAAAAGTTATAATTGATGTATTAATATTAAAATTAAATCATTATTATTATTAATAAATCTATAGAACAATATAACATGCACAAGAACATAAAATTTCATAACAAAGCACAAAAGAGAAAACAAGGCAATTAAAACCCAAAATAATGAAAAAAAAAGAAGGATTATTAACAAATGGGTGATAAGATCTTATAAAATGATATTATATGACACTATATATATTAATATGGTAATTAAATAAGATACTATCATTTTTATAACCACAATATAGTAGGTTAAATCACTATCAACCAAGAGGAAGCGTGAGGTAAGGGATTTCCATCTCACTTATTTTCTGTGAGAAAAATGTCATATTCACCTGATGTTTCTTTTATGGGGTGTATATACATCCCAAGAATGTATTTAATGATTATTATATGTAGAATTATTTTATTTACAAATCCATTTTAGTATTTCCCTTTTATATTTTTTATGTTTCAAATCTAACCAAATCGGTAATGATATTTTTTATCTCAATTTGCTTTATTTGATATCTAAGTTAGGTTATAAACCTATATTTTTAAAAAAGGTGTATATAAAGCCCCATTTACATGTTATATAGTGAATTTATTTATCCCATTGATATTATAAGTTTTATTAAATGATATCTTATTGTGAGAATTTCAAATCAATTTTAACAAAGTGGGAAGAGTCTTATGTTATGATTTCATCGTTTATCAAGATTGTTTATACTTATTCATCAAATAATGAGATACTATTATCCATATATCAAAAAATTAATTAATTTTAGTCTCCTCTAGTAATTCATGATATTTTTCAGAAATAGTACCATTTTCGACACTTTGGAACTTAAAATAATTAAGAAAATGTTTTTAAGGAGATGTGACTTTATTTCTTTATTTGGTTGGAAATACATTTTATTTTCAAAACAATGTTATATAATTATGTGTTAAAACTTTTTTATTACTCTCTAATAATTTTTCTTCAAAAAACATTTTATCCATGATTTTCCATTTTAAAAAAAATTAAAAAAATTCTTCTTGTTGTTTTCCAAACAATTCACGTTTAGATTTTATCAAAAATGTGAAAGGAATATTCTTGTCATTTTCTAATCAAGGAATGATTATATACATTTTTTATTGAGAAAATAATGTTAATATTAAATCTTCATACATTTATAGAATTATCCTCTTTAAGATCAACATTTATTTGATGCATCATTTATATGTTTATAAAGATCTTTTTAAATAAAATTTATTTTCTAAGAATTAGGAACATTTTTTAAACTATTTTTCAATGAAAATTATTTTTTCAATATTTTATGAAGTTTATGTTTTTAAAATTGATTTCAAAATTAAAATTTTACTTTCATAAAAATATTTTTTCATTGGTCTTTTAATAGTATTTCAATTTATGAACGTCAAAAAAACATGTAGTTTCTTATAATCCATTAGGGATAATTTGTTATGAGACAATCCTAATTATTAATCTAGATAGATTAATATTATTTCAAATATATTTTCATAGAACCCATTTTATTCCCCGAGATAATCATGTTTCAATGTGATTATTATAGAACCAATTTATTTTCTATGGTTTAATCATGTTTTGAAGATATTGACATGAAACCCATTTCTTTTCCCTTGTATAATAAGGTTATATAAGAATAATTATTTTTTTCTAGGAGTTTTACAATGAAATATTTTTACAAATTATTCATGTAAGGTTTTATAAATATTATATTAAATAGTGCACCCAAATAATGATGGGTGAGACCACTGTATATTATAAAATGTGTGTGCCCAGATAGCGCTCTAATGCATTAGGTAATGACTATGTTCTCTGAATAATTATATTGGTAGTCGTCTGTATCGTTATTCCAAATGTTGTGGTTCTATATGTGTTCTGCAACTTTCTACGAAGATGATGTCCTAAGACACACCCATGTTTTTTCTTTTCATGCTATGGTTTTATGATGACTCATTTGATTAATATTTTTATCACATTGATCATGATTATTTATTTATATGAATCTTTCCATTGTAATTATTTTATCCAAGTTATCATTTTTGATGATCCAAGTATTGATGTGTATGAATATTATTATGTTATAATCATGCACATTGATTATGTAATCATAGCCTTATTCAATCCTTATACTCATTGATGAACATAATCTGTTCATGATTATTTATTCCCTTAGAGATAATCTAAGCACACACTTATTATATTTCATATTCTAATGGTTATAAATAATTAAGTTTAATGAATTATTTCTAGAAGGGATTTCATATGGATTTTGATGATGACTTAAAGTGAAATAAGAGAATATGAGTTATGTGGGAGAAGTTCCCATTTTAATACCTATGTATTATTTTTGTAGAAGATTATCCCAATTATATAAAACTATAAACCAAAAAGTTCATTGAGAATGTAATGATCCAATTTTTCCTTTTGATTTTGTATGGTTTGGAAAGAAAAAAATTTGTCTCGGAATTATCAACATCAATGAAGAAGATGTAAAATTTATATTTTCATCTCTGAATCTGGGAGTGCAGGTATTAGTCTCTTATATTTTGTATCAAAATTCGGTTTAGATAACTTTTGAGATTAGAATATTTTCATGCGAGGTTATATTAAATTTTTTGGAAACCATCATAGGTCTATAAGAATAAGGATGATCATAAGTTAAATGTTTTAGAAACCCCTTTGAAGGTTTTAAGAGTTAAATTGTTGAGTTTATTAATGAAATTTTGGGATACTATTTATTTTTTTGAGGTATTTGTAATCCATAGGATCACCATGAAGTATTATTTATTTCTTTTTTTCGTAATGGTTAAAAAAATGACAAACCAAAGGCTGGGAGATAATATGTCTCACCCAGAAAGGCTATGAAGCTTGAACCCACAACCAAAGGGAGACACGGGTGTAACACCTATAATTAGTGGACACAATGTCCTAGTTATTATGAATTTTTTACCAATAAAGATTATGTTTATTTTAGAAAAAAATATAATTTCTTTTAGGAAAAATTATTGAATTATATTAGAATAATATTTGATCAAATCCTTCTATTCTTTTGGTTTTGAACTTACTCTATAAATTTTTAATGAATTTTAGGGATTTTTATTTATGGAATAATTTGGTTTAAAATTTGGGTATTACTATTTAAATTCTGAGATTAACGTATGAATGTTTATTTTTTTGGAAGTTATCTGACTATGTTGAAACCGATTTGGTTTGGGCTAATGTATAAATATAATAGGAATATATTATTATTCTTTAGGGATTATATGGTCCTTTAACAGTTTATTTTACTTCTTCAGGTATGAAAAATTCATCTATAATAGACATAATTTGGAGGAAAAGTTGATATTATGATGGAAATTGATTAACAGAAGAAATTATACAAATCAATTAAGTATGTTTTCAAATTCCTTTATTCTATATGGACAAAGGATTCCTCATCTGTAGGGAAAGTATCTTGAAACAAAAATATTATACTAGTTCATTCATTTATGATGAATTGACGGTCTTCTGGATCATCGCATATTTATTATTCTGAGTCCACTAACATTCCATCGATAATTCACTTTAGTGGGATCAATGAACTTGATCACTGTATCTAATTATTTATGCTTTTCCTCTATGTCAGTATCAATAATTTTAACCAATAATCACCTACTTAGAAACCTAGTAATGTGTTATTATAGATGACCTTCATACATCCTTATCTCTCTTATCAAGAGGATATTTTATTAACACTTTTTACTATGTGGGTTTAAAAAAAGTATTTTCAAATTTCTAACCATTGATAACAAGATAAATTTCAAATTAGGAGGATAAAATTTATTAAGGGGGATTTAACTTCCCGAGTTTTTTTAATAGAAGTAAATTATTTTTAATAGATTAAACAAAAATAAAATAATAATATAGATGATAATGTTTTTCATCAAGACAATATAATATCTCATAAGGTAAAATTAATTTTTGACCAAAATTAATAGTGAAAATAGTAAAAATCAATTACTATGGTTATGGTAAAAATGGATTTCCATGGGGTTAAACTAAGAATATAAGGGTAAAAAATAGACTATAAACTTGTATATAAGCTATTGAATATAATTATTTCAACCATTAAATCTAATAGGTTAATTAAGGATCCATTTTGGACCCCTTTGTAATATAAAAAATGTGGTAGCACTTAGATATTTTAAAAATTCCAAGTGGGTCCTCTCACCAACTTATCAATGGACACCCACTATCTTTCCTTATTACACCTTTAAAAGTATTTTTCTTTTGGCCAATACCTAACCAAATTACTTCCAAACATACTTAATATAATCATTGATGAATTATTTTGGGAATATAGACAACCTAGTAAGCCCTTTGGTGGAAACCTAAGGAGGATACCCAAAGAAGATGCAATATTCTTCAGCGTGCATTTTTATTTGATTTCATTATCCACCTCATTAAATTATTATTAAACCTTGTTAATAGAATAAAATATTCATATTAACCATACCGGTATGTCTATATAATAAGTTAATTACTAATAACCATTTATGATTCCATCAAATGGGTTACGAAGTCATCTTATGTGTAAACTGAAGACTAATGTTGGGTGAACCGATGTCACTCGTTTTTGTAGTACCACATATCACTATAGGGTATGCTGATGTATATAAAGTATATATATGAAATTTATAACTAATTTATGTCTCTATATTCATGATTTCATATATAAATTTTTTACTTTCCCTTATCTAACGGATATGATAACTTTACTTGTGTGTGCGACAGACTACCACATCACGAAGCGATGCGATTCATTTTTCACCAGTGCATTACATGGATGGAATAATGGGGAAAAATAATGAATATATGTGATATAAGTGAAATAATTATGATATTAATGAAATATTTATCATTATTTAAATATAATATATCATTTTAGTTCATACCCTTTCACTCACTAAAAATGTGATCATGTCATTTATGTACGTATGGACTACCGACTTCATGAAGCGATGCGACAAACTTCAATTCACCACACCCCAAGAATGATATATAAGTATATATATCAAAAAAATTATTTATGATATAATTATCATTTTAAAATTATAAAATATTTCATACCTTCTTTACATCATGATCATTGAAAAATAGAAACAATACTCATGTGTGTGTATGGCCTGCTGTCTCTATGATCGTAATGTTCGCTTATTTTTCATAACCATAATTAACGATTGAACATAAAGGTCTAATTTAAGTATAAATATGATAATTATGTTCTTATTTTTATTATCTAGAAGATGGAAATATATATCATGCACAATAACCATAACTTTCATAAAAAATCATAAAAGAGAAAACAAGGAATTTAGCTCGAGAAACAATGAAAATAATGAAAGATTATTAATGAACAGGTGATGAAATGTTATAAAACATTCATATATGATATTATAAATATTAATATGGATCTTAAATAAGTTAATAAATTTTTAAAAACCACTATAAAGGATGTTGAAGAACGATCAACCAAAATGAATCGTGAGGTAAGGGATTTTGGTCTCACTTTTATTTTCTCTGAGACAAGTGCCCTATTCACAAAATGATTAATTATTATGGTTTATATACATGAATATATTTTATGATTATTATAATTAATATTATTTTTATTTACATATACATTTTAGGATCTAATTTACCAGGGGTTTATGGTTTAAAAATTAACAAATTGGTAAGGTATTTTTGTCTAATTGTTTCTTCTTTGAGACGTACATTATGTTATACACTGATATTTGTTTACAAGGTGTATATACATCCCATTTACCAAGTAATATCATGAATTTATTTATCCTAATGATAATATATGATTCATTTATTGATATTATTTCATGTAAATTATTATTCAATGTTCTCAAAGAGGTAAGAGTCTTATGTTACAATCTCATCATTTATCATGGTTTTTTATTTTTATATTTCCAATGATGAGATCTTATGATCCATATACCTATAAACTCATGAATTTATTTCCCTTGTGGTATTTAATTATATTTAAAAGTAATTTTAATTTTTTTGCACTCATTTTTATATAAAATAATTGAGTAAATATTTTAAAAGAAATCAGACGTTATTTCTCTCCTTGGTAGAAATATATTCTATTCCAAAAATCATGTTTTCTAAAAAAATTTCAAATATTTTTACTACAACCCTATAATATTTTGAAAAATAAATTTCTAACAATTTTTGAAAGGTTTTATTATTTTAAAATTGATTTTTTATATCATTTTCCATGAAATTCTTATATGACTTTTACTAAAAATTTGAATTGAATATCCTTGTCATTTTATAATCAAGGCACTTTTCTTAAATTGTTACAGTTTAAATTGAATTTTATCTTTAATTTGTAATGCATGAAAAAAATTAACCTCTTTACTGACCGACATTTATCTTAATCTTCCTTTTCATTTTTATATGAATCCTTTAAAAGAATTAGTTTTTCTAAATATACAATAAATGGTTTGTTTTTTTTAAGTAATATTCAATGAAAATCAATTTTACAATATTTTGTGAATTAATATCTTTAAAAACATTACTTCAAAATGACATGTTTATATTATTCAACAATTTTTTTAATTATCTTTTTTTTGTATTTTTATTCCTTAATTCCATCACACATGTTTGTTTCTTATGGTTTATCGGGGATATATTGAAATGAGAACATCCTAATTTTTTGTTGGATAGATTTTATTTTTTTCAAATATATTATTATAGAACTCATTTATTCCCTTGGGTTAATCATGTTTCAAACAGAATTTTATGAAACCCATTCTATTCTTTGGTATAATTATGTTTTAATTATATTTACATAAAATACATTTCTATTCCATGGGTTAATAAGGTTATATAAGAATAATGAATGTTGCTATGAAATTTATGATGAAAAATCAATGTACTTTATTTATTTTGTGGTTTTTTGAAATTTAATATGATGAGTGAACCAAGATTAAAATATGTGAGCCTATTATAGCTTAAATTATAGAGGAAAATATATAACTCTATAATGAATTTTGTAATTACTATTTTCTAAGAAGAGTTATATTGGATGTCTTTATTTTGGTTATTCCAATTTAAAGGGTTTGGTAAGGGTTCTATTAGTGTTCTATAAATATGATATCATATGATAACAACATGTTTTCTGTATTATTTCTATATATTGGAAATGATTCATTTGATCAAGATTATTATCACAGGGATTGTGATTATTTATTCATATGACACTTTTCTTTGTAAAAGACATATGAAATTATTTCATGTTTGATAATCTAACTTTTGATTGGTATTAATATTACTATATTATACTCTTCCACTTTTATTATGTCATCACACCTATATAAAGTCCTTTGTTTGTTTATGAAATTAAATATTCAATGATTATATTTAACCTTACCAAACATTTTAGCTCATCGTAATTTCGTTTTCAATTACGTAGGTTATAATTATTGATGTTAAAAAAATAATTTCTATTAGGGATTTCACATGGATGAGGATGATTCATTAATGTGATATAAGAAAAAGTGGGTTAATTGGGATAAATTATAATTTGAAGAAATGGTAATTTTCTATTTATTTATTTTACCTAATTTCCTAAAAACATAAACCAAAAAGGTCATTAAGAATGAATGTGATCCAATTTTTCCTTTTGATGTTGTATTTTTTGGATGGAAAAAATTAGCTCACAATTATTATCTTCAAATATGGAAATCTAATGTTTATGATTCTAGTTTTGGATCTGTGAGTGCAGTTATCAATTTTTTATATATATATTCAAAATATATAAGTAAAATTAAAAAAAAACCAATTTGAAAATGATAGATAAATATAAGGCTGATCGAATTTTTTATCCTAAATAAAATTGTTATATTAAATAAAAAAATAAAATTCCAATGGAAATTATTGAATTTTTTGGAATATGTTCATTTTTAAGGAATTTAAGCTAGACATGACCTTGTGAGGTCATGATTTAGAACAAAATAAAGAAGTTACTTGATCTAAATTAAAAAAAATTATATGTTAAGTCACCTGGTCATTTTTAATTACTCTTTATTTTTTAGAAATAATCTTTAACCTTCTTTGATATAAAAAATTTTACACCTAAATAGAAATATCTAATCAATCCTTAGATAATCCTAAATAATAAAGCACTAATTATTAAACAAAATAAATATTTTACCCCTCATTTATATATTTATTTATAGCATATTTTCTGACATCTTCAATCATCTCAAATACATCTTTTCCCTTTATTTTCATTAATTTATCATATTTTCTCTTCCTCACTTCTATTCATTATTCCCTTTCATAAATGTATGAAAAAATTATAATTTTTATCATTTTTTCCCACTCTGAATATATTCTAATTCATAAAATTTTTCCACCACATAATAAATTTTTAACTTCACATTCTCACCACTAAATCTGAAAGATAAATCCCTACATTGAACTCAACTTGAGTATCTTTCAACTGTAAAAAAAACTTCCATGTAAAGGGGCATTTTTTCTTTAATCATCCGAAGAATAGGAAATTGTACTATAAATTGAAAATTAATCACTTTAAATAACAATTCTTCAATAAAAAATCATGGATATCTAACCTATTTTTATATTAATTAATGATAAACCATTATGGTATTTGTATCCTCAAATCCATAATTTTTCAAATGCTTATTATGACATTTTATTCATATTATCCAATAAATCATATAAAATAATTAAAAGGAATTATATTTAATATTTATTGGGATTAAAAATGTAACTAAATATCATAGCATCTTTAACTGAATAATTGATACCATAGTTAAACAATCCATAATGAGAAAAATTATTCCCATATACATAATCTTCCCCTTATTTGAAACAAACTCCTTCATTAATATTGAAAATATGGTAATTTTCACTAACGTTTCAATAAAATTAATTTTAATATAGTTTTTATAATAATTTCTGGAAACATACAAAATTATTTCCTAATTTTCCTCTTCTTTATTCTTTATTGGAATAGTATTAGAGGTTTTAAAGGTGGTGGATATTTATTAAAAATTTATTCCTAGATTTTTTTTGTTTTTCAAACCTATTTCCCACTAATTTTCCCTTATTTTTTATTTTCCTTTGCTATTATCCACTTCTAGTTTCGAAAATTTATTCCATGGTTTTTCGACCCCCAAGTGTGATAAATTCCACCTATCCTCTTAGTTTGATTTATGGGTATCCAATTAATGCTCTTTATATCATTTGTTTAAGTTTATTATAATCTATATAATATATAATTCTACATTACTTATGGTAGCTCTAATGTTTGTTATACATTTCTCTAAGGTATTCGATAAAAAATCTATTTTAATTTTAAGTGAATATATTTTTTATTGTTAATAGAACCACATGAATTCCTATATATGTTTAAATAATTGATTTTATTATTCTCTATATCATGATATTTATTTGGAATAATAAAGTAAACATGATTTGTATCTTTAGTGTATGTAACATGGACATGGTTCTTGGAACTTTAGTATATCTATCTTCCTCATTGGGGTTTAAAATTGTTCAACTACCCATTCATTTTACTATACTATTTGAAATCCATTATTTTATTTTAGTCCGTATAGTTTCCATAGGAAACTATGTCTATATTTTTCATCAAATAAAATGATTTGGTTTTTCGGATGTTTCATCTTCAATGAACCTCCAATGAGTAAATTAAAAATTTACCTATTACATTGATACAAACCCTTATAAAAATTTATAATTAGAGACCCCATTTATATAATATGATGTGGGAAGTCAATAATTCCTTAATCATATCCATTTTTGAGTAATTTGATTCTTCAACAAATTGATTAAAATTTAAATTATCAAAGTGAACGTTCATTTTTTTAGGGAGGAAATAATTTTGTAAGGAATCATATTTAAATATAATCTTACATTGTATTAGAATGTTTTTCCAAGTTTAATATAAATTATTTATCTATTTATCATAATAATAATTATAATAATCAATAAAATTTGATTGCAAACATCATTAAATCAAAAAAGTATCACAATGTTCAAGGAAACCTCATAAATTTTCATTGGGATCTTAATCATTTTTCCTATTTAATTAGTTAGAAAATTATATAATTTGTATGTTTGTAGGGTTTACATCAAAGAGTTTTTAGAATCAAGTGGCAATAAAAATATTTAATATATCCACACTCTAGAAATTAAATCATACTGCATTATTTTTTCTTTGATGTCTTTATTAAATTACATGATATGATTCAATAATATGATAAAATATATCCATGGTATCTTATACACTTTGTTTCCTTAGTATTTTCAAAATATTAGGATTGTACTCAAGAGGTTATTTTTTAGATTCCACAATATCTAATCGAGTTGATTAATTATGAATTCACATTATGTAACATTCAAACAAAATCATAAGCGCACAATGGAGGATGAGCAAGGAGCTTTCACCACAAAAGAAGCTAAAAGGATTACAAGAATTAGAGGGTATGGCACCTTCCATCAGGACAAGCCTGTGCATGCACGGGAATTCCTAGCCGAACAGCCATGCAAATGTGGAGAGATGATTTCATGATGAAGATTCCGGGGAGGAGAAGTTCCAAGTAGTTAGTTTGGGATGTATGTAATGTTTGAAGCCTATGGTAAAATTAATTCATTTAAGGCCTACGAGCCATGTAATACATACACCTACGGGCCTTGTAAGGGTTCCACATCACCCCGTGAAAGGTGTATTATCAAAATAAATAAAACAAAATGAAGGCCTTAGGGCCATCGGAGAATGCCAGAGCTTGTAAATTCTATCATGATCCTCAAAGTTCTCTTAGAAACATGAAAATAGTTTTACAGAAATGGGGTGAGTATAAAAGTATACAGAGTATGAATGTAACGCCCTGACCCTAGTTACCCAGAGTCGGTGCATTATTACATAACATTGGCATGATCACAAGAAAGATAAAACATAGAAAAGGGGTGATCTCAAATGCCCAGTAAGGATAACAATATAGCGGAACATTCAAAAATAAGCATAAACATTTAAGGCAATGAATTACTAAAACAAAAGCCTTTTAAACTTGAACTTCAACATAGTATGGCAAAAGTAAAATGAAATAATGCCATTTACTTGTTCACATGGATATTCTACTAATCGAATAATCACATGCAAAAATCAATAACCACTTTCATAATGTTGGAATGCATAATGCCAGACTATCATAACCACATAGCCAAGGCCTCGTGCCAAGACTACAAATAAGATTTTTTCAAGGCCTTGTGCCAAGACACTAGTTTGTCTCATGAGACCTACCGATGCATCGAGGAGCTATAGCGGGCTCCACCCGTCACTTATTAAGTCCAATGCATTCCCATATGAAAAGGTTTAAACATAACATAAACATTCGTATTAAAACTAGCATACGAAATGTCAATAATTTCACCATAAACTATGAATGGTATAAAAATAGCACATCCATAGTCAAACATATCACAAAACCTTCAATACAATATAGAAGTTTTGTATCATAATAAATCAACTTCAAATAATCTTAAAATCCATCAAAGGATGTTGACATAGATGAAATCAAAATTCTTTTTAAAGAAATATCTCCTTTTATTTTGAAATCATTTAAGATCCATATAAAATAAAACATTTTCTTTGAAAATATTCTTATAAGCTTGTAAGGAAAGCTTTGAAGATTTTATAATGGCATAAAATAACTGCACCCGCCGTATAAGTTAAAAAAAACATTCTTACCTCAATTCTGTCGAAAAGGTTAAAAAGGACCTTGTTTTGAAAACGACGGAAAGATTCCTTTATAAACCTCTTATAAAAAGTCAAACAAGGGTATAAATGACTTTAACCCATATTCTTGTAAATAGTAAAAATGTTTTGAAATACATTTTTAAGAAATATAGATGTGGATGATAAAGATATCCCAGTAGATTATTACGTGTAAACAACCTCGGATAATGAAGAGATTGTGAAATAAACCCTTACCTTGTAATTTTCCTTGGTTGGGGTAGGTTAACCTCCTGTATAATGGTGAAATAGTTGTTATTAAATTATACAAGAATCATATATATTAATATGATATCATATATGATCTTTTAACATTGATTTGTCTTAGAATTATCGTCGTTTCGGGAGTTAACTTACTCATTTTCTTTTATATGTTTTGTTACATAAGCCATGGTTGTTGTATCTTATTCATATCCAGAATGATATCCAGTCCTTAAACATTATTTTTAAATCATCAAATGATAATTATACTTGAATGGATACGATGGAGAATGAATCTCATCGCGTTCGTGGAGACGGTAGTCCGTACGTACGCACGAGCGACAATATCATTCTTTTGATATTAAAATAATATATAAATGGATGGTATATCATATATACAGAATCATTAACATGTTATATTTATTATTTACATGAGTTACACATCATTATTATACCCATCCAAATAATATTATATTGAATAACAATTACACCACGACGTGGAGACGGTAAGCCGTACGTACGCACGTATGGTGACATGTTATTCAAAGGGTGGATAGAATACTGAATATGATTGTACCATATTTATAATAACATCACAGTATATGTGAGATACTGGAGTTATTATTTTAGAATGGTAAGAACAAAGGAAGAAGAAGTGGAAGAAGAAATGAACTTGGAGAAGGGTGGTGAAATCCTTACCTCTTCTTCGGGTTCTTCCTTTTGATTTGATCAAAAGGGCTCCTTAGGTTGGCTTTATGATCAAACTAAGGCCTCTAGGTTGTAGTGAGGGATGTTGGGAGAGTATTTGGGCAGAGTTTGGCCGAACCAAAAGGCTTTGAAGGTGTGAAGAAATGAGAAGGAGGAGTGCCCTTTTATAAGAGGGGTGAGGGGCACCTTTGGAAAATCTAGAAATATTAATTTATAATAAATTCATATTCGGTTTCTAATGGCTCAAAAGTTGATTATTCAAAGGTTAAGGTGGGGATAGGTAGAAAACCACTCAACCAATAGAATTTAGGCAGGTTTGGGTACTTATATTAACCTTATCTTTAAGTATTAACTCTAAGTTAATTAGTTTCACTTTTACAATGTCTCTTTGTATTTTTATATAATATGGTTAATAAACATACTATATACATCCAAGAGACCCCCAACTGGTACATTAATGATTAACCTATCATGATATAAGTATCTTGGCCGAACCTTAGATTTTTAGGAATTTAATATCAATTAATAATATAATATTTGTTTTAAGAACTCTTTTATGTCAATTTTGACACTATTCAATAGTTGATTTTTGTGAAACTCATAACAGATTGATTACTTAGAAAAAAGTCCATTAAATCAATAATAATATATCATATTATCCTAGAAAATTAGTTTAATTCATTAAAAGTTTCATATTATATTTATTTGGGTATTTATAATATCAATTATTTTAATTTTGCACTATTATAGTAATTACTGCATCATCATTGTGTCATATATAAAATAAATTATTTAATGTCTAAAAATTATAAATAAAATCTCATTATGTAGGGAATCTTTTTATATTTCTAATGAATATTTATAATCGAAAATCCAACATATATAACCCTATGTAAAAATTGGTTTGCTAAAAGATATATGCTTGTGTCATTTTTGTATTCATTTTAAATTAATTAAAATAAAGTGTCATTATCACTTACAAGTGGATCCATGGGGTCCCAAAATAGACCCAAATATGACCATGGTCGACCATGTATCAACCAATAGGGTTAAGACACGTTTTAGGGTAATTTAGTATTATTATAATATTATTTTTTAACCCTTATTTACCGGATTTACCCTTAATCATGGTAAATAAAATATTTACCGCAGTAATTATTCAAAATGTCTAAAAATAAAAGTTACCTATTTACACAATTTGAACATCCTGATTCCAAATATGGAATCCATTTTTCTAAATTCAAAACACAGAAGTGGAAGAAATTAATTTAAAATTAATTCCCGCTGTCAAAACAAAAAGCGTGTTTTTAAGAGATAATAACTATCAAAAGATTGACACTTGTTTATGTTCGGTTTAATTGTAAAATTTTGTCTAATGACCAACATTATATTAAATTGTAAAAATATATTCTAAATATACTTTAAAACCACTAAAATTCATAATTTATCACTATTAATTATTTTGATTTAAAAAGTTGTTTTTAATTAAAATTTAGTAATTTTCACTATTCATCAAAATATGAAAGTTATCCGAAATGTACCAAAATTTCACCTTAGGCTAAATTCGATATTCCGAATCCAAAAATGAAGTACATTTCAAAATATAAAATATATATTATTTCAAAATTTAGTTATTACTATTCATAACGGCCAGTTTGATTGGTTGTGGTGTGTGTTAAAACTCGAAGTTGCGTACAACACACGCTACTGTTTTATTCAAAGGAAAGCGTACCGTGGAAGCTTGGGATGTTTCATTTTAAATTTTTGATGTCCCCATTTAGTCAAAAAGTTTAAAATGTTGTATTTAAAAAGGGTTCACTATTAAAAGTTGATAAAAGTGCAATACTGAAAATGAATCTGTTCTTGCATTATGACTAAGAAACTCATAATATGGATTCTAAAATTATAAAGTTTAAAATTTAGTTAATACTATTCATGACCTCTTTTAATGGCTTTTTTTTTGGTTAGTCATGGTGCAATTGAACTCGGTGTTGCATGTAGTGCAAGTTATTAAATTATTTTGAAGAAATAACACACTATGAAATCTTGGGGTGTTACATTCTCCCCTCCTTCAATAAATTGCGTCCTCGCAATTTGAAATTGTTCTTCGAAAATAAAAGGTTGAAAGTAGAAAATATATTTGTGGGAAAACCCACATCGGAAATTGGGTTACTAAAATTTAGTCTTAATATGAGGAAAATAGAAATTAAAGGGTCACCACCAAATTATGATCTTGATTAGGAGAACATTGGTGGCATTTAGAGACATATAATTGGAGGAAAAACGTAAATATTTATAGGTAGTGATTGAGGACATCAATCACAAACAAGTATAAAATTGAGGTCCTTAAATTCATCAATCTATGATGATTTGAAATACCATCGGTTCAACAAAACATAGGGTATTAGGATAACACATTTTTGACGTTTCAAAATATCCTAGTTGAAATCCCACATCGAAAAATGAATTAATGAGGCCTCTATTTAAAATAAAGAGTCGAAAGTATGAAGATTACCGAAAATAACACATACTAGGGTTCCATATAGGAAAATATGGATATGGAAGAAAAATCTAACCATCAATTATCTGATGGAGAGTGGTAGAGAACATGGCTATAAAAAGGCCAACAATCCCAAAGCCATAAATTAGTGATGATTTAAGGTACCATCTAGGAAGACATTTTTGTTCAAAGTTGCTTTTCTTAATATTGAGGAATTTATTTATGAGATTGGATAAGATCATAAGGAGATATACTTACTTTATAATTAGAGTTTTATCCATTAATAAATTTCTACCACAAACTCATCTTTCACTCTAAAAGATAATAGAATGTAAAAAAAATTCTATTTACACTATTCATATAGGGTTCCAAAATAAACGAATTTATAATTCATCTACATGATCTTTTAATAAAAACTACATTATTTAATCCAGGACATCTCATGGTCCAGTGGTAGGTGATACACCCTTGTCGCCCTTCGGTTGTGGGTTCAAGTCTCGCAGCCTTGCCGGACGCGACGGGTTGTCGCCCGACCTCCAGGTTGTCCTTTTATCGCAATCCAAAATAATCCAAACTAGAACTATCCAAAATACTTCTGTCCAAACTCACAGTCTAACATTTATAAATAAGGTAAACATAATATAGATCCTTTTTACCCCGTAATAGCATATGAATACCTTCATCATGTATTACCATATTCCTTATTGATGACATTCATGCTCCCTTATTCCATATAGAATGCTGGATATACTTCATCAATCCAAAAATGTTTTAAACCCCAACAATGATGGAATATACAAATCATTAATCAGTTCCAAGGTAGTAAAGAATATCCAATATATTTTTTCCAAAATAATCATGTATTACTCGAAAATCACTACCTCGGTATCAGAACTATATTATGGTTTATCATTCTCTCAACCATATATTTTCCAAAAATTTATCCTGCTATTGAGTCACTTTTCTTTGTTCCACACAATCTCAAGTCCTTAATGAAATAGTACTGCAGTACAATCCTTATATACTCCATAATTATTATAACAAGTACATTGTTGATACAACACTCAATTGACATAATCAACATAAGAACTCTAATCATTCCTCTTCATCTGTGGTAGTATCATAACTTGATTATTATCCAATAACATCATTTGCGGCATAGTCTGATGACTGGGACATAGGTTCGCGTAGTGTCCAAACTCCTTGCAAATGAAGCATTGTACATTTGAAACCATTTTCTTACCCTTGCAGTCACGTACTTTGTGCCCTTTTTCCTCCACACTTATAACAAACTCTCATTCCTTTCAGGCAAGTTCCAGGGTGTTTCTTTCCACAGTTACCACATATGGGAAAATTCTTATTTTTCCTCTTCCCTTTATCCATCTTTCTCTCTTCTATCCTTTTCTTCTCTTGCTTCCCTTCAAATCCATAGGACTCAGTAAACTCTTTACTTATCTTATCAAAACATGATATTATTTCTTCATATGATGATAATACCTGGGAGACTATTTCTCTTATAAATTCTAGCTTAAGACCATGAAAGATATGATCCTTCCTTCTCTTTGGATCATGTGCATTTCTGGAGTTCTCATTCCTTCTACTGGGCGCCATTTCTAAACAATGGAATACACAAGATCAGTTTATGAATCAAAATACATAATCGCATACTTATAAAACACTTAACATAAATTGAACTATTTATGGATATAATCCATAATCATAAAAATGTCTCATTTGAGGATGTATATACTCATAAACCCTTCATAATGGTTTGTAAAGAAAATGAGAATTATCCTAAGCATATCCCCCGGGAGTGTCGTAACCAAGAGTGCAGCAAGGCCCGTTGTCGTGCACCAGTTCCCGTTCGAGTCTAGCTCAAAGCGGTGTTTTCGGGTTTTACCCCTAGGTACATCTGTGCCATAGCCGCCTCTACCTGCTCGTATCCAGACAGGGATGTATTGCTCGGAAAACTCACAAAATCTCTACAATACCAAAATTCTCGGAAGTTCTTTTATACTAATCCTCAATGTTCATCTTAGGTCTACGTGCTCTAATCAGAGTTTATCTAAATCTAGCTTCCAAGGTTTGTACTAAACTTCATCTGATACCAACTGTAACGCCCCGACCCCAGCTACCCAGAGTCGGTGCATTATTACATAACATTGGCATGATCACAAGAAAGATCAAATCTCGAAAGACCGATTGGTTTAGTAGCCTTGGAAACACTAGATATATTCATAAGTTTTACATTACATCATTAAACGAAAAACTACTACAACAACATATTGTCTCCATAATCCACACTCATATCCCCACATAATATCCCTGCAGGTCATTCATAACTTACTTCTTCACTTCCTGGGAAAAATAAAACATAGAAAAGGGGTGATCTCAAATGCCCAGTAAGGATAACAATATAGCGGAACATTCAAAAATAACCATAAACATTTAAGGCAATGAATTACTAAAACAAAAGCCTTTTAAACTTGAACTTAAACATAGTATGGCAAAAGTAAAATGAAATAATGCCATTTACTTGTTCACATGGATATTCTACTAATCGAATAATCACATGCAAAAATCAATAACCACTTTCATAATGTTGGAATGCATAATGCCAGACTATCATAACCACATATCCAAGGCCTCGTGCCAAGACTACAAATAAGATTTTGTCAAGGCCTTGTGCCAAGACACTAGTTTGTCTCATGAGACCTACCGATGCATCGAGGAGCTATAGCGGGCTCCACCCGTCACTTATTAAGTCCAATGCATTCCCATATGAAAAGGTTTAAACATAACATAAACATTCGTATTAAAACTAGCATACGAAATGTCAATAATTTCACCATAAACTATGAATGGTATAAAAATAGCACATCCATAGTCAAACATATCACAAAACCTTCAATACAATATAGAAGTTTTGTATCATAATAAATCAACTTCAAATAATCTTAAAATCCATCAAAGGATGTTGACATAGATGAAATCAAAATTCTTTTTAAAGAAATATCTCCTTTTATTTTGAAATCATTTAAGATCCATATAAAATAAAACATTTTCTTTGAAAATATTCTTATAAGCCTGTAAGGAAAGCTTTGAAGATTTTATAACGGCGTAAAATAACCGCACCCGCCGTATAAGTTAAAAAAACATTCTTACCTAAATTCTGTCGAAAAGGTTAAAAAGGACCTTGTTTTGAAAACGACGGAAAGATTCCTTTATAAACCTCTTATAAAAAGTCAAACAAGGGTATAAATGACTTTAACCCATATTCTTGTAAATAGTAAAAATGTTTTGAAATACATTTTTAAGAAATATGGATGTGGATGATAAAGATATCCCAGTAGATTATTACGTGTAAACAACCTCGGATAATGAAGAGATTGTGAAATAAACCCTTACCTTGTAATTTTCCTTGGTTGGGGTAGGTTAACCTCCTGTATAATGGTGAAATAGTTGTTATTAAATTATACAAGAATCATATATATTAATATGATATCATATATGATCTTTTAACATTGATTTGTCTTAGAATTATCGTCGTTTCGGGAGTTAACTTACTCATTTTCTTTTATATGTTTTGTTACATAAGCCATGTTTGTTGTATCTTATTCATATACAGAATGATATCCAGTCCTTAAACATTATTTTTAAATCATCAAATGATAATTATACTTGAATGGATACGATGGAGAATGAATCTCATCGCGTTCGTGGAGACGGTAGTCCGTACGTACGCACGAGCGACAATATCATTCTTTTGATATTAAAATAATATATAAATGGATGGTATATCATATATACAGAATCATTAACATGTTATATTTATTATTTACATGAGTTACACATCATTATTATACCCATCCAAATAATATTATATTGAATAACAATTACACCACGACGTGGAGACGGTAAGCCGTATGTACGCACATATGGTGACATGTTATTCAAAGGGTGGATAGAATACTGAATATGATTGTACCATATTTATAATAACATCACAGTATATGTGAGATACTGGAGTTATTATTTTAGAATGGTAAGAACAAAAGAAGAAGAAGTGGAAGAAGAAATGAACTTGGAGAAGGGTGGTGAAATCATTACCTCTTCTTCGGGTTCTTCCTTTTGATTTGATCAAAAGGGCTCCTTAGGTTGGCTTTCCGATCAAACTAAGGCCACTAGGTTGTAGTGAGGGATGTTGGGAGAGTATTTGGGCAGAGTTTGGCAGAACCAAAAGGCTTTGAAGGTGTGAAGAAATGAGAAGGAGGAGTCCCCTTTTATAAGAGGGGTGAGGGGCACCTTTGGAAAAAAAGCTAGAAATATTAATTTATAATAAATTCATATTCGGTTTATAATGGCTCCATAGTTGATTATTCAAATGTTAAGGTGTGGATAGGTCGAAAACCACTCAACCAATAGAATTTAGACAGGTTTGGGTACTTATATTAACCTTATCTTTAAGTATTAACTCTAAGTTAATTAGTTTCACTTTTACAATGTCTCTTTGTATTTTTATATAATATGGTTAATAAACTTACTATATACATCCAAGAGACCCCCAAGTGGTACATTAATGATGAACCTATCATGATATAAGTCTCTTAGCCGAACCTTAGATTTTTAGGAATTTAATATCAATTAATAATATAATATTTGTTTTAAGAACTCTTTTATGTCAATTTTGACACTATTCAATAGTTGATTTTTGTGAAACTCATAACAGATTGATTACTTCGAACAAAGTCAATTAAATCAATAATAATATATCATATTATCCTAGAAAATTAGTTTAATTAATTAAAAGTTTCATATTATATTTATTTGGGTATTTATAATATCAATTATTTTAATTTTGCACTATTATAGTAATTACTGCATCATCATTGTGTCATATATAAAATAAATTATTTAATGTCTAAAAATTATAAATAAAATCTCATTATGTAGGGAATATTTTTAGATTTCTAATGAATATTTATAATCGAAAATCCAACATATATAACCCTATGTAAAAATTGGTTTTCTAAAAGATATATGCTTGTGTCATTTTTGTATTCATTTTAAATTAATTAAAATAAAGTGTCATTATCACTTACAAGTGGATCCATGGGGTCCCAAAATAGACCCAAAGATTCCCATGGTCGACCATGTATCAACCAATAGGTTTAAGACACGTTTTAGGGTAATTATTATTATTATAATATTATGTTTTAACCCTTATTTACCAGATTTACCCTTAATCATGGAAAATAAAATATTTACCGCAGTAATTATTCAAAATGTCTAAAAATAAAAGTTACCTATTTACACAATTTGAACATCCTGATTCCAAATATGGAATCCATTTTTCTAAATTCAAAACACAGATGTGGAAGAAATTAATTTAAAATTAATTCCCGCTGTCAAAACAAAAAGCGTGTTTTTAAGAGATAATAACTATCAAAAGATTGACACTTGTTTATGTTCGGTTTAATTGTAAAATTTTGTCTAATGACCAACATTATATTAAATTGTAAAAATATATTCTAAATATACTTTAAAACCACTCAAATTCATAATTTATCACTATTAATTATTTTGATTAAAAAAGTTGTTTTTAATTAAAATTTAGTAATTTTCACTATTCATCAAAATATGAAAGTTATCTGAAATGTACCAAAATTTCACCTTAGGATAAATTCGATATTCCGAATCCAAAAATGAAGTCCATTTCAAAATATAAAATATATATTATTTCAAAATTTAGGTATTACTATTCATAACGGCCAGTTTGATTGGTTGTGGTGTGTGTTAAAACTCGAAGTTGCGTACAACACACGCTACTGTTTTATTCAAAGGAAAGCGTACCGTGGAAGCTTGGGATGTTTCATTTTAAATTTTTGATGTCCCCATTTAGTCAAAAAGTTTAAAATATTGTATTTAAAAAGGGTTCACTATTAAAAGTTGATAAAAGTGCAATACTGAAAATGAATCTGTTCTTGCATTATGACTAAGAAACTCATAATATGGATTCTAAAATTATAAAGTTTAAAATTTAGTTAATACTATTCATGACCTCTTTTAATGGCTTTTTTTTGGTAAGTCATGGTGCAATTGAACTCGGTGTTGCATGTAGTGCAAGTTATTAAATTATTTTGAAGAAATAACACACTATGAAATCTTGGGGTGTTACAATGAAAACTAATGATACTCATGTATAAGTGGGGGGAAATACTAATTAACCTTTGAGAAAATAGTAAAACCTCAAAGAAACTATCAAGGAAAAATAATTATCCCAGCCTCACCAAGGCACACTCAACAAATAATAAAAGTCAAGTAAAGTAGTATGTGAACATCGAAATTTGGGTACCCCCCACCACTTTCCCACTAGTAAGATGCTCCTTCATAATAGATAAAATATTGATGCTACCACTCTTCCCATACACAGTCTCACTTCCAAAACCTTCCCACATACACCTGGGCCTCAACCATACCACACGTCTCGCTCACAGACACCTTGGCCACAACAACCACACATCTCACCTGAAGACAGTTGGGCCACATCCTGAAGACACATGGTAAAACAAACCTGACCTTTAAACACCTAATCCCCTCATCCACAAAAAACATTCCCACAGAATCTTTCACTATGGTAACCTCAATCCATTACAGCCTGCTCGAATATGCTAGAACAGTATCAACCAGAAGAGGGTGAAAGGAAGAAAGTCAGTAACCAGCCATCCATCCTCCCACATGGATGTTGGGAAAGACACCCTCCCCTATGAGATGGAGGTGTTTTTCACATGGTGCTAAAAAAGGGTGTGGCGCATATAAAAATCACAAGGAACTACAATTTATACATATATAGGTAGTTAAACAGTTATCCCAATCTAAGGATTTTTAAACAAACAACAAAAAATCCCACCAGTACCACCCTTCCTGCTACCCTTATAAACAAAACCACACAAACATCCACTTCAAAAAAATAAACCCATCCCCTTTTAATTGAACAATTTTCCATCTATTAATAAATGGATTTAAATTAATTAATTCCAACTCCACTGGGGAAGTACCAACCATAACCATATCAAAACAACAAGAAATCCAAGTTGCAGTCCCACTGCACAACAATACCAAAACCATATTGCAGTCTCACTGAGCTCCCCCCACTAAAACACTAACAACAATCATTCTTCTAAATTAAACTGCACAATCCTAACATTTCCCTAATGCATTCACACTACATAACAAGTTCATAACCACAATGTAGTCCTATTTCCCAATGATTCCCGATGGCCATGACACAACAAAAGTAGTCCCACTTTCTACAAGTCCACCCATTACACAATCAAGCAGTCACTCAAACTGGGATACCAGCACACCACTCGCACATCCCCAGACACAAAACCCACAACAACTACCATTAAACCATAACCCCACTGCACACAATTACCCCACCCTCCTCACCGAACCAACTCCTCTTTCCACCCGTGTACCCACAATCTACACAAGACTAAAACCCCACAGAACATAGTACATTGCCACACCTTTCAAACAAGATATATTCAGATTTTTTAAACTAAATTATTTAATATGCATTGATAAACTGGTGTGATCACACAATATTTTTCATCCTGGGGGATCCATTTCATTTAACCGGGTATATCTGATTAAGCAGATTTCATGTTACAAACAATTATCAATCAATCATGAAGAAAACAAATAGAACACCACCAGTGCATAAGCAAAGACCCCCAAAGACCCTGATTTTCAGAAGGCATGCAGCCACAATCAATCCATAAAGAAACAATGATAACTGAATAAAACATACGATCCAATATAAATAAACTCCATGCCTGTTATTTTATTACCCCGATATCTTTGATCACATTCCCTTCTTATTTACTTCTTATTGTAAGAAAATTATTGATTTTTTCTTCACAAAGAATCATTTGTACACCCAACCCTCATTATTAACAATTATAGATTGGAAAGAAGAAAATCCTTACTGGAAAAATAGGCTACAAAATATCCTCTTTGCGTCAGGAATAGGGGATTGTACGAGTAGTAGGAATGAACTCCAAGACAACTGAGCGGAATGGGATCTAGCACAGGTTCAATACTCGTCTAGGGAGTAAGGCTACAGGCACACCAAGATGCAATAGAAAACATACTAGTAAGGGAAGATAATGACTTTGAAGAGACGAATCATATTATAAAGGAAAAAACGGTTTCGAAATCTATTAATCGTGGGTCGTGGTCAAGATTACATGGTTTGAGTAACTTAAATTTCTCAGAATGTTATGATATTAATTATATACTTAATATCTTTTGAATATCCCCTAAAAACAACTATACAAGACATTAAACTCAGTTTACATCAAATAAGATGTAAGAGAGGCGAAAATGAAAAACTGGGAAAAACTAGGAACACCGCAAATGAGTCACTGATGAGTGAGTCACCGATGGTAGATTCATCGATATGAAGCCACCGATGGGAGATTCATCGACATGAATCCAACGATGAGTGAGCTAATGATTAGACCTTATGACGCTGAGCCACCGATGGTTGAGCTAATGATTCGACCTTACGATGATGAGCCACAGAGGATGATCTACTAATGCAACAACCTATTGATGCGTCGACTTACCAACGCACTGACCTACCGATTCCTTAACCTACTAACATCGAAGCACTCAAGTCACAGACACCGATGCTCCAGACTAATCGATTCTGATACCCTTGACTAATCTATGCACTAAGATTCCAACACAAAGACATGCTAGTGAACTTACATGCCAACACACTGACATTCCAATGCATAGACAAGCTGATGCACTGACATGATGATGTCGACGCCCTGAGTCACAGATTAAAAAATTGAAAACTGGAAATTTGGAAAACTCTTGATATGAGCTAATTTTGCCTCCCAGAACACCTTAAACACTGTTTTTCACGAAAGAAATTCTTGGGTAAATCTGGTTCATTATATCAGATACCTGTCAAACTATTCTCATCCTCAATAATTCAAAAATAACTTAGAAGAAAAGAGGTATGAACAACAATCCCTTAAGATAACCTTCAAGAACAAACCACCTAGTATTGTTTGAAAGATAAAGTGAATACCCTAACATCCAAGAACACCCCATTCTCATATTTCTCCTAAACAATTGACAAAGCACTAAGGCCCCCACATCCCCAAAAAACATCGGAAACACGAAAGTCACATTGTCAAGGAACGTGGATTAGAGAGCTCCTTCCCCTATGCCAAGACACTATCCTCTTTGGAGAGAAATGCCTCTCCCGAACAGGTTTAATCGCATCCACATTATTGAATCTTGATTAGGGATTAGGTCTCCCCTCCCCATGGTCAGTACTTATTCACAAACATTCATAGAATAGGGAAACAACTTATCTAATAATGACCAAGGTCAAGCATTACGTCATAAAATTAATCACAAATGTAAAACACATTAACAAAACACTGAACAGCTCTGGGTACTGGGAACACATCTATTCTTCTTTCTCCCAAGTACTTTGTTCTGGGCCTCCATGCCACCATAACACACTAACCAAGGGAATGATCTATTCAAGCACCTCCTTCTCATCATGATCCTCAATTCTTACTGGTCACTCTACGAATGTCATTTCATCCTGGATATCCTAATCTCTCTATCCAAGGATGTGGAATTCATCACATAGATACTGATTGAGTTGAGATACATGGAATTCATCATGGATCCAATCCAACTACGGTGGCAACACTAGCTAATATCCCACCTCTCCAACTCAACCCAACACCACAAAATGTCTGATGAACCTAGGAGAAATCGTGCTTCCCTTACCAAACCTCCAATACCCATGTTGTAATGGATCATACCTCTCTAGTCCCTTCCATTGCGAAAATATGGTGTTTGTGGTGTTTCGGGAGGTCAAGGTGACTTATCCCCAACACTTTGCCAAATTTCTAGTTTTGTGAACAGTGCATCAGTAGCCTTAGGTGAACAATGAAACGGTTACCTTATGTGAATAGTTTCATCGGTAACCTTTTGTGAATTATGGAATAGTATCTTTATGTGAACAGTGTTATCAGTAGCCTAAGTTAAACAGTGTCATCCGTAGGATTGTGTGAATAGTGCAATGGTAACCTTCTGTGAACAGTGCCAATGGTGAGGTCCAATTATAACCTTTTTTTCTTTTCCAAATTTCATGTTCATGAACAGTGTTTCCAGAATGGTGAGGTTCCAACAGTGACCTCTTTCCATTGCTAAATTTTGAGTTCATGAAGAGTGTTTCCAGAATGGTGAGATTCCGATGGTGAGGTTCATGAATAGTGTTTCCAGAATAGTGAGGTTCCAATAATGACCTCTTTCCTTTGCCTAATTTTGAGTTCAGGAATATTGTTTCCACAATGGCGAGGTTTCAATGGTGAGGTTCATAAAAAGTATTTTTTTCTTTTTTCCAAATTTCATGTTTGTGAATAGTGCTTCTATCATCCTACAGTTTCTCCCCTTTAACATTTCATTTGACATAAAATTCATTTAAAGCCATTATTTAAGGAATCTTAGGCCAATTCAAAGACATTAACTCCTAAATTAAATTCTCATATGGTCTAGATGTTTTTACAATATCAAACCATGTTGCTTAATGTGATCCACTTTTAATGAAAAATACAATGTATCTAAACCACCGCTCCGTTAGATCTTCTAAAGGGATGCGCTATCTTCCTCCCTAATTATTCCTCTTTACTCTTAGGTGTGATATGCTCAAACCTTCCATTCCTTCCCGTAAGAGTTTCAAAATCAAACTTTCCTCCTAGGACTTTTTTTGCTCTATTTTTTATGCAACAAAGTAGTATCGATAAATCTTCGATATAAGGTATGTTATTACGTTATTATTTCGGGTTCATCTCCTTCTTTCTCCTAACCCTTTTTCTTGAATTTTACCCCAATGTTCCTAATGGTCTTTTATTGGGTGTTGGCCGATGTGGTGGTGTCTCAGCATCCTCGGGTGGATACGGTTGTCACAAGGGAAGAGATCGTAACCCATTGTGTGGCTCGTTCACGTATAAAGAACGTCAATAACTATTTGAGTTAAGGGATTCATTGATTCTCTTATCTTCTACATGCAATTGTAGAGTTAGCATGGTTTATCCCACTGGAACACAATGGAATTGACATAATAAATATTTGAACCGGATAAATAAATTGATATCGATCATATATTATTTCCTCTTGATTTTCTAGATAGTGTGATATCTATGCTTTCTTTGTTTAGATTTCCATTCTTTATGGAAATTAGTAAAGAACGTAAATCTATAATTAATTGATAATTGTTTGGATAAAGATAACAAGGAGTGTAAATGAATATGGTCCCTCTTTTTGTAATTTTATGTTAATAAAATTGGTTTAGTAAGCATGTTTAATTATTAGTGATAGCTTACTGATTAGGTTTCCAAAATTTGGAACCTACGAATAATAAATCGGTTAATCTAAGATGGATTAAAGAACTAGTTGTTTGATAAAAGGTAATTCCTTGTAAGCTTGTAAGTTACCCTCTTTCTTGTTTAAGGGCCAAGAGCCCAATTTTTATGATGTTTGTTTTCCTACTAATTGTGTTGGGATGTAAGCCTGGATGGCTGTTATGATACGTGGGGGCATGGAGGCCTATTGGTTGTGGTAGAAGATGATGCCTAGAGTGGAGAGATGCATCAGTTTATGCATGTGGGTGTCAGGGAGGACACCATGGATGATGGAATGGGTTGGATGTTAATGTTTGGATACATTCTGATTCTTTTTGGATGTTTATCTAATTTACTTTCCCCACATAACTAGAATATATGGATACTTCCACAGTTGTATTGAAATAGTTTGATTAACCGTGGAAATAGAGAAGTATTCCCCCACAGTTTTTATGTGAACTGTTGCCACATCCCGCTATGTAATTAACCCAAACCTCCCTACCTCTCATGTTTCTCTCAAACCTCCCAGCCTCTCACGATCCTCTCGCGATTGAACCATGTGCCTGCCCTCACGCGATCAAATTTGTCTCTGTTTTCCTGCCTACCATGATCAAAGCCATTACCCTACCTGCCGCGATCGAAGCCTGCCACGATTGATGCCCTCTGGATGATTGAACCCCCCTCTACTCTTGTAAATAACCTTCTCATCGCCCCCTATTCTCGCGGCACAGGTGCACGGAAGAAAGTCTACCCATTCCATGCTCTCACAAAATCCTACCCTATCTGAATTTTTCGAAGGAACCCTACCCACCCCTGCTTTTACGGATGAACCATATTCGCTCCCTTTTGTCGTGATTCACCCATTCCAGCAAGTGTCCTGGTAAGGGTTACTCTAAACCAAGGATATCCGAATTTAAACTTTTTTCATTTGATAAATTCTACCATTGGTTATTATTAGAGATCCATTCACTTGGAAATGTTTTTTTGGTAGAAGGCTTACAGATTCTGGTTTGAGGAAGCTATTGTTTGAGAATTTATGAGTAGAACATGTTGAATATATTTAATTTATATGAGTAGATTTGAATTTTTTTATAATGCTTTAGATACATAGAGTTATAATGATGAGGATCATTATATCTATTTGAAGAAGTTTTCAATGCATTCCATAATATTTTGATGTGTTTTAGAGGATCTAAAAATGTCTAGAAAATTTTTTAAATTCTATGTATTAGGGTACTGATGAAGTGAAAAGGAAATTATAAGTAATATATTACCTTGTTTTAGAAAATTTCCAAAGGATATTACCAACTAAGAGGACAACCATCAAAATTTCACAATCTTTTAGAAACCTCACTACCACCCAAACGAATCCTACATCCATTGCTCCAGTAAAACCGAAGAGTCCTTAGAAATTTATCATTTAGGGTAAATTTCTATATTTTGATAAAATTCTTTTCAAATCCTAATAATATTCAACCTAAAGACTACATCAAGGGATTCATGGTATCCTCAAAAACATTGGAAAACATCACCCACTATACTTCTACTATATTTAATGCTCTTATTAATTCGTTAATCTATTCACCCATGCCCAATTAAGGCATAATATTGTCACATTCTCTCATGGACTAATGTTTTTGTGAGCATATATACAATATTCCATCATCAAACTATCTTCTATAACCCTAACACTCAATATTCATGCAATATTAAGATATAACGGTACTTTTGGTTAACGTGATTCATCCTCACATAAAACAATAATATCTAGGAAAAATGAATCACACTCAGATTATGAAAGTAGAGTGATTAATTTTTCTTGAAGCTTTCAAGCTCCATAAATAGAAATTTATTCTTGGTAGAAATAGAATATGAATCTAATATAGAAAAATCAATACTAAAATTGAACTTCATTATAGATTAGGAATAAAAAATTCCAATCATTAAAATTGAACAACCTTCCAATCCTCAAAATATAAATTCTTATCTCTTGAATAATATTGGCAAGCTTCCAATTACTTATATTTAGAACCATTGGACTATATATCAAATATAGCAGCATCGGTTTCTTCTTTTTTTCATTCACTAAACCACATAAATAATTTGTATTCAAATCTCCCCGAATTAATGGATCTATAATTTCCAACTCCAAATCTTTATAACCATTTGTTTTGGGTCTTATCACTCTTTTACATATTTAATATGAATTATTCTATCATGAGTAATAGTTTCAAACTTTAACATGTATCTATTTCTAATTGCATGAATATATATCAAATATAGCAGCACTAATTCTTGTTTTTCAGCATTCAATAAACCACATGAATATTTTGGATTCAAATAACCCTAAATTAATAGATCTAGAATTTCCCCCTCCCCCACCAGCCCCCTCCCCCTTCCCATCCCCCCTGCCCATCCCCTCCCCCTCCACCATGCCCAGCCCCCCTACCCAGCCCCTCCTCCCCTCACCCATGCCCAGACCCCCCCACCCACCCTCCCTGCATAGCCCCTCTCCCTCCTCTCTCTGCACATCCCCTCCCCCTCCTCTCCATGCCTAGCCCCCCTGCCCAGCCCGTCCCCTCCCCCCTCCCATCCCCTAACCCCTGCCCAACCCCCCCTCCCCCCACCCTCTCTACCCAATCCCCTCCCCTTCCTCTCCCTGCCCATACCCCCCTCTCCCTGCCCAGCCCTCCCCCTCCCTACACACCAGCCCCTATCTTAAACACATATTATAACCCAATATTATTAGAAAAAACATCCTTAATATATAAAACCCATGGTCTACTTTAATTGTGTCATTATAATATGATGAATTTCACACGAATCCAACATTTGATTCATTTTACACTATATAAGTATCTAAGAAAGATACCATTTGTATGTGTTATTATATTTTCATTAGGATATAAAATGTTACCTCCCCTTGAATCTCATGTAACTTAGTATATCATTTATTTTATTATATTATTTTTAGATAATGTAAATCACTGATGATTATGATTGATTAATATAGAATATTACAAATATCTAGAAATCTGGAAACTTGCTAGCAACCTAAGGTTGACCTATCATGGTGTAATAACTGATAGTAAGAGATTTCACTATGTATTCTCTTAACATGACATAAATATTAATTAGTGGATATGGTTATAGTTCTTATATGATTATGATTTATAGATCTAATATAATTTAGTAAATGATAATGTTATAGTTTATGCATTTAGCATGAACATTTACTCATGTTTTTCAGGAACCATGTAAGGAATAGAAGCCTATGAATGAGTTCATATACTACTTTTATTAATAATGAATGATTTTAAATGTTGTTATTTATAATCAAAAATTTTATGAACTATTTGTTTATTAATATTATAATGGATAGAAGCTGGATGTATAATGTTGATCAAATCACTGATGTGTCTCAGAAGGAGTTGGAATATTTTTTGGATTTTTCATTCAATAATGGTTTGGACGGTGGATTGATTTGATTCCCATGTTTTTATTTCACTAGAAGACCATGGTTAACACGGGAGGAAGTAAGTTACCACATCACTAAAAAAGTTTTTCAAAAAGGATATCATGTTTGGTATCAAAACGGAGAAAAATTTCAAAAAGAGAATGGCATTGATTAAGCAGATAGGATCAAAATGGAAAATTTGATTTCCGATTGCTTTCCATTTTCTTCTCAATACAACACTTCATGTAGAGTGGTGGAAGAGGAAATAAATACGGGAACACAATTTTCATCTAATGATCATAATGATGAAGTTGAGTGTGTTAGATAGTTGTTAGAAGATGTGAATACCCCATTTTACCAGTCATGTAGAAAAATGACCAAACTAGAGTTTTTAATGCGATTGTATCATAGGGAAACAATGTATGGTTTTAGAAATACTAAGATCGACTGTATACTTACTATTTTTAAGGACTTGCTACCTGATGATGCATGTATTCCTAAAAATGATTATATGGCATCAAAGTTGGTTGAAAAATTTGGATTTTCAAGTAAGAAAATCCGCGCATGCCCTACAGATTATTGTCTATTCTGGAAGGATAATGTCGAGTCAAATGTGTGAAAATAATATGGTACATCGCGATGGAAGACTAATAAATATGGAACTCAATCCTATGTACCAGAGAAAGTGATGTGGAACTTTCCATTGATTCCCAGACTTTAGAAACATTTTATGTCTGAAAAAATGGCTAAGAATATGAGATGAAATGAAGATGAAAGACATAAGGATAATGATGGCATAGTTCATCCTGCTGATAGGTTAGCATTGAAAAAATTTGATAGGTTGAATATTGATTTTTCATCTGACCCACAGAATGCTAGATTATTATTGTAATGTGATAGTTTCAACCAATTTAAGCAGATGCATACTGCACATAGTACGTGGCCTATTTTCATTCATATTTATAATTTTCCATCATGGATGGGTATGAAAAAGCCAGTTATTATCATGAGTATATTGATTTCTGGACCAAATGATCATGGGAATGATATCGACATATATTTTCAACCATTAATAGATGAGTTGAAGGATCATTGAACTATTGGGGTGTGACATATGATGCATTTATAATAGATTATTGTATGTGTCCTACAGCGTTATTATGGACAATAAATGATTTCCTTGCATATGGAATTATGCTTGGTTGGAGTATGTAATGCCCCAACCCTAGTTACCCAGACTCGGTGCATTATTACATAACATTGGCATGATCACAAGGAAATCATATCTCGAAAGACCGATCAGTTTAGTATTATTGTAAACAAGATTCATACATATGTTAAATTTTACATCTTGAAGAGAAATACAAATCAAATATATTTCATTAGGAACATCCAAGCCTCCTAGATTATGCCTTCAGGTCACTAATAACTAACTTCTTCATATCCTTCGAAAATGAAACATAAGAAATGGGTGAGCTCAAATGCTTAGTAAGGGTAAGTAGTACAGCCAAAAATGACATAAATATTAAGCATGGTAAATAATTGAAACCACATTCCCTTACCAATGATAAACATGAATACTTTTATGGAAAGAATATGAGATGAGTAAATAATGTCATAATAAAATATAATCATGGGTATTCTACTAGTCGAATGACCACATGAACCATCAATATTATTTTCATAATGAGGGAATGTATAATGCCAGACATTCTGAAACATTTTTTCAAGGCCTCGGCCAAGATGTCTAAAATGATTAAGGCATCGGCCAAAACCATAAATCAAATTGGGAAAGGGTCTCGGAAAATTCAATGTCTAGTTGTCTCATGAGACCTACCGATGCATCTAAGAGCTATAGCAGGCTCCACCCATCACTTACTAAGTCCAATACATTTCTCATATGAAAAGGTTTAAACATATCATAAACATTCGTATTAAAACTAGGATACGAAATGTCAATAATTTAACCATAAGAAATGAATGGTATAAAAATAGCACATCCACAGTTAAACATATCACAAAAACTACAATACAATATGGAATTTTTGTATCATAATAAATCAAATTCAAATAAACTTACAATCCATCAAAGGAAGTTGACATAGATGAAATCAAAATCCTTTTTAGAGAGACATATCTCTTTATCTTTTGAAATCATTTAAGATTCACATAACGAAAATATTTATTTTAAAAATATTCTTATAATCATAAAACAGAATCTTAGACTATCTTATAATGGCGGAAAATAGCCACACCCACCGTGTAAGTTAAAAAAACATTCATGCCTTAATTTTGTTGAAAAGGTTAAAAAATACATTTTTTGGAAAACGATGGAAAGATTCCTTTATAAACCTCTTATAAAATTCAAACAAGGGTATAAATGACTTTAACCCATATTCTTCAAAATAGTAAGAATGTTTTGAAATTCATTTTTAAGAAACATGGATGTGGATGACAACGAGGTCCCAGTGAATATTTACGTATAAACAACCTCGAATAATGAAGAGATTGTGAAATAACCCTTACCAATTTGGTAACATACGAAACATACACCCCATGAAAGAGGTATCATAAAATTAATATGTAAATACACATAAATTAATGTGTATTACACAAAAAATACAATTATGGATAGTACATACACCACACAAAAGGTAATAGTGGTAATATGGCATGAATCTCACGGGAATAAGGAGTGAGATGGAAACCCCTTAACTTGTACTTTTCCTTGGTTGATGGTAGTTTAACCTCATTTATCGTGGTGAAATAATTGTTATTGAATTATTAAATAATCATATATATTAATATGATATCATATATGATCTTTTAACATTGCTTTGTAAATAAAATCTTAGTATCATCACCGTTATGGGTGTTACCTTACTCATTTTCTTTTATATAAGCCGTATTTTTTATGGATATGTTGTATCATATTCATGTCCAGAACGATATTATGTCTTTAAACATTATTTTTTAACAATCAAATGAAAATCATTACTGAATTGATACGATGGGGAATGAATCTCATCACGTTCATGGAGATGGTAGTCCGTACATACGCACGAGCGACAATATCATTCTTTTGATATTAAAATATATATAATTGGATGGTATATCATATAGATAGAATCATTATAATATTATATTAATTATTTAAAAGCATTATAAATTATTATTATACCAATCTAAATAACAATATATTGAATAACAATTACACCACAATGTGGAGACGGTAGGTCGTACGTACGCACGTATGGTGACATGTCATTCAAGGGATGGATAGAATAATGAATTTGTTTGTTCCATAATTATAATAACATCACAGAATATAGAAGATACTATAGTTATTATTTTAGAATGGAAATAACATGTAAAGAAGAATTTGAAGAAGAAATGATCTTTAAAGAGTGTGGTGAAGGCGTTACCTCTTCTTCGGGTTATTCCTTTTGATTTGATCAAAAGGGCTCCTTAGGTTGGATTTCTGATCAAAATAAGGCCTCTAGGATGAATTGAGGGAATTTTAAGGAGTATTTTGGAAGGTTTTGGTTGAAACCAAAAGGCTTTAAAGGTGTTAATTAATTAGAAGTAGGAGCACCCTTTTATAAGAGGGGTGAGGGGCTCTTTAGAAAAAGCTAGAAATATTATTTTATAATAAATTCATATTCGGTTTATAATGGCTAGAAAGTGGATTATTTAAAGTTTAAGGTGGGGCTAGGTCTAAAAACACTCAACCAATAGATTTTATACAGGTTTTGGTCATTATATTAACCTTATCTTTTAGTTTAAACTCTTAGTTAGTTAGATTGACATTTACCATGTCACTTTGTATTTTTATATTATATAGTTAATAAACCTACCATATACATCCAAGATACCCCCAAGTGGTCCACTAATGATACACCTATCATGATATAAGTCTCTATTCCGAACCTTAGATTCTTAAGAATTTAATATCAATTAATAATATAATATTTGTTTTAAAAACTCTTTTATGTCAATTTTGACACTATTCAATAATTTATTTTTTTAAAACTCATAATAGAATTATTACTTCACAAAATATTAATTAAATCAATAATAAAATGTCATATTAACCTATAAAATTATTTTTATTTATAAAAAGTCTCAAATTACATTTATTTGTGTATTTATAAAATCAATTATTCTAATTTTTCATTAATTATTTAATTAATGCATCACCATTGTGTCATAAATAAATTAAATTATTTAATGTCTAAACATTATAAATAAAATACCATTATTTATTAAATCTTTTTATCTTTCTAATGAATATTTATAGTCTAAAATCAAACATATATAACCCTATGTGAAAATTATTTTTCTAAAAGATATATGCTTATGTCATTTTTGTATTTTTTTTAACATAATTAAAATAAAGTGTCCCTATCACCTACAAGTGGCTCCATGGGGTCCCAAAATCGACCAAAATATGTCCATGGTCAGACATGTATCCACAAATAAGATTAGGACACGTTTTAGGGTAATTTATTATTATTATAATATTATTTTTTCACCCTTATTTACCTGATTTACCCTTTAACCATGGTAAATAAAATGTTTACCCAAGTAATTATTAAAAATGTCTAAAAATAAAAGATACCTATTTACACAATGTGGACATCCTGATTCCAAATATGGAATCCATTTTTCCAAATTCAAAACACAGAAGTGGAAGAAATTAATTTAAAATTAATTCCCATTGTTAAAACAAAAAGCGTGTTTTTAGGAGACAATAACTATCAAAAGATTGACACTTGTTCATGTCCGGTTTAATTGTGAAATAATGTCCAATGACCAAAATTGAATTAAATGGTAAAACTATATTTTAAATATACTTTAAAACTACTCAAATACATAGTTTTTCACTGTTAATTATTTTGATTAAAAAAAATTTATTAAAATTTAGTAATTTTCACTATTCATCAAAATATAAAAGTTATCCGAAAAGTACCAAAATTTTACCTTAGGCTAAATTTGATACTCCAAATCCAAAAATGAAGTCCATTTTGAGAGATAAAATTTATAAAATCTCAAAAAGTAGGTATTACTATTCATAACGGCTAGTTTGATTGGTTGTGGTGTGTGTTAGAACTCGAAGTTGCATACAACACACGCTACTGTATTATTTAAAGGGAAGCATACCGCAGAAGCTTGGGGTGTTACATTATCCCCTACTTCAAATAATTTCATCCTAAAAATTTATAGAATACTACGGCATGAAAAGACTTGGGTGGTTCTTCATCATAAGTTCCTCAGGTTCCCACGTTGTCTCTTCCATCTTATGGTTTCTCCACAAAACAATTACCAGACGAGTCGTCCGGTTTCTCAGTACTTGTTCTCTTGTAGCAAGAAACCTGATGGCCTCTTCACAATAAGACAGATCGGGTTTCAGTTCTAATTCCTCATAGGTGAGTACATGCGTTGGGTCAGGCATATATTTCCTCAACAGTGATACATGGAACACATCATGAACTTTGGAGAGACTTGGCGGCATTGCCCAACGGTAAGCTACAACCCCAATTCGTTCTATAATTTCGAAAGGTCTGATGTACCTAGGATTCAATTTACCCTTCTTACTGAAATGTATAACTCCATTCCATAGTGATACCTTCAAGAAAACATGATCTCCTACCTGAAATTCAAAATATTTCCTTCGGTTATCGGTATAGCTCTTCTGCCTACTTTGAGCTTCTTTAATGTGGTTTTGGATTACCTTGACCTTTTCCATTGTTTCCTCCACCATTTATGGGCCTATAAGTTTTCGTTCACCAACGTCATCCCAACAGGTTGGTGTACGACATCTCTTTCTGTATAAGGCTTCATATGGTGCCATCTCAATACTCGAATCGGAGCTATTATTATAGGAAACTTCTACCAGAGGTAAATATTGATCCCACATACCCTGAAAGTCAAGCGATAAAGATCTCAACATGTCTTCTAAGGTTTGAATAGTCTGTTCTGATTGACCATCTGTTTGAGGTTGGTAGGTAGTGCTCAAACTAAGTTCAGTATCCAAGGACTTCTGAATACTTTTCCAGAATCTTGATGTAAAATGGGGATCATGATCTGAGAAAATCTATAGGGGTACTCCATGAAGTCTCACAACATCATTAATATATATTATCACTAGATTTTCTAGTGGTAAATCCTTCCTTATAGTAAGGAAATGTGCTGACTTGGTAAGACGATCAACAATTACCCATATTGCATCATTCCTTCTAAGAGTCTTTGGTAGCCCCATGACAAAGTCCATCATAATATTGTCCCATTTCCACTCAGGTATGGGAAGAGGTTGCAATACTCCACCAGGTTGTTTCCTCCCAACTATCACTTGTTGAAAAACCATACATCTTAACACAAAATCAGCAATCTTTCTCTTCATGTTGTCCCACCAAAAATGTTCCTTCAAATCTCTATACATTTTGGTGCTCCCAGGGTGTATAGAGAAATAGGAACTATGAGCATCGTCCAACAATTCTCTTTTTAGATATGGTATATTGGGAACACAAAGTCTCTTCTCAAACTTCAAAATTAAATCTTTATATACAAAGTCTCTCAACTTCCCATCATTTACAGCTTTAATCTTCTTTTGTAACTCTTCATCACTGGTTTGAGAACTATTTATCTTTTCTAGTAAAGATGGTTTGGCATCCATTTGAAAAATTATTGATGTTTCACCTTCCATGGTGATTCCCATATCCAACTTTCCTAGATCCATGAAAATAGGATCCCTTTAAATTCTTATCGTGTTCAAAACTCCATGATCTTTTCTACTCAAAGCATCTTCCACCTTATTTGCCTTCCCCAGGTGGTAGTGTATCATGAAATCATAACCCTTGAGTAGTTCAAGCCATCTCTTTTCCCTCATGTTGAATTCTTTCTGTGACAAAATATACTTTAAACTCTTGTGATCAGTATAAATCTCACATTTTTTACCATAGAGGTAGTTCCTCCATATCTTCATAGCAAAGATCACAGCTTCTAACTCGAGATCATGAGTATGATAGTTTTTCTCATGAATTTGTAACTTTCGTGATGCATAGGCAATAACCCTATCATTCTGCATAAGGACACAACCAAATCATTTCTTCGATGCATCACTATAAATAATGAACCCATCATTCCCCGATGGTAGAGTCAATATAGGAGCATTGATTAATCTTCTCTTCAGTTCTTCAAAACATTCTTAACACTCTTTTGTCCAGACAAATTTAATCCCTTTATGTGTGAGCTTTGTTAATGGGTTAGCTAATCGGGAAAAATTCTGGACGAAACGTCGATAATAACCTACTAAACCAATAAAAATGTGTACCTCAGTTATACTCGTTGGTGATGGCCATTCTTGGATTGCCTTGGTCTTAGAAGGATCAACATAGATTCCATCCTTAGAGATAATATGGCCAAGAAAAGAAATCTCCTGATGTCATAACTCACACTTTCTAAACTTCCCATATAATTCATGTCTTCTCAGAGTCTTCAATATAATGCGCAAGTGATTTTCATGATCTTTGTAGATTTTGGAGTATACCAAGATATCATCAATAAATACCACTACAAATTCATCATGAAATTCCTTGAAAACTCTGTTCATTAGATCCATGAATACAGAGAGTGCATTAGTCAGCCCAAAAGGCATTACTGTAAACTCGTAATGCCCGTACCTGGTTTGAAATGTTGTCTTCAGAATTTCTTCCTTCTTCACACACAAATGATGGTATCTAGTCCAAAGTTCAATATTTGAAAAGTATTGATCTCCATGCAGTTGGTCAAATAAATCATCAATGCGAGGTAGGGGATACTTGTTCTTTATTGTTAGAGCATTGATCTCCCTGTAGTCGATACATAACCTCATAGATCCATCTTCCTTTTTAACAAAAATAATAGGGGCTCCCCAAGGAGAAACGCTAAGGAGAATAAATCCCTTATTACTCAATTCCTCTAGTTTTTTCTTTAGTTCAACTAATTCCACAGTGGCTATTCTATAAGGGGTCTTCGATATAGGCCTTCATCCAGGAATTAAATCAATAGAAAACTCAACTTCTCGTTCTGGAGGATGTCCAGGTAAATATTCCAGAAACACATCTACATATTCTTTCACAATAGGTACATCCTCTATTTTAACATTCCTTTCCTCACCCACATTCATTTCATTCTCTTCCTCCCCAATAATTTAATTAATTTGAGATACTAGGGGTGGATCTAGATAAGAATTAGGTGGCGACGATTCTTCTCTAAAGATAAGGTGTTTCTTATCATCATCATCAAGAATCGTAACCTCCTTCTTCTTACAATAAATCTTCACATCATGGTTTGAATGACAATACATACCGAGGATTATATCAAAGTCAATCATAGGTATGATGATGAGATCAGTAGATAAAGAACATTTATATGCCCTAATGGTGACTGATTCACAAAACATTGATGCAATGATACTTCCCTTAGGAGTTTTAACTGTCAACTCCCTTATTAAATCAAATTGAAAATATTTCATATTTTTAGAAAACTGGGATGATATGAAACAATGCAATGATCCAGAATCAAATAATGCATTTTCTAAACCTGAGGAAACCATTAAATTACCTGCCACTACGTCTTCCAGGGATTCAACCTCAGTAGTAGTGATTTCATAAGTTTGGCCTTGATCCCTTGGCCTTTTCTGAGGTATGTTTCCTTAACGCTTAGGACATTCATTTTCATAATAACCCATCTCCCTGCAATTGTAGCATTGAACATCGGTAGCATCTTTCTTTCCTTTACAATCACCAGCTAGATGGCCTTTCTATCCACATTTGTAGCATACTCCTTTTCCTTTTAGACAGGCACCAGGGTGCTTCCTTCCACAATCATCACAGGGTGTAAATTCAATTCTACCCTTATTCCATGTTTCTTTATTTCCTTTCCCATAGTGTTCAGTAAATCTCTTCTTCTCTTGCTTTGATTTAAAGTCATAAGACTTATAAAATTCTTTTTCTGCCTTGATAGCGCACGAGACAATATCTTCATATGATGAGAAGGTTTTCGAGACTAATACTCGAAGGAGAAATGGTTTTAACCCACCAAAGAAATGATCAATATTACTTCTTGGGTTACGTATATAATCTCTAGAATAACTAGCTAACCTGGTAAAGTTAGCCTCATGCTTTGTGACATTCTCATCCTCTTTTTGTCTCAGACTCAGAAATTGCCTTTCCATGTCAGCTCGATGGTCACAAGGAAAGAATTTTCTAATATTAGATCATTGAACTCCCTCCATTCCATATTAGATACTTCATAATCTTCCTTCATGTTTTGAATAAATGACCACCATTGATCAACATCTCCAGTGAGGTGATAAACTGTCATGACAACTTTTTCCCTTTCACTACTCCTCAATGCCTGAAATATTTTCTCTAGGGAACTTATCCATTTCTCAGCTACCAATGGATTTGTACTCCCATTTAATGTTGGTGATTGTTGCCTCATGAAGCGATATAACATTGATCCTCCACGCTGTGGATCAGGGTGCTCCATACGGGTAAGGTTATTATTCATAACCTGAGTGAGTTGTCCTAGTATTTTGATTAGTTGATCAGCACCAGTTGCATCACCAGCTCCACTATAATTATCTTGAGAAGGAGGGAAATACCTACATGGAGTGTGTGCATTGATATGGTTTCCATTTCATCCACTATACACCATTTCTAAACAATGGCATAAACTAGATCAGTTTATGAATCAAAATACATAATTCCATACTTATAAAACACTTAACATAAATTGAACTATTATGGATATAATCCATAATCATGAAAATGTTTTCTTTGAGGAAGTATATACTCATAAACCCTTCATAAAGATTTGTAATGAAAATGGGAGTTATCATAAGAATATCCCCCGGGAGTGTCTAACCAAGAGTGCAGCAATGCTCGTTGTCGTGCACCAGTTCCCGTTCGAGTCAAGCTCAATGTGGTGTTTTCGGGTTTTACCCCTAGGTGCATCTTTTCCAGAGCCGCCTCTACCTGCTCGTATCCAAACATGGATGTATTGCTCAGAAAACTCACAAAATCACTACAATACCAAAATTCTAGGAAGTTCTTCTATACTAATCCTCAAAGTCCATCTTTAATCTATGTGCTCTAATCAGAGTTTATCTAAATATAGCTTCCATGGTTTATACTAAACTTCCTCTGATACCAACTGTAACGCCTCGACCCTAGTTACCCAGAGTCGGTGCATTATTATATAACATTGGCATGATCACAAGGAAATCATGTCTTGAAAGACCGATCAGTTTAGTATTATTGGAAACAAGATTCATACATATGTTCAACTTTGCATCTTGAAGAGAAATACAACACAAATATATTTCATTAGGAACATATAAGCCTCATAGATTATGTCTGCAGGTCACTCAAAACTAACTTCTTCATATCCTGGGAAAATGAATCATAAGAAAGGGGTGAGCTCAAATTTTCAGTAAGGGTAAGTAATATAGTGGAAAATGACATAAATATTAAGCATGGTAAATAATTGAAACCACATTCCCTTACCAATGATAAACATGAATACTTTTATGGAAAGAATATGATATGAGTAAATAATGCAATAATAAAATAAAATCGTGGGTATTCTACTAGTCGAATGACCACTTGAACCATCTATATTATTTTTATAATGAGGGAATGTATAATGCCGGACATTCTGAAAAATTTTGTCAAGGCCTCGGCCAAGACGTCTAAAATGATTAAGGCCTCGTCCAAAACCATAAATCAAATTGGGAAAGGGACTCGGCCAATTCCACGTATAGTTGTCTCATGAGACCTACCGATGCATCGAGGAGCTATAGCGGGCTCCACCCGTCACTTACTAAGTCCAATACATTCCTCATACGAAAAGGTTTAAACATATCATAAACATTCGTATTAAAACTAGAATACGAAATGTCAATACATTAACCATAAGCAATGAATGGTATAAAAATAGAACATCCACAGTCAAACATATCACAAAAACTTCAATATAATATGGAAGTTTTGTATCATAATAAATCAACTTCAAATAAACTTAAAATCCATCAAAGGATGTTTACATAGATGAAATCAAAGCCCTTATTTTTAGAGGGACTTATATCTTTATATTTTGAAATCATTTAATAGTCACATAACAAAAATATTTATTTTGAAAATATTCTTATAAGCTTGTAAGGGAAGCTTTGACGATCACTGCTGGAAAAGGGGTTTATCCCCACGCAACTATTCCCACGGTTTATCAAACCATGGGAATATGCATTTTTTGTTTATCAATACACACGGTTTTATTAAAACTGTGGGTATTCAATCCACAATTTCACCACCCCCCCCCCCCCCCATCGGGATCTCCTCCTCACTCTCACGCTCCCCCATTGGTTCTCCTCCTCCCCTAGGTTCTCGACCTCCGCCTCTGGCCCTATCCTCCCCTCCCCGACCACTGCCTCCCGGCTATCCGACCTATACCTCCCAGCCCTCTACTCCCCTCTCCGGCCTCCACCTCCCAGCCATACGACCACCAGTTCCCGGCCATCTCATCCCCTCTCTGGCCTCCACCTCTGCTCTCGACCTCAACCTCCCGGCCTTCATCTCCATCTCAACGTCTCAGCCTCCGCCTCCCTTCCTCCAGCTCCAGCGATGTTCCCCTTCCCCCAGTCGGATCTGTCTCCTCCGGCAATGTCCCCGCCGATTCATTCCATTTAGGTTTTTAATTTTTTTCTCCTTGATTTTTTATTCTTTTTAAACTAATCACTGATTCTTATATCAAATGCCTCAGCAAGTTGACTACACAATTTCTGCTAGCTGATTTTCATTGAATAAGTGGCTGATTTTTATTTCCCCTAGTCATTTCACTTCAATTTCCCTCATTTTTCTATAATTTCTTGTATGTTTTTTTGTTGATGTCATTCTTCTTAGTGTATAGACAAATTTATCCAAAGCTTCAAAATTATTTTTGACCGATTATGGTCGATAGAGTGGGAAATAAATCAACCCAGCTAACTGTAGTGTGTAAATTTCTAATAACTTCTTGTCCAAATGTTCAAAATTCCTTAAATGTTCACTTAGAATCTCTAAGAATGATTTTCCTATGGATTTCTTGGGTTCAATATTTTCTTCATGTAAGATTCGTATTTATCAATTTTATTATTTAATAAATATTATTTCTGGTCATAAAACTAATTAAAACAATAGTTTCTATCCTTATGATACAATATCTCCCAAATTAGCATCATGTTATCCTCTATTACTATACATAATCCTTTAGCCATCAGGTTCCCTAAAACGATCATCGAGGGCATAAAAACTATCATCTATATCTCCATGTGGGACTCCCAAAATGAAGGAAAATATCACTATGAGTGATGGTATCACATGGATAAGATATTATAGAGGGTGTGATTAATTTAAGAAGGCTTGATAAGACCATAAAATATATACAAGTAATAAAAGTAAATGAAGTTCTTGTGGGTTAGTCTCTTCAAGGGTCCTTTTATACCCTAATCATTCATTCTCACTCAATCATGGGGAATGGTGACATATCCTATAGAAATGATAACTAGTTTTGGCATATGATATTCTTTACAAGGTGTTTGAAACTAGACATAGCCTAAAAATGACATGTGAACACCCAAGGATCATAAATGATGTCCTCAATACTGAAATGAAAACACTTTACTATAGAATTTATCTAGTATAATATCCAAAATACAATATTTTTTCTCATAAAGTATGACTTATTCAATGTGTTTTACTTCCATATTCCCATCCATGCGGAGTAAAATAATGAGTTCTGGAAAAAATTTTATGGTGTGAAGCTATACCTAACTTGTATGGTAAGCATAGAATCATAATATTCCCATTAATTATGTTGTGCAATGTAAATTTATGCAACAATCCATGAAATTTTTGCACATCAAAAACTCAAAAAAAAAATAGTGTTATGTATATTGTATACAACGGATAAATATCATTTCATTTGTTATTTCCATGATGTGTATAGAGGGCGATATTTGTCTAGGTTCATCAGATACTTTTTTTCCTCCCAGCTTCGCCGTGCTCCCCCCACTTCAACCCTACCTCCCGGCTCCACCTCCCGGCCTCTGCCTCCGCTCTCGACCTGGACCTCCTAGACTTCGCCTCTGCCTCAACATCCAGGCCTTCGCCTGCTGCCCCCAGCTCGGGCGACGCCCCCGCTCCCCCCTCTCGGCTCCCTCTCCTCCGGGTATCATCAAATTCATCAGTTTTCTATTATATATGATGTTTCCCATGCGTTCTTACTTATAAATTTCAATAATTATCCTTAAAATGTAATTGATATTGAGAATGTTGTGTTGGGGGTAAATTATTTGTTTGAGAAAGGTCCAATATGGATTGTTGATCGATGAATAAAGGAACTATGAAGGAAGATGAAGCCTCTTGTTAAGGTTCTATGGAAGAACATACATATTAAAGAAGATAAATGTGATAAGGAATCATATTTTTAGTATTAGTAGACCTATTTATTAGATTTTGACCTCTAGAGACACATATTATGGTCAACAAGTCATTATAGGGGGATAATGGAACAACCACTCACTTTCTAAGTGCATTATGCCTTATTTTTAGCCTTTAATAAGAGTTTATTTGAGTTATTACATTTATTGGGTGATGTATTGGGTAGATTTTGGGTGATTAGGGGAGGGGTTTGAATAATTTAATGGTGATAATGGTTAGAGGGAATAGTGTAGTCCCCCAACGTAACTATTAATCCTATTGGAGAGGAGTAGTGGGTGATATATGGTAGGGGTACTTTTAGAGCTAACATGGAAACAATTCCATGGTAACTATGTAACTCTAAAGAGAATAAACATCATGATTGTCATAGGGTTTACAAAACTATGTCTCCAAATCATGCAGGTGACTTGAATAGCTAGTGAACTTCCCATGGTTAGAGCATGATTTTTTAAGCCAAGAAACCAAACCATTTACATAGAATTTAATCAGTCCTTGAGATTTAAATATAATTTATCATTTTTTTGTTCCTATTCTTATTATTGATAGATATTATTTATTATCCTTGTACAGGAACTAGATCTTGGATTTCATATACAGGTTTTGGATTTACAATGATATCCAATGTGATTGTTTCTAGATTTACATGGAAAATAAATATGGAAAGATGGTTTATCCTGATCATTCTCAGATCCATCTAGATCTCTTAATGTTGTAGTATCTTGATGGATAGGTCTAAAATGATCCCATCCCATAACATGTTCTTCATCACATATCATAACCCTTGAATACTCATGTAGTGATTTGGGGATACTTCCATGGATCTTTGGTTTGTGAGATTGATTCAAGTGGTGAACATTGATGTTGGGCTCCAATATGTTGAATTCAAGAAGTTCTTACCATGTTATGATTTTGAAATTATATAAAAATGTATGATATGAAATACTCATGTGTGTGTGTACAGACCATGATAATTCTTTTAAAATGATATGTTTATGCCTCTATATAGATTATAAGTTTCTTTACTATGACTTGGGTATATATATATATATATATATATTTGTATGGATAGTAGACTTATACTATCTTGTATCAAAGTTAAAAGTGGATCCTTCATAAATTCATTAATCCTATAAAGGGGGAGAAATTGAGATGTGATTCATGATGAATATGGTGGGGTCTTGAATGAAAAATGGAAGGTAATGAAGGCCTTGAGGCATTAATGGAGTCCGGAAGTGGTGAATGATGTCATTGTAGTATGACCTGAGATAGTTGATAGGGGATGATAACCTTATGTACTAACCCAAGGCATAATGGCCTATACACCCATTGAGATACATAAATTGGTCTTGTGGTTTGTTTTGAGAATTTTCAAAACCAAAAAAGCTCATGTGAGAAGAACATCCACTTTCCAAGATCCATGGACTTTCCCCTTTGGATATTTTGGGTGAAACTTCAATAACTAAATATTTCTCCTTCACTTTTTTATTCTTATTTTGATGATTTTGAGTATTAAAACTCAAATATTTATAGGATGTTATATTTATGAGGCATTCATTTTCATCATGAATAGGATGGTCACACCTTTCATAGACTTATTCAAGAATATCAAATGTGTTATGTGATTTCTATATAGAATTTACAATAAGTTTCTAACTTTTATTCCTTTAAAGGGGTTAAAACCCCCAAACATTGATTCTCAATACTCCCAAGTATATCATGATGTCTATTTTAAAAAACATATCATTTCCATATGAACAAATATTCCAAAGTTCCAACAGAATCCATAAAAAGTATATCTTGTAAGCATCATGTTGTACAAAATTTGTAGGATACCTTGAAACATTTTTTCAATATTAATTCCAAAACATTAAAGTTATAACTACTCTATTTTCATTGAATTTTTTATTCCCCATCAAATAACCCCTACCAAATAATCTATAAAATTATAAATTCATATTATTAAAATACAATTTTTTTCCCATGTGTATAACGCCTCTATATATATAAAGGATTATTTTACATTGAAATTTTCTTTTTTATTCCCTATCAATGACCACTTGGGAGTGACTTTTTTAACTTTTTTCTTTAGTTTACATCTCAAGGTAGACCTTTTTTCTTTTTCCCTACTTATTCAATCATGGACTCCTCTTGTCATTAAATATTTTTTTCTAGCTACTAATATGCATTGATTAATTTAATAATAAAATTGATTGTAATGAATTTTTTAAATATGATTTACATTGTTGATTGAATGATAATTTTTTTCTTGTTATAGAATGGATAGAAGCTGGATGTATCGTACCGATCAGATTTCAACTGAGTTTCAAAGTAATTTGGAGAATTTTTTAGATTTTTCATTTAACAATGCATAATATGGAGGTTGCATACAGTGTCCCTTCTATAATTGTGTTGGAAGTCCATGGTTAAGACGAGAAGAAGTTAGTTACCATTTAACGAAATTTGGATTTCAAGCTAACTATAATGTTTGGTTTCACCATGGAGGGACGAGTCAATATTCGACTGTTCATAAATAAAATGAACGAAGTGACATGGCGAATTTGATATTTGATTGGTATCCATATGTGCATCATTCCGAGAGAGATAGCATGCTGGTGCAAGAAGACAATGATATCAGTACACATGAGGAAAATGTTGAAGATGATGATGTTGAGAGAGTGAAAAATTTATTAGATGATGCCAGAACTCCAGTATATCAAGAATGTTCTAAAATGACCAAGTTGGAATTTTTAATGCGGTTATATCATGGAAAAACCATGTATGGGATTTATAATACCACCATTGATTATATTCTTACATTTTGAAGTACTTGCTTCCTGATGGGGAAGATATTCCCTCCAATCATTACATGGCATAAAAGTTAATTAAGCAGCTTGGATTTGCTACTAATAAAGTCCATGCTTGTCTGATAGATTGCAGTTTATATTTGGAGGAAACAGCTGATCGTAATGACTGTAAAGACTGTGGTACATCTCGATGGAAGAAAAATATAGATGGAACACTATCTTGTGTGCCACAGAAAGTCATGTGGCACTTTCCATTGATTCCCAGAAATCAAAATCAATTCTTGTCTCCGGAAATCTCAGTCAATATGTGATGGAATGATGTTGAGAGAATTAAAGGTAATGATGAGATGGTCCATCCTGCAGATGGATTAGCATGGCAGACATTTGATGCACAACATCCTGATTTTGCAGCTCAGGTGTGTAATGTCAGATTGGGCCTATCATGTGATGGTTTTAATCTGTTCGGTCAGATACTTATTGCTCATAGCACGTGGCCGGTTTTTATTCATGTTTATAATCTTCCTCTATGGATGTGTGTAAAAAACCTTTCACTTTCTTGAGTATACTAATATCTGGACCTTCGGATCCCGGTAATGATATAGATGTCTACTTGCAGCCGTTAATAAAAGAGTTGAAACAACTTTGGGATTTAGGTGTGCAGACATTTGATGCTTCTTCAAAGAATACGTTTCAGATGCGTGCTGCCCTTCTATGGACCGTAAATGATTTCTATTCCTATGCAATGATGTCTGGGTGGAGCACGAAGGTAAGACTATCATTTCCCGTTTGTATGAAGAATACATGATCGAGGAGGCATAAATATCGTTGTAGTTTTAGTTTCATGGGGCATCGCCGATTCTTTCCAATGGATCATCAATACATGAAGAATTGTCGGAGGTTTGATAATAATGTTGACACTGAAGAACCCTCTCAATGTATGTCAGGAAGTGATGTGCTTGATGAATTAAATGATTTCATCTTTTCGTTAGGGAAAGGTCGGTGGAAATATCGAAAGAGGAAGAATGATGATACTAAAGTCACTTGCAATTGGAAAAAGAGAAGTATTTTTTTGTGTTTCCATATTGGTCTACTAATTTCTTACATCATTGTTTAGACGTAATGCATATTGAGAAAAATATATGTGAAATGTTTCTTTCAATTCTTTTGAATATTAAGGGGAAGACCAACGATGACTTCTGATCTCGTCAGGATTTATTGGATTGGGGTATTCGACCAGAACTACGTCTTGTTTGTATCGGTGAAAACAAATGTAAAGTTCCATTTGCTTCTAATGTGATGACACCGGCATAGAAAGATCAATTTCTGGAAATATTGGAGAATATCAAGGTTCCAAATGGCTATTTCAGCAACATATCTAAACAAGTCAACAGAAGACAATTTAAATTTAAATCCCTAAAAACTCATGATTATCACATCGAGCTTCATTAATTGATTCCAATAGAAATTCGTCATTTTCTATCCAATAATGTAAGGGTGGCAGTTATTCGGTTGTGTCATTTTTTTAGATACCTTTGTGCTAAAAGGTTATCCAAATCATTGCTGATAAAAATGCGTCAAGAGGCTCCGTTAATTCTGTGTCAGTTGGAAAAAAATTTCCATCCATCCTTTTTCACTTGCATGTTGCATTTAATAGTTCATCTTCCAACTGAGACACTTCTTGGGGGACCAGTCGCTTTTCGGTGGATGTATCCCACTGAAAGAAATATGTGCACATTGAAATCATATGTCTGAAATAAGAATTACCCTGAAGGTTCCATTGTGAGGAGTAATTTGGCCCAAGAATGTTTGGGTTTTGGTTCAATGTATTTGTCTGATGTGAACATAAGACATAATCGACCAATGAAAAATGAAGATGAGAAGTATGAGGAAATTCAGCCCTCATTTCCATCTCTTCCCCAAACAGGAGAAATTTTCGGGTCATATACATTGGTTACATTGAGCTTTGAAGAGCGGAATATAGCACATCGTACAGTCTTGTTTAATTGTGGTTTGTTCGATGCCTATATCAAGTATCTAATTTGAATATATATATGCTATCTCATACGATATCATATCACATATACCTTATACTTTTATTTTCATTTTATGTAGATAACATAAACAAATTATAAGTAGAGTTCATCGGCCTTTTCTGTTGAGAAGGAGAGAGGATACGCATAGCCAAGAGTTCCAAGCTTGGTTGAAATCAAAGGTATGACCATTACATTATATACCTTAAAATATAGACATATATTTAATTATATTACTCATATGTATTCCAGGTATTGAGTTTACCTGCTGACTTCATTTCTCAAGAATTAAGAGCATTGGCTTTTGGTCCCAATTCTTTGGTTCGTGACTGGAAATCTTTAATAATCAATGGATACAAATTTGTTACAACTGATAAAGAAGTGAAAATGAGAACACAGCATGATGGTGTTATATTAACTTCTAGAACAGATTGTTATGCCAGTGCATCAGATAGTCGACCTCGATATGAAGATGTGTATTATTATGGACTGCTTGAGAAAATATTGTTATTGGATTACTACTCTCAAGGTCGAGTCACTATGATGAAATGTAAATGGTTTGATTCAATGACATGACATGGTACATTTATTGATGATTGCAGATTTAGAGTTATTGACATGAGTCGATTCCTGCATACCGATGAACCATTCATTTTGGCATTAATGGAAAAACAAGTGTTTTATGTGAAAGATCATCTAAAACCTGATTATGGTGTCATTAATGAAGCAATCCCAAGAAATATTTTTCATGATGCTGGGGATGAAATTGTCACCATTGACGCCCCCATCGGTGTTAGCCAAAATATTTTATTTGATGACACAAATTGTCCCATTGTGAAAGATGATGTTGAACCTGAGGTAGTGGAGGGTAATATATAAAAGAAACCATATTTATTCAAGGTTCATTAAGTTTACCTTGACGTGAGTTTCTCAAGTTGGTAGGAATTTAATTACTTTAATTTAGTTTTATTTTGTAATGATATGTCTGTTTTAGTATTGTTTGGTTTCATTTCATTTAATTATATTTATTTCAATTTAGAAAACTGAGTTTAAAATGTGGTTTTAAAAATTGTATAACTTGGTTGTAAATTATAATTACTGAAAGATGTTATGACATTTTTTGTCTTATTTGGCTTCTAAGTTGTATGTATGATTTGTAAAAATTGTTGCTAAAAAATATTTATTTCATTCTTATACAGATTATGGAGAAAACTACAGAAGCTCGCAAGAAAAGATTATTTGATGTTGATCCTATTAGATGTGAGCGTGAGTTTTCTTTAGTGAGTATAATAATTATAATATTTATCTTCTGTATTACATATAATATGAAGTTCATATTTTTTATCAAATTTATTTTAGGGATATATAACTTCATAGATTCCTCTTCCTAGTATGGGACCGAGCAGGGATCCTCTTACACCTAGGTGGAGCTCCCATCTTACCACTCCCCACACTGACCCATCAGTGGACATCCCATCTACCACACATGTCTTCCCTCCTCTTGAGACCCCTGGGATGTTCCCATACATGCTACTGTCATCATCCCATTTACCATCTTTTTCCCATTCCATGTCCATGCCGACTCGACTGATGTTCTCACCTCCACAATTTCCATATCCATTCATGTATCCCCAGACCTACTACGCATATTCTGACATGTCTATGCCACCTCCTTTTCCTATTATCCATCCTACACATATTGAGTCTGTTCCTTCAGTTTCCACTCCTATTCATGAAGATCATCCAGAGCATGTTGTGGAACAGATACTTCCTTCGGAGGATGTGGATCCAGCACAGTCCACGGATGCCTCACAGCCTATTCAAGAGCCTGCATCAGGTTTTTTTATTATAAATGTTTCAAATTATATCATTTCACTTTTTCCTATTTTATTGTCACTTAACTCTTCTCTTTTCACCTCTTATGTTATTTAGTGGGATCTTCTAGTAGGCTACGTGGGCACACTCGAATGCGGGATGCCTGGAATCGCGGAACTCAGATTATGGTGGATTACAATCCTCAAAATTAAATGGTAGGTAAAAATGCTAAGGAGTGTAGATGTTTTGTGGATACTTTATCCAAATATCATGATATCTTTCTGGTGGAACCAGTATCATGGAGAAATATCAGTGCTGGCATCAAGGACATGGCATGGACGCAGATATGGGTACGGAAATTTTATAAATTTATATTTATATTAGTAATGTATTTATATGACTTAACATTTTCATTGTAGAGTCGATTTAACTTTCCTAACGGTGAAGCTGCCAAAGCTTCTATGTTGAGTGATCTTGGAGAGTATTGGTGGTCATACAAGTATGAGTTATATATTGGTTGGATGAGCAGAGTGGGTACTGAGTTAGAGGGTGTACCCACAAACCCTTACTGTCTAAAAATTCAATATCAAAAAATGATCTCACATTGGAAGACTGAACAGTATAAGGTACTACCCATCTTTAATGGTTTTTATATAAAATTTAATTCTTATTACTTGTATTGTTTTTTTGTTTCTTAGGAAGTGTCAGTGAAAAACAAAAAAAACAAAGATGAAATGATATATCTACACACATTGGGGCGCACTACAACCCCCGATCATGAGAAGCGGCTAGTACGTTCAATCCAATTATTTGCATTTATCATATATGGATGTAATCCAAATTTGTTCATTTCTCATATGCATCAAGATGAATGGGGCATTGAAGGTCCTATACCTCGTGCCAAATTATTCTGCTTAGGTAGGAAAAGAAAAGATGGAACTGCAGTTAATTCACAAACACAAGAAAAAATTGTAAGTTATTTATATATATTTCAAACATTTATATAAAATTCATAATTTAATATGTGTATAATTTCAACAGTATGCCTTGGAGGCCATGGATGAGGAAGCTGACAACATAGGGCCAAATGATCATTTGAGTCAGGTGTTAGGTGTGGAGCATCCAGGAAGAGTCTGTTGTAGACCGGGAAAAAACATTGTCCCCTATAGGTATTGGTCATCATCAGACTCCTATAATGCCTCTATGTCCTTTGAGTTGGAATGTATGGGTGCTGAATTAGCTGTAACAAAGAAAATAGTATTAGAGGATCGTGAAAAAAGTAAGCTAATGAATGAACATTTGATGAAATCTATGTCAATGTTCAGTCAGTCACTACCACCAGAGGTTACTGCCACTTTTGTTTCATGTATGGAATCAATGCGCTCTTTACATAATGCCTCGGGTGATTCCCATGAGGGTCCTAGTGGCGATGATGGTGGTGGAGATAGAGCAGGCGAGGATGTTGTTGATTCTGTTGTTGGTGATGAGATAGCTGATGATGATGATGACGATTTTGCTGCTGGTGATGATGTTGCTGATAATGTTGCTGTTGATGATGATGATGCTAGACATGGGGATGACGATGATGGTGATGGGGGGGTATTAATCCCCTCCATTTTTGACTTAGCAGAGAGACTTGTGTTTGAGTTTTTTTTGTATTGGTGGACTGGTTGTATGTGAATTTCTTTATGGAATGAAATGCAATTTGGATTATGTTTTCATCAGGGGTGTAATTTGACAATTATTTTGGTAATATTCACATGCCATTTTTGTTTTTATGGTTTGGTGTGTTAATTATTATCTCTCCATCAAATATTGGCCTTAGCAGTGGAGGGGAGGCTTGGGATGGGGGGGCTGCAGTGGAGGGTTGGGGGGGACTGGGAGGGGAAGGCTGGGAGGGGGTGCAGTGGAGGGTTGGGAGGGGAGGGGGCTGCATTCACTTAATCTCTTTTTCATATACTCGACATGCAGAGGATGTTCATCATGCGAGTATGACCTTGTCCTCCACATTGAAGCAGAATAGCTCATCTATTGAAGGCATTGAGAAGGTTTAGTTTCTTCTGATCTTTTTCTTTAAATGTAAAGGCATTGATTGGTATGTGATCTGACAGTTATATGAATATTCGAAGCTGATTAACTGATTTAGATGTTTCATATGCTGTTTGTGGTTTATAGATTTCCTTTCTATAATTTTTTAATGTGGTTTTGTGTGTTTTAGGAAGACTCGAAACACAAAATAAAAAGCATGTTTAGTGGGGAGGGAGGGGGAGGGGCTGGGCAGGGGGGCTAGGTAGTGGGGAGGGAGGGGGAGGGGTTGGGTATGGGGGGATGGGTAGTGGGGAGAGGCTGGGTAGGGGGGCTGGGTAGTGGGGAGGGAGGGGAGGGGTTGGGAAGGGGGGCTGGGCAGTGGGGAGGGAGGGGGAGGGGCTGGGCAGGGGGGCTGGGGAGTGGGGAGGGAGGGGGAGGGGCTGGGCAGGGGGGCTGGGCAGTGGGGAGGGAGGGGGAGGGGTTAGGCCGGTGGGGAGGGGGAGGGGCTGGGTAGTGGGGATGGAGGGGAGGGGCTGGGTAGGGGGTTGGGCAGTGGGGAGGGAGGGGGAGGGGCTGGTCAGGTGGGGCTGGGCAATGGGGAGGGAGGGGGAAGGGGAGGAGCTTGGCAGTGGGGAGGGAGGGGGAGTGGCTGGGCAGTGGGGAAGGAGGGGGAGGGGGAGGTGGGGAGGGGGAGGGGCTGGGGGAGGGTCTGGACACGGTGTCGACTTATCCACCATCACTAAAGGTATGGTTTTACCACACCATTTTTTACATCATGACAAGTTTTCTTTTTACTCAACTGCATCCTTAGATATCCAATTTAACCCCAGACTCATATATTCATAATATGATGCAGTTTCATGTTTGGTTGTTTAATGTTTTCAATGTATGGGTGAAATATCCAGTTTAGGTGATGCTGATTCATCTTCCAGCATCAATGGCATTGAAAAGGGTAAAATTGCGATATCATCTTATTTGAAAGATTAAAATTAATATGTCTACTCTTGTAATTAATGAACACATGATATTGTTATCATTTCATTATTGTGATTTATGATTTCAGGTCAAGCATTATTTTAAATAGTTTTGACAATGGCAATGCATCTTCATAAGTAGTGGCATCGAATATATCCAGGTAAAATTTCTTTGGTCTTTAATTTGTTTTATTAACAATTGAAATTATTATTACTGTTATGTTAATTTTAACAATTCATGATTGGAGCTTCGAAATATTAGGTCTTCTCCAGTGACTTCAAGCATTGGCACATGATTTGATACTACAGCCTTGAATATGTCCACTGCTCAGGTATTCAATAGTTATATTTAATGACTAATAATTTAATTCCATTAACATAAACACATGTGTATTAATTCAATATAGAAAGTGTATTCTAATTCTTTCAAACAAACTGTTCTTTCCATCTCGTAATTGTCTACAGTTACAGGAGTGTGTACATTTAAATATTAGCATTGTCATAAATATTTCAGTTTTTTCTATCTGTTTTATCATGAAAATGAACCACAAAGATGGAACTAACACCTTCTCAGGTAACCATTATTGAAAAACCTCTTTATCATGTAATATGTACATTTTTAGTATTTGTGGTATCTTCTTAAGAACCTACAGTACTTAAATTTGTTTTGATGACAAACAAGTTTTTCATGTAATCTTCTGATTAGTGTGATTTCTGTTATCTTTAATCTATACATTTTTTTGACAAACATGTTTAACATTACTATCATCTATAAATAGTTAACATTTCTCCTGCTAACTGGGGGATGGGGCTGGGCAGGGGGGATGGGGCTGGGCAGGGGGGAGGGGCTGGTGGGGGCTGGGGCTGGGCAGGGGGGATGGGGCTGGTGGGGGATGGGGCTGGGCAGGGGGGATGGGGCTGGGCAGGGGGGGGGGGCTGGTGGGGGATGGGGCTGGGCAGGGGGGAGGGGATGGTGGGGGATGGGAAACTGAAAATATTCCCTCTCCTTTCCAAACATATAGGGTCACAGTCACTTGGCCTATTAGCCAATCTCAGTGACCTGTGAGTTAAACAACACAGGCCAAATGCTTTACATTATTCTGTTTCTGTCCACAATATAAAGAATAAAATAAGGCGTTTTCATGGTCTGAAGTATAAGAAAATGTAGCGTATTTAATTAATTGCTTCCACAAATGTCCTTCATTAATTATGAAAATTAATTTCATGTTGTTGAGACAATAATATTTTACCAAATATATTATAATTTGTGATAAATTGAATGTTTAAAACCACTTTATTTAATTTTCTTACTTATTGTGAAACTGTTATTTTTTTCTTATACTGTGGACCGGAGGTAGTATTTAATAATAGGATAGACAAAGCTTAATAAAATGAAATGATTCAATTCTCTCTTACCCAACATATTATCTCGGGTGACAATTGAATATGAGGCTTTTAAAACCTAATAATTGCTTCAATTATTGGATCTTTGCATGTATACGTGGACACCTTGCTGAAGAAGTCATATGATAATTGGAGCCAGGTTATTGAGTATGATGGCAGATCACTTTTGAGATTCCAACAACATAGTAGGACTTCAAGTGCTCCCAGAAATGAATTTGCAGCTGATTTAGTTGATCACCATGGCACATTAGAGGATCGACCACTCCCAGGACATCACCTTTCTTCAGCGCCTTCTGAACAATCATCAATGGGGCACTGTCTTCCAGTTGAAGGTAAACACTTCTGGTTGCTATCATTAAACCTAAAATTTCTTACTATTCATTGCAGCACAAATGCTCTGTTTCCTCTCTGTTTCTGGCCATAATTGGTATGTGGGATGCAGAGTGAATCAACATTATGGAAGCTGAAAGTGCTCTTGAAGGGTGTGCTGGAAACACAAAGCAAGTGCATGGGTGAGGTGGATGTTAACAAAACTGCCCAGAGCAGCCACTTAAATCGAATATTGACTGATATTTTGCTCGCCCCACAATAGGTATGTTATTGTAATATCGTTGAAATAATCTCCTAGACAATTTTCAGTATTTCCCTTCGCATAATACTTTTTCATACATTATTACGCACTTCATATTTTAGGATGAATATTGATTATTTTTATTTATATATTGCAGGTGACTCACTCTGCACATGAAGAGATCAAGGGAATCCTTCACTAATAAGTGCCATATCGCTACAACAAGTATGTTTTCCTAAAATTTTGGAATTAACCTCCCTACCATGCATCATTTTTCATTTGCATTTACGCACTATATGAATGCAGGTTATTGGTCGTAAAATCATGGATTTAACCTCCCTTTTATCCAAGATATGAATGTAGGTGATATGTTTTAACTATTGACTCCAATGTATATTGATTTTTGTGGGTCATGTCTAAGAGTTTCTAGACGTACTTTGATTTTTCTCATCCTAGTATAGAGATGAACCGAAATATTGGTGAATGTGCATGGGCTGATGGAATGAATTACTTCAATTTACAAGCATGGAGAAGAAACTTAAGATATATGTGTCATTTATGTCTCAGCGAGGATTGATGAAGGTATTTTTTTCCCAAATAACTCTTCAACATGATAGGATGTATGAAAGTTTATATTGTTTACAACTCAAGCAGTAAATAATACATTGATAATTATATTCTTCATGAGTTTGACTGGTATTTCTTGTGTTATAATCCGTTTTTTATTACAGTGAGTTTTATTACCTTAAATAAACATACCTTAAGGGAACATATTGAGTTGGACACCCGATTTTAGATTTGTTTTCTGTTATAATCTGTTCTGTAATACAGTGAGTTGTAGTACCTTATCCAAATTTTAGGAACTTCTCTTACAGTTGCAGTACATTACCGGGTTGGGTCTGCATCCAAATAAAACATGTCATGCATCTACATATTTCATGCAGGGAGATTCAGGGGGAGGGCTGGGTAGTGGGGAGGGAGGGGGAGGGTCTGGGTGAGGGGGAGGGGGAGGGGGCTTGGTAGGGAAAGGGCTGAGAAGGGGGGAGGGGGAGGGGCTGGGCAAGGGGGAGGGGGAGGGATGGGCAGTGGGGAGGGAGGGGGAGGGGTTGGGCAGGGGGGAGGGGGAGGGATGGGCAGGTGGAGGGCTAGGTAGGGGGAGGGGGAGGGCTGGGCAGTGGGGTGGGCGGGGGAGGGGCTGGGCAGGGGGGAGGGGGAGGGCTAGGCAGGGGGGAGGGGGAGGGCTGGGCAGTGGGGAGGGAGGGGGAGGGCTGGGCAGGGGGGAGGGCTGGGCAGGGGGAGGGCTGGGCAGGGGGGAGGGGGAGGGCTGGGCAGTGGGGAGGGAGGGGGAGGGGCTGGGCAGGGGGGAGGGGGAGGATCATGTATTTAACCATCAAAAAATTTAAATTAGAGAACTATCTTTGAAATGGGTCAGGTTCTTCTTGAAAGCACCTGGTTCACTAGGCCTGGTGATAGAAAAAAGGGTCTCATCCAAGTCACTCTAGAATGAATATGTTAAAACACTAAATAAAGCACATGATGATTCTATGGAACTTCTTGAAAAATGCCTTCATTTTCATGTACATGTTTGTGTACCCATATGAGACCTACGATTTTGGTTTAAAATCTAAATGATGAGGCCCGTTTCGATGCAGTAGGTCCCTTATAGGGGAAGTACAAGTCATTTACCTTTAAAATAAAAAACGCGATCTTTTTAAAGGGTATGTGGGTTGGCCTATCAACATATGTAAATGGGATTGTGATGAGTCATTCAAGAATGATTGAGGCTAGTATAGCCAGGATAGGTGATTCGAGACTTTGGGTAGTTAATCCCCTTGGTTTTGTACCTTGGAATCAATTAATGGATGCCTTATACCGGTGAATAAGTGTAAGGTTTTATTCTTGGATGTTTAGGCCTTGAATGTAACATTTTGGCTCAGAAAGGGGTTTAATAACATTGATCAATGATGTAGAATATTGTGTGGATTTTACTCTTTCTTTCATTGGGTTTTCATTCATGATGATTCATGGGTAATTGTTGGCTTCTTGGTGTTGTAAAGATCCATGTATGATCTTATATTCTGTTTTTAGGTACAGAATGTTTACAGGTGTAGAATCATAGAGGTGCAGAATTGTAGAGCGAGGTGCAGCTGAGGTACAGCTGCTCTGCTGCAGGGGACCTGCCTATACCCACGGTTCATTAAACCGTGGGAAACTTCTGGCGCTGTAAATCAGTATACCCACAGTTTTGAAACCGTGGGTATACATCTATACTCACGGTTCATTTGAACCATGGGAAATTTTTGCAGCAGCTGCAAATCAGTATGTTGTTGTATGCCCATGGTTATAAAATAGTGGGTATACATCTATTCCTATGTTTCAATGAACCGTGGGTAATATAAATTTTTCCGTGTCTATACCCACGGTTTTCAAAGAACCGTGGGTATAGGCCTATTGCGACGGCACTACAGCCCACGGTTACTAAAACCGTGGGTATAGGGTATACCCACGGTTTCAAGGGCTATACCCATGGTTTAAAACTGTGGGTAGAGGTGCTATTTCTAGTAGTGGATCTTATAATGATGGAAAATAGCAGCACCTGCCGTATAAGTTAAAAAAACATTCTTACCTTAATTTTGTCGAAAATGTTAAAAAGGACCTTGTTTGGAAAACAACAGAAATATTACTTTATAAACCTCTTATAAAAGTCAAACAAGGGTATAAATTACTTTAACCCATATTCTGTAAAATAGTAACAATGTTTTGAAATTCATTTTTAAGAAACATTGATGTGGATGATAAAGAGGTCCCAGTGGATATTTATGTATAAACAACCTCGAATAATGAAGAGATTGTGAAATAACCCTTACCAATTTGGTAACTTACGAAACATACACCCCATGAAAGAGGTATCATAAAATTAATATGGAAATTCACATAAATTAAAGTGTATTACACAAAGAATACAATTATGGGCAGTACATACACCACAGAAAAGGTAATAGTGGTAATATGGCATGAATCTCAGAGAAATAAGAAGTGAGATGAAAACATCTTACCTTGTACTTTTCCTTGGTTGATGGTAGTTTAACCTCCTGTATAATGGTGAAATAATTGTTATTGAATTATACAATAATCATATATATTAATCTGATATCATATATGATCTTTTAATATTTCTTTGTTTATAAAATCATAGTATTATCATCGTTTTGGTTGTTAACTTACGTGTTTTCTTTTATATAAGCCATGTTTGTTATTGATATGTTGTATCATATTCATGTCCATAATGATATTAAGTCTTTATACATTTTTTTAACCATAAAATGAAAATCATTCTTGAATTGATACAATGGGGAATGAATCTCATTGCGTTCGTGGAGACGGTAGTCCGTACGTACGCACGAGCGACAATATCATTCATTTGATATTAAAATAATATATAATTGGATGGTATATCATATAGATAGAATAATTATCATGTTATATTTATTATTTACATGAATTATACATCATTATTATACCCATCTAAATAATAATATATTGAATAACAATTACACAACAATGTGGAGACGGTAGGCCGTACGTACGCACGTATGGTGACATGTCATTCAAGGGATGGATAGAATAATGAATTTGTTTGTAACATAATTATTATAACATAACATCATATAGAAGATACTGGAGTTATTATTTTAGAATGGAAATACCATGTAAAGAAGAAGTTGAAGTAGAAAGGAACTTTAAAGAGTGTGGTGAAGGCGTTACTTCTTCTTCAGGTTCTTCCTTTTGATTTGATCAAAAGGGATCCTTATGTTGGATTTCCGATCAAACTAAGTCATATAGGATGAATTGAGGGAAGTTTAGAGAGTATGTTGGCAGGGTTTGGCCGAACCAAAAGGCTATAAAGGTGTGAATTAATGAGAAGGGGGAGTGACCTTTTATAAGAGAGGTGAGGGTATCTTTAGGAAAATCTAGAAATATTATTTTATAATAAATTCATATTCAGTTTATAATGAATCCAAAGTGGATTATTTATAGGTTGAGTGGGGGAAAAGTCTAAAACAACTCAACCAATAGATTTTAGACAGTTTTTGGTCATTATATTAACCTTAACTTTTAGTTTAAACTCTTAGTTAATTAGATTGACATTTACCATGTCACTTTGTATTTTTATATTATGTAGTTAATAAACTTACCATATACATACAAGAGACCACCAAGTGGTCCAATAATGATAAAAATATCATTATATAAGTCTCTTGGCCGAACCTTAGATTTTTGAAAATTTAATATCAATTAATAATATAATATTTGTTTTAAAAACTTTTTTATATCAATTTTGACACTATTCAATAATTGATTTTTGTAAAAAACATTACAGAATGATTACTTCAAAAAAAGTTAATTAACTCAATCATAACATGTCATATTAACATAAAAAATTATTTTTATTTATAAAAAGTCTCAAATTACATATATTTGTGTATTTATAAAATCAATTATTCTAATTTCTCATTATTCAGGTAATTACTGCATCAACATTGTGTCATAAATAAATTACATTATTTAATGTCTAAAAATTATAAATAAAATATCATTATGTAGGAAATCTTTTTATATTTATAATTAATATTTATAGTGGAAAATCTAACATATATAATCATATGTAAAAATTGTTTTTCTAAAAGATATATTCTTATTTCATTTTTGTATTTATTTTAACTTAATTAAAATAAAGTGTCACTATCACCTAAAAGTGGCTCCATGGGGTCCCAAAATCGACCCAAAGATGCCCATGGTCGGACATGTATCCACCAATATGATTATGACACATTTTAAGATACTTTAGTGTTATTATAATATTTTTTTTAACCCTTACTTACCTGATTTACCCTTTAACCATGGTAAATAAAATTTTTACCGAAGTAATTATTCAAAATGTCTAAAAATAAAAGTTACATGTTTACAAAATATGGAAATCCTGATTCCAAATATGGAATCCATTTTTCCAAATTCAAAACACATAAGTGGAAGAAATTAATTTAAAATTAATTCCCGTTGTTAAAAAAAAGCGCGTTTTTAAGAGATAATAACTATCAAAAGATTGACACTTGTTCATTTCCGGTTTAATTGTGAAATTATGTCCATTGACCAACATTGTATTAAATGGTAAAAATATATTCTAAATATACTTTAAAACCACTCAAATTCATAATTTATCACTATTAATTATTTGGATTAAAAAAGTTTTTTTTAATTAAATTTTAGTAATTTTCACTATTCATCAAAATATAAAAGTTATCCGAAAAGTACCAAAATTTCACCTTAGACTAAATTCGATACTCCGAATCAAAAAATGAAGTCCATTTTGTGAGATAAAGTTTATAAAATTTCAAAAAGTAGGTATTATTGTTCATAATGGCTAGTTTGATTGGTTGTGGTGTGTGTTAAAACTCGAAGATGCGTACAACACACGCTACTGTATTATTCAAAGGGAAGCATATCGTGGAAGCTTGGGGTGTTACAGAGTAACAAGGGGATATTATCTTGCCCTATATGTATGAAAAATACACATTCTAGGAGATTAATGTTTTGACAAACTTTCAGCTTCATAGGGCATTGAGGATTTCTATAAATAGATCATCCATACAGAAAACACTGAAGACAGTATGATAATCTCATAGAGATAGATGAAATACCTCAACGAATTTCAGGGGTGATATCCTTAAATAACATGATAGTTTGAATTTTATCATAGAAAGGGTCTGTTAAATTCCAACAAGTGGAAGAATGTTCCTTTTAATTCCAACAATAATTGGAGAAATAAAAGTATATTCTATGAGTTGCCAAATTGGTCATCAAATTTGCTACATCAATGCTTGGATGTAATGTATATTGAGAAAACTTTCTTTGAAATTTTACTTGCAACACTTTTAAATGTAAATGGAATGACAAAAGATTATTTGCGCTCACTTCTCCATTTAATGGATTGGGGGTATAAAACCAACTCTTCATCTTGAGTTAATTGGTCGGAATCAGTGGAAAGTCCATTTTTCTTATTTTTCGATGAAAAATGCAGAGAAAAAAATAATTTCATCAAGTCTTGGAAATTTTAAAGGTTACAGATGGTTATTCAAGTAACATTTCGAAACAAGTGAATAGGCGAGATGTGAAACTAAAATCCCTCAAAACCTATGCCTACAATGGCGTGTTTCATGAATTGATTCCTATTGCCATTCGAAATTTACTATAACATAGTGTTAGGGTCGCTGTGATTAAATTATGTCCCTTTTATCGAGATCTTTGTGCTAAAATATTTAACAAAAGTGTGGTGAAAAAACTACAAATAGATGAACTGATCATTCTTTATGAATTGGAGAAAATATTTCCCCCATCGTTTTTTACATGTATGATACATCTAAATATGAATCTTCCAATAGAATTTCTTTTTGGTGGTCTTGTTTTCTAGTTTTTGGATGTATCCAAAGGAAATAATGATGTTTACATTGAAATCTTATGAGATAAATAAGAATCATCATGAAGGATATATTGTGAAAGGTTATTTAGCACAGTAATGCATGGATTTTTGTTCAATGTATTTGCCTAATGTCACCACTAGATCTAATCAGCCCATGAGAACTAAAGATGAGCAATATCATCCCATTGAGCCAATATTTCCATCATTTCCTCAAACTAGAGGGATAACTGGATCATAAAAGTTGTGTACTTTGAATAGGGATGGGTGGGAAATGGCTCACCGTACTGTATGATTTAACTATGGCACGATTGATGATTACATCAGGTAAGTAAAATTATAAATATATATAAATATTTTTTGGTTAATTTTTTCATAGTTCCTAACATAATTAAATTTTTATATATGCAGATAACATAGTGAAATTATAAAAAGAGAACATCGCTCTTTATCTATTAAGAGGCAGGAGAAATTACATAGCAAATAATTTCCTACTTGGTTGAAGTCCAAGGTAACAAATTCTTTTGTTTACATTACCAAATCTTTGGTAGTTGTTCAATATTCATTGTCAATATATTTCAGGTCCAAAGTTTACCGATGGATGATGTATTTGTTGAAATAAGGTCATTGTCATTTGGTCCAATCAATGTGGTTCATGATTGTAAATAAATGGTTGTCAATGGTTTTAAATTCATTATAAATAGTTGTGTAAGAAAGATGGAAACACAGCATGACGGTGTCACGATAAGCGCTACAATAGATTGTTCTTCTAGTGCATCAGATAAATAGCCTCGATTAGAAAATATGGTGTATTATGGGGTTGTTGAGAGAAATTTTTTATTAGATTACTATTCACATGGTAGTGTCTCTATGATGAAATGAAATTGGTTTGATTCAACGACACGACAAGGCTTTTATAATGATAATTATGGTTTTAGAGTGATTGATATGAAATGTCAGCTACGAACAGATGAGCCTCATATTCTTGCATCACAAGATAGATAAGTATTTTATGTAAATGACCCTTTAAAACCACAATTTGGTGTTATTTTTTATGTTATTCCCAGACACATTTTCGATGAAGGATTGGATGATGGTGATGTTTTGGATGAACCAGTCGAAATTTAGTCAAATATATCATTTGATGATACATATGATTCAATTGTGAGAATGGATTGTGAACCGAAAATTATAATGGAGAATGTGTATCGATACATGTTTCAAAGTATTAAGATTATATTATTCTGGCCTGAGGTGTGTTGTTTAAACTTTTAAAGTATCTTCTTGTTTTGTTTTTTAATGTTTTCATTTAGTGAGTAAACAGCATAATGAAAAAAACTTAATGGAAGATGTAATGTTTTGAAAAATAATATGATTTTTTTCATATTTATAGTTATTTAATTATTTGTTTTATATTTAAAATTTTCATATCACTTTTTTCATTTACAGATTATTATGTCTTACAAGGTGGTTTAGAGAAAAAAATGGAGGAAAACTATAGATGACTTAGAGAAGCTGGCTTGACAAATATTATTGTTCCAGTGAGTCCTTTATTTATTTATTTATTTTTATTGTATAAACTTTCCAAAAATATTATTTAATATGAATAAGAATCATCAGGGATGATACTTGCATTAACTGATGATGGTTCAAGCACTCCATAGTATAGGATCAGCCCCACATGTAGCCCCCCTACATATAACGCCTCACAGTCCATGGCTCTGCAGTCACCAGGATGGTTTTCTCCAATGATGTTCCCCACTTATATACCTTATCCATACATGGGTGGTCATCCTTTTTATACATTTCCTCCTCCTACCATGCAGGGTAGTCCATCTCTTTCTATTCCTCAACCTTTTTACCCTTATCCACCTTCATCTCTACAGGGTACCCCTACATTGGTTATGCCTCTTGTATACCCATACCCTCCTACACAACCTTAGCATCCACAATCTTCTATGGAGGGTACACCTCCATTTGTTATGCCCCCAGTATACCCGTACCCTCCTACCCAACCTCAGCATCCACAATCTAATATGGAGGACACTTCTCCAGTTGCTTCCCCTCAGCATAGTGTGCATGATCATGAAAAAACAAATAGTGCTACTGGTAAATGTTTAAAAAGCAATGAAATTAATAAATTTTTATTAAATTTCAGTTATATATGTGTAAAATATTTTTTTATTTTTTCAGGACCAACTTATACTAAAAGATGTGGTCGTACAAAGATGCCTAAAGTGTGGAATAGACACACGCAAATTATAGTTCAGTATAACAAGGAAATGAAAATTGTTGAAGAAAATGGTAATGAATTCTAGAGTTTCATGGGGACACTCAGCAGACAAAAAAATATTGTTCCAGTTCAACCAATCGTGTGAAGAAAAGTTGGAGAAGAAATAAAATACAAGGCTTGGGCGGAAATTTGGGTAATCTATTTTTTAAAATTAGTTTTTAATTTCTTTTTAAAGTATTGTTGATAAATTCGATTAAATATTCAGTTTCTCTATAACTTCCCAGATGGTCTCCATGCTAAGAGAGAATGGTTAATGGAATGGGGGGAGATGTGGTGGGCCTACAAGCATGAGCTTCATGTTGGCTGGAAAAAAAGAAGGGGCACTCCTCCTAAAAATGAACCAATCTTCAATGAATGCCAATTTTACAATAAAAATAATTAATTTCATATTAGAGTTGTTCTTCTTTCAAGGTAATTTACTATATTAATGTTTTTAAAATATTTCTTTTTTTTTCAGTAATCATAGTTATCTATAGTGGATGATTTTATTTTATGTAATTGTGTTTAGTTTTATTTTATATACTTGGTTTTTTTCAGTTATGTTTTTAACTTGTTAAATTGTTAACATAAAAGGATGATTTTTTTATCTCTTTTGACTTGTTGAAAGGCTAGTTTATTTTTATTTACTAATTGGATTCATCTGAAATAAACATAAGAAATAAGGCCACCATGATAGATAATCATACTCTAGGCGAACTACACTGCCAAATCATGAACTATCATAGGTAATAAATGATTTAACATTGAATATACATTTATTTTTTCACTGATTTATGTTCAATTTTCATGTAGAAATGAGCATTAAATTTTGAGGGTCATGTTCCTCGATCTTTATTGTTTTTTTCTTGTATAAAAAAGAAATATGGAACTCCTATGATTCTGGCAATGAAGGGAATAACTGTAAGAATGTTATTAAATATTGAGCTTTTAGTATTCAGTTTTATTCATTGAAAATTATATGAGTTGGGTTTTCTTCATAAGGAATGAGAATTCTTAAGTCAATTATATCACTTATTCCTATGGTATTATATATACAATACATTATTTACCACTCTCTTTAGTATTCCTAATGATAATTTAATAAGATCAATTCTTGATAAGGTTTAAAAATGACATCTGAAATCCATTCAATTGTTGATAAGTATTAGACTCTTAAATAGGTCGATAACAACTACTAATATATCTGTAAACCCAAACAGCATCCCAAGATACTTATATAAGTTATACCAACTCATAAAAGTAGTATGAAGAATATAAAAGGGCATACGCTACTCATGTTTTTGGTCTATATTTCATCAAAAAAGGAGGTTGTACACATTTTACTCATAACACGTATGATCATTTTAGTGGAATTTTTTTTTTGAATATCTATTAAAATGGTAACGTCCTTTTATAGAATTCTATTCAAGATCTAATGGAAAATTAACCAGATAGATTTGTACTAAACAATTATTTACATTGGGTTCTTGGAAATGAGCACGGTGGCAGAGTTCTTTGTTAACCTGGAATGAAAATTGTTCCATCTAAATATTGGTCATAATGTATTCAATCTTCTAGAAATATTGCAGGAATGGGTACCAAAGAACAATTACATGATGCCTTTGAGACATAAAAGAAAGAAGTTATCCAAGCGTCTCAAAAGATGCGGAAAAAATAAAATAAACAATTATTCAAGTTGATATCAGCTATATGCTCTTCACTTACGCCAGAGGGTGTAGCAACAATGGATGGATGTTTATTAAGTTTGCACTTGATGTATGAGGATAAAGATGATTGTGTAGTTGAATATGTTGTTGATGGTGGAGAGGCTGAAGATGTTGGTGATGGTGGAGAGGCAGAAGATACTTCTGATGGTGGAGAGGCTGAAGATGTTGCTAATGGTGATGATGATGCTTTTGATGATGGTACACATGTTGATGCTGTTGATATCGGTTCTAATGATGAGGAGGATTGAGATGACATTTTTGAACGACATTATTGACAGTTTTTGTATCTATCATTTTGTTTTCATTTGTTTATAAAATTTCAACTTTATATGTATTAGTTATTTTTTTATTTATATGGAATGATATGATGTAATGGTTTTTGTAATTCATTGTAGTTTTATGTGTATGGTGTATTTATATATTGCAAGTTTTTGTTGGGGGGTGGGGGACTTGAAGGGGGTGGAGGGAGGATGGGGTGGGGGGGGTGGGGCTGGTAGGGGCAGGGGGGACTGGCAGGGGCAGGTGGGTGGGGGTGCAAGGGGGAGCTTTGGATTCAATTCACATAAATGTTATATAATCTATATTCATTTATATAATAACGCAATCAAGCATCGTGTCCAAATTTTTTGGAAATTTGTGTACCAGGGGTTGGGTACAAGCACATCTAAAAATGGAAAATAATACTTCAGTGAGCTCCAAATGTACTCGAAGGAATTTATCTAGGTCAATGATGAAGATTTAAATGAAAATGAGATTCCATTCATCAATAAAAATATAGAAGTTAGAAATAATTGGCTTTAGTAGTTTGAGGTTTGGAATTGACTTTGACAGGTGATTTCTAGTGTTTAATTCATATTACCTTATTATATTATATGTTTCTATAGGATGATGATTACCATAGGGAGACCAGCCTTGCTGGTACACCAGAGCAAAGTATGCTCACCCTCAAATCCCGTTTTTCATTTTTCAGTGACGAATTTCAGGTATTTACGTTGCTGTTTTCCTTGCACTTTGATGTAACTTCACCTGAATCTGATGTTTTTAAGAGCTACGCAGGAGACTCTCTAATGTGATGGTAGACATGGTCTAGCAGCTTCCCAATCAAGGAATAATGGGCATGTTTCTAATATCCAAGCATCAAAGGTAAATATTGTATTCAATTTTTTTTATTTCATTCTAGTTATGATGAAAAAAAGTCTTCTGTTTGTAGTTTTTGGTGCAAGGGGGCAGGGTCATGGGTGGGGGACTGGCAGGGGCAGGGGTATAAGGGGGAGGGAATGGGGCGGGGGTGCAAGGGGGAGGGTAGGGGGACTATCAGGGGCAGGGGGTACTGGTAAGGGCAGGGGGACTAGCAAGGAGGGGGTGCACGTGGTTGGGGTGCAAGGGGTGGGGCAGGGGTAGGGGGACTGGAAGGGGAAGGGGTAACTGGTAGGGGGGAGGGGGACTTGTAGGGGCAGGGGAGGGGGACTGGCAGGGGGAGGGGTGCAAGGGGGAGGGAAAGGAAGGACTGGCTGGGGCTAGGGGGACTGGCAGGGGGAGGGGGTGTAAGGGGTGAGGGGAACTAGCAGGGGGTGGGGTTCAAGGGGAGGGGGGAACTGGCAGTGGGGGTGGGGAACTAGGGGGAATGGTATTCTGGGAATGTGCATGCTTTATGCCATGTTTATATCATTTGTAATTTGTGATGGATACATTACATGTTTTGTTTGTTGAAATTCCAATTTGAATTTTAATAAGTTATATTCATGTGAACTATCAAGTTGGATTATAATTTCTAAATCCTGAGTTTGGTGATGGTTTCAATTATTGTATATTTGGGGATAAGATTCTAATAGGATGATATTTTTCTACTTTACAGTTTATTTTATTCAACAAAGATAAAGAGGAAAGAGTCTTGGGATTGGAATATGTCACTCAGTGGAGTATTCTACCTCATTTACTTTTCTTCTATATTCTTTCTACATAAATTCATAATGCATGCTGAGTTTATTTTTCACTGCTTTCATGTGTTATTTTGATTCTTTGTTTCCATTTTTTTCTATAGGTTCTATGTTTGTAGAATATTGAAACTAAGTTTGAATATGTTTTCTTTACTAAATTTTTGTTGATAATGGACTTTTTCACCCTAATTTCTTTCCTAATTTATTTGGTACTGTAGTGGATTAAGATGGTTGTTTATATTTTTTATCTAAAATAAATCAAACTTTTCCCTCTAGGGGGTTTGGGGGAAAGGGGGCAGGGGTGAAGGTTGGGGGTAATGTGAAGGGGGGTAGTGTGCAGGGGGTAGGGAGAAGGCGGGGGTGGGGGTAGGGTGGGGGCAATGTGCGGGCTGGGGGTAGTGTATAGGGGGCAGTGTGTAGGGGGCAGGGAGGGGGGCAGGGGGGGAAGGGGGGCAGGGGAAGGGGTGAAGGGGGCAGGGTGGGGGTAGTGTGTAGGGGGAAGGGGGTAGGGGGTGTTGGGGTAGAGGGGGAGGGGTTGGGCTACTGTAAGGTGGGTGGGGGTGAAGGGGGTGAAAGGGGCTATCCAGGGGTGGCATGGGGGTGTCTGGGGGGCAATGTGCAAGGGGTAGTGCAGGTGAAGGGGGCATGGGTTGCATGGAATCGGATATAATAACACACTTTTTTATATGTTCTATTACTTTATGTTACATTTAAAGTCTTATTTCAGGTATCTAAATTATGCTTGCATGGATTTGATGGGTAGCATGGTTTTAATGAAACCTTTATCTTCCTTTATTATTTAGTGTATCATAAAAATCACATGATCTAAGAAATTTTGTGTGATCTATTGACTACCTTCATGTGATCCCAAGTGTGGATCACCAAATTTACTCATATAAACAAACAGATGCTTCACAGGATCTCAAGAACATTGTATGATCAGAATATGTCTTGCATAAATTCCTTACATAACATATGGCATGTCCATGAGTTCTCTTTCACCTATTCGCAAGACCCGATGTCTTTTAGGATTCTCCTTTTTGAGATAGTAGATATGTCTGCGGGATCAACTTCGTGGGACTATGGTTTGTCCGCAGGTTCCTCCTTTCCATCTTCTATCCAAGATGTTTTTGTGAGATCTTCTTCGCATGATTGAATCATGCGAACTCATTATTTTTTAGAGTTACTATTGAGTTCTTAGAAAACCAAAAACAACCAAACTCTTGGTATTTCCTTGGATTATATATGTGGTGTTGCTTTTTTTAAGGTGTGTCAAGGACCTCTTCAAATGCTCAAGAATATTGGGATCTTATGAATGTTGATATTCTTAGCATCTCCATAATTTATAGAATGATGGCACAATCTGTGTGATGACTAATTCTTCACATGATCACTCTATTGATCATGTGATTCCTCATTTGACATCATCTCAAGAAATCATAATAATCCAAATGATAATTCATATAATGGAAGGGAGGGGTGGGGGTGGGGTGTAGGGGGGTGTCCAGGGGACTTTCCAGGGGGGTTGTCCAGGGGGTCATGGGTGTCCAGTGGGGGTGCAGGGGGTGTCTAGGGGGCTATCTTGGAGGGATAGGGGAAATGTGAAGGGGGAAGGGAGGGGGCAGGGGGAGGGGTGTGGGGGTGTAGGGGGAGGGGGTGGGCTACTGCAAGGGAGGTGGGGGTGAAGGGGGTGTCTAGGGGGTGCAAGGGGGCTGTCCCGGGAGGCATGGGTGTGTGGGGGGGTTAAAGGGGGATGTCCAGGGGTAGTGTACAGGGGGCAGGGAGGGGGGGGTAGGGGGTGCATGGGGTATTGGGGGTAGGGGGTCCAGGGTGGTCCACAGGGGTCATGGGTGTCCAGGGGGTGCAAGGGGTTGTCCAAGGGAAGGAAAGGGGGAGGGAAAGGGGGGCAGAGGCAGGGGGGACTGGAAAATGTGAAATGGAATATTTAATGATGATAAAATTGTAGATTATGTTTGGTATTTTCAACTCCCTGATAATATTTACTTCCCTCCATGATTAACTTGTAGATATTATATTTGTTTGAAATTAATGTTATGGTATTCCGGGAATGTGCATGCTTTATGCCATGTTGATATCATTTTCAAGTTGTGATGGACACATTACATTCTTTGTTTGTTGGAATTTGATTTGGTTTTTAATTAGTTATATTTATGTGCACTATCAAGCTGAATTATAATTTCTAAATCCTGAGTTTTCTATTGGTTTCAACTATTGTATATATGGGAATATGATTCTAATTTTCTGATATTTCCTGGTTTACAGGTGATTCAATATTTATACCAGATTTATTCAACAATGATAGAGGGGGAGTCTTGGGATTGGAAGCTGTCACTCAGGGGAGTATTCTTCCTTAATTACGTTTCTGTTCTCGTATTTCCGCTTAAATTCATAATCCATGCTATGTTTATTTGACAGTGCATTCATGTGTAATTTTATCTTGTTGGATGAATAGAATGATGTTTTCATATAATGAAAGTGAAGTTTATATCAATACAAATGAAATTTTATTTAATTATTATACAAGCTATTTCTGTATGTGGCATGGGGGTAAGGGGGGAATTGGGGGTGTCCAAGGGGGTGCACGGGGTCTATCCAGGGGGGGTAGGGGGTGTACAGGGTGTTCAAGAGGGTGAAAGGGGGTTGTCCAGGGGTGAATAGGTTCTATCCAAGGGGTGTTCAAGAGGGTGAAAGGGGGTTGTCCAGGGGGGCATGGGGGTGCAAGGTGGCTGTACAGGGGGCATGGGGGTGCAGGGGGTGTTCGGGGGGGGGGGGGGAAGAAGGGGCTATCCAGAGGGACATGGGGGTACGAGGGGAGGGGGTGTTCAAGGGGGTGCAAAGAGGCTATCTAGGGGGATTAGGGGGTGTTCTAGGGGTGCATGGGGTGTTCTGGGGGTGCATGGGGGCTGTCGAGGGGGTGTAGGGGGTGTTTTGGGGGTGCAGGGGGTGTTCAAGGGGGTGCATGGGGGCTTCCCAGGGGGGTCCATAGGGGGTGCAAGTTGGTTCTCAAATGGGTGCAAAGGGGTTGTCTAGGGCGGGTCTTCTGGGGGTTTAAAGGGTGTTCAAAGGGGTGCACTTGGTCTGCCCAGGGGGGTCCATGGGGTGAAAGGGGCTGTCCGGCTGGGGTAATGAATTAGTTTTTATTATACCATATGAATTATACCACCATGGTTTTAACCCTGTAAGTAGGGCCCTAGTGCCATAGTATAACAGTGGAATTAGGGAGTATCTTTCCATAGTTTTAATCGTGACAGTAGATTCTACTGCCACAGTTTTAACCGTGGCTTTAACTACCCTAATTCCACAGTTTTAACCATGGAAATATGATCCTAATACCATTTTTAAAACCATGGAAGTTGGTATTACCTACTACATCGTCTATAGCGGCCACGGTTTTCTGAAACCATGGCCATATGCTATCACCACAGTATTTGGGCATACGGCCACGGTTCCAAACCTTGGTCGTAGGTTAATTTTATAGTTGTGCCACTTCTCAAGGAAGATTGTCTTGCTCACCCTTCTTCTGAAAGGGTTGAAGACGTGTGGGGTATGCCACATGCTTTCTGTGTTTAGATTCTCAAGAGAGGATGGGTCTATGCTCTTGCTATAGGCGGTAAAGACTCGAAGCCCCCTTGTGTTTAGTAACATAGAATTTTTTTCTAGAATTACTAGAAATATGGGAAAGTAATAATGTAAATAAATAATTGAATAAATGATTTTAACCCATGGGGTTGGAGCTTTCTGGGATGCAATGTTGAGGTTACAATTTTAATGTGGCAGTACACTTTGGGTTGGATGCTAATGAAATTTAATGTGTAATTTTTAATGGTTAATTAATTTTTAAAGAATTAATTAACGTAATGTGGAACTGATAAAAAGTGAATAAAGTAATGTAATAAATTTTTAAAATGGATGTGTGCTTATAGGTTACCTAGTCTTAGAAGTGGCAATTTGGAGTCTGAGAGATATTAGAAACTGTTGAGTCTATGAATAGGTTATTCCCATAGTGTGGTTTTGATCTATAGTATATTCTGTACTTTTTGTTTTTCTATATGCTACCCCACTCTATCAGTTAGAGAAAATGACACCCCAAGTATTCTGTGCCCTGGGGGTGTTTTCCCCAACATTCTGGTGAGAGGATGGATGGTTGACTACCCCTTTGGCCCCGCTCCCTTCTCTTGGTAGTTACTTGTGATGGTAGGCACAGTGGTTAGTTTTCCTTATATATGTGTGTAGAGGGCTGTAATGTCTAGTGGTTATTTACACACATATATTTTAGATATAGTTTCCTATGGAATATTATATGTGTAACGTGTTTACGCTATGATGGCTTGAGGATTCTTACTCAGTGTGTGGGTTGTAATGGATTGAGGTATAATTCTTGATGTATGATACATGTTATGTGAGCTGTGGTGGCTCCCATAAACTATCTAGTTACTTTCTTGTGTGTACATGGTGGTTTTGTTGCACAAGGTGCATGTTGGGGTGCTTCTCCCAGGTGTCTACAAGCAAGCATTTTTTGAGAGAGATTCTTAGGACGTGAGACAGTTGGGAAAAGTGGAAAACCAAAGGGGAAGTAGTAGTGAGGTAAAATTTATATTATTTATTATATTATACACTCTTGTATGTGTTACATGGTGATAGTAGCCTTAGTGAGGCTAGGAACTTTGTATACCTATTTAGGGGACGAGTTAGTTTCACTTGTTATTCATTGTGCTTTATCATGCTTTCATTACTTTTGCATGAGAGGATTCAGGGAGGATCCTACTGAGTATACTGTTATACTAACCCTATGTATATAAAAATAGTTGTTTGAGGTCACTTGGATTAGGGTGTAGATCCATCTAGTTTTTACTAGATTGGGGTTGTAGGAGCTGTTCGGGCTTGTGGTTGCTATTGTTTTTACATTATTTTGGGAACTTGTAGTTTTTTTCCCTTACAGTTGTAGTGGTTTTGCATGACATTACATATGTGTATTTGGTATTTCATTTATTTCTCTGTCTGAGTTGGAGTTGGTTGGTGTCTATCTTATATCTGTTTTTCGCATGTTTTACTTTAGAGGGTAATGTATCCCATATTTGTGTTTATTATACCCTCAGTGGTAGTCTCCAAACCAGGGCCTACTAGAGGTGGGACTCAAGGTTCATTATCTCCCTTCTCACATTGTCCGCCCAGGAGGGGTGCACTTTGTGGGGAGGGGCTCTGATTGAGGGATAAGATGGAGTTTGGATTTAGGCACAGTTGAGGTTGCATGGGTTGGTAGGGAAACAGTGTCATTCATTTTTATCAAGTGATGTAAACACTGGAGACCGGATGAGACAAAGGCATTTAGGCACCCCTATGATCTGATGTATGAACCTTTATGTTTTCAATTGATACTAAATGAGGTGATACTATTTGCAGGGTAGAGACCAAGGAAGGGATCATGCATCATTCTAATTTTTTCCTATGTTTTAATGGGTAGACCTTTGGTTTGGGTAACCTAAAATGAATAAAAGAAAACAATTACTCAATTAATGTTGAGTCTTCTATATTCCAAGTTTAGGATCTCTTATGGTTTGTTATTTTACAGGTAGGGATCCAGGTCGACATCCTCATTAGGCTCACAGAGATGATGTCCAGTAGTCTATTCTAGAAGATCGTCGCAGGGTAGAGGTTGACGATGACGACACTTGGAGGAGGACACTCTGAGAGTAGCACTGCCAGAGTCTGCAGAAGTACAAGGCTTCATTTTAGATGTTGTCATAGAATACTGGTTGGAGGAGGTTAAGATAAGATTCAGTTCAATTCATGCAAGTAAGGATCCATAGGTGTCCTTGGTTGTGATGATTCTTCATGGAGCAGCAAGATAGAGGTGGTTCTTATTCCTCTAGGATCGCAAGGAGTCATTGATCTCATTGGAGGAGTTACGAGAAAAGTTTAGAGTCGAGTTTATTTCTTAAACCAAGAAGGTGACTAGTCACTAGGAGCTTCTTACCCTTTGATTGGTGAGATCTAGTTTGGGAGAATTTGGAATCCATTTCAGGAACCCTTTACGATATGCTTATAACCTATTACCAGATGAGGAGGCCAGAGTGAGACATTTAGAGGAGGATTTGCGTCCATAAATCCAGTGTTAGGTCACCCCATTTATGCTGAAAACATATCTTGAGGTGCTGGAAAGGGTAAAGGTCATCAAGAGGACATTGGACAGAACTATATCATCACAATAGGGGACTCTTCATGATTCCCCATGAAGTAGAGCTATGGTTTGGGGTTCACGATTTTCAGGGCAGAAAAATTTCCGTTCAGCCGGGGGTAGGTCTCATCCCTCAGCATCTCATTTCTCCAGGGGAAGAAGCTCTTAGGCCTATGCCAAGTGATCAGGTGCTTGTTTTTCTTATGGTGGTTGAGGACATCAGTAGCGACAGTGCTCAAACTTTCATCGCAGTCATTATGCACCATGGGTTTCGATCCAAGTTCCTCCATTAAGAATGTTCCAGCTGAGGTAGCAGCAGCAGATTCCACCAGCTTTAGATCAACAGAGGGTAGATGGGGTAGGCAGAAGACAGCCCCATTTATTTCTCCATCCTCAGAGAGTAGAGCATGGCCATGGTGGTGGCCGTCATCAGGGTCATAGAGGCCATGGAGGAGGTCGTGGTTAGCTTCATTCTTTAGCATTGCCAGCTCCAGGCAATCCAGATGTCATTCGAGGCACCCTTTTCTTTTTTTTATACCTTGGTATATGCCTTTATTGATTTAGGAGAGACACACTCCTTCATATCACATACCCTTGTCCATTCTTTGGGAAATGAGGTAGAGAGGTTTATATTACCCTTGGCGTTGAATACGCCAGTTGGAGGTTGAGCTGACTTGTTTGAATGATGTAGAGACTATGAGCTAGTGTTGGGGCATCACCACTCTTGGGAAGATTTCTGATGTTTATGAAGACAACTATATGATGTCATCCTCAGCATAGATTGTTTTTATTCAGTGCAGACTATTGTGGATTGCTTCAGGAAGAAGGTCATTTTATTCGATGCGAATGGAGAGCCGGTGGTGTTTGTTGGTGAGAAAGACCCTCAGATGGGTTATAGGAATGTTCCATCCTTGTCATCCATGATGGTTGAGATAATGCCTTCACATTTTAGCAGTTAGAGTTTCCTAGGGTCTTAAAAGAGTATCATGATGTCTTCCTAGAAGATGTTATAGCATTACCCCCTCGATGAGAGATCGTGTTTGGGATCGAGCTACAACCATGAGTGTCTCCTATCTCTATGTCTCTAAATAGGATGGCCCCTATTGAGTTACGATAGCTACATATACATCTTAACGGTCTGTTACAGTACAGTTTTGTTCGGCCGAGTGTGTCACCGTGGGGTGCACCAATTTTTTTCATGAAGAATGTCGATGATAGTTTGCGTTTGTGTGTCAATTATCATTGAATAATCAAAGTGACAGTGAAGAAACGCTATCCTATTCCTCATATTGATGATTTATTTAATAAACTAAAGGGTGAAAGTTTGTTCTCAACGATCTACTTGCGGTCAGGATATCATCAGATGCGTGTGAAGGATGAGGATATCCCAATGAATTCTTTACATTGTCGTCATGGGCATTATGAGTTTGTTGTAATGTCGTTTGGTGTGACAAATACTCTAGTTGTGTTCATGGGATTGATGAACTCTGTGTTCCATGAGTTCTTGGTGGTTTTCATCGACTACATCCTTGTGCACTCCATGTTTGAGGAGGAGCATGAAAAGCATCTACACGCTGTTTTGGGAGTTCTTCGTCAACATCAGCTATTTGGGAGGTTGTCCAAGTGTGAGTTTTGGGCTCGAGAAGTCTGTTTCATAGGGAATGTTGTGTCCCAGTGGAGAGTAGTTGTGGATACATCAAAGATAGAAGCAGTTTGGTCTTAGGAATCCACCAAGAGAGTGTCAGAGGTGCGAAGTTTCCTTGGTCTCGCAGGATACTACAGGAGGTTCGTAGTTGATTTCTCTCGAGTTGCAACTCATATGATAGCATTGACTAGAAAGGATCAGGCATTCATACAGACTTATCAGTGTCAGAGAGATTTTGAGTATCTAAATGAGAAGATAGTAATTGCTCATGTTCTCTGTATTCTAGCTAAGGGAGTTCAGTTTGATGTTTTCTACGATGATTCACATATGGGATTAGGTTGTGTTATGATGAAACATAGATCAGTTGTTTAATATGGGTCTTGAAAGTTGTGTCCCCATGAACGTAACTATGCCACCTATTATCTTTAGTTGGAATCCTTGGGTTTTTCTCTGATGTTGTGGAGACATTACCTCATTGGTGAGTGCTATATGGTTTTCACCGATCATAAGAGCCTGAGGTATGTTTTCTACCTGTGTGACATAAACTTGATTCAATGTCAGTGGATGGATTGATTACAGGAATACGACTTCAAAATATCATATACCCCTAGAAAGGGGAATTTTGTAACTGATGCACTAAGTATGAAGTAAAGTAGTGATTCAGTGCGTGAATTTAGTGATTCTTGGAGAGTAATGGAAGAACTGCAAGTATTACATCTCGATATGAGAGAAGTTGGGGGTAGTGGTTGTCTTTTTCAGATGATGGTGCAGTTATCTATGGTGAAGCAGGTGGAAGAGTCCCAGTTGGTGGATCTTGAGGTGGAGGTATGGAGAGATAGAGTTGTTTGTGGTGAGGCCCATGATGGTTGGTCTGAGGATGAACAACACCGAGTGTTGTATCACAGAAAGATTTTTGTTCCTTTGATGAAGCATGAGACAGTTCTCAAAGAGTACCATAGTTCTACTTTAGCATCACATCCTGGCCTGAAAAAGATGTAACAAGCCTTGAGGATCCAGTTTTGGTGGCCTGGGAAGATGTGTGAAGTTGCAGAGTTTTTTTCTTGATGTTTGGTTTTCCAGAAGGTTAAGTCTGAACATTGTGTTCCTGGGGGTCCTCTCAAGCCGTTAAATGTTCTTCAGTGGAAGTGGGATGGCATATCAATAGAATTTTTTACTAGTTTACATCGATCTCATGGAGGACATGAAGCTATTTTGGTGGTAGTGTATCGTTTTAAAAAATCATCTCATTTCATTGCGATCAAGGAGTCAAGCTCAGTGGAATTTTTCTCAAGGTAGTATCTGGAGGTGGTGGTGAGACTTCATGGAGTCCCAAGGATGATCATTTCTGATTGTGATCCTCATTTTACCACTAGGGTATACAGAGGTCTCCAGAATTTTTTTAGTTCTCAGTTATACCTTAGCACTGCTTTTCATCCACGGACAGATGGTCAGATATAGCAGACCATCCAGGCTGTTGAAGACACGTTACGCTCTTATGTCCTGGATTTTGTAGGTTTATGGAAGAGGAACTTACCCTTGGTGGATCTCTCTTATAAAAATAGTTTTCACTCCAACATAGGTATGGAACCATTTTAACCCATTTATGGATGGCCTTGTGATTCTTCGTTGTGTTGCACTGGGGTCAGAGAGTCAGCAATTCTCGAACCAGAACTAGTGCAGAATACAATAGAGATAGTTTAGGTTATTCGTGAGAGGATGAAGATAGTACAGGATCGTCAGAAATCATAATCCAATCAAAAGAAGAGACCCTTAGAGTTTGATGTTGGGGGTCACGTGTTTTTTTGGTGACTCCCCATCGTTAGAAGCAATGTCTTGTTCATGGGAGAAATATTTCTCTCTAGTCTGTTGGTCCTTTAGATTTTTTGGATCATATTGGAGTTGTGGCATAGCGTGTAGCACTTCCCCCGCAGATGAGATAGATACATGATGTTTTCCATGTATCACAGATCTGTCATTATCTTCATGATTACTCTCACATCATCGATTGGGGAGAGATCGATGTTGATGATGATGTGACCTTTGAGGAGTGACATATAGAGATTTAATACCACAAAGAGAAGGTGTTGTGCATGAGTTCTATCCCCTTGGTTCGTGTCTTGTGGCGACACTATGTCATGGAGGAGAGTACTTGGGAAAATGAGTCACAGATACGTGGTCAGTACCCAGAGTTTTTTGATTTTTAACTCTTTTCAGGTAATGATGTCCCCTTTTTTGTTATATACCATTCATGTTTATGAGATGGATTTCATTGGTTTCTTCTTGTGGGTTTCTCTCTTTTGAGAGGTATCTCGATGGGTGGTTGGCCAGACTTTTTTTATGTTTCCTTTTATGTTTGTTTTGAATTCTCGAGGATGAGAATGTTTTGAGAGGTATCTTATGTAATGGCTCAATCCTCTCTGGTCTATTCCATTGCGAAAATTTTGTGTTTGAGGTGTTTTGGGAGGTCAAGCTGACTTATCCCCAATACTTTTCCAAATTTCCAGTTTTGTGAATAGTGCATCGGTAGCCTTAGGTGAACAGTGCAACAGTGACCTTATGTGAATAGTGTCATTAGTAACCTTCTATGAATAGTGCAACTGTAGCCTTATGTTAATAGTTTCATCAATAGCCTTAGGTGAACAGTGTCATCGATAGGCTTATGTGAACAGTGAAATGGTAACCTTTTGTGAACAGTGCCAACACTGAGGACCAATGCTAACCTCTCTCCCCTTTTCCAAATTTCAATTTCATGAAGAGTGTTTCCAAAATGGTGAGGTTCCAATGGTGGCCTCTTTCCTTTTCCAAATTTTGAGTTCAGGAACAGTGTTTCTAGAACATTGAGGTTCCAATGGTGAGGTTTCAATGGTGAGGCTCATGAACAGTGTTTCCAAAATAGTGAGGTTCCAATGGTGACCACTTTCCCTTGCCAAATTTTGAGTTCATGAACAGTGTTTCTAGAATGTTGAGGTTCACAAACAATATTTTTTTCCATTTCCAAATTTTGAGTTCATGAATCGTGTTTCCTGCTTCCTACAATTTCTCCCCTTAAATGTTTCCTTTGATGTAAAATGCATTTAAAGAAATGTTTTAAGGACTATAAGGTAGATTCTAAGGCCTTAACTCTTATATTAATTTCTCCTAAGGTCATGAGGTTTTTACTTGGTCAAACCAAGTGATTTAATGCGATCTGATTTTAATGGTAAATCCAGCGTATCTTAAACCGCCGCTCTGTTAAATCATCTAAAGGGATGAGATATCTTCCCCACTAATTCTTCCTCCTTTTTCTCAGTTAGAGATGCTCAAACCTTTCATTCCTTCCCGTAGGAGTTACATAATCAAACTCTCCAACAAGGATTTGTTCCACTCTATTTTTGATACAACGAAGTAGTATCGATCAATCTTCGATATATGGTATGATCTATCATTATTATTTTGGGTTCATCTCCTTGTTTATCCGTTCCCTTTTTACATAATTTTACCCCCATGTTCCTAATGGGATTTTCTTGGGTGTTGGCCGATATGGTGGTGTCTCTGCATCCTTAGGTGGATACAGTTGTCATAGGGGAGGAGATCATAACCCATTGTGTGGATCATTCTCATATAAAGAATGTCAAGAATTGTTGGAGGCGGGGGATTCATTGCTTCTATTTTCATTTACGTTCAACTGTAGAGTTAGCTTTTTTATCCCACTATATCACAATGGAATTCACATAATAAATATTTGAACCAGATAAATAAATTGATATCAATTGTTTGTTATTGCATATTAATTTCCTAGATAGTGTGATATCTATGCTTTCTTTGTTTATCTTTTCATTCTTGACGGAAATTGGTAAAGAATGTAAAGCCGGAATTAATTGATAATTGTTTGGCTAAACATAAAGAGTTGTGTAAATGAATATGGTTCCACTTGTTGTAATTTGATGTTAATCAAATTGGTGCAATAAGCATGCTTAATTATTTTTGGTAGCTTACTGATTAGGTTTTCCAAATTTGGAACCTACGAATAATAAATCCGTTATTCCAAGATGGATTAACGAACTGGTTTTTTGATAAACGATAATTCTCTGTACGCTTCGTACTTACCATCTTTCTTGTTTATGGGTCAAGAGCCCAATTGTGATGATGTTTTTTCCCTACTGCATGTGTTGTGATGTGAGCCTAGAAGGCTTTTGTGATATGTGGGGGCAGGGAGGCCTATTGATTGTGGTAGTGGTTTACGCCTAGAGTGGCGAGATTCATCAGTTTATGCTTGTGGGTGTTGGGGAGGACCCCATGGATGATGAAATGGGTTGGATGTGAGTGTTCGTATGCTTGCTGATTATTTTTGGATGTTTATCTTCTTTACTTTCCCCAATTCTCAAGGAAGATGGTCCTACATACCCTTCTTCTGAAAGGGGAAAAGTTACGTGGGGTATGCCACGTGCTTTTTGTGTTTAGCATCTTAAGGGAGAATGGGTTTACGCTCTTGCTATAGGAAACAAAGACTTGACGGGTAGTACATCAACTCACTCTGTTGAGCCCCCTTGTGTTTGGTAGCATAGAATATTTTTCTAGAATGCCTGGGAATATGGGAAAGTAAGGATGTAAATAAATAATTGAATAAATGATGTTAACCCATGGGATTGGAGCTTGCTGGGACGCAATGCTGAGGTTATGTTTTTAAAGGGATAGTGGACTTTGGGTGTGATGCTAATGAAATTTAATGTCGAAATTTTAATGGTTAATTAATTTTTAATGAATTAATTAACGTAAATTGGAATAGATAAAACTGGAATGAAGTAATGTAATAAAGTTCATTAAATGGTTGTGTGCCTATAGGTTACCTAGTCTTCTCTTGATACTTAGTTGTGCGGGTAGGCATAGTGGTTAATTTTCCCCATATACATTTGTATAGGGATGTAATGGCTTGTGGTTATTCACATACATATATTCTGGATATAGTTTCCTATGGACTATGATATGTGTAACATGTATGGTCTGGGATAGCTTGAGGATTCTTATTTGGTGTGTGGGTTGTAATGGCTTGAGGTATAATCCCAGACGTATGATACACATTATATGAGCTGTGGTGGATCCTAGAACAAACTTGGTTACTTTATTGTGTGGACGTGGTGGTTGTTTCATGAGGTGAATGTTGTGGTGCTTCACCCAGGTGTCTGCGAGCAAGACTTTTTGGAGAGAGATGACTAGGACGTGCGACGTTAGGGCAAAGCGGTAAAGTAGTGGGGAATTATTAGAAGGGTTCCCTTGATATTATTAATTATATTATATAATCTTGTATGCGTTCCTTGGTGAGAGTGGATATGGTGAGGATGGGAACTTGGTATACTTTTTTAGGTGATGAGTTATTTTAACTTGTTGTTCACTGTTCTTTAGCATACTTTCTTTACTTTTTCGTGGGAGGCTTTAGGGAGGATCCTACTGAGTATACTTTTATACTCACTCTAAGTATATGTAAAATGTTTTCTCAGGTCACTTGGAGTAGGTTGGAGATCAAGCTAGTTTCTAGTAACTTGGGGTAGCAGGAGTTGTTCGGGCTTGTGGTTGCTGATGTTTTTACATTCTTTTGGGTACTTGCAGATTTTTCCCCTTTCAGTTGTAATAGTTTTTCATGACATTACATATGTGTACTTGGAATTTCATTTATATTTCTGTTTCAGTTGGAGTTGGTTGGTGTCTATCTTATCTCTCTCTTTTGCCTGTTCTCTCTTAGATGGTAATGTCGTCCATCTGTGTGTTTACTATACCATCATTACTAGTCACCAACCCGGGGCCCACTGGAGGAAGGACTCGAGGGTCATTATCGTCCTTCTCTCAATGTCAGCCCAAGAGGGGTGCACTTTGTGGGGAGGGGGTCGTGACACACATTGAGGGAAACCATCAATAAAACATGGTACCTAGCCTCAAACTCTAAATGTATCCTCATATGATATGCATACGAATTCTGTCAAACATGTGATGTCTTCATCCACTCACACACAAGCAAAATCTTCTCTGTTGTGCTCTACACTACCTCTATTCCAAGAAGGGATGATTCCCTAACCTCTGTCCAACATACTGGTTAAAGACCTGAAATTTTGAATAAGGCCTCGAATGGTTCCATGCCATTGGTAGAGTGATAGTTATTATTGAAGGAAAAATCTACCAGGAGAAAGTGTCATACCCATGATCCTGCTAATTCCAAAACACACACTCGTAGCATATCTTCCAATGTTTGGATGGTCATCTCTATCTGACCATACATATGGGGCTAGAAAGCAATGATATGGAATAATGTATTTCTAAAGAAATTCTGAAATCCCCTATAGACTCGTGATGTAAATCAGATACTCAATCTGAGATAATGGATCTTCGAACTCCATGGAGCCGCACCACCTCATTCGCATACCTCAATGCTATGGTATCCACTGTGATCAACTCCTCTCCAAATTTAACGCTCCAACCCCAGAATCCTAGAGTCGGTGAATTATTACATATCACTGGCATGATCACAAAAGATCAAGTCTCGATAGATCTATTAGTTTAGTATCCTTGGAAGTACTAGATATATTCATAAGGTTTACATTACATCATAAAATGAAAAACTACAACAACATTATTTCTATAGACAACACTAAGATCCCATAGACTATCCCTGCATGTCCGTCATAATATACTTCTTCGCATCCTAGAAAAAATAAAACATAGAAAGGGGTGAGCTTAGATGCTCAGTAAGGATAAAAATATAGGGAAAACTTTCATAAATAAAAATAAAAATTTAAGGCAATGTATAAAACTAAAACTAAAGCCTTTTCGACATAAAATTTATCATAATATGGAAAATATAAATCAAAATAATTCCATTTACATACTCACATAGATATTCTACTAGTTAAATAATCATTTTCAATATCAATAGCCACTTTCATAATGATGGAATGCATAATGCCAGACTTTCATAACCACGTAGTCAAAGCCTTTTTCCAAGACTACAAATAATATTCATGTCAATTCCTTGTTATAAGAAACTATTTTTTCTAATGAGACCTACCGATACATTGGGGAGCTACAGCAGGCTCCACCCGTCACCTACTAAGTCCAATGCATTCCTCATATGAAAAGGTTTAAACATAACATAAACATTAATATTAAAACTAGCATAATAAATGTCAATAATTTATCCATAAACCATGAATGGTATGGTATAACACATCCATAGTCAAACATATCGCAAAAACATCATTACAATATGGAAGTTTTGTTTCATAATAAATCAACTTCAAACCAACTTAAAATCCATCAAAGGATGTTGACATAGATGAAATCAAAACCTTTTTATAGAAATATCACTTTCTATTTCGAAATCATTTTAAATTCATGTCATTATAAAAGAAAACATTTATATTTGTTAAAATTATTATAATATTTTCAGGGAAGCTTCGACGATGTTATAACGGCGGAAAATAGCCGCATCCGTCGTATAAGTCAAAAAAAGGCATTCTTACCTTAATTTTGTCGAAAAGGTTATAAAGGACCTTGTTTGGAAAATAACTGAAATATTCCTTTATAAACATCTTATAAAAGTAAAAAAAGGGTATAAATTACTTTAACCCATAGTATATAAAATAGTAATAATGTTTTAAAATACATTTTAAATAAACATGGATGTGGATGATGAAGAGGTCCTAGTAGATACTTATGTGAAAACAACCTCGGATAATAAAGAGATTGTGAAATTAACCCTTACCTTGTACTTTTACTTGGTCATTGGTAGGTTAACCTCTTGTATAATGGTGAAATAATTGTTATTAAATTATACAATAATAATATACATTAATATGATATCATATATGATCTTTTAACATTGCTTTGTTAATAATATCTTAGTATTATCGTCGTATTGGGTGTTAACAGATTCGTTTTCCTTTATATTCATTGTTATGTGAGTAATATTTTTTATGTATGGGATTTATCTTATTCGTATCCAGAATGATATAAGGTCTTTAAAAATTATTTTTAATCATAAAATGAAGATTATTCTAGAATGGATATGATGGGGAATGAATCTCATCGCGTTCGTGGAGACGGTAATCCGTACATATGCACAAGCGACAATATCATTCATAAAATAATACATAATTGGATGGTATATCATATATACATAATCATTATAATGTTATTTTTATTATTTAAATCAATTATAAATCATTATTATACCCATCCAAATAATAATGTGTTGAATAACAATTACACCATGACGTGGAGAGGGTAATCTGTACGTACGCATGTATGATGACATGTCATTCAAAGGATGGATAGAATAATGAATATGGTTGTACCATATTCATAATAACATCACATTATATAAAGATACTGGAGTTATTATTTTATAATGGAAACAACAAAGAAAGAGGAAGTGGAAGAAGAAAGGAACTTGAAAGAGGTGTTGAAATATTTACCTTTCATCAGGTTCTTCCTTTTGATTTGATAAAAAGGTCTCCTTAGGTTGGATTTTTGACTAAAGGAAGGCCTCTAAAATGAAGGAAGGACAGTTGATAGGGTATTTGGGTAGGTTTTGGCTGAGTAAAATGGCGTTGAAGGTGTGAATTATAGATAAGGGGAAGTGCCCATTTATAAGAGGGGTGAGGGGCACCTTAGGAAAAGCTATAAATATTATTTTATAATAAAATCATTTTCATTTTCTAATTGATAAAAAATAGATTATTTAAATGATAAGGTGTGTATGGGTCAAAATTCACTCAACCAATAGTTTTTGGATAGGTTTGTGTCACTATACTAACTTTATCATTTAGATTTAACTTTTAGTTATATAGTGTGACATTTACCATGTCTCTTTGTATTTTTATATTATATGGTTAATAAACATAGTATATACTTCCAAAAGAACCCCAAGTGGTTCATTAATGATACACCTATCATTATATACATCTTTTGGCTGAACCATAGATTTTGAGGAATATAATATCAACTAATAATATAATATTTGTTTTAAAAACTCTTTTATGTCAATTTTTTACACTATTTGGTATTTTGTTTTTTCTAAATTTATAACAGCATTATTACTTCGAAAATAATTCATATAACCAAACCTAATATGTCATATTAACATTTAAAATTAGTTTAATTCATAAAAAGTCTCATATTACATTTATTTGGATATTTATAATATCAATTATTTTAATATTTCATTAATTAGGTAATTACTGCATCATCATTTTTTCATAAATAAATTAAATTTTTAATGTCTAAAAAATATAAATAAAATACCATTATATAGGAAATATTTTTATCTTTCTAATTAATATTTATAGTATAGTTTATCTTATGTGTAACCCTATATTAAAAATGGTTTAGTTAGTAAACATTGATTTTTACTCTTTTAACTCTTCTTTGAATTAAATAATAATAAATGTCCTAATCTAATACAAGTGGACCTAATGGATAGTATTTTATTCCTAAGGTTTTTTCTGTCTAATTATACTTATCCAATAGAATTAGGATATGTTTTAGGGTAATAATGATAACATGTTTACCCTTAATTACCCTATTTACTTTTAACCGTGGTAAATAAAAGTAAAAAGTTGTGATTCACAAAAAATTAATTTCATCTTATTGAACTAAATTTTACTTACTAGAATTATCTGTGTCTCTCAGATTTTCTAAATTCAACTCACAGAATTGGTAAAATTATGTTTTATGTAAATCATCAAATGCTCCTAGGAGGAGGGTAATAGACGGTAAAAAGTTCAATAAAAATTTTATATATCTAAAATTATTATAAACTGACTCCAATAAATTACATTGAACTTATATAGGTATTAGGTATATGTTTTAAAATAAAATAAATTTAAATAAAATTAAAAATTATTTATATAAAAAGTTGGTTTTAAACAATAACTCAGTGTTTTTCACCATTCATCAAAAATTGAACATTTTCAGAAAAATACAAAAATTCACCCTAAGATAATTTCGATATTCCAGACCCAAAAATGAAGTCCATTTTGAAAGAAAGAATTTATAGAATTTCAAAAGGTGGTTATTAATATTCATAATATCTAGTTTGATTGGTTGTGGTGTGTTATTACTCGAAGTTGCGTACAACACATGCTACTCAATTATCTAAAGAGAAGCGTACCATGGAAGCTTGGGGTGTTACTCCAAATCCATTTTTTATTTTTTTTAAACACTTTTAAGGTAATGTGTGAACCTTCAAAAAATTTCAAGACAACACAATTCCATTAGAAAATAACCCAAAACCTTAACCAACCATCATTGTGTGCCAAAGTAAAACAATTTTGAAATTCAAACAACATAAACCAAATGTTTTTACTTTGAGAACCGCACCACACCATGCTTCCTTGTTTCCAGAAACCCTTAAACACAAAAATGAGGGTCACAATATATATCACTAACACCATCATCACTCCACCGACGTCACCATTTTCAACAACACAATCATCTACCAATACCCAGATAACATCACACCCTCCCTTATCCCTGGGTATTCCTGTGAACAAATCCATCAAGATTTCATCCCACTTCCACTCAAGAATGCCCAGGGATGCAATATATTTCTAGGGACATGGTGTTCATCCTTCACCTACCGACACACTTGGCACCTTTCCACATACTCCCCCACCTACTGCTTCCCCCAGGCCATAAAAACTATTCCCTCTTACCTCAGTACATTATGGAAACACCTAGGTGCACCACCATGGGTGAGCTATGGAACTCACAGAAATGTCCCTCATCCATTGTTACTCAGAAAAATAGCTTCCCATGAAATATTATCTAATTCTGACTATCCTTTTACCATCCTTCTGGAGTATCACCATAGCCAATGCGATCATGAATCACCTCAGCATCTTATTATCCCACTGAGACTCCTCCACCTTCGGCACTAAGGGAGACAACACTGTCATCTGAAATAGATAGCCTCTTCCACCATCCACTCTCATATCTAGACGCAAAGCATCCAAATCCTTCATTTCCTTCCGATCATCCATGGATTCATGATTCAACTCATTCTACAACTTCTAGCTCAAGGCATCATCCACCATGTTCCCTTATCTTGAGGTGTAAGAGATATCAAAGTCGTAGTCCTGGATAAACTCTATCCACCTTCATTTTTTCAAGTTTAGGTCTCGTTGGGAAAAGATATTCCTCAAGCTATTGTGATCTGTGAAGACCACAAAGCGCTCACCAATGAGGTAATGCCACCACAACTTCCGTGAGAACATGACCACTGTAATTTATAAGTCATGGATGGAATAGTTACATTTGTGTAGAGATAACTACCTAGACCCATAAGAGATCACTCCATACCGGTGCATCAGCAATCATACCAAGCCTAGGCTAGAAAAATCACAGAACACCTTAAACATGACCCCATTGGGGAACTGACCAACTTCCCCTTCAGATAGCTAAATGCTTTCTGACACTGCTCACTCCACATGAAGGCCTAGTCTCTAATGTCAAACTATGAAAAGTGCAGAAACTCTAGAGAAGTCTGGTACAAACCTTCAATAATAGTCAGCTAGACCCAGAAAACTATAATCCTCTTCCACGTTCATGGGTGATTCCCACAAAACAACCACCTCGACCTTTTATGGGTCCGTTTTTATCCCTTGTTGAGACACCATGTGTCTAAGGAAGGGCACCTCTCACATCCAGAACTAGAACATGGACAACTTCCCATAGATCTGGTGGTGCCAAAGGACCTCTAAGACAGTCCTCATATGCTCAGTATGCTCCTCCTCTAACATTAAGTAGATCAGGATGTCATCGATGAACACAATGACAAACAGGTCAATGCATTCGTAACATTGAACGACATTAAAATGAACTCAAAGTGCCCATACCTACACCTGAAAGAAGTATTTGGGATTTCACCCTCCTTCAACCTCAACTGGTGATACCTAAACCACAAATTGATCTTAGAAAACCATCTTGATACATTTAATTGATCGAAAAGATCATTGATCCCCGGGAGGGGGTAATGGTTCTTAACCATCACCTGATTCAGTCGTCGGTAGTCTATGAATAATATTATGCCATTGTCTACCTTATTTTTGAACAAGACTAGAGTTACCCATGGTAACATACTCAGATAGATAAAATCCTTCTTCATCAGGTTTTCAACTTGAATTCTTAACTCCTGCAACTCATAAGGCTCCATCTGTTAGGGAGCCATCATGATCGAACAAGCCTTGGGTTGCAAGTTTATTCCAAACTCAACATCACGTCGAGGGGGTAGAGTCACAACATATACTGGGAAGAAATCCAAGAACTCTCTAACAGCCCTTGGAACCTCCACCATCTCTTTCTTCGCTGATACAACAGACAGCTCATCCATTAAGAAGAGAGGAATCTCTACACACTGACTGCCCACCTGATAGCTCCACTCACCAATGAATAATATACGCTATCCATCCATACATGAAAACACGACTCCCCTCTAGAAATAGTTGATATCATAGTGCATAGAAAACAACCAGTCGATGTTTAGGATGACATTGTATGGATAAATCTGTAGTAGAAAAAGACCCCCATTGTACTGATGTCACCCCAACATTAGTCTGCATCCCCAGAAAACATCAAATAAACTGGTCTGACCTCCAAATGGTGTACACAACACCAGGGGAATTGGATATCTCTCTACATATAGTCCTAGAGTATGGGATAGGCTGGTTGTAACAAATGAGTGTGAAGCTCTTGAATCAAACAAATCATAGGAAAGAATACAAAACAGACTGATTGTACCTTGAACAAACTTTATCCCTGCTTGAATTGTTTCCTCGGTGGTGTGTAACTACCCATTCCCAGATCATCTACCCCTCTACAGTTGACCACCTCCCCGGCCACACCCTGGTCAAGGTCTCTAAGGATCACCCTGATGTCGGCCTCCTCTTGCACCATCTACCCTTGGTGGAGTGTGAGATCGTTGCTCCTGCTGCGGGAAAGGCCTGACCGAAAACTAATACTTCTGAGGTGGGAATTAAACCTTCCCACCCCCAATATTTAGTTCTCAAACTAAGAAATGGTTTCAAATATTTCCTCATCCTCCACAGACAAAGAACCTCAGTCTCGGTACCATGGTGAAAGGGAAAGGACCATAAGATTAGAATTCGAACTGCTAAGGCCTACTTCCCGCTTGTAACACCCGAGACTTTTATGTTATATAAATCATCAAAGGAATATTTTTCTACACAACACTTGCTTGGCTTGCTTTACACGCAATCGCGACCTTCCTCGATAGCTTGCGTCGTACGCAATACCGAGTTTCACTAAACAACAATATGCTATTAAAACTAGCCGTTATGAATAGTAATACCCACTTTTTGAAATTTTATAAATTTTATTTTTCAAAATGGACTTCATTTTTGGACTCAGAATATCGAAATTAGCCTAGGGTGAAATTTTGGTATTTTTCTGAAAACTTTCAATTTTTGATGAATAGTGAAACCACTAAGTGGTAGGTTAAAAACTGAATTTTGCATAAAACTTAATTTTACCGCTTCTGTGAATGGAATTTAAAAAATCCGAGAGACACGGTTAATATCAAGGACTAAAATGTGGTTCAATGAGATGAAAATAATTTTTTGGTGAATAGTAACTTTTTACTATTTTTTACCGCGGTTAATAGTAAATACGGTAACTAAGGGTAAATATGATATTAATATTACCCTAACACATGTCCTAATTCTATTGGACAAGTGTAATTCGACCAAAAACAAACTTAGGAATAAAATATGACCATTTAGGCCCACTTGGATTAGATTAGGACATTTATTATTAATTTATTTAAAGAAGGGTTAAAATAGTTAAAATCAATGTTTAATAAGTAAATCATTTTTAATATAGGGTTATACATAAGATAAATTCGATTTTAAATATTCATTAGAAAGCTAAAAAGATTTCCTACATGATGGTATTTTATTTGTAATTTTTAGACATCAAATAATTTAATTTATTTATGACACAAAGATGATGCAGTAATTATCTTATTAATGAAATATTGACAAAATTGATAATATAAATACCAAAATAAATGTAATTTGAGACTTTTTATGAATTCCACTAATTTTCTAGGTTACTATGATATATTAGTATTGATTTAATCAACTTGGTTCGAACATATAATTCTGTTATGACTTTGACAAAAATCATATATCAAATAGTGTCAAAATTGACACAAAATAGTTTTTAAATCAAATATTATATTATTAATTGTTATTTTATTCCTAAAAATATAAGGTTCGGCCAAATGACTTAGATAAGGATATATATATTAATAATAAACAATTTGGGGTTCGTTTGGCATGTTATAGTATGTGTATTAACCATATAGTGAAAGAAAACAAAAAGACACGGTAAAAGTTAAATTAATTAACTTAGAGTTAAATCTAATTGATAAGGTTAAAATAATACCCTAAACTTGTCTAAATCCTATTGGTTGATAGGATTTCAACCCATCCCCACTTTAGCTTCGAAATAAGACCCTTTGGAACCATTATAAACCGATTTTGACTTTAATATAAAATAATATTTTGAGATATTCCTAAGGTGCCCCTCTCCTCCCTTATAAAAGGGCACCTCCTCCCCCTCCTCCTCACACCAATTTGAGCACTCAAGCTCGGCCAACCCCTGCCATTTTCCCTTCTCCACTTCCCTAGAATAATCCTAGAGGTCCTGGTCTTCTCCAAAGACCAATCTTAGTTCCTTAAGTGGAGGATTCAAAAAGGCGTTCCAAAGAAGAGGTAATATCCATTACCGATCTTTTCAATTTCTTTCTTCTTCAACTTCTTCTTCTTTAGTTGTTTCATGATAAAGTAATAACATCAGTATTACTTACATACTGATATGTTATTATAAATATGAAACAACCCTAATTCACCTTCTATCCATCCTACGGAAAAATGAAATCACCCCGCGTGCGTACGTACGGAATACCGTCTCCACGCCGTGGTGTAATCTATTTTCCACCATCACCATACAAGGATGGGTATAATGGTGTAATCAGTAACTATATATGATTATTATTAAGTAATATTGATACTGAAATAATATATATATATACTCCAATACAATTCCACGATCATAGGAACGATATCATCACTCGTGCGTACGTACGGAATACCGTCTCCACGATGTGATGCGACTCGTTCTACATGATCTTCATTTCATAATGATTATATAAATGAATTGAATGATTGAATATGGTATATACTACACTAATACCATTCTGGAAATGAATTATCTATAACCTAAAGATAAGAATAAGAATTTATTCGACAAAACACGCATAAGAACAAAAAGTTATAAAGACCCGAGTAACAAGTAACAATGAAATATTACTAACAAGAAGCTAATAATATTACCATATATGATCTCATATCAATATGTATGATTCTGGAATAAGTCAATAACATTATTTAAACCATTATACAGGAGCTTCGGACACGAACAAAGCAAATCGGACCTAAGGTAAGGGAAATATCACAATCTCATTTTTATCCGAGATTGTTTATTCGTAAGTATTTACTGGGGTGTATTTTATCATCCACATCCATGTTCCCTCAATATGTAATATTGTTTCCATCCACTTGAAATAGTTTAAATCCAATTTTACCCTTAGGTGAGTTTTTAGTAAAGAATATGAAAGGAATCTTTTGTCGTTTTTCCGTACGAGGTACTTTTTGACTTTTCCGACAAAAGTACGAAGAATGTTTTTTTAACTTATACGGCATGAATGGATTTTTAAAACATTACTTCAAAGAAGCTTCCTTTACAAGTTTTCAAGTTTATCAACTTCTTTTATTTTAAAGTTGTATGACATGTTATGAAAGGAAAAATGTTTTTGAAGAAAAAAGGATATTTTCCTCAAGAATTCAATTCAAGTGTTTTATCAAAATTATTTTCCATCTAAGATAATAAAGGGTTCTGTTTCTATCCATATTTTTACATTGGTTTGACTATGTTGTGATGGAATTATGTTTATGAATTCCTTTATCATATATGAATTGATTTATGATGTCATGATGTTTCAAGAATCCCATTTTTGTTATATGTGTTATGCGATGATGTATGTTTTATGATTATGTGGCACACATAAGAAAGGATTCATTATAAGATGGGTGGGACCTATATCTCCCTCCAATGCATTGGGTAATGATTTTATATCTCATGAGATAGACATGGCTGGAACGGAAGGTTATTTCGGTTCAGTGATACAGGACTGAAACGAGGAGTGAACTCGGTTCAGAAAGGGACTTTGTCCACTAAGATAGTCTTGGCAATGAGTCATGACTAACAAGAAATGATTTTCCATGATTATGTGTGCATGCCACAAAGATTCAAGTTTTATGTTATGATTATGGGGATCTCATTTTCACTTCTATGATTTATTCCATGTTAAGATATTATGATCTCTTTTGCAGGTTTTAATTTTCAAAAAGATATGATATGATTTTTATTTCCTTTATTTTCCCTTGCTGAGCATTTGAGCTCACCCTTTTATGTTTTCTTTTCCCCAGGCCAGGAAGATGGATATTAAGTAGAATATGCTAAAAGGGACCCTAGATATGATGAAATAAATGGGAGACACTGTAGAAGATTTATGAACCAGTTGTTTATGTTTCCCAGTTTCTAAAGACACTATACCTATACGGTCCTTTGTGGTTTTGTCATATGTTGTAATAAGTGTGATTCAATTTTGAAGTATTAACAATGTATGTAAAGTGTGGGTCGTTATAGTTGGTATCAGAGGAAAGGTATAGTCAACCTTTGGAAACTAGGATGTGAAAGCCTTAGTAAGAACCCTAAGGATAAGTCTAAGCATAGAACACAATCTTAGTGTTTTAGAAATGGCCTTGAATAACCTAGGATAAGACCTTAAGCATGAAAATTTTATTCTTGAATTATGTGGTTTCCTATTATAATTAGTGTTGCTCACACTATTCTTCTTGGTTTTAGTCAATGGCTGGAACCCGAAGGAACCGTGTTAATGCGGAATGCGATGGGCAATGCAATGATTGTCCCCCTGAGCAACCAAACGATATGGGAGCTGGAATGCAAAATCTTGTAGCCATGCTCACACAACTTTCTCAAGCTATGAATCATGCAGGATTTCCAAACGAACAAAGGAGGGAGCAACATTCTGTTGAATCCTTCATGAGGCAGCGTCCACCATCTTTCAGCGGGTCTACTGATCCATTAGTTGCTGAACAATGGATTAGTACTACTGAAAAGATATTTTCAGTTCTTCAATGTTCTGAGCATGATAAAGTCATCCTAGCAGTGTATCGTTTGGAAGGAGATGCGGATCAATGGTGGAATCTTGTTAAGAATACGAGGCAAAGGGATGAAATTGAGTCTATGGAATGGGACGAGTTCAAGAACTTATTTTTCAATAAGTACTTCCCTCGTATTCTCCGAACAAAGATGGAGAAAGAGTTCCTTGAACTGAAGCAAAGGGATGATGAATCTGTTGGTACCTATGAAGAAAATTTTACCAGACTTGCAAGGTACGCTTCTAGTATTATTATCCAACCTGAGAGTAAGATCGATCGATTCTTTAGTGGCTTAAAACCAAGTCTTCGAAGGGCGTTAGCCATAAGGGACTTCAATAGCTACGAGGAAATCGTTCGATGTGCTCTCAAAGTCGAGATGGAGATTGGAGTAACCCATCAGTCACATGGGTTTGATAAGAAGAGGAAGATGGAATTCAAAGAAAAATCTAAAGAGCACACGGAAAAGAAGATGAACTTTCCCTTATGCTCAAAGTGTGGAAAGAAACATGGAGGGAGTTGTCTTAAAGGGACAAGTAAATGTTTTAAATGTGGAAAGGAAGGTCATCGGGCATTTGAATGCCGTGATAATGGGAAGAAGATGTCTAATGATGCAAACAAAGGAAGGGATACACAGAATGAACCTGCTACACTTCAATGTTTCAAGTGCAAGGAGATGGGGAATTATTCCAATCAATGCCCAAATCCAAGGGTTGATGATGATGGTCGACGTCAACAAACTCTTAAGGCTAAAGAAAAAGGAAAGTCACATGCAATTTCTATCAGCGATGTGGAGTACGATAACGATGTGGTGAAAGGTACACTTACCATCCACTCTAAAGTAGCAAATGTTTTATTTGATTCTGGATCCACCCACTCTTTTATTTCTGAAGACTTTTCTAAGGGTATCACCTTATTACCTCAACAATTAGATGTTGAGTTAGCTGTGACAACACCTAATGGCACATCAATCGCATCAGAAGTTTATAATTCTTCTCCGATCGATGTTTGTGGGAAAGTGCTTCCTGCAAATCTTGTGATCCTTCCTTTAGTGGAATTTGATGTGATTCTTGGCATGGATTGGCTTTCTCTACATGGAGATCAAATCAATTGCCAAAGAAGGGAAGTCACATTTCATATTCCAGATCAACCTACGATCGTCTATCAATGCAAGGATGAACATAACCTTCCAGTGGAAATTTCATCCATCTTATGGGTATTGATTCCACTAAATGAAGGTTATTTATCTCAAATAGTTGGTGAGAAACTCACGATTAAGAATATGCCCATTGTACGGGAGTTTGATGATGTCTTTCCGGAGGAATTACCGGGTCTTCCACCAAATCGTGAAGTTGAGTTTTCAATAGAACTCATACCGGGTGCTTTGCCTATTTCAAAGACACCTTATAGAATGGCCCCAATTGAGTTGCAGGAATTGAAGAAGCAACTCCAAGAGAATCTTGATAAGGGATTCATACGCCCTAGTGCGTCACCTTGGGGAGAACCTGTTCTATTTGTTAAGAAGAAAGATGGATCAATGAGACTCTGCATTGATTATCGAGAACTTAACAAGATCACTATCAAGAACAAATATCCTCTCCCACGCATTGATGACTTATTTGACCAACTACGCGGAGCTCAATACTTTTCCAAGATTGATCTTCGTTCAGGGTATCATCAATTAAGGGTCAAAAGGGAGGATATACCAAAGACGGCTTTCCGTACAAGGTATGGACACTATGAATTTATAGTGATGCCATTTGGTCTTACTAATGCCCCTGCTATCTTCATGGATCTAATGAATAGAGTCTTTAGAGACTATCTTGATCAATTTGTGGTAGTCTTTATAGACGATATTCTTGTCTATTCAAAGAGCAAGGAAGAGCATGAAGATCACTTGAGAATTATATTGAAGACCCTGAGAAAAGAGAAGCTTTATGCCAAATTTACCAAGTGTGAATTTTGGCTTCAAAAAGTTGCATTTTTGGGTCATATAATCTCAAAAGAGGGGATATCTGTGGATCCAGCAAAAACAGAGGTTATCGAAAGATGGTCAAGACCAACAACAGTAACTGAGATCCGAAGTTTTCTTGGTTTGGCTGGATATTATCGACGTTTTGTAAAAGATTTTTCACGATTATCTAATCCACTCACCAAGTTGACTCGGAAAGGAGTTAAGTTTGTCTGGACAGAGGAATGTGAAGAGAATTTCAAGGAGTTGAAAAGAAGGTTATCCAGTGCACCTGTGCTCACACTGCCTTGTAGTGGAGAAAGGTTTGTGATCTATAGTGATGCATCCAAGAAGGGATTGGGGTGTGTTCTTATGCAAAATGATATGGTGATAGCTTATGCCTCACGACAGTTGAAAATCCATGAGCAAAATTACCCAACACATGATTTGGAGTTGGCTGCGGTAATCTTTGCATTAAAGATTTGGAGGCATTACCTTTATGGTGAAAGGTGTGATATTAATACTGATCATAAAAGTTTAAAGTATATTTTCACACAAAAGGAGCTGAATATGCGCCAAAGAAGATGGTTGGAGCTGATTAAGGATTATGACTGCTCAATCCATTACCACCCTGGGAAAGCAAACAAGGTGGCAGATGCATTAAGTCGACAAGACCATGCTAGTTTATCCATGATGAGGATCACAAAAGATCCAATATTTATAGATTTACAAAGGATGGATCTTGGAATTATAATGGAAGGGGAAAAATCTTATCTTTCTCAAATGAATGTTCAACCATCTATACATGTGAAGATTAAAGAGGCACAGAAAGAAGATCTCGAGTTACAAAAGAAGGTGAGAAATGTTCCTGAATTCAACCTTGATTGTGATGGGATAATAAAGTTCAGGAATCGGGTTTGTGTTCCTCCCATCCCCGAATTAAAGAAAGAGCTGCTGGATGAGGCTCATAGTTCTTCATTCTCTATTCATCCTGGAAGCACGAAGATGTATAGGGACCTGAAAGAGTACTTCTGGTGGGATGGCATGAAAAGAGATGTTGCTGAATATGTCTCTCGATGCTTGGTTTGTCAACAAGTTAAAGCTGAGAGACAGAAGTCTAAGGGGATGTTACAACCATTACCCATACCCGAATGGAAATGGGAAAACATCACTATGGACTTTGTCACAGGACTTCCTAAAACATCCAAAGGCAATAATGCTATCTGGGTCATAGTTGATCGTCTTACAAAGTCTGCACACTTCATTGCTATTAGAGAGGATTTCTCTCTAGATCAGCTTGCCAGGATATATGTAAAGGAAGTGGTAAGATTGCATGGAGTACCACTTTCTATTATATCTGATCGGGATCCGAGATTTACCTCGAAGTTCTGGCGAAGTCTTCAGCATACTCTGGATACAGAGTTGAGTTTCAGCACTGCTTATCATCCCCAGACAGACGGTCAGTCTGAGAGAACAATTCAAACCCTAGAAGATATGTTGAGAGCTTGCTCTATGGATTTCAATGGAGGTTGGGATCAACACCTACCTTTGGTGGAATTTTCTTATAATAATAGCTTTCACTCCAGTATTCAGATGGCTCCTTATGAAGCTCTCTATGGAAAGAAATGCAGGACTCCAACTTGCTAGGATGAAGTTGGGGAAAGAAATCTATTAGGACCTGATCTCGTTGATGAAATGGCAGAAAAGGTTAGATCTATTCAACAACACATAAGAGCAGCTCAGAGTCGACAGAAAAGTTATGCCGACAACCGAAGAAAAGACCTAGAGTTTGAAGTGGGTGATAAAGTGTTCTTACGAATATCTCCCTGGAAGAGGGTTATGAGATTTGGAAAGAAGGGGAAGTTGAGCCCTAGATATATCGGTCCTTTTGAAATACTGGATCGTGTTGGGAAGGTAGCTTACCGATTGGCGCTTCCACCGAATCTCTCTCAAGTTCACGATGTGTTCCATGTATCTCTCCTGAGAAAGTACATACCAGATCCTTCACATGTACTCAGCTCAGAAGTTGTACCACTGGAGCAAGATCTTTCTTATGAAGAATAGCCGATAGAGATTCTGGATCGTAGCGAAAAAGTCCTACGAAACAAGACCACTCACTTGGTGAAAGTTTTATGGAGGAACCACCAACTTGAAGAAGCTACATGGGAGCTTGAGGATATGATGAGGGAGAAGTATCCTCATTTGTTTGTTACAAAGTGACGAATTTCGAGGGCGAAATTCTTTTTAAGGGGGGTAGAATGTAACACCCGAGACTTTTATGTTATATAAATCATCAAAGGAATCTTTTTCTACACAACACTTGCTTGGCTTGCTTTACACGCAATCGCGACCTTCCTCGATAGCTTGCGTCGTACGCAATACCGAGTTTCACTAAACAACAATATGTTATTAAAACTAGCCGTTATGAATAGTAATAACCACTTTTTGAAATTTTATAAATTTTATTTTTCAAAATGGACTTCATTTTTGGACTCAGAATATCGAAATTAGCCTAGGGTGAAATTTTGGTATTTTTCTGAAAACTTTCAATTTTTGATGAATAGTGAAACCACTAAGTGGTAGGTTAAAAACTGAATTTTGCATAAAACTTAATTTTACCGCTTCTGTGAATGGAATTTCAAAAATCCGAGAGACACGGTTAATATCAAGGACTAAAATGTGGTTCAATGAGATGAAAATAATTTTTTGGTGAATAGTAACTTTTTACTATTTTTTACCGCGGTTAATAGTAAATAGGGTAACTAAGGGTAAATATGATATTAATATTACCCTAACACATGTCCTAATTCTATTGGACAAGTGTAATTCGACCAAAAACATACTTAGGAATAAAATATGACCATTTAGGCCCACTTGGATTAGATTAGGACATTTATTATTAATTTATTTAAAGAAGGGTTAAAATGGTTAAAATCAAAGTTTAATAAGTAAATAATTTTTAATATAGGGTTATACATAAGATAAATTCGATTGTAAATATTCATTAGAAAGCTAAAAATATTTCCTACATGATGGTATTTTATTTGTAATTTTTAGACATCAAATAATTTAATTTATTTATGACACAAAGATGATGCAGTAATTATCTTATTAATGAAATATTGACAAAATTGATAATATAAATACCAAAATAAATGTAATTTGAGACTTTTTATGAATTACACTAATTTTCTAGGTTACTATGATATATTATTATTGATTTAATCAACTTGGTTCGAACATATAATTCTGTTATGACTTTGACAAAAATCATATATCAAATAGTGTCAAAATTGACACAAAATAGTTTTTAAATCAAATATTATATTATTAATTGTTATTTTATTCCTAAAAATCTAAGGTTCGGCCAAATGACTTAGATAAGGATATATATATTAATAATAAACAATTTGGGGTTCTTTTGGCATGTTATAGTACGTGTATTAACCATATAGTGAAAGAAAACAAAAAGACACGGTAAAAGTTAAATTAATTAACTTAGAGTTAAATCTAATTGATAAGGTTAAAATAATACCCTAAACTTGTCTAAATCCTATTGGTTGATAGGATTTCGACCCATCCCCACTTTAGCTTCGAAATAAGACCCTTTGGAACCATTATAAACCGATTTTGACTTTAATATAAAATAATATTTTGAGATATTCCTAAGGTGCCCCTCTCCTCCCTTATAAAAGGGCACCTCCTCCCCCTCCTCCTCACACCAATTTGAGCACTCAAGCTCGGCCAACCCCTGCCATTTTCCCTTCTCCACTTCCCTAGAATAATACTAGAGGTCCTGGTCTTCTCCAAAGACCAATCTTAGTTCCTTAAGTGGAGGATTCAAAAAGGCGTTCCAAAGAAGAGGTAATATCCATTACCGATCTTTTCAATTTCTTTCTTCTTCAACTTCTTCTTCTTTAGTTGTTTCATGATAAAGTAATAACATCAGTATTACTTACATACTGATATGTTATTATAAATATGAAACAACCCTAATTCACCTTCTATCCATCCTACGGAAAAATGAAATCACCGCGCGTGCGTACGTACGGAATACCGTCTCCACGCCGTGGTGTAATCTATTTTCCACCATCACCTTACAAGGATGGGTATAATGGTGTAATCAGTAACTATATATGATTATTATTAAGTAATATTGATACTGAAATAATATATATATATACTCCAATACAATTCCACGATCATAGGAATGATATCATCACTCGTGCGTACGTACGGAATACCGTCTCCACGATGTGATGCGACTCGTTCTACATGATCTTCATTTCATAATGATTATATAAATGAATTGAATGATTGAATATGGTATATACTACACTAATACCATTCTGGAAATGAATTATCTATAACCTAAAGATAATAATAAGAATTTATTCGACAAAACACGCATAAGAACAAAAAGTTATAAAGACCCGAGTAACAAGTAACAATGAAATATTACTAACAAGAAGCTAATAATATGACCATATATTATCTCATATCAATATGTATGATTCTGGAATAAGTCAATAACATTATTTAAACCATTATACAGGAGCTTCGGACACGAACAAAGCAAATCGGACCTAAGGTAAGGGAAATATCACAATCTCATTTTTATCCGAGATTGTTTTTTCGTAAGTATTTACTGGGGTGTATTTTATCATCCACATCCATGTTCCCTCAATATGTAATATTGTTTCCATCCACTTGAAATAGTTTAAATCCAATTTTACCCTTAGGTGAGTTTTTAGTAAAGAATATGAAAGGAATCTTTTGTCGTTTTTCTGTACGAGGTACTTTTTGACTTTTCCGACAAAAGTACGAAGAATGTTTTTTTAACTTATACGGCATGAATGGATTTTTAAAACATTACTTCAAAGAAGCTTCCTTTACAAGTTTTCAAGTTTATCAACTTCTTTTATTTTAAAGTTGTATGACATGTTATGAAAGGAAAAATGTTTTTGAAGAAGAAAGGATATTTTCCTCAAGAATTCAATTCAAGTGTTTTATCAAAATTATTTTCCATCTAAGATAATAAAGGGTTCTATTTCTATCCATATTTTTACATTGGTTTGACTATGTTGTGATGGAATTATGTTTATGAATTCCTTTATCATATATGAATTGATTTATGATGTCATGATGTTTCAAGAATCCCATTTTTTTTATATGTGTTATGCGATGATGTATGTTTTATGATTATGTGGCACACATAAGAAAGGATTCATTATAAGATGGGTGGGACCTATATCTCCCTCCAATGCATTGGGTAATGATTTTATATCTCATGAGATAGACATGGCTGGAACGGAAGGTTATTTCGGTTCAGTGATACAGGACTGAAACGAGGAGTGAACTCGGTTCAGAAAGGGACTTTGTCCACTAAGATAGTCTTGGCAATGAGTCATGACTAACAAGAAATGATTTTCCATGATTATGTGTGCATGCCACAAAGATTCAAGTTTTATGTTATGATTATGGGGATCTCATTTTCACTTCTATGATTTATTCCATGTTAAGATATTATGATCTCTTTTGCAGGTTTTAATTTTCAAAAAGATATGATATGATTTTTATTTCCTTTATTTGCCCTTGCTGAGCATTTGAGCTCACCCTTTTATGTTTTCTTTTCCCCAGGCCAGGAAGATGGATATTAAGTAGAATATGCTAAAAGGGACCCTAGATATGATGAAATAAATGGGAGACACTGTAGAAGATTTATGAACCAGTTGTTTATGTTTCCCAGTTTCTAAAGACACTATACCTATACGGTCCTTTGTGGTTTTGTCATATGTTGTAATAAGTGTGATTCAATTTTGAAGTATTAACAATGTATGTAAAGTGTGGGTCGTTATACCGCTGGCCGAAACCTTGAAGGACATAATGCCGGAAACCTACTGCTTATGGCCTTCCCCTTCGACGAACAAGGTTGGATCCCCGATCACAGCACACCTCCCAGTGATTTCATCATATCCACTACCTCAACCTTGTTTTTAACCTCTATGTATGTTGGTATAGTAAAGACAACGGCACCATACTGAACAGAAAGTAAAAGTGCCTCCTTTAATTGTATCTCTTGGGACACCTCATCTAAAAAGAGATCAAGTGAGAAGCATAAGAGATCCTTTAACTTGATCCCCAGTTCCATTACCAACATACTCCCCTATTGGAGGTAGATTAGCTCCTGCCTCTTTTTAGACATCATCATGGAAGAAAGGAATTCTGCCCAGAACTCCTTCTCAAATTCATCTGATGAAACATTAGTCTCCTTCATCTCCATGTGGTAAAGCATCCACCACTGACACACTTCTCCCCTCATCTAGATCACCACTAGAGGAACCTTGTACTCTGTTGAAGCCCAAATCCAGTTGAAACTGGTCACCATCTCCTCAATCCAACTCATTGTCTCCATGTTTGAGACACTTCCCTCGTACTTTCTTAGAGTGTACCACTGGAAGGAATGAAGCACATTATACCAATATTCATCTTCCTCCTCTCAATCGACCCTTCGCTAATCAAACAGTTCAATCTATTGGGCCTCAACTTCTTGTACCACATGTGAGTGACATCCAGGTGCCATAGCTGAAAAGGTAAACAGGGAACTCTTCCACCCAATTAGTATGCAAATTTCATGTTTATGATTTATGCTAACTCTTTATTTAAATTTAAATTCACATGATTCCCAAGACACAAAAGAACACAATTCATTATGATGCACATACTATTCTGAGGGTCTCTACCTGGTAATCAGTGGAGCCTCACTTGGTTGTTTGGTAGACCCAGGGTCATTGCATCTGATCATGGGGGGCCTAAAATCCAATGTCATAGCTGGTCTTCCATGGCCTATCTCACGCACCATGATTACCTAACATCGTTTCCTTACCATCTCACGCAATCCTCATTGTGCCTATCCCCAAACTCCATTTTATCCCTCAACCTGCCTCTGATACCATTCTGTCACGACCCACCTTCCTCAAGATGAGTGGAGAGACAAAAAAGTGTCATGCCCTTCCTTCTTCAAGATGGAGGAGAGATAATGACCCTCGAGTCCCACCTTCAATAGGCCCCAGAGTGGAGACTAGAACCAAGGCTATATAATCACACAAAATATGGATTTCATTACCTTTTTAAAAGAATAATATCAGCAGATAAGATAGTAAATCCCAAACAACACTAGAGTAATGGTAAAGAAAGGCCAAAAATCATTCCCATATTCATGTGAAAAAGTAAACAGTGACCAAAGTACAAACAAAGTACTAAAACAATCTACAAAAGAAAACAACTAAGAAGAAACACAACAAATAATCTCGACACCTGAGCTAGTAAAGTCAATCAAGGTCCTCAAATTCCTCTTAAAAACCTGAAAATAGTTTTACGGACGTAGGGATAGTATACAAGTATACCCTATTGGAAAACTAAAGCCACTCGTGAATATGTGGGGGAACATACTATTTCCCCTGTGAGAAAATAGTAAAACCTCTAATCACCTACCAAAGAATACTAACTAGTCCATCCTCACTAAAGAACACTCACTAAATAACACAAGTTAAGTAATGTAGTATAAGCACAATGACATTTGGGTACCCAACACCACTTTCCTACTGGTTATCATCTCATACATAACAACTAATGTCTTAATTCTAAAACTCATCACATATAAATTCCCACTACCATAACATCCCCACACACACCTTGGCCTCAACCATACCAGACATCTCACTCATGCACAATGGGGCCACAACTACCACACCTCTCTTATAAAGACACCTATGCCTCATCATGAAGACACTTGGGAAAACAATCCGGACCTAAAAAAACCTGAGCCCCTCATCCACAACAAACCATCCCAAAGAATCTTGGACTATAGACTAAAATAAATTATAGCCTTCCTAGATATTCTTGAGTAGTAAGATCCATAAGAGAGTGTGAGGAAGAAATTCAGTAACCACCCATCTATCCTCCCATCAGGACGTTGGGAAAGACACCCTCCCCCATGAGATGGGGGTGTTTGGGACATGGTTCTCAATAGGGGGTGCATATATAAATCACAAAGAACTAAAATTTATACATATATAGGTAATAAAACAATAATCCCAACCTATGGGTTTTAAAATAAACAACAAACGTGACCACTACTTTCACCCTTGCTGCAACCCTTATATGCACTACCATGCAATCATCCACTACCAAAGCATAAACCCAACCACTTTCCATTTAACCACTTTCCATATATTAATAAAGGGATTTAAATTAATTAACTCTAGCACTACCAGGAAACTTCCCACTATAACCATATCAAAACAACAAGAAAACAAAGATGTTGTCCCACTACACAAAAGTACCAAAACCATATTGTAGTCCTACTGAATTCCCCTGCTCAACCACTACCAACTATAATTATTAGAAGTTATACCACACAATCCTAACATTTCCCAGAAGCAGTTCCAATACATAAAAAGTTCATAACCACATTGTGTTCCCACTGGCCAACGTTTCCTAACAGCCACGACACAACAAAGGCAGTCCCACTGCCTATAAGTCTATCCACTCCACAATCAATCATTATCTCAAACTGGGATACCTACACACCACCCGCACAACCTGTAACACCCCAAGATTTCATAGTGTGTTACTTCTTCAAAATAATTCAATAACTTTCACTACACGCAACACTGAGTTCAAGCGCACCATGACTTACCAAACAAGCCGTTCAAAAGAGGTTATGAATAGTATTAACTAAATTTTGAACTTTATATAATCCTTATAATTTTATAATCCATATTATGAGTATCTTAGACATAATGTAAGAACAAATTCATTTTTTTCAGATAAAAGAAGTATTTTTCAAAAATGCACTTTTACCAACTTTTAATAGTGAACCCATTTTAAATCCAATATTTTAAACGTTTATATATTCAATTTGACTAAATAAATTTATTCATTAGAAGGTGGAAATTAAAAATTTACAATGTAACACCACATTCTTTCACAGTATGCTTCCCTTTGAATAATGCAGTAGCGTGTGTTGTACGCAACTTCGAGTTTTAACACACACCACAACCAATCAAAGTAGCCATTATGAATTGTAATACCCACTTTTTAAAATTTTATAAATTTTATCCCTAAAAATGGACTTCATTTTTGGATTCGAAATATCAAATTTAGCCTAGGGTGAAATTTTGGTACTTTTTGGATAACTTTTATATTTTGATGAATAGTGAAAATTACTAAATTTTAATTAAAAACAACTTTTTTAATCAAAATAATTAATAGTGGTAAATTATGAATTTGAGTGGTTTTAAAGTATAATTAGAATATATTTTTACCATTTAATACAATTTTGTTCATTTTACATAGTCTCACAATTAAACCGGACATAAACAAGTGTCAATCTTTTGATAGTTATTATATCTTAAAAACACGTTTTTTATTTTGACAGCAGGAATTAATTTTAAATTAATTTCTGCCACTTCTGTGTTTTGAATTTGGAAAAAATGGATTCCATATTTGGAATCAGGATGTACAAATTGTGTCAATATGTAACTTTTATTTTTATATATTTTGAATAATTACTTCGGTAAATATTTTATTTACCATGGTTAAAGGGTAAATCCGGTAAATAACGGTAAAAAATAATATTATAATAATAATAAATTACCCTAAAACATGTACAAACTTTATTGGTGGATACATGTCCAACCATGGGCATTTTTTGGTCTATTTTGGGACCCCATGGACCCACTTGTAATTGATAATGACACTTTATATTAATTAAGTTAAAATAAATACAAAAATGACACAAGCATATATCTTTTAAAAAAACAATTTTTAAATAGGGTTTTATATGTTGGATTTTTGACTATAAATATTAATTATAAATCTAAAAATATTCTATAATTAATGGTATTTTATTTATAATTTTTAGACATTAAATAATTTAATTTATTTATGACACAATGATGATGCAGTAATTAACATAATAGTGAAAAATTAAAATAATTAATATTATAAACACCTAAATAAATATAATTTGAGACTTTTTAGGAATTACACTAATTTTATAGGTTAATATGACATGTTAGTATTTATTTAATTAACTTTTTATAAGTAATCATTCTGTTATGATTTTTACAAATATCAATTATTGAATAATGTCAAAATTGACATAAAAGAGTTTTTAAAACAAGTATTATATTATTAATTGATATTAAATTCCTAAAAATATAAGGTTTGTCCAAGAGACTTATATCATGATAGTTGTATCATTAATGGACCACTTGGGGGTCGCCTGGATGTATATAGTAAGTTTATTAACTATATAATATAAAAATACAAAGTGACATGGTAATTGTTAAACTAATTAACTAAGAGTTAAAACAAAACGATAAGGTTAATATAGTGATCCAAACCTGTCTAAAACATATTGGTTGAGTGGTTTTTGAACCATCCCCACCTTAACATTTAAATAATCCACTTTGGAGTCATTACAAACAGAATATGAATTTATTATAAATTAATACTTTATGTTTTTTCTAAAGAGCCCCTCCTCCCCCTTATAAAAGGACCCAAATTATAACCAATTATTCACACCTTCAAATCCTTTTTGTTCTGAAAAAACCTTCCCAAATACTCTCTCAACATCCCTCACTTCATCCTATAGGCCTATATTGATCAGAAAGCTAACATAAGTAGCCCTTTTGATCAAATCAAAAGGAAGAACCCGAAGAAGAGGTAACGTCTTCACCACCCTCTTTAAAGTTCTTTTCTTCTTCAACTTCTTCTTTACTTGTTATTTCCATTATAAAATAATAAATCTAGTATCGTCTATATACTATGATGTTATTGTAATTATGGAACAAACAAATTCACTATTCTATCCATCCCTTGAATGACATGTCACCATACGTGCGTACGTACGTCCTACCCTCTCCACGTTGTGGTGTAATTTTTATTCAATATATTATTATTTAGATGGTTATAATAATGATGTATAATTCTTGTAAATAATAAATATAACATGATAATGACTCTTTATATATGATATATCATCCAATTATGTATTATTTTAATATCAAAAGAATGATATTTTCGCTCGTGCGTACGTACAGATTACCGTCTCCACGACGCGATGAGATTCATTTCCAAGTTCACCTTTCATCAACGATTATAAAAATTTATATTACTAATAAGTATGTAATATATGACATAATAATGATACTGGAGATATATATATTTATATATATAAGTATTTATGTACTTACATATATCTTATTCACTTACTTCCATTCAATACTATATGAAAACAGAAACAGCGTTTATGCATACGTACGGACTACCGTCTCCATAAACGGTGTTTTCCGTTTCATATATATGTCTATTATAAATATTTATATTCTAAATATATATGATATATTTATCATGTTTTATATTCTGGATGTATTTAAATCATGATCTAAGTGATACAATCAAGAGTAACATGTTAAAACTTGTACGATAAAGAAAGTGATTATTACCCGAAATGTTAATTTAACATGGAAATTATTATTAAATGGGTAGTATAAAGTAATAAATGAATCATGTATGATATAATAAATATTAATATGGTTCTGTTATAATTTAATAACATACTACAATCTTCGTACAGGAGGGTAAACATCACCTTGACTAAAGGAAAGTGCAAGGTAAGGGGTTTTCATCTCACTCCTTATTACCGTGAGATTCATGCCATATTGCCACTATTACCTTTTGTGTGGTGTATGTAATGCCCATAATTTTATTCTTTGTGTAATACACTTTAATTTATTTGTATTTACATATTCATTGTATGATACATCTTTCATGGGTTGTATGTTTCTTAAGTTACCAAATTGGTAAGGGTTAATTCCTCAATCTCATTATTATCCGAGATTGTTTATGTGTAAGTATTTACTGGGACATTTTTATCACCCATGTCCATTTTTCATAAAAATGATTTCAAAATAAAGATTTTAAGTATTTTGAAAGGTACTCTTTATCAAGATCAGAATTTCAAATGTTTTAAAGATTTATCTTTCTAAATCTTTTTAATTAATGTCCATGTTTTCAAAATGATTTTAAGGATTTATTTATATGGACATGACTGTTTTGAAATGATAATTCTTATAAAAAGATTCAAAGTGGTGTGGGACACTTTGATTCAAAAATCTCTTTTAAATTACTTCCTTCATAAATGTGTGAATTTTAAATTATTTTACAAAAAGGATATTTCTCTCAAAAAGTCGTACTCATCATTTTCATCTATGTCAACATCCTTTGATAGATTTTAAGCTCATTTGAAGTTGATTTATTATACAAAAATTCCATTGAAGGTTTTGTGATATGTTCAACTGTGGATGTGTTATTTTTATACCATTCATGGTTTATGGAGAAAGTATTGACATTTCGTATGCTAGTTTTAATATGAATGTCTATGTTATTTTGAACCTATTCATATGAGGAATGCATTGGACTTAGTAAGTGACGGGTGGAGCCCTCTATAGCTCCTTGATGCATCAGTAGGTCTCATGAGACAAACTAGTGTCTTGGAATGAGGGCTTGACAAAATATTATTTGTAGTCTTGGCACGAGGCCTTGGCTACGTGGTTATGATAGTCTGGCATTATGCATTCCATCATTATGAAAGTGGTTAGTGATATTGCATGTGATTATTTGACTAGTAGAATATCCATGTGAATAAGTAAATGAAATTATTCCATTTTATTATTTCCATATTATGATGAAGTTCAAGTTTCAAAGGCTTTTGTTTTAGTTATACATTGCCTTAAATGTTTATGATTATTTATGAAAGTTTCCGCTGTATTGCTTACCCTTACTGAGTGTTTGAGCTCACCCCTTTCTATGTTTTATTTTTCCTAGGATTCCAAGAAGTGTATTGTGATTGATATGCAGGGTTAAGCCAAGGGAATAATGGCGTTCATAATGATTATTTATGTTGTTTTGTATGTCTTAAAATGAAATGTAACATTCATGTATGCAATCTATTTTTCAAGAATGCTAAACTAATCAGTCATTTGGGACTTGATTCCTTGTAATCATGCCAATGTATTAAAATAATGCACCGACTCTGGGTAACTGGGGTCGGGGCGTTACAGTTCGTATCAGTGGAAGTTTAGCAATAACCTTGGAAACTAGATTTAGATAAACTCTGATTAGAGCACATTACCCTAAGATAGACTTTGAATATTATTATAGAAGAACTATATAGAATTTTGGTATTATAGAGATTTTGTGAGTTTTCCGAGAAATAAATCCTTGTCTGGATACGAGTAGGTAGAGGCGGCTCTGGCACAGATGTACCTAGGGGTAAAACCCGAAAACACCGCTTTGAGCTAGACTCGAACAGAAACTGGTGCACGACAATTGCCTTTGCTATACTCTTGGTTACGACACTCCTGGGGGATATGCTTAGGACAATTCTCATTTTCTTTACAAACTTCTATGAAGGGATTATGAGTATATACCTCCTCAAAGAAAACATTTTTGTGATAATGGATTATATCCATAAACTATTAAATTTATGTTAGGTATTTTACATGTTCGGAATTATTCATTGAAATTCATAAACTGACCTAGTTTATGCTATTGTATAGAAATGGCGCCCAGTAGAAGGAATGTGAACTCCTGCAATACGTATTATCCAAAGAGTAAAAAGGATCGTATCTTTCATGGTATTTAGCCATCATTTAGAAGGGAAATAGTCTCCCATGTATTACCATAATATGATGAAATAATATCATGTGTTGATAAGATAAGTAAAGAGTTATCTGAGTCCTATGTCTTTGAAGGGAAGCAAGAGAAGAAAAGTATGGAAGAGAGAAAGATGGATAGAGGGAAGAGGGAAAAGAATAATTTTACCATATGTGATAACTATGGAAAGAAACACCCTGGAACTTTCCTGAAAGGAATGGGTGTTTGTTATAATTGTGGAGAAAAAAGACACCACATTCGTGATTGCGAGGGTAACAAAAAGGTTTCAAATGTACAATGCTTCATCTGCAAGGAGTGGGGACACTACGCGAATAAATGTTCAAATCATCAGAGTATGCCCCAAATGATGCTATTGGATAAAAATAATGTTATGATACTACCATAGATAAAGATGAATGACTAGTGTTCATATGATGTTATTAAAGAATTATTTCATTTGAGTGTTGTATCAACGATTTACTAGTTATATGAATTATGGAGATAAATAAGGATTATACTACAGTACTATTTCATTGAGGATTTGAGATTATATGGTACTATGAAAAGTGTCACAACAGCAAGTTAATATTTTTTTTAAAAATACATGGTTAAATGAAAGGTAATCCTTAATATGGTCTTGATACTAAGGTAGTAATTTTGGAATAAAATATGGTTGATTTGGATAAATTATATTGGATATTCTTGACTACCATGTCACTGATTAATGGTTTGTTTATTTCATCATTGTTGGAATATTCAAAGTTTTTGGATATAAGGAATATATCTAGTATTCTATAAAAAATAAGGGAGCATGAATGTAATCAATAAGGTTTTATGGTAATTCTGGTTGTTACCATATTTTAAAAGAATACATGATGAAGGTATTAACATGTTATTACGTGAAAAAAAGACCTTCACTATATTTACCTTTCTTATAAATTTTGGATTGTGAGTTTGGACAGAAGTAATTTGGATAAGTCTAAAGGTTGGAGTGGATTATATATGACATTTGATACAATTTTTAAGGTTAAATTATTTCTGAAGATTATTTTTGGATTGTTATAAAAAGGAAAACCCGGAGGTCGGGCGGCAACCCGTCGCGTCCGGCAAGGCCGTGAGACTTGAACCCACAACTGAAGGGCAACAAGGGTCTATCACCTACCACTGGCCCACGAGATTTCCTGGATTAAATAAATTAGTTTATTTTAAGAAGTTCTAGTAGATGAATTATAAATTCATTTTTTTACCCCAAACTAATAGGATAAATATAATATTTTTTTTAAGTTCTATTATCTTTTAGAGTGAAAGATGAGTTTGTGGTAGAAATTAGTTAAAGGAAGTAACTCTACTTGTCAAGTATATATTTTTCTTCTCCTCTTATTCTATGAAGAAATTAATTGAAGGGATCTTAAAACCAATAATTTGTTATCCTAATACCTTATGTTTTGTTGAACCGATGGTATTTTAAATCATCATAGATTGATGAATTTAAGGATCTCAATTTTAAACATGTTTGTGATTGATGACCTCAATCACTACCTATAAATATTTATGTTTTTCCTCCAATTATATGTCTTTAGTTTCCACCAATGTTCTCCTAATCTAGATCATAATTTGGTGGTGACCCTTTCATTTCTCTTTTCCCCTTATTAAGACTAAATTTTATTAACCAAATTTCCGATGTGGGTTTTCCCAAAAAGATATTTTCTATTTTAAACCTTTATTTTCAAAAAACAATATCAAATTGCGAGGATGAAATTTATTGAAGGGGGGAAGAATGTAACACCCCAAGATTTTATAGTGTGTTACTTCTTCAAAATAATTCAATAACTTTCCCTACACGCAACACTGAGTTCAAGCGCACCATGACTTACCAAACAATCCATTCAAAAGAGGTTATGAATAGTATTTACTAAATTTTGAACATTATGTAATCCTTATAATTCTAGAATCCATATTATGATTTTCTTAGACATAATTTAAGAACAAATTCATATTTTTCAGATAAAAGAAGTATTTTTCGAAAATGTACTTTTACCAACTTTTAATAGTAAACCCTTTTTAAATCTAATATTTTAAACTTTTATATATTCAATTATACTAAATAAATTTATTCTTTAGAATGGGTAAATCAAAAATTTATAATGTAACACCCCAAGCTTCCATGGTATGCTTCTTTTTGAATAATACAATAGCATGTGTTGTACGCAACTTCGAGTTCTAACACACACCACAACCAATCAAAGTAGCAGTTATGAATAGTAATACCCACTTTTTAAAATTTTATAAATTTTATCTCTCAAAATGGACTTCTTTTTTGGATTCTAAATATTGAATTTATCCTAGGGTGAAATTTTGGTACTTTTCGGATAACTTTTATATTTTGATGAATAGTGAAAATTACTAAATTTTAATTAAAAACAACTTTTTTAATAAAAAAAATTAATTGTGATAAATTTTGAATTTGAGTGGTTTCAAAGTATAATTATAATATATTCATACCATTTAATACAATTTCGTTCATTGGACATAGTCTCACAATTAAACCGAACATAAACAAGTGTCAATCTTTTAATAGTTATTATATCTTAAAAACACGCTTTTTGTTTTGACAGTGGGAATTAATTTTAAATTAATTTCTTCCACTTTGGTGTTCTGAATTTGGAAAAATGGATTCCATATTTGGAATCAGGATTTCTAAATTGTGTAAATAGGTAACTTTTATTTTTATACATTTTGAATAATTACTTCCGTAAATATTTTATTTACCATGGTTAAAGGGTAAATCCGGTAAATAAGGGTAAAAAATAATATTATAATAATAATAAATTACCCTAAAACGTGTCATAACCTTATTGGTGGATAAGTTTCCAAGAATGGGCTTTTTTGGTTCGATTTTGGAACCCCATGGATCCACTTGTAATTGATAATGACACTTTATATTAATTAAGTTAAAATAAATACAAAAATTACACAAGCATATATCTTTTAGAAAAACAATTTTTACATAAGGTTATATATGTTGGATTTTAGACTATAAATATTAATTTGAAAGATAAAAAGATTTACTACTTAATTAAAGTTTATTTATAATTTTTAGACATAAAATAATTTAGTTTATTTATGACATAATGATGATTCAATAATTACCATAATAGTGAAAAATTAAAATAATTGATATTATAAACACCCAAATAAATATAATTTGAGAATTTTTATGAATTAAACTATTTTTATAGGTTAATATGACATGTTAGTATTGATGTAATTAACTTTTTTCAAGTAATCATTTTTTATGTTTTTTACAAAAATTAATTATTGAATAATGTCAAAATTGACATAAGAGAGTTTTTAAAATAAATATTATATTATTAATTGATGTTAAATTCCTAAAAATCTAAGGTTCGGCCAAGAGACTTATATCATGATAGTTGTATCATTAATGGACAACTTGGGTGTCGCTTGGATGTATATAGTATGTTTATTAACTATATAATATAAAAACACAAATTGACATGGTAATTGTTAAACTAATTAACTAAGAGTTAAAACTAAAAGATAAGGTTAATATAGTGACCAAAACATGTCTAAAACCTATTGGTTGAGTGGGTTTCGACCCATACCCACCTTAAAATTTAAATAATCTACTTTGGATCCATTATAAACTGAATATGGATTTATTATAAATTAATACTTTATGTTTTTTCTAAACAGCCCCTCCCCCCCTTATAAAAGGACCCAAATTCTAACAAATTCTTCACACCTTCAAAGCCTTTTGGTTCGGCCAAACCCTAAACAAATACTCTCTAAACTTCCCTAAATTCATCCTAAAGGCCTTAGTTCGATCATAAATCCAACATATGGAGCCCTATTGATCAAATCAAAAGGAAGAACCCGAAGAAGAGGTAATGTCTTCACCACCCTCTTTAAAGTTCCTTTCTTCTTCAACTTCTTATTTCCTTGTTATTTCCATTTTAAAATTATAACTCTAGTATCTTATATATACTATGATGTTATTATAATTATGGAACAAAACAATTCACTATTATATCCGTCCCTTGAATGACATGTCACCATACGTGTGTACGTACGGCCTACCGTCACCACGGTGTGGTGTAATTGTTATTCAATATATTATTATTTAGATGGTTATAATAATGATGTATAATTAATTTATATAATAATTATAACATTATAATTATTCTGTATATATGATATACCATCCAATTATGTATTATTTTAATATCAAAAGAATGATATTTTCGCTCGTGCGTACGTATGGATTACCGTCTCCACGACGCGATGAGATTCATTTCCAAGTTCACCATTCATCGATGATTATAAAAATATATATTACTAATAATTATGTAATATATGATATAACAATGATACTGGATATATATATATATTTATATATATAAGTATTTATGTACTTACATATATCTTATTCACTTACTTCCGTTCAATACTATATGAAAATAGAAACAACGTTTATGCGTACATACGGACTACCGTCTCCATAAACGGTGGTTTCCATTTCATATATATGTCTATTATAAATATTTATAATATAAATATATATGATATATTTACCATGTTTTATATTCTGTATGTATTTAAATCATGATCTAAGTGATACAATCAAGAGTAACATGTTAAAACATGTACGATAAAGAAAACGATTATTACCCGAAATGTTAATTTAACATGGATATTATTATTAAATGGGTAGTATAAAGTCATAAATGAATCATGTATGATATCATAAATATTAATATGGTTCTGGTATAATTTAATAACATACTACGATCTTCGTACAGGAGGTTAAACATACCCTAGACTTAAGCAAAGTGTAAGGTAAGGGGTTTTCATCTCACTCCTTATTCCCGTGAGATTAATGCCATATTGCCACTATTACCTTTTTTGTGGTGTATGTACTGCCCATAATTGAATTCTTTGTGTAATAAACTTTAATTTATTTTTATTTAAATATTCATTGTATGATACATCTTTCATTGGTTGTATGTTTCTTAAGTTACCAAATTGGTAAGGGTTAATTCCTCAATCTAATTATTATCCGAGATTGTTTATGTGTAAGTATTTACTAGGAAATTTTTATCATCCATGTCCATTTTTCATAAAAATGATTTCAAAATGATGATTTTAAGGATTTTGAAATGTAAACTTTATCAAGATCAGAATTTCAAATGTTTTAAAGATTTATCTTTCTAAATCTCTTTAATTAATGTCTCTGTTTTCAAAATGCTTTTAAGGATTTATTTATATGGACATGACTATTTTGAAATGATAATTCTTTTCAAAAGTTTCAAATTGGTATGGGACACTTTGATTAAAAAATCTCTTTTAAATTACTTCCTTTATAAATGTGTGACTTTTAAATGATTTTACAAAAATTATATTTCTCTCAAAATGTTTTACTCATCATTTTCATCTATGTCAACATCCTTTCATTGATTTTAAGCTCATTTGAAGTTGATTTATTATAAAAAACTACCATTGATGGTTTTGTGATATGTTTAATTGTGGATGTGTTATTTTTATACCATTCATAGTTTATGGAGAAAGTATTGACATTTCGTATTCTAGTTTTAATATGAATGTTTATGTTATGTTTGAACCTATTAATATGAGGAATGCATTGGACTTAGTATGTGACGGGTGGAGCCCGCTATAGCTCCTCGATGCATCGGTAGGTATCATGAGACAAACTAGTTTCTTGGCACGAGGCCTTGACAAAATCTTATTTGTAGTCTTGGCACGAGGCCTTGGCTACGTGGTTATGATAGTCTGGCATTATGCATTCCATCATTATGAAAGTGGTTAGTGATATTGAATGTGATTATTCGACTAGTAGAATATCCATGTGAATAAGTAAATGGAATTATTTCATTTTATTTTTTCCATATTATTCTGAAGTTCAAGTTTCAAAGGATTTTGTTTTATTTATACCTTGCCTTAAATTTTTATGCTTATTTATGAAAGTTTTTGCTGTATTGCTTACCCTTACTGAGCGTTTGAGCTCACCCCTTTCTATGTTTTATTTTTCCCAGGATTCAAAGAACTGTATTGTGATTGATATGTAGGGTTAAGCTAAGGGAATAATGGCGTTCATAAAGATTATTTATGTTTTTTTGTATGTCTTAAAGTGCTATGTAACATTCATGTATGTAATATATTTTCCAAGACTGCTAAACTAATCCGTCCTTTGGGACTTGATTCCTTGTAATCATTCCAATGTATTAAAATAATGCACCGACTCTGGGTAACTGGGGTCGGGGCATTACACAACCCCACACACAAATACCATAGAAAATACCATTAAACCATATCCTATTTTCACACAAATACCACACCCTTCTAATAGAACCAACTCTTCTATCCACCCATGTTTCCACAATCTACACAAGGCTAGAACCCCCACAGAACACAGTACAAAACCACACCTATCTAACATGAAATATTTAGGAAAATAATTTTTTTCATATTCAATATATTTCTACATCATGGAATATATCCTAAATGACATAGTTTAAATAATTATAAGAATACAATGTCATCAAAAATGATTTTTAATTATTTATTAAAACTATTTTTGAATATTTAAGAAAATAAAAACCCCCTTAATATATATTTAAATTCCATATGGAATTTTAAAAAGTTTTATAATTTATGTATTATGATTGAAAAGGGTTATGAAAAATCTAAGTCTTACATAATTAAAAAACATACGATCTTTGAAATATTACTACTAAAATATATTATAAGAAATATAAAAGTGATAAACTATATTGAATTTCAATTTTTTTGGTGTAAAATAGTTTTTTCTCATTTTTTTATATTTTAAATTACTTTATGTTATGTGGGATCATTTTATCTATTCTTTATAATTTTGTAAAATATATAATTTCTAACAAAATAATGGAAGTATTTTACAATTTTTTAAATAGAGGATTAAAAATGAGATAATTTCTTACCTAGGTAAACGATAATATTCATTTTTTTATTATTTATAAGTTGTGGATTATGATTAAATTATATTAAGAAACACTCATATTCTTAAGTTTTAATGAAGAGGAACATAGCACTGATTTGATCATGAAATCATGATCAAGAATATTGAGACAATTTATTTGAAAAAATAATATTTGTGATATAATCTGAGATTAGTAATGAGATATAATATTATAAAAGAATTACGAATAGAACAATCATTGTATATTTTGACTATGTGGAATAATTATTATTTTATTCTTATACAACTAAAGTGATCCATGTTCTTCAATTTTGCATCTTATTTTAAATCCTATTCTATATTTCTTTATGGTATTAATTTTAATATCTTCTTATTATATTTTTTTTCTTTATCATCAATTTATGATTTTTCCCATAAAAATAATGTCTTATTCTTGGTTATACATACTAACTAATAGATTCAACATTGAGTTGTGAATCATGTAACAAAAATAAGGGTTTTTTGTGTTTTTACTCCTTGAAAAAAAGTTAGGTGTTTTTAGATTTTATCTCTAGGTGTGAAAAGGTAGGAGTTTGTAAAAGATTATTTATTATGTCAATTGTAGGTTATAATGTCTACCATTAAATGTGAGGTGAATTTTAGAGTAAAGTGTAGATATAGGTTCACATTTAATTTCACTATTTTAAAAATTCAAAGTTCATTGTTTTATTTTTCATAGGATTGTTTTTAAATAATTTTTTTAATTAGATGTGATGGATTATTATTATTATTACATCTAATATTAACTATACTATTCTTGAAAGGATTCTACTATATCAGTTCCTCCTAATAACTAAGATTATTTTGGTTTTCTAAAAATATATAATGGTCTATTCAGTCCCTCTATACAAGTATAGGATTATTACTAGGATAAAAATTATTATTGGAGATATAAACTTTTAAGGAATGTATTTCCACTAATTTAGCATCATAAAAGAATAATTTTATCAGAAATAACTAATTAGAAATTATGTTGTGTTTCTCATTATTTTTGTTTATAGTAACTTTTATATTATTGACCTAACAGCTTAAAAAATACATTTGTAAAATGGAACGTATTAAATGAAATGATTTTTCGATCACACATAGTCCACTACATTTTAAAGGAAATTAATGTAGTTTTTGGTAGGATGTAATGGAGGAATGTCTAATGAAATTGAGTTTTGATCATTGAATAATCAAGGTGAAATCATATTTTTCACAAGAATAAAATCTATAAATATTTAGAGGTGATGAAATGATAATGTATGATTTAAACTACCAAGTAACGAATATATTGTACTTTTCAATACTTAAAGGTGTTTTTATCCAAGTGTCACAATAGAAGAAAACATAGGGTATATGTAGGATAATTTATGTTACTAACCGTGGATCATAAAAACTAAAATAATAACGATGATAATTATATGTGTAGAGTATAGAGATGATAAAATGGGTTAAGATATTTCCTTGAAATATATATTCCACCAATTATAAAATTTAATCAAAAATATTAACATTCATGGAGAGGCCATATATAATAGAGATATAAAGGAAAGTGTTCTTATATCACTACATAAGAAGTCGAATGAAGAAAAAGTGTAAAATTATTAAAGAAAGAGAAGTAAAGAGTATTCACTAGATGAACTAATATCTTATTTTTTATAGTATGAACTCAAAGTGAAAAACATTGATGACGAGGCTATAGAAAATAAAGTAGTTTCTTTTTAGTCTAACATAAATATTTAAAAACATATATTATAAGTTTGGTATATAAAAAAATAAATATATAAATAACCAATATCAATAAAGGATTTTAAAAATATAAAAAATGAAAAATAACCTCAAAAACGTTTTATATAAGAGATCAATAAAAGGATGAATTAAATTGAATTTATAAAGTTAATAGTAGTATATACAATAATGTTTCAAAATTAAATTTTTATGGTTTCATTAAAATGGGAAACATCCAATTTTATTATCCAAAATTATATAATAAATGGAAATATGAGAAATACAAAAAGAAAGATAAGAGTGTCCTTTGGTTAGATGGAGTTGAGATGAAGAGTCTGACTCAAAATAGTTAATATTTTGAGAGTGATAAGAAGCCAACCAACTATTTTCTAATTAAAACATATATGAACGTGGTTATAACTAATTCTAATTCAAATTTATGTTATGAATCTGATTATGCTTCTGAAGATAAAAAATTAACTGAACATAATGAGACATTTCTAAGGAAAATTATAAGAATGGATAAGTTATATATAGAATATAAAAAGGAATATAAGAATGTTAAAGTGGAATAAAAAATAAAATATTATTATTTAAATAATGAAGATGATAAAATGTATATTTATTCATAACTATACAAAATTATATAAGTAAATGAGAAACTAAAAGGAAAAAAAGATAGATTTGAAGATTTTCATTCTGAAAATGATGAAGATAAAGAAATGATATTTTTCAAAGTTCTTGATGACCTGAGTAAAGATAAAATATATTTTCAAAATATCAAAAAAGATAATAATAATTTATGAAATATTTCTTCATAATCAAATTAAATCAATGTGTGGTGACCTGGATGTTGTTTAAAAATAAAATGAAAATATTGAAAAGGAAACCTTACCTATTTTATTCAAAGTAAAGAAAATTTGATAAGATAATGACCTCAAATATACCAAAACATTAAATAGTATTTAGTTGTAATGGTCAAATAACTATTTTGTATATAACTTATTTTTTCAAAAGTTTTAAATGAAATATTTTTTGTGTTTCTTGGGATAAATGTAATTTAAAAGAAAACAATATAAATGAATGCTCACTAAGATTTCCACAATAATTAGACCATAATAACAAATTTATTCTCCAAAATTTTTCATTAAGATTATATGAATATAAATATGAAATGTCTATATGGGTTGCTAAGAGTTTTTTCACTAATAAGGTTGGACCCTTAATAACATGGGTAATAATATTTTTCAATTTAATATGTTTTAGGAGACATATTTTAAGATTCATAATTACACATGGTATATGGATAGTGGATTTTCAAGACACGTGACTGGTTATTTTTATAAATCATTATCATTTAATATATGTGATGGAGTTTTTTTAGGTTTGGTGATATCTATAAATAAAATATAGAAGGATTTTCAGAAGTATGAATTTTTAAATCTTTTATAACTTATAATAAATTTTCTAAATATTGTCTTTAATATAACTTAATAATTATTTAATAGCTTTATGATAATAAACTCAGTGTTATATTTGATGATGAAATTCACCATGCTAGATAAACTATTGTGAGGGATAGAATCAGTGGTCTCTTTTAGGATTTTTCATATTATAATTCAAACATTTTAACTTGTTATGGTTCTAAATTCACTCTATATTATCTTTGAATATCACATCTTTTGTAGTTATAATAACTGAGAGAACAGTGCTTAGGGATTTACAAGGTTCAATATAAGGACAAACTCCTTTCTATGTTAGTTTGACCCACAAACAATGATTCTCCAATATAAGCTTTTTATCAATTCAAATTATTTAGGGTCCAACCATTTATAAACCCCAGTAGTATATCCTCTAGTGGATCATGGTTACATCCCCACATTAATCTGACTCTTCTACCTCAGTTGGATAGACCCCCCCAACCAAATTCTCCTAGACTCTCTATATACCCCCTTTATGAGCCTCTTTAGTAACTGGTTAGACCCCCCAAACAAAATATCATTTTTTTTTCTAACACTTAGTAGAAATTATTATTCCTTATTCAGAGTGGTATTTCTCCATGATCCTATAAGATCAAGATTACTGGTACACTTCCTCAAAAATATTAGCAGTAATTTTGGCCTTGAGACTTATTCCAAATATAAGGTGATTTGGATTCTCCTCATCCGCTTCAAATTATAAATTATATATCCCTTAGGAATTATTTTCTTTGGTTCTACTTATTCCTCTTTATATTGAATGTATCAGTCTCTTAAATGATGTTGCATTAAGTGTAAGAGTTATCGATTTAGTTTTCTTGAGTTTCTTCAATGAATACACCACATATTTATATTCAAAAATAATAAAGATTATTATTTTAAAAATATCTCAGTAAATGTATCCGTATTTGAATAATGGAATTCCCATGATATTTGGAAGCCAGATCATCTCTTTTAAATTAGTCAACTGAATCCATATTTATCACATATTTAAACTCATCTAAATTCATATTCAAATATTTATTTAAATCCCATGAAGACTCTAGTTTCAATATTCTAAATAATATATAAATATCTACATCCTAAAATGTTAATTCTTTAATAATATCTAAAATTTATACATCTTTATGAAATAGGACACATCCAAAAATTGGCTATGTCACAATCAACTACGTCTAAATTACTTATACGGTTCAGAATTTTATATATATAAAAATTAGAAATGTGGATCATAATTAGTCACTAAAATGATTATGTGGCACTTCCAAAAAAAACATATGTGGAACATTCACCTATGTAATTGAGTTACATATCTAAATTAGCTGCACGATTTTCCTATTCCATTGAGTAAACTATGGGATTTTTCTATGTTTCTGAATTATCTATGTGATTTTATAATGTATCTAAATTGACTATATGAATTAGCTACATTAAATATTAAGATATGTGACTTAACTACATTTTTTAACTATTTACACGAATTGGATATGTGAATTAATTAACTACATGGGTCATCTATGTGGATTAGTAAAATTCAAGACTTCAATCTAATAAATTCTTAACTTCTAAAATTGACTTACAATACTTTTTATAAACACCTCGAAACTTTTAAAATATTTTATATATAGTGATCTGTTACCCCTCACAATACTCGTATTTACATCCTTTCACCATTATCTCATTAAGAATCACAATTTCTTTTCAACATTGCATTGAACTTCTATATTTGATTTATTCAAGGTGTAGCCTCATAGTTTCTCTTCCATACTACATGGAAGTTTCTCAATCATATTATATACATATATGTATATATTATTAGGAATGAAATTCAATTATTTCATTAATATATATTAATATTCCATGAATCATCAATAACACATATTGAACCATTTAAAATAGATTCAATACTTACTTGGGCACAATTAAAGATAATAAATTTTAGTATCTAATTAAAATTATATCATATTTTACAAAAATAAAAGATATAATATCTACAAAATTTAGTTTTCATAAATAACCACGAAGAATATAAGATGATTAAATACTATAGAAGGAGATGGTGTTCTATGGCGTAGTGGAAGTCTAATAACGTCTATTAGAAGTGATAAAGGGGTGAATTTTACAATTTTTATTGTCAAACAATTTCTAAAAATGATAGATAGTTTCAGAATAATTATTCTCCTAGAACACCATAGAGAAATTATATTATAGAGAAAAAGAATATAACTATTCATTAAATGAATAGAACCTTGATTAATGAATATAATGTATGAATATATTTTTGGAAATATTTTTTAAATAATTATTATTTTATTTTAAATTGTATTTTCATCAAACCCTTGATAAATAAACCCCCTATGAACTTCTAATAGAAAAACCCCAATGAAATGTTGTTTTAGTGTTTTTGGGTGTAAATCCAATATTTTAAATATTGAGGATAATTACAATGAATTATATTCTAAAATTGATGAATGTATTTTTATGATATAATATAATTATAGAAAATTTTATGGAGTATAAATTTTTTGAATAATAAATTCATCAAATGTTTTCTAAAAATAATTATACAATAGTAATCAGATTCTAATGATATCAACAATATACTTAATGTTTTTAACTTTAGTAAATATGAACTATAAAATGATAAATAATTATTTTAGGGGGGAATATCTCTTCTCAATAATATTCTAAAAATGGAAAATCTCTTAAAGACCATCTTCTTGAGAAATTAATGGGATATATTGAATCTTGAATGAGAATAAGAAATCATATTTTTAACATTTTTTAAAATTATTCTTTTATTAATGATTTTTTTGGTTATTATTATTGATTCATTGAATACTTTTTATTGGATTAATGCTATGTATGATGAAAATAATTGATTTGAATGAAACAATGTTTGGAATCTAGTTTAACTTCCAAAATATAAATAATCTATATTAACTAATAGTATTTTTCAAAATAAAATGGTTGAATATATAAATTCAGGTAAAAATACTGCAAGGACTGTCTCCAAGTGGTATTTACAAGAAGAACTTATTGATTATTATGATTCATTTCTACCAATTACTAGAATATAATACATATAGATTCTACATGATTTTTCTTGTATTCAAAATTTTAAATTGTTTCAAATGGATGTCAAAAGTGAGTTTTTAAATGTATAATTTCTTAATATGGTTTTCTTAATTAGCAACATATATTAGAAAATGAGAAAATAAAAAATATTATTTTTAAAATTTCAATAGGTTTATTTGGCCATAAAAAAGATCTTAGATCTTGGTGTGAAATTCTAATTGTTGTATTGAAAAGTTATTTTTTTAATAGAAAATATAGTCAAACATGGTTTCTTAATAAATTTTGAAGTGGTATTTTAATTGAAAACATATTTTTTAGCGATAATTTATTTCGTTCCATAGATGATTTTCTTTTTAAAAATTGTAATATTTTATGAAAAATGTAATTGAAATGAGCATATAAGGTTAATTGAAATTTATTCTTGGATTGAAAAGTTTTCAAATGATGGTATATTATTAAATCAATATAAATAAAGTAAAGAACATTAAAAATGATTAAATATTGATTCATCAAAAATTATGAAAACTCCCAATGACTAGTAATTATAAATTAGATGTAGACGAATCTAGAAAATTTATTGATATTGAACTCATTCTATATATGATAAGTCCTTTTTCTATATGATAATATAAGTACCAAACATAATGATTTTGATTTGGTTATGTTATAGATTTTAATATAATCCTAAATAAAGTCACATTAAAGTTATTAAAATAATAATTTGATATATTAATGAAATTGATAATTATTATTTATTTTTATCTAATAAATACTATTTTTAATTGTTATCATACTATGATTTTTTTATAGGTAGTAATATTGAAAGAAAAATCACATTAGCTATATTCCAAATAAAACATAAAATCACAATTTCAAGGAGTACCTAATTTAATCTATTGGTCTCATTATCTATTGTTGAATATTAACATATATCTATTATATATTTGTATACATAAATTTTATAGATAAAATAAAAAATATCTTGTTTCAATGTGTATTTTCAATAAAATACCTATTTACTATGGTAACACATCTACAATATCAATATCTAATAATATATTATCAAATTCTAGGAAAAAATATTGATTTTAGATTTCATTTTCTAAGAGATCATCCTAATAATAGAGATATTGTCTTAGAATTTATTGAAACTAAAAATAAACATGCTGATATATTTACTAAATAATTATATTCTTTGATATCTGAGAAAAGAATGTTGAACTTGTAATAATTGAGTTTCAGCTTAATTTTTTTAAATTTTAATTACTTATTACTATTTTAAAAGTGCTAATAGATCAGATGTATAAATTTTTATTGGTATTTATCACTTTTTTGTACTTGTTTAGGAAACCATCATATTAGAAATGACTGTGTAGATCAAAGTTATCTGGTATTTTATTTACTAAACTTTAAAGTCTTATATTAATTAATTTCGATGGATATTAAATGTGTTGTTCTTTAAATATTTATTATGCACGGTAGTGGTTCTTAATTTTTTTAAGGCATGGTAAATTAGTTTTCATTTTACTGAGGATATTTCTTTACAAAATGGTGATATGATATTAATAAAATGGTAACATTTTAACATATTTTGGATGAGGGTGAGGATTTTGAAAGAGAATTTTGTGATAATTTCTAAATATTATAAATATCTATAAATGATTGGTTTATAATTTTTTATAATTGGTATATTTTAAGTTTGTGGAATTGGGGTTATTTTATTTTTAATGATTGAACTTTAATAAATGGTTAATTTTTTAAAAATATATATATATATATATATATATATATATTATCAACTATAAATACATCCCATATAATCATTCGGATTTAATTTATTATTTTATCATGTTAATATTTTTATTAGACATTTTTTATAAATATTATTAATAACTTTATAACTATTAAATGGATATAATGTTAGTATTTTAAATATATGAATATAATTTATTTAATTTTTTTTGTGAAGTGTAATTTACCCTTATGTGGGTTTGTTTTTATGCTTTCAAAACACTGGTTTTAACTGTCTTACCTTTACAAAATCATATGAAAGCTTCTTTAAAACTTTATGTATGTATTATTTACCCTTAAAAAGTGTACAAAAATTACATTTTACCTTTATGTAACATTGGTATAAATTCACACATTTCACAGTTTAATCTTTTACAATTATTCAACTCTATTTAAAATAATTCATAACAATACACATCATTTTATTATGTTATACCATTTTAAATCTTTCAATTTTTTACATTACATGATAATGAAGGATTTCCATTTTACCAAATGAATTTATGTTAACCTTATACAAACTACATTATGATTTCCTGAATGTGGAAAATATAATTTAATGTTCACCATTACATATCCATGGAAATAAGTCTTATACATTTATGTCGCTCAATTTTTAAAACTTTATGATATGGTTTTTATCTATATGATATTGATGATGAGTTTATGAGAATAAATCTATTTATAAATCTTTTTTTATATCTTACATTATGTGGTTGAAAGTACAATGAAAATAAAAACTAATTTGAAATTATTTTCAAATATTTACTAAAATTGATTGAAATCATTATTAAAATATAGAACCCTTATAAAATATATTTAAAATCCTCAATAAATTCAATGACTTATGTTCATTGAAGTATTGTGATTCAAAATCATTTTGAAAAATCTAAATCTTATAAAATTTCATGACTCGTGATCCTTGAAGCCTCAGAATTCAAAATTCTTATAAGAAATTTCAATGTCATATAATATTTAAAGAGTCAATTTTTTCTCAAAATATTACTGTTTTATCTCATTGTTTTGATATTTCATATTACTAAATGTTATGTTGGATCATTTTTTTATAAGAATTAAATTATATTCAATCACTTATGAATCTATTGAAATTATTTTTAAATTTTTTATGAGTGGATTATTTGTGGGATATTTCATCATATATGTGAGTGAGAATATTGATGTTGTAATTATTAAAAACTCGTGGATTTATGTTATTTACTATCTTGGAACACCCACATGCTCAAGTGATAATGAGTAGGAAGTTACCATTTATTTGACCATGTTATATTGATTAATAATCTAGATATATATCTTTTAGAAAAAAATGAACATTTATGATATAACCTCATATTTTTAAATATATATAATTCAATAGATAGAGCAGAATTGATGGATTTTACATTGGACATTTATTGTCTTTTCTAATCAGAGAAGAAATTATTATTATTTTTTCTTCTTCTTATGTAGTGATCAGAGTTCATAAAAGATGACTCTTATTTGAAATTTTATTCAATATTTCTTTCTAGTATCATTGTTTAGTAGTTTTTTTTACTATATCATTTTCCATGTTCATAGATCTATGCATTTCCACATCAAAATCAAGTTGTGTTTCCAGCTATAACTCCAGAAAAAATTATATGTCCCTAGGATTCACCTACCAAAAATAAAATTTAGGTGTAGTTGGGTTGTAAATCATAGGAAAAAATTCAGTTATTTTTTAGTATTACATTTATGTGATCAAAAAAATGATTCTGTAATGTTTCTTAACATCCTTGAAATGAATTTGTATTGGGAGTTCAATTATTCTTATGGAGAAGAGATGACTGAAGGGTATCTTTCGGTTCACATTAAGCTGAATTACTATAAAATATTATATTCATTATTTTATTATCCATTACATTTCATCTTCTTTAATTTTTTTATAAATTATTATTGATTGTTATTATTTCATGTTTTATTACCAATATTATTTTGGAAAGGATTATTCAAAATTTTCACGTATTGATAACTCCAATAATTTTAGTTTTGCAAAAAAAATTAAAGGTCTATTGTCCCCTTGTAGACAGGTGTATCCATCTTAACTGGGTTGAAATGAAAAATATTGACCACCTAGTAATAATAATAAATTTCATTTATGAATCATGTTTAGAAATTTATGTACCGATTCTTCTTCAAACTAAAACCATAGTGAATAATTTTTCTCCTGTTCAAGGATGAAACCATAGAGATGTGTAATCTCAATAATGAAACCATAATTCAAATGTTAATTCATCAAATTTAAATGATTCTAAAGGAAATTATAGTGATTTGTTAACTTTGGAGTGATAAAATCTTACTAAGAATTTGAAAATAATGGATCTTGAGATAAATAATCATTTATAATATTTAATTAATTATCTTGTTGTTAGCAAAATACATGTTGAAAATATCATTGGTCTTGGTATCTTTTCTATAACTACTAAAATAATATTTTTCTTATGACCAGACACATATATTCATTTTTTAAATATGTGATCCAAAATAATATTAAAACAAAGTTAAATGAACTCATTCCATGACCAAGAAATAATTCTATAAGCTAAATCATGAATTAAAACAGTTCCTTAATCAATAAGATAATTATCATTATCATTTTTTGAGGAAACTATATAAGGTTAATATTTAATTCCAAAACCCAAAAAACTATCATTAAAAATAAAAAACAATAATATTTGATCACCCTTCATTATAAATAACAACATATAAAAATAACCCCCTCTTTCTTTCACAATCACTAAATTATTGTATTATATTAAACATCATATAAGATACTAATATTATGTCTATGGTAAATAAAAGGTATTTTATCCCTTTATGTTTTCTAGAGAGGTACCTTAGTAAGTGATTGACCCAAATATGTCCATACTCTAAGATAAAGCCTCATTTTTATAGTGAAAAATCAAGCACTATATATTTTCATGTCTACCATATCTTTATTCCTTCAATTGGAATAAAGATATTTTTAAATTAATATTTTAAAACTTATTTAGATGCAAAAAATATCTCGCCTAAATGAGATATCAATGTTTACATGATTTTGTAGAAATGAAATATTCAAATCTTCTAAAATATAAAAAACATATCCTCTTAGTAATCACCGCAATGTGGATAATCCCAAACTTTTAAAATTTGCAAAACCTTGTTGAAATTGTATTAAACCACTGTATAATTTTTTTAATTTTTTCAGTTCTATTTAGATATACCAATAACCTTTCCAATTTTATTATCTTTTTTATTATGGTTAATATCCCCATGTATCTATTATGATTTTTTCTTTATCCAAAATTCTTGTTTCTCTCCTACACATGTGTTTTCAACCATGATTAATACCAATCGTCCTAGGTCTTTCACTATTTGGATACATATATTCAATTCTACAACATGATATATAAATATCAACCATTTTAATTCACATATATATTTAAATAATATCTATGTTATCCATGAACAAGGAAATCAATGATCATTTTCCCTTCAAAGTTTCGCCTTTTAATTTCCCATTAAAACCACATATTTATTTTTGGAGTTCTACAATGTGTTTTCTTCTTATTTGATTCACCTTATTCAAACAATCCTCTAAATTATTATTTAAAAATATTCTTACCATTTAACATATAAAACGTAACAAAATAAAGAAGATTTAATTTTTATCAATAAATTTTTGATGTGAAATGTACATTAATATTTTCATGGAAAATAAATTTTTCAACAAAACCATGTTAATAAATTAGTAAAATATCCCACTTAATCCCATACCCATTTTTATTAATTTTTTATTTATAATAATATATCCTCTCATAAGAAAAAAATATTTTTATATCTAAATAAACTCATAAATTGAAGTTGTAATTCTGAATCACCATCTTAGTCAATGATACGATTCCAACAATAACCATTCATAGATCTCATATTATAGTCTTAAATTATCGATTCATAAAAATAATCATGTCATTCATCTATTAAAACATCAAAAATTTAAATAAAATATTAATAAATATGGGCTCAATAAGTAATTATAATAAATAGACCAAGGATTTCACTCACTATTGATATAATATTTTATCCAATCACTATCGGGGAAAAATATACCATTATATTATAAAAATGTTGGAAATATATTATCCTTATATTCCATCATGTTTCAGCCTCTGACATGTCAGGTCTCCAATAGTCAATGTTTTCTGAAGATTTTGAAACATAGTTTATATCCACTCACTAACATCTTTGTTCATATAACAAATAAAATTTTCACTCCTCTATATTTTAAAATGGTGCGTTAAAATAAACCAGTACATGTTATGTTAATCCTACCAAAATATGGATAAGAAACAATTAATTTATATATATTTTTTAAAAACCAACCGAATCCTCAATATATTATCAAAATAAAAAAATATATGTTTACAGATGACATGTAATGCTACCTCTAACCCAAGTTCTAACAGCTGCACATCAAACTACACCCTAAAACAATAAAGATTCCAACTAGATTAGGATTCTTTTATATAGAACACATAATGTTTACTAGATCATGTTAGATAACATATATATTAGTCTCTATGTCCTATAAACCACATACACTTGTATCTAATAACCCTCTCTTAAAACTATCCATGATACACTATTTAATTAAAATGGAATGATTTTCTTGTCAAGATGAATATCCATCCAAATTTTTTTATTTACCTTCCTTTTACAATACCAAAAATTAAAAAAAAAATATAAAATTGTGGGCCTAAATTAGATATTGTTTTTATATAGAGTTTTATTATATTTTCATTGTAATTTATGTATAATTAGTTATTATAAATAATTTCATGTAATGATAGTTCTTATTGAATATTTGGGTTTTTATTTTCATTTGAAGTCATAATTTTTTTATGTTGATGGGTTTTCCTTCCATTTCAATGTCAAAAATCATCAAATCTAGTCACTAATACCTAATCATTTGAAGGTGGGTTTGGGGTGGTACTCTTATTCTCATTACTGATCAATTAAGGGATATGATTAGGGATGAGTTAAATCAGAGAGGAATAAAATATTTCATTCACTACTAAAAAATATGCATTTAACAATGCAAGAAATATATTTTATCATAGCTAGGATTTCACTGACTACCTAATAGAGATTAAAATACATATTATTTTATTAACACTAAAAATTCGATGATAATGGGGTCCTTTATCGGTGCATAAAGGTGTTGATAAATGGTCCTTTATCAGTTTTTTTATTTTACACTACTAAAGTCCCCATTTAACAGTGCTTATAAAAACACTGAGACGGGGACTTTTATCAGTGCTTATAGACTCTTTAATAATGTGTACCTATATCATTTCTTTTAAAAGCACTAAAAAATGTGTCCTTGATCAGTGTTTTTAATTGTTCTGAAAAATGTGTCTTTTATTAGTTATTTTAAAAGTGCAGATAAAGGGCCATACTGCACGGTGCTTCAACATTACACAACAATACTAGTTGTAATAGGAAATCACATCACCAAAATCACACCAGATATAAATAAAAACAAATACCATTACAAATTTTAAATTAAATGAAATTTACTATAGAAATACGAGAGAAAAACAATATATTATAGACATTTCAAACATTGGTTTATATGATTACATAAATACAAATTATTAAATACATTCAAAAACATCAATTATACTTTTTGTTTTATTCCTTACCCTGAACCATTATATTTTTTAATAAACCACCCCACTCGAGCAAAGTAAAACAACTATATAAGAAAAGAATTCTAATGTGAGTAATAATATAAAGAAATAAATTAACAGAATGTCTTAATTTTACTAAAATTGATGTCAGTTTTAAATTAAAAGACACACTTAAAGTCATATCGGTCACACTACGCATCATATTGAGGTGTGGCTGATTGAAACACATCTCAAATGACTTTTGGGTTGTTGTAATAAAGTATAAAAACAATATTAATGTGTTTTCTTTGTTTTGAGTACATCAACTTTATTTTTTACTAAAATGTAGTTTTAAACTAAAAACATGCACTTTAGACTTATTCTGATCACATCATATATCAGCGTGGAATGAAACTTATTCCTACACACTATAAACAACCTATGAATTATTGTACTAAATTATCAATAAAATCTGAGTTTGTTTGATTGGGTTACAGTGCATGCCACTTTTTAACTAAAATGTCAATTTCAAACTGATAACAGACACTTTGAGTCATACCAGAATCCTCATGTATCAAATTGAGGTGTGGCTGATTTATACATTTCAAATATGACATATAAATCATTTTCATAAAGTATCAAAACAAAATATGAATGTTTTTTCTTGGTCTGGAGTAGTTCAGTTGTCCATTTTACTAAAATTGATGTTAATTTCAAATAAAAATATTCACTTTGAGTCGTACTAGTCACACCGTGGTTCGGATTGAGGTATTGATGATTCCTACATGTCTCAAATAACATATGGGTCGTTTTATTAACGTATCAAAATAATATTAATGTGTTTTTTATTTTTGAGTATGTCAGTTATCTATTTTATTAAAATGTTATTCTAAACTTGAAACAAGCACTTTGACTCATTCTAATAATATCGTGTGTCAGTTTTATGTGAGACCAATTATTACACATCACAAATGAATTATGAATTGTTTTCCAAAATTATCATTAAAACCTGAGCACTTTTGGTCTATTTTTAATTAGTGACACTTTTAGAACTAAAATGTCAATTTTAAACTAATAATAAATACTTTCAGTCACGTTGAGAACATCTTGTATCATATTAAGGTTTGGCTGATCCCATTACATCCTATATGGCTTATGGATCATTTTCATAACATTTCAAAATAATAATAATGTGTTTTATCCATTTTGAGTAAGTCAACTGTCCATTTTACCTAAATTGAAGGCAATTTTAAATAAAAATATGCAGTTGGAGTCATAATGGTCACACCGTATGTCTGATTGAGGGTCGGTTGATTCCTACACGTCCCGAATGACATATAGATCATTTCACTAAACTATCAAAATAATTTGAATGTGTTTTGTCAGTTTTGAGTACGTTACTTGTCTTTTTTACTAAAATTTTATTTAAAATTTGAAACACGTACTTTGACTCATACTGATTACATCATGTATCGATTTGATTTTAAACTAATTTTTACACATAAAAACTGACTTATGAGTTGATTTCATAAATTATCAAAGAAAATCTAAGTGTTTTTTCTTGGTTTTCAATGATTGAATCTTTTTGAACTAACATTTCTATTTTAAATTGATAATTGGAACATTAAGTCATATCAATAACATATATTTTCATATTTAGGAAAGGTTGAATCATACACATCGAAAATTACTCATGGATATTTTTCATAAATTATTTAATCAATATGAATGAATTTTAATGGTTTTGAGTATTTTAGATTTCCTTTTTACTAAAATTGATGTCGATTTTAAATAAAAAGACAGATTTGGAGTCATACCAGTCACACCGTACATCAGATTGAGGTGAAGTTGATTCCTAATTGTATAAAATGAAATATGGATAATTTTCCTAAAGTATAAAAACAATCTAAAAGTTTTTTTTATTTTTGAGTAGGTTCGTTTTCATTTTTACAAAAATTGATTTTAATTTTAAATAAAGATGCACTTAGATTCATACTGATCACACCATGCACTGGATTGATTTGATGAAAATTCATAAAATTTAAAAATGCCTAATGGATTATTTTCAATAAACTATCAAAAAAATTGAATTTTTTTTTCACAGTTTTGAGTATGTCACTAGTTTTTTAACAAATTTTTATTTTAAACTTGAAACACTCACTTTGACTCATACAGATCACATCGTGTATCAGTTTAAAGTGAGAAAAATTCCTAAATGTCACAAATAATTTATGAATGGATTCTAAAAATTATCATGAAAATTCAAGAAACTTTTCTCAATTTTCAGTTTGTGACACATTTTATGTAAAATATCAATTTTAAATTGATAGTGGATGTATTGAGTCATATTGGGCACATCATGTATCGTATTGAGGTTCAGATGATTCCAACACATCACAAATGACATATGGATCGTTTTTGTAAAGTATCAAAATATTCTAAATTTTTTTCATGGTTTTGAGTATGTCAGTTTTAGCTTTTACTAAAATTAATGTCAATTTTAAACAGAAAGAAGTACTTGCAGTCATACCTATCACACTATGTGTCAGATTGAGATATGGATGACTCCTGAACATCCCAAAGTCTAAAACAATCATAAATATCAATGTTCCCATGATATCCATTAATATTATTTGTAGAACTGCCAACACTACATGAGCAGCATTGAACAAACCACCACAAATTAAAAAAAATAATCCACCTGTATAAGAAAAAAAATCTTATATGATAAATATTAAAAATAATTAAATTAAAATTAATTATGAAATAATAAATTAATTACAAGGACAATTATTTTACAGTGGAAACATTGGAATTACCTCTTTGGTTGAGTAATGGAGGGAACTTGATGGAAATTTATAAATCTAAAGACTATTTGGGAGAAAGGTTTTGAGGGAGAATAAGTATGTTGAGTTTTTGGTGAATAAATGAATGAAATATGCATAGATCACTCCAAATTGAACAAAATAATCCACTTTTATAAAAAACAATTATTATTTGGCTAATTTCAAAAATAATTAAATTAAACAAAAATATGAAATAATACATTAATTCTATGGAAAATTATTTTAATGTTAAAACAACAAAATTACCTCTGTGATTGATCAGAATAAGCGTCATTGCAATACTTACAAAGGAAATAGAGGGAACTTGAAGGAATGTGATAAATACAACACAATAGGGGTAAAAAGAATTTGGGGGAGAATAAGCCTATGGAATTTATGGAATTGAAAAGAATGAAATATAGACATATCACCCCAACTGAAACATAGGAATCCACCTATTTAAAAAAACACTTATTATTTGTGTAATACTAAAATGAAATAAATTAAACATAAATACCGGAAAATACATTAATTCTATCGAAACTGATTTTAATTTTCATAAATCAAGATTACCTCTATGAGTAAGCATAGGTAGCATCATTTATCTTCCATTAAAGAAATGATAGATGGAAATAAATCTTCTAAAATAAATAAACCCTACAAGGAATAATTAAAATTAAATCAAAATTCCATTATATAAAATTTTAGTAAAATGGAGAAAGTATATCTTAAAATTACCATTACATCTTTCGAAAGGGATTCCTTCATTACATTTTGTTCTCTAGAGGGATTGGTAACATTATCATGTGCAGAAGACATTGTCTACCTGAGTAATCAAACATTTAATTTAGATTATGTTAATATAGTAGAGAGCATATAATATTATGAGGAAACCCACAGTTTTTTAAAATCACTTTTATATTCTCATTTAACTCTCTTTCTTTTTTTAAAGGTTAATTGGATTTGGTTCATATGTCAAGAATCAAAATCCCATATTTTTGTTCCCCTCTATTATACAAGAAATTTTTTACATTATGAACGACATGAATTGATTTTGATCTCCCAATGAGAGGGTCATCCTTAATTGAACTTTCATCTGACGAGACATTTGTTTTAGTCACCTGCATGAAAATGGACCAATTCTTTTTTTGTTGTATAAGAGACATGAAATACTTTCACTGCTTGTAATTCCATTATTAACGACTCCTATTTTTCCCTTTCCACACTGAAATTCACCTTTACAAATCCCGTTACACGAATTTTCACATCACTGATATTGTCAAATCATTTTCAATAGAAAATCAACACTTGAAATTTTTTAGAATACAAATCATATATCTATTCAATAATTCCAAAATATTATTTATTTTCTTAAATTGGATTTCTATCCTTAGAACCAGATATATGCATCGCTTCATCTATAAGTTTAACACCACTATTTTTAATTATACTGTTTTCATCATTTTATTCTGTATAGAATGTATAACCATTGATTACAAAACCAGTGTACGATATAAATTTTTTAATTTGGTCCCCTGGATACCCCTTAAATCTGTTTGATAATTGAATTCATATTTTTAGATAACTCATTATAATTTTGATCTCAGTACCATCCTATAAATTGTTGATTATGTATATTAGATATCCATACTTCATCCCTTTATGGATTCAAATATCTAATAATTTATTAGTGGGTTTCAATGTATGTATCAACATCTTCACTATTATGTAAACTTTAAAGTTGTGCTTGATCCTGATTTGTCAAGGTAATTTTAAAAACAATGCTTCCATAAATCCCTTTATAAAAAAGGTGTTCTCTGTGATGAGACTTGGGGGGACTGATGTTATCAACATTTGATAGGTAATCAGTATATAATTCAATATCTTATTCAATAATATATCATTATACAATAAAAACTTCTGGATGGCTTTGATTCTTGAAATACCCTTCCAAAATACTCATATACATTCAATGGGGACAATCCATCTGTGATGGACAAAACCACATAGTTGAAACTCTATAACCAAGTGAACCATCAGGTGTACCATAATATCAAATATTGATGGTGGTGAGAACATCCCTAAATCACATAATATGACTTCAACCTCCTTATTCATGATGGGAAACCTCTCATGGTCTATAACATTACTTTATATGTATTTGAAAAAGAAGAAGAGTCTATTTAATGTATGTTTAAAATTTTGGGGTAGAATTCAATAGAAAGAAACATTCAGTAAATCCTTTATCAAAACATGAAATTCATTTGATTTTAATAATTTTAATATCAAATTATTCATTGAAACATCATTCTTGATATTTTATGAAAATCCCTGTAAAAAATGTACACTATTAAGGAAAAGGAAAATTTTCAATTTTTTCTATCTAGATATAGTGTAATCTGCTAGAGGAAGAAAAGTATACATTTTCTCTTAATTGGTCCTAACTCCTCCCTTATCCCCATTTAAATCAAGTCCAATCTAGCCTTGATTCCATCTTTTTTCCTAGGAACATTTATTATAGTTCCAATAACACTTTAAAAAATTATACAAGCATGACATCAAGAAAGTGTCTCACATAAAAACAATTCAAATATGATAATTCAATGAAAATTGATCACTTATTACAACCTAATTTTGTAAGGCCTTCTGAAAATGTTTTACCAAAAATAGTTTCAATATCTTTTACTTTATTTTATAGTTGATAACCCATTAGTAGAAATGGTGTTAAACCTTGTTTGATATTCCCATTGAATGTTGTCATCTGAAATCGGTATTTATATCATTGAGGTAATAATTTCTGATTTCCTAAAAACAAATTCTTCAAGGAATGTTTCAACCAAAATGACTTTGTTTTTTTTCACAAATGGGACACCTCAACATTCTTTTAATACTATATCTTAAAAATTTTCCATAAGTGGGGAAGTCATTTATTATTTCAAACAACAAGGACTTCAATGTGATTTATTCACCTCTATGAGAATCATACATTGTAACACTTGTATCCCACATCAATTCTAGATCTTAGATCAACGGATCCAAATGGACATCAATAACATTATCGGGTTTCTTTTGTCCAGATATAAGTAGAGACAACATAAAGTATTTGTGCTTAATGCATAACCATGGAAGAAAGTTATAATTTACCAACCTGAAAGGCAATGTGATGTGAGTACTACTCATTACAACAAAAGGATTTATTCCATTTTTAGATAATGAAAGATGAATGTTTCATGGCTAATTTCCAAATTCAAGATACTCATAATAAATTTTATTTCACAGAGGTGAATCTGTAGGATGACGTAGGTTCCCAACATTAATTCTTGTATCTAAAATTTATGTCAATTTCCTTGTAGTTTCTTGACATCTATATAGTCTTATAAACCATGGAATGATAGGAAAATTCAATACAATTTTGAAGGAATTGATTCATTTTTTGTGTATGTATATGCATCACATGTAGGGAATTTTATGAGTGATTTATGGTCCTTGTGAAGCAATATGAAATCATTTGTAAAAACATGTATTTTTTGAGAGATCATGACCATTGAACACAACATTATTTTAGCATCATAAGTTCATCATGATATTTCATTTTCTTCTGGTAGCATATCATTTAGGAGTCTAAGTAGTTCTATAAATCTGGTGTCAATCCATCCACTTCTGGCTTTCAAATTATATAAAATCAATACAACCAACAATGTTGTGTATTTAATACAACTGGTATACAATGGTTTCTTATCACATCTATTTAACTCCTCAAAAAACTTTGGACAATGAAAAAGGACATCTTCAATTTCCATTATCATTTCTTCTATGTGATCTCTATCATCATTTACTCTAGTATTCATATCAAATTACCCATAAACCACAGTATCATCTCAATTGGGGTCCATATTTAGTTTTTCCCCATGTTTACTCCAAAATTTATAGCTCTGATCTATTCCATGTAAAATCAAATGTCATTCTAATTTTTTTGGACTAATTTTTCTTAAATAATAACACTGTAAACATAGACAGAGGATTTGACAAGGGTCGTATGCATGATCTATTGCAAACTTGATGAACTCTTTAACTCCATCATCATAATATTTTTTCAAACTATTAGAGTGAATCTGTTTTCAATTCATATCCATACTATTATGTTCATAAAATATTATTTTTTTTACAATAAATAAATAAATAGACATAAGATAATCATTATCAAGGGTGAAAGTTATAGATAACTCTAATAAGGGAAACTTGATTTTTAATTATTTCAAATAATTTCATCATGTTAAATAAAACGAGTAATTAAATTTAAGAAAATAATTACTCCATTATGGTAGGTGTTATCCTATGAATTCATTCAATGGTGAATGTTATAAAAAACTCATCTTAATCAACTCATCTCTTGGACATTTATCATTTAATTTTTTTTTTGTTTGACACAACCTTCATCTCATGTGTACATTTACCAATGTTTCTTGAAATACTCGAAGTAGTAGTCATCCATGGGATGAATAATGCAAAGATTGGTACAAGGAATATAAAAGAGATGGGGGATGGGTTTAAACAAAAAAAATAAAATAACGAATGTTCGAGATATGAAGTTGATGATGATGAAAATTGTCTATAAACGATATAGGGGATGAGTCTCTAGAAACAAGTTGTAATAATAACTATTGTTTGACACACATCATGTCTTTATTAAATCCCATGAGAAAATGAAAATATAATATAGGAAATTAAAGAGTAATAAGAAACCCAAATATGATAAACAAGAATAATAAACTCTCATTAAATCAACTAGAAGATCTAAAAATGTATTGATAAAACATTTTAATAAATATAGGGTTATTTCATATGTATGTATAGAATTATAGAATTTAGTGGGGTGAAACCAATACATATAAACCTAAAATGATGAATACCTCAAAATAATTTCTTATATATAGATTTTGATAGCTTATATTAAATTTTTTAGATCATGTGATGTTGAAACCAAAGGAATTTTTATATTTAAAATTAATAGTATATCAAATATTTTGAAACATATTAAGATTCTTGGGATATCATATCACCACACCAACCCATCCTAAGTCTTCTAATTAGGTCTCCACACCAGATCTTCCCATCTGTAGGATTCTAGGGAGGCCATCTAATACACATTGACTCATCCTTAAGATTCTAGAGAGTTTCCTTTATATGTTTTCATAATGAAATTATACAGATCAAAAAGATATATCACAAACAAGGGAGAAAACACACAAAATCTGTTAATTACTATAAAATTCACATTTAAACACACAATAATATGTATATATATATATCATGGAATTTATAACACACATAACTGAAAAAAATGCACATATAAACATAATTCTTAATGAAAATAAATATAATCCCTTCCTAAATTTGAAATCCAGAACCATAATTTGTGAATAAATAATTATAAAATCACCCTTACATTATAAGTTCTAAAAACACAAATAAATAAATAAAAATATATATATCTACATATATATATATATATAATACACATAAATTGTTTAAAATATTCAAAACCATTAAAAAAATATAAAATAAATATAAAATAAATACAGCCCTATAATAATTTTGAAAATAGAGATCCATTGAAAAAAAATATTGTATCACACTTACTATAATTTATCTTATAATAAAACAACACAATTTGGAGAAAATAAATTTTTAAATAAAAACCCTTACACTAGAATATTAAAAAAAAATAAAAAAAAATAAATTCTTTTACATCAGTTTCATAAAATTATCTTCTATTGATGCTTCACGCCATCACCAGACTGATAATTAGTTTACTAAATAATTTTTCTCAGTCATTAAAAATTTTAATATCCAAAACCCTAAAATTATATATAGTGGAATAAATATTTATTTTAATTTTTTATCTTCAAACCAGAGGTGATTCTCTAAGATATCAAAAAATCATCAGAATTAATCTTACAGAGCAAGATGGGGTACATATATAGTAAGAAAATAAAATTTATTCAAAAAACATAATTTAAAATGTATAAAATAGGATATCCAAATCAATGGTCAAAAAAATAGAACATAAATGAAGTGTTATGTCCATAATCTAAAATCAAACAATATACAATGACCAAACCACAAATAACCGATGACATCATCGAAGAAGAAATCAAAAATGAAATAACGAATACAAATATAAAATTAGAACCTACAAAGGAATACACATGCCTAACTCACTAGGTTAAAGAAAATCTGACACCCTCAGATCTATATCTTGATGTCTTCTTCTGAAACACTAACTACAAGAGAACACTAGATGATTGATGATGTTCGAGCAACTGGAGGCAATCGAATGGGTTTGTGTGATTCGAGCTTTAATTCATCTAGGAGGCATGCTAACAATGGGTGGATTTGTGTAATTCTTTTGATATCGTGATGGGATTACAACATGTTTGGGTTTTTTAAATAGATCATGACACATTTATCAGCACTTCCAAAAAGGGGCTGATAAAGTATTTATAACTATAATTATAAATTATTTTTAAAAAAAAAATCTATATATATTTATACTTGATAAATATATTTATATATAGTAAATATATTCTATATTAAAAAATATTTATTATAATTTCATAATTATTTAAATATATAAGAATTTATTTATACTTATATAAATATTTTTTTAAAATAATATTTATATAATTATATCTATTTCTATAATTATATATATATATATAATATATATATATATAATTTATAAATATAATAAATATATATAAATACAAATATAGTAAATATATTCATTATTTATGTAAATTTTTAATAAATTTAATAATTATTTAAATATATATAATTATTTATTTAAAATTATATAAATACTTTTAAAAAAAATATTTATTTATAATTATAAATTTATAACTGTATAAATATAGTAAATGTAAATGTATAAATTTATTTCTTTGTAAATATTTTTTTAAATATATGTTTTTAACATTATTAATGACTATCTAATTTTATGTGCATGCATGTTCAAAATGAGTGAAATTGAATAAATTAAAATTAATTACACTAACAATATTGAGAAAATGGATAAGTTTAGGGTGTTTTCATTATATATAAAAATTCATTAATTATGTATATGTGAAATAAATATAATAGACTTTTGATCTATTTTAAATTGAAAAATCAAACGACATTCAATTATATGTCCATTACTCTATGCAATTAATCTGTATTTTTCATTCATCTTACTTTTTCATTTTAAACCGTTATTCACTACATATATGACTATTTAATGTAAAGCACATAAATATTTTTTAATATATAAATCATATTTATATACATTAATATATATCTATATACTTAATATATACTTTTTTTAAGTTATCAAAAATTATCTAATTAGTAAAATGATTAATATTTTTCTCAATTTACTTATTTTTAATTTTTTGTTGTTTAATTTTCATTTTTCATATATCTATATATTTATTACATATTATTAAATAGTTATTATAATTTATATATCGTATAATCAATTTATTCATTTTTATCAAAAATTATTTAATTATTAAATTTTGTAATATGTTTTTTAATAAAATCACTTTTTATTTTTTATTTATTAAATTATTTCATTTTATTTATTTTCACCTTTATCAGTGCTAAAAAATCACTCATAAAGGATTACTTTATGAGTGATAAAAATATGGCCTTCATAAAGGGTACCATTTAACTTTGCTAAAGAAACAATGATAACGGGTCCCTTTATCAATGCTATAAAAGCACTGATAAAGGGTTAAATTTATCAACTCTTTCTTAAGCACTGATAAAGATTCCATTTATCATAACTTTTTTCTAGCACTGATAAATACCATTAATGTTGAAGGACTATTATGTAGTAGTGATTTGAGATATAGTTTATACTTTTGAGTAACAATATGTAAGGTTTGTTTCAGGTTTCTGATTTTGTGGTACACCTAAACTTAGGATAAAATTAAATTAAGGAAATCGACTATGGATGTGGGTGACCAACATTTTACAATACAATATACTTAATTATTTAATTTATATGTTCAAGTGATGAGGGATATTTTTCAAGGTTAGTTTATAGATATGTTTTCATGCATTAATAGTTTTATTTAGTTCATGGTAATTTCACATACTATGTTGGGAATTAAAGTTTACTTAGGGTGAACCGAGGGAATAAAATTTTCCATTTTATGTACAGTTTAATTTTTTGGATTAGGTTGAAGAAATATTTTATCGTTTTTATATAGTTATTCCTTTGATATGTCACTCTAGATGTGATTTTTTGGAGTAGCAGGCAGTAGGTGTGTACTAGTGAGTTGTTCTAATGGATTAAGGTTAGTATTGAAAATAGAATACATGACTACAAAATTTAGTATGGAATAAATTAATAAATTAACAGGGTGGTATTTCTAATTCATAAATAGATTGTTGGATTTTATTTTTGAATATTTCATTATAATTGATTTAGATGACAGAATAGTACTTGGCACTAGAGGCTGTGAGATTATTACATTCCACCATATTTTAGTGGTGAAAATCAAGTTCGATATGGGGATGAGTATTTGATTCAATATAGTATATTTCAAGAACTCTTTGGGGAATAATTTCTCCCATATACCAAAATAGTTTAGAATAAGTATGAGTTGCTTACTATTTATAAGGGAGTAACAGTATTCAAAAGGTCCTGGTGGGGTTCATGGGCCTTTGATAACACTTGATCATATTATATTTTTATATAATTTTATCATTAAAAAGGATAATAACTTTATGTACTATATATCAATTATCCTAATATCTTTTGATAGTAAATTAACATCTATATATGATTAAAACAACAGAAGTGTTAATGAATTATGAATTTTTGAGTAATTTGAAGATATTGATCCATTTTTAATGCATGAAAAATCAAACCCAGTAATAACGGACCATTCATGAGAGGAACACTCAACCAATATACTAAATATTGTTTTTGTATGGTCCTCAATAACCATGAATAAGTGAAAATTTTAAGACAATGAGGTGTTTCTTAGTCCCATTGTACATTCAACATAACCATGAAACATGAAAAATAGCCCCTAACTTCCTCCTAACCACTATTTTTTCCATTGGTATTAGAGACTTCAATTACATCTCCACACTAGTTTCTAGGTAATTTAAGCACTTTTGGACTAATTTGGAGGGGGGTGTATCATCGAGGAGATCTTATCATATAAGAGATCTGATTATTCATTAAGGGATTGGAGATATTACATTTTTTCTTTAAATTCTCTATATTTGTCTTATTATCATGAAATATTGTATATTTTATACTTAATTCATCCATCACTCCATGTGTAACTGATTTCCATTTTTTTTCTAGGTTGTGGATGATGATGGAAAATCGTTGTTGTGATCAAATTTTCATTCTCATGTTTGTCTAATTACAATATGTATTTTATAATTTCCTCATGAAAAATAATGTTTTTTCTTAGAAAAATATATCTTGAGACATCAAATGGGAAAAATTAAGGACCCCATTACCACTGAATGATTACACTGTCACATTAGGGATGTTTCTTAATATTTTGGAATTATTATCAAACAAATGAATCAATTTGAAATAGCAAAGACATTACCTACCATAAAAAGAAGGATATAAAATTAATGAATATTTTTTATAAAAATATTTTTGAATTTCTTGAACACACTTAAAAAATATAATTAAAATGAACACTATTTAATTCCCTAACATATATGGATTTACATTATAATGGGAAAAAATATAATTTTTGTGATTTAAATTTTTTGTGACATTAATATAATATGATTTAAATTGGGTCATTTCAAGCACTAAATGGTTCTCAAATTCACAATTGAAACTTCAAATAATCTCCCAAGGGTTCATGTCAATAGATAATATAGTTCCTTAAGGGATCAACCCCATACTTTCACTATACTCATCAAAGATATGGGATTGAAAATAATTTTTTCCACTCAAAATATACTAGTCAAAAAAAATTACACCTTATTCCATAATCATTTTTAGTGACTCTCAATAGTGTATTATTGATAAAGGCATAGTTAGTTTGTTTAAAAACCCAAATAAATAGTTCAAAAAAATACTTTTAATGTCATTTGTTTTTTCTTATTTTCATTATTCTCCTTTTAAAATGTATCCGGTTTTTATATGTGCAATGCCAATATTCAATAAATCACTACATAACAATTTTAGTAAGTTACAAGATTCTGTAAAAACGACTCTTTTATCATGAAATTGAGTGAACAGTACTAAATAAATATCAAGCACTAATGGAAGAGTACATTTCAAAGGATGTAATGTAAAACATAGAGGATTAATAACTAGTTGTTTTTATGGGTTTGGCCAATAGTTTACACTAAGAGGGAGGAATAACCAACCACCAACCCAGTTTGATCTAGGATATTTAAAACTTGAGTAGGTAATTATATGATTCAAATTTATCAAGTGTATATTCCAATAAAAATCAAATTTGTGGATTATGAGTTTCTATCAATCCATAAGAAGGAATGAAGAATTAATAATCCACTTGTCTCATATTTTTCAAAAAATCAACCAAGTGGAGATGTAAATAAAACATGTATGGTGTATTTAAATGGGTTTCCAATAAAATATTTTAATCATCCCCACAACATAATCAATGAGATATGTGACCCTTTTCATTACAATTGAATGTTAGAATATGTGGTAAAACTTTTGATCCTCCCTTTGTCATTGAGTGAAAATGAGAATGATTATATCAATGGAATACCACAGTATTTGAGTGCTAATTTGGAGTCCCTTTATCAATAATAGTTTGAAAAATGTCTCCCTCTATCCAAATTAGTGAATTTAGGGAATACCATTCATAATATTCATCAATTTAAGAATGAGACTCCATGAATTAATTGATTGATTTTATGATTTATCAATAGATATGACTATACCATGGAATTCTAGGGTGAATGAAACATGAAAATTTTATAGTGGGGTTGTTATGGAAAATAAAATATCAAGGATATAGTTTGAGGTTGTAGTTTGTTGATGAAAACACATGAGGAGTTATTTGAGTTGTTAGAGGGTACATTAGCTAATAATTTTCGTCATATCTCAATTCATGGATCCAAAAAATAGTGGTATGAATTATGAAAATGGGATGATGATGTTTCAAGATCAATTATATACCTTTTATAATAATATATATGTGTCTTAACTCAACCCAATAACCCTAAGGAATGCATTCATCTTACCTTCTGATAAAACCTCTAGAAGAGTCCTTATTTGTTCAACAGAAGTAACCCATTAAAGATGACCACCAGAAGATATGTAGTTGAAACTGTTCATCCAAAAGGACTTCCTCAACTAAGTGTTTCATATTCAAGAAGGGTTCATACCCTACTTAGCATAAAAAAATTTCCTTTTAAAACATTCACAACAAGAAATGAAAAAACAATAAATAGAAGAACACATGAAATTTACCTACTTTGAATAGTGAAACCTATGTTCATAGGAGAAACATAGTTGATGCAATTTCAATTGTAGTCATAAATACACAACATCATAAGGATGTTACTATGTAAAATTTATCTATATAAGTTCTAAACTTTCTAATGTCTATTTATCCCATCCTATCTTAGACTTTATGTCGTACTCATATTATAAGTTCCATACGGTCAACCATTTAAGACTACTCCACTAAAATAATAGAAATCCCAAAATGACTACCATATCTTGGTTACCAATCCTGTGATCCACCATCTACATTTGAAATTCTATACCTACATCACTTTATTAGAGGTTACAACCCTTCCATGGACACATTTCCCCTAGAGAGGTTCGTAAGCTACTGTATACACATCAGGTTGATCCACATTCTGATCATTAATATATGGTGAAATAAATTCGTTGAACTGAATGTTACTTCACATCCCAATAATCCCTCACTGGAAAACTATTTTAGTAATATTTTTCAACTCTTCAACACATTATAAAATCTATTCATTTCCTTTTTCATATACTTTTTTCTTTCACCCTCCTTCTTCTATTCACCCAAGTCCCACTAAGGAACGATGCATACTCAAACATTTTTGAACTATGAGAATATTGAGAATAGTCACCTTATTTTATATTCAATCTATATTCTATATCACCATAATTTTATCCTCTTATAAGTTCTAAAAGAAATGGTATTGTTGTACAATAAAATTTTTTTGTACATGGAGGACCATATTTCTAGCCAAGTGGATCTCACTCGAATTATCCCTAAATAGAAATCCAACTTCTTGACTTTGACTAATATCCTTCATAAATCTAATCAACTAATCCATTTCATTTATTGTGTTCATTTCATCAATGTGATATTCTTTTATTTTACATATAATAAAAATCCATCATATTCATGACATCCAAATGATTATTTCTCCTTTAAAGGTAATCCCAAATCCTTTTGTGCCTTTCTAGGTGTCTAAATCACCAGTCATGTTGGTATAAATATTTCCTTGAAAAAGGTTATCCATCCAAATGAAAAAGGGTCTAACATCTATTTATTTTATTCCTAGTATGGTCCACTTCAGATATTCCTATTGTTCCCTTCCCATATGTGGTATGAATTGACTTATAACTATTATTATAAAAGATTTGTAATGACATGTAAAATAATTACATACATCAAGAATTCATTCATTGATGAAAATAGAATACTTCCCATATACTAGCTCTATTCTTCCATTTCAGGATCTCGTAAACTTGAAAACATATATTGTCTAGTACAAGGGGTTGATACTAGCTTACATATGGTCATCCCAAATCTTTTAATGATCTTATAGATGTTGTAATTTTTAGATAATAAAAAAGTTCCATTTTTCTATACCTCTCAATACTCATCCCCAAAGACTTTTTTGCTTTTGTTTGAGAACCATAATTTTTAATATTATGAAGAAAATATTGTTTAACTCATTAATCCATGAAACCATCAGACATTCCAATAACATATCATCCAAATACAAGAGAATTATGATTCATTTACCATCATTTAATTGATTCTGGTAAAAATAATGATATTTATTGCACATTTTGAATAATTTTTATGGTATAAAATCATCAAACATATGATTCAATTGTATAAAATATTACTTATGGAAATAAATAATTATATTTAATTTTCAAAAAAATTTCATTCCTATGTCTTTGAAACTCACTGGCAACATCATGTATAGTTCTTCCTCTAACTATACGTAAATTAAAGACATATTTATATCCTTATAATATAAGTATATATCATCTGATAAAACAATTATTAAAATTATATGGATATTTTTATACTTAAATATGAATGATAATATTTTAATGAAACCAACTCTTACTTTATCTTAAAATCTCAACACAAATAGCCTTGGATTGAAATTCTTCCTACTACCAACCACTTCCTCTAATCGTAAAATCAACATGTTATGAAGTTATTTTTTAACTTCTAGTAAGTCATTAAATTTCAAAGTTCCATTAACATTCAATGAATAAATCTCTACACCAATTTCATACCTTTATTTTCTAGAATAATGATGTGTGCCTTCCTTTTATAGGATCTCTAGATATACACTACTCATTAAAGAAGAAAGTTCATATCAACCCAAACCTATAAAGAAATATTCTAACTCTAGTTGATCTCCTGACCTAATTCATCTACTTTGTACTACTATAATCTTCATGATATTCATGATACATAATGTCTAACTCTTCCACATGATTTTTAATAGTCTGTGATCTTTTTTGGAACATATTCCTCTGGTCTCACCCCTGTAATTTCTATATTTTTATCTGAGTTATATAGATTTTAATATTTTATAGAATTCTTACATAGATGAACTTTAATTTTAATATTTGATAATTTTCATTTAAATTATTTTTTGTAGAATGTGTTGTTCCTTCCATAGATCCCCTCGTTAAATTGAACATCACTCATCCTGATGACTTTCTTCCTTCCATCATTCTGATGCACTTGTGTGCATGATTTATTTTTAAATTTAAAATAAAAATTAAAATGGTTTATAAGTTCATTTTTATTTTATTTATTGAAATTAAATATTTTATAGGTTAGTATTTTCTATAAAATTATGAAATGATGTAATTTTAAATGAGTTGGTCATTTATGAGAAAAAAAGAGGCATTTGGACCCATTTCCATGGTACATGGTTTCTACTAAGTTATCCCAACCATGAACCCCCACTAAGGAAATTGTGAAATGACTAAATAATTGAATCAAAATCACAAACACAGACTTTAAATGGTTAAAAATATAAATATAAATGACAAACTATGTGGGATTACATTTTAGTAGGGACTATAGATTTCATAGTCTATGCATTGTTAACTAAACAATGTGAACTAGCTCTTGAGTCATGCGATCTAGAACCAGAGGAGTTAGAACTACACACATAGTCTATACACTTTAAATATACATTAAAGACTTTAAAATAAATAATTTGACTCAAATATAAAAGAAATAATGAACATAAAAATTGGTGAATGATTAAACTACCTTTGCACATTAATATTTCACCAGTCCATAGTAAACTACCTACCTCCAATTTACCCCCATAACCTCCCTTTGACATGAGATTATAACCCATAACCAACCCTAGACATTGGGGGTCAACCAATTAATGACTTATGATAATTTTATAGGGGATCAATCATTCATTAGGAAACCAATAATTGTTGGAGAAGATCAAGAAAATCATTATAAACAATTTTTATATATTTCTCATGATGTTAGTGTGCACCATTTATTCCCCGATGTAATGTACACCAAAGGTAATAAGATATTTTTTTCATAATTTATTCAATTATTACCTAATACCTCATATTAATTGGGCTTGTGTATGATGATTAATAACCTTTTGGGTAATTGATTTAATTTTTTTTGTTGTTAGTATTAATATTTCATAGTACCCTTGAGTTATATTTATTTTGTTCACTAGATACAATGTATCAAATCAAGATAAGTGTATCCAGGGATCCACAAGATAATTAAAATGAATAATCCTATATCTCATTGGTTGATTCATCATCTCTAATGGGTTTTGTTTACATATATGTTTTCATGATTTAATTTCCAATCATAAAAGTTAATTTTTTTCAACATAGATGAAACATATTGGACCAATGTGATTTAAAAAAAATTTGAATCCCAAAACTCATATTTATTATGAATTAAATGAAAGAAAATTTAATTTACTCCTGTTAGCCTTCATCAAATTTAATAGTCCTTCCATATTTCCATTATAGAGTTTTTAAAAAAAAATATTTTATTCTATATTATGTGAAAAAAATATTTAAAGATATTTAGAGTTAGGTACACTATGATGTTTAATGACTCATACGACCATAAATAAATGATGCCAATTTTACTTAAATAATTAATTACTTAACTAATAACTCAGATGAATAAAAATGCAATGCTTTCCTAGGTATAAACCCCATACTCTCATAATACTCATTATGATGTTGGGAAGTTTTCAATTGGGGCCACCAAAAGTGACTATTTGGAAAAAACAATAGTAAATTAGGGTGTTTTTTAGCTCAAAATTCTTAATTGTGATATGTCTATTTAGGTTTGGGTGGATTATGTTAAACAAATATAAAATTCCAAATATGAAATTCTTAACCCATTTTAGGATTTTAATCACTTTAGTTTTCCATTTTATGATTTGTTTATTATTTAGTGTTGTACAAGATCATAGGTTCTCAATCCATCATATAACAAGTTCAATGGTTAATAAGTTACTATAAATACTTTTTTATCATAAAATTGAATGAATGATATCAAGGAAAAATTAAGTTCTTATTGGAGAGAATTTCCAAAATTACCCCATTCTAAACATAGATGTGGAATACCCAGCTATTGTACATGGTTTTGGATGGTAATTCATTCCTGAGAGAAACTATAACAAATAGATTTTATCTAATGGAAAACCAAATCATAATCCACTAGATCCTTTTTTTAAGTATATTCCATGAATACTGACATAATCTATGCCATGATATGTGGAACGACGCCCATAAAATTTTCTTTCTAAATTGATGAAAAAATATGTTCCTCAGAATCAATAGTTGTATTTTCCATTGGAGAATAAATATATTCCCAAATTCCTCAAGAATAGTTTTCACCGTGTAGTTCTTCTATGGTGTATAAGATTCCATCAATTGATGGACCTCATACATGATTTATTAAGATATCAATGTAAGAACATCACTTTGAAATTAATCCTTCAATCGTGTATCTCATTCAGAAAATGGTTCAGTTCATAGGATTTTTTTATGAATATCCCAATTCTCATTTTCATACTTTTTTGAGATATGTGACATGTTCTATTATCATGGAGTTTAAGAAGATTTCATTTGACTCTATCGCTTTCTCTTTTCACTAAGGGATAAAGAAAATGTCTGGATCAATGGGATTCCATAGATTTATATCCTTGTGATGGAATATTTTCTTCAAGCTTTATTAGAAAGATATATTCCACTATCCAAGATGTTCACATTGAGGAATAAAATCCAAAACATTCAATATTGAGTGATTAAATCATTGTACGAATCATGGGAGTGATTCAAATAAATGTTGAGAAACTTCCCTTACCAAGGAATTATAAATTGAATTATTTTTTATATATTTTTATGGGGGAATCAAAACAAAAAAAAATATTATACTTGATCTAGTTGGTGGAGGGTCTATCGTGAGAAATAAAAAATATGCATTCACAATGATTATGAAACTATGATTATCTCTTCTCAATTAGATGAAATTTCAATGAAAATTGATGTAATGAGTCTCAATAAAAATTCTCATGTTCAAGTGGTTCAACATATGTCTTTCCAAAAACGTTGTGATAAAAACATAATGGGTGAATCTACAACAGAAATTCTCATACCATCTACAAGATAAGTTAGTTATGTCTATAAAAATATATTATTGGGCACATATTAAAAATATTATAATCCTACATGGTAGGAAAATTCAAATTCTTATTGGGGTCAGTTGTAAAAAAACTATCAACCAAGATCGCAAAAACCACCTGGTTATTGGAAACCCCAATGTCAGAATATATACTCAGGTAGAATTAAATTAAATCAATATTCATTGGGTATGTACCAATATAAATGTTTCCCAAACACTCATCTAGTTCAACTAACTTTTTAATAAAAATAACATCATGTGATTCATCAACAACCACAAAAATAAACAACTACAAAATTAGAAGTGATGATGTCCAAATTCATAACCACTACAAAAACTAGGTTCTAGAATCATAGGGAATCCATTTTAAGCCTTTAAGACAATATTAAACATCTCTCCAAATAAGTGTCATCATGAAATCCAGAAACATTGGCAGGTAACACCAAGAGAAACCCATGAGAAGAAACCAAATATGTTACTTTGAGAAGTAGTAATGAACTACAATAAATAGCCTTCACCAACAAAACAGAAATAGAGAAAGAAATGAAATATAAATCCTATCAACCAGTGGACTAAGTGGATTAAATTGATTTTGTTTCATTGGAAATAAAAAATCATAAGGAAATGAAATAGTGTAATTTAATGAGAATGATGTCATAAAACCATATATCCCACCCCTATTATTTTTATATCAAATGAAGAAAAGAAAAATGGACCATCAGTTTTGGAAGTTGATAGAAGTATTTCAGGAGATTCATATTCATATAAATTTCACTGAATAATTGAATAAAATTCATACATATATAATTCCATTGAAGTAAATTCTATTTGAAATAAATAAATATGGAATACATGGGAAGAATATCTCACAATAAGGAATGTTTATAAGTTGTTCAACATGCTATTTCTATGAAACAACATGATTCTATGAGTTTTTTCATCCCTTTTTCTATCATCCAATACAAATTCTGTAAGGTTCTTGGTGTCTTGGGGTCCAATGTGAAATTTATTGAAAATTTTGTTATAAAGAAGCTAGGATTATAGGAGTTAAAACCCCCTTCAGTGATAGTTGAACTAGCTGATGGATCCTTTAAGTATACGATGGGTCTGTTGGAGGATATTTTTGTTAAGGTTGGAAAATTTAATCTTTTGGCCAATTTCATTATTATTGACATGGAAAAATACATTAGTATACCATTAATCTTGAGATTAAACTTTTTAGAGAATAGAAAAGTGTTAATAGATGTGCATCAAGGAGATATTTTTTTCTATTTTGGTGATGTTAATGAATCCTATAATATACTTAAGGTGGTTAACCAATCCATTCATGTAGATTACAAAATATATAGTGCAGTTTCATCCAAGTAATAGTACATGAAATTTAGAAAAATTCATATATGGACTCTACAACTATTTTAATACAATTTTAATGAGGAATATTAGTTTCTTCAATAATTATAATAGTGTTAGTTGGTTTCAAGAAAAATAATACATTATTGATAGTGGGAAGTAGTCCTACATAGCTTAGAAAGAGAAAATTATGATCCCATAGAGGATTCATATTTAAATTTTCCACAAAATTATTTAAAAATTATTCTTTCATATATGAATTATGAATACTAAAAATAAAAATACATATTTCTAGTTATCTTGAATTCATCTCTCATGAATAATCACGAAGATAAACATTTTCAAGTTCTGAAGAAAATGAAAAAGGTCATCTATTGGATTGTGGATGATCTTAAATTGGTTAGTCCAATCATTTTCAATAATGAAGTTATTTTGAAAGAAGATGAAAATAAATATTTCTAGCTATAATGAAGACTCATCCATCCCTTGAAAAAATTCATCAAAATGGAAGTGATTAATGTTTTGGATGTTGGAAATAATTATTTAGTCTTAAATAGTTCATGGGTGAGTAATTTACATGTAGTAACTAAGAAATTTGGGATCATGGTAGTTTCCAATGAAATGAATGATTATATCCCTATAATTAGAATTACACGATAGAGAGTAAGTGTTTAATAAAATATATTAAATTATGACAAACAAAAATACCACTTTCTAATTCAATTTGAGGATGAAATGAATGATTGAATAGTTGGGTATGATTTATACTATTTTATAGATGGTTATTAAAAGTATAAATAGATTTATATCACCCCTAAATATTAGCAATAAATAACCTTCATGTGACTTTATGACACATATTCATATCCTCACATGTATTTTAAAATGTGTAATTCTCCAAAAAAAAGTGCTGCAATATGTGATAGTTATTTTCCATGATATAGTAAAACTGATTCAATGGGTTTTCATTGAAGATCTCTCTATTTTGGGAATGAAATTCAAAATATTCTTGAATATTAAGAGCAGTTTTTAGAAAGGTGTAATAAAAAATATACTTTTAAATTGGCAGAAGTGCTAATTTATAGTGCAACGTGGTATTGTCTTAGTCCATATTATATCCATAAAGGAAATTATTGTTGGCTCCATAAATATTGTGGCGATAGACAATATAACATCCGAAACATTTTATGGTATGTTTATCTTAAATACATTCTATTAATAGCCTATATTTCATAAATCACTAAGTTTATTTGAAACAACACTTGTTTATTTATTAGATAGTAATAACCTATCCAATAAACCTAAATTTTACACTTCTGTGTTTTGAATTTTGAAAAATGGACATACACGATCCCAATTAGGGTGATATTTGGAGTCTGATAAAATCATGTAAATTTTCAATGAATAGTAACATACCCTTATGAGTAGTAACATACCCTTATGAATAGTAACCTACCCATATGAATAGTAATATGACACTTATTAATGGTAACCTTTCTCATGAAGGTATAAATAAAATTTGGGTGCCTTAAAAATGAAGACGAATATTTTAAGTGTTCGTATTTTTTATTAAATAATAATTTAAATTAAAAATTAAATTTCTCATATTTATAAAATTAGTTTTGAAAAATGGAGTTCATTTTTGGATTCTTCATAATGAAAAATGGTTTGGATGAATTTTTTGGATTTTTTCAGAAATACTTATATTTTTGTGAATAATAAAATACATTAACTTACTGTATAAATACATTATAATTAAAATAAACTATTACTAGAATAATTAGTGATTTAATCACCCAAATATCGAACTCACATTCAATTATTACTATTCTAGGTCATGGAATCCTCAATATTTTTTGTATTGTGTAGAAATAATACATTAATAAATAAAATATTAAGTAAACCCTCCTCCTCTCCACTATATCAACCACCCCTCACCCCCTCTTCCTTCTACACCACTAAAGCTTTATGCATCAGATAAATTATGATCAAATATCTCCCTAAGATTCTCCCCCATTTCTAATACTTTCTGTTCTCACCAAAAGGACAAAAACAGAGGCCTTAAAGAAATTCTCAAGGAGGAGTACGCAAGAGGTGAACCTCTCTTATCTTTCCATTCAAATTCTTTTAAAAGTTCAATTATTTTGTGGCTCTCTCCTCACCTCCTCACATCCAAATTATATTATAAATAAATTTCCTTAAATGTACTTGAATTTTATTACTCTAATGTAATATTTCATCATCATCTCTCTTTCCCCCCAACTCTTACACTAAAAATGAAATTACAGTCTGAGATGTGTTAATTTATCACATTCAAGGACCATGAGTTTTAAATTTCTATTACTGTATTCAATACCGGTTATGAAAATTTTTTAATGGTTGAACTAGATCATAATATATATATATATATATATTACCATATGGAATTTTCTGAAGTCCTTACATGCTCATAATGAAAAATAATAATACAAAATAAGTTCATTATGCCTAAAACCGCCAAGTTAATCCAAGCGTTTATAAATAAATTTTAATTAATGATCGATCATTAAGGTATATAACCTGAAATCATTATAATATCATTTATAATGTCACTATTAATATATATCTACATTATTGGATGTTTAACCACTTTTCAAACGAACATCCATTCATGAATACAAGTAAACCAGTCATGAAAACCAAGGAAGAAAATGCTTCTAAGAAAATAAAATTGAATCTCTTAAACACATAAAAAAGGGAGAAAATGAACCTAATAAGGTTATACTATATCAATTACTTGTTGATGAGGTTCTAGAATCATTAATTAATGGAGATAAATTTGAGTATTTAGTTGATAACCTTATCATCATATCAATGATTGACATTGATATAATTCTAGGTATAAATTGGCTGTCAAATTATGATGCGAAGATCTACTGTAAGAAGATGGAAGTTACAATATTTGAAAATGGTATAGAATCTGTTATTTTTAGTGAAGAAACCTTACCATCTGATTCTTATCAAAATCCTCCCCTAGTAGCTCTAATGAATAAAATTCTTGGAGAGGAGGATAACCCAATATATATGGGTAAGGAAGGAAATCATCAAATTCAAGACGTATATATAGTGAAAGAATGCATTGACATATTTCCAGAGGATTTACCTGGACATCCTCCAGCACCATAAGTTGAGTTCTCTGTTGATTTAATTCCTGGTGAAAGACCTATATCAAAGACTCCTTATATAATTTCCACTATGGAATTGGTGGAGATAAAGAAACAACTAGAGAAATTGAGTGACAAAGGATTTATTCGACCAAGTTTTTCTCTATGGGGAGCCCATATCCTCGTTGTCAAGAAGAAAGATGGATATATGGGGATATTCATTGATTATAGGGAAATCATTTCTATTACTATATATAATATGTATCTTTTTCCACAAATTGATGATTTATTTGATCAACTTCATGTAACATAATACTTTTCAAAGATTGACCTTTGAACTAGTTATCATAATCTGTGTGTGAGGAAGGAAGCTATTCCAAAGATAGCATTTTGAAATAGGTATGGGCATGATGTGACATGAACCAGGCCGGGTCGCCATCCAACCCGGAACCCGACCCAGTCCGCGACATGGCCCGAAGGGTGTTCCCGATCCCCACGGGCTGGCACAAGTGCCTGGGTATCAAAACTAAGACATGTGAATGATTCTACCAGAAATAAAAACTCAAACCCCTTTCATGACCAGACACACCCAACATCACATCAAGAACACAAATTTTACAACTTTCATCAATTATTAACCCAACCGCACTATTTAAAACACATTTTACCGATTAAAAAAACACTAGAAATTTTATTAAGCAAACCAACAGATAAAACATGACACTAAACACCATAGATGCATTCAAATTACCTTTTTGAACAAACGCATATGAACGCTACACCAGATCATAAATTGCGCACTTTGTGCATTTTCACAAAATAAAACACAAACATTATAAAAACTCCAGAACACAAACATTTCACTTTTCATATATAAAAAGTCTAATTGCAAATGATCTAAAACACTAACAATTTATTAAAAATAAGATTTCAGCCAATGAACGCATCCACCCACATAAACATACTACCAGACAAATATTAACACATGAAAAACATCATGAAAACCAAATTTGAACCCAAAATAATTAATCAAAGAACAATGCAAATTAACTAAGCTAGCAAAATTAATTCATTAAGTAATATTTAAAAGTGGAACCACCTACCTTGGGAGTTGAAGACTCCAACACAAAGCGTGAAACTTCAATTTCCCATCAAACGCACCCCAACAATTCCAAAACGAACCTTAGAAACAAAATATCGAAAAATTCATCAAAATAGAATCAAGTTCAGCAAAAATTAAACCACAACCAACATGAAAACTCACCAAAAAACCTTAAGTGGGGAGGGGAAACTCACCCGGGTGTAATGCAGTTGCAGCGAAAGGGGAAAAGGGTGGGACAAAGGCTTCAGAAGTTGATCGTGTGAGAAGTGGGTTGCCAGAGGTGAGGATGGAGGGCACCGACTAGGATTTTCTGGAATAGAGGAATGTCGGCGGGTTCCGGGATGGAAATAGGGGGGTCTGGTGGTTTCGAGCATAGGGAAGGTTGGCCGAGGGGAGTCGCTGGCAGAGGGGGTCCGTGGTGTGAGCTGAGTAGGAGCTGGGGGTGTGGCACATTTTTGAGTAGGAGTTAGGAGGTGCGGCATGGCAGTGCGAATGGGGGAAGACCAGCAAGAAGGGGTGGTCTGGTGGCTGGCAGGGAGCAACGGTGCGGCGGGGCTGGAGGTGAGGATGAAGGGAGGTCCTACAGAAGGGGATTGAGGGGAGAAGGAAGGTTCAGTGCAGGTTCAAGTGGGGAAACAAGGTCCAACAGGGAGGTGGTCGGGAGAGGTGTTAGCCAAGGAGGGAGTGGCACGAGCAGAACCAGGGAGGGGATAATCCTTTGACGGGGGATGGAAAAAAACAAATGGGGGAAGTCTAGGATATGGTGAAAAAGGAAAAGGGGGATAAAAACCCTACTCAAAATAAGGTAAAAAAGAATAAACAAACAAATAAAATAAAACCAAAACTAAAAAAATAAAACATCCAATAATAACAAAGATAATTGTTAAATTAATAATAATAATAGTAATAGTAAAATTAACAAAACAAAACAAGAATAATAATGATAAACTAAAAATAATTACAAACATAATAGTAATAAATTTATAGTAATAAAATAAAAATTAAAACAAGTATAACAATAGCGATAAAAATAATTATAACAATTAAATCTTCAAATAATATTATTATTATGATTATTAAAATGATTTATAAAAAAATTATCACATTTAATTTTATTTATTTATCATCAAGCCATTTTATTTAATTAATTGGACATTGGAAGGTCCCTCGGTGGATCAGGTGAGGCTGTGTGGTTTCAAAATCGTGCCCCGCCCGAGTCGTGCCTCGCCCAAGGCCACGTGGTCTCAATTTTCATTTTGTTCTCATTTCATTATTTGTCGCATATTTTTCATCTCCCTTAAACATCGGGCAAGTCGTGCGGCGAGTTGGGCGAGGTCGCGCGGTGACCCAGGTGAGGTCGCGCGGCTTCGACCGCGTTGCGCTGGATACAACTAAGAACAAATCATTTGATTCTAGGTAAGATCTCAGAAATTTTAAGTTGTTCCTCGACCCGAACTATCCGATTCCCAATAAAAATAATAAAATAAATAATATATAAAAAGTACGGGTGTCACAATTCTCCCCACCATAAACATTTCTATCCCCGGAAATCCTCAACTAGAACCAAACCCCAAAGCAGAAAACCACACTCCCTTAAGGTTCAAAGGGGATCCCCACAAACATCAAGAAAAGAGGGGAAAATCATCGTGCTCAAAGAAAGTGACATAAATACAACATCAAGAAATACATAAAAAGTCTTTCTGATAAGTGTCGCCCGCCCCAAAGAGCTGAAAACCCTCCAGTTGACTGATCAAGGGAACTCTCGCACCTGTGAAAACTATTATGACAAGCTGAAACATCTCAATCACTATTAAATGAAAATCACACCAATTGGATAGAATGAACAAACAAGATCAAACCACGTCCATGGAACACTCTTATCACCTATCACCAAGCCATATTTAAAAAAACATAAGCAAAAGATCAACATGGGGAGGCCCGAGGGGCTCCCCACCATTAGGAACTCACTGGATCTCAAAACGAGACTGGAAAACCGACACAGGGATGTTTGAGCGGACTCCTCGCCATTAAAGAAAATTCTAGCACTGATTCATTCTAGAGACATTTGTGTGAGACCCAATGTAGGTCTCCCCACCATTAAGAAGCTTCCAATGCCGAAGACAAGACTAAAAACCAACATGGGGAGGTCCGGGAAGACTCCCAACCATTAATGAAAGGCCAACACCGATTTATTCCAGAGACCTTTGTGTGAGACCCATCGTGGGTCTTGCCGCCATTAGAAAGAACAGAGGATACAGAACTTTGAAAAATTCTCAATGGTGGCCAAACACCCCAGCACAAGGGGCAGGGAGGGAGGGGCCCGACCACCCGGGCGTCAAAACCACGACCTAAGACCCGACCAACACATCCACATCCCGGGATGAGCATTATACAATTTTGGGACTGATTTTCCCCAACGAACTCTCAAGGACCACTAAAAATTATTAAATAAGATGGGACACTACCCCCAAGACTTCAAGGCATCAAGGCGGACATGCCTCCACATAATCACTGAAACATTACGCTACCAGATGGTTTGTTCGAAATGGAACGAAAATAAAAAGAAATTTAAGCTGCTTTCACTTTCAACACTGATGACAGAAATAAAGTTGGGGTCTCATACACTCTCGGGGTTACTGACCACGCGCCAGCATCACTCCGAGGCCTATGGATGGAGCCCTAATGTTTAAAGCATCTTTTGTCTCATAGTCAGTCATGGAAGAATCCCAAATGGAGCTTCTCCTTTTGTTGTCATATGCAACCACACTGCAACTGAGACCACACCAGCAAACACAACACATTACGAAATCCAACTGATCATACACAGAACATTCACCAACACAAGAGCTGAAATGGTGCTTGCACATCACCCTTTATCACACTGGATGAGAACACGACACCACAAATTGTCACATGAACATAATCATTGTTATTGAGAGGAACATAATACAGAGAGGGACTTCAAAGTGAGTCTTAAATAACATGTTATTCCTACAATTGACAGTAGAATCCCCATGTGACTAGGTCTGCCACACTAGTGGCCTAACGTAGAACCTTTCTTAAATGAAACTGACGAAGGACCAAAGGTCATTTAGAATAGTGGCCGGCACCGACCATTCTAGGTTGCTTCCACCTTTTCCCCACTAGAATCTCCCTCACCGTTTCCAAACATATTTTTCAGATTAATGAGGTAAAACTTCACTCTTGACAATCAAAGAGAACTCACACTGCAAGATTTCAGCGAACATGACCCTTGCAAGTGATGAAAATACTACAAAGCCCTTCAAGACATTGGTCAACACTGATTATTCTGAACCGCCTTCACCCTTCCCCGCTGGATTTCCTTTCGTCGTTTCCAGGGGAACCTTCAAACACGACAGTGTCAACTTCATACCTGACGAGTCAGACACTGAAAAGACCAAAACTCCCATCAACTCCCATCAAGTTTTTCATCCCGCTGCGAGAGGATCCACTTAGTTGTAAAAAGGAGAGGTGGGTTCAATTCTATAATTCAAGAATAGATTCCTTTAATCAACTGGAGGGCCGGCCAACGGCGAATTGCCTTTGGCCACACTTCAATCAAATGTCAACGCTTTATGAGAGGGCATACACTAGTCAAGAAAGGAAACCATGGACCCAACCAAGCTAGTCCAACGGTCAAAACATACCACAATAGAACACAAAAAGTGTATGGGGAACCACTGCAGGGTCTCCCCGATGTACTTTTCAAAAGAATTTACTAGCTACACGCTTGCATACCAACTTACAAAAAAGCATTCAAACTCAGGACACAAATCATTCAGAAAGGATTCTCAGCTCAAAACACCTCACATCCAACATCTCAAAAACACAAGGACGCACCACGCAATCACTGTTTACAAAAACACAAAATTCTCATTTAACAAAACATTTTGAAAATAAGAAAATCTAGTGGGTTTCACAAACTCCAATGGTGGTCCATGGGCCTCACACATGCATGTTTTCGTGCCACACCAACACCCACCTCATTTCCATCCAGGCACTCATCCACTCATGCCATTAACCATTAATTTCCATATACATTCATGCATGTGGTTTCCTATGAGAACACCAAGAATAAAAACCAAAACTTTCCATTTTATTTCTTCAAAACCAAAACATTCAGCCCACACTTTTCAAACATTACACATCATCATTTTATTCTTAAATCGCTCCATTTCAAAACATTTTTCTAACACCAAAACATTTTTTCTTAAAAACCAAATTTACACAATTCTAAAACAAAGAGATAAGGGATAATGAAAGAAGAAACAAGTGTCAGCTGGTGACTGGGACATATGTTTGGCGGCCATATGCCAATCACACCACTGGCACAGAGGGTATTCTAGGACAGCATCCCTAGCTCCACATGGCTTGCCAGACCCTGCGAACTCGTTGGGACCACCGACCCTACACATTTTTCATTTTCCCTAAACAAAATTAACCACACAAACAGAAGATGTAGAAAAACATCAACTTACTTTGGTAACTTGATTCTTACCACGAGTTGTGTTGGCCAGGAAACTTGCTCGTAGCCAGGATGTCGAGTCCCGACAACCCTAACTCAAGTCTACTGTGACTCTATCCCAAAAGAAAACGACCCAAGAGAGAAAACCTTGCCCTCTGATACAATTTTTCACGAACCAGGCCGGGTCACCATCCGACCCGGCGCCCGACCCGGTCCGCAACATGGCCTAAAGGGCATTCCCGATCCCCACGGGCTAGCACAAGTGCTTGGGTATCAAAACTAACACATGGGAACTATTCTACCCGAAATAAAAGACAAAAAAAACGACTATCCAGATAAATAAAATGAAACTAGAAATAAAAAACAAACATGAATTTGAACTATGAACATGTTTAAAGTCTACAACTCGAACTAATAACTAAAGAGAAAAGATAACAACGTATACTAAAACTCTTACTCAAAACCTCCCAGAAAAATAGAGGCCACATCAACACCACTCTTCATGAAAAGACCAACTGCAACCTGAACCACCATCACTAAGAACGATTTCACAACCTGGAATACACAAGAAACAAATTCTACACACACCCAAAGGTGTATGTAGGGTGTGAGTCAAAAGCCCAGTAGGACGTCACCCAAATAAAAAGGTTCCAAGTATAAACATTAAATGACAAATACATTTGCAGGCTAAATAAAATAAAGTGACACCACAACTTAAACAACTTTAAAGAAACTATTTCTATAAATAAAGCAATTTTAAAGAAAACAACTTAAATAAAAGAAAACACTCGTGCATAAAAGAAAAACACAAACCTTCACAGAAACCCAAAAGTTGCACTGTATGCAGACGGTGGGTGTACAGTAGTCCAGGAGCACAAAAAGTGTGAGAATCCATAATGGTACTAGAAAATGGAATGGGACCCTAGAACCACGTGTCTTTGTGAACAATATAGGAATTACTACAAAATAAATTTTCATGCATGAGCTACTAGACAGGGAAACACATCCATAACCTAGTGGTCTCCGATCATCATCCAATGTTTAGTTAGTGTTGTAAACATCAATCCAGCTAAGTGAAACTGGTCTGGAGACACTCTCGTATCACTAGTCTACCCACCTAGTACCCAGGCTTCCACTTTTGTGCTCAAGATGTTCCAACTTCACATTTCATGTCAAACTCAAACAAATAAAACAAATAGCATGTAACATGAACCCAACGCCACACTTCCACACACACTAAAAACCATTTGACAAAGTATGCACAACAAAGGATTTTACCCAACTCAATTTAAAAAATTTCTGCATTGCTAATAATTGTTTATTTAAAACACATTAAATTTTTATCATTAATAATTTTATTAAATCATATTAAATTTTTGGTAAAAAAATTCTTTAAAAAGAGACATAACATGGATTAACACACAAAAACAACTCAACCGCCTTTCACGACCGGACACACCAAACACCACATCAAAAACACAAATTTCACCACATTCATCAATTATTAACCCAACCGCACTGTTTAAAACACATTTTACTGATTAAACAAAACACTAAAAAATTTATTAAGAAAACCAGAAGATAAAACATGACTCTAAACACCACAGATGCATTCAAATTCCCATTTTTGAACAAACGCATATGAACTCTACATCATATCATAAACTTCACACTTTGCACATTTTCACAAAAGAAAATGCAAACATTATAAAAACTCTAGAACACAAACATTGCACCTTGCACATATGAAAAGGATAATTGCACATGCTGTAAAACACTAACAGTTTATTAAAAATACTATTTCATCCAATGAATGAAGCCACCCATATAAACATACTACCAGAAAAATATTAACACATGAAAAACTTCATGAAAACCAAAATTTCACCCAAAATAATTAATCAAATAACAGTGCAAATTAACTAATCTATAAAATTAATTCATTAAGTAATGTTTAAACACAGAACCACCTACCTCGGGTTTCAAAGAATCTAACACACCACGTGAAGCTTCAATTTCCCATGAAACGCCCCCCAAAAATTCCAAAACGATCCTTAGAAACAAAATATCGACAAATTCATCAGAATAGAATCAAGTTCAGCACAAATTAAACCACAAAAAACATGAAAACTCACTTTAAAACCTTAAGTGGGGAGGGGAAACTCACCTGGGTGAAATTCAGTTGCGGGGAAGGAGGAAAAAGGGTGGGACAAAGGCTTGAAAAGTGGACCATGTGAGAAGTGGGTCGCCATAGGTGAGGACAGAGAGTGCTGACCGATATTTTTTGGAATAGAGGAAGGCCGGAGGGTTCCGGGCTGGAAACAGGAGGGGTGGTCTGGTAGTTCTAAGTAGAGGGAAGGCTGGATGAGGGGATTCACTGGCAGAGGGGGTCCGTTGGGCAAGCCGAGTAGGAGCTGGGGGTGTGGTGCATTTCCGAGCAGGAGGTAGGAGGTGCGTCGCAGCGGTGCGAATGCGGGAAGGCCGACCGGAAGGGGTGGTCCGGCAGCTGGCAGGGAGAAATGGCGTGGCACGGCTAGAGGTGAGGATGAAGGGAGGTCCGACAGGAGGGTATCCAGGGGAGAGGGGTGTTTTGGCGCAGTTTCGAGCGGGGAAACAACGTGCGACAGGGAGGTGGCCAGGAGAGGTGTTGGCCAAGGAGGGGGCGACGTGAGCAGAACCAGGTAGGGGAAAAGCCTTCGATGGGAGAAGGAAAGAAAACAAATGGGGGAATTCTGGGCTACGACGAAAAATGAAAAGGGGATGAAAACCCTACTCAAAAAAAAGGTAAAAAAATAAATAAATAAACAAATAAAATAAAACCAAAACTAAAAAAATAAAACATCCAATAATAACAAAGATAATAGTTAAATTAATAATAATAATAGTAATATTAAAAGTAATAAAACTAAAAAAGTATAATAATGATAAACTAAAAATAATTACAAACATAATAGTAATAAATTTATAGTAATAAAATAAAATTTATAACAAGTATAACAATAGTGATAAAAATAATTATTACAATTACATTCTCAAATAATATTGTTATTATGATCATTAAAATGATTTATTAAAATTTTTTATCACATTTAATTTTATTTATTTATCATCAAGTCATTTTATTTAATTAATTGGACATTGGCAGGTCACCCGGTGGATTAGGTGAGGCTGCGCGGTTTCAAAATTGTGCCCCGCCTGAGACGTGCCTCGCCCAAGTCTGTGCGGTCTCAATTTACATTGTGTTCTCGTTTCATTATTCGTCGCAAATTTTTCATCTCCCTTAAACATCGGGAAGGTCGTGCGACGAGCTGGTCGAGGTCGCGTGGCGACCCAGGCGAGGCTACACGTCTTCTACCGCAGTGCACTGGATGCAACTAAGAACGAAACATTCGTTTCTAAGTAAGAGCTCAGAAATTTTAAGTCGAGCCTCGACCCGAACTAACCGAATCCCAATAAAAATAATAAAATAAATAATATATAAAAAGGACGGGTGTGACATTATGAGTTTACAGTGATGAATTTTGGACTGACTAATGCTCCCTTTCTTTTCATGAATTTAATGAATAGAGTTTTCAAGGAATATCTTAATAATATTGTTGTGGTATTTATCGATGACGTCCTAGTATAATCCAAAAGCTATGAAGACAATGAGAATAACTTGCAGATAATTCTAAAAACTCTTAGAAGAAGTAAATTATATCGGAATTTTAACATGTGTGAATTTTGGATTTAATCTTATTCTTTTCTAGGAAATATTTTCTCTAAAAATGGAATCCTAGTTGATCTTGTAAATACAAAGGAAATCCATGAATGGTACATTCCAACAAACATAACTGAGTTACATAGTTTTATTGTCTTATTAGGTTACTATCGGCATTTTATTCAGAATTTCACCCGACTGTCTAACCATTAACCAAGCTCACAAATAAGGGTGCTAAGCTTGTATGGACGAAAGAATGTACAAAAAATATTTGAATAATTTAAAAGAGGATTGGTAAATGATCCAATTTTGACTCTTCCATCTAGAAATGATGGATTTGTGATATACAGTGATGCATCAATGAATGGAGTGGGTTTCTTCATTATGAAAAATGATAAAATTATCACTTATGCATCAAGGCAGTTGAAAAACTCATGAGTAAAATTACCCAACTCATGATCTTGAGTTAGTAGTTGTAATATTTTCTCTTAAAATAAGGAGACATTATCTCTATGGTAAAATATGTGAGATATATACAGATCAACAAATTTTGAAATACATTTTCACATAGAAAGAACTCAACACAAGGAAAAAAAGATGTCTCTATTTACTAAAATATTATGATTGTTCAATGCACTACAACCTAGGAAAGGAAAATAAGGTGTCATATGCATTAATTAGGAAATATAATGGACTTCTTAACCCAAATGAGGATTGAGAGAGATCATATATTCATGAATCTACTGAATATGGATATGGAAATTTCTAAGGAATGGGATACATCATTCCTCTATTAAATTATTATTAAACCATATTTACTAGAGAAGACAAAAATCTCACAATCTGATGATGAAAACCTACACAAGAAAATTAATGTTGTTCAGGATGGGATATTGGCAGAATTCGTGTATGAGGAAGGAGTTATGACATTTGGGAAGAGGTTATGTGTTCCTTTAGTACCTGATCTAAAAATATAACTATTAGATGATGATCTTATCTCAAATTTCTCTATAAACTTTGGTAGCACAAATATGTATAGATAACTGAAGGAACATTTTTAGTGGGATATTATAAAGTGATAAATTGCTGACTATGTGTCAAGGTGTATAGTTTTTCAACAAGTGAATGTAAAGAGACAAAATCCTTGATGCGTGATGCAACCTCTACCTATTCTTCTGTGGAAGTGTAATAACATTACGATGGATTTTGTTACAGGAATATTGAGGAATCCTAGAAAAAATGATGGAATATGGTTAATTTTTTATCGTCTCACAAAATTAGAACATTTCCTTGCTATAAGGGAGGATTTACCACTTGAGCACCTAGCAAGACATTATATTAATTAAATTAAATGACTTCATGGTGAACCTCTATAAATATTGTCTGATCAGGATCCCCAGTTTACATAAAAATTATGGAAAATTCTCCATAAGTATTTGGAAACTGAGCTTCATATGAGTACTACTTATCAACCCCAAACCAATAGAGTGTCTAAATGGAAAATTCAAACACTAGAAGATATGTTGAGATCATTATATCTTGGCTATCAAGGTATGTGGGATAAATACTTTCCTTTGGTGGAACGTTCCTACAATAATAGCTTCAATTCTAGTATTCAAATGGAGCCATATGAAGCATTATATGGTAAGATGTGTCGAAATCCAACTTGTTGGGAAAAAGTTGGCGAGAGGAATCTTTTAGACCCAAAACATATCGAAGAGACAACATCAAAGGTAAAGAAAATTCAGCCTCATATTAAATAATCCCAAAGTAGGCAAAAGAGTTATGAGGAAAACCAGAGAAAGGATTTGGAATTTCAAGTAAGATATCATGTTATCCTAAAAGTGTCTCCATGGAAGGGTATCTTAAGGTTTGGTAAGAAATCAAAACTCAGCCCTAGGTACATTGGAAAGTTTCAAATTATGGAAAGGATTTGAGTTGTATCATACTATTTATCAATGCCACTAAGTCTCTTCAAAGTTCATAATGTGTTCCATGGGTTGTTATTGATGAAATACATAGAACCAAAACCTGATTTTTCATACTGTGAAAAGCCTATCGATATTTTGGACCCAAGGAAATAGGTATTGACAAATTAGAAAACTCATCTAGTGAAGATTCTTTGTAGAAACTATAATATGGAGGAAGAAATGTCGGAACCTGAGAATGTTTTGAATATGAATCACCAACATCTTTTTAGAGGGCTTTATTCATGAGAGATTTTGAGGACGAAATTTCTTTAGGTGGGAATAATATAACACCCCAAAAAGTTTATGGTATGTTTCTATTAAATACATTCTATTCATATCCTATATTTCATAAATCACCGATTATTATTGATATGACACATGGTTATTTAGGAGATAGTCATAACCTATCCATTAAACATAAAGTGTTCACTTCTGTGTCTTGAAATTTGAAAAACGGACATGCACAGTCGCGATCAAGGTGATATTTGGAGTCTGATAGAATCAAGTTAATTTTCAGTGAATAGTAAATTACCCTCATGAATAGTAACACACCCTTATGAATAGTAACCTACCCTTATGAATAGTAATACAACCCTTATTAAGTGTAACCTTACTCATGAATGTATAAATAATATTTAGACACCTTAAAAAGGAAGATAAATATTTTAAGTGGTGGTATTTTTTGATTAATTAATGATTTAATTAAAAAATAAATTTCTAATATTTAATTTTTCTAAAAAATGGAGTTCAAATTTGGATTCTACACATTGAAAGTGGTTAGGGTGAATTTTTGGATTTTTCTGAAATACTAGAATTTTTGGTGAATGGTACAATACATTAATTTACCATATAAATACATTATAAATTAAATTAACTATTCCTAGCATCATGAGTGATGTAAGCACCCAAATCTCAGACTCGCATGCACTTATTACTATTCTAGGTCATTGAATTCTGACTATTTCTAGTCTTGTGGAGAAGTAATAAATTAATGAATATAATACTAAGAAAACCCTCCTCCCCTCCACTATATAAACTACCCCTCTTCCTCCCACACCACTCAAGATTCAAGAAATTACTAAATTCTAATCGTATATCTCCCTAATATCATCCCCCACGTCTAATTCCATCTGGTCTCACCAAAAGACAAAATACAAAGGCCTTAAAGATATTCTTAGGGAGGAGTAATCATTAGGTGAACCTCCCATCTCTTTTCTTTAAAATTCTTTCACAAGTTCCATTCTTCTATTTCTCTATCCTCACATACCCACATAAAAATGCTATGATAATTATAGTACCTTACATGGAATAGAATTTTATTTTGCTAATGTAAAATTTTATCAACATCTCTCTTTCCCCTCAACTCTTACACTAAAAATGAAAATATCGTCCGAGATGTGTTAATTTATCACATTTAGGAACGATGGTTTTTCAATTTCTATTATTATCTTTAAGACTAGTCATAAAACCTTTTTAATGGTTGAACCAGATCATAATATATGTATTTTTACTTTTACAATGTTCTGTAATACTTACACACTCATAATGCAAAATGATAATACAAAACAAGTTCATTATGCACAAAAGCTCCAAGTTAATACAAATGTTTATCAATAAATTTTAAATAATGGGACATCCTCAAAGTATATAACCATAAATTATTATAAGATAATTTATAATTTCACCAATAATATATATTTACAATTATTTATGTTTATCCACATTTCAAAAGAACATCCAGTCCTGAATACAAGTAAACCGGTCATGAAAACCGAGGAAGAAAATGCATCAGAAACAATAAAATTGAATCCCTTAAACCCATCAAAAATGGCATAAAAGAACCTAATATGGTTATAATATATCAATTAAATGTTGATGGGGTTATGGAATCAATATTTAATGAAGCTGAATTTTATTATTCAGGTTGTTAAGATCAGTCAAGAACACCTTCTAGCATAAGGTAAGGGATCCTCTCTCTCACTTTTATTCAAGAATCCCCCCTATGTTATGTCCTTTTGTTTTTAATTCCTAATTATGGGGTATGTTTTCTCACGTCTCACATACTTCCCTTATGATATATAAATGAAATTATACCCCTTTACATCTCATTAATCCCTCACAAGAACACTCATTACCATGATAAAATGTTTGTAAGGAGTTTATTATCTCACTTTTAATTCCTTGAGATTTCCATTGTTCGCCACTTATTTCTTGCATGTTGTGTGTTGAGTACTTCCATTTTATATATATTATCATGATTCTATTTATATTCATGGTATTATGTGATTCATTTGGTAGTTATTGTTTTTCATAGGACTCTATTGATTACTACGTGGTAAGGGACTTTGTCTCAATTTCCATTTCATTGTCATTTACTTGGTATTGGGAACCTAATCTTTCTTATGTGGAATATCCACTAACCATTTGAGATCAATTTTCATTTTAAAATTTTAATATATTATATATGGATATTCTGGTTTTTTGGATATGATTATTGTCTTAATATGTATACCCTTTTACATACTGTGTTTATTTGGAATGTTGTTTTAACTATGAAAATATTGATGAATTTGTATCCACTAATCTATTCAGATATTGAGAAGGAATATTCTAATTGTATTAAATATATGTATAAAGAATACTTTATACTTTTAGTGATGGGTGGGGCCCACTATATCCACTCGATACATCAATATGTCTCATGAGAAAAATTAATTGGTGAAATACCCTTTAAGTTTGTTTTCAAAAAATCAGATGGGTTTCTACCCACTGACTTAAACCGTTTTGACGGTATAGTGGTATCATGTTCCAGATACATGAAATCCAATTAATAAGTATTATCTTTCTTCATTTTAGGTTATTACTATCCATGAGTTTTTCACTATGACAAAATCTATAGATGAAGGTTCATTCTCAGTTTATTAATGGCGTGTTTTTTTCATTTATTCACCATGCCATTTTTTTTATTCGGTTATTGTTGATTCAAGCTTCTGCTACTTTTAACCCTTATTGAGAATTTGAGCTCACCCATTTATTGTGTTTTTGTGGATGAAATTTATTATTTTTTTTATGTATTGTATTTTGTTACCATTCCAAATTCAATCTGAGTTCCATGTACGTATCTAGTTTCTTCAAGACTAATAAACTGATCATTCCTTCAAGATTTATTTTCTTTTAATCTTGATAATGTAATAGGTAATGCAGCAGCTCTTGGATTGTGGGGTTGGGGCGTTATAGCCAACATGATCATCTCTAATTCAGTCCATGTAATCTGAATTTTTCTTGGTCTTGTCGACTTTTAAGGGTGTTTTTAGAGATTTTTTAAAAAAAATTCAAATATTGAAAAAATATTCAATTGAAAGAAAATATGTTTTAATTTTATGATGGTTGTATAAGAAAATTTATGTTATTGAAATAGAAGTTATATGTAGTCCCATTATTGTTTACACCATGCTAGAATGATTAATTTGAATTAATGTATGATTCTAGTGATTATGCTATTAGATTGGTCATTGGATAGTGGGTTAATCATATTTTCATCCTATCAAATATGAATTTTGTTATTTAAATTAATCTCAAATTAATTTAACCACTACTAAAATATAAATACACTCTATTTTCTCATAAGATAAATTTTAGTCTTACTTGGATCAATCAAAGGTGGTTGTCTACATGGACCCATCATCTCTCAAATATCTCTATAATTAGAATCATACAATGAAAATGTTTATTAGATAGGTGAAAATTCTAAAAGAATTATATCTTGAAATTAATGATAAATAGGTAAATGAAAATAATATTGGTGATCAATTATCATGCTTGGAGTTTCCCCACATTGAGGTATAAGATGATAGATATATTCAAGAGGATTTCTTAGATGAGAAGATATTTTTATCTATGAAAACACATCGTTCATAGTTTTCAAATTTCATAAATCACATATCCACCAAAATGCTTCAACCAAAATTATCATTTCAAAGAAATAAGATATTTTTTCTAAGGAAAAAATTATATTTTTAAAAGACCCACTTCAAATTTGGTCTTATAGAGATGGTTTAATTTAGCACTATGAGCTGAAATTATATGAGAATGGAATATTAGATAATTTTTATTCTTCTCAATTTGAAGGACTCCATGAGCTAGACCACACTATTTCTAAGGTGTTACAATCGAGTTTCTTTTAGACCATAATTTATAAAGATGATCAATGATTCGGGGCATGTTGTGAGTAGTTTTAACACGTAGGTAACACTGATCACAGTGATAACATTTAAAAATATATTATACTAGAAGTGGATGTTTTTTATGTTCAAACGATCAATTTTATAGTAAATTTTCCACATTCCAATAAAAAATCCAACATTTTGTTTTTGTTTAATAATTGTAGATTTTTGTAGAATCTTCTACTGCTACCTAATACATAGTGAAAGTATCATTTGTTTTCTTAAGAAAAATGTTTTCATCTAGTTAAATGTCTAATAAGTTCTTATCAGTGACCAAGAAATCATTTCAACAACTCAATATCAATGAATATGATGAGTAAGTGATGGGTGATGTAAAATATCAGTACCCCTTATCATCCTCAATATAGTGGATATGTGGTTATGTCCATTAGTAGTTGAAGTAAATTTTAGAGAAGTTAGTGGGAGCCTCATGAATAGACTAGTTAAAGAACATGGATTATTCAGTGTGGAAAAAACTAAAAACCTATAAAACATCTACCTGAAATTAAATTTTCAGGTGGTTGTTGGGAATACATAACACTTTCCAGTCTATTTAAAAAATAAGTAATATTGGGAGTTAAATAATTGAATTTTTATCTAAAATATTATAATGATAAATGGAAGTTTCAAATGTTCAAAATTGATGAAATCATATGATAGGAAAATGAAAATTCAACGTTGTATGATGAAATGATTAAGGTGGTTTATAAACACATAATCTATCAAAGTTAATTACAACCCATTTATTAGGTATTTATCTTTAACTATAAATTATGAATTTTTATAAGTAGATTTATGTTCTATTGTTATAAAACGTTCAAAGAAATTAAATTCATTAATCATGGATCAATGGAGATTATGGTTGAATAGATACAACCTTTCATGGTAAATGAGAAGTGCCTAAAACATTATTATCAAATGAAAGATATGGTGGGGATGGTCTCTACAATTCTATTAAACTAAATTCTTACCCTATGTATGTCGACCTCAAGACATTAAACATAGAACTGCTTGGGAGGTAACTCATCCTTTAATAACAAAATTCATAAATATAATTTCTTGTTTGAGTGTTTTTATTTGAGGTCATGTTGGTATGTTTTAATTTTTGTGTGATATTGATGTACGAAAATTATGAAGTCATATGTTTATGATTGAATTTATATTAGTTATGTATTTAAATATTCCATGGGAGCCTAAATTTATGTTTTGAAATCAGTGGAGAAATTATGTTTTTATTTTTGGGGAAGAAATTAATTTAAAAATAGGCGTAGAAATTAAAATAAATAAACCCTCACACATAGTTTTACCCAGTTAAAGAAACCATGTACCTTAACCATGTGGGTGGGAATCATTTCCAAAATAACTAAATAGGCTCTGCATAGCTAAATAGATTGTGTTCATCCACCATGTAAGATGGACTCACACTCTAGTGGAACATGCATGGTTACTACATAGTTTAGCAAACCAGAAACAAAAACTATGTGAATTTTAATATCCTTATATTTTAAGAAAATTTAAAGAAAAATAACCTATTTTAATTAAAAATCATTCAACATCCCCTCTCAACACGTTTTCCTCCCTCCTATCTTCCCATTCCTCTTCTCCTACCTCCACCTTACTTTATCATCTTCCTCCAGTATGAATCCCTTAGGTAAGTTACTCCACCCCTCTTTCTCCTCCTCCCCCCCCCCCTCCTCCTACTTATTATTCTTCCTTCCTCTTCCTCTTATCTTCTTATTCTTATTTCCCCTTAGGTAGGGTTTTTCCTCTCATTTTTCACCATTCCCTTTTCAATTTTAATTTATTTTATGTTTCCCTATTATTTTCAAGAAATTTTCATGAGAAATTATTTGTGGCCCTCATCTCACAAACATTTCATATTAATTTAGTCAAAAAACAAATCTTTTATTAATCTTTTGAAAAATTTTAATGTTTTTTAGATTTCATTTGATAATTTAATAATTTAAATTCAATTATATTTCTTTTACTTTGTCATGTGTGCAATATGTTTTTTTACAATGCCTACAAGATACCCTCACAATCTCTCTGTGAACTCCTACTCAAAGCATGCATGTGGGTCAAGATTAAGGAACCTTATAATTCCTCATATAAAATTCACTAATCAAGAGTAAAATAAAATATACATGGTTATTTCCACTCAGGAAATCACACCCACTGGTATTTTTAACCCTACTACCTTGCTACCCTTGGAATCACTGACAGAATAAAAACCATGATTTTCTGTAGTGACATTACCAAGGAACTCTCCACGCAAAAAAAAACATAAAAATATCTTGTACAAGGGTTTTTAGAAACATTTAATGTGATGAAATGGTTATACTACTGATGATGATGGAGATATAATTCAGGCAGAATGAGTCATGACATTCTTCCTTAACAAAAAAACTATAAATTTTAATTTGGGAGTTTTTCCACTTTGATAGATATTTATGAGGAGGATTATATAAACATCAAGGATTATTATGAGGACAATCCAAATTATAACCACAACTTAAAACAAGAATATTTGGATATCACTAAACTTCTAGAGTCATCACATATTCCCCAAACAACTAAGGCTTAAAAATTGATCAACCCAACCCATCACAACCTCTATTGGGTACATAAAATTCTCTCTAATGTATGATCATATATTAAGTGGAATATGACACCCCGAGACCAATTCATACATTGTTAAATATATTTTTGGGAAATCCCTAAATTTGGAATACATTTTTAAACTGTATTTGTCGCATATGTTTACTATGCCTTCGGGAGACATTTTTGGAATCCCCAACATTATGATCTTAGTTGAGTGTCTTGGACTCCATTTCAACAGTGTGGACTTCACTGAACTATCTCCTCCTATCCCATTTTATATCACTATAGTGTGAAATATGTGGATTATTGAATACGATGGGTAGTGCTACCATTTTAGAGAACCCCAGGTGGAAACCTTAGATGAACCTCAAGATATCCCAGCTTCACCTAATGCTTCCAATAACACCCCACCACCAAAGGAGAACCAAACTCCGTCATACCATACTACCACCCATCTATGGATTGTGACATCATGCATTCCTTCACCCCCTTAATCCATTTACTCCACCAACCCCAACCTTGAGTGCACCACATATGTCGATCCAAAACTACAAAGGAAGTGGGATTGATACTTTTATATTATCTTTTACTAGAAGGTTGATAACGATTGAATCAAAATGGAGGGAATAATATTACAAGACTTCCATTAACCAAACATCTACTAACTCCTATATAACCATCCCCCTTCCTACTACATTTTTTATATTGATTCCTCTCATGTGATTTTTTAAAGCCATATATCTAGTATATGAAAATTTATAGTAGGTTATAGAGAGAGTAGTTGGGAATCTAATCTAATGAATGAGGGTGTGAACTATGAGATGTATTAGATGATCTAACTCAGGATGATATAGCATGTGCATAATTATAGAAAAGCTTAGAATAATCCTTACAATTGATTATAACTAATAGTTTCTCTCAATTTCAATTTCTTTTTGTGACTCAATGATTTTTCACATTTCCTTTCTTATGAATGTTTTTTTACATTGGATGTTTATCTATATTTTATTACTTGGTGTTATTTTGTGACAATTTTATTTATCCCTTGATATTGTGATACTTTTTATTACATCACTTTTTTGGTTTCTTTATCTTATACAAAAGGTTGATTACTTCTAGATCTTAGAAAACACTCATTTTCTTGATGGTCCCTCAAAAACTATAATCTTTTTAGTCCTTCCACATCACTATTGGGGATTTATATTTCCATAACATTAGTACACTCATTGTTTATTTTACACTTTCATAGTCTTACCTACTCACCCTTTTCCTCCTTAATATGATCATGGGGTTCATTAAAGATCTTATGACTATTGAAGGGAATCTATAATTTTGGCACCCCATTTGGAAATTTTCTCCACCTTTTCAAGGATGAAATATTTTTTGAGAAACCATTATGGTTTTTTATAGATTTCACACATTCATATTAATAAAATATAAATTTATTTAGATAAATAAAATTTAAATTTATCATATGATTTGATTTATAAGACAATTCTTATTTAAATGAACACTAGAACAATCAAGGAGAATTATTTAAATATTTATTTTTATAAAATTGGGTTTAAAGTTGAATTTTTGTGATATAATAGATTAAATTAGTAAAATTATTAAAATAGAATTCATTGTATGTATACGGGTATACCACACATGTGGTTGTTAAATGGTCTTAATTCCAAGACCTGTTGAATTTCTCAAACAATCAGCTTAAGTTATTCATTTGAAAAATATGGGTACTTAAATTAGTTTCCCATATCTCACATCAATGAAAATTTGATATATTCTAATGGGGAATCAAAAATTATAATGAACCTCCACTTTGATTAATAGTTGCATGTCAATGAGGTTGTGTGGCCTATTTAAGTGATATACCACAACTTGGTGTAAATATGACCTTGGTGAAACATACCCAATTGTGTGATGAGATAGAAAATAAATATGGAAAATTATTTTAATTAAATGAAGTAACTTTTATATTTAAACAAATAATGATTAATGTAAGAAAAGTTAGGAAATTTGAATTTATCCTTCTTTGTTAGTTTATCCTAATGATAAATGAGTCCTAAAGAATGTATATAGTATTTTCAATAAGAATTCATTCATTATTTTCATTCATTTGGATGATATAGTCAGTTTCATTTATAACTATTTCTTTGAAAATCCCTTTTAGATGATTCCCAATGTAATTATTTGAAGAAAAAATCGATCATGTGTGGGAAATTTCACTACACTTGTGTGCATGAGTCATTTTTAAATCCTAAATTACATTGGATAAGTTTTCTAAGATCTATTTTTATTTATTTAAAACCTTAACAGAAATTTATAGGAGATTATTTCTCATAAAATGAATAATTTACATGATTGTGAATAAATATGTCATTTTGGAGGAATAATGGTGGCATTTTGAACAATTTTACATAGTAAATGGTTTCTACATTGTTACCCAAACCAGGTACACCAGCCCTAGAAACCATGAAAAGTATAAAGAGTTGATGAAGACTCGTATATACGTTATAGGCACAGTTAAAAAATCTAATTCACTAGAAAACCATGTGGGGTGAATTCTGAGAATGTAGTGGCAATTAAATAGTTTTTTCATTGTTAACTGGTCCATATAGACCAACCCTAAAGCCATGCGAGGTGGAACAAGAGAAGAAATAAATTTTTTGCACTATTTAAGATTATTAACTTAACCACATATAAATTACAACAATTTTTTTAACTCAAATTTAATGAAATGGAACAAACAACATGGAGAGAGAATGGTTAATCTATCTAGGCACATTGATCGTGCACTGGTTCACAAACAACCACCCACCCCACATATACCCCCATTACAACCCTTTGACACTATATTATGACCCCTATAAATCCCTTGACATTGTAGGTATACTAAATAATGATCCATGACTATTTTAGATTCGATTAATCATCTATAAGTCAATAAATGTTTACTGGTGGATAGATTAAAACCCATTCTTTGAAATTTTCGTTAATTCATCTTCATTGAAACTTATATATTTCTTTTCTCCCTACTATAACAAACAGAAGAGGTAATAATAATTTTTTTTCTTCATTTATTGTTTTTTATTGCTAACTCTTCATGTGAATTGTGGTTGTTCATGATGATGAAGAACCTTTGGGGTAATTTATTTATTTCTATTGTGTTTGTGTTATTATTAATATAATTTTTTAATACCCTTCAGTGTTCGTTCTTTGTTCACTAGTTACACCATATCAAATCACGAATGGATTCTATAAGGATCTCTAAAGTAATTAAAATGAAATGTACCATGACCATTGTATGAATCTGTAATCTGCAATGGGATTTCTTTTGTAAAATTTTTCATGAATTAATTTTCAGACCAAGAAGTTGATTTTTTTGAGCATAAAATAAATAAAAATTAGACCAAGGAGGTTTTAACACATCTAAATCCTGGTAAGGATATTTATTATGAATGAAATGACAAAAAAGTAAATTTATTTCTATTATAATTCATCAAATTTCAAAACCCCAACACATTTCCATTATCTAGATTTAAATATATTATTTTGTTATTATTTATTAGGAGGAAAGAACCGTTAAATAACATTATAAATGGGATATTTTATGTCTTGAATGACTCATAAAACCAGATGTTGATGATTTGAAATTTATTTAAATCTTGAATTCGTGATCCATGAAATCAAATCAACAAAAAACCCAAGTTTCCCCAAGCATTGATCCCATAATTTCACTATAATCATTATGAAGTTTAGAAATTATCAATTTATTCCACTAAAAGTGACCATTCATTTAGAATGTAAACACATACATTACTGTGAATGGATGTTTCCATTTCCATTCCCAGTGGGAAACTTGTATTCAACTTATTATCAAGACTATCCATATCCATTACATTAATATAGATAAAATCTTGACAGCTAAATACTTTTAGGTTTCTATATTTTGATCATATTCTATACCACATCTCATTTGAATGTTTCATCATAACTATTGATTCAAGACTACAATTGAAAACCTATGCTACTATGTTGAGTTTCACCACCAAAATTCCAATGGAAATCCTACAGTGCAATTAAATTCTTTGTGCCTTCTTAATAAATGTATAATTCATCCTTTTAGCCACACCATTCCTCTATAGTGTTCTAGGAACCATATTATCTTTAATTTTATACTTACTTTGGAAGATGTTTTGGAAGCTTTTTATTGTGTATAAACCACAAATATTAGAATGTAGGAATCTCATACTCTGAACACATTCTCTTCCAATGATGGATTTCAATTGAATAAAAATTAGAAAATATTACAAATGATTCCAAAAGTAAACCCATAATTTTATCACAAAATCATCAATAAATGTTACAAAGTAAATATTACCTATGAGGGATTATATGAGGGAAAGTCCCCATATATCCTATTTAACGGGTTACATGTTCTAATATTTGATCTGCCATATATCTAAATTTATGGAAACCATTATTTGTTTCCCAATAGCATAACTTTGACACATTCCAATTTAAATGTGATTGTGATTGAATATCCCATTAGCTGTTAAAACATTTATATTATTCCAGCTATGATTATTGAGAATATAATGTCAAAAATTGAGGTCTTTTGATGAAATGGTTTCAGAAATTGAAATCCAATCCCTACTTTTGGTTAAATACAACATCCAATCCATTACTCATATTCAAATATCCATAATCCCGAGAGTTACCTTAAAGACTTAATTTATAAATATAGTATCATATCTTTCTTAGTAATGTTTACCTATAGAATTTATGTTATTTTATATCTGTTGGATATATATAAATTCATTCAATAGTAAGACTCCCCTCTTAATCAATCATATATTCACATATACTTTTCCAATGATCTCTAGAACTTCATCATCTTCCAAATTTTATTTTTCAAAAATTCCATATACATAATTCTCCATAAATATCATCTATTATATATAATTTAATGATTGTTACAAACAAAAAAACCATGATTCCACTAGAATGTTGATAGTGAGAAATAAGTCATTACTTCCTTCCACAGTACTCATATAGTTTGGGATATTTTATGTTTTTATTCTTAAAAAGAATTCTATGTGGATCCTATAACCATTTTTGAAGTATCATTTCTTTCAGAATCTCCATCATTTTGTACAGATAATAGATGAATTTTCTTGTATCTTCCCTAAAGGATTTTAGACTAGTCTTTTTCAACTTATCTTCTACTAAGGTGATCATACTCATCCATCATCATTAATAACACTTCCAAAAAGTACACGTTCTTTTATGGACCTAAGATCCTCATTTAAGATCAGGCACCAAATATCCTCAAACACCAAATTAGATTTTATAATATAATTAAAATATATCATAACCATCATATTCCAACTCTTTATATGTGATGATATAATAATATTTACTCGTACATCAACTATGAATGTAACCTTTACCTATTAGAGAATCCTATGGGTCATTTTAAAGTCATTCACATGATCTTCCATTATTGATCAATCCTATAGCATCATGAAGAACAATATTCACATCCTTAACATTTTATTATGTATAATATGATTATTATACTTATATTTTAATTCCATCATCTCCTCTTCCATTTCATTATTTTCTATTATGTTGAAGTCTGTGTTTTTACCAATTAAATCTTCACAAACACTAGTGGATTCCTTTCTATAAATTCCCATTCTGAATTATCAATTTTTAATGGATTAAAAAAATTAAAGAAATTTATATGTCAATATGAATGAGATTATCGTCTATTTGTATCTTCTAAAAGCTAATGTATTCTCAATAAGACGTATTAACCCAGACCTTAACATCATCATACACCATTCTTTACACTAATATAAAACTCTGATTGAAAATGAAATATCATTAAGGAATATGTGTGCTTATTAGTACACTAGATAAAACACCATATCTACTATACCTTATTTTCAATCCTTTTATCCTTCATTCCAACTATTGAAAGGATCCCTCTTTAACCAGTGGAAGAAAAATTGTCAAAGAAGACCACTAAATGATGTACATCAGAACTTTTTCATACAAAAGGATTCCTTCTACTTAGTGCACTAATATTAAGAATTATTCACACCCCGCTCACCTCACAAAGTCACCCTTCTCAAATAATCCCAAAAATAAATAAATAAAAAGAAAAAAAGTAATTTAAATTCATTATAAAATGAGTCTAACTTTCACAGCAGAAACACATTAAGTTCATTTTCAATTAAAACCATTAATAAAAAACATACAATGAAAATTACTTATAAAAGGTAGTATTTATAATCTCTTATACTCTCTTTGATCACTCTTGATATCATCTCATATAATAACTAAGGTCTATATCATTTATTTAATATGTTTTTATACAGTCAATAAGATAAAATTGGTCCCCTAAAATAATGGGGAAATTTATATGACCATTATAGCTTATACACCACACAAGATACCCCCCCCCCCCAACATTATTAATTTTTCAAACCACTTTGTCTTAATCAGAATATGTGAACTTCTGATGCTCCCACTACTCCTAGAGAGGTTCCACTTCCATTGTCTATACATTAGTCTGATCCACATTTTCTACATTAAATTTTAGTAAACAAAATTTGGTGGAATTAAATGAACATCACAATCAAAGAAATTATAATAAGAATTAATCACAACTAAACCAAATTACCATAGTGAATTTTATCCAACATCCCATTTATGGTGGTGTTGTGAACAACCATTACATGAGATGATTATTTATATTAATTTATAGTCCCAAAACTATTGAGGTAAATTATTCCTTGAAAAAATATATCTGAGATACTTTTCTAGCCTATTAAAACCCTATTTAGTTGGATAAACCAAATTTTTGGATGGGATGGATAGTAAAAAAAGAAGAAAATGACTAAAAACCCTCTGGGGTATAATTAGGCTGAATACCAAATTCCTCATCCACACCTAAATCATTGAAACCAATTAAAAATTCATTCCTTGTATAAAATGGTTCCCAAATTCATCATTGGAATAGATATTAGGTACCAAAACCTAGAAACCATTATCTGAATCATGGAAAAATATTTTTAGAAACAACCCAATATACTCTTTGGTTGGTAATCGGGCATACTAATATGAATTATTGAAAAAACCCTAGAGAAAAGGCCAAGGTAGTGAACATGAGGATTAGGAAATAATTTTTAGAACCAATATTGGGGATGTAAATAAAGACTAAAACAGGAAGATTGAAACTCTTCAAATGATTACAGATATATTGGATGGGCTTGAGGAATCACAACCAAAGAATGTACCATCCATTAAAATCCATTTTTTTTAAATCCACATTTTGGTTAAGTGGTAACCTCACATTAAAATTCAAGGAAAACCACCAATATTTAAAAATTAAAATTCAAAATATTAACCAATAAAAAGCATGAAAATTTGAAATTCAAAAAACTCCCCACATCAATCTCATCACCATCGGAATGCCTCAGGACATTAAATCTCAAGCATTAAGAAGCCTCAAGTTTCACCCACTGACAATAGATCCACCACTTCATCAACACTTTTCCATCAATAACCCATTATTCATCATACCATTGAAGCTTAAAACCACCATGAAAAATAATATCTTAGACCTATCCATTATAATTTCACTATGTCATCGCCTACCCCATCATAATACTACCATCATCAATATCTCATCACCATAACCCACTTCACTGAAGGCCTTGTAGAAGAAACAAAAAACAAATACATTAGATCAGAAACAACCAACCCCCTATCACATGGTGAGATAAACACTTAGAAACACATGCATCATTGACATGAAATAGTCGTGAACAACACCGACAGCTTTCGCTATATCCAAAAATGAATAATACAAAAATTAGAGACACAAATCAGAACATTTACAGAATAAGCATCAATTAGATTGATCAATTGTAGAAAAAATAACAAACCATCATCGATTAATTTTGGAAGAAACAACAAAAAATCCTAAAAACCAAAAACTTTTCCATTTTGATTGTTGTTTCCACCTTGTAAATCTACCATCTTAAATGTGGAAGGGGACCAAATCATTATCATAGGAGACTACCGACTCAGGTCTCTCAGGGAACATCGTTGGCCACAAAACCCCACATCCCAAAAACGATTTTTTACCACAATTATAGATCCAAATATGATAATAGTAGAGGTAATTGATGTATGGGTAGGGATTTAAATGGATGAAGGTTCTTAAATTCAACATCATTAATGATATTGAAACCATTATCCAAAAAAATATCAATTTATCTATGATAACAACTGGAAAACCATTGATCACCAAACCACATATCCCAAAAACCATTTTTTTAACATCACTCTATACCATTATTGGAGAGGAGTAGATTAAAGTGAGGTAATAGTTGGATTTGAGTTTAAATGGGATTTAATAGTGAACCATCTTCATCACGACCATCTAATACTCCCTCCAGAACATTCACTATGAAAAAAAAGATCTACCTAGAATGTTGACATTGTCCCCACCCACGAACCATAGTCTAGAAATTGAAACAAAAGTTAGAGATCCCAAACTTAAGGAGATTCAATATATGGGGTAAAGGAGAGTAAGAGACAATGATAAAATAGGGAGGGGTATGCGAGAGGTTCTATAGAGGACCCATGACATACTCCCCCCTCCAGATAACTACTGAGGAGAACAGTAGGGATATATGGAAAAGTGATTGATGTTGCTCATAGGACGAAAATAGAAGAATGTCCCATCCTATGATAAAAAAGGATAATCAATATATAGAAAATAAGGTATAAAATCTTATGCTTATCCTTCACCTTTTCTCATGTACTAGATGTAGTGAATGATATATCTTTAATTCAGAAATATTTTGGAGGCCATTTGGGAAGGCCACATCAATGTGACCTTCACTAAATAATTTTACAAATTTCCCAACTATATCATTTTTATGGAGTATATAATTAATAAAAAAATACATATTGAATATTTGGGAACCATTTACATAACTAATTAGTGTTCAATATTTTTATAACACAATATCCCATCGATGCTATAAGATCTCAAAATCTTCTCCATCACACAAACTAATAACCCATGAAATATTGGAAATGTTCTATGTTACCTAAGATATAGCATCATCTAATTTATTTTATGTATTCAAGAAGTTTTCTTTAGATTAATTGAACACCACGAAAGTATAATTTTAACTTCTTGGACTCTTAAAGAAGTATCTGAATGGGAAATTGGAATATTTTTGGTTGAAGGTTATAAAAGTCATTTCTCTAGAATTCTACAGAATAAATGATATTAAAGAGGATAGAATGGTACCGATATGTTTTATAATACTCTTTACTAAAACTATGAAGGTGTGTAATGATGTTCATTATCGTGACTGATATTTTGATAAGGAGATGATGAGCTAATATTTGATTTCCTAAAATCTATGAAACAAGATTATATTTTAGAATATAATTTTTTTTATTTTCAGCATGTTAAATTATATTGGGTGAAAAAATATTACATGAACAATCCCTAATAACACTAAGATAATTTTTTGAATAATTATAGACTGATCAAGTGGAGGGAGAAGTGAAAGTTGAATCTAGGTTGGGAAGTAATTATTGGCAATGAAATAAGATTCTAGATAGCTTTGAATGATATATTAATAAAAAATTAGTACCTTCGGTCCTTAAGAAAAAATATCTAAAAAAATCCATATCCATTGAAGTAAATATACTTTGGTGATAAAGAAAATCTATCAATAATTATAAATACTTCCCTTGAAATTGATCAAGAAGCTGATTTTCTATAAGTGTTGAGGTAGTGAAATAAATATATAATCTGTAACATTTTTGAAACAAAAAAATTACTCTTAATATACATATATCTACAAAGTGATATTATAAAAATTATAAAAGTGGTTCTACAAACATTAAAAGAGGTTAAACCTTCCTATTAAAGTGGTGGTAAAAAAAGAGGAGGTCGAACAACCTAATGCATTTAATATTCATACAATATTAGATAATTCATAAGTGGGAGATTAATAAGATTTCTCTAAAATGGGAGGTAACATGGTAATCCCTAAGAAAATAGAAAATATCTTATTGATTAAAACTATCCTTGGATTGTATTTTTGTATTGAATACCATATAAGGAATTATTCCACAAGCAATGAACATTTCACCCTACCTTTTGTAGACTACGTATTGTGGTAAAATGTTTATAGTTTCTTATATTGATATTAAACATATAACCAAATCCCCATTACCATAAAATATTATAATAATAGTATATTTAATTTTAGATATGTCATGTATTCCAACTACTAGATGTTATTTAGTATGTGAAATAATCCAAACATTTTCATGTGTGGTATGCCGACTGTATTCCATGAAATGATAGAGAATACCCAAGTGTTTTTTAAGGGTAGATTGTCCATAAATTGAAAAAATATATAATGCTATATTAATGAATCTATAACTCAAAATATAAATATATGAGAAGATAAACCTTTTTCATAAATAGGAGAATTGATATTTTGTAGTGCAACATTTTTTAAAAAAGTAGTCCAAAAAAGGACTGAGGTTTATCAATCGAATATTGAACTGATTATGCATCTATCTATACTAAATTTCACTCAATACAATAAAATTTTTCTCAAACATGTTGGTTTTTTATATAAAATTTATAGGATAATTTTCCAAAATCATTGAACCTTTTATAAATCTCTTGATAAAGGATAGATTCATTTAATTGTATATATCATATATAAAGGAATTTAACCTTCTCAGGTATAAGTTAATGGATATCCCAATAATAATTTCCAAAAAATGAGATTATTCATTTGAACTTGTGTGTATTACTAGCGATGATGTCATTAGAGTAGTATTTCAGTTGTTTGTCAATATCATATTAAAATCCCATTTATTATAAATTCAAGCCTTAAAATAATCCAATATTAATTATATGTCCACATAGAATTAAATACTGGATGTTCTATTTCCTTTGATTAATTTTTTTCATATTTTATTATATTGAAGGTAATTGTTTATTTATTTTATACAACATAAAAACTTACTTAAAATGAATTACACTAATCATAAATTAATTTCGTGGTTACGTTTACTCAACGAATTTTATTTTGAAGTTCATGATAATAAGTGAAGTGAAGAACATATCATGGAATATCTCCCATGATTGGTGTTCCATTATATTGAGGAGGTGTATGGTTGAGAAATTTGGGATGAATTTTCCATTCATTATTTATTCCCAAAGGATATAACCCATTGATCATAGTTTACCAATATTGTAAATAATTTATCCATGGGGATTACTCAACCTTGTCTCTCCTACTAATAAAAAATGTGGTTTATAGTGAATGATTTTTTTGAAGTACCAATTTATCATCAAAACACCTAGGTATTGAACTATATTACATTATGTGTTGGAATATAATTCTCCTATACATATATCATTTTTTATTCTTCTCCATTAATAGGTCATCATGGACCAGATCGAACTATTGAAAATATTTTATAGTTTGGATTTTTCTAGGAAAAAATGCATTAATATTTCAATCCTTTTATATATGTATGTGATTGGCACCAATAGGCATGAATTATTGGGCATCAAATAGATTTCCCACAATATAAAATCCTTATGGTGGAGTTATTCGATGTACATGGAATTAATTTTATAGGAACCTTTAAAAAATATTATAGAAATCCATATATTCTATTTTTTATTGAATACCTATCCAAATGGATGGAAGATGTTGATTCTACAAAAAACCCTACTAAGGTGGTTATTGATTTCTTGAATAGAAATATTTTCTTCATGTTTGAATTTAATAGGATTTTAATCAGTGATCAAGGTACTCATTTTGGAAACAATATGATGAGTAATTCACTTCATATCTATTAAGCTTAGTATAATAATGTAACCCACTACCACCATCAAATTCAAGGCCAAGTGGATGTCCCCAAACATGGTATTTAATTATTTTAGATAATACTACATCCACATAATGAAAATAATGATGTTAGATAAAAATTTATAGATAAATAGGATGGTATATAGAATATATTTTACAATTTTTTATTATCCATTATTATTCAAAAATCCCTGATTTTTTTAGTGGAGGTAGATAATCGGGTATATTTGGTGGTGAAGAACATTAATTTTATTTCTTAAAATATCGTGGAAGATAGAATTTTTTATGTGATAGATAATTATGAGATTTGAAGGGAGATTTAGGATAACTCTTAAACTTATAAGGAATTGAACAAGAACCTACATAATAAAATTGTATTCAATAAATACTCTTGACCTGGTAACATGGTATTTTTATTTATCTCATGGTTGATATTATTTCTTTGATAGTTAAATTTTTAATTCATAAGAAACTTTACATTATCAAAATATTCCAACATGGTTTGATAAATATATAAAGAAAAATAGGAACAAATTCAAGGTAAATAAGAAATATTTATATCAATATGTTTCAGAACAAAACAAGGTAGTAACTATATCCACCATATATATTTTATGGAATGAGGGTTTGGTTGTATATAAATATGATAAAAAGATATTTTTTCAGGAAGTAACTTGGACATTCAATGAAATTTAAAAAATCTTTTATATTTTTACATTATTTTAGGTAATATTTTTAGTTTCTTAGTGTTTTATTTTATTTTTTGGAATCATATTTGTGTGTTTTATTTTTTTTAATATGTTTATTTGTATTTAATATTTTAATTTCAATGAAATATGGATTTTTACATAAGGTTGACCATTGTAGTTTTGATTGTAAAGTTTAATAAAAAAAGATACCGCCAAAACATTATGGGGAAGGTAAAAATGTACATGTATAGTAATTAAATGTTTTCCCAAGACCATATAGAAGGACCACACAAGAGAAAAAATAAATCCTTGAAAATTTTATAGAGTCCTTGCACGGCCCTCTATTAATATTCCAAGGGACTGCACAGCTCTTAACTGATTGATATGGAACTCTTTTCATGTTCTGTTAATGATCCCCAAAAATTATTCATTTAATCCATCCCTACCATGTAATCCAAGGTCACTCGACTTCCTATCGACCCCAACATCCACCTTCCATATTCAACCAAAAAAATAACCCTAAGATCTCCACTTATTGAGTCCCTATTTATATATTCTCTCTCTTATTTTGGTAATCAATTCTTTATTTCTCTATTTTTTCACCTTCCACCCAATTTATGAATGATATTCACCCTTTCCAAAAATTATCCATATTTTTATCACTTGTGTTATAAAAATATTAATTATTCATCAGAATTATCTATATTTTAACAGTACACAAAATTCCACAGTCTTTTCAAACCATCATTTCCACTATATTTAGAAAATTGGGTTTTCAAGTTACTTTATTTGAAAGATAACAGATGGTATGTCTAGTATTATTATCCTTGGGGTTTAGGAGACATGATGCACGATTTTTATAATGATTTAGTTATTTTATCATTACATGGTTTCACACTAGGATTACCATATTTGTTTCTTCTTTGAGTATTGATTGTGGGGGTTTCAAGTATGGTTTCATAATAATTTACATCGGGTTTTCCATTTCCATATTTCATTGAAACGTTCAATTTTTCCCACTTCCATAACTGAGTAAAGACCTACATTATAAAGGCATGTGGTTCTTTGAGGTTTTAGACCCAATGATACTTAGAAACTCACATTTCTTGAGAGGATGGGTGGTTGGGATCATCTTACACCTTTGGGGTGAATTTTTTCCTCTTCTAGGACTCTCTTATATATTTAATATATATTTTCGAATATCTTTGAAATCCCAACATAGGACATGTTACCATAACAAAACAGTCATGTGTCAAATAATTTTATGTGAAAAGGGGGTTCAATTAATGAGACTATGTTCATGAATATGTGGTTCTTCATCTTTTTCCTCTTATTCCTTATAAATGTGTAGATTTTATATTATGAATCAATATAATAAGGCGCTATGGAGTTTATTTCCATTTAGGGAGACAATTAGTGTTTCAATGATGGGATTAATCCATTATCATATGTGATGTGTATCATATTTATAACTATAATTGAAACCTACATAGTTAATTTGAACCATTCAGTTTAATGTCATGCATAAATATACATATATTGGGGAAGTTAGAAACTAGGTAGGGATCACGAGACTTATGAAGGATTCATACATATCTTTTTTATAACATGTATCGGATTCATCATAGTTTAATTGACCCTCAACCCACTGATGGGTAGTGGCTGATAATTAATTCACATGAGGGTTATTTCCCCAGGGTTCACCAATATAGAAATTAATTTGGGACATACATCAAGGTGGATGACCTTGTATTATTTCAAACATATCATATTCTTGAGTAGGGATATCACTCTGAGGTTTTCTTGGATGGGGGAAATTTATTCAACAAGAGATATGACCCTTGATAATCAATTATCCCATATTATTCATGATCAATGTGAGAAACAATGGAAAACAGGTGATCAAACTCACTACATAGTCATGTAGGACTTATGCACTATGGTGACCCTAAAGTATTGTTTAATATAAATCTACGGCCTTTGGATGGTTTCCTAGGTATCCTAATTATAGAAGGAATTAGTGTTCTTGTAGAATGATTTGATGTATTCTCAGGTGTCTCTTCTAGAAAACTATATCATGTATGAGGTTGTCTACATGAATTTATTGACATGTTGGGGATATCTACTAGACATTTCATAGTTGTCTATATGACATGTCATGAGTGTCTTACCAAAAAGTCTTGAGTATCGTCTTGAAATTTATTGATTATCTTTATGACATGTCATGAGTGTATTTTTGGAAAGGAAAACACGTATCATTGTGATTATTATGATTTAATAAGACTTTTTAGAGGTATTCTACATGATTTGGATGAAAATTGTAGAGTACTTTTCATGCATCCACTAACAAAGATAAGATACTTCACTTGATCAACGCAAACATGTCCAAGGGTGTAGTTTGATCAAGGATGACATGCTATAAGACTATCACATTATATGGCTAGAAAGTTATGAGGACATAACAATATTATTCTGGTATATTTGGAGGACTTCCATAGACTTGGATTATATGGCATGATTATCATGCGTGGCTTAGCTGACATGTTCAGAGGACTTCGCAAGTCATGGACAAAAAATTTCAGTATTGTTTCATGATCTGGATAGGTCATGTGAGGCACATAATGCCTTAACATGAAAATTAGGGTATCTATTTCTATATATTTATTTTTAATTTTTCATCCCATATTGAATATATTCCACGATTTTTGTCAAGAATTAGCTTGTTGAGGTTTAGCGTGACTAAGTCAACATGAAAAAACTTCATCACATAACTTGGTTGGTGTAGTATAAGTCCTTGGAATGATTTATTAAGTGATCGACTAAATCACATAATCATGATTCATAATTCCATAGGACATTCCACATATTTAACATGGTGCAATATGATTTTATTTGTGTAGATTTCTTCTTTGATAATTTCAATATTCTATGATCTTGTGTTTGTACTTTGACTATTTTTCTATGAATAGGGGGAGGAATTTATAGGCCTCAAAACCCAATATCTACACCACATTGTGAAATGTGTATATCAAAGTTATGGACTTTAGTTGGTAGTGGGAGTACCACATCTTCTAGTTCTCATGATGTTTTCATGGGTCATCCATGATGTCTGATGATAAACAGGGACTACAAGAATTCTCTATCATCACCATATTCATTGAACCAATGGATTATCAATGATATTTCACATAATAATTTTAAAATGTCAAAGATACTTCATAAGATCAGGCTTACAAGTCTTGGAGTCTTTGTGAGATTAGGACACTCGTCGAAGTGGATTTATCATGATTAAAGGAGACTTCTCTGGAATCCTTTTGAAGATCTGGTGGGGTTATCAGAGATCCATCTCATGAAAAATATCATAACTCATCACTAAATAATGGTTTATCTTTTTTCATTATTTTATCCAATATTTTCCAATACCTTCCCATTATTCATCATTTAGGGTATCACATGATCAATACTGGATCTTACGATGGAACATGTGCGTTATCATGGGTGGTTAATCTGCGTGTCTTTCAGTATTCACATTATCAATTCTAGATATCATGAATGTGTGTGAGAATTGTCACATGTAGTAGATATTATTTTCTGTGGATACTATGGGGTGTCACTAGATTGAATGGACACATTCTAGTTCCATTTAACGATTAAGTTGACATACCAAAATTATTTTGAATGACATGGATGACATGAAATTAGGGACATTATGTGAACTTTGAATAGATCACATGGACCATATAATGCCTTATTGTAAAAATCAACATAACTTCTTTTGAAAGAAGATTTTTCCTTTTCATATTTTATTTTATAAATAATATGGAAATTGATAATACTTTTTCACCTAAGGCATCATGTTATAAATCTTGGACCTTGTGACGTCATGTAGGAATTGTCATGAATAGTAAATATGCTTGGATGATTTGTCTCCCTAGATTTTCATTGAGTCAATCACATATCTCCAAGGGATTCAAGTGAAGAATCATTACATAATTTACAATAAAAATATTCCCAATCAAATTTCACTACATTGATGGTAGTTTACATTAACATAGATGAATGTAGGTGTTACATGATCGAAACATCATGAATCATGGGCACCTGATGACATGAACATGACCTAGTCCACATGGGGGTGTTTCATGATTAATGAATAATCATGGGATCAAAAAATGGATAAGTGGTCATGTGATGATGTCTTTTTTGGTTAATTGAACAAATTCTCCCAAAGTAGTATCTTCAATCACCCTTTCCTAGAGATAAGTTCATTTTCATATTATGAGATAGGATATAGACCTTTCCTTCATCTGACATATCCAATTATTATAATCATAGGATCATATGAACTGGGTAGTATCATATGATCATGTATCCCTACCATTTTTGATCATATATACATGTAGATTCTTGAATATCAGTGATCGAAAGTTATCCTTCCAATGAAATTTTTTCCAAAGTCCATTGCATGATCCTAAAGAAATCTTAGGATCATGTATCCCCAGGGATGTCTTTTTTTCGGAGCGACAACAGGCTTCCATCATCAGCAGCTTCTTTTGAATTCTTCGCATGACACTAAATATTAAATGATCAAGTATCTATATAGAATGAATAGGTATCACATATCTACATACTCTATTTTGGTATTCCACGTAATGTATTCTTTATTAGTTCGATTGCAAGAACTTCTTATTCAGGATGAAATGTTCATTTCATTCTCCTTAAAATTAATATATATATGTGAAATTAGTAATCTTATTCACAAATGATGAGATATTTTTTGGGGTCTCATCCCTTCGTATGTATGATTTAATGAAACTAAGTTATATTTTTTCATGTGAATTCTTATGTGAATCAATACCATGATGTTTCACCCCTCTTCTTGAATGATTTTGTGAGGTCCTTATTTCAAAATATTATTTGTGTACCCCTTTTTTGGGTTTTTTATGCTATATTTTTTACAGAAAATGTGAGATATCTTTTAGAGATTTTAGTACCCCTCCAGCTCATTGTCTCCTTATTTTTATAGATTAACTATCTATTGTGATTATCTAGTCATGAAGAGAGATGATTGGAAGAATAAACTAGCATTTATTTCACTATGGATAAATCTTACAAAAACTCTTATCTACATCTCTCTCTCTCTTTGTCTCATGGAGATACCATGGCTATAAAAACATATATAATGAATCTCTATTGTCTCAAATTGATGATCCTAGAAGAATTCATAGGACCACATTTTATAGCCAAGGTTGGAGGAGTTTATATTTTTAAAAACACCCACTTATCCCCCATCAACCTTGGACTTCAAATATAGAATCCACCTATAAATTTGAAAACTTCCATGGCTGCTAAAGGAATAGTTGCTACATAGGTAAAATATTTTGCAGCTAGGGTAGAAGTCTAAGGTAGGTTATAATGGCACTTGAGCTTTGAAAAGGTGGTGGGAATATAGAGAAATATATTAGTATCAAAAGACATCAACATATTTGTGAAGGGTGGTGTGTCCTATAAATTGTTTTAACCATTCATCACATTGACTTTCTAGGCATTAGATATGAGGATTGTAAAACATCAATACATATCTTCAAAACAAAAAAACATTCAATATTCTTCATGCGATGCACATTTGGATTTTCATTATCACATAACGGTATAAAAGATTTTAATATTTTGTAGTTTCATGTATGTACTATGAATAATTATGACACAAGGTTATCCTTGAAAATTAGTATCCACGTTATGGATCTTGTTTATGGTGGTGAACTCAAGAAATGTCTTTAGTGCATGATATGTTTTTTGTACAAACTTTATATTTTCTTTAATTGGTTCAATTATCCATACACATATGGATATTATCCTAATGTTCATATACGCACCCATATAAGTTGGACTTGTGCTCCATTGATTCATGTGCTATAGACTCATACATGAGAAGGACTTCAAATATGATTTCCATGAATTGTATGTGTCACCCTCTAATCCTACCCATGAACTTTCCTTTTTATATCGCATGTCCACATGATCAACACATAGGATTTACAAAATCCCTTAAGCTACATATTCTCATGTTTGGGTGATCCAAATCATGATATGTATGCAAACTATGGTGATGTATCCAAGCCCACTGGAAGTTCTCCACATGAACCCAATAGATGTGATATAAGAAATATCACATGCATGAGGTTACACTGGTGTGCAGTATCCCAACCAAGAACAAGTTTACACTTTCTTCTCATAAGAATATATGTGTTTTTGTATTCTCTTTACATGACATGACATCAACAGTGGGGTCTTCTTATAATGAAATTTCATATGGAACTATCAGCATGGTCAGTTGTGGTGAAACCAAGATCATTCGATTGAATATTTGATGGTGTGAAATTTCAATTTTGTGAATGATAGGTAAGATAAAACTCTGGTAACACAAGGATGAAGATGACAACATCTGATTTCATTTATCTATCATGTGATATAAATCTATTTGAAGAAATTTAATTCTTTTATTTTATATATTTTATTTCACTCATGATCATTATTATTATTCGTAAATACATACTAATGATAATAACAATAATAACACTCCCTAAATTTTTTATACAATTTTCATATTGTGACACCCAAATATTTCATAATAACTTATATCTTTAAAGTAATTCAATAGCTTGCATTGCATGCAACACTGAGTTCGAGCGCACTACGACTTTCCAAACTAGCTGTTCAAAAAGTTATTATGAATAATATTAACTGAATTTTAAATTTTATATACACTATATAATTTTTACATCCATATTATGTGTTTCATAGAAACAATATAAGAACATATTCAATTTTTTATATAAAAGAAGTATTTTTCAAAAAAATGCAATTTTACCGCCTTTTAATGGAGAACCCTTTTTAAATCCAATATTTAACAATTTTATATATTAAATTTAACAAAATTAAATTCTTATTTATAATAAGGACATAAAAACTTATTTTTTATAAATTTTGTTTTACTTTTCGGATAACATTCATATTTTGATGAATAATATAAAAAATACTAAATTTTAATTGAAGACAAATTTCTAATCAAATAATTTAAACTATTAATTTATTCATTTGAGTGGTTTTAAAGTATAATTAGATTATATTTTTATCATTTAATATAATTTAGGTCATTTTAGGTAATTTCACATTTAAATTGCACATAAACACATGTCAGTCTTTTGATAGTTTTTACTTCTTAAAAACTCGCTTTATGGTTTTGGCTACAAAAATTAATTTTAAATAAATTTATGCAACTTATATGTTTTGAAATTAGTAAAATAGGAATCATTATTCGATTCAGAATATAAATATTACATTAAGTACAATTTTTTCTATTTTTCTTAAAACATTCTATTTTTGATGAATCGTGAAAAACATTGTGTTATAGATAAAAACAAAATTTTTCATTTAAATAATTATTTTTAATAAAATATTTATCTTAATAAAGATACATAATAAATATATTAGTACAATTTATGTAATTGGAGTCATTTTAAAAAAAATATTAGATATATAAAATTTTATTGAACCGGTTTAATGTCTTTTTACCCACTTTTTAGGCACATTTACCCACCTTTTAGGCACATTAAAATTTTTTCATAAAACGTAGTTTTACCACTTCTATTAATATAATTTCAGGAAACCAAGAGACACTGTTGAAATCATTAAGTAAAATTTAGTTCAATAGGATAAAAACAATTTATGGTGAATAGTAACTTTTGAATTTTATTTATCACGGTTAAAAGTAAATAAGGTAATTAAAGGAAAAAAATAATATTAAAATTACCCAAAAGCATGTCCTAATTCTATTTTACTGTTTTTTTCGGCCAAAATAAACCTTATAACAAAAATATTATCTTTCGTGATTCACTCAGGTTAGATTAGGACATTTATCATATTTTATTTAAAGAAGAGTTAAAACTGTTAAATATAAATTTTAAAAACTAAACCATTTTTAATATAGGGTTACATAGGAGATAAATTAGACTATATATATTCATTAGAAAGATAAAAAAATTCCTACATCATGGTATTTTATTTATAGTTTTTAGACATTAATTAATTAATGTTATTTATGACACAATGATGAAGTAGTAATTACCTTATTAATGAAAGATTGAAATAATTGATATTATAAATATTAAAATAAATGTAAATTGAGAGTTTTTATGCCATAAAAAATTTTATAGGTTAATATGACATGTTATAGTTGATTTAATGTATTTTTTTCAAAGTAATAAACTTGTTATGACTTTCAAAAAAACCAAATACTAAATTGTGTCAAAATTGACATAAATTGGTTTTTACAAAAAATTCTATATTATTAAATGATATAAAATTTATAAAAATATAAGGATCTACCAAAGGACTTAAATAATGATATATATGTCATTAATGGACCACTTTGGGTTCTCTTGGCATGTTATAGTATGTTTATTAATCATGTAATATAAAAATAGAAGAAGACATTGTAAATGTTAAACTATTTAACTAAGAGTTAAATCTAAAAGATAATGTTAATATGGTAACCTATTGTTGTCTAAATCCTATTGTTTGAGATGAGATCTATCCATACCCAAATTATCCTAAAAATAAATTCATTTTTATCCATTATAAAACAAATATTATTTTATAATAAAATAATATTTAAAGCTTTTCTTAAAGTTAACCTCACATCGGTTATAAAGGATACTTCCCCTTCTCTCAAAATCACACCTCCATTTCCATTTGGCACAACCATCTCCTAATCAAATATCCTCCCAACTACCTTAAATTGAAACTAGAGGCCTTTATTTGATCATAAACCCAACCTATGGATCTATTTTGATCAAATCAAAAGGAAGAACCCGAAGAAGAGGTAATTACTTATTCACCTCTTTCAATGATCTTTTCTTCTTACACTTCTTCTTTCTTTGTTGTTTACATACCAGAATAATAACTCCAGTACCTTCTAAACACTGTCATGTTTTTAGAAATATGGTACTACCATATTAATTATTCTATTCTTCCAATGAATGACAAATTCACCATACACGTGTACGTACGACTTACCATTTCCACATCGTGGTGTAGTTTGTTATTCAACACCTCATTATTTGGATGGGTATAATAATGAATATAATTGATGTAAATAATAAATATAAAATTTTAATTTTCCTTTATATATGATATACCATCCAATTACATACAAATACTCCATCAATATAATGATATTGTCGCTCGTGCATACGTACGGATTACCGTCTCCAAGAAACGATGAGATTCATTTCCATGTTCACAATTAAACGATGATTATAAATATATATATATTATAAATATGTAATATATGAAATAATAATTCTACTATATATATATATATTTACATATATCTCATTAAAATAATCATGTTCAATATGATATGAAAACAGAAACGGTACTTATGCGTACGTACGACCTATAGTCTCCATAAACGGTGTTTCCATTTCATAAATTTTTCTATTATAAATATTTATATTCTGAATATATATGATATATAAATCATGTTTTATATTCTTTAAGCATGTAATTCAGGATCTAAGTGATAATATCATGAATAAAAATTTAAAACACGTACGATAAAGAAATCGATTGTTACCGGAAATGTTAATTTTACATGAGAATTATTATTAAATGGGTAGTATAAAGTCAAAAATGAATTTTATCTGATATCATAAATATTAATATGGTTCTTGAATAATTAAATAACATTCTATGGTTATTATACAGGAGGATAAATATACCCTTGACCAAATGAAAGTACAAGGTAAGGGTTAATTTTACAATATTTTTATTATCTGAGTTTATTTGTACGTAATTTTCTACTAGATCTTTTTTATCATCTACATCCATGTTTCATAAAAATTTATTTCAATATTTTTTTTATTTCCTATAATATGTTTTAAATTCATTCATACCCTTGTTTTACTTTTTATAAAAAAAAATTGAAAGAAATATTTCTGTCATTTTCCAAACAAGGTAATTTATGACCTTTTTGACAAATTAAGTTAAGAATGTTTTTTTAACTTATACGGTGTTTGTGGATGTTTTCCACCATTATAAAAACTTCAAAGATTCTATTACAAGATTATAAGAATAATTTCAAAATAAATTTATTCTTTTATAATTATGTGACTTTTAAATGATTTCAAAATAGAAAGATATATTTCTCTCAAATAGTTTTGATTTCATCTATATCAACATCCATTAATGGATTTTACAGTTGTTTGAAGTTGATTTATTATGATATAATATTCCATATTGTATTAAAGGTTTTCTTATATGCTTGAATATGGATGTGTTATTTTTATACCATTCATTGTTTTTGGTTAAAGCATCAACATTTTTTATTATAGTTTTAATACGAATTTTTTTGTTTTGTTTCAACATTTTCATATGAGGAATGAATTGGATTTAGTATGTGATAGATGGAGCCCTCTATATCTCATCGATGCCTCGGAAGGTCTCGTGATACAAAATAGTGTCTTGGTACAAGGCCTTAACAAAATATTATTTTTCGTCTTGGCATGAGGCCTTGACTATGTGTTTATGATGTCTGGCATTATGCATTCCATCATTATGAAAATAGATATTGATGTTTCTTGTGATTATTCGACCAGTATAATATCCATTTCAATAAGTGAATGAAATTATTTGATTCATATTTTCCATATTATGCTGAATTTTATATTTAAAAGGATTGTGTTTTATTTGTATACATTTCCTTTAATGTTTATTCTTATTTATGAAAGTTTCTTCTATATTGTTATCCTTACTGAGAATCTGAGCTCATCCCTTTCTTTTGTTTTATTTTTCCCAGGATGTGAAGAAGTATATTATGACTGACCTATAGGGATAGGCTAATGGATATTTGTGTGTTCTATAGAGACACAATGTTGATTTTTTATTCATAATGTAATGTAAAACTTATGTATGTATCTAGTTCTTCCAAGGATACTAAACTGATCTGTCTTTCAGGATATGATTATTTATATCATGCCAATGCTATGTAATAATGAATTGACTTTAGTTAAATAAGGTCAGGGAATTACAACACCCCAAACAATATTATTATATTTCATGATGAATTATGTTCATCCAATCAATTTTAACATGTTTCCTTCCTTGAAAACATGTGTGTAACACATTTAGTGGTGACAAAAAATCCCCCCCCCCCTCAAAATTGAATTCATTTGAAATGAAAAGAATACGATTCTAAGGTAAATATAGGAGACTTCACCATATATCTAAATGAAAATGAATTCTTCCTGGGTGTCGTTCAGAGAGAGAGGGTTCTCTGATTTCTTTATATGTTAGTGGGCTTGGCAAGAATAATTTTAAATTTTCTAGAGAAAAATAATTTTCCCCCCATGCCTTATATGTTTTCTATTGTATATTTTCATAAACTTTTCCTCATATTTATATGAATAAATATTAGAGTTCATGGACATGGAGTTTTCTATGGACTCCCTATATGGTTTGTAATCCTGATACGTTTTTTGGATTTTTAATTTAATAAGTTCTCAATTTTTTTCATGGATCATACAAAGTTCATGTCCATCGACCAGAGACTAACATTTTTCCAAGGCTCCATTTTTATATTTTCAACCTCTGAATTATTATGCCTCATTAGATTGGATGTTTTAACGTCTTGTTAACAAAACTATTGTTGTAGTTTAGGTTCTTCTAACATTGACCATTTGGTGTGGTAATTTAAGGCCTTTGTTCTCAAATGTTATGTTGTTGTAGTTTAGGGTCTTCGAGATCAGGCCTTCAATCACAATAGTTCATTTTATTCTAGAGTTATCTTCCATCTCTTGCAAGGGCCATGAAATATTTTTTTTTATTCTGTTTTTTTGAAGATTAATTGGTGCATAGAAAAATAATATCCATCTAAGAAGGGTTATAAAACCGTAGGTAAGTTTTAATTTTGGTTGTCATGCTCGGGCCCTATGTCATGTGGTTTTAAGTAACATAATTTGGACCATAAAAAGGTTTTGTAATATAATATAAACTTTCTAATTTGATAAAGGGTACAATACATGGTGATGTATCATTGAGGATATTGAATCCTCCTGAATAATCTAGTTTTTAGGATTTAAATTTATAGTCTATAAATTTATGAGTTGACCGTAGTTTTCAATGAGTGGGTATATGTCAAGCATTGGTAATGTAAGAAGCATGTATTCTACACAGTCGGGACAATTAATCCTATATTTATAGGGGGAATTTCTAGGACCAAATATCCTATAGAAACAATCTCTTTAGAAGGATTTACATTCTCCAATGAATACTAGTGGGGTATTTTTGGATTATAAAGTCCCTCAACTAGTTTTCTATTTGTAATAACTAGGAAAAAGGGATCCAAAGGTCAATGGGGTTCCAAGAGAAGAATACCAACTCAAGAAACTTGTTGTATCAGCTCAGATATCAAATACATAATGGAGGTTTTTGGAAGACATAATATCTAATAAGGATTTTGGAACACTAAATGTTTTTAGCTTCCTATTGAACAGATTATAATGGAGAGGATATGTCATAAATCCCATATATAAATACATTTCGAACCTAAGGGTCCTGTGAGCATGTCTTAGATTTTATTAGGACCAAAAAGTGGGATTTATGAGCTTTATGATTTTTTTTATTTATACTCAAACTTTTTTCTAAACTATATATATGAAGAGTTTAACAATTGGAGAGTGTAATTTTTCTTGACCTCACTTTATGAGCTTTCAACCAGAAAAAAAATTATGTCTCTTTCACCACTAGTTTAGAGTCTTCTGATTTGGAACATAATGGGATAAAGATTAAAGTAATACAACTTTTACCAAAGTGCGTGCAATTGATGATCATGATGAACATGGACCTAGTATGAGGGAAATTTGAAAAAAATATTAAATTGGATACCCATGTTCTAGAGTGATCCAATATCCTTTTTTAGTGGTAGATGGAAATGTTGTAAATAATTTATCTAGTTTCTGAAGTCTTGAATAATGATATATGAAAATCATACCAAAAATGTTCTTGAATCACCCTAAAGTGATGAGATCCAATATGATGATGTTCAGGATCACACATATCAAAAGCCATTTTTCAATGTAATTAACCATTTGGTTGGTGTCAAATAGATCATATACAAGAACAAATAACAGACATGTCGAATCAAAAAAGGGCCCCTTGATGTCTGGTTTCATTTTCCAAGGGTCATAGAAGGTTGGTGGAAACATGAGATTCTCAAGACACACAATGTATTTATGGGTTGTGGTTATTAAAATATGATAGAAGAACCCCATACTCTGTTTGACCAGGGTTCGGGTCTTGTGGTCCTTTAATAAGGAATTACAAATAAACATTGATATGTACCATTATAATTAACATTCCATTGCATCAAACAATCTCAATAGGAATTCTCTTGATTCACATTATTTTTATATTCCATTATCATAGAATAAAACAGATAATTAATGTGCATTAAATCCATTTGAATTAGTATCAAATTAAAAGGAATAATGGATTAATTTTACATGTCTATGATTTAATACTTTATCCAACCAATTAACAATTACCATCTTTACATTCATTACCATTTTCCATCAAGGTCAACATATTAATCCATAGATCTGAATGAAATGTTAACAGGCATATCATATAGAGAAAAACATCTATAAAATCATGAGGCAAAGCATTATTATAGTTTCAAAAATTGATCTTCTATCACAATCCATATAATTATTAATATGGTTAAATAATTATTAGGTTAATTTCATTTCCATCTAATGGTATAAACCATGATAGATTCTTGATTGGATATAAAAAAATAGATAATTAACGAATCACCTAGATCAATGAAATATGTGTTATTATTATGAGAACATAATAACATCATAGATCCCAACCATCCATCTCATAAGATTTGTATCATTGCAAGGATGCAACACCATAATAGATCCAAAAAAACCATGAAAACTATTCTATAACAAAAAAGATAATCATCAACACACAGTAAGTAGAAGTGATAAACTATATATTTATGAACCATAAAATAAAAATTGTTGGACGTACCTTAGATCCCCATAGATCGAACACGAGATGTTGATAATATATCCCTATCAAAGGGATCCCAAAACACAAAAATATACCACCACATATCGATAGGGAATTGAGTGAATAGTGATAAGGTTTGAGAAAACCCAAGGAACTGCAACATATATTGGTTCACTTATAAGATAATTTTCACAATGTGAACCCCATTCACCACATGAAAGTATCAACTTTTACAGTCCACTAAAAATTTTATCACTTCATAAAATTTAACACCAATTTATTTCGCATCATGAAGCACCCCATGAACCATCTTTACACAAGAATTAAATAGCTTTAATGGCATTAATCTAGCTCTTACCCAATCCCTGAAACATGAATTGATGTTTTTCAAACCCTGACACAATGTGAATTATCCCTTGTCATGTATTTTAGTATCCAAACGCATCTACTCATTCACTAGGACACCTCCTATAACCTCTAACATCAGAAACATTCAATGGTTTTGACAAGAAATATATGGTTCAATATATTAAATACCTCTCAAAACATTCTCATCATTGGGATTCCAAAACAAAACCCTATGTGAAAATAAAATGGGTTCTTCTGAACATCCACCACAATAGATTCTTATCAAGTATCTCACCATCATAGGAGATCAGCCACATCATCAGAGGAATAACAAAAAACCAATAAACAAAAAAACATTCCACAAAACACTATTTTATAACAGATTCATCTCAAATTAGAGAAAGGTTGCCAGTATGAAATAATATGGAACCATATCATAAACAAGAAAGGTTAAAATCTATAAAAATTAGCAATGTTACAACAGAACATGCAAACATCAAATAGGTTAGGATACTGAGTGTGAATCTTTGACTCACATCCCCAGGTACTCTCCTTCATTCCATTATGCATAAACAAGACATGAACCAATGGAATTGCATACACATGCAACACCTTCTACTTGAATTCCTATATCTCTATATGTTACTCCTAAAAGATTTCATCATCTTCAACATTTATCTTTCCCATACTGATGATATGAGATTCCTCATGAAGTTAATGATGGGGTTGCAACTCGTGAGAAGCATTGTGTATGCATATCATCAATGGGGGAAGTAATATATGATACACCATGGATCCTACATGATACAACACCTCAAACAGCTTAATGAAATTGTGAGAAAACTTACTCTTATGACTAAAACATTATATTCCAGGATGAGGAGTCGCATTAAATAACATATGATCTCTAACATATTACTATAGAGTTCTCCTCATATGATTAGTATAGGATTTATGAATATCCGGTACTACCTCCATCCTCTCATGAGTTACTTGAAAAATATCTTTCATATTATGTACATGTTCTAACCCAAGAGTCTCTTTTTCTCAGACCCTGGTCTAGCACAACAGAGAAAACAAAATTAACTTGTAAAAAATATTCAAATAGTTCCATACCAATAGTGGATTGAAAACTATTACTGTAAGTAAACTCGACAAAGGGCAGGTTCCTTATCTAAGAACATAAAAAATCTAGGACACCCAAGGACTACTTGACTTCAAGATACCAGATGGTAAACTCTGTTTGCAATTATTCTATGGGTGAAAAGAATTTATATGGAATAAATGAGAGATAAAGTAATTTGAGAGAAAACTACAAACCTTGGAGGTATAATGAGGACCTAAAATTAATATCATCATCCTCAAGAATCTAGGGAGTCAAACCACCTCCTCTAGATAATAATTTAACAAAACCACCAATGAGATCGACTCCCTAACATCTATAAAATTAACCAATTATTTTAAATGATATAATATAACTCATATCGGTTCATATACTATCTAATAATGAGGTAAAAAAATTATGAATCCCATTGATAGTTCCACTAAAATCCACTTGGGAACTTCTAATGGATAGAGAAATCTAATGGGAACATGATTCATATACTTAACCTTCTGGGAGACCAAACATCAAGAAACAAATTCTGCAACTATATTCTTCAGACCAAACCACAAAATATCACATCTTAGAGCTTGGTACATCTGTGTAACGCCAAGATGTATCACCAATAGTGAACTTTGAAACTCATGGAGAACAATATCACACATGTAAAAATGGAAATGATTAATTCCGTGAAAAAATCCCGAGGTTTTCCAAACTCATATAAACCATTAATGAAATCACTAAATACAACTCAGTCTCTCTAGACATCCACCTCAGAATCCCTCAACTAGGACTTCTATGAATACTAAAACAAAGACTAAATAACTATCATCTAGAAAATAAAACCTATATTATTATCCTATTTTATATATAGATTTATCTATGAGAGATATTCCATCACCTTCTAGGAATCCCCAAATTAATGCACAACATCTCAACATGAATTCCCTCTCAGTGTATTAGCTATCAAATTGCTATTTTCTAGCGTATATGCAATCTAGAAGTCATGATTATGAAATAATTCCATAAACTTTCATTGGTGTAAGATTAATTCAAGCTGGGAGAAGACATACCACCTACTTTTATGGTTGGTAAAAACCACAAAACACTCTTTGATGATGTAATGTCTCCACAACTTCATAGAAAACATAATCCCTCCAAATCAAGATCATGGGTGGAATAGTTATATTCATGGGGATTTAACTACTAAAATACATAATAAACAATTTATCTTTACTGCATCAGAACACAACCAAATACATGATATAAATAACTGTACAAAACATCAAAATGAACACCCTCTACTATCAAACAAATGACTGGAGCACTGGCCAACATCTCCTATAGGTAATTGAAAGATTCCTAACATTGGTCAGTCTAAAACAACGTTTGATCCTTTATATTGAAGGCTATTAGAGGAGTTTTAACCCATGGTAAACCAACCATTAACCTCCTATAATATATATAAAGGACAAGGAAATTCCACACCTCTACCACTATTTTCAGGGATTCTTAAGAAACAAACACCTTTATTTTACAAGGATCTAAGACTACATCTTATTGTGATACCACATGTCCCCAGAAATGAACTTGATGAACCCAAAACTCACAAATTTAAAAATTTATGAATAACTCAGGATGATGAATAAATCGTAAGAAAAAATAAGTTTCTTGACATTATCCTACTCAGATGAAAAGTATGCCAAGTTTTTTCAATGAAAACCACCATGAACTTATTTAGGGTTTCTCTGAACAATGAATTCATCAACGCCATGAAGGTGACTGGAGAAATCAACACATAAAATGACATCCGAACAAACTTTTAATACCCATAATAAAAAATTAAGGTAGTTTTATGAATATCTTCATCATTAACGGTATCTAATGATACCATAACCAAAAAAATTTCTCTAAGAACCAACTTCATCCCTTCAGTTTATACAATAAATTATCAATCCATTGAAGATGATAGTGATTTTTCATTGTACCCAAATTAAAGTGAGGATAATAAATATAAATATGAAAACCACCATCAACCTTCTTTATAAACAAAACTATGGCACCCCAATGTGACACACTTCGCTAAAAAAATATTCACTACAATATATCTTTGACATGTACTAGTAGCTCTCGCAAACCATAAGGTGAGATATTATATGGAAATGTCAGGAAATTCAACATGCCTGATGATATATTGATCGCAAAATCAGTCTCCTATTGAGGGGGTAATTCTACAACATCCTCTCGAAATACATTAGGGTACTCTTATGAAATCCTATGAAGCAATGAATGCTAATATTCCAAAAAACTCAGCATCGTCTTGACCATCAGGGAAGACAATGATAGATCATGCCTCTAACACATTTGAGGGTCTCTCTCTATAAGAAACATAGTTGTATCTCCATCATCATCATAGAAAGAAACCTTACATCTGAAGTAATCCATGATATCCTACATTAAATAAAACCAATACATGCTAAGGATGATGTCTTATGGATATATCTATAATCATATTAAGTCTCCCCAAAATTGGTACTTCCCTATCACTTTGTAAAAGTATCTATAAAATTTATACAATCCATCTTGACCTCTAATTATTATAGTCAATTCCAAGAGTACTGGAATCCTCTCTACTAGAAGTCCCAAAGCATAGATCATCGTAGGTAATATAAAAGATCATTTTTCCACTAAATAAAATAATTCATGTACACATGTAAAAAATAAGAAAAGTTTACCTCAAATGATGTTTGTCCCTCGTTGTGTTGGCATCACTAAAGTATGAAGATAACTACAACCTACTCCAAGACAACTTTGACCTAGAAGATGACCACCTCTATAGATGAGAGATTCTTCCTAAGGAAGATTAAAATCATGGGGATATCCTATGCCTACCCCATGTCCTTTCTGCTGATCTAAAACTGGAACACATTGTTGTTGCTACCTTGGTTGAAACAACCTCAACAAAGGAACCTTAAGAGGAATACATGGATCATATTGAATACTTAAAAAGGTGGTCGCTCTAATTTCATATAACCGCATCCCCCATAAGAAAAAAACATGTATGATCCCATAGAATACGTATTATAGCTACCACACAGAAATAAATGAGATGATATGGGATGGAAACAACCCTTAGATGACTAAAAACACTTCTCTCTAGGAAAAAATAACCACTAACAACAAATCTTTTATGACTCCCCTATCATGATGATGTGATTCTTTCTAGAATCTTCTCAATATACTATAATAATACCGAAAACATAGAATACTTATTCAACAAAATTAGGGGAACTGGAATTGGATCTCGGTATGTAAATCATCCTTGAAATACATATCCTTGGCCTTATTAGTTGAGAATAAGTCTAAATCATATCCCAAAAGGGTCTAAAAATGTATACCAAACACTCAAACACTATAACTCCCCTATCAAAGGATAATTTGGTCCTAGAATCAGGAAACCTTCATGGTCGAAGAAAGGGTATCATCTCAAAACTAGTATTGGAAATTCTCCTAAGAGACTATTGACTCTATGTAATCCCTATGGAATAAGAACCATTACTGCCTCATTACTCTACAAAGCATCGTCTCAACCAATGAAACCCAGTGCTACTTCCAAGAAAAAATGGAACTGAAATCTATCGTATCCTTCTCTAACCAATATTTTATGAATGAATCTAAAATATATCCCTCATAATTCTATAAATATTTTCACTAAAACACTTTGTGTGTCCTCCTCCATGTTTCTTCATCTTTGACCTCCACTCTATGGTGATCTGCAAGCACATCCTGCTGAACATATTCAATGAAAACCTAAAGAGGAAGTCATCCTAGAGTTATTCTTGCAATATGAAAAACTATTAGATATCCTAAAAATGAATATTAAAACATAAAATTACTTAATTAATTAATTTATATCCTGATAAGGATTTAACATATACCATGATCAACCCATTTCTAACATAGTCAAAAAGAAGAATAATGTGTGATCCTTTCTTAGGTCACTACCCTACAACCGGTATCACTTAATTTAGTTGTATTAGTAAATGTAATGGTATGATAATTATATCCCATGGGGCCCTAAATACTTTTTTATCATCCAGTATACAATATTTACATTGATTACTAAATATAGCTGACACAGTTTCCCGACCAACCCATGCAACCACTCCTATTTCTAACTACAAAATCCATCTTATCCCCAATCCTGTATCTTTGATACCACTCCTTCATGAACCTCTCCCCCTAATGTGTATCCATTTTAGGCCAAAAAAAAGAGAATGGAGATTATGACTACATGAGTACCACCACCAGTAGGCCCCATGATGGTAACTAGAACCTGGGATATATTAATCGTACAATTGGGGGAATTATCCATTAAGAAAACCCGCAGAAGAGAGGGAGTGTGTGTGATGATATGGATAAACCAATAAAAAAATCTTAGAAATGCATATATAAAAAATTTAAAGTTAAAACATTAATTCTTAGACATTTCTATAACAACTACAAGAAAAAATATAAGTACCAAAAGGTAAAGATGAAAAAAACCAAGAAGAACAAACAAATCATCTAAAACCACAAGCTAGTAATATCTAGCCTAATTGATAACCTACTCCGACTAAACTGAAAATTTTTTTATATATATAAAGATATCTTAATAGTATACACAGTAGGATCCTTAATGTTTCCTCTCATAAAAATTAAAAATAAATCATGCTAAATCACATATAACAACAAAGAAACTAACTCATCACTTAAACATGTATACAAAGTTCTCAGAATCCCCATGAACAAATTTCACATAGTATCATATAAAATAGAGAATATAATATAATAATGAAACATCATGGGTAACATACCCTCAATTATCTACTGGTTTTCCACTATTCCCCATCATCACATGTCCTGAGCCATCTCTCCCCAAAATAATCCTGCCCGAAGAAACCTTGGAAAGGGATCAGAACATTCACCTCATGCATCACACTATCCCATCCACATATTCATATATAGTAACTAAGTATTTATGGGAGCCAAAAAACCTAAAATAAATGTATCTTACATCAGGTATTAAACCTCAAGCCATCATAACCATTATAATGAGCAATTATCTTAAGCCATAACATCCCATAAACATTATAACTATAATAATGCTTTGGATACTATATCTAAGAATATAGGTGTGTGAAACTATAACAAGCCATTATATCCCTCTATAAAAAAATATTGGAAAACCAACCACCATGTATACCATCACATTTAAGTACCAAGAGAAGAGAGGTGGGCTATAAGGTGTAGTTAGTCATCCATCCTCCCAAAGGGATGTTGGGAAAAACACCCCCCTATAGTCCACTAGGTGTTAGTCTTCCAAACCAACATGGATGGGGTAGCATATAATATCATAGAATATAGAAGATATAATATATCTCATAACCAGACTATGGTAATAACCTATACCTAATTTCATCTGTAGCTATCATCTCTGAAACACCATACTGCCACTACTGGGGAGTAGATATTCAATCGGCACACCATTATTTTATAATCTATATTAATTAGGTCTTTTATTTTTATCATTTTCATTAAATAATTAATTTATTACTAAATATATTAACCATGAAATTATTTCAAGATACATTAATTGACTACCAACATAATTTCCATGTCATCCTAAAAAAAATCCATATTGAATCCATGGTTTCTCAAGATTAATATGATTTCGGCATTTTCATTCCATCAACACCAACCCCATGGGTTAATATATATTTATTAATTATTTTAATCATTCCATAATATAGAAACTCCAGTAAAACAGTCCTTATCTATCACTAAGATTAAAACATGCTACCAAGAACACCTAGTTTCCTAATGCAGTATGGAAAGTAATATAGAAAAAAACATCCATGTCCTTGACCATTAAACGTATTCATTTCAAGAAATATTACATCCTCATAAAATCAATGGGCATACCTAGATTCAAATAATTCCATTATATCTAGTTTAATAAATGAAACTGAAGGACCCTAGAACACCCTGAGAGGGGAGGGGTGAATCAGGGTGTCGAATTTTTATTTTAAACTAATGGATCATGTTCCCGCATTGGTAAGAACCTGTTAATCATTTCTGATGAGAATGAGCTATAAAATAAAAAATCACATTCAAAGCAATGACACATCAATTTTACTTGGTTTACCACAAAGGGCTACATCCAAGTAGCATACGCTGAAAGTGTGTCGGTCATACCAAAACCACTAATCTTCACAAGTTGTGGAATACAAGATTTTAGAAAATTCACTATGTGCTAGGTGCACTGCCTTTATAAGGTTCAGGTATAGCACATTGTGTCCCTCGGATTATTTCTATTGACTCCCCCTTACTAACTGTGTTGGAAGAATATTCACACAGTTTATCGACTTGATAGTCGTTTCAATGGTTTATCATTAAATCATGAATCCTCAAAAATAAATGGATGCTCTGTTGAAGTTACTTTTTCACCCGTAGATGAAGTACACCTTCCAGGTACTGATAAGTACCAAAAAATTCCTTCACAAACTGATTTGAAGCTTTTGCAAGCTTCCTTATGAAAATCAAGAACCACCCGATCCCCCGCGTACTGAGTATCAGGTTTTTTATGTGGGAAACTGTCTTCACGTATCACTGCTACTGACATGAACCCCCTTCGCCCACAGACTACCTCCAACTTCGCGATCATGTACCATTTCCATGTTCCGATTCCACGAACCTCCTCTGCGAAACCCCTCTTGCCAGCAAATTGTTTTGTGTTTGCAGACTTCCTTTTCTTCTGCGTACTAGAGGTCCCCCTCTACATACCTCTTATGGAACCCTCACACTCACGTACCAGAGACTCCTCCTATGTGTACTGAGTCAACTCCTTCCATGTACCAAACTTCTTCTTCCATGTACTGGACTTCCTTTGCAGGTTATGAATTATCGCAAAAACCATCATTGTGAACCACTTCAGCCTTCGTGAACTCCCATCGGCGAACTACCTTCGACCCTTTCTGAAATCCTGAAGAAAAATGTATTTTCTAATAATTTTCAATCTTCATACTAATTAGTGGGGTTAGCAATTCTTATATATACAAAGATACCTACTTAATCCACTAAATCAGGATTTACCAAATCATTAATCCAGCCTCCATCGCTTACAGATTCTTCACCCACCGCGAACTGCAGGCCACCCATGAACTGTTTTCTAATGCGCTCCGTATACCACCTTTACTCATACGTGATAAATTTCATCTATCGACTTCAACCCATCTGTGTAATGAACTTCTGCTCAGCCACGAACTGTTTTTGGTTCCGAAAACCTCACCCACGTACCGCTTTCGCTGCTCTGCGTACCATTCCCGGAACAAGGTACACAACCCATGTATTATGGTACACGATTCTCAGCCTTTTAATATTTTCTTCAACATTATTTATACGATTCACTCCTATGAAGAAATCCTTCATTTCCCAACATCAATCTCCAATTTTTTAGGCCCAAAAATTTGTGAAACACTGGGAAACGGTGCCACCTTAAATACTACTTTCAGCCTCAATCGTATGACATCAGTCCATGAAAACTCCTTAGTCATCTGTGTGCCAATTAACAACAAAAACAAACCAAACTCCATTATTATCAATGAACAACCTTGGTTCCAATAGAAACCCACATGCATATTATAATGCAACTCTTCATCAGAGGCATCAACTATTGCCATGTCATCTAAGCCACCCCATCCACATCACCTCATCCATCCAAGGATCATCAATCCCAACTTCATATCAAATCACGATGTGATGCTCACATATAGTCCACATTACAAGGAATAAAAACCCAAAAATATTATATAAGGAAATATTTTCCCTAAAACAATCTATATAGCCTTCACACATAAATGAGTTGTCATGGATCCAATCACAAGTATCTCGACCTTCTTAATAAAACAAGTAGGTCAGGCTCTAGTAATTATCTTGATCAAATAATTTGTTCTTATTCCATCATGAGTTAAAAGATTCATTATTCACATTTTCCCTCAATAGAAACAAAATTCATAAGATATAACAAGTTATCATATGTTCAACGTTATGTTAGCATCTAAACTAGTTTCAACAAACATAGAGATGTACCATTCTCATTGATAAGACTTTTCATTCCATCATTCTTAATAATAATTATCATGATTCACATTATTTATCAACATAATTATCATGGAATAACACATTTGATTAAGTATTCATCGAATCAATTTTAATTACCATTAACTTATGAGAATTAATAGATTCATTTGGAATTATTATTCTTCTATTAATTTAAAAACCAATTAATAATGACCTGAATTATGTACTTTACCATTTTCTATCAAGGTACAAATTATAATATATATCAACACATTGAGATATAACATGAATAACATAGATATAACATAATATACAAAATCAAGAGGCAAACTGTTATCATTGTATTAAACATAGACCTTTGGTCACAATCCAATTCATTATTATTTTGGTAAAATCATTATTGAGTTTATTCTATTTTCAAAAAAATTGATAGACCCTGATAACTTTATGATTTCACATAAATAGATATAAGAATAAATAAATCACCTACCTCAAAGGCATCGACATTCTTTTCAAGGGAAAAACAATATCATAGATCCTTATCACGCCTCTAGTAAGATATTCATCCCTCTAAAGACTTCATTCAACAACCACACTAACTAAAATCCACAAAATCATTGTTATAATGTTTGAGAGAAACCCCCATGAAATGTTAATAAGTAGTGGGAGGATCAAAATCGATGAATAATAAAATGAAAAGGGTAGGATGTACCCGATATCAATATATGTTGTACATGGGAATCCCATAATTGACCCCCATTACAATGATCCCCAAATTCCTTAATAGAAAATAGTGGATCACCTATCGAAGTGATCCCATAGTCTTGGTTCATTTATTAAGAACTCTATAGGATTCACTATTAGTTTAATAAATAAGGAATATTCCTTCATCACTCTTAGAAGAATTGTTTTCAATATTATCCATAGTGTCGTGAATAAATACTTTCAAACCAAGAACTCTAAATTAATTAAACGTTGGATTTATTCTATTCAATTATTTGTAACCATTTTTCATTAATATAAGTTTAATTAAAACTATATTAAATATATAAAATGTGTTATTCAAATTCTCTATCCAAAAATAAATTGGATGTTCATACTATTTAATTATATTCTGGGTAATTTCTAGAAGTTTTTTATTTTTTCTTTCTACAATATCATTCTGTTGTGGTGTCCTAGGTGAAAAAAAAAGTTATGATGATAGCCATTTGGTGAGATCAAAGATTCAAAGTGTTGATTTTCAAACTCACAGACATGATTTCTTCTTATGTTCCTAATCATATGTCAACTAATATTTTCAAAATATTTAGAATACATGGTAATATAGGACCTGGATTCACTTTTGTGATCTAGAAAGAACAACCATATATACTAAGAAAATTAATCTACAAGAACAAAAAAAATAGTGCTTCCTATTTAAACTTGAAACTCTAGAAGGTGAAAATAAGACCATATGAAAAAACTCTAGTGTTTGAGAAGGTGAAACTTCTTTCTTTGATTTGAATGATTTTTTTATGTTTACCTTTTTGACATGGGTAACAAACATTGTTATTTTGGAATTTTAGTTTAGGTATATCCATGACTAAACCTTTCCTATGGGGATTTATAAGTGACTGGATATTACAATTTCTAAGTCTCCTATGCCAATGAAAATATTCATTGTCAAAGGAACTTAGAAAATTAATATTCGTAGAAAATGAAGAGTCTAAATTAACAGTACAAATAATGTCATTTCTTAAGGCAGTAATAGGAAAAGAATTTTTTGAATATAAATATTATTTTAATTATTCTCAAACATCACATTAAAACCATAATCACATATCTATGAGATACTAGGTATATTAAAATTTAAATCATCTTAAAATAAATCATTAAAAAATAAAACAGTTCTAGAATTACCGATTTGGCCAAGGATAATAATTCCCCCACTGGTATTATCACAAAAAGTTACATTTCCACCCTCAACCCTGATCAAATTATTAAATCATAATTAATATTAAATCATGTTTAAATAATAGGAAAATTATAGGTACCATAGGTTCTAACCAGATCTCTTCAAGTAATTATCCTAAAAAAATTTACAAAAAATTGATTTTTGTACCCAATTATTCTTATACCCAAAAATTTTACTAACTGAGGATTTGTGACCACATAATTTATTAAATGGTTTCCTATAAAAGATATCCCAAAAATTTAGAAATAAATGTTTTTTGGGTCCATAAGAGTAAAAATTATTATAATATTTTCCAAAACTAGAATGAGGAATGAAACTATTCATAAAAAGTATCTCGTGTCCAGGTTGATACCCAATACCATTAATATAATTAGGTGGAGTCTATTTTAAATGTAATTTAGCAAGAATATTTATATATTTGTTTAATATTTCTAGATATTTCTTTAGTTTCTCATTAGAAAAATTTAATTCATTTTTCTCTTTCAAAAGTTCATCATTTTTCGCATTTTCAATAGTAAGGAAAAACATAAAACTAATAATCAAATCATGTCATTCATTTATAAGTTTATATTTTTCCTTAAGTAGTTTGAATATATATTCTAACATGTTAATATTCTAAAAATATATTTATTATAAATTTCATAATAATTGTTTCTATCTACAAAATGATTATAAATATATACAGAGGAATCAGGAAAAACATTGAGTACATTATATGAGTTTTTCATAAAAATGTAACTTTATCGTGCTTATCCTATTGGGTTGTGACGGAATCACTCAAACTATATTCAAAATAACACTATGTTTGTTCCATTGTTTTATTGTATCACTTATTATTTTCATCATTTTTATTTTTTTATTTTAGTTTTAGGAAATTATTCTTTGACATTACCTTGCATATTACACTCATAAAAAATTATTTCATTTGAAGAATAATCATTCCTCCAATCCTACCTCCAATTTATAATATTATCATATTTAAATTTATATATTTTTTTCTTAAATAATGTATCTTCCTTATAAAAAAAACTTTAATCTTTTGGAAATATTGTCCATCTTTTCATCATTTCCAGTATGTGATTCTTCATCACATGAAATTTCATCTTGAATTATCTCATTTTGTATTCAATAATCACATTTAAAGGATATGAATTTCTTTTTTGGTTCATCCTACACATCTCTATTGACATCAGTTTTTTCCTCACACATCATTAACTTTTCAATCATCTCCTTGAAAGATAACTTGCTAACATCACATGATTATCTGAGTGATAATATGGTTTCTCTCCATCATTCTTCTAGACACCTCAACAGGCATATCACTCTGTATTCATTAGAAACAAGATTTCACAATTAATTACTTCTTTTTAAGAACTCATTGAACCTAAGATACATTTAAAAAATAGGCTCATCAAGTTTCATTTTAAAGTTGTCATATTTAATTATATGGGTATTTAAATGTATTTATTTAGCATTATATGTTCCCTCATGAGAAACACCTAAAGTGTTCTAAATTTCAAAAGAATTTTTTCATGAATATATTCTCTTGAATTCTTCATAACACAAATAAAAGTAAAAGTCATTAATGGATTAATTAAAATTATAATATTTAAATTTAATCGGATCAACCCATGTATTTCTCGAGGATTTAGGTATTTTATATTTTTCATTGATAGTAGTACATATTTCAAAACTCATTCCCTCACTATGAAGTTTGATAATGATTTTACACTAAGAATAATTGGTTCCATTTAAAAAGGAGATCTATTGGTAGAAGAAACCTCTATTTCAGTATCCATACAGAAATAAATTTATAAATAACAGAAATCTACGGTCTTTAAAATACAACAAAAATTAGAGTTGGAAGAATTTTTAAAACCATTGATACTAAATGTTTTTCAGAGTGAGTAACTCAAGATAGGGGTGAATTGAGTACCCAATAAAATTTCTGTTAAAAATGTCCCTAATTTAAAATAACTTCACCCAGTTAATTAAAATAGTAGTTTAATATATTTTTTATCATTAAAAATGTTTCTCAAATCTTTATTATGGTCAATTAAAAGAATACATAAAATTATGATAACATTATGAAATAAATTTATATAAACAACTCCATATATAAACACTGGTTAAGACTACCTATTAGAGTAATTTTTTATTGATTAAAAAAATGTAGTAATGGATTAAAATAGAGGGAAAAACAAAAACACCCAATGTAATAAACAAGGTGTTCAGTATCAAGTCGATACATAATCCCATCCATTTGTAAATTTCCTGATTCCAAGAAGTTTATATAACAATAATAGGATACACAACATATATTAGGTGTACAAGAAACATCACAATAAATCTAGTTTCAATGCCTCTTCCATAGTTATATGTGAAAATAAAAACAACAAAGGTCATATAGGGACCTCTTTCAAAATAAAAGTTGGAATCTAGATGAAAATAAATATAGAGAATATCATGTATTCTCCAGTTTAAGTGTGTGAGATAGTGTGTGTAAATATATATACATAGTGAAATAGAACACATCTTGAAATATTAACAAAAAAAGAGTGAAAATTAATAGAGATGAATAAATGAAGGGATTCTCAGCTAGTAACTCTCTAGATGATCGAAAGTTCTTAAGTTGGGCTTGGTGAGAAGATCAAAGAGTTCCTCTAAATGTTATTGTAAAATAGAGTTTCAAAATGTTTTCTTTTCTCTCTGAATATGTTTCTAAAATAATTCTCTTTATTCAATGTGTAAATGAAAATGAACTATGATATGTTCCACAATTTTAGACTCATATTCTTTTATATAGGCATCATGAAAGTTCTCACTCAGATTGACTAAGAAACTCATTTGCACAAGGGTCATATTTTAAAAGAAATACTAATTTTGGTTAGAATTATCATTGAATAATAATCATGAATATCATTTATATCCTCATACTAAACTCTTATTTTTTTCATTAATGCATCCATATAATGGGTTATTAATAATAATTTAATAATCTTCATTCATTAAATACTATAAACTAGACAATGGGATTATTAAATTTTAGTATTGTAGAGAAGAAATGGTGGAATGCGTATATCAAAACTCATGGAGGTAGATCATCTGGAGGTAGTATGAGCCTAGAAGTGGAATGTGTGGTCATACACATTTTGGGGGAAGTATATTCCAAGTACTAGAAGGCATGGGTGATAGAACGCATGAAGGTAGTAAGTGTGGTAGTAGTAGGTAATAGTGGTAGCAAGCCTGGAGGTATAAGTCCTAGTGGTATCATTCATGGTGGTAGCTCTTCTGGTGGTATCACCACTCTTTTAGTAGTAGTAATCTGATTGAAGCATAATTTGGTGGTGGATAATTTTGGAAGTATCTCTTCTAGATTTGGTAAGCTATCGAAGTGTCATAAATTAACTATTTAGGGCCCTTATCAACACATAGCCAATTTTCTTCAAATTATGCTCTAAAAATAATATACTATCATATAATATTAAATTCATCTAAAACATAGGATACCTGATCTGTGATCATTATAAAAAGTTGGTTCTAATAATATCACCCATTTTTATTATCACAAATTTATGTAACGTTACAAACTATGTATAAAACAAAATTATGCATAAATAGATTTGTTTTAAGATTATAAGTCTTCTTAACATTTCAGAAATATAATGTGATATTTTAAAATAAATTTTCTATATAAAAAATACATGAAATAGATTTGGTATCAAATATGTGGTATCAAATCAAAAAAATATAAGTAAATAAATTATATCAATATAAGTATGGATTAAAAGGATAAAAAACATCCAAATATTTATGATATAAAATAATTACTACCATATAATTATCGTGGAAATGAATAAGTGAGGTGTCAATGATAAATAAAAAATCAAATGTTACTTATCAAAGGTATTCAAAGAAAAATTCCCCAACACTTCTCCCCCTGACGGGATTATAAAAAATATATGAAAATATTTGATACACAACAAAAAGAAATATATGAATACGAATAAAAAATAGAGAAATTTCATTAAGAACCTAAATCTTCATATTATAACAAAAAAGAAATATTGAGAAAGATAAAACAAAGTCCCTATCATAGAATATGTTTAATCTAAATCACCCTAATCCTGGAAGATAGGATCAATTAGTCCCTTTCCTCTACTAGAGGTTAGAGGCACTATGGTAGAGGCTAAGGGTGTGGAGGTAGACACACAAAGAGCTGAATTAGTCCGAGGAATCTCTCTGATGATCACTAGTCTGAGATGTCTTGTTGATTCCACTCATTTCATATAGAATGGATAATACTTAGGTGGAAAAAGAGATGATGAAGGTGAATCTATGAATCCTAACATGGGAATGGGATTAGGATAAACCATATATTTACTAGATAAATACATGAAATGATTCATAATATTGAAAAAGACCTTAATGATGTTTCTACCACTTTACAATGAACTGAAAAACCCTTTCTTCACCTCCATTTAAATATTGAGCAGAGGAACCAAAACATTGAGCTAACCTACCTATTCCTTAGACACCCAATTAATAGGTGGAATCCTTAAATTTTCATCCAAAAAAAGTAATTATAACTCAATTCCTACTTGGTATACACCTTATATAGATTGTATTTGATGTCCTTGGTGATGGTTTCCCTCTCACTTCAGACATCATTCAAACACACTCTTACCAGTTTGTATATGTGCTCACCCTTATGCCTGATTTGACATAGGTCAACGTAAAGAGAAGAATGTATATCTACCATAATAGATTATAGCACCGCTCTGTCTATAGACCGGATCATCTATGCATCAACTGAGTTAGAATGAGGTCGAGCACTAGATGTAGAGGCATCAATAGGAACACTTCCCAATATACACAAAAAAGAAACATGACTAGTAGTAAAGGATTTCCTCATCTCCACCATCACAGATATCATAGCCTCCATCTCATTCACCAATCTCTTATTTTCAATTTAAACAAACCGAGTAAGTATATTTACCTTTGGATGTATATTTAAAAACCCAACTCAAACAAATTTATGTGATCAACTTCACTAAGATGTGTAATAAGAGGTGTCTCAGACCTTAAAACTCAACCAAAATCAGAAATAAGTATCTCTATTAAAGGATTTAAATATTCTTTGGATAAAAAAATTGATGGTGCAACAGAAGAAACAATAGGTGTAGGTGCAACATCTCTCTCAACACTTGGCGTAGTAGCCTTTGCAAGGATCTGATCTTTTAGAGGGAATTCTTGAAACCCACCTACACAAAAAATCTACTCAATTAAGGATCCCATGGGATATATCAAATTACTAACTAAAATAGAATTTCCATAATGATTTAGTTGAATAGAATGTTCATCACCACTCTCATCATCTTATGAGCCTGCATAAGACAAGCCAAGTATCTTGGAACTAGCAGAAGGCCCCCCCTTAAGTGATACCTCATCTTGCACTCTGGAAGAACCACCTTAAGAATCTCTAGGAAATTCATCTTCATATCTAAATTAATTGGACACTGAATATTCTAGAACATGTTGGACATACTCTGGGAACATTTCCAACTCATCAAGTGTAGGTACCTCTACTCTAGATGAATTTATATCTGCAACATGTTTAGGCGAAACACTATAACCAATGAAACCTAGGAATTCCTCTCCTTTAAAAATTATTATGGTCTCACCTATAGTAAATGAAACATCAAAAATTGGTTTTGTAGGAACATATCTCTCCAAATAATGATATTTTATATAATCAGGTCTTTTAATAGAAGTTACTAAAGAAAAAGGTTAAGGGTGATGGGATTGAGTCTTTTCAACATCATTAGCATCATCATGATCAGGTCCATCACTATTTCTATCCTCATCATCATATCCATTATCTATGTTACCATTTTCACCATTATTATCATCCGTAGAACTATATGAGACCTCTAATAATTCAATAGAAGTATTATAAGAAATCATGATATCCTCGTATCTAGAGACCTCAGTCTCATCATCATTATCATCTCTTTCACTGTAAAAAATCTCTCTGATAGAGAGAGAAGTAGGCTTACTTACAGGTCAATAACAAATAACTTTTTTCATGGGGATATCTAGGTAACTACCCTTTCAAATTCTTCTTCTTTATCCACATCCAAATCAACTTTATCTTCTTCATCATAATATTCCACTATTTCTAGGGCTATAAGCTGGGATCAATAGTGTTCTTTAGTCTAGAAGGATGGTCTACAAGATTAAAATTCTCATAGTTCTATTCATTATCTTAAAACCACTTTCTAATCAATGGATTAAAATTAATTTTCAATATCATTCAAGTAACCTTACTTAGGTAAAAGTCAATTAACATCACTTCAATTTCCTCCTAGTCAACTATTGGGAATTTGGTTTCCAACATAGCAGAAATTAACTTGGGTTAACTAAGAGATTTGGATATAGAATATTAATTACTCACTTCGTAATATGCACCATGAGGTATCTAAAAAGATTAATATTATCCCATTATTTAATAATTAATATAAGATACACATATTGATATCTCATAGTACTAAAATCCCTTATTCTGGGACATAACATATGTTAAATAACCTTGAATTGGAATCTACATTCACCATCCAAATCAATAGGAGGCATTCTCAAGGTACTATCTCTATTTAGCTCTAGAAAAAACATTTCATAAAAAAATGACTCATTATCATTGGGGAAAAAATTTTGCTAGTCTTCAAAAACTCTACGATGTGGCACATTGATAAACATCTCCTGCTCTTTTGAATAAAATGTGAACTATTTACTATCTATCATGCTTAAAATGGAATCCTTCTTTTCCCAAAAACTAAGATATGCATATTGATATAATGGGTGAAAAAAATGAGATAAAGGTATGTCAATTTAGGAGAACAAATCTAGCCATCTCTGGTCATGGATCACATTGAGCACCAATAAGTGGCTATAATGAAACCATTCTACATCCACTTCCTTTTCAATAACAACCTTGTAGTTTGAAGGTTGGGAGTTATTTATCTCAAAAAAATATTTTATCTGTTATTATCTAGAGAATTTAGAAGTATGTGATCCTCTAGGAGATGATACTATAGGTATTTTCACTCTCACCATTTCAGCGAAATGAAGGTTGAAGCAATGGTGTGAGAAGGCTGAAGGTTGGGAGAGAAAAGGATGGTGAAATAGCATGAAGGAGGGAAGTATGAGTTAGAGTGACTAAAATTTAATGATTAGTCATGGTTTTTCATTTAGGTATTTAAATTATAAAATTATAATAAAATATAAATTATTTTATCGACTAAAAAATTAATATGTAAAATTATTAAATTCTCTAAAAAAGAGGTTCAATGGTAGCATAATAAAAATAAATACCAATAGCATCCTAATAGTGCACTATCCAAATGGTGGATTATTCTAATCGCAGATCATTAAAATGGCTGATCATTCCAACTATGGATTTTCCAATAGTGGCTTGTCTAACAATGGATTGTCCAACAGTGGCATTCACAAAGGTGGCTTTTCTAATAGTGGATTCTCTAAGATTAAAGTCTAAACAAAATTTATATTTTCTAATTTATGTATGATGTAGATTAGTAACTTAAAATTAAATGGTTTTATAAAAATATCAACAATATGATGTTCACTTCTTATTAATTCAAGAGTTATATCACAATTATGAAAATGATCTCTAAAAAAGTGATGTATTACATCAATATGCTTTGTTCTACAAGGAGACACATGATTATTAGAAATGTTTATTTCACTTGTGATGTCCCAATTTATAGTGGAAATCCTGATTGATATTTATAATATATAAGTTTAGGTTTCATCCATAAAATTTGTTCACAAAAAACTCCTACTGGTATGTATCTAGATTTAGTAGTAGATAGTGAAATTGAATTTTCATTTTTACTACACCAAGATACTAGTGACTTTCCCAAAATAAATCATGTTCTAGAGGTTCTTTTTCTATCTAAATTAGGAATGCTATAATATGAATATATATAACTTACTAAATCAAATTATTGTCCTTTGGGATAGAAATATCCTAAATTGGATATATATTTGAGGAATTTAAAAATTATTTTTTAAAAAAATAAATGAGAATCTTTCGGATTTTGTTGAAAATAGGCACGCATACACACACAAAAATTAATATCTAGTCTACTAGGAGTTAAGTATAGAATTATTCCAATTATACTTCAATAATTTGTTTGATCAACTCACTTTCTAGAATTATCATGATCCAATTAATAGGTCTTACTCATGGGAGTTTCACAATATTTAGTGATATCCATACCAAAATATTTAGAATATATTGAGTGTAATAATGATGATTTAAAATAACACAATATTTATTTTGAAAATTCTGAAAATCAATAAAGAATTTTAGTTCACCTATTAAACTAATTACAAATTTATTTTTCATCATATTTAAAAAAATAGTACATAAATAATTGGTAGAAGATTCAAAAATAATATCATGATCATGGATGTGAACTGGTATAACATCTTCTGAGATTGTTTTTATAAAACGAGTAGGATCATCTATACCTTTGGAAAAACCAATTGAAATCCCAAAAGTGGTGAGCCTATAATACAAATATCTAGGAGCATGTTTTAAACAATATGAATCTTTTTTAAATTTAAAAACATGATGTAAAATATGATTTTTTTTAAATACAGGGGTTTGTTCAACAAACACATTCTGAACTATATAAGCATTTACAAATTAAATTTTCACATCCATTTGATAAAATTTAAAATCCAAATGTACTACATAGTTGTGTAGTATTCTAATGGATTCAATTATATATACTGGTGAAAAGGTTTCCTCATAGTAAATTCCTTCCTCTTGACTATATTCTTATGTAACCAAACAAGCATTATTTATTACTATATTATCTAGATCATCAAATTTGTTTCTGATCTCCCACTTAGTGCAAATAGTCAGAGTTTATTTCATTCTAAATAAAACATCCCAAATGATATTCCTTTAGAAATTATTATGTATTTATTTCATTCCAATCACCCTAAATTCATCATTAAGTTAATCATTGATGTTCTTTGATTTAAGATAATATATGAATGCTAGAAGTTCTACCTAGTTTCTAAGATAATCTCTAAAATATGTACCTCAATATAGGTCTCTTACTATGTAATCTAGTGGATGTTTTATATGAGTCCTAACAGCTCTATGAAAAGAAGGTCTAACAAACTCATTATCTTCTACAGGTTCAGGTTCAGGTTGTTCCTCAAAACTGCATTATTTTTTTCCTATTTTACAAAATTCTTAGAATGTTTGTCATGTATATTCATAATTTATATATTTTACTCAATGTTTTCTAAATGAGTGTCACTAGTTTAGAAAAAAAAATTAGGTCGGTTATTTTTTATTTTTTACCTCGGCTTTTGGCCGATGTTATAACAGGAGACATTATAAACATTGTTTTTTATGTCGGTTATTTAAAAACTGATGTAAAAAACACAAATCTGAAGAATTTTTCACATCGGTTGATAAAAAACCGATGTGGAATATGATTTGGAGTCTTGGTTTATTATATTGGTTATTTAATAACCGATGTGTTATATACTCTTTCACATTAGTTATTATATAACTGACGCCATAAATCACTCCTCCAAAGAGTTTATCACGTCGGTTATTTTAATAACCGACCTGATAAACATGTCTGCCAATAGGTTTCCCACGTCGGTTAAATAATAACCGACATGAAAAAGTATCTACTATGAAGGTTATAAAATAACCAATGTAAAAACCAATTCCCATGCATTTTTTACATCGGTTATAAAATAATTGATGTAAATTTTTGTTTAATAAAACTGAACAACCACTGCTATACCCAGCCAAAAGAAGACCTAAAAAGGGCCAAAGGCAGACAAAAAACAGACCAAAACTAGACCAGACCCCGCCCCCATTAGACAGTCCCCACCACACCCCAGGGTAGCCCCACCCCACTGGACACCCCTGAACCAAAAACAGACCAAAACCAGACCCTAACCCTTCCCCCCCCCACCCCACTAGATAGCCCCCCCACACCCTTGGACACCCACACCAATAGACACCCCCCAAACCCTTAGACTGCCCCACCCCCTGGATAGCCCCCACCCCCTGGGACAGCCCCCACACCCCTAGACAACCCCCACCCTCTAGGACACCCCCACCCCTAGACAGTACGCACACCCACTGGACAGCCCTCCCACACCCCTGGAAAACCCCCACCCCAATAGACACCCCCACACCCCTGGAAAGCCCCCACCCTCATGGACATCACCCACCCCCTGGATAGCCCTCCCACCCTTCTGGGCACCCCACCACCATGGACCTCCCCTTCCCCCACACACAGACCCCTGGATTGCCACCCCACCCTCTTGGACACCCCAACCCCCTGGAAAGCAACCCCACACCCCTGGATAGCCCTCCCACACCCCTAGAAACCCCCACCCCCACCCCACCCCAGTGGACATCCTTCCCACACCCCTGGAAACCCCCACCCCACTAGACACCCCCCACACCCCTAGACACCCCCTGGATAGCCCCCCCCCCCCCCCCCACCCCACTAGAAATCCCCCCCCCCCACCCCTAGATTTCCACCACCCTCTTGAACACCCCCACCCCATGGAAATCACTCCCACGCCCCTGGACACCCCTCCCACACCGCTAGAACCCCCCCCCCCACCCACTGGACAGCCCCCCCACCCCTAGAAACACCCCGCCCTACTGGACACCCCCCACACCCATGGACACCCCTAGACATCCCCCCACTCCCCTAGACAGCCCTTCCACCCTCCTGGACACCCTCCAACCCCCTTGGACTACCCCCTAAACCCATGGACACCCAGGACACCCCCCACCCCAGTGGGCAGCCCTACCACACCCCACTGGAAACTCCCCTCACACCACAGGACATCCCCACCTTCCTGGACACCCTCCCACCCCCTGAACTACCCCCACCCCCATGAAAATCGTGGACACCCCCACCCCACTGGACAACCATCCCACACCCCTGGAAACCTCACTCACCCCACAGGACAACCCCCCCCCCCCACCCCCCCCCCCCCCACACACACACACCCCTAGACACCCCCTAGATAGACCCCCACTCCCCTGGACATCCCTCCTACCCTCCTGAAAATACTCCCACCCCCTAGAATACCCCCATCCACATGGACACCCTAGACACCCCACCCCACTGGACAACCCTCCCATAACCCTGGAAACCCCCCTCACCCCACAGGACACCCCCACACCCATAGACACCCCCAGGACTGCCCCCCACTCCCCTGGACAACCCTCCCATCCTCCTGGAAATGCTCCCAAACCCCTGGAAACCCCCCACTACACTGGACACCCCCCCCCCACACACACCCTTGGACCCCCCCCCCCCCCACCCCCAAGACCAGAATCCATAACAGAAAAATCAACATAGGTAGACCAAAACAAGAATTAGAGAAAAAAATAAACATTCACATATATAAAATTCAAAACATACGATGTAAACATAAAAAAACTAAATTCAACCTAAACGACTACCAAATACACAATTACAATGACAATATTCAAAATTACATTTTACACTACAAACAAACTAAAATCCAATCAAACCTGTAAACTAATTTAACCATTCCACTTGTAAGTGTTTGACCTCTTGAGTGTTATAAGGTTGAGGGTCATCAAATAGCTACAAATTTAAAGGATAATAGTTAACATTTATAATTAATAAATCAAATGAAATATTATACCAATTTTTAAAAGCAAATCTTACTAGGTCAAAGTTCATAAATGTTCCAGTTGTCATTATTTCATATATAAATCTTAATATATAATATCCACACTTGATGATGCCTTTTTGTTCATGAAAATTATATTTGAATGAGTGTAAATTAAATAAATTATTTTTATGTAATAAATAAAAAGGTACAAATTTTAAATGGATATTTACCTTTACATTTACATATTTTATCTTCTCACTCCTTTTCTTTGTGTTTTTTTGAAAGTAGACCCTTCCCCTGTGAGAAAATACTACGAATGGGATAAATTTAAAATTAATTATAATATATAAAACTATTGAAAAACTGAAAATTACTTTTACAAAATATTCTTAAAACTTTCCCACACATCACCATGGACAGAGCATATCCAATAAAGTGTTTTCTCCCTTGGGAAAAAACACCTAACATCCAATGATCACTGATAAAAGAAAATTTAAGGTTATTGGTTTTTTATGTTAAAATATAATGAACTCTCTACCATAGATGATTTTCATACCTCTCAAAAAAAGGAATCATCGACCATTGTGTGACTACATTCTGTTCAAATATTTCAAAGATATAAAGTAGTCTTTGTTCCTCATCCAATGCATGTGATTTAGGGGAAATCAAATGCGGGTCCATGAGTCGATATACATCTGTATGATCATTCTTCTCACAAATCATATAAATATACCTAATTCAAAATAGTCATAAGTATATATTTTAATAAATATAAAGCAGGGAAAATGTGTTAATACTTACATGGAAAAAAAATTCACCACGTTGATGCCCAACTTGTCTCCCTTAACAAGCTTCATGATATCAGTTTTCACAATCCCCATAATTATTTCACATCCACAAATATATTCTTCCATTGTAAACTCGTAACGAACCACCAAAAAATTTGAATATCTTGACAATCTGTTAAGACTATAAGACTCTATATCTAATGTTATATCCATTTGTCTTTGTTTTTGTATATAACATATTTCTTTACTTTGAATTATTCCTAAAACATAAATAGAAAAATATATTAGTTTTCAAATGATATAAAAACTTTAATAAAAATAAATAAATAAAAGATATAACATACATACCTCTATGGTAATGAGTCGCAGAAGTCTGGATGGCCAAATTAAAAAATAGCTGATACTATGTCCAATTGTCATCTCTTCATCTGTAGGTAATGGTACTCAAGCTGATCTATGTATAATATCCTGTACAGTGACCCTATGATTCACTACCTCTAACTTTTGATGATGAAATGTATCTCCTATACAATATACCATCCCATATGAAACCACATGATGTTGAGGATCATCAACATATAACTCGCAATAAGTAGGTAGCTCCAGCAGAGGTGTATGATAAAAAATGGGGTCCACAGGATGAGGTGGGGGAGTGGGAGCTACTGGAGGAGGTGGAGGATAAATAATGGGCACTGTAGGGGGGAGGTGGATGAGTGGGAGCAGCGGTCTGTAATTTTCTTTGCATGTATGCAAAAATAGACTATACCAACGCTCTAAAATTTTCCTCCATCGTTGCATTAATATTATGAACTTCATCCTAAAAGGATTATTTTTTTATAAACACCCTAAACAGAAGAAGTTGAAGAATGTGGGAACACTTTTTCTACCAATAAACCTGTCGGATATCCTCGTACATGACCAGGATGTTTGGGATTTTCTAATGCTGCAGATAAAATATCTTCCCTCCCAGCAGCTGTAAATACCCCCTATGAGCTCTACTCCTCAAGAAAATCCTATATTAATTAATTGAACATTTATGTAATGATTGAAATTATATAAAAAATATAGTTAACTTAAATAAATAAAATAGATATCTTACAATCCGCTCAAATATGATTCTCGAATATTTCGAAAGATATTTCCTTTTTTTCCCATCCGAGCTCTCTTCCATTTTTCATGTCTAGATGGGGGGATGGAAGGGCCACCTCTCCAGAGCATTAAGACTCAGCTCTTAGTTTTTGTAATTTTTCCACCATAATTTGTTCTTCCAATAATGTATACCCTCCCCGAGATAAAATAATAGGGTATACGTTTTTATATTGGATCTCTTGATGATATTTCCTTGTTTGCTATTAATTAAGAATAAGAAATCATTAACAAAACATTAATAAGGTCATTTAAATAAGGAATCTTATAAAAGTTTACATTGCCCTTACCAAATATGAATCTTTTCTTCTACTTTCAATAAACTGTCTCCATGTGTCTTCATCTATGAAAGGATATATATATGACATGGATTTTCATGACTCCTATGACCAAAAATGAAATCAGATGAGAGGTTTGATTTGAAATCCCTCCACCTCCTAGCATCCATCGATAAGCATTTCTTCTTAAATTCTCCAGTGTCATAAATATCAAATGTTATCTGATAAAGAAGAGGTTAAACATATTATATATACTAGAAACATTTAAATAATTGACAAACAATAGAAAAAGATCTTACCAAAATCATCTCCCACAACTGAGATATTATCACTTTGTCCACACTTCTCCAGTCATCATACAAAATTATTACTTTTCTATTACCCTGAGTTGATATAAAACACTTAAAATCTTTTGCATTTAGACCTCTAGGAATATCATTCTAATCAAACTCAACGAGAATCCGCTGTTCCTGTGTACGGAAAGTGATAATTTTGGTAAATGTGTGCACCCACGTTTACCAACTCTTGAACTCTTTGTCATTCTGGGATCTCATGAGGAAGATTGGGGAACATAAAGAGGATCATGTGAATATTCCTCCTCATAGGTATGACAAATATGCTCATCTCCAGAATCATGTGGTTGATCAACTGATTGATCTATCATTATCCTTTAAATCAAAAAAACAAACATTAGTTCACAACTATACAAATTAAAATATTACAATACTAATGTAAACATAAAATAGAAAATTGTGTTAAGTTACATAATAATAAACACGGATAATATGGTAAGCATGTTAAACCATGGTAAAGATGGTAAAGATAGTGATGATGGAAAACATGGTAAACATGGTAAATGTGTTAAAGTAATTGTCATTCAACAAAAATAATAGATATATAATTTATGTAATGGTAAACATGATAACATAAACTAAACAAAATTAAAATAACCAAAAACTTATACTAATTTGTTTTAATAAGTGTATTAATAAAGAAAAAACTTACAATATCTTACATTTTATGAAAATTATAAATGTAAACAAGAAATAAAAATATGTTTCCTGTAATATTAGGATTGTGAAAATGGATTGTTTTCTCAGATTTCATCATCGTGATCATTTCCTATGGAACAAATCATGTCTTCAACATGCTCATCATTATGTTCTGTTAATCTTTCCACGGAAGTAGGGATCTCAAATAAATCAGCATCTTCATCAAGTTGATCCTCACCAACATATTATTTTTTCCTTGTAAAACAATAACCCACTTCATATCTGATTGATCTACTTCATAGAATTTTTTTTTCACATGTTTCCACTATAAAATAATCAACAATGTCTTCCAATCTATTCAGAATAACCATTTTCATTCCAAATTCATCATGTATGACACTTTTGTTACCAATAAACCATTTAAAATTAAAAATAGGGACTTCAATTTTAATGTAATCAACCTCCCATATTTCTTCAATCACTCCATAATATGCACATGATGCATAAATTGGGTTTTTGTCTATAGCACTCGAAAAATGCATTGCTTCTGAAAACACCAATACACGACTATTCTAAACTTCACTTATGTTATTCTGAGCTTTCAAATGAAATGCATATCCCTTAATGTCATAACCGGACCATGTTATTACATTTAAACATGGACCACCCACTACCCATTTTAATATCTCTGATACATCTGATATACCAAGCAAGGTCTTTTTAAACCATAACCAAAAATATTTTGTTGTGCTCATTCAAAATCCACATTTGTTTCTTCTTTGGATGAAATTGTTTCAACACATTAATATGCAATTTGATATATGGTTGAGCATCATCTATGTTATTCAAGATGTATAATTCTAACTTCTTCATCTGTTCAGCTGACAACTATTTGACTTTCAATCCATGATTCCCCTTTCCCTCATTATTAACTAGTTCATGGATTGATGGAGGCAAACCTATGTGCTATGTCGCAACCAAGTATCTCATACAAAACTCTACAATATCCTTAGAAATATGATTTTCAATAATGGAGGATTCAGGTCAATATGGATTCTTAACATACCCCTTCAATATTTTCATATACCATTCAAAAGGATACATCCAACGAAGATATAAAGGTCCACGAAGCTTTATTTCTCGAACCGGATGAATCATTAAATGCACCATTATATCAAAAAAAGATGGAGAAAAATACAATTCCTATTTACAAATTATACAAATTTCATCCTTTTACAAAAATTTCAAAGCATTTACATCAATCACCTTATTACAAATTGAATTGAAAAAATAACACAACTTCATTATAGTCTTTCGACACGGATGAGTAATATTCCACGCAATGAAACTGGTAGAAGTTGTTGCATCATGATGTGACAATCATGAGATTTTATACCTATAAACTTAAAATCATTAAATGAGACAAAATTTATTACATTTGAAGAATAACCTTGAGGAACTTTGATATCATGAAGACACAAAAAAAAGATAATTTTCTCCCACTTGGATAATGTATGACAAGCTGAGGGAAGAAATGTATGTCTTCCATTAAGAGTTGGAGCTAACTCCAAAAGTATTCCCATTAATAGTAAGTCTAATCTTTCATCCAACCCATCTTTTGTCATCCCTTTAATATCTAACAATTTTCTAATCAAACTATCACAGATATTCTTCCCCACGTGCATGACATCAATATTATTTTTAACTTCATGATATCTCCAATATTGTAGCTCAAAAAATATTGACCTTTTCTTCCAAATATGTCTATCATTACCATATTTCTATGTCTTTACCAATATCATATCAAGGTTTTCCACCCTATCATAATACAGATTAGGGGATAAAGGTTTTGGAGCAATATAAAATTCTTCGGATCCATTGAATTCCTTTTTTAGTCTTCTATAAGAGTGATCTATAGGGAAAAACATTAAATGAACCATGTACATTGTTTTCCTCCCATGATGAAATTGACAATATGAAGTCTTTTTTTCACAAATTGGACATGATTTATGCCCTTTAACACTGTATCTAGACAAATTTCCATATTCTAGGAAGTCATTTATAGTGAACATAAGCACTGTATACAGTTGAAAATAATCCATTTTATAAGAATCATACACCCTAACACCATCCTCCCATAAATGTTTCAGATCATCAATCAATGGTGATAAGAAAACATCAATATCAATTTTGGGTTTCTTCAGACCAGAGATCATTATACTCAACATGAAATATTTTCACTTCATACAATATTTAGGAGAGAGGTTGTAAATTACCAATAAAACAGGCCATGTACTATGTTTGCTACGGAGGGTTCGGTATGGATTCATTCCATCTGTGAACAACCATAGTCTGATATTTTTAATTTCATTTCCAAATGTAGGATATTGATCATCAATTTTCCTCCATTGTGGACAATCAGCTTGATGACGTATTTTCCCATCACATATCCGCTCATCAGCATTCCATCTTAGCCTTTTTGCATCATGTGAATTTGAAAATAAATGTTTCAAATGATGAATTATAGGAAGATACCAAAATACCTTGGAAGGGATCTTTGTAATCTCTACATCAGCCTGTGATTTTTCTTTCACCTTATACCGTCATGTCCCACATTTAAGACACTCTGATAGAAATTAATATTCCTTTCTATATATCACATATTCATTCAAACAGGATTGTATTTTCTTGTATCCCAATCCCATCGGTAATAATATTTTCTTGGCCTTATAATGTGAATCTGGAAGATTGTTATCTTTTGTAAGAATGTGATTCATCTATTATAGTAGCTCTGTAAAACTTATGTCACTCCATCCATGTGTTGCCTTCAGGTTAATCAATATTAACACCACCAAAAAACCATAAAATCCATACATCCAAGACATAGTGGTTTTTCAGTATCTCCATATAGCCCCCCAACCTGTCAGTTCTATCTCAATTTGTTCTACTATAATATCGTGACTAATTTCTTCAATTCCATATGAGTTAAAATCTTGCGAATCATCATCATTAGTAGATCTGACATTCTGTCCAGTTTCACCATGCTAAATCTAAGGGATGTAACTTAGATTAAAACCATGACAAATCAAATAATCTTTGATCTCTCTAATTTTAAAATTATTCATATTAAAACATTTCAGGCATGGATAGAAAAACATGTCACTTCTTGGAACATTTCGTTTAGAAAATTTAAAAAAGGCGTCAACACCTTCCTCGTATTCATTACTCGTTCCATGTTCCGTAATCCAACTATGATTCATTATTACCTATAAAAAATATCAACATTATACATATTTTTAAGATAATAAAAATATATGTTTATATGACAAATATCATAATTTGAATGTAAAACAATTTTGAAATATTGATCAAATCTATGCATATTTAAAAAAAATATGCTTGAAAATGAGTTTAAAAATAAAATATAGTTAGATATAATAGTTTTAAATTCATCTTGGATCCTTTCCTCTTAAGGTACACAAAGAATACATCCTGGTGCAACTAGATAACAAATTCACCCTTTTGTAAAAAAGAAACATGAAGTATAAATATTAAAATATGTATACATTCACTACTGAAAATTACACAGATCCCAATGATTTGAAACCTCTGGATAATCCCCCACCCCTTTAGATAGCCTCCCACCCCCTGGACACCACCCCCACCCCCTGTACACCCCCACCCCTCCTGGACACCACCCCCATCGCTACCTCTTTTGACACCCACTGGACACCCCCAACCCTCTGGACAACCCCCACCACTGAACATCCCCCCAAACCCTCTAGACTGGCCCCCACCCCCTTGGATAGCCCCCACCCCCTTGACATCCCTCAACCCTCTGTACAGCCCCCACTCCTAGACTTCCCCCACCCCCTTGACATCCCCCACACCCTTGGATATCCCCCACCACCTTTGACACCCCACCCCCTTGGACCCCCCCCCCCCCATACACACACACACACACCTTAGGACTGCCCCCCACCCCCATGGACAATCTGGACACCCCCAACCCTCTGGACAGCCCCATCCCCAACCCCTGGACAACCCCCCACCCCCTTGGACTGCCCCCACCACATGTACAACCCCTCAACCATCTGTACAGGCCCCCACCCCTTGACATACCCCCACCCCTCTGGACATCCCCCCATCCCTCTCGATAGCCCCCACCCCTCTGGACAGCCCCCACCCCTGGACAACCCCCCAACCCTCTAGACAGCCCCCACCCCCAGGACACCCCACCCCCTAGACACACCCACCCCTTCGACACCCCACGCCCTGTAGAACCCCCAACCCTCTGTACAATCCCCAACCCCCTAGACATCCCCCCTCTAGATAGCCCCCCCACCCCTCTAGACATCCCCCTCCCCCACCCCTCGGTATAGCCCCCCACCCCTGGACAACCCCCCAACCCTCTAGACATCCCCCACCCCCAGGACACCCCCACCCCCTAGACATCCCCCCCCAACCCTCTAGACATCCCCCAACCCCTTGGACAACCCCCACCCCCTATACATCCCCCCCCCCCACCCTTTGTATAGCCGCCAACCCTCTTTACAACCCCCACCACCTGGACAACCCCCCACCCCTCTGGACAGCCCCCACCCCTCTCGACATCCACCACCCCTCAGGACTGCCCCCACCACTGGACAGCCCCCAACCCTCTAGACAACCCCCACCCCCCAGGACACCCCCACCCCCTTAACACCCACACCCCCTAGACCGCCCTCGGACCCCCCTCAACACCACCCCAACCCCTTGGACACCCCTACCCCATTGCAAATCCCCCTCACCCCATGGAAACCACCACACCCCCATGGACACCCCCGGGACACCACCACCCCTTGGACAACACCCACCCCCCCCCACCCCCCCCCCCCTCTGGATAGCCACCCACCCCCTAGATAGCCCCCCTAACCCTCTGGACAGCCCCCAACCCTCGGGCCAGCCCCCACCCCCTGGAAAGCAATCCAACACCCCTCTAGATATCCCCCACCCCCTGAAAACCCCCTACCCCCTTGAACAACCCACTCACCCCTCTGGACACCACCACCCCCCTGAACACCCTTATCCCCTTGGACATCCCCATCACCCCCCATGGACACCCCCCCTGGACACCCCCAACCTCCTTGGATAGCCCATGCACCCCCTCGACACCACCCCCACCCCCTTTGATATCCCCGGCACCCCCTTAGAAACCCCAACCCCCTTGGACATCCCCCACACCCCCCTGGACACTATCCCCACCCTCTTTGACACCCCCTAGACACCCCCACCCCCTAGACAACCCCCCACCCCCTGGACACCCCCACCGACTTAGACAGCCCCCACCCCCCCCCCCCCCCCATCACCTTGGACATCCCCTGTATACGCACACATACAAACAAACAAAAATCATAAGCTTGCATGATATCACTTCCATGGTTTATTTTACCAGAAAAAAATTTAGCATCATATAAATGAACACTATGAAAGCTAAATTGACAAACAGAACAAAGTTAGAAAAATAACATCTCAAAAAATTGGATTAGGGCATCATGAAAACTAATAATTGAAATCGAGTTGTGTGAGGATTACTTTAGTGTTGCGAGTCGACCTGATAAATCTGGTGACAATAAAGATGATGAATGATGTTGTAAAAACGTGTCTAGAGGGAACGACTTCAAAGAATCCTTTCTAGGTTTTCCATGAGGGAGAGACGAGTCACAGGTCGCCCGATCGAAGAAAGTAGAATGACTGAATACGAGGCGTGATAAATCATTTAAAAGACTTATCACATTAGTTATTAAATAACCGACTAGATAAGATATTTTTTTCAATTTTTATAAAGTTTGTTATTTAATAACAGATATAGAAAATAATTTATGACGTCAGTTATTCTATAAAAGACATTAGAAATGGAGATTTATCATGTAATTTCTTATAACAGACGTGATAAAGCGCCGAGCTTTTCTATATCACATCAGTTATAAAAAAACTGACCAGATAAAGCACTCTAGATTCTATTTTCACATCAGTTATACATAATCGACATTAAAATGATAACCTTAGTATTTATCATGCCGGTTATAAAATAACCAACATAAAAAATGGATCCTGATTGATATATCAAGTCAGTTATAAAATAACCGACGTGATAAATTTATTTTTACAACTTTGCACATCAGTTAAATAGAATCGACATGAAAAATGCCAACGTGTTAAACTTTTTTTTCACTAGTGTGTTCGGCTCATGTTGATCTGTCTCAAAAAAATTAACATAAAAAGATTCTTCCATGGTATTGGTTCTTTTATTAAACACTTTATATTATTTACTAGATGTTTAATAATCATGGAATATTCCTTCATAAATCTTGGAAGAAAAATTTTTAAGATTATCCATAGTGTTAAGAATAAAGAATTTAAAACTAAAAACTAAAAAATAATTAACCATTAGATTTTTAATATTCTATAATTCCTAAGTATTTTTCTTTCATAGAGGTCTAATTAAACTTATATTAATAAAATAACATTATTTATTCATAGAATCTACCAAACATTAAATAGGAATTTTATAGTTATTAAGCATAGTCTGGGATATTTGATGAAGTACTCTATTTATTCTATATATAACACCATTATATTGTGTGTTCCAAGGAGTAGAAAAGTTTTTATTATATCTATTTGGTGAGCCAAAATATTTAAAGTCATTATTTTTAAACCCATGTTTTTTGTCACTTTTTATGGTCTCAATCCTAAGTCCACTATTATTTTTAAAAGATTTAGAATACTTGGAAAAATTAGAGTAAGATTCAATTATTGATTGATAGAAAGAATAAAAAAGTATATCATGAAAATTAATCTTCAAAAACATAAAAAAGTGCTTCCCATTTAAACTAGAAACTCTAGAAGTTTCAAACAAGTTTATATGAACCAAATATAGCGGTTGAGAAGTTGAAATATCTTCCTTTGATTTGAATGATATTTTTTGTTGTTTCCATTTTTAACATGGGTTAATGACTTTTTCATTTTGGAAGTAGTTACCATTCTATGTGAGTGAATGTTAAAATGGAATATTCTCTTATGCCAAATCTAAGATTCTTTGTGAAAGACACTAAGATGGTAAATATTTTTTAAAAATAATCAGTCTAAATTAATAGAGAAAATATATTTATTTATCAGTGTAGTCGACACTAAAGAATTTTTTAAAATAAAAAAATTGAAATAATTATTTTCAAACATCACATGAAACAAATAATCACATTGCTGTGAGATACTGATAATATTATATATTAACCCATTTAAAAATTAAACTTAAAAAATGAAAACTGTACTAGAATTACTAACTTGGACAATGAAAATAATTTTTTCTCTAGCATTGTCACAAAAAGTGACTTTTCCACCATCCACCATGATAAAATTATTATAACTTGAATAATATCCATTAATGTGTCTGGAATATTGATGAACGTTGTCATGCATGCTCTCAAAAATGTTTATTTATGATTTTACTAAGTGCAGCATAGTGGCTAACCTAGGTAATTCTCTCAAGGAGGAATTTAATTAATCAACTATTAATAGGCTTTATGTAAGTAAGAAAATAGTTCAAAATAAATTAAAATAATGATGTAGGGTTTGTTTCTGACTTTTTAAATTGTAAACTAAACAAGAAAATGAGAAGTAATAAACAAGAGAAAATTTCTTTAAAAACACTTATATGAGAAGATGTAGTTCATCTAATCTGTACCCTTCATAATTAATTTATCATTATCCCATATGATTATAATTCATTAAATTGTAATCCAAAACTGTGTCAACCCCCAAACCCTACAGAAATTAACACAACCAAAAATACTGAAAAAACGAGCCTTCGGTAAACTTCAGGACTTAAAATACCAGCACCTTGCCTTGATTGTGATCCAAAATCCAACTTATGGTCAATGTTCAATTATGGATGTATATCCTCCCTGGATTTTATAATTAATTGATCCGGGGATGAGACTTGAATCCTACAATTCTATCCCAAGTTGATTAGATTTTGCGATTGCGGTTTCACTCAAACGGTTTTCACAAGCCCGACAACGCGGTCAAGTTCAAGTTGATCGAGGAACATAGAAATTAGAACTCAATTAATTGATCACAAAATAATAATTTCAGTATGTTCATGGATTTAAAATAAATTAATGAAAGGATATGGGATTAGATCGTCCACGAAAGAAATCACTCTTCCATGGGTGGAGTTGTCTTCATGGAGATGTTTGTCATGAGCAATGGGTTGATTGGGGAACACCCAATATCATGTCAAATATTAGATTAAAACCCAATAATAAAAATAGGAATATGAAAATATAATAACATAGAAGATTAATTGATGAAAACACATGTTACAAGCATAAAAACAATGAGAAACAAAGTGTAGGTGGGAGAGGAGAGCCTTTTTTGGAATATATGTTTTCACAAGGAATTACTTCTTTCAAGAGTTTTTAGGGGTTACCAAGAGCCACCCTTTCGTCCACACCTTCCCAAAGATTCTACCAGCCATCCCAAATAGTGAAAAAATCTTTTAAATAGTACATGAGAGTGCTAGGGTTACAAATATTTTTAAAATGTTAAAGGGAAATTCGGCCAAATATTTTACTCCATGTTGAACCATAGATTTAACCTCCAAAATCCTGAATTGGTTTTATTTCTTGATGTCTTATTTGTTTAAAATAATTTCCCCAATATTCCCTCCAAATTTGGGCCCAATCCAAGTCAGGATGAAGAAGCTACAGTCCAAATGGTGAAGTGATGTCCAATGTGGATAGTTCAGTCCAACTTAGTATTCATGGTCCATTTACTCCACTAAAATTCACGATATAGCTTCAATGTCCATAATATATTTTGTATCACATTAAATCAGGAACACAGTTACAAAATTAGAAGTCAAAATAATTTACTTAAAAATATTTGTGCCTGAAATACTACATTGAATTTTAAAAGGGTAAAACAGGAATTTCAATCAAATTTTCAAATGAATGATCTCATCCCAATTATTTTATAACTTAACATATTTATCACACTATGATGAAATTATTTCATTTATTATCAATAAAATATTCAATAAAATTTTGTTTTATCAACTCCCCCACACTTACCGTTTTTCACTCTGGGGAAAAACCTCATATCATGTATTTGAGAAAATTATCCCAAAATATGCATGTTTATATTTCTCAATCCATAGTAGAAATGGGGTCAAAGTAAGAATCCCATCAAGAGTAAATTTAAATAAATTGTAAATTCATTGTCTCATAAATTGTGTCATAACAAAATCCATTGTGATTCATTACACTAATCATAACGAAACAAGTCATGGGTCTACCATGACACTAATTCTCCACGTGTGTGTGTGTGCCAACCAATCTAGGATCATAAATCCACCCTTTATTTCGTATATTCATGTCATGTAAAACAATTCATATTACTTGGTTTAATTTCCCAAACCTGTTCTATATTCCTTTGTAATCTAATTTCAAGACCCACTCACTTAAGCATTCACGAAAGTCAAACCATAAGCTCCCAACCTATATATCCACATATGTTGTACATTCATCACTCCTCTCATTTATTTTTATTATTTTTTGTTTTTTTAAGTTTAACTTGGAAAACATCTCACACTCAACTCTCAACACATTTTTGGTCTCCTCACGACACTAATTTTTATAGTTATAACAAGATCAAAGGTTGAGGAAAAGTGGTTTTTGAACTTTCCAAGACACAACCCATTTTTTTGAGGGCATACAACAATCGGATAATGAGTACATACACATAGGTCAATTCAGTACAGTAATGAAACTGATCGGAATAGAAACAAACATATGGATAAACCAATAAATTTTATTTACCTCACTTTAATATACATTCAATTGAGTAGGAAAAAATTCACAAGTCATTGTTGAGTGAAAATTTGTGTGGATAAATCAATGACACAATTTTCCATGGAAAAATATCATAATTAATGATGTCATAATCTAAAAGGCTTTATAATGACACAACCACTCATATTATCAATGACTTCATTTTTTATAAAAATCAACCATTGATGATGAAATATTACTCATTATTATCATTCTACCATTGAATTTTGAAACATGAATTTTCAATAAGTTCCACATGATAATGTTACATGATATATATATATATATTGATATTTTGGTTTTTCTTCTTTTTTGTTTTGTTTTGTTTTTTTGGATTTTTTTTGGAAATTTTTTTCAAAAAACATAATAGAAAATACACAAAAAACACACAAATGAAAAAACTAAATATATACCCCAAAATGTTGTCCCCAACCCCATAATTAAAATATTGCATTGTCCTCAATGTGAACCTTTGAGATGATATGTGCACATGAAAAGAAGAATTTAAAATAGGACAAATAATATAAACTTGAAATGGTTAGTAATAGCCTGATATGCTCAAGTGATAATGGGGTCATGCAGTGTGATGAAATCCAATGCATCAGTAGAAATTCCCTTAATGTACTTCTTCAAGAGTTTCCCATTGACGGTGAAGCTACGTTCAGTGTCCTCTTCCGTGATCTCCACTACACCATAGGAAAAAACATTAGATAAAATATAAGGACCCAACCATCTAGAACGTAACGTACCAGGCATCAGCATCATCCGTGAACAGTATAGAAGGACTTTTCTCCAACATGACACACTCTTTTTTGGATCATTATTTCATGAGTTGTTTTTTATCATTCCTTGTAGAACCTTGAGTTCTCATATGAAGACAACTGAATCTCCTCATGCTCATGAATTTGCAACTTCCTTTAGATTCTAGCTTGTGCCAAATCCATGTTGCATTTCTTTATAGCCCAATAACCTGATGCTCAACTTCCACGGGGAGATGACATGCTTTCCTAAAAACAATCCGAAATGGGGAAATACCAATGGGTGTCTTGTATGTTGTCCTATAATCCCAAAGCACATCATCCAAGAGCTTTCTCCAACCATTCCTATTCAGTTGCACTATTTACTCCAAAATTTATTTCAACTCCCGATTGGAAACCTCAGCCAGACCATTTGTTTGGGGGTGGTATGGTGTTGATGTTTTGTGTGTCACCCCATAATTTTGAAGCAAGGAATCAAAATTCCAATTGAAAGTGTGTCCCTTGGTCACTGATGATTGACTTCGGTACTCCAAACCTGCAAAAAATCTATGCTTTGAAAAAGTGAAAAACAACATGAGAATCATCAGTCCTAGTGGTCTTATCCACCACACATTTTCTCACAAAATCAACGGAAACCAGAATATAGAGGAAACCAAATGAAATAGGAAGAGTACCCATAAAATCAATGCCCCAAAAATCAAAAATCTCTCAGAATAATATGGGTTGTTGAGGCATCTCATGTCTCCTAGAAATTTTACCAGTGTGTTGGAAACGTGAGCATGAATTACAAAACACATGAGAATCATGGAATAAACTAGGTCAATACAGTCAGGATTCCAAAACATTCCTAGCTATCCAGTGGGGTCCAAAGTGTCCACCACAAGAAATTGTTTGACATAATTGATGAGCAGACTCAAACTCATGATCAGTAACATACCTCCTAATAACTTGGTCACTAAACATGCAACAGAGGTAGGGGTCATCCCACACATAAAACCTAGACTCACTCTTTAATTTTTGGACTAGATGTTTCTTTAAATTTGCAGGTATTTCATAGGAAACAAGGTAGTTAACTAAATCATCATACCAAGGATGTGTACCTGAGGTAGAATAAAAATTCCCATCGAGGAAAGTGTCCCGAAGTGGTACCTGGTCCAAGGTATCATCCTCTTGTGTTTGAGTAATCCTAATCATTTGGTCCACCACCAAGCTTTCTACCCCTTCTTTTCCTTTATCTCAATATCAAATTCTTGAAGAATAAGCATCTATCGGATAAGTTTGGGCTTTGTTTCTAGATTCTTCAAGAGTTACTTCAGAGTTGCGTGGTTAGAAAAAAAACCACTTTAGAGGAAAATAAATATGAATGTAATTTATCTAAAGAGAATTTGATAACAAGAAACTTTTTTTCTGTGGTTGTGTAATTTTATTGGTCTGAATCCAGTGTCCTTGATGTATAGGGAATCACATGTGAACGTCCCTCCACCCTCTGAAGTGAGATATCTCCAACAGCGAAGATGTAGGTGTCACACATAAGCTTAAAAGGAATCTCCCACCGTGTAGGCTGTATGATTGGTGGAGTGGTCAAACACTTCTTTAGAACATCAAAAGAAGTCCAACAAGAATCATCAAACACAAAATCAGAGTCCTTTTGAAGTAAGCGTGACATAGGAAGTGAAATCTTACTAAAATATTTGATGAATCACCGATAAAGTCCTACATGCCCTAGGAAAGGTCTAACATCACACACACATGAAGGATATGGAAAGAATGAAAAAATATCTACCTTAGATCTATAAACCTCTATCCCATGTTAGGACACTACATGACCTAAGATAATCCCATGCTCTACAATGAAATGACACTTTTCCAAGTTCAAGACCATATTATTCTCAACACAACGATTCAAAACCCTTCCCAAACTAGATATAAAATAATCAAATGAAGAACCATACACTATGAAATCATCCATGAATACCTCCACATAGGTCTCAAAAAAATCAAAAAAATACTCACCATGCACCTCTGGAAGGTACCTGGGGCATTGCAAAGTCCAAATGGAATCCTTTGGTAGGAAAATGTGTTGAATGGACAAGTGAAAGTTATCTTCTCCTAATCCACCAAAGAAATAGGGACCTAATTTATCTTGAAAACCCATAAAATAAACCGTAGTGTGGTTTCCCAGCTAGTATCTTAAGAATCGGATCAATAAATTGGAGGGGAAATGGTCTTTGTGAGTGGACTGATTTAGTTTCCTATAATCAAAACACACACACCAACTATTTTGCACCATAATTTGAACTAATTCATCTTTCTCATTTTTAACAACTATAATAACACTATTCTTAGGCACAACCTGAATAGGACATAGCCACTGAGAATCTGAAATGGGATAAATTATACCTGCCTCGAGAAATTTTTCAAACTCTTTTTTAACAACTTCTAGAAGGGTTTTATTGAGTCTCATTTGTAGATCCCTCACTAATTTAGCCCCATCCTCCAAAATAATTCTATGCATGAAAATGGAGGGGCTAATACCTAATATTTTATCCAAGGTCCACCCGATTTCTTTATTGTTCTCCCTCAAAAAATTCAAAAGTGTTTATTCATGTTCAAAAGGAATGTTATTAGAAATTTTAACAGGTAATCTCCCAATATTCAAAAAGTATGAGTATTTGAGATTTTTTTGCAATTAAATGATCTCCAATGAAGGGGGTGGTGTATGGATGGATATATTGAAGGAACTAAAATATATGCACAAATAAAATCAGTATCAGAATTGAAATCATCACAATCAGAAAATAAATCATAAAATCCATCAACATACTCAATAGACATGTCATAATCAGAGTTCAAATGATCAGAATATGATTCTATTTCAAAATAAAATCTAATAGAGTCTTGTGGGTTATAAAAGGTTGTGGAAGTACTCTTAGACATAAAACTAGAACCAATACTCATAATCCATCTAAGCATAAGACAATCAAATTAAAGGGGGTTTTAATTTGTTGGTTCAAAGTGGGAGATAAAAAAAGAATAATGGACTTATGAGGGGTACTTCATTGATTCCATAACATTAAATATCACAACTCCATCCCCAAACCCCATGGAAAGTTAACCCTTATTAACATTTGTGATAGTTATTGAAATTTTGAGGAATGTTCTACGTAAGATAATGAAAGAATGAGAACTTACCTGATTATCCTCTATATTAAGAACGTAGAAATCTTCTAGAAAGACCATGTCTATTACCCAGACAAGTACATCCTCAAGGACTTCTGCTGGATACATCATAGCTATATTTTCTAATTGCACCACTACTGTCATTAGTTTCAACTCAACAACCTGAAAAGAAGAGAATAAATAGTGAGGCATCACATTTATGGAAGCTCCCAAATCACAAAGAGCATCAGAAAAGTGCAACTTCACTATGGTGTATGGGATAGTGAATGCCCCTGGATCCTTTCACTTTGTTGGCATCGCTAGAGTTGGTGTAATAAGTGTTGACACATTCCTTCCATGATTTATCAACTCATTTCCCTTAATCCCTCTTCGATTGGTAAAAGGTTATTTTAAAAAATTGGAATACCTTGGTATTTTTTTAATGGATTCAAGTAAAGGGATGTTGATATCCACATGCTTGAAAGTATCCAAAACTTCTTTTTTCATCATCTCTTCAGCCATCTTTTGGTATTGAACAACTCTATTTGGAAAAGTAAGGGGTTTAGGATGAATATCATCAATAGTTTTCTTACATTTATCTTTCTCATGGGGTTGCTCAATATTTTTTGTGGAATGGGGATTCTCCATAGTTGAGGTGAATCTCAGTGGAACGATAGGTACAGATGTATCAGTTGTTTTCTTTCCACATATCAATGTGATGGCACTGACATTCCCTTCAGGATTTGGTGTAGGTTAGGAAGGAAGATTTCTAGTGTTCTTACTTACCAGTTCATGGAGGATCATGGAAATCTGGCTCATTTGAGTCTTCAACTTCCTCAGTTCCGAACCATGACTCTTCAGCTCATTCTATTGATTAAGAACCCTTTGTTTCAAAAGATCATAATTATCATAATCTACCTTTTGTTGAGAATTCCCTTGTTGTTGACTTGTTGATTCTTGAGCTTCAAATCGCCATTGAGGTTGTCATAAACCCTTTTGGTAAGGTGGAGGATGCTGGAAGACTTGTTGAAAAGGAGGCCTTTTTTGTTGTCTAGAGCCATACCTCATGTTTGATTGATCCTTCCACCCTTGGTTGTATGTTGGAGCAAAGTAATCAAGATTCTTTTGGGGATATGGTTGTTTTTTATTCTAATATGGTCTCCTAAGAAACACTACTGCACAATATTCTATTTCTTGTAGTTGGGGGAAACAATTAGTTGGGTGGCTTGTCTCAGTGAAAATGACACAAGGCATTGAAGGAAGGGGTTGGGATGAATTTTGAGCCAAAAAAACTTGCCTCACCATAGTGTTCAACTCTTCCAAGTAGGTATTAATTAAATGACTCTAAATAGTAGAAGAACTTACCTGATGTACTCCCCTAACATGTGTTGTACTTCAATCTCCAAATTATTGGGCATTTTGTTCCATCTTTTAGATAAATGCACATGTGCCTGCTGATGTTTTATCAACCAATTCCCCTCCAGTTGCGACATCCACCATGATTCTCTCTATAGGTGTGAGTCCTTCATTGAAGTACTGGATGAGGAGTTTCTCACTGATTTGGTGATGCGAACATCTTGAACACAACTTCTTGAATCTCTCCCAATAATCATACATTGACTCCCCATGTTCCTGCTTGATCCCTAAGATCTCCTTTCATATGGATGTGGTCCTTGATGATGGAAATAATCTATGCAAGAAAAGATGTCTCAAATTATTCTAACATGTTACATCTTTAGGTTGTGAATAATACATCCAATCCTTAGCAGTTCCATCAAGTGAGAATGGGAATGCTCTAAGTTTTATTTGATCTTCAGAGACATTTCATGGGTTAATTATTGAAAATACCACATTTAATTCTATTAAGTTTTTGTTTGGATCCTCACCAGATAAGCCATGGAATTTTGGAATAATTTTAATTAACCCATATTTCAACTCAAACTCTGATTCAAGAGTTGGATATGAAATGTATGTAGGTTGATAATTAATATTAGTTGATGCCAACTCATGAATAGTACTATTGAGTTCATTTTTGGTATTTTAATCCATTGTAACTTGTTTAATATTTTTTTTTGAAGAGTTTCCAATTTTAAAATTCCTAGACTGGAGGAATTCCCGAGTTGGGTAAATGATGACACTTCCTGTAGACCGAGATTGTCTTATTCGAGCCCTAAGGTTGAGCTCAATATCAGGGTCTAGATGAAGGAGATCCTCAGGATGTGATCATGTCATAAATCATAGAGAATATAGAAATGAAAAATAAGTTGACAAAAATATCATTAAATTAAGTTTCAATTGATGGTCTGAATGATAAGAAAAGAGAGAGGAATGAAATAAAAAAAAGAAAAGAAATTTAGAGAAAGGGGAAAGGATAAATAATAAGATAAAAGAAAAGGATAAATTTAAATAATAAAAAAACACCTCTAATTAATTGAATAAAACACTTGTCTCCTCGGCAATGATGCCAATTTGATGAACGTTGTCACACACACTCTCAAAATTATTTATTTTTGATTTTACTATGTGCATCACAGTGGCTGACCTATGTCGTTATCTCAAAGATAAAGTAATTTAATAAACTATTAATAGGCTTGAATTAAGTAAGAAAATAGTTCAAAAAAATTAAAAGAAATATGGGGGGTTTGTTTGTGACTTTTCGAATAGTAAACTAAACAAGAAAATGTGAAGTAACAATCAAGAGAAAATTTCTTTAAAAACACTTATATGAGAAGAAGTAGTTGATATAATCTTCCCCCTTCACCATTAATTTATCCTTATCCCATATGATTATAATTAATTCAATTTCAATTCCCTAACCTTGTCAACTCCCGAACCCTACGGAAATTAACACAACCAAAAAATTTGGAAAAATCAGCCTTTGGACAACTTCGGGACTTCAAATCGCAGCACCCTACCTTGATTGTGATCCAAAAGCCAACTTATGGCCAATGGTCAATTAAAGAAGTATATCCTTCCTATATTTGAGAATTAATTGAGTTGGTGATGAGACTTGAACCCTACAATTCTATCCAAAGTTTATTAGATTTTGCAATTTCTGTTTCACTCACATGGTTTATACAAGCCCGACAACGCGGTCAAGTCCAAGTCGAGCGAGTGACATAGAAATTAGAACTCAATTAATTGATAAAAATTTAATAATTATAGTATTTTCATGGATACAAAATAAATAACTGAATGGAGTGTGGATTAGATCAACTATAAAAGAAATCACTCTTCCATAGGCGGAGTTGTCATCATGGAAATGATTTTCATAAGAAATGGGTTGATTGAGGAATACCCAATCTCATATACACTCTCAGATTCTATAATAAGAAGAAAAAAATAGGATTAAAAGAGAAGAACACAGAAGATTAATTGAAGAAAACTCACATTACAAGCATAAAAACAAAGAGAAACAAAGTAGAGGTGTGAGAGGATATCCTTTTTGGAAGAGATGTTTTCATAAGGAATTTCTTATTCCAAGAGTTTTTAGGGGTTCCCAAGATCCACCCATTCAGACACACCTTTCCAAAGCCTCTACCAATCCTCCCAAAGAGTTAAAAATCCTTTATATTGAGTTTGGGAGGGCTAGGGTTACAAATCTTTTTTAAATGTGAAAGGGAAATTCGGAAAAAGGTTTTACTCCCAGTTTCACCGCATAGTTGACCTCCAAAAAACATGAATTAGTTGGACTTATAGAAGGATGATTTTTTCAGAGTCATGTCCCCGAGAATCCCTCCACATTTAGGCCCAATACAAGTCTAGATGAAGAATATTCGACCCAAATGGTGAAGTGATGTCTAATATGGATAGTTTAGTCTAGCTTTCACTTCATGGGCCTTTTACTCCCCTCAAATTCATGATCTAGATCCCAGGTACCAAATAGAATTTTTTATCTCATTAATTCAGAAACACAATTAGAAAATTGGAAGTAAAAATAATATACATAAAAATATTTTTTCTTGAAATACTACAGTGAATTTTAAATGGGTAAAACATGAATTTCGATCAAATTTTGAAATAAATGATCTAATCCCAATGATTCTATAAATTAACATATTTATCACAATATGAGAAAATTATGTCATTAATTATCAATAAAATATTCAATAAAATTGTGTTTTATCAAATATCCATTGTCTATGTACCACTAGTGCTTACTAGATCTCTTCAAGAAATCCTCCTACAAAATAGATTTTTTTTTAAAAAATGATGTCTATACCAAAATCATCTTGGCTCCAGAAATGTTAAAAATTAAGAATTAAGAAACCCATATTTTTTTAACCGGCTTCCTATAATCAGATTTTAATATTTTCAAAATAAATACTATGTTGGGTTGTGTGACTAAAAATTACTGAAATATTTTCCAATACTAGAATTAGGAATGAAAATATTCTTAACATTTATACTCTGTCTAGGTTGATAACCAATACTAGTAATATACATTGGTGAAATATTTTTTTTCATTTATTTGAGTACGATTATTTCTCCCCTTAGTTAATATATCTAATAATTCTTTAGTTACTCGTTATAAAATTTTAATTCGTTTTTAAACTTCAATAGTTGGGATTTTTTTCTCTTTTCCAACAGTAATGCCAGACATAAAACTAACATTAAGAGAATGTTGTTTCTTTAGAAGTTTATATTTTTCTTTAAGTTTATTGAATCTATATTCTAAAAAGTTATAATAATCAAACATATATTCATTATACATAAATTCATCATTGTATTCATCTCCAAAATGATTATTAATATGTACATTAGAATCTGCAAAATCATTAAGTATCTCAGATATGTTTGTCATAAAACAAATTTAAACTATGTCATGTTTATACTCATTGGTTTTTTTTGAATCACTTGAAATATCTTCAGAATCATTCAAAGTTTCTTTCAATTTATTATTATATAACTGATCCTTTTCATCATATTTCCTTTTGTATTTCCTCATAGGACAATCAGATTTAACATGCCCTTTCCTATTACACTCGTAGAAAATTATTTAATTTGAAGAATCATACTTCTTCAAATTAATCCAACAATTTCATCTATTATCATATTAACCATTATATATCATTTTCCTAAATAACTTTATTTTCATATAAAACTTTTTAAATATTATTTCCAAATGGTCCATCTCTTCATCACTTTCATCTAGAAATTCTTCATCCCTTGAACTGTCAGCTTGAATTTTCTCCTTTTGTTTTGAGGCAATAAATTTGAAGTATATAAATTATAATTTTTGTTTCACCCTCCTATTCTATATATAATTTTAGTTCTTCCTCATAAATCATTAATTTTCCAATCTTCTCCTTAACAAATAACTTTCTAGTATCTCATGATTCAATGACTGATACTGAGGTTCATGTTTATCATTTTGGTAGACACCACAATAGGTGCATCAGTTGGTCAATATCAGAAATATAATTTCATAGTGAATTCATTGAATTAATGATCTCATTGAGCCTAATATACATGTTAAAAAATATTATCATCAGGTTTCATTCTAAAAGTATTATATTTTATAATATAAGTATTTAAATTCATTTATTTAACAATATATGTTCGCTCGTAAGAAATAGTTAATATGTCCCAAATTTCAAAATTAGTTTTTCAAGTAGATATTCTATGGAATTATTCTTCACCAAATGAACAATAAAATGAATTCATGGATTTATAATTATTATTATATGCTACTTTAATAAGATCATCTCATGTATTTCTAGGTATTTCAAATTTTTCTATAATTGCATTCGGGATTTCAAAACCCATGCTCTAAATCTGCATTTTCATCTTGATTTTCCACTAAGAATAATTAGTTACATTAAAGAATGATTTATGTTGGTAGAAAAAAATATTTTTTATAATCCATAATGAACTAATTTTATAAAAACTAGAAATTTCTGATCATTAAAAGACAACTGAAATCACATTTGAAATAATTTTAAAAACCATTGGTACCAAATGTTTATCGGAGTGAGTATATAAAAATGGGGTTAAATTGAGAACCCCATAAAATATCTATTGAAAAAATACACCAATTAAAAAATTTCACCCAATTAGTCAAAATATTAGTTTAATATAAATTTGATATTTTAAAATATTTCTTGAATCTTGATTAGGTCTCAGTAAATAAAATTCTTAAAATTAATTTAAACTTTGAATTAAATTTACTTAAAAAAACTCCTTATAGAAAAACTAGTTAAGGCTTACTATCAATGTACATGTTTTTTACTGATTTTTACAAATATAGTTACGATTTGAAACAAAGGAAAAAATACAAAAAGGCATAAAAATAAATAAGGGGTTTATTCTAAAGCCGAGATCTAATCCCCATCACATGGAAATAAATTGCTACCAAGAAGATTATATAACCATAATCTGATCCAAAACATGGATTGGGTAAATAATTAGTAACTCAAGATATCAAGGATCAAATCCTCTTTTATATTTATATGTGGGATGAAAAACATCATTAGCTATATAGGGACCACTTCCTCAATAACTGTGGGTAAGAAGATGAAATGAAATGTATAGAATATCATGTATTCTATAGTTTAAGTGCATGAGACAGTTTTTGTAAATATTAAAATTAAATAAACACACTTCTAAAATGTACAACAAAAATAAAGAGAGTAAATAAATATATTTGAAGAAATTAAGTAATACTAATTCTGTAATGCTCAAAATGCCTGAGAGTACTCAAGTTTGGATTGGTGAGGATCTTAAACAATTAATATAAAATTTTATCCAAAAAGAGTTCCTTAGGGTTTTCTTTTGAATATAAAGATACTTCTGAAAGACTTCTCTTGATTTAGTGTTATAAATTAATTTGTGCTTAGATATGTTACACACTTTCACACTCATATTTTTGTACGTATGTAGCATTCAAATTATCATTTTTATTTATCAAATAACTCACGTGGACAAGGGATATCTCCTAAAATAAATACCACTTCATGTTAGAATACCTATTGAAGAATAATTATAAAGATATTATAGACCATTATACTGAAGACTAATTCATTTTTTAATGCATTAATTTAATGGGTTTGGAATAATAATTAAATAATTCCAATTAAGTAAGTCCCATACACTAGATAATGAGATCATTAAATTCAAAAGATCTAGAGTAACAATGGTGTAAAATTGAAAGGCATATCTCTAGGTGGTAGATAATATATAGGTTACACATGCCTGGTAATGGCATACCTAGAGATTTCAATTTATGGTGGTATAAGATTCCAACTAGTAGAATGTCCTTGCGATAGTACGCCTGATGATAGAAATACATTCAATAGAAGGTCCTGGAGGTAGAAATCCTAGTGGTAGCTCTTCTGATGGTAAAACCACTCTGAAAAAAGGTGCACTCTGATGGTAGGATAAGCTGGTCATGGAAGATTCTGGTGGCTTCTCTTCTGATGGTGGAAAGTTTTGGTGCTGGAAAAAATGAACTAATTGTGTCTCTTTTCAACACATACCCAATTTTCTTCAAATTTGGATTTATAAAAAAATATAATATCCTAAAACATTAAATTCATTAGAATCATAGGAAATTGGATTGCGATCATTGAAATAATGAGGTTCCAATAGACCTAATTATCACAAAAAAATCTATATGATTTAATAAAATTTTTATTTCTAGGAAAAATTATCTTCAACATCATCGAATAAAAGGCTTAAAAAATAGTTTTTTAAAAAAGTTTATTTTTAAACATAAAAACTATATGTTGGTTAAAATTTTTAATATATTTGACTTTCTTGATATAGAATTTTTTATTATGAAAAAATTGAAGTTATATGGGTTTCAGAATCATATAAAATTGAATTTTACCAAAATAATATTTAATAAATTGAAAATAAAAAATCTTATTTAATTGGAATATATTATATGAGTTCATTAAATGATAAACAGATGTTTTCTGATTTATAAATGGTATTTTAAATTTTTAATTTAAATAATTGAACACATATTTTATCACTTAATTTTTTTTATAATTTTCTAGGTCTTGCTTATATAATGATATATTCATTAAATTTAAAGTTTAAAAAACAATAATTTTTAATACTCAGAAAAAAATTTAATAATTCTGAAAATTTCAAAAAAAATTAAATTTTAGAATATATTAAAATGTTCAATATAAAATTTAAGAGTACTTTCTCAGTTTAAAATTTGAATTTTTTAGATTTTTACTTTTAAAGAAAAATATTTTTTTTTTCAAATGAAAACTATTTTTATCAAAAAATAATTTTTTATAAATGTAATATGTTAATACTGTTATTTACAAAAATTTAATAATATAATTTGGTTTTAAAATATTATTCATAACAATAATATCATTTATCAATAATTTATTTATTACCTTAAAATAAAGCACTTAAATGAGAATTGATAATGGTTTCATTTTAAAGCATAAATAAGTCATATTAGTTAAGTAGCTATAGTAATTGAATTTTATCAATGAATTAGTATTAATAATGAAAATTACCTTTATATATATATAATAATAATATAGTTACATATATTTTTAGATAACAATTATACACCTATATATGAGTCGTTATATAATTTTTTGTAGTTGTTTTTGGTTCATTGTTGCATGTGAAGAAACCTACTGAACACATTAGATTTTAATTAAAAATATAATTTAAAATATCAGGGTGTTATTATAACTAATGCCTTAATGATCAATTAAAATACAATCCTTATCTCCAAAAATATCAACAACTATCCTATATTCCAATCATCTAAAACAAAATGTGTCTATTTATACAATTAATCGTTTGGAAAACCATAAACATTAAACCCAAAATAGTATCCAAAAATCTAATAATATTATCATTTTTTAACATTCTAATCTAATTTTTATGGCATACCTTACTATAATTCCAATTATAATTCCCTAAACTCATACATCGTCATCTGTTATAAAAACTATCATTATATATAGGATTTGATGCGAACTTAAGCGAACCAAACAAAAATCTACATAATTACATATATCAATATCAAATAATGAGTCAAATACATAATAAGGACCTTTTTTTATTTACAATTTTATTGAATTAAGAAAAACCTGTTATGTAACAAAACCTCTGTCCTTCTCATTAAATGAGAAAATTTTCCCATTACACCCAAATTTTCTTATTCCATAATATGACCTTAATTCCTCCCACAATATTTTCTACTCAATGTATACTTCTATAAATATCAGGATATATATTTATTTTTTAAAAGAATAAAATTATGATTGATAACAAGTATGACACACAACATCGAGGCTAAATGAATAGAAAGATATATTTAATTAAATTTGACCATAATAACCTAGACATTAAACTGATGGGTTTGAATAAAATTATATAAACTTTGATATATATATATATATAAATTATCTAATCAATATAAATTTAATGATTAATTCTTATGAAATATTTACTCAAATTTTTTAAAGAAACTTTATTCTTCTACAATATTATTTCATAAAAAATGATATTTAATTTTTTTTGAGTGAATAATATAAATAATTTTGTAAAGTTTCAAGTTTTTTTTATAAAATAATTATAATTACTAAAATTATATTATCCAAATCATTATATGGTAAAATTTTGAATATGTTTTTAAATGTTAGATTTTTTAGTTAATAGTGTAAAATACTGATTTTTATCATAAACCATATTTCATTTTAAATTATTTAGAATGTAAATTCTTCCTTTAAATTATTTAAAAAATAGTTCATTTTTTAAAATAATCCAATTATGGTTTTTAAATTATGTGTATACATGAATTTCATATAAATAATATATAAATGTAATATGAATTTTTTATGAAAAATTATTTTTCATTGGGTTTTCTAGTTTAATTTTAAATTATATTGTACTACTTTTTTATAATTTTAATAAATTTATTACATATTTGGAATATATGGATATAAATTTGATAAATATACCTTGTTTATATTTAATCAATAAAACTAATAACCATAATAATGTTTTTACTAGAGTAAAGGGTAAATATGACAATTAAGTGTTAAAACTAACATGACAAGGACTTAAAAATGACATTAAATATTGCCTAAATTTTATTGGATGATTCTATATCATCTATAATCATTGAATATTATTTTATGTGGAATTTTATGTTCAATTTATATTTGATTATGGTCTTTATAATATTTTATGTATGGAAAATTAAAAAATGTCACAATCTTGTTTTGAATAACTATAATATTTTTAACATGGTTATACAAAATATGTTTTTATAATTATTCATTTGAAATATATATGATCAATATTAATAATGATAATTGATTTTTAATTTTAATTGAATAAATTATTACCATAAATTATTACCCAAAGATGACATTGTAATAATTCAATTCATTGTAAAATAGAATAAAATGTAAAAAAATATATAATGTATTATAATTTCATTTAATTAATATCATGATAAAATATTTATTAAAATTATTATATTTATCCAAGTTGTTATAGCATGGTTTATTATATCATACATGGTCCATTTATGGGATTTTTATTAAGTTTATAGTTACTATCTTCACCTAAAAACTGTAAAAAACCTTGTTGACACGATAAGTGTAAAAAAGGTTAATAGGGGATATAGCCAAAATATAAGGATATGAATGTGATATAAACTTTTAAAAAAATTATTTTATTATAATCTTTTTAATCATAATTATTTTATAATTTAGTATTATCAATTTTGATGGATTTTGAATAGAAAACTAATTTATATAAAATTATTTTTTAAAGAAATTTCAAGAGTTTCATCCCCTATCCCAAAAAAGGTTACCTCTTATTATATTTTCACGCATAAAAATAAATTTGGTTCATCTAATATATACAAAAAACACTTCCTGGAATCCCTTCCCACATTTTAATTTCTATAATTATAGCATAATACAAAAATAATGTTATTAAGGATTAAAGAAATGGATGTTGTTTGAAGAAGAGGTATAGCGTTTAACTGAATGATTTTGTTTTATTTATTCTTCAAACTCCATAAAATATTATTCAACCAGGACTAAATAATAAAATAAGTATATAAAATTTAATAATATGATGCTATATTAATATAATAACTTGTATTTATATCCAATAACCATTATATGGGAAAGGAATCCATAATTTGTGTGTACTTGGGACTACTGCCTCACAGACTGATGCAATTTGTTTTCCATCACCACCTCTCACAGCTGGTTATAATTATGGAATTGATTTTTATATATTATTTTTTTTTAAATATTAATCACTCTTAAAATATAATATATCATTTAATTTCTTACCATATTATTCAATAAAGAATGATAATGTTGTTCATGAGTACATGTGGACGACCACCTCTACGAAGAGATGTGATTCGTTTTCCATCACCGCGTCACATGGAAAATATATATAAGCTTTTAAATAAATAAAATGTTACTTATGATATAATTATCATTCCTGAATGATGAAAAATAATAATTTACATTTCTTAATGATCTTTGAAAAAAGGAAACATTACTCATGTGTACGTATGACCTAACAACTTCATGATTATAACATGGTTAATTTTTCATAACCATCTATCTTGATTGGTATTAAAATTATAATTGGTGTATAAAAATTATAATTATTTTAGTATTATTATTTAGGATATGGTTTAATAATTATGACATTTATCATAGTCAACCAACCAAATTCATTTTGGAAATATGAGCTGAATATTTCCAAAACACCTGATGTGATCTTAACTGATTATGTAATTGTATATAACATGGTATTATATGAAATAAAAGGAAAAAAACATAAAAATATTTTTCATGAAAGTAGATAATTCACATAATTTTATTATTCAGGAAGATAAAGAATATATATGATGAGTCAAACTCGAGGTAAGGGACAATTTACTTTAAAACCTCATTTTAAATGTTTTCAAATTTTTTCTAAATATTTCTATTCAATGTAAATATCACTGAAAATTTTATTAATATAAATTATGATTTATAATTTTGAGTTTTATAAAGTTCGTTTTTTACTGTATTTTAATTCTTTACAATGTATTTAATATAATGATTTTTTATGTTTTTATTTAAGGAAATTTCTTTTAAAAACCCTCTTTTAACAATCATTTTAAACTCTTTCTCTTCAATGTTAATATATTTAGAATATATTTTTTGTATCTTTTTACATAATTAAAATGTATTTTAAAAGGAATCTTTTTTTTAATGTCTTGAATTTATTTACAAAAATGCAAAAGCAATTTTCAATTTTAAATTATACAACGAGAACAACCATTCCCACACCATAATCAATATTTTATTTTTGGTTTTATTTTTATGTATACATGTTTTTTCAAAGAAAAACAGTCCTTCCATATTTTCTATTTTTAATGTAAATTATTTTTTAAAATGGATCAGATATTTCAAAATATTTAAATGTGTTATTATGGATGCAGGGAAAATTATAATGAGTGTAATTTTGAAAATTCAATGTTTTATGTGTTGTGATTATTTTATAGACCGTGAATATCTAAAATGATGAAGGGTTATTCAATTATGATGTTATGGAAGGTGATCATGTTATATCTCTAAAATGTATTGGCTAAAGGGAAAAACTTAATAGATTAGGTTTCTCTTACGAGAATATGGGAATACACTATAATGGTTATTATAAAAATAGGTTTGAGTTAACTGATTAGGTTCCTCCTATGAGATTATGGGAATATACTATGATGGTTATTCTAAGTATAACCATGATGGTTATATTAATTGTGACTTGCATGATTACTCTATGTATAACTATGATGGTTCTTAAATGTGTAACCATGAGGGTTACTCCATATGTATGAGTGATATGAAAATGATTCCAATGTAACCAACATGTTTTTCTATGTTTTCTATGGGTTTTTTTAGGGGAACTATCTGATTTCGCAATGTAATATAATGATCAAATGTTTAATGGAATTTATATTGATGGCCTTTGTGCGGTGATTTCGTTACTTCCTCCAGTGTGAATCAAATTTGAATTTATAATTTTTCTCAAACTTTCACCAACTACTAAAATGTAGTGTATTAGAAGTATAGGGTCGAATCCATAGGGATACTACAGGAGAATCTGGTTTCTAAACCTATAAGGTAGTCCTTTATAGATGACTTTTATTTTTTATTTTAGTCTAGGTTCTATTTTGGGATGACTTTAAATGATAGACAAAGGGTTGGGATCATGTAGTGTTTCTAAGTGAAGGATTTCCTTTAATTATAACCTTATAAAGATCATATGTCTTAGCCTGAAAAGCAAATATGGATCACTAGTTCACTTTGGTCTTAGCCTCCTAGTTCTACCTATGTGGTAGCTATTATATGGTCAGGAGATAGTGACATCCTAGGTGCATTAATTTTGGATTATTGAAGGAATAAAGTTCCATAAGCTAGTGTTCGTAGCTTAGTCTACTTTATTTTGGATAGGGTCATTTGTTTGACCATCCCAAGGTTAGGGACATTCACATAAATGATGTAGACTGGGGGTTCATATCCTAGTTTCTAATTCAATTAGGCTTGCCAAGTTCATATTTAAAGGTATATTTAGTTATGATGATACATTTCCAGATCCATACGCCTAATGAATTTAGCTACTCATGGTGGGTTATGATGCAATTAAATAAATTAAAGACAACATTCTTGAAGCATTGAGTGGCGTTAATGAATTTGGGATCATGCAGAGATTTAGGAATGGTACTGAAATATCATGAAATAAGTAAATTATAAAAAATAAAAGGCTTACTTGAAAAAGAGAAATTGAAATTGAATCTAAATTCACTAGAGGGAATTGAATGTGTTTAATAATAGAGGCTCCATGGATCTTGGATTATAAAAATGCACAAATACTAAGAGTTAGAGAGTTTGAGAGGGAAAGGGAGAAAGAATTCACAAAGGATATGAAAGGGAGAAGAGAAACACATCTGAAATGCCCCCAAATGCACTTCCACTCAGCAGCTTATAAATCCATTTTTGGTCACGATGTGTATTGTAGTTACATTACATGTAGCCTTGATCCACATCAATTCCATTGGATTTTGGATCTCCAATTTGGTGTGCGGGTCACTCATGAATTTAAGAGGTTTGACTTAGTACACGACATGAGAGGATCATTCATGACATGTACCTCATCTCTATCTACTTTTTTTTGAAGATTCTTCATGGATTTCTTATTTGGGGCTTTGATTAGCTTCACAAAGTGTAGTGGAATTTTTCTTTCAGGCTTCGTCGCATGGTCATGGATTGGCATCAGGACTTGAGGTAGGTTATTATATTCAAGTACATGATGTGAACTTCACCATCACAACGTGTACTTGGTCAATTTTTCACTTTTTCTGCCATTTCTATGTAGAAAACCTATATGGATTTTATTCATGAAAAATTAGACACATAGCACATGCATTAACAAATAAGTTTAATTAAAAGTATAAACAATTGACAGAAATATATATATAAAAATTAGTTTTATAAAATCCCCCCACACTTTAACAATTTTTTATCCTTATGAATGAACATCTCAACAAAGATTTCATGTATGATAAGAAATTTGTAAAGAAATAAATATTTCTTATGTCCATGAAATTAAAATATGTTGTAAGCATAGAAAATTCAATTTCCAAGATTAACCCTTCATATACAGTTAGTCATGCCTCATTGTTTAAGTTTAAAAACAAATTCTAGTCTCCTAATCATAATCTCTTAACAATAACTTAAGTTATATTCCAAATTTTAATCTACCTCGCATTATTTTATTTCAACACTCAGGGTATAAAATGTAAGTATAGGTATGATTGTACACTATGTACATGTTCCTAACCATAGGCTTGCACTGGTTCTATCATCTCTAATGTGTATAGACAAACATAAGATTAATCTTGAGGGCTTTAAGAAGTTTGGTTTTGATGACTCTCCGGCTTTGGTAGGTAGGTAGAATGTGAAAAATCAAGCTCAAAAAGAAGCATTAACTCTATAGTATAATGCAGAAAGTTAAATAATAAGTGTGATGGAGTTTCACCTTCTGGCTGATCAAGTCCATACTCCATCAGCTCAGGTTGGATCCATATGTGTGTCAAGTATGTATACAAAAATCATTTTGTTCCATTACCATTTCTTTTTCATTTTCGTTTTTATTTTTTTAAAGTCATGCCTAGGAATGATCTCATATCCATCACTTAACCATATATGATCCTTTGAGGGATTCATCATTCTGGAAAATGGTGAATTTTGACCCTCCTAGTGCACAAACCATATCAATTTTTACTTTATTTTTAAATTTTAAAAATAAATAGATTATGAATGAGTTAAAAAAATTACATGTGGATCACAAACTCATAGTCAGGTGAGGGCACCATAAATATCTGAAAGTGGAATCATCCCATGTTGTTTGAACATCTCCTCCCCCCACTTATTCAAAGTTATCCATAAGCATAGTACAAGAATCAAGGTAGGAATAGAAATAGAATTGGAATAGCTTCATTCTAATAGGTCATTCACTGAAACTATAGGCTAAACAAAGGATAGATGTCATGTGGGTCCCAGGTAAAGTGGCTACCAATGAATGCCTCAATCATTTTAAATCAATACTTGTTCAGTCATCATTTTGATAAGATCTCAGGGCAAGTTCGAGTTGGTTTACATTCCCAGGTATCTCTCGAGAAATATTCTTAGATAAGAGTATGAATTTAAATTCTTAGAGTCCTATCGGGTATTGAGAATCAAAAACAAAACGCAATCACAGAGGGAATAAATCATAAGTAGTAGGTCAATTAATCATTATTTCAAAGATTTTTAATTTGAATTAATTCTCTAAACTTAAAAATCATTCTAAAAAAATTTATTCATGAGTGAAACATTTACCGTGGCACATTAACATTTAAATTTTTTTTAATTACAAGGGAATAATTATTCTTAGGTTCAAAGAATTCTTATTATTAAGAAAAATTTCTCCTAGATAAGTGATAACAATGAAAAATTCAAGTTCATCACAAGTGAAACTGTGGGAAATCCCCCCACACATAAAATGAAATAGTGTCCCTATTGTCAATAGAATGATTGTGGGAGCATTATGGTAGTTAATTTTAAAGTATGTGAAATGTAATATTAGAAAAATTAAAATAAGAGGGAATCAAGAGATCCCTGGTACAAGTGGTATGACATGAAGGGTGTTTAAGTTGTCGCAGTACAAAAATCAAATGTCCTGAAAAAGTGTTAGAAGAGAGACTCTTGCACCAGATAACAATTGTTATTTTATAGGTATAAACATCTAGAATAGAAGATAAAATAAAGATAAAAATGAATAATGAAAAGGAGATGAAAAGGACATGTCCATGACGACTCTACAAAACAATAAATGAACTATGGTTGCCTCCCATAAAGCCCTAACTAAACATTGTTCACTAGACGGTTCGACAGAGATTGTTGTCAGAAGTTCCACCAGTTTAGTTGCTCCTTTTTCTATTACAACTTCTAGAGGCTATATTCTCAAGCTCACGTGGTCACTTCGGTGGGTTAAGCACTTCACCCGCAACTATGTGAGAATGAATGACGTATGGTAATAATGGAATCATTGGTTGTGGTGGCTACTATAGTTTGTGAATTTTAAAAGATATATCAGGAAGCTATTGGGCATTGTCTATGAATTTCTTGAGTACCCTTTGTTCTAAGACTGCTGGTGGGACTGGACTATCATGGATGGAAGATGATTCTGAGGAGCTTGACATGATAAGGAAAAAACACGAAAACCAAAACAAAACAGAACGTAATAATGAAATCACAAGTATATATAGATATCAAAAATTATGTAAAATAGTGGTAAAAAATGTTGAAAATACCAACATCCCAAGTACATGGAAAGGTACAAAAATCCCAAAAGATAGATTAAAGTCAGTTCATAAATCTAATTCAAAAATCTCTTCAAGCGTCATCCCACTACCTGGTATCTTGATCAACTATCTGGGAATATCTGTGTCATTGGCAGTAGAAGTAGAGGATAGAGGTGCAGTGTCAATGGTTGGTGTGGTATCAAAGGCATGGAGATGGTGTGGGGTGGTGAGTGGTGAAGTACTGATCTATATTGGGGTCGTCAGACTGGAAGTAAAATCAATGAACGGTAACTCAGTGATGGACACACTAGAAACTCCCTTTCCGTAATAGGTATTCTCTTCCAAGGACTCTTAACCAAAAGCAGGGTCAGTGAGATCAGGAGGGAAGTCTGGTGGTGGTGCAACGGTAGAGGAAGAAGGTCTAGCTTTGGCGGGAGAGGGTGAAATCGAAAATGAAGGGTGCTCAATGAATGGGAGATAGAGGTGGTTCAATATTTGGAAAACATTCTCCAAAACGCACTAAATATTTTCCTGGATCTTGGTGAGGGTGTGAATTTATGGTGGTTGAATGGTTTAAGAAGCAGTGGAGGCGGTGGTGGGTAAGGTTGTAGTAGGTGTGGCAGTCTGAGGAGGCTGGGGTGGCTTTTGTGCTACTGCTCTAGCTGGCAGGTCCAGAGGTGTGGCCTACTGAATTCTTGGTTCCCATAAATATAAGTCCCCTCCTTCAATATTATCTTCATCTTGTGCAATAGAAGAAGATTGATCAGCTCCAATGGTCCAACGGAGGTGAGGGGCTGCTAAGCATCAGAAATTCCTAGGTACATGGCTAGGTGAGTGATGAAAGATCCACCCATGAGTGTACCTTGCATCCACAGTGCCAAGTCCCTGTAGTACTGAGCACACTGGGTGTCTATATTGGCAGCTGGGTCACCCATGGATGCTGCTAGAATCAGCACATCCACCAGGTTGACGCTGCCATGACATTCACCCTAGGAAAACCAGCCATGTTTCATGGCTCTAGGCAAGATGTGCAAATATAGACCCCATAACTGAGTGGATTTTATAATGCGTGGGTGGTTTTGTGACTGAGGTTTATGGGATATCATATTCCATAACTTCCTAGATATTTCACAAGGTGGTTATAGTTGAAGCATCAGATAAATTTCTAAAATGAAAAACTCCTCGATATAGATGCCAAGCCCGACCCCAAAATCAAAAAAATAAAACTTCTTGTGGGTGGACACCTAGGAGAAAAGGGAGTCTGTCAACGCCCATCTCAAAGGTGTCCAAAAAATATAGAAATAAATCCTAGTATGTCTCCTCACAAACCTCAACAATTATTCCAATGTGAGTATCCATGAGAAGGTCAGCGAGAACATCTACAATATTTAGCTAGACAGGGATCCTCATGTCTAGGGTCTTATTTATTTGTATGGGATTCACATTTAATCCGATATGATTAATCTGATGCATTGGGTTGGAGAAACATAATATGGGGAGCGGGTGAAGGTCCTCATCACTAGATTTTGTGGTGGTGTCGGACCACCCCTTAGAGGGTTGGTGCCGCGTGGGTGGTTGCTGGTGTAGAAGGTTCATCTGGGGTAGTCCACAGATTCTTGGATGTAATATATTCCTCATATGGAAAGGAAGAGGAGGAGTAAAATATAATGGAGGATTTTTGTGGTCGTTTGGTGCATGACATTGATGCAATAGAGGTTGGGGTGAGCGATGATGAGGGAGGGGGAGGGGGTTGGGTTGCACAATAGTGAGGGAGAGGTAGAGGGAGGTGTGTCGTGATGGTGAGGGAGGGGTTGAGGGTTAGGTTGCTGTGTGGTGTGGGAAGGTGAGAGGGTGGGGTGATTTGGGATGAGGGAGATGAGTGGGAAGACGAGGCGTTGGGAGAAGAAGGTTTGGGTCATGACATTGCGGGTTGCGACCTACAATATTTTAAAAAATGAACCAAAAGAGTTCATGATGTGTAATATTTAGTCACTTCGTGAAGTGGAATTCTATTTAAATTTTTATGGGCTAAAAAGATACATGTCATGAACATGAGGTACACAACATGTTCTTATCTATGGTTTTCCCAATTTCCTTGTTTCTCCCATAATTTATCTTCCTTCAAAATGTAGAGTCTTTGTCAACAATCCCAATCTAACATACCTAAAGAGTTCCTAACATGGGTTGCCTCCCATTCAGCCCTTCCTTTATAGTCGGGATCTTGACTCCTTTTAATAATAGTTGAACATGAAGCTGAGGAAACTGCCTTCATGGAATGGCTTCTGAAATATCTTCAACCTTTGACCATTCACCTTGAATGGTGGTCCTCTATCTTGTTGAATTTCAATTGTTCCATAGGGAAAAACATGGAAAACCTCAAAAGGACCAGACCATATTTACTTTAGATTTCCTATAAATAGTTTTAATCTTGAATTAAATAGAAAAACCTTATTTCCTAGAATGAAGGTACCTCTTAAAATTCGTCGGTCGTGCTACATTTTCGTTTTTTCCTTGTACACCCTTGGTTTTCATATGCATATTCCCTTATTTCTTCCAACGTTGTTAATTGAAATAACTATTCCTCTCCACCCTTTTCTAAATCCATATTAATGTTATTAATTTCCCATAATGAATGATGGTCCCATTCCACCAGAAGATGACATGGTTTACCATAAACCAGTCTAAATGTGGTGGTGCCTATGGGTGTTTTGTACGTAGTACGGTATGCCCATAATGCATTGTCCAATTTCAGGCTCCAATCACTTCTGTTGGTGTTAAGAGTTTTTTATAATATTTCTTTCACCTCTCTGTTTGAGAATTAATCTTTCCCACTTGTTTGTGGGTGATAGGGAGTTTTGGTGTTGTATTGAATGCCATATCTTTTAAGAATTTTTTATACTGGGTGATTTCATAAATCTATTTCGTGATCACTAATGAGTATTTGTGGAAATATCAAAAGTGAAAACACATTATTTTAAAGAAAATTCATTACTATGTTTGTTGTGTCACGTGTTGTGGCTTCCACTTCAATCCACTTGAAAACATAGTCTACTACAACTAGAATGTAATTCTTTCCATGTGACGAGGGGAATGGTCTCATAAAGTCAATACCCCAGACATAAAAAAATTAACTTCTAGAATGGGGTTTTGTGCCATCTCATTTATTTTACTAATGATCCCTGTTATTTTATATCTATCACATTGATGATAGAATCCCTTAGCATCATGATGTAATGAGGTCCAGACAAATCTACTTTGTAGGATCTTTACCACTGTGCGCTCTAGTCCATGATGACTAAAAGTTGGCGATGTGTGCCACATTTCAACCAAAAAAATTTATCTCTTTCTTCGGGATGAAGCATCATAAAAGGATATCGACACAACGCTTGAATATAAATGGTTCATCCCAAAATTGGTTTTTGGAATCAGAAAATAACTTCTTTAATTTCGGTTATGAGAGGTCATGATGGAGATTTCATGTGGCAAGATAGTTGGCCACATCCATGAACCAGGTTTGGGTCTTGACACTAAATAATGTTTCATTTGGAAAATTTACTTCAATATCAGTCTCAATGTCTTCTTTAATAATGGTTAGGGGTAATTGTGACATGTGGATAGAAATGAAATTTCCATTCCCTTTAGTGTCCTTGAATATGACGTTGAATTCTTGCAGCAAAAGAATCCAGCGTATCAATCTTTGTTTTGCGACTCTCTTGTTCATTAGGTATCAAATGGAATCATGTCATGTATGGACAATGAATTTGGATAGAAAGAGGTATGAATGGAACATTTCAAAGGCATATAAAATGACAAGGAGTTTCTTCTTTGAAGTTATAAAATTGGTTTGCGCCTCATTTAAAGTATGGATGACATAATAGATTGGACATAAGGTGTTGTCAATGAGTTCTCCGAGCACAACTCCTATAGATAGGTCGTTAGAATCTCACATAAGCTCAAACCCTTTTTCCCAGTTTGGTTAAATGAAAACTGGAGACATAATCAAACTATTTTTTCAGTGTTTCAAAAGCTTTTCAATATTCCTCATTGAATTTGAAAGCAATATTTTTGGTTAAAAAGTGTGTCAGTGGAAATGAAACTTTAGAAAAATATTTTATGAAGCATCTGTAGAATACAGTTTGTATAGGGAAACTTTTGATCCCTTTTACGGTTGATGGTTTAGGAAGATCCTTGATGACCTTGATCTTTTTGATATTAACCACAATGCCTTATTTAGAGATATTGTGTCCCATCACAATTTTTCCCTGCACCATTAAGTGACATTTTTTCCAGTTCTACACAAATCATTTCTCCTCACAACGTTGGACAACAAGTTCTAGATTTCTAGGATAGATATCAAATGATCTTCCATAGAGAGAGAAATCATCCATGAATATTTCAATAACTTATTCAGCCATATCATGAAATATGAGTGTCGGGCATCATTGGAATTCTAGTAATGAATTAAACATACCAAATGACATGTGTCTATATAAAAAATAACCAAATGGGCAGGTGAAGGTGGTTTTGGGCCAGTCAGCAGGGTCTACTACAATTTGATTGTATCCTAAATAACCATCTAGAAAACAGTAGAAATTATGTCCTGCTATCCTCTCAAGCATTTGATTCATAAAAGGTAAGGTAAAATGATATTTCCTTGTAGCTATATTCCACGTTCTGTAATCCACGCAAACTCTCCAACCAATGATGGTGTGTGTTGAAATGAGTTCATTAGTAGCTGTATTTTCTATAGTGATTCCGCCCTTTTTAAGAATGACTTGTAGTGGACTCACTCATTCACAATCTGAGATAGGAATGATTATTTCGGCATCTATAAGCTTCAGAAATTCCTTCTTGACAACCTCCTTTCATTGGAAGCATGAGCTGCCTCTGAGGTTGTATTTTTGGTTTTGAATCTTCTTCGAGTAAAATCTGGAGGGTGAACTTTGAAGGATTGATTCTAGTAATATCTTCCAATCCCATATAAATTTATTTCTTGTGTCTTTTTTGGACATCAACTAGTTTCAATTCCTAATCATGGGATAGTTTGGAACTTATGATGATGGGTAAAGATAATGTCTCTCCCAAATATGAGTACTTCAATGTACTGGGTAAATCTTTCATGTCCAACATGGGTGACTAAATGATGGATGGGATAAATGGTGGTACATTGTCTTTGGTAAGTGGTTCAAAAAAACTAACTTCCTCTAAGTTATAGTCTTCATCCTTTTCTGTACCTAAATCATCAGTATCTTGCTCATTAGACATGTACTCCTCTCCTAGGTGAGCAAGAGAGATATTGTGACAGTCAACTTTATTATCCGAATATTGTGTATCCTTTATTAGGTTAAACACTACTTGTTCTTATCTGAAATTTAAGATGATACGCCTGTGATTAAAATCAATAAAGGAGTTCCCTGTTTCTAGTAAGGGTCTTCTGAGAATGATTGGGACATCTCATTTCTCTTCCATGTCTAAAACTATAAAGTCTGCTGGAAAAATGAATTTTTCGACTTTAACCAGAACAATGTCAAGAATACCATGTGGGTACTTAACTGAATGATAGAAAAATTACAATGCTACTCTTTTTTCCTTGAGGTCTTAGAGTCTGAGTTTTTGGAAAAAAACTCATCAGCATCAGGTAAAGGCTGGCTCCAAGATCACAGAGCACTCTTCCAAATTTAAACTCTCCTATTGCGCAGGAAATTGAAAAGCTTCCAGGATATCTCATCTTTGGTGGGATTTTATGATGTAAAACATGATTACATTCTTTATTTAATGATATTACTCCAAGATCTTCTATCATTTTCTTGTTTGATAGCAATTCTTTGAGAAATTTCACATAAACAAGAATTTGTGCGATTACCTCAGTAAAAGGAATGTTGATATACAATTGTTTGATCATTTCGATAAACTTTTTGTACTGAGTCTCCGAATTTCCTTGAATCACTCTTTCCAGAAATGGAATAGGTGACTTTTATGGAGGTGGTGCTATATAAATGATATCATTTTTTAGGCTTTCTCTTTCTTAGCTAGTATTGCTTCTAATTTTCTAGTTTGTTCTTGGGATCTTCATGTGGACTTGTTTCTATTGGTTGTGGGATTTATAACACTTTTCTACTCCTCAGAACTACAACCTTATCTTCCTTTCATGGGTATGTCTCAATGTTACCAGGTATAGTTCTTGGTAATATTTCAGATAAGGTTTTCGATATATGACCCATTGGAATCTCCATGTTTCTTAAATTTTCTCACTGGTTTTGAATCTCTGTTTCTTTTGTGATCATACTTTAATCAGAATTTTTAAAGAATTATTTTAGGAGGTTCTCCATGTTACATTGTAGTGGTGGAGGTGGTTGTTGTGGTCTTGGATGGGCGGGTGGAAATTTTGTTATTGTTGGGGCCTTGGAAAGGTTTGTTGCAGATATTTCTGCTACTGTGGTATTGGGACAAGGTTTATTGGTTGATATCTTAGTGGTCCCTGGTTGCCAAATTGATCTTGACCACTATAATGCAGAAAATTTTCTTGATTGTTTTGAGGATTCTGCTAAGAAAGACTTTGCTAATAAAATAGATGTTGTTGTTGCTACTGAAATGGTTGACTTTTTTGATTTTGATTGATGTAATTACAATCATGTGGTTACTCAAATCTTACATTGTAGTCTTGATACTGGTGAGGTCCACTACACATCTTACATGGATGGATCCCCATGACTGGGGTAGGAGGGGGTTGTGTGGTTGGTATTTGAAACAACTCAATATTCTTTTTTAGTGCTTAAAATTGTGCTAATAACTGGTTGGTTTCATCAACATGGTGGATTCCACATCACATTGGTCCACGGTCACTTTTCCACATACTGCGATTATGGGATACTTCGTGTAGAATAGATCTTTCTTCATTAGGTATTTTTAACATCATACCTCTATGGGCAGAAACATCGACAATTGTCTGTGACACTAGATGGAGTCCTTGATAAAAGGTTTGCATTTGAATCCAAGTATCAAGTCTGTGATGTCGAAATTTCATCATGAGTTATTTGAATTGATCTTGTGCTTCCCATACGGATTTTCCATCTACTTGTACAAAGTTCTGAATTCCATTCTAAAGTTTCCAGGTTCGAATCGGTGGAAATTATTAATCGAGAAACTTTTTTGTGTGCTCTTCCATTATCATGACTGACTCGGGAGATTGTCTTTTGAGCCAATATTTAGCTCTATATATTAATGAAAAAGTAAATAAACAGAGTCTTATCATGCTATAAGAAACTTTGTGGTTGAAAATGGTATCAAAAACCAATATGAAATTCTAAATATGATCAAGAGGGTCTTCACTCTAAAGGCCATTGAATTTCCCCTTTTTCTAGATCATATGGATGATTCCAGGCTTGATTTCAAATATATTGGATTGAATTGGTGGGTGAATGATGCTTGGTGTCACACCATGGATTGGTGGACATCCATAGTCCATGATGGTCTTGTCAGGGTGCATCAGGTGTTCTCCTAGTATGATTTGATGATTTTGAGGGTTGGATCCTACATTATGAAGTTTCTCGACCATAGTTAAACAACTAAGTGAAAGAAGATGCATTTTGATCTCAGGATTGAAATCCAACAGTTATTCTGCTTGATGGTTTCTTGATTGGTTCAAGAGACCTTGGTATATGCACTGAAGATGAAGGTGAAGACGCAAGGGAATCTGGAAATGAAAGACAGAAAAAAGAGTGAGGGAAAGGTAAACCTAAGTCTTATAAAAACCAGATTTCTTCTAAAAAACAGTGTTGTCTCCCTGAAAATGGCTCCAGAAAGTTGATGGTATCTTCATGGTGGTGTCATTACATCCTCCAGCGTGAATCAAATTATAATTTATAATTTTTCCAATCTTTAACCAAGTAATAATACATAGTGTAGTGGAATTACTGGGTCTAATTAAAAGGGAGTCTATTCTTAAATTTCGAGAAGATCTGTTTTCTAAACCTATAAGGGATTCCTTTCTAGAAGTATCTTTTGGGATTTTGGTCTATGTTCTATTTTTGGATGAATTTAAATGATAGTTGAGGGGTTGGTGTCAAGTCGTGTATTTTATTGAAGGATTTACTTTAATTCTAACCATGGAAAGATCTTATGTATTAGTCTGTAAATCAAATAGAGATCACTAGTTGACTATGGTCTTAGCCTCCTAGATCTACCTAGAGGGTAGCTATTCTGAGATCGGTAGATAGTGATATCCTAGGTGCATTCAGATTGGATTTTTGAAAGTAGAAAGTATCCTAATCTAGTGGTTGTATCTTAGTCTACTTAAATTAGGATAGAGTCATTTTTTTACCATCCTGTGGTCTGGGACATTCACATAAATTTGATAGATTAGGGGTTCATATCCCAGTCGCTAATTCAACTAGGCTTGTGAAGTTCAGATTTGAAGGTATATTTAGTTGTAAAAATACATTTATTTATCCATAACCCTAATAAATTTATCTACTCACGGTGGGGTAAGATTCAATTAAATAAATGCAAGACAACATGCTTGATGGATTGAGTGGCGTTATTGAATTCGGTATCATGAAAAGATTCTAAAATGGTACCGAAATATCATGCACTAGCTAAATTATAATAAATAAAAAACTTACTTGAAAAAGAGAAATGGAAATTGAATCTAAATGCGATGGAGGGAATTGAATGTGTTAAAGATTAGAGTCTCTACATCTCTTGGAATAAAAATTTCACAAATACTAAGATTTTGAGATTTTGAGATGGAAAGGGAGAAAGAGTTCACAAAGGACATGTAAGAGACAATAGAAGCACGTTAGGAATTATCCTAAATGCCCTGCCGCTCTGCTTCTTATATAAGAATTTTTTGCCACGATGTGTACCACAGTTACACGACATGTAGCCTTGAGCAGCTTCACTTCTCATGGATTTTGGATCTTCTTCATGGCATATAGGTTTATCACGAATTTAAGGATTCATTGGGTACACAATGTGAGAGGTTCATTCATGACGTATACCTCATCTCTCTCTGATTTTTGCATAGATTCTTCATGGATTTCTCATCCAAGGATTTGATTGGATTCATGAAGTTTTCAATATAGTCACGATGTGTAGCAGTGTTTTCCTTCAGGATTCATGGCATGGCCACAGCAAAGCTTCACAACTTGAGATAGGTTGTGATATTTAAATACATGATGTTAAATTCATCATCAAGACATGTACTTGTCCAGTTTTTCACTTTTTCTGTCTTTTCTTTCTAAAAAACCTCTAAAGCCTTTATTTCTACAAAATTAGACATATACCACGTGAATTATTGAATAAATTTAATGAAAAGTATAAAAAACTGTCAGCAAAATTTTTATATAAATTAGGCTTATCATGTATGCTACTTTTTAAGGGTGAAACTTTTTACTTTATGAAAAAAATTATTAGGTGATTTTCATAATTTCAAATAATCCTTCATGGGTTTTATTTTTCTATTATGTTTTTTATGAATTTTATTATTGAAATCATTTGTTGAAAAGGTGATTTATTGGGTAATAAAAAGTTTATTTTGATCCCAAATTTTATTTTGAATATGAAAATTTCTTATATTTATTTATGGACAATTATTTTATTTTTTCCCTTTTTATTTATATTTGGAAGATTTTTTCCCATACCATATTTAAAAAAATCCACATGACGGGTAGGTTGAATGATGAGTTCATGATTGAAATTGTCAATATATTTAATGAAAATTAAAAAAATCATTTTTTAATGTTTTTTGTGTGGGAGAAATTGATACTGAATAGAAGTGTACACTTTGTAATATATGGGATTTTTATGTAGGATCTATGACTTAACTCTCTAAAAATTTAAAACTAAAATATCTTTGGGGTAGTGAGAACGTGAAATCTAGTTTAAAGGCACTATACTATCTAATGTTTAAGACCAAATCCATATAGTTGGTATCAGATCAAAAATTTGATAAATTTTTATTTAGGATTTATTCACGTGAGTTTTTATTAATAATCATGGATACTATCATGGGTTTACGTGCTTGAGTTTGATTATATGTTCAATATCATAGACACACATTTTTCTGCTTCTATGTGATGGATTTTGAGGTGATTAATTATATTTTTTGATATTATATTTTTAAGGGAAACTGAATTTCATATAAATGATTTTATGGTAAATGTATTATAGAAATTTTAAGGGTATTTTAATTTTAAGGAAAATTTCATTTTAACAAGAAAATAAATCATTACATGTTTTAAAGTTCTTATTTTATATAGAATAAGGATTTTTTATAAAGATTCACGGAAATATAACCTTCATAAATTTATTATCCATTCTAGATTATTTATTATCACTATTACGTAAAAATCTGGTTCAATTTATTTTGATAGATTCTTGGGTATTAAAATCACTAAAAGGAAATTATTTGATATATCCAATACCTTTTCATTTCTTTAAAATTTGTATGGAACATTGTGTTTATTTTATCTTATTTAAAAATATCAATTTATATATATCATTCAAAAAGGGGGATACCATTGAGATTTATCTCTTTCATCCTATTTATCTCATTAACACCCTTTATAAAATTATTCAAAAACTTCTTGCTAATAGACTTACTCTTTTGTACAATAAAATTGTTTCTTGGAATCATTTTGGATTTATCAAGGGTAGGTCAATACAATATTTCATCTTCCTTTCATTGGAATGCACCAGTATCTTAAACAAAACCACTAGAGGAGGTAGTATTTTCATTAAACTTGATATTAAGAAAGCCTTTAATACCATTGACTATAGTTTCATTTTCAAATTTCTCAGGATATTTGTTTTTAATGGTTATTTTATCAATACAATAACTTCATTGTTCCAATCAGCCTTCATATCCATACTTGTAAATGGTTCCCCTAAGGGCTTCTTCAATTTCACCAAGGGTCTTAGACAAGGAGATCCCCTTTATGCCAATGTTTTTTCTATTTCAGATGATTACGTAAGCAGATTACTCAACTGCCTTATTGAACAAGGCAATACTAAACCAATTTAGGCCTCTAGAAACTTAAATTTTATCACACATCTTTTATATGTTGATGATATCATTAGTTCTAACATTGAGATAAAATTAATATTCGAAATGTAAAAAATTCCATGTCCCATTATGAATAAATCTATGGTAAAACTATAAGATGGAACAAATCCTTTGTTTTCATTGGGAAAATTTTCTCTCTTAACCGAAAAGTTAATATCATCAACAATTTGGGAATCAAGGAAGGTTCCTTCCCTTTCACCTATCTTGGTGTTCCCATTTTTTGGGGGTAACCTAAATCCAGTTACTTTTCCATAATTTTTTATAAAATCATCACTCAACTTTCATCTTGGAAGGGTAAATCCTTCACTATGGCTGGTAGTATCTATCAAGTGAAATCTACAATTGTCTCAAAAATGGTCTACTCATTGAATATTTACAAATGGACTTTCGGTCTTCTTAAGAAACTAATTGTTTATATAAAAAATTTTGTTTGGACCAGGATCATTCTTGAAAGAAATCTTGTGACCATTCCTTGGGCTACTTGTTGTACACATTTAGACAAATGTGGTCTTGGAATAAAAAATTGTAAACTCTTTAATGAAGCTCTTCAAGCATGGCTCACCTAGAGGTTGCTTCACAACAACTAAAATTCCATTGATTTTCTCAGATAAAGATTACTTTCTAAACTGAATAATGCTAATTTAAATCACATTTCTTCTTCCATATGGCCATTCATTAGAAAATCTTTTACAAACATCATGAATAATTCTAGATGGATGGTTAGTAAAGATCCCCTCATCAATTTTTGGAATGATAATTGGACTGGTGCACCTTTAATATCCACGATGCCTTCCAATTCTCTTCCAGTTAACACCAAATTCACCATAAGGGATGTTCTCCATTCTCATAACATCAACCCTCCTGATAAAATAAATCATGTTATTGACAATTACCCATACCCAAACTTTGAATATTTCCTTATTTGGGAGCCTTCTCATAATAGTGTTCTTTATTCCAAAAATTTTTAAAATTACAATTTCTTAAATTCTGATTCTAACTTTTGTTATGTAATTTTTTTAGCAAACCTTGGATTAAACCCTCGAGGCTCATTCTTGTTTGGCATATTGCGCATAACAGAGTCCCCACTGAATCTTCTCTTCAATATTTTGGTATTTAGATTTTCTATAAGTGTCGCATGGGTAACCAACATAGAGAAGATTCCAACTATCTGTTTCTATCTTGTGCTACTATTTCTAGACTTTGGAATTATAATTTTTACATTTTTAATTTTAGATGGTTACTTCGTGATTCAATCATCTCACAACTGCAGTATTGTGTAGTGTTTGAAAATTATCAAAAAATCAAGATTCTTTTCTTGACAGATTTTTCTGAGATCCTCCTTGTGATCCGGTATGATAGAATGAATATTCATCATAATAATGTCTCATTCAGTCTTAATGTAGGTCAGACGTGGATTCTCATTTCTATTCGTGATGTTGCCTCGATTCAGAAAGCTTGTTGTGACAATATTGTTGGTGACTTTGAGATTTTGTGTCGTCTTCAGATTAAGGGTTTATACAGACAACTTAGATTCACTTTTGAGGTATTCTGGGAAGCCATGCATCCAGGATAGATCAAATTGAATATTTATGGTGCATTTAAAGGCAACCTAGGTCCAGCAGGATGTGCCGCTGTTTTCGGAGACTATATTGGCCAATGTCATCGATGTGTTTTTGGTGTTTTTGGTATGTCTCGGTATCTAGAATTGGAAATGATGGGGGTGCTTCATGTGGTTGATTATTCCAAGCAAAAAGTTGGAACAATATTTGGATTGAATGTGATTTAACCATTATAGTACAAGCTATTTGGAATTGAGTGGTATGTCTTGCCTGGCCTCTCACTGCCCGATGGATGAATTTTCTTGCCTCTCTTATGGAACTCAATTAAATTTCCACTCATGCCTTTCATTTATAGAACATGGTTGCTGACGGTCTTTCTAACAATGGAGTTAATCAGGGCATAACTTGGTAGGATGACCTACTAGGTGATTCAATTCCTATTTATGATAAATATTGTAATAAGATTCCATCTCTCAAACTCATGTAACCCTTTCTTCTCTTTTGTCACTAAAGTGTGCCTTGGTCTCTTACTAATGCACCACCTTATATAAAAATATAGAATTCATGCTAGAACATAAAGGGGATATCAACACCATAAAAGAAAACCCCAATATCTTGATATAAGGTTTTAATTATTTCACTGTATTCTAATTATGAAACATGATTGAGTTTATATTGAAAAATTATAAGGAAATATTTCATTTCATTACTTTATTGGAATAATGTGTTGAGGAATAAGAAAAAGAATCATGGTTAAGGTTTTAAAGATGTTTTTATGTAAATATTTTTAATAATTATGGTATAGTAGTATTTTATCAATATAATGAGAATCATGGATCATATAAGGGTTATTAAATAGTAGGATTTTTTTAAATATTTGGAAACTTATTTTATAAAGAATTGATACCATTGAAAGATAGTTTAGTGAAAAGTTCATAATTTTTGGGACACATTTATTATGTTTTTATAAATTTTTGAGGAATATGTAACAATTATAATAAAAATATGAAAAATCATTTTTGAGGAACAATTCCTTTATATTTAGTGGAAATTAACTTAAAGGTATTGGTAGACTTTATGGATTTTAGGATGTCTACTTTTGTGACAATTTTATATTATTACAATTTGGGAACATATGGTTTATCATATTGATCACCATTGAATTGGAAATTTATTTTTTTATTATATGATTAATTTTATTTCAAAATAAGTTCACTATAATTTTTTGAAACTTATATTATTATGGTAAATAGAATATAATGAAATTTAATTTTATGAATAATTGGTGAATTATATTTTTTGTAGAATAAATTAATTTATTATGGATTTATGGTGATTCAGGTTATTTATTGATATGATGAGAATATTTTTGAGATTATATGATTAGGGTACATAATTTTATGTTATGAGACATTAAGTGTGGTTGATTTTATTTTTAGATAAATGTTATGCTTATCTTTAAATAATATGTTATCAATTTTTGGGTTTTAAAAGTTCTTTGGAATATTTCAAGGATATTTAAGGATAGTTATATATCAAATGATCTGTATTGAACTTTGAGTATTGTTATAGAATTTTTGGGATTAAAGTATTTTTTATTCATTTGAATTTTTTTTTCTTTTTGGGAATTATGTTATCCTGTACTGACCATTTTAGTTTTGTTAAGAATTTATGAATTAGAAGAATGTCTTGTTTTTTTGTTATAGATCATTTTATTCATTATAAATTCATTTTAGTTCTTAAGGAATGAAAAATTCATTATGAATACACATCATTTGGAGTGAAATATGGGTTTCTAGTGGATGTTGATTAAAGGGTGAAATTTTAATTTTAATATATATAAATTTCAAAAAGTTCTAAGTCTAGATGATTAATAAATTACTCAATTTTTGTAAAGGTATCTGGAACTAAAACTTTTATATTATTACCTTTTTTTGATAAATGGAAGGTATTTTTCACACCTCATTAGTTTATAGTTTTGAGGGTGTTAACATTCTCAAGATCATTCACTTTCTTTTGATAAACATTCTCTATCACTCCCCGTCATCATTTACATATTATATTTTTCTTCCATGTCCATATTTTAACTTCTCACTAATATTATCCAATTTGTAAACCTGGTACGTGTTATCCAATATTACCATTGTACATCTCTTTCTCTATTTTTAGGGGAAATGTTTTATTAACCCTTTTTATGATGTGGTATTTCAAAAAAACGTTATTTAAAATGTCATCCTTATTTTACCGAAATCATTTTCAACATTTCTGGTATTAAAGTTATTAAAGGAGGAGAATGTAATATCAAAAAAAATTAAAATAATGAAATTATATAAAATAATGTGTATGATACTCATTAACAAGCATAAATGTACAAAACAATATATCAATTTAAAATTGATCAATATAACCTAGATATTAAATTGGTGAATATGGAAATGATTAATAATTATAATTTATATATAATTGTTCTAATCAATATAAATATATTGATTAACTATTAGGAAAAAAACACTCATTTTATAGTAATATCATTTTATTATTCAATAAGATGATTTCATCAAAAGTGATTTTTATTTCAATTTCTGATTGAATATTAAAGTTACTTTTTCAAAATTTTAGAAATTCTATTCTCTAAAATAAATATTATTCTTAAAATTAGAATATCAAAAATAGATTATTGTGAAATTTTCACAACCCCCTCCCCCTAAAGTTTACCCCACCTGGTTCGGAAATGTTAGAACAAAGATGGCTATTTACCAATTCCTACCTCCAATAGGCCATATATTGGAGACAAGCACTAAGGGTATGATAAAAAAACATTTGGGAGTCATTACCATATAATATAACATGAAAAAAGTTACATAAGTCATATACACTAGTCAACATGTGATAATACATATATAAAATAAATCCCAAGTGCACACATGAAATATCATATAGTACTGAAACAACTGAAAAAGAACTAAAAGTACCAAAAAGGTGAATACGACATCGATAATGAATCCAAAATAGATCAGGCCAAACCAATAGCTAGTAATATACACCATGGTCACTAGTATATCTAGATAATCTAAAAAAATTATATATATATATATATATGGTGATCATAACAGTATACTTTATTGGATCCTCCCCAGAGCCACTCATTCAAAAGATAAATAAATCATTCTAAACCACAGTGAATAACATGAAAACTGACACATACCCTAAACATGTATAAAATGTTCCTAGCTTCACAATTTATAACTCTACACAAGTATCATATACAAGAGAGAATATCATATTATAATGAAATATCAAAGACACCCCACTCCTGCTTCTAGACTAGTTTTTTCCTCTACCACAATGTCACACATCTAGAGCCACATATCTCTAAAAAAGTCCATCATGATGACACCTAGGAAATGAATAGAAATATGAACCTAATGCATTACATCATTACGTAATCCCATATGAAATCATACTATATTTAAAAAAAGTGGTTTTCAGGAGAATCAAAATCCCCTATGACATGTATCTTACATTGAGCATTATAAATCAAGACATCACAGCCTATACACTGATTTTGGTGCCTCAATCCATTACAGCCAATACACATCATACCAATAATAATCCTTTTAGTATTATATCTAAGGATACTTGTGTTTGAAGTAACAAAAATCCATCACAACCAACTACCCTCATATATGGGAAAACTAACCACCATGTATACTGACACATATATTACTGAGAGAAGAGAGAGCGGCTAGAGGGGGTAGTCATCCATCCATCCTCCAACCAGATTGTTGGGGAAAACACCCTCCCATATTCCACTGGGTGTTATTCACCCTAAACAACATGGGTGGGGAAACGTATGAAATAAAAAATCATAGATGATATAATATAGCTCACAACCACACTATGTGCATAACCTAGTCCTAAGCTCAATTGTACCTATCATTTCCCAGAAACCCAGCTTCCACTACTAGGGACTAGATATCCAAAAATAACAAAAGAATTTAAAGAAATAAATTAATTAATTTTTTGGTTTAGAAATTTAAATTGTTTAACTAGTTTATTAGAAATTAAATAACAAAATTAATCCACTTACATTTTTAACCATCAAGACAAGTACATGCCCACCATGCATAATCAAAACCAAGTCTACAGTTTATCCATATTAGCATATTTTTTTCATTTTCATTCAATAAAAACAAACCATGTGGGTTAAGAATTATTTATTCATTATTAAAATAATTACATAATATAGGTACTCAATGAAAACCTTATGAAGTTACCACTAAGAGGAAACCTACAACGAAGAACATCATGCTGCCTCAATCCATGTGGAAAGGAATGCAGATAAAACAAGCATCCCAGACATAGGTCATTAAACAGTTTCACATCAAGAAAGAATCTATATTTATCACATTAATGCTAAATCCTAGATTTAACCCATTCCATAATCACCAGTTTCATCCCTAAAACAATTCATCCAACATTCATAGGAAAACTAGCTCGGACGACAACAACATAAGGCTATCAGACTCTCAAGTAGATGGAAAATTGAAGCCTTCACAATTATCATTATCAAACTACCATTTTTTATTACTTATTTAATTACATGATTCATTATAAATAGGTTATAACAATGGGAAACTGAAGTAATCATGTTATTACAAGATACTAAATAAATCACATAATTAATTTAAACATGCTTCCTAGTTAGATTTTAGTTTTAAAAATATTACTATTACATATTATTAACATGCCTTTAATTTCTTATCAACAATCATTATCATGATCCATATTATTTATCCACTTCCATAAATAGATGGAATTAAATATTCAAATAAATAAGAATACATGAATCGATTTCATCATATAAAATTATAGAAAACACCAGATTAATTAGACATGCCTCTTTATTCTACCACCAATTAATTATCCATTAATTTCGAATTTATATTCTTTACCATGTTCCCTAATGAACAAAATAATAAAACGAGAATAATAGAACACTACATAAGCATAGAATATATTTCACACTATCTATAAAATAAAAACGGTAAATCGGTGTCATAGTAAAAAGTGATGCAAGAATATCACAATCCAATTCTTTATTAATCATATTCAATCTCTTATAATTTAATTACATTTTCCACCCAATGCGCAAAAAAATGATACTTTAAAACTTAATTTAAATAAATATGAGAAAAAAGGAATACACTACTTGTACGAAAGAAGCACCACATGATTCACTACATCAAAAATATTGGGTGTGCGTAAGATGGAATATCTATTAGAGAACTTGAGCTAATGGAAGAAGGGTTCCATGATTCCAAGGGAACAATTATATAATGTTCAGTCTCAATAGAAGGAAATAATTATGGAAAGAGGGGAAGGGCCTTCATTTTTTAGTTAACAGATATGACATTTTTTAAATTTTAGATCATAAAGATTCAATTCCATATAATACAGATCTCAGTAAACACCCCATGTAAGGAATCATTTAATCATCACTGAAAATACTGATATATCTATCCACGTAAATCAACAGTTGAAGTCCCTTGATACATTCCACATAAATACCCACATGGCCTTTTTCATGAAAATGAAAAAAATATCCCCATAGGATATGGAACATAGTCGGAAGCCTCACATAGCCAAAATCCCTACATTGTTGTTTTTACATAGTCAATCTCTCCATATAGAAAATTCATGTATCGGATCACCCACATATTTGATTGAACATGTATCTAAATCAACCACGTATAATATTCACGTAGTTGATCCAACCACATGGCTAATTTATATAGCTTATCTCTCCACATAGACAATCCATATATCTTATTGCTCGCATAATTAATTTATAACCTAGCATATGTAGCAATATAGTTGATTCATGTAGTTGATCTAGACACATATCAGATTATTTTTGTTGATCATGCACGTAGAAAATTTATCCACATAATAGATTTATCGACATAGAATATCATTAAACATAGATGATTCACATAGATGATACTACCACATAGCTAATGGATCCACATAGTCGATGGATCCACATAGCCAATTTGACTAACCATGAAACGGGCACTCAAAAAAGATGTGAGTCTTATATTCATGATGTTAAATCCTTACATTTCATTAATCCTACATGTTTCCATCTTTTAGCATCCAAATAACCCTAGACCAGATCTATTCCTCTTCCGAGGACAACAGGCTTCTGAAACAAATAATGGATCGAAATAGGCAAATCCAGGCCCTTACATAAAATACCTCTCAAAAAATTCTAGTCCTTAAGAATCCAAAACCAAAAAAATAGAGAAAAAATAAAAGGGGTCATGTGAACAAAAATCCCACAACATACCTCTCAAGGATCTCACCAACCAATGCTCTTAACCACCTCATCAAAGAAATCAAGTGTAAAACCACAAAAACGGCACCTAAACACTATCCATGGGGATATACCAATCCAAAAGGAGTAAATCCACAACAATAAACAATATGGAACAATCTCATATTCTAGAAAGTTAAAATTACAAAATATAATAACTTCAATAGAGAAAATATACACATTAATCAACCATAGGTAATGAGTGCACATTAGTGATACACTTTCACATGTACTGTCCTCCATGACACTATACAACCATAGAAAATGAAATCGGGTAAGAGAATTCCCCCACAACACCTTATCCTAGAATTCATAGATCTACATAGTCCACTCCTCTAAAGTTGAACCATTATTAACATCAATCTCACCCCAATCGATGAAAATATATTCATCATGAAAGTAAAAAATAGAGCCACAACATGTGAAAATAATCATGTATTTTTATTATCTAAAGGGAAGTGGTATCTGACACTCCAAGACTCCAACATGAGCCAATAACAAAAAAGTCCCAAAAAATCATTGAGAAAGATCACTCCTATTACTAGATCTTCATTTCCCATGAAGATCATCCACCATCAAGAACATTTGAACTCCAACATAAAGGTCCAAAGGCATCCTCCAATGATTCTAATTGGATTTATGAGGATCTTGCACTACCTTCATCCTATCATGAAATACATGAACCTTCTATGTAATATTGATTACCAGTTATGGCCCAAGAATTAATGGCTCTCCTACCCTAGTCCTATACAATGTAGAATGGAATGTTTATCTGTATAAATCTTCAAATATCTCTATTCCAGTAGTGGTGAAAAAATATTTTTGTAAGAAACCTTGACCAAGGGTACGTCCCCCATCCATGAACCTCCAAAATACATGACACAAGAGTGAAACACGTACTCAATAGTGTGGATGGTTCACTCCATCTAACCATATGTATGTGGATTAAAAGCAGTGCTAAGGAATAATTGAGAGCTGAAATAATGTCAAAGACCTCTCCATAAATTATAGGTAAAAAAAGGATCTCAATTAGAGATGGTCATCCTCAATACTTTTTCGATTCACACCACCTTATCCACATGTCACCTTTATAAATCCTCCACTTAGCTCAGCTCCCTGATTACTATATTGTGGGATGATTTACCAAATGATCTACTATCACCCATGTAACATCAAAGTCTCCCTGAGCTTGAGATAAACTAGAAATGAAGTCCATAAATAGTGAATCTTAAATCCATTGGGGAACATATAATAGTTGGATAATACCACTGGTAATAGAGGACATGGACTTTACCTTCCAGAAGACCAAATATTGAGAAACAAACTCTACAACTACATACTTCAACCTAGTCCACCAAACTTTTCCTCTCAAGGTTCATTAAATCATTATCTCCCTGATTTTTATAGCCAAAGGTTATGTATGGAACTCATGGAGAACAAAATCATGTGTCATATAAGGAATAAAAAACCTTCCCTATAACAACACAAGGTTTTTTTCCATCCTTAGGATAACTATAAGATGCATCGAAAAAATAACTTCGTCTATCCAGAACTCCACATAAGAATTATCCAAATAGGACTGCTCTAACTTTTGTACCAAATATGATTTCACATATGTCAGGAAAAGAAAAAAATCTACCTACAACCTCTATCATATCTAGATGAATCTATGAGTGTTGTTTTATCACTCTACATGAATCCCTAGATTCATGCATGGTATCACTATATGAATTCCTACTCATTTCATTGGTTACAACATTTCCATTTTCTATGTATAAAAAGTATTGAATTCTTAATCTTATAATAATTATATCCACCAATGTAGATTAAAGTTATATTCATCTTGGGAGGGTATATACCTCAAGCTCTTATGATTGGTAAAAATTAAAAACACTCACCGATGAGGTAATGTCACCATAAATTCAAAGAAAATAGAACTATCAACAACTCAATATCATCGGTGGAATAGTTATTCTAATGGATATATAAATATTGATACGCATAAAAAACAACTGATCTCTACTACATTAGAACGCAACCCAACCTAATATATGAAGTGTCATATAAAATTTCAAACTGAACTCCTTATACTAGAAAATAGAGGAATAGAGAACTATTCTACTTCTCCTAAAAGTACACAAAAGAATCCTAACATGGGTTAGTTTATAATAAATCCTTATACTTTCTATTTAGGACTATCAGAGAAGTTACAACCAATGATAAATAAGATATGAACCTCCTATAATATCCTAGAAGACCCACAAAAATTTTCACCTCTTTCACCATGTTGGTGCTGCCCAATACACAATTGTCACAATCATCGATGAGTCAAAAACTAATCCCTTATAGGACACAACATGCCCTAAGAAACAAAATTTAAGATTCCAAAAATTAGAATTATAAAACTTCTTGACCAACTTCTCTTGATAGAGAACTCAAAAGATGGCACACATATTCTCTATATAATCCTTATTAGATGCAAAGTAAATAAGTATGACATCACTTAAATTAAAAAATAAATTATCCAACAACTCTCTAAACACTGCATTCATCAACCCATGAACATGGTAGGAGAATTTTTCACTTAGAATTCCATCACAATGAACTCATAATTCCCATGAATATAATAGTAATCAGTTTTTAGAACATCCCCTTCATTCACTAAAATCTGATGATATCCTAACCACATATATATTTTTTAGAACAAACCTTCTCTCTTCAGTTGATCGAATATATCATCATTCCATTGAAGAGGATAGTGGTTCTTCACTGACATAAGGTTTAAGTGACGATAACTGATACAAAGAAAAAAATACCACAAAACTTATTTACAAAAAAATGGGTGCACCCCAAGTTGACTTACTTCACTGAAAAAACCTCACTACAATAGATCATTGAGCTATACGCATAACTCTCACAACTCAAAATTCATCATCCTATATGGAGACCTCTAGATAAGATACATTCCTAGATATAGTGTGATCACAAACCCAATATACCATCAAGGGGTGACACTAGAACCTCCTCTGTAAATTCATTATGGTAATCTTCTATAACCATGGGAAACACCAAATGATAAACCTCTTATGAAATCATCATTATCTTGTCCATAAAAGATGATAATGGTGGAATATTCATCCAACCCATCTGACGGTCTTGATCGCCAATGATCACTGCTCTCTCTCTATCAACATCATAGAATACAACCTACCTCCTAATCCAATCCATGATATCCTTCATCAAATACATCAATTATATACTGATGATTATTTCATATGTATGTATATGTATACATAGTAAGTCTCCCAATGATTTTTGGTTCCCTAAAACTAGCCCATATTCTTTACATACTTCATACAAGTCATCTCAACTTGTGACAGGCATAGTAAACACCAAGGGGACATGAATCACATCTACCTAATATACCAAATCATGGATGAGGGTATGTAATATAAAGGATGGTGTACCTACAAAACCAAAAAAATTATGTGAATATATATAAAAAATGTCCCCTCGAACGATATCTAGATCACCTGGTGCTAGAAATGCTAAAGCATAAAGCTGACAATGACCTCATCCACTATCTCTCTGACTATACTAAAATACACCAAATGGTATTTCTATACTATTTTTTTGTGATAAGAATCTTGTGTATTTCTTATACCATTAACATATCCTCTCTACTGACCCCATATTGGTACACTCTGCTGCTTCTACCTTAGCAAAAAATGCCTCAATATAACACATGGAACATGATGACAACTAAGAAATATTTGGTACTCTCATCCCTAATGACCTTGGAACCCATACAAAAAACAAAAATCTAATCCCTTTAAATAGTAATAAGATCTTCCATCCCAGTATTAATGAGATGATGAGGTTTGGGACCTACCCTTGGCTGACTAAAATCTGTTTTATCTAGTAAATTGAGAACCCTAGACCATGTTCTTCATTAGGAATCCTAACAGCTACCATCTCATTATGATATGGTTATTTAAATCATCCTCTAGATAACCTATTCTCTCACCAACACCTTGAGATATGTATTCATCATAAATGGGGAGACCTATTTCTGTATTTCTAGATGAAAAGCCTCCTTAAAATACTTCTCCTTGGCCTCCTCATCTGGAAATAGGTTAGAAATATATCACAAAAGGTTCCTAAAACTAATTCCAAACCCTTGTGTGCTAGAACTCCCCTATAAAAGGTAAAGAATATCCTAAATAACATTCTCCAACATGGTAAAAGAAAGTAAATCTGTTCAAAACTTATCTTGGAACATCTTCCATGAGACTGTTGAATCCTCGTGATCCCCAGGTAATAAGAACCACCACTACCTTGAAACTCCATAAAACATCATCACATTAAATGATACCCAATTATCCTTCTGATAACAGATATAATATAAATATATCTCAATATCATCCAAGAAGTCTTTTATGAATGAATCTCAAAATTATCCCTCATAATTCTATAGAATTTTTTATTAAAACTCTTAGAGTTTCCTCTTCCATTTATCATCTTCATTGACCTCCAATCTAAAAAAATCTACTGGCACATCCTAGTGAACATGTTCAATGTGAAATAGATGTGGATATTGACCTAGATCTATTATTGTAAAGAAAAACTAGAATACTAAACCTAGAATATGGAATAATTTACATCACATAATTATTTATATGTAATCATGTTAAGATTTAAATTCATCCCAAGTTTTACCCATTTTAATAATAGGATAAATGAAGAATGGTGCATGATAATTTGCTAGGTATCTACCCTATAACCAATATGACATCAGTTATTAGGCTCATAGAACATAAAATTTCATGCTTCATATCACATGGGGCACTAAATACCCATGTCTCAACTAGTTTTATGTATTTACAATTCTTACTAAACATAGTTGACATTGTTTCCATACTATGCCATGCAATATCAACTATTCATAACTGCAAGCTCCATTCTATCCCTTAACATGAACCATTTATATCACTTTATCATACCCCCCCCCAGAGTGTACTCCTCCTAGGATAGTAATACGATAAGGGAGATGGTGACTGCCTGAGTCCCACCTCCAGCAGGCCCCAGGTAGGTAACTAGCACCAAGGTTATAATAAGTATACATATGGGTGTAATTACCCTATCATAACACATGTTGAAGAGACAGATAAAAAAGATACACCAATTAACACCTTCTATGACATATATAAATGAAATACCAATTTTATATAGTAAATTTCATACATTAATAAAATAGATAAAAAAAACTACAAGTACCAATGAGTTAAATATAGAAGAGGTCATGAAACCCAAATAAATTCTACCAAATCATGAGCTAATAATATATAGTTCGGTCTCCATAATAATCTAACTAACCAAAAAATATATTATATAAATAGGGTTATCATAATATTTTACTCACTTGGATCCTCCCTAGAGACTCTCATGCAAATGATAAATAAATCATGCTAAAGAATAGTAAACAACAATGAAACTAACTTGTCACCTAAACAGGTATACAATGCTTCCAACCTCACCATGGATAACTCTAACCAAGAATAGAATACAAGGGAGAATATCATATAATAACGAAACATCAAGGGTACCGCACTCTCGCTTCCCTACTCGTTTTCCACTTTTCCCCAATAACGCATGTCTAGAGCCATCTATCTTCAAAATAGGATAGCCTAAAGACACATGGGAAAGGATTCACAACATTTAGCTCATGTGTAATGTCCCCAACCCGGAAGCCACTAAACCAGTGCTCCGAGATGGGTGATTATATGACCTTAAGCACGCCTCCTCATATGCCAATGGCTGCCAACTAGCAACGGGGGTCTATGTGGTCAAGTTGGGAGACTATACCCCTTTTTATCAGAGTAAACCACAACATAAATAAAACAATAGTGGAAACAATAATCAATAAACAAGGAACATGTATAACAACCATTTCCAACAATAAAATATGCCATGTCATACTACAAGTGAGAAAGTGAACAAAAGCCCAAAATAAGGACAATGGCAAAAATCCCCAAAATGGCTCTGACTCCAAGTCTGAATCCTCCACCAAGTGCTACCAATGTCCACTCAACTATCTAGCAAGGACCCTTGCCCTTCTCTTGACCTAAAAACATGATGTCTGCTCGGGTACCCAATGGTGGCCCGAGCAGGGTGTGAGTACAACTTAGTAGGCCACCACCAATGATGTCTACAAAACATCCAGTATAAATAGGTAGTGCATGAAAAAGGAAAAATTAATGATAATTTTCAACTAATTAATTTAGGTTCCATTAGCTAAATTGTGTGCCAAAGCTGTTGCCACTTCCATTACCATTCATTACACACTAAATATCATCACTCACCATCTCATCTCATTTCCATGGACTAATCAAATATATTATGTTACATGGGTCTAAGGCCAAAAATCACATGAAAGAGGGTGAACACATCGTTATCCCTTCTCAGTAAGACTAACCCCCTCATAGCAACCATATCCTCACCTCGAAGCCTCAGTCCAGGTGGATGCAACCGTTAGGAGAATAGACCCTCAGTCCCCTTTCCTAACCTATGAATCTATGGTGGAGTTTAGAACCTCAGTCTTATCTCAACATGTGGGCGTAGATCCTCAAGTCATACCCCACTCTACGAAGCTATGTGCACATGCTTATATATATAAGTAACCATCAACCATCCAAAACATTGCCCTTCAGAAAACACTATTCACAACACCCCACATGGGAACCCACATCATGCCTTAACCCATTAACACCATCCAATGGCCCAAGGGCCTTAGATTTTTTTCATTATATGATAAACCCCCTTTTAAGGGAAGAAGGGGGGAAAACCGAACAGAATTCATGGACTTAAAACATTATATGACCCAACGATCATGAAAATACAACTCAGGATGACACCTTGGAATTATCTCTCCCCAGCATTAAAAATCTATAAAGCTCTCCACCGTTGCAAGACTGTACGGCAGAAAGTGTCCTGTGTCAATGCACAGGCCTGATCCGATGTCTAACACCATACCCTCTCAAACATCCAATTCCATGTAGCCTGCATAGATGAACTGCCTATTCTGAATCATCCTCTAAGGCATGTTCCATGAGGTCAAGTCCGGCTAAACCTTCATAATCTGAGTCTCGAAAAACAACTCAACATAATTCTGAAAATATACAAGAATACGTGAGACCAAACAACACAAACCAGCAGCCTTCCATTCTGAATTCCAAAACTCAAACGGGATCAAACCAGTAAGCATTCATCAGCACAGAGTCCAAGCACCAGAGACGAATCCAGAAGCACCCCACCGCAACCATTAAAAACCTCCAACCACATCTGCAGCAATCCGAAGAGGACGAAAATCCAAAGATCATGAAGTCGTGTCTTCGTCACCTAGGATTGGAAGAACCAACAACACCTTGAGGTAAGATCTCTGGTGAGGGGATCTGCACATATCTGAGCCAGCAACACCTCTCTGGTCTTGAAGACGAACAAATCAAGGCCACAGAAGAACCCTCAACAGATTCCTAAATGGATGAACCACTGAAAGCTGGAGGACCAATAGGACACAAGGGCACACTGAAAAAGAAACATTGTTGCAAAGACTCCGGCCACACACTGCACCAAGCTAGAGCACATAACCCGTCACCCAAAAGATAGGGTTTTAGAGCTTCAAAACAAGATGGAGAAAAGATACAAACCCTAAACCAAAAAGAGATGCAAGGATTGGATTGGCCTTACCCAAAGCTTCAATATGCAACCAACGGAACCCAAAACCCCTTATAAACGAGGGAGATCAATCTATTGGATCTCTTGGGTGATTTGGTTCATTCTACGGGAGAAGAAGAAGGAATGGACAGGAAATACCAAGTTGGGGTTTAAAAGCCCGGAGTGGAAAACTTGTAATTTTTTCCAACATTAAGTGGTCGCACGGTTTAGCCGCATAGTTTGACAAACCATGCACAAACCGTGTGCATGCTTCTACCTAGAGAAGAAGGGTTGCACGGTTTAACTAGGAAAGCTGCACGGTTTTCCCTAGCCATGCACAGGCCGTGCGCCCTGACATGTCTTGCCTAGTTTTCCTTTCTTCCATGAGCCAAGCCCCTGAAACATTCCCAAGGCCTCTCATACTTTCAGAAGAAATACCTTGAAACCCAAAAAATGGATTCAACCAAAACATAACAAAAACATGACTTCCAAAAACCAGGATCTTACAATCTCCCCTCCTTATAATGGCTCATCCTCGAGCGGAGTTCCCAAGCCTCATTGCTCAACCGACGAGAAGAGTTCGGGCCACTGAGCCTGTATATCTGATTCTCACTCCTATGTTTCTTCCTGAACTTTCTCATGCTGACATAGTACTCACACTAATGGCACAACCTTTCCTTGAAATACCTTTTAAATACGATCCACCACACGAACCGGATGCTCCTCAAAGGATAAATCATCCTCAAGCTCCACATCCTCCACGTCGACCACGTGAGATGGGTCAGGGTGATACCATCGAAGCTGTGACACATGAAACACATCATGCATCCCACCATACCATTGTGGAAGATCCAATCGGTAAGCCACTAGTCCGATCCTCTCTACAATCTCAAACGGTCCCAAATACCTGGGTGTCATCTTACCGTGCTTTAGAATCCGACGGAGACCCAATCTTGGCGAAACCCAAAGGAACACTTTATCACCCACCCCAAACTCAAGAGGTCTACACATCCGATCTGCATACGACTTCTCCCTACTCTGAGATGTATCCATTCGCTTCCTGATCAACTTAACTCTCTCTGGAGTCTCCTGCACGAGACTTGGCCCCAACAACTCAGATTTACCGGCCTCCAACCAACACAACAGAGATCTACATGGACTCCCGTAGAGTGCCTCAAACGGTGCCATCTAAATCGTGGCCTAAAAAATATTATTGTAGGAAAACTCAACTAATGATAGGTGCCTCTCCCATGAACCACCAAAGTCCAAGACACAAGCTCTTAACATGTCCTCCAACTCTTGGATCATACGTTCTGACTGCCTGCCCGTCTGCGAGTGGAAAGACGTACTCCAAAACACCTGCATACCAGGAGCCTTATGCAACCCTTGCCAGAAACACGATGTGAAATGTGGATCTCGGTCTGAATCTATGGTTCACCGAACACCATGCAACCGCACTATCTCCCAAACATACAACCCACCCAACTGGTCGACTGTAAAGGTCTCCTGAATTGGTAAGAAATGTGTCACTTTCAGTAACTGATCCACAACCACCTAGGTTGCATCATTCTTTTGTGGAATCCTTAGAAGAGCCATGACAAAATCCATTGTTACATCATCCCACTTCCATTCCAAAATGGGCAACGGATGCAACAAACCACCCGGGCGTTGATGCTCGGCCTTCACCTGCTGACAGGTAAGGCACCGTGCCACAAATCCCACAACTTCCTTCTTCATTATAGGCCACCAAAACTACCTTTGGAGATCAAAGTACATCTTGGTCGAACTAGGATTCACTGCCCACTTTGATGCATGTAACTCACGCATCAACTCTTCCCACACACACTCTTCCACAACCACACGATCACAAACACGAACAACAAAGTCCACACCGACAGCCCACCCAGAATGTAGCTCCCCACCTTTAAGATTTTCCTTCATGATAATACACCCAGGATCATAAAGCTTACCTTCCTTAACTTGACTCAAAAGCGTCGACTCCTTCTTTAAGGAAGCAAGAGTGACCTAACCATTCTCCTCATATACCTCCAGGTGCATCTCTGCAAACAAATCCATCACCTTCCACTCGGTGTTGGACTCCTGAACCAGCTGATTCTGAACCTTCCTGCACAAAGAATCAGCGACACTATTTCCATTTCCTGGCGTGTACACCAACTCAAAGTCAAAAGACTAGAGATATTCAACCCATCTTTCTTGCCGAAGATTCATATCCCACTGTGAGAAGATGTACTTTAGGATCTTATGGTCGATAAACACGGTAAATTATTCCCCCAACAGATAGTGCCTCCAGCACTTCAAGGCGTACACCACTGCAGCCAACTCAAGGTCATGAGTGGGATAATTCTGCTCATAATGACTCAATAGCCTCAACCCATAAGCCACATCCCGCTCATCCTACATCAACACAGCCCCAAGTTCGACTCCAAACACATCACAAAACACGATGTACTTCTTACCTAGTTCAGGTAAGATAAAAATTGGTGTGGTCGTCAACCGCTTATTCAACTCTTGAAAGGCATTATCACAAGCCTCAGACCACTCGAACCTGATTCATTTCTTGTTCAAGCCCGAGAGTGGTGCTGCCAAGCGAGAGAAATCCTGAATGAACCTTCGATAATACCCAGCCAAACCCTGAAAACTCCGAATTTCTGAAACACTCTTGGGCTGCTCCCAAGATACAACTGCCTGCACTTTCTCTGGATCCACCGTCACACCTGCCTTTGAGATGATGTGACCCAGAAAATGCACCTCACCTATCTAGAATTGACACTTTGATAGCTTGGCATATACCCAATGCTCTCTTAGTGTACCCAAGATGATGTCAAGATGATGGGCATAATCGTCGTGAGTTTTCAAGTACGCTAAGATATCGTCAACAAAGACAACCACAAACTGATCTAGATAGGGGTGAAATATTCATTTCATCAATGCCATAAACACCGTTGGTGCATTGGTCAAGCCTAAAGACATTAACACAAACTCAAACAAGTCGTACCGACTCCGGAAAGTTGTCCGCGGTACGTCAGATGGCCTCACCATCATCTGGTGATAACCTGACCTCAGATCAATCTTATAAAACACTGATGCACCCCTCAACTAATCGAATAGGTCTTCAATTATAGGAAGACGGTACCTATTTTTCACCGTCATCTGATTTAACTTCTGATAGTCAACACACACCCTCAACGAACCATCGACCTTCTTTGAAAAAATCACGGTAGATCCCCAAGGAGACGTACTAGGATGGATAAACCCCTTATGCTCCAACTCCTCAAGTTGAACCTTAATTTCCTAGAGTTCTTCTGGTGACATTCGGTATGGCGGAATAGAAACTGGCTCCGCTCCCGGCAGCAATTCGATCGTGAACTCATCATCCCTCTTGGGTGGTAACCCTGAGAAATCCTCAAGAAACATGTCCTGAAACCGATCCACAATAGGAGGACAATTAGTTTGTTCCCCTCCCTCATCATCATAAAGCATGATACATTCCACTTGAGCTGTGAGTCCACTCATCTGTTGGTAAAACGGCCCCGCACGCCCTACTTGAATATCCCATTCGCCACAGTGGACTTAAGAATCAACCTCATGCGACCTGAATGATACTCTACGACGATAACAGTCTATGTGTACCCAATACAACACCAAACAATCCATTCCCATGATTAGGTCAAAACCTAACATATCAAGAATGAACATGTCCCATAGAAAACGATACCCACCAACTTCAAAGGCACATCCCTTGCACTACTTGATATCCTCAACCCGCACTCCCAACGGGGGGTCAATTGACATAACTCCACACACCCCCTCCATAGGTAAAACCAGCACTACCACAAGTTGAGCAGAAACAAAAGATTGTGTGGAACATGTGTCAAAAAATGCACTAGAAAACGTAGAAGCTATAAGAATCGTACCTTGAATAGTTGACGGTCACGCCTTGCCATCACCAGGCGCAAACTGAACTGCCTGAAGCTGACTTGCCCCTCTACCCTGGTCTCCAGCCTGAACACCCTGTGCCACACTGCCCTTCTAGAATGAGCGATCTTTACCTGGATTCCCATGTCCACCGCACAGCCAATACGGTCCGTGGAGCTCCAACTTCCTGCCTGATATGGGGAAACTAATCCCCTTCCCGTATCCGGTACCTTCCTTCCACTATCATACTCACCCACCTGCTGAGGTTTCCTATAGAACTTATGCACATGTCCTATCCTGCCACATGAATAACACTCAACTGGAGGTCGAGGACACTGACCACGCATATGCTCTGACCACCGCACTGATATCAGAACACCTGATTTCCACTCTAAGAGGCTGGCCCTCTCTTCCATCCACTTTTCACACTTCCTCCATGTTGTGAGCTCTCATTTAATCGCTTCCGACCCTCGGTAGTTGCACTACTTGTCTTCCCCACTGGCACCACAAGCCCACTACTCGAATCTCCCTTTAGGTTTCCTTCCGAGATCAATGCATGATCTACTACCTCTACGAACCTCATCAAGTGGAAGATGTTTACTTGAGACCTGATCTCGTGTCTCAGCCCATCCTAGAAATGCTTTTTAACTGCTGCCTTATCCCCTGCTAACACTTGGACAAAGCGTCTCAAATCAGTGAAGCGACTATCATAGTCCATCACTGATAGTGATCCCTAAGTCAGGATCATAAACTCTGCAGCCTGCTCCTACCTCAAAGTATCAGGATAAAAAATATCCAGAAACTTTTCCTGAAAAACCTTCCACGACATTCCCTCAAACTGCTCGATCTGAGCCTGAATGTCCCACCAACACCTTGCCTGGCTCCACAATATGTAAATGGCCATCTTTACTCACTTTTCAATAGGGGTCACCAGATGATCTAGTATCTTTTGGATATACTCTAACCAGAACTCTTCTACCTCTGGCCCACCCTCTCTGGTGAAGGTCGGAGGGTGTTGTAGCTGGAACTCCCTGGACAACTCAAACATACTCGGTGCAACCCACCCTGGGTCCCGATTCATCATATACATAAGGCGAGCCAAGTTCTCTCAGAACTCGTCTTCTCTACCTTCATTGATCACCATATTTTCTTTCTCTTATTCCGGAGGAGTGTTCTTAGAAACATCCTCTTTTTTTCCAAATGGTAATCGACGACGTGGTGGCATCTCTCTACATTGAAAAACACAAGAATTAGCACACAAACCATAAAACATTCATGAATTCCACAAAAATCTCTTTACTAGCTACAATAACCCATTTTCATATGCTAATTTAACAACATTAGAACCTCAAATTCACCGCCCCGACCATCCCTACCGAGGGCCATGTTCCACATGGGGTAAACCACCATGAACTACCACTAAACTCACACAACATTTTACAAAACATTTCCCACTTCGCTTCGAACCCTTATGTTTCATTAAACATCCTTTACCCACTTGTTTTATTTCATTCTTCTCATTATTTCTTGGTTTCATGAAATTCATAATGCACCCTACCTTCTTGCCTCACACACCCATCCTGTGTGTGTGTATAACACAATGCATGTCACCTATCTCCCTTGGTGCCTACAATGATGAATGAATGAAAATCCTTGTGTTGTTAAGGCCATGAGCCAAATATCATAAAATAGCCACATCAATCCACATGTGCATCACCCAATGGTGAAATATCATCAACTGTAACAACACACAACCAAGAACAACAATTTCCACCCCAGGTGACTTGGGTTTCCCCCGTACAAGGGTTAGCTACTCCCAAGAACGAGCTCATTACCAAAGCCCGACAAGTCTTAACCCTTGGCTACCAATACCAAATAACAAGACCTTAGAGAAAGAGAATAAATACCTCATCTGATATAACTTTGTAATGTCCCTAACCTAGAAGCCACTAAACCAGTGCTCCGAGCCGGGTGGTTACATGACCTTAAGTGCACCTCCCCGTACACCAAAGGATGCTGACTAGCAGTGGGGGTATATGTGGTCAAGTTGGGAGACTATACCCCCTTTTGATCAGAGTAAACCACAAAAGAAATAAACCAATAGTGGAAACAATAATCAATAAACAAGTAACATGGATAACAACCATTTCCAACAATAAAATATGCCATGTCATGCTACAAGTGAAAAAGTGAACAAAATCCCAAAATAAGGACAACGGACAAAATCCCCAAAATAGTCCCGACTCCAAGTTTGGATCCTCCACCAAGTGCTACCCATGTCCACACAACTATCTAGCAAGGAACCTTTCCCTTCTCCTGACCTGCAAACATGAGATCTGATCGGGTACCCAACGACGGCCCATATAGGGTGTGAGTACAACTCAGTAGGCCACCACCAACGGTGTCTACAAAACATCCAGTATAAACAGGTAGCGCATAAAAAAGAAAAAATGAATGATAATTGCCAACTAATTAATTGAGGTTCCATTATCCAAATTGTGAGCCAAAGCATTTGCCACATCCATTACCATTCATTACACACCAAATATCATCACTCATCATCTCATCTCATTTCCGTGGATTAATCACATACATTATGTTACTTGGGTCTAAGGCCAACAATAACATGAAAGAGGGTGAACACATCGTTATCCTATCTCACTAAGAATAACCCCCTCATAGCAACCATATCCTCACCTCGAAGCCACAGTCCTGGTGGATGCAACCGTTAGGCGAATAGACCCTCAGTCCCTTTTCCAAAACTCGTGCATTTAGGGTAGAGTTTAGATCCTCAGTCTTATCTCAACTCGTGGGCATAGATCCTCAAGTCATAACCCACTCTACGAATCCATGTGCACATGCTTATATATATAAGTAACCATCAACCATCAAAACTATTTCCCTTCGACAAACACTATTCAAAACACCCCACATGGGAATCCACATCATGCCTTAACCCATTAACACATTACCATTTCACATCATTTAACCATTCACCCAATTCCCATGTGTTATGCCTAACTCACTAAGCATTAAACACTAGACCCATAATCCATCCCATTATGGTCTTTAATCAATTTACACATTAACCCATTTAACCCATTCATCATTTCCATGATTTAACCATTCACACCAACATGTTTATCAATGGCTCCACAATTCACTACAACAAGGTCACTTGTTTAATAAAAATCCCTAAACCGGGGAAAAGCCGGTACATCCCATGGATGGCCCTAAATTAGGTCAAGTCCATCCCAACACATCCCACGGGGATCATGAGGGTTTCCATTTTCCATTTCAAACACCGTTATTACCAAACATGCCAAGGTTATTCAAAACATAATCAAGGGAAAACAAGAACACAACTAAACATGCACAAATACCCAAATAACCATGGGATATAACTTGTAGACCACCTACCTCGAAACAGCGGTTTAACGCACTCTCAATAGAGTCCATATACCTTGATCTGACCAACATTTTGAGCTTCAACCTAAAACTCACCCAAAAGATAGGGTTTTAGAGATTTGGAACAAGAGGGAGAGAAGATACAAACCCTAAACCAAAAAGATAAGCAAGGATGGGATTAGCCTTAACCGGAGCTTTGATCCGCAACCAACGGCACCAAAAACTCCTTGGAAACTAGGGAGATCGATCTATTAGAGCTCTTGGGTGATTTGGTTCATTCCAAGGGAGAAGAAGGAGAAATGGAGAGGAAATCCCAAGTTGGGGTTTAAAATCCTGGAGTGGAAATCTTGTAATTGTTCCCAACTTTAAGTGGCCTCAGGGTTTAGCCACACAGTTTGACAAACCGTGTGCAAACCATGTGCATGCTACTGCTCGGAGGAGAAGGGTTGCATGGTTTACCTCAGTAGGCCGCACGGTTTTCCCTAGTCGTGTGCCCTGGCCTGTCTTGCCCAGTTTTCCTTTCTTCCATGCCCCGAGCCCCAGAAAAATCCCCAAGGCCTCTCATACTTTCAGAAGACATCCCTTGAAACCCAAAACAGGGGATTAAACCAAAACATAACAAAAACATGCCTTCCAAAAACCGGGATCTTACATCATGAATTACATCATCACATAATACTATATCATGTCACCATATATAGTAACCATGTAGTTTTATGGATCCACCCCAACCCATAAAACAAATATCATACATCATGTATTCTTCCTCAAGCCATCACAACCCATAAACTGAGAAAGGTACCTCAATTCATTACATCCTATACACATCGTACCTATAATATTATCTTGTATACTATATCCAAGGATTCATATTTGTGAAATAACCATAATACACACACATATATGGGATAAAAACATCATGCATACCATCACATGTAACTAGAAAGGGAAGATATCAGGGATTGAGGGAATATTCATCCATCTATCCTCCCTCTAAAATGTTGGGAAAAATACTCTCCCAGATTCCACTGGGTATCATTCACCCTAACCAAAACTGGAAGAGAAGTGTATAAAATCAAGAATCATACATGATATAATATAGATCACAACCATGCTATGGGCATAACCTACTACTGACCTCAACTACAACAATCATCGATTGGATACCTAGGTTCCCCTACTACTGACTAGATATCCTATAAGAACATAAGAGTTTAAAGAGCTATATTTATTACTTCATTTTCTTTTTATCATTTCAGTTTTTAATTAATTTATTAGATATTAAATAAAAACATTAATCCACTTACATTATTAATAATCAAGCCAAGTCTATGACCTCAAGGAATAATCCAAAATGAGTCCATAGTTTACCAAAATTAACATCTTTTTATAATTTGCAATCTATAAACACCAACACTAATGGATAAGAATTATTTATTCATTATTAGTATCATTCCATAATTATGGTACTCTTAGAATAGCATCCAAATCTACAACCAAGAGGAAACATACAACTAAGAACATCAATCCACCTTGTGATGTGGGGAAAGGAATGTATATAAAACAAGAAACCTGATCGTGGACCATTAAAAAGATTCATGTCAAGAAAAAATCCAAAATTATCAAATAAATGGGATTTTTACATAATATTCTATGTAATCTCTAACACCCACATGCATATCCTAATTCAACTCTCCATCACAGGCGTCAACTACTACCACATCATCCGAGCCTCCCCTCTGACATATCACATCAAATATCCCAGGATTCTATATCCCATTACATAGTAATCCTAATATTTAGATAAAATCACAAAATAAGAAAGTAAAGAACATATCCAATACTGAAATATAGACCCTAAAACATGGTATCCAGCCTTCATATGAAAATGATCTCTCACTGCTCGAACACAAGTCTCTTGACCTTATCAAGGAGATTGGAAACTTGGGTCCTAAGAATTACAAATATCAAACAACCAGTTTTTATTACTTCTTTAATTGACTAATTTATTATTCATTGGTTCAAACTATGGGGATCCTAAGGCATAAATCTATAACAAGATACTAAATTAATTAAAAAATAAAATTTAACGTGCTTCCAATTATTCATTTCAATTTCACAAAACCTATGGAATTACAATTTTTCAACATGCCTTTAATTATTTTTATAAACAATACTTACAATTATTCACATTATATTTCAAATTCCATCAAAAAATGGAATTATATATTCAAATAAACATGCACACTTTCATCGATTTGATCATTTTCAAGTTACAACAAATACCAAATTCATTAAACATGACTCTTTGTTATCTGGAAAATTAATTATAAATTAATTTTTTAATTATGTTATGTACCATGTTTCATCAGGATAAAATTAATAATATATTCGTAAAATAATGATACATAATAATAGTATGGATCTGACACTGTCTATAAAAATAAGAGGCAAACTATTATCACAGGAGAAAGAAATGACAGACAATTGAAATCCAATTGTTATTAATATATTTCAATAATCATTAGTTTAATTCCATTCATACCAAAGGGGATAAATCATGGGTACAATAAGACTTCACATAAATGAATAAGTGATGAAACAAATCCCCTATCTGGAAAAAAGAAGCTTCATGCGAATAACTATACCAAAACCCTTGTGTGCGTGTAAGATGGAATCACTAATGGATAACTCAAGCCACTGAAATAAGGGTTTCCTAACTCCACAGTAAGGGTTGTAGAATATATAGTCTCAAAAGAAGGAAATTTGTATGTAATGAATATAATTAAAAAAAATTAGTTAAAAGATATGGGATGATTTGAAATTCATATCATAATGATTTAATTCCAATCATTGTGGATATCATTAAATTCAATGTGCTAGTAATCATTTATATCCATAGTCATCCCAAAAAATAGAGGATATAATTATCCATTACGAAATATCCATTTTAGACCCTTGATATGTGACCCTAAAATACTCGTATGTACATTCTCACAAAATAGGAAAAAATATCCATATAGGTAATTTCATGTAGCAAGAAGTCCCTCTAAGAAAAAATATCCATGTAACCATTTTAATGTATCTAATCTCTCTACATAGTAGATTCATGTATCTGTTCGTCTAGGTAGCTGATTGATCACAAGGATGATCCACATAGAGGATTCAATCACATATCTGATTCACATAACCGATCCATACATATAAATGATTCAAAAATCTGTTCTCTCCACATGTCTAATCCACATATTTTATCACTCATATAGATTAATTATCATGTATCCAATCCAATAATGTATCTGATTCATGTATCCAATCCAACCATGTAGTTGATTCACATAGTCTATTGCACCTTTAGCTGATCGGTCACATAGCTGATTGACCTTCATAGCCAATCATACCACATATATGATTCATCCATGAAGTTGATGCCTCCACATGGACAATCCTATTAAACATGAATTGAGCTCTCACCCAAGATGTGAACCACAAATTCATGACATACACATCATAAATTTTCATTACTTCTAGATTTTAGAAGGAAAAAACCTCTAGAACTACTTTAGGCCTCCAAGCATCACAATCCTTGTAAACATGAAAAGGGTTATTCAAGATGGATCTTATCCCTTATAGATATTTTTAGTTTTTTATAAAAATATTTATTTTTAGTGAATAATGAAAATACTCATTTTTATTAAAAACTGTATTATATTTTAAAGTATTTATAGTGTAAAAGTCTATTTTGGATTATTTTTAAAATTTCATTAGTTCCATTTTATTTAAAATAATAAAATTATTGTTTTTGAAAACATATTTATACTTTTATAAACTATAAAATATATTTATACATAAAATATACAATTTTCTAAAAAACTATTTTTCATTCAGTTTTGTACGTTTAGTTTTAAAATAAATTATTCCATTGCAATGTTTTGAATTTTTTAAAATGTATTTCATATTTGGAATTAGTGGGTCAATTTTTTTTTAAATATTACCCTTTTATATTTTATCAATATTAATAGTCACTATATTAATTTTTTTTACCACAGTAAAGGGTTAATCATGTAATTGAGGGTTAAAAATAACATGATAAGGATTATTAAATGAAATAAACACTTACCTTAATTTTATTTTATGATTAAATGTCATCCATACCCATAAAATATATTTTTATATGGACTTTTTATATTTAGGTGTGATTGTGATCTTTATAACAGTTTGTGTAATGAAAGGTCAAAAACATCACAGGCTTGTTTTTAATTACTATAATAATTTTTACTTGTTGATAAAAATTTGATATAGCTAGTTATAAATATTAATTTTAAAAATATATGATTTATATTCATTGTGATAATTCATTTATAATTTTTATTAAATAAATAATTACCTTTAATTCTTATATAATGTTGGCATGATAATTATTCTATTAATTATGAATTCAAATAATTGATATTAAAAATATTGAGTATAATATAATTTGTGGTAATTAATTTGATAAATTAATTATACTGAATAATATATTAGTTAAAAGATGTAATAAAATATTTTTTCAAATTTAATTTGTTTTCTTAATGTTATTAAAGTCAATGTAATGTACAGTTCTAAAAATTTACATTAATGATACTTTATAATTTATAATATATTCTGAAGTGACATAGAATTAAAAACAATATTATACTCTACCAATTTAGTATTATATGATTTATAATATCAAACATGGTCTATTTATGGTGTGTTTTTTCATTTATAGTAACTATCTTGTCCCTTAATGTGTAATAAATAATGTCATCACGGTAAGTATGAAAAGGGTTAATAGGGGGTTACAAACAAATGATAATGGTAGAAATGTTATCCAATCATATGAAAAACTTATTTGATGATATTGTTTAGACATGTCCTCATATTATATTTTAATATTATTCTTTTGTATCAATTTTGAATATAAAATTAATTTATATTAAATTATTATTTTACAAAATTCCAATATTTCCCCTCCCCTCTCTTATAAAAGGGAACCACATCTCATTTCATCACACTTAAAAACCAATTTGGTTCAGAAAACACTACCTAAAATCATTAGTAACATCTCTACCCACATTTTAGAGTCCATATTTGTGGAATAATATAAAAATTAGTGGTCTTCATGTTTAATGTAAAAGAGGACGTCTGAAAAATATGTATAGCGTTTAAGATAATGTTTTTTATTTCTTCTTCCACATGCTTGAAATATTATTCAACCATGGATATCTGATAAAATTAGTGTCCCAATATAATTATATGTTATTATATAAATGTAATCAACTATATCCATCTCCAACCTTCAATAAATGGGAATAGAATTCGTCATTCGTGTGTATGGAGGACTACCGCCTCATAGACTGATGTAATTTTTTTTCTATCACAACCTCTCATGGATAGTTATATTTATGGAATAAATTTTATATTTAATATTCATAACATATTTATCATTATAACAATATAATATATAATTCAATTTCTTACAGTTCTATTCAATAAATAATTATAATGTTCTTCATTTGAATTTGTGGACTACCAGCTCCATGAAGCGATGAGAATCATTTTTCATCATCGCATTACATGGATGATAAACATATATAATAAGGTATAAAGAAAAAAAATATTTTTTAGGTAATCATTATTTTATAAATATAAAATAATATTTTCATTCTTTCCATAATGATCACTAAAAAATTGAAACGTTACTCATGCGTACGTAAAGACTACTGTCACTATGATTGTAACATAGTTCATTTTTCATAACCATATTGCATGATTAGTTTTAAAAATATATTTGATGCATGAAAATGATTATTATTTCAGGATTATTATTATATATATGATCTAATAATAACTTATTTGACTATAGTTAACCTAACGTATTCATTTTGGACATATGAGCGGAATATATCCAAAATACCCAACATAAATTTAATTGATTATCTAATAGTAAGTAAATTTTTATTAAGTGAAAAAATGTGAAGTATAAATATGGAATATTTTATTAATAAATTAAATAATTATCCTATTTTTATTATTCATAATATTAAAGAACATAGGTGATGAGTTGGTCTCGGGGTAAGGTACACTACATAAAAAGCCTTATTTTAAATGATTTCAAGTTTTATTTTCTAACTTTTTCTCTTCCATGTCCATTTATTTCTAACTTTTTGAAGAAATATTTTCATTTTTATTTAAATGATTTATAATGTTCATTTTTTACCATATTCTACTTATTTATAATTTTTTTAAAATAAATAGTCTTTTTAAGTTTTTTCATTAGGGATATTCATTTAAAAATCCTCTTTTAATGTACCCCTTTGAACTCCATTTCTTCTATGTCCATAGTTTTAAAAGTTGTTTTCTGTCTATTTTTATTCTCTTTAAAAGGGTTTCAAAATGAATATTTTTTTGGAATTTTTTGACAATGTTTAACAAAATAAAAAAGTAATTTTCTATTTTAATATATACAGTGAGATTGAACATTGCCACCATTGTAAACTTTATTTGATTTTTTTATTCAATTACAATATTTTATTGTTTTTCTTCATTAAAAAATCCTCCCTCCCTATGTTATGTTTATTTTTAAAAAATGGTTTTAAAATTGATCAGAGATTTAAATATCTTGAAACTTTTACTTATGGAAAATAAGAATTTTGTTTATGAGCATATTGTTGGAAATTGCAGTCTTTTGTGTTGATATTATTTTATGGTTCCTGAGAATTGTTTATGATGAAGGGTGGTCTTGTAATAAATCTAGGGTAGGTGATCTAGTTATATATCTTGATTTAATTTTGAAAAGGGATGGATTTAACCAATTATGATTCTCCTAAGATAATATGGGAATATACTATGATGGTTAGTCCACATATAGGATAGAATTAACTCATTAGGATTCACTTAAGATATTATGGGAATATACTATAATGGTTATTTCAAGTATAACTATGATGGTTATTTCAAGTATAACTATGATGGTTTCTCCAAGTATAATTATGGTGGTTATTTCATGTGTAATAGTAAGGGTTAATCCATATATAAGAGTGATATGAAATTTTTTTCCCATGTAGCCTATATGATTTATATGTTTAATTTATTTTTTATTGGAATCTTGTTATTTATTAAGGTTATATAATGATGTTGTGTTTAAAAGATGGTATATTCTACTTTTTAAAGGTGAAAAGTAAAAATTTATGAAAAAAATATTCTGGGTTTTTCATGATTTAAAATAATCCTTTATGATTTTTTATTTTTTTATTAATATTTATCATGAAATTTTGGATGAAAATATTTGGTTCTATAAGGTGATTTCTTGGATATGAAATTTTTAATTGTTCCCAATGATTATTTTGAAAAAGTAATATTTTTATAACTATTCATCAACTAATATTTTGATTTTTTATGACCCTTAATAAGATTATTTTTTTATCAACCCATATTTTGAAAAAAAATCATATTATGAGTATGGACAAGGATGATGTCAAGATAAAAATTTAAAATATGTTAAATGAAAATAAAACATGTTTCTTTTTTAAAATTTTTTTGGTGGAAAAATGGATACAATATAGAATTATACACTTTGTAATATATGTGATTGTTATGTAAGAGTTGTGACCTAACTCTATAAATATAAATCTAAAATATATTTGGGAATGCAAGAATTTGAATTATAGTTAAATTCCATTAGATTATGTAATATTTAAGCACTGTTCCTTACATATTATACTACAAATATTTTTTCATAACATTAGGAAAAATAAAACATAACATGGGTAAAGTTAAATGATCAGTATGGTTATGCATGGGTGATATCATTCAATTACTATAAGTGAAAATAAGATAATAATAGAGTTATAAAATATAAATAAGTAAATTTTATATGAGAATCATTCCTAGAAAAAAAATAGATCATAAATTAAGGATCATGACCTAAACGTCTTTATAATAATTCTTGGTTATCATAGGTATCAAAAAAATACAGTATCTTGTTCTAAGAAAATATAACATAATAATGTGGTATAATATAATAATGTGGAATAAACATAATCATAATAAAAACAATAAGTTTGTCCTCAGAATCACTAATAAAAACTAATAAAACATTGGATCAATCATTATCACCTGCATCCCTTATTATAATTTATCGAGAAGCATCATAAGACTCACATTCTATATAGCCCCATTCATTATCATCATCATCCATTAATATATTGGATTATTCTTTATTACTAGCATCCCTCGTTATAATGGATTAGGTAATATTACTAGAATCCATTACTATTCTGGATCAGATATATTTACTAGCAACCATTAATATATTAAATCTTGATTTGTTAATAACATTCCTTAATAATATCATTATAAATAATACCATTACCCAATTAATTTTTGGGATTTAAAAAACCCATCAATTAAAAAATATAAAACCATACATTTTTGATCCATAAGAACATTACATTCATGGATCCCTCATCACAATAATTATCTAATGGTATGAAGGTTTTTCATGAGAAATTTTATAATGCATCATTATAATCCATCCATAGAAAGAAGGTGGATAGTATCATTCAATCATATCTACAGTGAAGCATTATTACTCGTGATGTATTTTGACATTGGGGAAAAATAAATTTATATTTCTTTTGAAATTAGAATAGAAAAAAGGGAAAAGGTATAATTTCATTTTTGTAGCATTTTTTAAATATAAAATTACCTAAATAATGGGAATTTGATTTTATTTTATAAACCAAGGAATCCAATAAAGGGTGATTAATGCGGGATTATTGACATGATATTGTAAAAAGTTGTTTATTTCATAAACATTAAAACTATAACAATATTTTTTAACTTTTTTAATTTGATTCAGAATTGGTTCATATTGAAATATTGTAACGATTCCTTTTAAATCATTTTTTATGAAAGTAATAAGTTACTCCCTATAATTAGAGAATATATTTTCTTTTTGATAAATTCAATGTGTGTGATTAATTATGAATAATGAAACCTTGAAATAAATTGAATAATTTGTATACATTATAAAATTAATCACATTAAATGATAGTTTAATAAAATATTAATTTTTAAAAAAAATCAATTCCCTTTAAAAATATAAATATTTTTAATGTCCAATTTCAAAAAATATATGATAATTTTTTTCATTAAATGTATATTTCTTTAATAAAATATTAATAATTTTAAAAAAATTAAATATATTCTTTACTTATTTATAAAATTTATAAATTTGTTTTAAATTTTTTATAAATCAAATTAATAGCATTTGAATTAAAAAATGATGATATTTTTCTAAAAAACTGCTTTTATTCATGCAATGTGATTTAACATAGTAAAATAAATTAATCACAATTTATGAATGATTTTAATTTAATGTATATATATTTTATTAAAAAATATTAACATTCATATAATTATTGTTACTATACATAAAATGAGAATAAAATAATTTTAATGACTATAAATACATTTTCCCTTAAAATGTTATTTAATTTTTTGTGGATATTAAAATGAATATATACCACTAATATGAATTTTATTTTAAAGAAAGTATTCCATATTATTAATTAGAATAATTAATATTATATAATATGTTCAACTTAATTTTTTTTTATAATGAATAGTTATCATGTACAATGTTTAACACCTCTATAAAGGTTAAAGTGGGTATAACAGGGTAAAAATTAATTCACATGGAATCCAAATCTCATAAAAACATGTCTTAATATCATATTATGTTTTTATTTTTTCATTATAATCATTAAATAATAAATATGGAAAAAAATTTCTACTTTAATTCGATTATGACATTTATATCATTTTAATTAGGGAACAATTCAAAAATGCACTCTTTTTATTTTAATTTCTCTAACACGTTATCATAATAATAAAATGGTTTCTTGTATAGTTATGAATATTTAATTTAAATAAGAATAAATTATTTTTTAATGTTAATTTATTATTAATTTTTTTTTATTGTTATAATAGCATAAAACACTTATGTATCATTCCTGGATCATTTGTGCAAGCTAGTGAAAATTCAAAGTAAATTTATTTAAAAAAACTAATAGTCTTTTTTTATTGATTAGATAAAGTGTTTCAAGATTATTATTGATAAAAATTAATGGTAAGTGATTTTTAAAATATTATAGTTCTAACACCATTGTAATATTGATGTGTATATATTCTAATATTTTTAGTAGTTCACAAAATGAAATTAATGATATTTTATGTTAAACAATATTAATTTAAATGTTTTAAAAATAAAAAAATCTGAATTTAATTATATTTAAGGATAAAGAGTTGAGAATATTATAAATTTACAACTTATTATCCATATACACTTTTATAAAGACATTGTTGACCATTAGAGACTAAGTATTTCGTTACCATGGTTAAGGTTATAATGGTTAATGGGGGGAATAAACTAAGAGATAAGGTTAAAAATGAGAAATAAACATCTATAAATATCATTTGATGAATTTATTTGAATTATATACACCTTATCATAGAATATTTGTATCATTGGATAAATTTTAGACGAGTTATATACATATAATGTTTTAATATTTCATCTATTTTCTAGATTTCCACCCATGCAACTTATATAAAGGCATATCCTCTCTTCTCTTCCAAACACATTCCTGAGCCTCATAAATCGACCAAAACCTACCCAAATTCATTCTAAACATAAAAATATAAGTTTTAGAGGTTTTTATTTATAATAAAAACCCTATGGTACTTCAAAATAAATCCACTAGAGGTTTCTCAAAGAATAGGTGATTGTTTTAACTAAATCATTTTATATTTATTTATTCTTATAACTCACACAAATATTATTTATCCATATTAAAATTTTGAAATAATAAATATTATTTTAGTAAAATTTTATAATTTAAATATAATATACCTTATCTATTAATTTTCCACCATAATGGATAATGAAAATTATACCATTTGTATGTCTAGACTATCATCTTCACTACTGGTATATTTTATTTTTCTACAATGCCTTTAATAGTTTTTTATATAGATGGATTTAATGATTATAAATTATGTTTTTAGAATTATTATTATATTTTAAATATAATAAATTATTTACCATATTACCATCAAATATGTTGTAAGATGATAATGTTTCCAATGTGTATGTGTGGACTACTACTGCCATAAATTGATGTGATTCATTTACCATTTATTTTTCATATAAATTACCATCAGGATATATTTATTTAATATATATGATATATGGGAAATTATTAAGAATTTTGTAATAGTGAATTAATATTTTACATTATTTTAATTAATCCATCAAAAAGTGAAAACATCACTTATGTGCACGTATCGATTACAATCTCGATGAAGTGATGCAATTCATTTTTCTTCTCTGAATTATATAAATGTTTATAAAGGGGTGTATAATAAATAATTATGATATATATGACATAATTGATATTCTATATATTGTGAAATAATGAAAAAAATTGATGTATTAGAACCATTATACCAAAAAATGAATTAAAATAGAATATCCAACCCACAAAAAAACGATTTTAATGATGAACAACTAATAAATAAGTGATATGATTTTATAATGGAATCATATATGTTATGATAAATTTTATTATGTTTTTTGAATAAATTTATAAAAAAAACTATGTTTATTCTACATGTGAATTAGGTAACATACGAAGCATTCCTAGACTTAAGGTATGGTTTTCTCATATCACTTTTATTTATATGTCATATATACCATAATCACCACTTATATAATTTTTATCATGTAAATACTTGAAATAAATTTATTAAATTACTTATTTCATAAAACCAATGTTATTTATAAATATTTATATGTTTATCTATTTTTTGAGGTTTTATTTCATTAGTTTCTAAATCTATAATGGTTATTTTTCACAATATTGATTCGTTGAGACATCATTCATGTTATAAACAAATTTGTGATTATATATTATATATATAAAATTTTGGATATATTATATCTATAATGTCTTAATATTAATGGTTTTTAATATTTTAATTGAATTTATTTAATTCAAGGTGTCTATGATTTAAAATTTTCAATAGTGATATGGTTTTATGTTACAATCTCATTTATTTTTAGGATTGACTATACTAAATTTCTTTTAAGGGAAATTATATGACCATTCAACTTTAAGACCCATTAGTATTATTCACCTCTACTTTTTATTTTCATTTTTATGTTTTACATTCATTATTCTCTCATTGTGAGTTAAAATGACTGAGAAAATGTTTGTATGAAAAAACTAACACTATTTCTTCCTTAGGGGATGATCTTTTTCTTCAATGTATTATTTCTTCAAAAAAAAAATTTGAATATTTTTACCTATATATGAAATGTTTAAAAAAAGATAATTTACACTACATTTACCTTTATTTAAAATGTTTTATATGGATTGTTTTAAAAATATTTCCAGAGATTTTTTTTTATAATTTTTAAAAATATGGGAAAGGAATGTTTTCTTTTAACATATCTAGATTAAAGAAAAATTCACACTATCAAGACTCTTACATATTATAATGATTCATTATATATTATCATTGTTATTTTCAATAAAATGAATTTTCTAAATATATTGATAATTTTTAGTTTTGAGTACATCATGTTCTGTTCGGTCGACCAGTCAGTCTCTACAGGTCCTGGATAGCCCGACCCACCACAAAATGAGCCTGGGTGTAACATCCCAACCCAGGTTCCACACACCGGTGCCCCGATCTAGTTAGTCACATGACCTCAATCATTCCTCCTCATATTCCAGAGGCTTCTAACTAGTAGTGTGGGTCTAACATATCAACAAGGGGGACTATACCCTATTTATCAAATTAGCACAACATGGAAAAGAAATTAGAATAACCAAAAGATACAACCATAACCAGAATAATACCAATATCACATGATGACCAAAATAAGAAATACAATATCCAGAACTAAATAGTAGATATGTAATACCAAATACTTTTCAAGTGTAAAAATGATAACCCAATATAAAGAAACTGAAAACTCACCCAAGTGGGTCCCCACACAAAGTTAAGTCCCCTCATCCATGCTCCATCCCAACTCAACCATCTAACATAGGGAACTTACCCTAATCCTGTCCAGTAATCAAGAATTCTATTTAGGTATCAATCATACAGCTCGATTAGTGTGTGAGTACAAATTATTATGCCACTATTAAGGGTTTCTAAAACAATATCCAATAAATAAAAGTGTATGCAGTTGTATAAAGAATAAAATATAAGAAATAATATAAATAGTTTACCTTTATTCAATTATAATTTATTTAACCACATAACTCACAGTTTTCCTATGAATCCCAAAGTCTCAATACCTACTTTGGCCCATGTCAGAGTCTAAACTATATCACATATTCAATTCACAAGTCATTATAACACATGGGATTTCGTTATCCATTTCATTTCAATTCACATTATAGATAGTTGGAAACATGGTCCAATGCCAACATTTTGGGTCTAGATCACCATGTATAACACCTTGTGGGTATTTGAAGTAGCAATATGTGACCCATAACTCATTTATAAAATAATCCGACAAGTGGGATTTTGATGCCGCAAACCATGTTCCACACTTATTTTTCACTATTGTATTTTGATTCAGTAGACCATTTCCCACACTCATTAATCAAACAATCAAATAAATGGGCTTATGATGTACAAAACCATGTACCACACTAATTTATCACTATAGGATTTTGATGGAGCATACCAGATCCTACACACAAATATCACATATATATCACAATATAAAAAATGTCACAATAATTAAGGTTAATCAACATTAACCACCTCATCACTTTTATCATCATGATATCCCACTTCAATTATCAAAACAAATCATGGTAATTACATTAATCATGTGAAATAATATGTGAAATTCACAATTAAATCATTTTAAAATATTAAATTCATATAACCCATTAATCTAATAAGGTAAAATAAACCATATAATAACCCCCAATTGTCAATTAATTCATATCAAATTAATTAATCAATTACTCAACCATTAATTAATTCACCAATTAATGAATTCAATTGTACAATCACAACTATACATCAATTAATTCAACAATTATTTAATATAATTTAAAAATCCCAATATACAATTAATTATGTTAACAATTAAGAAATCCAATTCTATAATCCCAAAATTTTGACAATCCATAAATTAATTCACCAATTAGTTAAACTAATCCTGTAATTCTAGTTTCTCTAATTTAACCCAATTCATTGTCATATAGAAATTAGATTAAATCAACTTAATATAAAATTTAAATTTCCCAATAATGAAAAAAAAAGTTCTCAATTACGTAATAATAATTAAATCAAGACTATGTTATTAAAATTTATACCATGTACCTCAAAATTGATGAAAAATTCTAACCAAAATACATCCTTAATTAAGAAGAACGATCAAGAACACAATGATGAATGAGACCTATATTATAAACCTAGATCTTTTATCAAAAGAAACAAGTTCCATTAATCATATTTCTAAAACCTTTCCAATATAGGATAAAGTATCCCTCTTTTAACCAGAAAGAGGTGTGGGAGAGAGAGGGATCTAATATGGAAGAAACAACTTACCCGTAGAGGTGCATATGCTTCAACATATCTTCTATTGGCCATGAACGAAGGTTGATAAGCCTTGTAATTCATATAGGAACATATAATAATGATAGAGAATGTGTAAAGGTTTACCTACAGTGTTTAGGGATATAATACATAGGTTTTATAAATTTTATATCATATTTTTTGATTATATAAAACTGTTCACATGGTTTCTTAAGCAGGGAAACACAGATTTACGAACAATGTGTATTAACTGTGCAACTATTATGGTAGGGGTTACTTGGTAACTCTTCTGAGGGTGAATGGTTTTACAAACTTTTCTATAACTGTGTAAATCCCCTCTGTTAGGGTTTTTATAGTTAGCTGAGATGGATGCACGGTTTGAGAAAACCGTGAAAAACCCCTTCCTCTTTCAAAATTATCCAAAATTTCACTCAAATTAATCCAACATTAAACCCAAAAAACACTCAAAAATTAAAAGGATTACCTGTAAAATATCCTTATATATATTTAGAAAAGTTCAGGATCTTACAATCTCCCCACCTTAGAATATCTCATCCCCATGTTGTACTCATAAGCATCACTAAGATTATAAGGTAAAAAGATCAGGCCACTGAGCCCACATTTCCACTTCCCACTCCAAAGTTTCCACCAGAACTTGACCATGTTTCCACAATACATGAAATATCAGCATTGTATTCCCCTAAAATAATTTCTCACTATGATCCAACAAAAGTATCAGATGCTCCTCAAAGGACACATCAGTCTCAATATCAACACCACCCATGTCGATCGCAAGAGAAGGGACAGTGTGATACTGCTAATGTTGGACACATGAAAAATGTCATGAATATCACTATAACTCTATAGAAGATCAAATAAGTATGCTACCAGACCGATTATTTCCATGATGTCAAATGTTCAAACAAATCTAGCTGCCAAATTTCCTTATCTCTATATCCTACGGTGACAAAAGATAGGAAAAACCCAAAGGAACATACAATCACCCTCTACAAACTCTAGGGGATGTTGACATCTATCAACATATGACATCTACTGACTCTGAGCCGTATTTTAAGGCTTTCAAGTCAGTTGAACCTGCTCCAACATCTCCTGTATGAGGATCGTTCCAAAATAATATCACTCACCTACCTCCATCCATCATAGAGGTTATCTGTATAGCCTGCCATAAAGAACCTCATATTGTTACATATATATGGTTTCATGATAGATATTTTTATAGTAAAACTCCACTAAATTTATGTGCTTCTCCTAAGACCCATCAAATTCTAGGACACAGTCATGTAGTATATCCTCAAGAACAAGTATAGTATATTCTTATTTCCATTCTATCTGTGGGTGGAATTCTATACTTAATAACACTTGTGTACCAATGGCCTTATGTAATCCCATCTAGAATCGCGACGTAAAACATGAGTCATGGTATGAAACAATATTTTTTTGCACCCCATACAGAAAAATTATTTCCCATACATACAATTCTCCCAACTTCTCTATTGATAAAGTCTCTTGTAACACTAATAAATATGACACATTTTTCAAACGGTCCACAATAACCCAAAGAGTGTCAATATCCAAAAGATTCCGTTGGATAGCTAACTAAAATTACATAGTAATGTTGTCCCACTTCTATTATAGAGTGCGTAATGACTATAGTAATTCTCTATGTTTTTATTGTTCATCCTTTTCCTATTGAAAGGTATAGCATCATGTCACTAACCATGCTATATCCTTTTTCACACCTGACCACCAAAACTATCATTTTAGGTCCCAATTCATCTTGGTCACACCTAGAAGTCCCTCCCACTTTGAGGTGTGACATTCATGCATCAGCTCATCCAACATTCTCATAGGTACAATAACTTGATTCCTAACATAGATGATCTCGTCCTCATCTATGCTCCAATCAAAAGGTGAATCCCCACCTTAAAGAGTTTACCTCAAGGAAAAACATTACTAATACTTATACTACATATCCCTAATATGTATCAAATGTGTAGACTCTACTAAAACTAATATGAGTGTGATCTGATCCAGACCCTCCTAAACTAAAACGTGCATTTCATCTAGTAAAGTAATCATTTTCTACTCATCACTAGACTCCTAAGCTACCTAAGTCTAAGTTTTCCTACTTAATCCATTAGAAAAACTATTTCCCTTACCCAGAATGTATTATATATCAAATTAAAATTACTTCATATACTCATCCCATATCTACTACTATTGATTCAAGCGTCATTGTGAAATGATATATATTAAGCTCTTGTGATTAGTATACACCATAAAATCCTCTACAAATAGATAATACCTACAAAACATTAAATAATAAACCAATTATGCTAATTAAAGTCATGCATAGGGTAGTTTTATTCACTTGGTCTCAATTTCCATGACCCATACACCACAAATCGATCTTCTTGTATCAACACTTGTCCAAGACCTATCCCATAAGCATTTCAGAACACTGTATACTGCTCCCCTAGTTCAGGTAGGATCAAAATTATTGTTGTTTTCAAGTGTTTCCTCAACTCTTAGAAAGAATTATCACATGATTCTATCCATTTGAACTTTATCCCCTTGTTGTCCAAGCCCAAAATAGGTGCTTAAATATGGGAAAATTCTTGAATGAACCTTCTATAATAACCCACTAGCACCAGAAAATTGTGGATATCAAAGAAGTTATTGGGATACTCCTAAGAAATCACTGAATAAACATTCTATTGGTTAATTAATACACCTTCCTCTCAAATTATGTGGCCCAATAAGTATACTTAATTGATCAAAAACTGACACCTAGATAACATGGATTATACTCCATGCTCTCTCATTTTACTCCAGACGATTTCAAGATGTTGGTAGAGATCATCATGAGTCTTGGTGTACACAAAGATGTTATCCACATACACTACCACAAACCGATCTAGGTACATATGAAATGATCATTCATCAAGGACATAAAAAAAGTTGTTACCTTCATTATCCTGAATGACATCATGTCGAACTCATAAAGGCCATACCTTCTTTTAAAGGCATTCCTTAGTATATCAGAGGGTCTAACACTCAAATTATGATACCTTAATCTCATGTTAACCATGGAAAATACCCAGTATCCCATAAATTGGTCAAATTAATCATCGATACGTGTAAGAGGATACAGATTCATTATAGTCTTCTGGTTCTACTTATGACAATTAACACATAAGCACAGACTTTCATCATCCTTCTTGGAAAACAAAACTATATAACCACAAGGTTGTGTAATCAGATGGATAAACCTAATATCAATAAACTCTTCTAGTTGAGACTTAATATCTTGAAGATCTATTGGTTACATTATATAAGGTGTAATAGATATGGGATCATCCCCAGACATGAGTTCCATAGTAAATTCCACATCTCTATCATGTGGGATCCCTAATAATTTCGCAAGAAACTCATCCTAGAACCGTCCCACTATAGGTGGAAGGACATCCTTCATTACACCTCCTTCATCTAGAAACATACTAGTGACGTAGGTAGTGAGATCCCCTAATATCTAATTAATTAACCATGCATGAATTGTCTAGATATCTCACTCTCCATGGTGAATATAACTACCACCCTTAAAAGACGTAAAATTCACTCTTCTATGTTAAAAATATATGTAGGATCAGTATGCTAGTAAACATTACATATCCAAAATAAAGTAAAATCCTAACATGAAATTGATTAAAGATCCCATTGAAAATGATTGTGCCCAACCTCAATAGAACACCTCTTCTATAAATAGATGTCCCTCAACCGTACTCTCAAGGATGTATCTATTATCATCACCCCGCTCACAAACTCCACCGTTAGGCACAAACCATTCATGATATTTGTAGATATATAAGAATGAGAGGTTCCAATATCATATAAGAAAATATATAGTGTATAATATATAATAATAGTACCTATAACTGTCAATGGTCCAACCTTGTTATCCACCAGTGTAGGTTTAATGGAATGCAATAGATTTTCCCCTCATCACTATGATGTAGTCTGAGTCCCTTAGGCTACACAACTCCACCAATTCAAATTGTATTTCCCAGAATCACTATATCCAATATCTCTACCACCACATCCATTATAAATTCAACTTCCAGATTGATAGGGTGTATAATATCCCCTTTCCACACTTTGATTATGCCTAGCTACTCCATCATTACTCATCTGTTGTAGGTTCCTATAGAATCTCTACAGATGTCTCATCTTTTTGTAAGCTTGAAACTCTACCAGTGGTCCAAAGAACAATCTATATAAGTTTCCTGACCTACCAAACTAGAGACACATCACTTGAGTAAGGTCATGTGAAACTAAACCTTCTCTATGACCACTTTGTTTTTCACTTCTATGGAGGAAATTCTCATAATTATGCTTCTTTATCTTAGAGTTCATACCTCCTAACCATCCATTAGAAATCACATATCCCCCACTAGAATCCTCATTAATGTTCCCCTCATATATGAGATACTACTTTAACACTTCTAAAAACTTATGCAGCATGAATATATTAACTTGGGACTTAATTTCACATTTAACCCCATCTTGAAACCATTTTTTTGTAGTATCCTCATCTACTACCAATGCTGGATCAAAGATTTTAATGTATGTAAAATGGAATGTATTTTCCATCATAGACATATTCCCTTAATTCAAACTCATTAAAGCTTCTTCTCTCTCATGCCAGAGCATCTCTAGATAAATGTGCTCTAGGAGCTTCTCTTGAAAGTCCTTCCACTCCATTGTCTCTAGATTTCCATCTAAAGTCTATAAGTACCAACACTTTTATTGATCACATAATAAGTTATCATCCAATTTTACTCACTTCATAGTAGGTTTGTCCAAGTGGTCAATTATATTCTAGATAAACTTGGTCTATAACTCAACTGCCTCCGGTCCACCCTCTCTGGTAAAAGTCAGAGGGTGTTGCAACTAAACTCTCGCATCAAGTCATAAATACAATTCAAAACCATCCTTGATTCACTTTCCATGAATTTCATAAACCAATAAAATATCACTTAGAACTTCTCTCTTACTTTCTCACATTTCACTATCATTGCCTCAGGTTTCACTTCTATTTGATGATCTCCATCCATTTCCTCTTGTTATCCTCTCAACAAGTGTCATCATAGAGGCATGACTCTATAACTACAAACACATGTATTAGGACACATTACATAACATTATCACATTTGTAGGAAATAAAATAATTCCATAATAAATAATTCCCCCTTTCTCAACATCACGTTCAAAACCAAGGCATTATCACTACCATTAAATATCCTATATCTAGGTCAAAGTTAGCAAAGTGTAAACTCATTTTAATTTCCAGTTAATCATTAGACACCCATTGTTCTAAATTTTTTATCCTTTAAAGCTTCTAATTCCATATTAGTCACTATTTCTATTTCAATTACATAAGAACGGAAAACCATTTCAATTTCAACAACTTACCAAAATCATTTTCCATGTGTTCCTAAAATGATGAATGTCACAAAATAATCATGAGTTCATATAATGATGCATGCATACTAAAATTTATTAACATAATGGGTCATGATTCAATTTCGTAAAGTCTTAGAAAAAATAATCACATCACACAACAAGTGCATCACTCGAGGTGAAACAATATTCAACTATAATGGAACACATCAATAACAACAATCCCACCATGGGTACTCAAATTTTACCCTCATAGATGGGTTAGGTACACCCATTAAAGAGATCTTAACCAAGGAAAAACTCATCCTTTTATAATTTCTAGATTTCCCAAATAGTAAGACAAAATAATTGAAAAGAAACCACCTTTGATACCACTATGTAACATCCTGAACTGGGTGCCACACACCAATGCCCTGGGTCGGTCAGTCACATAACCTCAGGCGTGCCTCCCTGTACGCCAAAGCCTTCTGACTATCATTGAGGTTCTAATACATCATCATGGGGAGATTATACCCTATTTATCAAATCAGAAAAACAGCATAAATAAATAATAATAACCAATGGTTATTACTATAACTGAAATAATACAAATATCACATGATAACCCAAAAAAATACAACATCCAAAACTAAATAGTAGATATGCCATACCAAATACATTAAAAGTGTGGAAATGGAAACCCAAAAATAAATACACTGAAAACTCACCAAATTTTGTCCCAACACCAAGTCTGGTCACCTCATCCATTATTCATCCCGACCCATTCATCTAACATCGGTTTGTTTCCCTTATCCTATCCTGGAAACATGATGTCTTTTGTCTACCAATTAGGCATCCAGATTAGGGTGTGGGTACAACATTTTAGGACACCGCCAAAGGAGTCTAAAACAATATCCATTCAATAATAGTGAATAAATTTGTATAAAGAATAAAATATAATAAATAAATTAAATAGTTTTCATTTATTCAATTACTCTTTATTTAATCATGTAGCTCTTGGATTCATGAGGACACCAAGAAACTTAATACCTGCTTCGGCCCATGCCATAGTCTGAAATATATCACATATTCAATTAAAAAATATTTATAACACATGGGATTTAATAATCCATTTAATTTCAATTCACCTTATGGATAATTTGAACCATTGTACAATGTAATAATTTTTTGCCTAAATCACCGTGTCTAGCACCCCATATGTATTTGAAGTTGTATTCAGTGACCCATAACCCATTAATAAAATAATCAATGAAGTGGTATTTTTATGCAGCAGACAATGCCCCACACTCATTTATCATTATGGGATTTTGATGTTGTAGACCATGTCCTACACTCATTTATCAAACAATCTCACAAGTAGTCTTTTCATATAGTAGACCATGCCTCACAATCATTTATCAGTATTGGATTTTTACTAAGCATGCCATGTCCCACCCACAAATATCACATATATCACAATATCTAATATATCACATCAATAAAGATTAATCAACATTTACCATCTCATCAAATTTCACATCATCATATACCACTTCAATTATCAGAACAAATCATGGTTATCCCATTAATCACATTAAATAATTTGTTCAATTCACCACTAAAACATATGAAAATATTTAATTCATATGACCCATTAATCCTTGAAGATCAAATCCCCCATCTCATAATCCACAATTTTCAATTAATTCATATCACATTAATTGACCAATTATACAACCATAATTTAATTCACAATTTAATTAATTTAGTTCTATAATCACAACCATCCATTAATTGATTAAACAATTAATTAATCAAATTAAATAATCCCAGTATCTTGTTAATTAATTAACCAATTAATTAAAAAAATCACCAAACCCACAATTTCAACAATCCATTAATTAATTCACCAATTAATTAACTCAATACTATAATTTCAATTTCTTTAATTTAACCTAATTAATTATCATATATAAATTAGATTAAATAAACATAATCAACAATGTAATTTCCAAATTTTGGAAATTGAAATTTTCAATTACATACATGTAATTAAATCATGACTATGGGATTTCAATTTAGACCACCTAACTAAAAATTGATGATAAATGCTCACCAATTTAAGTCATAAATTAAGAGGAACGATCAAGAATACATCAAGGAATGAAACCTAGATTGAATATTAAAGGAAAAAAGTTCCATTAAACCTATATCTAAGCCCTTTCCAACAATGAATAAAACACCCCTCCTTTATCCAGAAAGAGGAGCGGGATATATAGAGATCTAATAGGGTATAATCCATATTCCTGGAGAGGTATAGATCCATCAACTGATCTTAAATTCACTAATAATAGAGGTTTTAAATCCTTATAATCCAACTAGAAACCTTTAAAAATGATAGAAAATGATTTAGGTTTTTTATAGGGTGTAGCACCCCGAACCCATAATCTAATAGCAGATGCCTTGATTTTTAAATTATCATGATTATAAGAAATTAAATCCCGAAGGGAAGATCAGTTTAATAGTTTTGGAAAACCAGATTTCATAAATGATAACCACATTACATTTAGAAATAAAAGATAAAACTTGATACACAAAAAAACGAAATTTACCGAATCCTTGAAATCTCATTTAAATATTTCTTCTTCATATCTTGGGGAAAGGAAACAAACTAAGGGTGATATAAAATGATTAGTATGGGTAAGTACAGTGGAATAAATAATTAATCATTGAGTATAACTATCATGTCAAGCTATATAACTGAGAACACATTCCATTTATATAACTGGATAAGGAAAAATCAATATGTAAATGTATGAAACTGAAAACACAAGGCATTTAATTGATAAAATGAGAATGAACTACATGAATACATAATATCAAAGAAAAACCTCATGGAATAATAACTAAGTCTGAATAAAGAAAATTATTAATTATAGGATACCATGTTTCCCTAAGTACATGGTACCTTCACTATCAAGACCATTCACACGATGGTTTATAACATATAGTGTAAAAACCCATCTGATTGGACAAATGATTCCTCTCATTAAATTACTGATGCATCAAGGGGATATCTATAACTAATCCCCACCCATGTCATACCTATCAAAATCATTCTTGATATATCAATTAATCCATTTAGTTCATGTGGAATTTTCCTTATCAAATATCCATATTGAATAAAAGATACAGATTTACCAATAGTTCCCCAGTTAATCAAATAACTATCAAATTGAACACTATTTGTAAAAATGGTATACCATTTAGGAAATGATAATTTAAATTGCATGAGAATATGGATAATTAATATAAATCTAATTTACAATAAAATTTATTATAAGGAATTGATTATTTCAAGATAGATTTAACAATCCTAAAATAAAGTGTTATTGCAATTACAATGTTTACCAAATTGTAATTTCAAAATTAAAACACCTTGGATGAGGTAGTTCTAATTGAAATGTAAAATACCATGAAGTATGGTTGAACCCTGATATTAAATGAAAATGTGGTAGTAGATACACCACACAAAAATAATTTAGTGGTGAATATTACAATTATCTCATAAATTTATAGAGTGAGATGAAAATCTATTACCCTGTGTTTTATTTTTGGTGAACATTCTTTATCATCTTTTATAATGGTTTTAATAATGTTATTAACTTTTTAAATTAACATAATAATATTTATAAAATCATATATTATCTTCTTAAAAAATTTTATTACCCATTTGTTATAATCTTTCATTATTTTCATCATTTGGGGTCTTAATTTTGATGCTTTTCATGTATGTTTGGACTTGTTATTTTTTTCCAATCATATAGATCATGATTTCATCATCTCCGAAATATAAATAATAATTTAAATATCATATATATTTAGTATATATGTATTTATATTAATCCATAATATCCGGATATAGGAAATGAAATGCAACATTCATGGAGACGGTAAGTCCTACGTCCACATGAACGCTACTTCCATTTCTTTTTCATTTTAAAAGAATGAAAATTAAATAGTATATATGTATATAATAATTCAAATATAATAAATTTATTATATATATAACATATTTTAATTATAATTATCCATTATACATTCCATGTATAGAATGAACGAATCACATCGCTTTCAGGAGGCGGTAGTCCAAACGTCCACAAACGATGTTATACTATTCCCACAAAATGGAAAGCATAAAGGTATGTGTTATATAAAAATTTCAGAAGAATAAATACATAATAAATATCTTATATATAATATATAAAATATAAATAAATAATTATTCCATCATTGAAAGGTGGTAAAAGGAAGAATGAATGACATCAGTTCGTAAGGTGGTATTCTGTTGTACACACGTACGATGAGTGTGTATCCCATTTGATAGATGTGTGTGAACATGTAGTAAAAAATATTATCATAAAAAAATTAAATTATTTTTATGATATTTTTTTTATAATATCATGATATAAAATTAATTTATGTGGTGTATAAGTAAATGAAACAAAAGAGATCATTAAAAAATGTTACCTCTTATTCGGGTAACTCTTTATGGTTTATACCAAAAGACTTGATGGGGTAGATTTATTCCCAAATTGATAATTTTATAATGAGGGGAGGGATTTTGGGAGATAATTTGGGAAGGTTTTGGATGATACAAATGGTTTCATAGGGGTGAATAAGTTGGAGGGGTTAGTGCCTTTTTATAGTGGAGGAGCTGTGGAAGTTTTGTAAATTTTTCAAAAGGGAATTATACAGAGATATTTTCCATGTTATGTGGCTCAAATAAAATACAAAATTTGATCCCATGGATTCTATTGTCTAAATATGTCAATATGAATTCTTTTTTAAATGTTTATAGGTCACTTTGGTCTTTAATCTTAAGGTTTATTCCCTTGTCATGCTAATTTTTCTCTAAATCACTATAATTAATTTTAATTATTTTTAGAAATATTTTTGGGTGAAAACAAATTTAAACTTATTATAAATTATAAAATATTATTATTAAAAATATTTAATCCATTTTACCAAATTAAAATACAATAATTTTCATAAATTAATTTAATATTCACCCCGCACACGGGATGACAAAGCAGGTTTTTAATGTGAATATGTTCGAAATTTTTACACGATTTTACATAAACTTTTAGTGTGAAATTGTTTCCAATGAAATAAATTGTTTTAAATGATATAAAATTTATATAATTATACTTTAAATCCAAATAAAAACAATATATAAATATATAAATAAACCATAAGAAAGTATAGTTTTCAATTAAAATCCAGTATTTTTTACTATTCATCAAAAAATGGAAAATTTCAAAAAAAATACAAGATATTCACCATAATCTTATTTTGATGTACTGATTTCAAAAAATAAAATGATTTTTTATATATAAAGTTTATAAAAGTGTCGAAATTTATATTTAAAATAGGTTCTCCAATAAAGGGTGGTAAAGTCGCCATTAAAAAATATAGGTTTTTAAGAAAAAAATTGGGTTTGTTCTTCTCTTATGCCCATAAAATATATTATATGGATATAAAAAATATTTTATCTAACATAATACATATATATATATCATTAATATTATACACCAATGTTAATTAATTTAATTTTTTAACATAAAACTTCGTTTTGATCATAAAAACATTTCCCTTATATTCAATTGGTTTTCATATTCATTTCTAATCAATTGGTAACCAATTAATTCATTTTATATTTTCATAAATAACATATTTTATTAATTTATTTAGTCTTATTAATAACCAACAATTTCAAGGTTATGTTATATCATATTATATTAAATAATAATATTTTAATAATATATCATTTCTTGTTTAAAGTCTTCCTTACGTGTAACGCAAGTCATTGAAGAAAGTCATTATTGAGTGTAACATAATCTAACATTAGTGTTCCATGTAGAGAAAGATAAAAATTATGTTTTTCATAAGTTCTCAATGTTTCAGGTATCATAATACTAACATGTTGTTTAGTATAAAACATGCTAACAACAAAATTAAATTTATTCTTAATGGAAAATATTGTAATGTATTGAGGTGTTACATTCTCCCCACATTAATTAAATTGTGTCTTTGTAATATGAACTTGATCTAAATAATAAAGATTTTGATATTTGAAAATAATGTTGTTTAAAAATCCACATCATAAATAGGGTTAATAAAACATCTTCTTAATAAGAAGTAAAGGTAAATTTGAAGGTCACAACAAACCAAAATTTCAAATATGTTAAAATTAGTGAAAATGTGGACAAGGAAGAAAAATACAACTACAAAGTTCTAATGGATAGTGATAGTGAACATGTTTAGTTGAATTTTTTTGACCACAAAACCATAAACCATATGTGTTAATAAATTTCATCAATATCATCAAAAATGATGATAATTGGAAAACTATTTTTTTAGGGCCCTTTTACAACGAGTTGAGGAATTATTTTACTTTATAATAATATAAGTAAATATACTTACTTGATATGTCTCTATATGAAAAAAACTTCACCATTGGTCATGCCTTAAAATATTAATACTTATTTTATCAGAACATGTTGCATCATATGGTGGTGTAAAACAATAATCTCTAATACTACTTCTAAAATTTAACTTAAACCATTTCATAAATGGTAAACATGATGACTATTCCAAGTGTTATGATCTAAAACTTTAGAATCAGTTCTAATGTAATAAGTAGTATCCAATTTACTTTATCTATATCATTCATCTATTTGTCCAAAAATCATTGTCTCAACATCAAAAACATATTAAGGGTTATCTTTCCCTCAACTATGTGTTTTTTCAAAAAGTATAACTTGCTAAAAAATTACTTTTCTGGGTACATTCAACATATGATCTCAAATCATTAATGAAAAAGTAATGTAGTAAAATCCTTATATATTTTATAATTCATATGATGTGAATATTATCAATAAACTAATTTTACAATATATTTCGTAGATTCAAATACAGAAGCACATTAATCATTCCACTTTTTTATGTCAATAAAATATTGGTTACCTTGATCCCATGGCTTCTTCTAAGGTACATTCCTTTGATTCTTGGTGAATTTTTTTGAATAGTTCCCCATATCCTCATAGTTGTAACATTGAATAATAGTGTTTTACTTTTTCCTTCACATTATTTTTCCCAGTGACCCTTTTCTCCACACTTATAAAAAACTCCCAATCCTTTCAACCCTTTATGAGGCTGATTCTTTCTGTAGCTATTATATGTGGGAATCCCCTTCTTTACCTTCTTCCCTTTACTTGTTATTTTATCTTCCTTTATCTTCTTTTCTTCCTTCACATTGAATCCATAAGACTTTGAGAATTATTTCTCTATCTTGAAGGAACGTAAAACTATTTCATCGTATGAAGAAATAGTCTTCGAATACAATTCCCTTCGAATATTTGGATTAATACCTTCAAATAAGTGGTCAATATTAAACGCCATTTTCTGTCAGAAATCTATAGCATACCTTTTTAACATTTTAAATGTATCTTCATACTCCATAATAATTTCTTCCTACTTTATATTTAAACTACTGAGAAATATATTCAACTTAATTAATTTCTCAGGAGGGAAATATTTTTCAAAAAATGTGTCTTTAAATGATTTCTAATCTATGAGTTCTATTTCCTCTTCCATCCAAGTATTCCGGATCAATGACCACCACTAATTAGAATCACTATTGAAAAAAATACACTATAAGTGTAAACTATTCATTTTCACCATATCTTAATTCCATGAATATCTTCTCCAAAGAATTAATCCATTGGTCTTCCAACTTTAGGTTAGAAGTCCCACTAAATGATGGGGTACTCTGTCTCATAAAGTGACCCAGCATCATAGAATCTCATTTTTTAATAGGTTATTCCATATGCAAAAGGATATGTGTCATAACATGATAAAGATTAATTAATATATCCATAATTTTCTCAATTCCAATACACAATATATTAGATTTCTCAGTTAGGAAACCTCTACATTATTCATGAGTATTGATACCATTCACCCTGCCTTGTGCCATTTATAAACAACGACATATACTGGATTAAATACTAAAATTATGTAACATAATTTATAATACCAAAACTAGAGAAAAACTTATCATAAATTTATTAAATTTTCCATAAATAATCTCATAATAATAAGAATGGTTTGTTTGGGGATATCATTGAAAGTGCCCAGTCGAAGTATTGTATCACTAAGAGGGGAGATGGGTTGAATCAGTGATACTCATTTTTCTCTTATGTTTCTTTTCAATTGAATCAAAATTCACATCCTATTAGTGATTTCAATTCCCTGCTGAAAACAAACTCAACACACATCCACAGGAACACAGATATTTACAAGGTTCACTATTCAAAAAGAATAACTAAGTCCTTGGTATGGTTTGGAAATGATCCAATACCATAAAATCCACTAAGAATACAATCCATGGATTATAACGAGTAGGATATACCCTTATATTTATGTAGAACCATGAATTAATCCCCCTAGTGCATTTTCACCCTATTATCATAATAGGTTAATACAATTGTTTTTTAACAACTCATGTTAATTGTGCCTCTTTTTAGTTCGACAAATGTATTCAATTGAAATAAAATTCATCAATTACTTACCTAGAAGAAAGGTAATAACCACCTGGAAATTCTTATGAAACACTGAGTCCTATCTTTTCTAAGTCTGGTTCCTCCAAGTCTGATTCTTATAAAACAATATTCCCAATCTATTTTTTTGATAGAATACAATGAAAATGAATCAGCACCAATTCAATCCCTAAGTATGATAAAACTCAGTTCAATACTTCCTCAATATGAAAATATTCAATATGTTGATACCCTGTATGGAAAATACCATTTTGATTAATTCAGCCTGATACTGAACCCAGCTGAATACAATCCATGTCAAAATGTATTCAATAAAAAACAAAATGGTATCACTTTCTATCACTGAAAACTCAGAGCATCATTCTCTTCTACAGTGAATAGTATACCTCTTCACAAAAGTACAATGTACTTGTTCCCATTTTATAGGTGACCCTAAACAAGTTTAGGTGGTAATCCCAAAACACTTTACCACTCACTTAAATTCACCCACATCTGAATTTATCTTGAAATCTCGGAGCAATTATGGCTTCGTCAACACTTCTTGATTCTTATCTAAACATCCACAATCTTCACATCTTCTTCTTTAGACTCCCATTTCAATTTATGAGACCGATTTCAATTGTTATGAATATATGGGTCGTATCAACTGAGTCTGATTCCTCATGTCGATTACTAAATAAAATTCTCATCACTAATTTGAATCAAAATCTTTTGTATGAAAGTTCATCTCCCCCTCAAAAAATAATTTAACAATATAATTCTTTTTTTCTCTTGAACCACTTGAGAAATAAAACTTCATTCAAAAACCAGTGCGTGAATCATGAATACCATTAATGACTTTTAATTCATTGAGGATTAGATTTACCATCATATGACTTCAATTGGAATTATTGTAACTTTCCATTCATTCCAACAAACTATTTTCTTCACACAACTCTTGATCCACTTCAAAGAAAAACATCTTCTTATCCTCATATATTGATGTAACTTAGACCAATTGAAATTTAATTTTAAGACAACACAAAAAAAAGTTGACTATTACCTGACTTGATGAATTCATTTGAGAAAAAAACAGAGTATTATCCTTTTTTGATATGATCATTTTCGGTTATGATCATTTATGGTTACGATTATTTTGGATACGATTGTCGGTTATGGTTTCTAGGTAAGGTAATTTATTCATACGATCAGTGGGTATGATAAAATATAATCTAAAAACAATGATCTACCTTGATACAATACAATAAAATCTGAAAATGGTGATCTACCCATATATGATATAATACAATCAGAAAACAATTCCTTCTTGATCGGCACCATGTATTTTCTTTTCTTCTACCCAAATATGATCAATTACATTTTGAATACAATTCCTTTTTGATCAGTACCATATCTTCTCTTTCACCTATATCTGATAAATTACAATCTAATAATGTTGATCCTTTATTGGTATCATGTCAATTCTTTTACTTTCACCCAGATACGATCATTTTGGAAAAATATCAGCACCATATTTTACTCTTCTATCAGCACCCCTTTTCAATCGGCACCACTTTTCAATTGGAACCACTTTTCAATCAGCACCGCCTTCCATCGGCACCACTTTTCATCGGCACCATCATTCATCGGTGCCCCCTTTCATTGGAACCACCCTTCATCGGAACCATTTTTCACTGGAACCACTTTTCATCGGAACCACTTATTTTACCTTCACCCAGAATCCAATTGTTTTGAAAGACAAATGATACTGTCTCTTTCTCTTCTTATTGGTATGGATTATTACATCTGCACCACCTCTTCAATTAGGATACAATTGTTTTGAAAAAAATCAGCATCACTTTTTTCTCTCTACTATCAGGATACGATAAATCTGAATACAATTATTTTTTTATTGGAAGCATCTCTTTCAGTCCCCCTTTATTCTATCAAGCTTACACCAAAATTTCTCACATAAAATCATGATTTATATGAAATAAGAATTAGAAAAGCATCATCACAATTAATTCAATCATACTCACAGTGACTCTGATTCTCTAAAAAAACAACTCTTTATCAACATATTCAGAGTGAATCTGATGACCATCTACTTCCAGAAAGTTGACTTCACTTTAAATACCACTTCTTCTCATTACAATTGACATTTACAGTGGTTCCTATTTCTATTAATACCACTAGTAGTACAATTGTTTCAAGAAACAAAGGGAATCGAAATAAATTTCTTCTTTCCAAGAAAAAATTATCACCTATAAAACAAACACTTATTTCAATACCTTTTATTCAGAATTCTCATTCATCAACATCCTTTCATTCTTTAGCATACCTATCGCTTGACAAAAAATACAAAAAAAACATAAATTGGGCCTAACAATCTCCCCCTTTGTATTATTTTTCAATACCCACTTCAAACACTTCAATAAAAACAATGAGGGGTATTCTTTCCTTTATTTCTCCCCCTCTTTCTATTGTCTATCCCCCTTTCTCTTAACTCTCCACCTTGTTCACAACTAAATTCAGAGGGGCCATCATGATAAATTTCTCCCATATTCTTAATTGATCTCTATTTCTAGAGGTTGGTACTTTTCTTTAACAAGGGTATCATGCAATTTTCAAAATAAAGAACCTTTATCTAAACAACTCTATGTCTACGTGGGCAAACCTTATGTAGAAAACAAAGTGTATAATCAAGGTGATCAATGTTGTATTTAAGGAAACTTTCATGCAATAACTTTTCCATATTTATTTCAAAATTATCATGACTGGGGGAAAACCTTAAAGGAATTTGTATAAGTCAAAAGTAATCTACACCCATCTCAACAAACAAATCAGAAAGTACTTATATATATATAAACATATCAAAACAAACTTTTTTCATCCTAATTACTTTATTTTCATAGAAAATTAAGAGACACATAAATTCCATATTCCTTATTTACACTCCTTAAATTCCATACATGTTAGCACAAGTATACAAATATATTGGAAATTAGGAAAACCCTCAATTATTTATTAGAAACTACAATCGGACTGAGAATCCTCTCTCAATCTTGCCTCTTTCTTCTTCTTCTTGGATTTTTCATTGGATGTGATTTCTTCCTTATGTTCATCGTTCTCAAGTTTTATAACATCTTTATTCTTATCTATTGAATCTTCTTATGGGTATGAGAAATATTCTTCATCATTAAGAACATCTTTATTACTATCAGTTTGTTCCATGTTTTCTATTCTTATATTTTTCTCTGGAAAGATAGTTGAAATTTTATTGATATCATTCCTTTCTTCCTCATCTTCAAAATCTATTTATACCTTTTTGTTTTCATCTATCATATATTCAGAAGTCTGTTTCTTACTCTCTTATTTCACTTTCTTTTATGATTCCTCCAATTTCCTAGTCAGGTCAATGTGTTCTGGCCAAACAACAAAGCACTCTTTATTTTAAAATTTAGAAGATTTGTCTTTCTTGACTTCCAAAACATTTGGATTTATAGATTTTTTAATAATATTTTTTTGTGATGGTAACAAAACAAGACATCCTTTCTCAAGGTGTCTAGGTTTCTCACACCTTTCACAAATAGTTTCCAATGTTTGGAACCTATTTTCAATTTTTACTTTATTCTTCTCATATTCCTTCAACACAACCTTCTTAGACTTCTTATTTTTGAGAGAATTGGCTCCCCTTGAAACCATACCTTCCATAACCTATGGAATAATAGTAGTGTTGTTGGTTGAACCAACACATATTCTATTTATATCCAAATCCACCACAATACCAGCAATATCCATAAAAAGAGTATTTTACTTTGAAACATTGATACTTTCTAGAATTGTGAATGTTTTTCTCAGCAAACTTATTCTCTTTATTTTTCAATCCACCAACCTTTCTATTATCAATCAGATTCTTACTTTTCTTTTCTACAATATCGGAACTAGAATTATTGGAATCATTTAGAGATTCATAATGTTTCAAAACATTTTTGGACTAACTATTCTTTGAGACATCTGAATTCCTATCCTTATTGGTCTTGTCCACATACATAACATTACAAGATTTCTACTTTTCAAAAATAATTCCTTTCTTATTCTCACACTTTGAAGATAAATTTGGTTGACCCTTCTCATGTTTCTCATTCTGATAACATCTACTAATTTTAGTGATAGAGTTTTTGAAACTTGTATTTCTCAATTCAACTTCAGATAAATTTTGTTGGATAAGTCCAAACTCTTATTTATTTTAGTTTAGATTCACTTCCATATGATCATTATGATTCTTTTATTCTTCAAGATATTCCTCCAAATCATCAATATCTTTCTCTATATTATATTTCTCTTCAACAAAATATCCTTGATTTCTTTTTGAGGATGATTCACCTTCTAACTTTTTTTTCATTTCAAGCCTTATGATATTTCTCATGAATTCTTTAAATTATTCATTCAAATACATCTCAATTTGAGTATATTATCATCATAACTAATTATTCTAAATTAATCATCATTCATTATTCAAATAAAACTATTTTCCCTTGTATACTAAATGGAATTTTCAGATTTATCCTCACCTTCTTCTTCTTCTTCAGCACATCTACTTCTATTATTGGAAGAACATTATTCATTAACTATTGTAATGAACATGTTGTCTTCATCATCATTTTTAACATCCTCACTATCATCTTCCTTAAAAAATATTCTCCTTTTGGATTTGGAGAACCTCTTATCTTCCCTCTTGGAATATAATTTTTCTTTATCACCCTTTTTCTTCCAAGATCTTCTTTTCCTTCTTTCTTCGTCTTTGCTTTCTTCTTCATCACTTTCTTCTTTATATCCACTTTAAGAAAATTAGAAAACAAAATTACCAATGGATCCACATCTAAAACACTTTCAGAAAATTTTCCCTTTATACCATCTTGTACCTATTTTCACAATCTTAGAAAACAAGGACAAAATTGAATCAATATTTTTACATACCTCATTTTCAGAGTCAGAATATCCAGCTGCTTCTTCTTCAAGAATACTTTTTTCATTCTTAGAAGACTTGAAAGAAATTTCTCAATAAAATTCAGTTTTTCCATTCATATAATTCTCCGTTATCATTTCATAAGTAATGAGAGTTCTATGAAAATCATCAAGAGATAATGTTTCAGGATCTCTGCCTCCAATGAAGAAACTTTTGCATCGAATTTTTCAGGATGGATTCTCATGATCTTTTAAACCATAGTAGAATCATCAAAATTTTCAGTAATACATATGATAGTACTTAGTATGTCATTTACCTTGTTGAATAAGTCCCCACCATATCCATGCTCATCCATCTTGAGATCTTCGTAATTCAATCTCCATATTTGTAACATTTCCTTCTTCACTTTTGTATTTCCTTCACATATGTTTTTCAATTTATCCTATATAAATTTGGCTGTTGGAACACATTTTACTCTCAATAATTCACTTTCATAAATTAATGACAATATATAATTTTCCGTCCTTCCATCATTCTCAAGTTTCCTCATATCAATAGGTGTAAGTGTAGTTTTATCTTCAATGAGAAGAAACCCAACTGTTGCAGCTTCAAGAACATCATAAATGATAGACATTAGGTATAGAAGCATTTTATATTTTCAGATATGATAATTATTTCCCTCAAATATGGGAATATCATTACTATTCACATAGTTCAAATTCTCTATCAGTAAGGAACAGTGAAGGGAACCTTGGCTCTGATGCCTATTGAAAGTGCCCAGTTAGAGTATTGTATCACTAGGAGGGGGAGGGGTTGAATTAGTGATAGTCTTTTTTCATTTATGTTTATTTTCAATTGAATCAACCTTCACCTCCAGTTAGTGATTTCAATTCCCTAATAAAAACAAACTCTATGCCCATCCATAGGAACACAAAGATTTACAAGGTACACTATTCAAAAAGAATAGTTACGTCCTTGGTATGGTTTGGAAATGATCCAATACCATACAATCCCATGAGAAAACAATACATGGTTTAAAAAGTGTAGGATATACCCTTACAATTGTGTGGCACTATGAAAAAATCCAACTAGTGCATTTACACCCTCTTTGCACAGTTGGGTAATAAAATTGTTTTATAAAAACTCATGTTACCTTTTCTTATTTTTAATTCAACAAATGTATTCAATTGAAATATACTTCATCATTTCCTTACCCAGAAGAAAGGTAAGAACCACTTGGAATTTTTTATAAAACACTGATTCTAATCTTTTCTAAGTCTGATTCCCCTGAGTCTGATTCTTACAAAACAATACTCCCAGTCCGATTTTCTGATAGAATGTAATGAAAATAAATTGGAATCACTTCAATCTATGAGTACGATGAAACTCATTATGATACTTCCTCAATTAAAAAATATTTGATTCAATTATACCCAATAAAAAAATCTCATTCTAATTAATTTAGCCTAATACCAAACCCAGCTGAATACAATCCCCGTCGAAATTTATTCAATAAAAAACAAAATGGTATCACTTTCTCTCACTGAAAACTCGGAGCTTCTCTCTCTTCTGCGGTGAACAGTACACCTCTTCACAAAATTATGATGTACTTGTTTCCCTTTAATAGGTGATCTAAAACATGTTTAGGTGGGAATCCAAAAACACTTTCCCTACTCACTTAAATTCACCTAACTCTGAATTTATAATGAAATCTCGGAGCAATTATGACTTCATCAATGCTTCTCGATTCTTATCGAAACTTCCACAATCTTCAAGTCGTCTTCTTCAGACTCACATTTCAATTTTTGAGACGTATTTCAATTGTTAAGAATACATGGTTCTTATCATCTTAGTTTGATTCCTTATATCGATTGTTGAATATGATTCTCAGAACCGATTTGAATCAAAATATTTTATATGAAAGTTCATATCCCCCTCGATAAATCATTCAGCAATATTATTCTTTTTTTATTTTCTCTTGAACTACTTGAGAAGAAAATACTTCTTTCAAAAAACAGTACTTGAATCAAGACTACCTTCATGACATTGAATTCATTGAGGATCAGCTTTATGATCATCTGACATTGATTGGAACGTATTGTATCTTTCCATTTTTTCTAGCAAACTCTTTTCTTCACATATCTCTTGATACAATTAAAATAAGAAAATATTATTCTCCTCTTATATTGATGTCACTTTTACACAATGAAATTTTATATAAATAGAACACAAAACAATTCAACTCTTACCTCACTTGATGAATTCCTTTGAAAAAACAGAGTATGATCCTTTCTGTATACAATCATTTCTGGTTTTGATCATTTCTGGTTATGATTATTCTAGATAGGATCGCTGGTTATGATTGTTGGGTATGATGATTTATCCATACGATCATTGGGTATGATCAAATACAATCTAGAAACAATGATCTTCTGGGATATGATATAATACAATCTCAAAATGATGATCCACTCGGATACGATACAATACAATATAAAAATGATTCATTCTTGATTGGAATTATCTCTTTTCTTTTATTCTACCCAAATAAAATTAATTAAATTCTTAATAAAATTCCTTTTTCATCAGTTTAATTTCTTCTATTTCACCCAGATCTGATCAATTACAATATGATAATGATGATCTTTGATCGGTACCATATCTATTCTTCAACTTTCACCCAGATACATTCGTTTTTAAAATCAATCACCACCATCTTTTACTCTTCTATCAGCACCCCTTTTCAATCATACAACTATTCAATCGGAACCACTTTTCAATCGGCCCCACATTCCATTAGAATAATCATTCATTGACACCATGTTTCATCGGCACCACCATTCATCGACACCACTTTTCATTGACACAACTTTTCATTGACACCACTTTTCATCAGTTCCACTTATTTTATTTTCAGCCAGAATCCAATTATATTGAAGGAAAATCGATACTATCTCTTTCTATTCTTATCAGTACAACTTCTTCAATCAATATCTCCTCTTCAATCTGGATACGATTGTTTTGAAAAATAATCCATTCCACTTCTTTCTCTCTGCCATCTGAATACAATAAATCTAAATATGATTATTTTCTGATTAGCAGCATCTCTTCCACACCCTCTTTTTTTATCAAGATTGCATCACAAGTTCTCACATAAACTCATGATTTATATGAAATATGAATCATCAAATCATCATCACAATTAATCCAGTCCTAATACTAGTGAATTTAATTCTCCAGCAAAAAAATCACCTCTTTCTAACCGTATTCATAGTGAATTCAATGAACATCAACTTATAGCAAGATGTTTTCACTTTAAAAGTTTATTCTTCTCATTGTAATGAACTTTTACAATGATTCCTATTTCTATCAATACCACTAGTAGAACAATTGTTTCCATAAACAACGTTTACTGGAATACATTTCTTCTTTCAAAGAAAAAACCTATCACCCATAAAACAAACACTTCTTTCAATCCCTTTCATTATGAATTATCATTAATCGACATCCTTTCTTTATTTATCATACCTATAAATTGAAAACAAATAAAACTAAAATATAACATGGACCTAAGAATCATTACATGAAAATCCATCATAATATTTTTTAAGGAAATGTGAATTATCCTAAGTGTATCCCACATGAGTGTCAAACTAGGTGTGTAGTAAAGCTTGTTTTCATGTACCAATTTACACTTGATTCTTCCATGACACACCTTTCTGGAGTTTTTAGCCCTAGTTACATCTATGCCAGATCTATATCCACTTGTAGTATCCCAATAATGATGTATTTCTAGGAATACCCCATTATCTATACCATAAAAAGGTAATGTGTTTTCATATATAATTATCCTAAAATTATATCTTAGGGTTATGTTCCCAAATATTTGTCTTATACTAAATCTTGTTTCCATGTTTTCTACTAAACTTCCTCTGATACCAACTATAGTGACCTAAACCCAGAAGTCTAGAGTAGGTGCCTTACTTTTTTAAAATGGCATGATTGCAAGGAATCAAATCCCAAAAGACTGAAATGCTTAGCAGTTTTATAAAACTAGATTACATAAATGATACCCATATTATATTGTAAATATAAAATAAAAAATGGGTATAATAAAATGAAATGAATTGCCTCCCTGAAATCTAATTGAAAATTTTCTTTTTCATATTATAGGGAAATGAAACCAAATAATGGTGAGCTTAAATGCTCAGTAAGGGTAAGTATAATGGAAGAAATAATTAATATATTAGCATAAATATAATGAAAATCCTAATAAAAGAGAACACATTCCATTTATATATCTGGATAAAGAAAAAAAACAATATTTAATGGCAAGTAACGGAAAACAAATGCCATTCAATAAATAAATTAAGAATGAACTACATCCCTAGAAAATGTCAAATAAAAACCTCATGGATAAATAATAAATGAGTCTAAATGAGGGAAATTATTAATTATTGGATTCTATATTTCCCTAGGTACATGTTATCTTTACCATCAAGTCCTTTCACAAAAAGGATTATAACATATTGGGTAAAAAGTCGTCTGATTGGACAAATGATTTGTCTCAGTAGACTACCAATGCATCGAGGGGATATCTATAATCAAACCCCACCCATTTTGTACCTTTATAAATAATTACTCATATATCAAGTAATTGATTTAATTCATGAAAAAATTTCCTTTTAAAATATATTTATTGAATAAAAGATATAGATTTATCAATAGTTCCCCATGTAATCAAAAAATTGTTAAACAAAACAACATATGTAAAAATGGTATATGGTTTGGGAAATAATAATATCCATTGAATGAGAGTATTTATATTTAATATAAATGTAATATAAATTAAAAATTATTATAAGGAATTTATTTTTTAAATAGAAAGTCAACAATCTCAAAAGAAATTGTTATTTCAATGATAACTTTTACCACTAGGTGATTTCCAATTTAAGACCCCTTGGATGAGGTAGTTTGAAGTGAAACTTAGAATACCATGAATTATGAGTGAATAATTAAATTAAATAAAAAACTGTCAATATGAAATGAAGCACAAAAATAATTAATTGGTGAATATTACATTTATCTCACGGATTTTAAAAGTGATATGAAAATCTTATACCTTGCATTTTCTTTTGGGTGAATGCCCTTTAACCTCTTGTATAATTGTTTTAAAAATTTTATTAACTTATAAAAATTAATATTCATATTTCCAATATCATATATTATCTTCTTATAATATTTTACTACCCATTTGTCGATAATCTTTCATTGTTTTCATTATTTTGAGTGTTAATTGTCATTTTTTTTCAAGTTTTTCTTGATTTGTTATTTTTCGTTCATATTACATAGATCATGATTCCATTATCTAAATAATTTAAATCATATTTGAAATATCATATATATTAATAATATATTTATTTATTATAATCCATAATATTTGGAAATAGGAAATGAAATGCACCATTCATGGAGACGGTAGGTCGCGCGTACGCATGAACGCTACTTCCATCTCATTGTCATATTAAAAGAGAGTATATTAAATAGTATATATTTATATTATAATTTGAGTATAATAATTGTATCTTATATATCAAATATGTTAATTAAAATCATCCTTTATAAATTTCATGTATATTTTGATTGAATCACGTCTCTTGTAGGAGGCGGTAGTCCACACATCTACCAACAATGTTATCATTTTCCCACAAAATAGAAAGAATAAAGGTATTTGTTATATAAAATTTAATTAAGAATAAATAAATCATAAATTTAATATATATCATATATTAACTATAAATTCATCATTATTCAAACCTTGAAATGTGGAAAATGAAAGAATAAACAACATTAGTTCTCAAGGTTGTAGCTAGTGGTACACGTGAATGATGATTTAGTATCCCATTTAATGGATTCTTGTGAATGTGTAGTTAGAAATCTACAAAAAAAATATAATATATTTATGATTCTAATTTTATTTTAATATCATGATATAAAAATAATTTAATGGGTGTCCAATTAAATGAAACAAAATAGATCCTTAAAGAATGTTACCTCTTATGCGGGTAACTCCTTTTGGTTTATACCATATGACTTAGTTGGTTGGATTTATAACCAAAGTGAGGATTCTATGAGAAGTTTATAGATGTTGGGAGATTATTGTTTATGGTTTTGGAAGTAAAAAAGGGCTTAATGTCCATGAATAATTGGGAGGGTTTTGTTCCTTTTTATAGTGGAGGAGGAGAGGCATTCTTGTAAATTTTTGAATATAGAATTCCACCCACATTTTTTCAATGTAAATAGGGTCAAATAATGAACTTAATTTTATAAAGGGGAGAATATGCTCTATATATGTCCATATAATGTATTTTTGAAAAGTTTCTAGGAAATTTTTTCCCTTACGTTTAATGTTTAGTCCCTTATTATGTTAACTTCTCTCATAATCACAGTAAATAATATTAATTAATTTCATTAAAAAATTTGGACAAAAACTATGTTGAACTTATTAGAAATTATATATTATTATGATTCTAAATATGGAATCCATTTCCAAAATTCTAGTCATATAAGTGTCTCAAATTAGTTTAATATTAATACCACATATGAGATGACAAAGCAAGTTTTTAAAGTGAATATATTCAATAAAAATCTAGGTTTGAATATATAATTTCAATGTGAAATTAATTCCAATTACATAAATTGTTTTAATTGGTATAAAATTTATCTAATTATAATTTAAAACTGTATAAAAATTATTTAATAGTGTAAATAAACTAGATGAGAATATAGTTCCCAATTGTAATCCAGTATTTTTTACTATTCATAAAAAAATAAAACAACTCAGAAAAAAATACTAAACATTCACTGAAAACTATTTCTGATGTTTTGATTTCAAATTTATTTTGAGATATAAAATTCATAAAATGTCTCATGTTATATTTAAATAGATGTACCATTAAAATATGGTAAAACCACGTTTAGAAAAATATAGGGTTTTATGCATAAAATTGGGTTTGTTCATATATTATGTCTATCAAATCTATTGGATTAATATAGAAAATATTTTATTTAATATATAATATGTATTTTATTAATATCATTCCCTAAAGGTAATAAATTTTACTTATTATGATAAAACAACTTTGTGAGCATAATAAAATTTCTTTTATATTCAATTGGTTTTTATATTCATTTCTAATTAACTGGTAAACAATGAATTGATTTTATATTTGAGTAAACAATATATTTTAATAAGTTATTTAGTACTTTTTATAACATCAAATTTAACCTCTAGGTTATATATTATTATATTAAATAATAATATTGTAATAATATACTGTTGTTTGGTAAAACATTTTCTTACATGTAACACAATTCATTGAAGAATTTCATTATTACGTGTAACAAAATATAACCTTGATGTTCCATGTAGAGGAAGCTAAAAATTATTTTGTGCATAAATTATCAGTGTTTTTTGTAGCATATGATTAACTTGGTGTTGTATATAAAACATGCTAGAAACAAAATTAAATTTATTCTAGAAGGAAAATATTGTAATGTCTTGGGTGTTACATAGGGGTTTTAAGGGCATAAGATAGGGTTTCAAAAAAAATTAAATCTAATTTTATGATTACTTAAAACCACGCCCATGGTTTGCTGGGAAGGGACCCACAGTTTTCCAAATTGTGAACCTTAACCATGCACCTATTCCAAAGGTAGGGGTAATGGTTTAACAAACCGTGCACCTACCATGTTAATCCCCTCTGTCTGGGTTCATATAGTTTTTTTTGTTACGCACACAGTTTGGGAAAACTATTCCTCACTCGTTCATTGTCCCTCCTCCAAAATTTACTAAATTTCACCCAAACACATCCAACTTTAGACATAAATAAAAATAACTCAAAAAAGTTAAAATAGAATAAATAAATGAGCCTGGGAGATCTCTAGAAAAGTTCAAGATCTCACACTGGGTAGGTACGCCCAACCTGTTCCAATTGAGGTGGGTATGAGGAGCATAGAACACCCCTTGACAGGGTCTGTACAGCCCAAAAAGATCTTTTGAGGGTTCAGAATGACACACAATGGGTATGGGTAGGGTTTTTGGGCCCTATTAATAATTTTATATAATCAACATTAACTAAGTTAATTAATTTAATTTTCAATAAAAAATTAACTTATTTAATTAATTTAATTTATAAATATAAAATTAAATTAATTAGTGGCCTGAAGTAAAATACGTTATTTGAATTTAACATAATAATTTTAATTAATTAAAATCCTTCATACTTAATTTATTGCATTTAATTTAATAATTATTTAACATTTACTAGATAACCGATCATGAGGATTGACCAATTGTGTATGTATGTTAATTAATTAATTATTTATTTAATTTAATATGAGATATTTTGGACCCCGATTATTCTTGGAATGATTTTGGTCTGACTATGGAGATCCCATCGGAGGCTGTTGATGAGGCGGTTGATTATCTCAAATGGACTTTTGTTGCGCGTTTTGGATCAACAAAGCCACCTTTATCTTTTTTTAAGAAGTTTGGGGATTCTTGGGGTCTCTTATTCTTTGGTTATGATTTCGTCTATTCATCGGGTTTCCTTCATCTTAATCATTGCTTCGGAATCAGATTTCATTAATGTATGGTGTAATACTCCCTGAAGAATGGGGAGTTGTCATTTCAATTTGTCACGGTTGTCGTTTGATGTGCATAAAGAGATGGAAATTCCTTAGGTGGTAGTGTGGATTTCTTTACCAGGTTTTCCTCTACTGATACATAATGAGTCTATTCTTAGAGTCATTGGGGATTCCCTTGGGAGGTTTTTGTGTTCAAATGTCAATACATGTAGCTGTGTGGATGTCTCATCAATGAAGATATGTGTTGAAGTGGACATGTCGACACATATCTTACATAATATCTCACTGAATGTGAAATAATTGATTACTTGGAATCAGTATATTTTCTATCTTGTGTTTCTAAGGTATCTTTCTCAATGTTCTTTATAGCTGAATTTGATACAAGTTTGTAGCAAGAAACATCATGATGCTTTCCGTTATACATATTCTATCATGAACTTCTATGTTCAGGTAACTTATGATGGTCCTATGGAAATAAAGATGGTGAATGACTCCTCTTCTGTAGCATCTAAACAATATTGAAGAGATCATTTACCGTTTACTAATGACTACTCCCAGGCTCTGAGTACCCATTTTGAGGATATTTTTCTATGGCTAGAAAGGATAAAGGGTATAACGAGTGTTTCTTTCAATGTTCAAGGTTTTACACTTACATGGGTAGAGCTGGCTAATCAATTGATGTATTGTATGCAGCTGTTTCAATTTCCTTTGATGATGAACCGAACTAGAACAGAGGCTTTAAAAAAGAATGTCGAAGATGAACCAGTTCCAGGTGGTGGTTATAATTCATGTTCTTTAATGTTAAAAGACAATGTAGCATATTATTCTCCTAAAGAGAAAATAGATGATGGTAGAAAAAGTGATGTTATTGCCCCAGTTTATAGTAATCGATCTCGCCTGAGAAAGGCGGGAGTGAGACCTCATATGATTTGATCTTTTTTGACCTCACCTAAGAAATATTATCCATTCCTAGAAAATGGAGTGTGCACAAGAGAAAAGTTACAATCTATACAGGATTTTTTGTCTTCACATCCTAATCTAACAAAGACGCCTGGGGTCAAAACTAGGTCAGTTATGTTCTAATGATTTTTATTCTAATATGGAATGCCCGAGGTTTGGGAGCTCAAGTTAAGACTGATTTTGTGGATTTTGAAGTTAACAGGATGAAGATATCTTTGATTGGTATTCTTGTGAACAAGGAAAAAACTAATATGATTGAGAACTTCTCAAGGAGACTTAAAATGAATGGATTTATGCATGCGGATCCCAATAATATTCATATTTGGTTATTCGATAACAAGATACTCAAGTTGTATCCAATCCAAGTGGGTGACCATCTTATTAGAGTTAGGGTGACCAGTGATTTCGATTCATTTTTGGTGTCCTTTGTATATGATAGTTTTGATTCCCAAAAGAGGCAGTCTTTGTTGAATGATATCAACCAATTTGATGATGATATTCTCCTGTGGTTTTTAGTAGATGATTTTAATGTAGTGGCTAATCTGAACTGAAGGAAGGGGGAGAGTCCCTTTTTCTATAAGGGCAAGCTTAAATTTTAATCAATTCATGGCGGGTAAAAGTCTTATGGATCTTGGTTTTTCCGGTGATAAGTTTAGGTGGTGTAATAATCTAAAAGGTTGTTTTTATTCTTGGATTCACTTGGATATATGTTTTGTAAATGTTCGTGCCATTTCTATATTTACTATTACTGAGGTGGTTCATTTGGATCGTTATATTTCTGATCATTCCCAGCTCCTTCTAAATTTTGATTCTGGAAAAGAGAACAGTGAGAGGTTCAGAGATTTTTGACATTGGGATGGAATTATAGGTTTTCATGATATGGTCCAACTGATCTAGAATGAATCCTCTCAGGGAAACACATGGATGAAAATTCATAACAAACTAAGTTGCCTTAAGAGTAAATTTCAGATGTGGACAAGAGATATTGCTTCCCTGAATAGGGATCTTGATGTAGTTATGAAAGATGTTGATTTCCTTGAAAGGAAACAAGAGTAATATTGGAGTGATTCTATTTTAGAGGATATGGTTGTTAAGAAGGATTTTTTGTTCGACAATCTTTTGAAAAAATAGATAAATTCCAGGGAAAATGAAAGGATAAAGTATCTGAATGATAGGGATAAAAATATAGTGTATTTCCATGATTGTATTAAGAAGAGAAAAGTGTTTGAAAAACCAAATAGTAGTCTAGAGGATGGTTCTTTCACTAATAAGAGGGATGTGATTGGTAATATGGATAACAATTATTTCAGGGAACTTCTTGCTGGTCCTAATATTTAGATTTTTAATGGATACCTAGGAGGTCCTTATGATGTTTTTAAAGTGATTCCAGATTGTGTTTCTGAAAGTTCTAATAAATTATTGAGTGTCATACCGCAAGAGGCTAATATTTTTGCTGCTATGATGAATCTGAACCCAAATAGTTCTTCTGGTCCTAATGGATTTCTCGCCTCTTTTTATAGTGATTTTTGGGATATTATTAAAGGATATATGATTTTGGGTGTTCATGGTTTTTTTCAAGGTGGATTCCTTCCCATAATTTCTTATGCCACCCAAGTGGTTCTCATCCCTAAAAATAAGGGTACTACATCCATATTCCACTGTTGGCCGATTAGTATGTGTAATGTCCCTTAAAAGGATATTTCTAGTGTTATCAATTCCAAGTTATCGGGTCTTCTTCTACAATGTATTTTTATGGAACAACATGGTTTTGTGAATGGGAGATCTATACAGGGGTATATAGCTTTGGCTCAAGAATTGTGCAGGGATATCAACTTCAAAACTTAAGGATCCAATATGGTCATTAAGCTCTATATGAATAAGGCCTATGACCGTATGGAATGGAGTTTCATAAATAGAGTCATGGAAAGTATGGGGTTCTCTCCTTGGAATGTTGATATTATTTTTAGATGTTTTAGATCTTCCTGGATGGGTGTATCCTTCATGGGTAAATCCTTTGGTTTTTTTATGGTAGCCCAGGGTTTAAGGCAGGGAGACCCTATTTCCCCTAGTATTTTTATTATAGCTCAAGACGTTCTTAGTTGTCTCATTCATAGGAACATATGCAATAAGGATCTGATTCCTTATCATAGAAGAATGGATTTTCTATTTTTCTATCATCTCATATTTCCGAATGATATTATAGTATTCATGAATGCTTCAAGTAAGTATTTAATGATTTTTAATAGGATGTTGGACAGTTATTGTCATTGGAGTGTCCAGATTGTGAACAAAAATAAGACTAGTTTTTTTACACCCAACACATGTCCGGTTACCAGGATAGACAAGGTGAGTCTCATTTTTGACATGAGAAGAAGTGATTTTCCCACTGAATATTTGTGGGGGGGGTATTTCTCTTGGAAGACATTGTATTTGTGATTTTGACACTCTTGTTATCAGAATCCTAGATCATGTTCTTAATTGGAAAAATATTTTCTTATCCTTTGGTGGAAGAATTGCCTTGGTGAATAGTGTTTTATTAGACACTCCAATTCATGCCCTCTTCTTAGTCAAAGTACCTAAAGGTTTTATCAAAAACATTGGTAGAATTCTTGATAGTTTTATATGGTATCCAAAGGGTAAAAGGAAAAGACATTGGGTATCATGGAATAGGATGGCTCGACCGATTATTGAGGGAGGAATAAATGTTCGCATACTTGAGGAAACTATTCAATGTATGCATGTTAATTTGGATTGGGAAGTGTTGGAAAAAATATTTATGGGGGTGTTCAATGCATGGTAACTCTTTGGGGGATTATGTTAATATTGAATGGCTTGCTTCTCCGCTATGGTCCAAGATTGGGCCTATTATTGATAGTCTAAGAAACCAATCTCACCGGATAATAGGGAAAGGGGATGTTTTATTCTTGAACCATAATTAGAGTGGGGAGATTCTGTCTTATCCATTTTTTCATGTTACTTCTATTTCCATCAAAGATGACTACCATTATTCCAACTTCATCAAAGCATTTTTGAATAAAAACCAGCATGATCTGTTTAATATTATTAAAATAACCAATGATCCAGACAGATATGTTTATACCCCTTCCATATCTAGCCTTTATACTATGAGGGACTATCGAAGGTCATTGTGCATTCATAATTAGGGGGATTTTTTGAATGAAAATCCTGGGTTTTGAATTTCCCAACAAAGATAAATTTCCTTATGAGAAGGATTAGACATAATGCTATTCCAACTGGTGAAAATATAAAGTGGTGTGGTGTTTGTATTGTCTCTTGATGTTTCTATTGCAGGGTGAATAATGAAGAATTTTCATATCCTCTTTTCTTCATAAATGAATGGGTGCATGAGGTTTGGGGTTATTTTGGTGAGTTTACTACTTGGTCTAATTCTAAACTGGCTAATATGTCCTTTCTTAATCGACGGTACCATGGCTCTGGTAGTGGAAACCTAGAAAGATCTGCTCGGACTTTGATACTCCAAACTAGAAGATGCTGTTTGTTGAAAGCGAGAAACAAATATCTTTATGAAGGGTCATCCTCGATGGGAAACCATATTATTTATAAGGTCAAAAGTATGTTTTTTGATCTTGTTAAAGCCTTGGGTAACTAGAGGGAATCTCCTTCCTTACAGAAGCCGGTGTAGGGATTTGATCTTCATTCTCAAGGGCTTGTTTGTAGTCTTGGAAATTGGGTATATTAGTGTCCTCCTACTGAAGGTCTAAAGATTAATTGTGATGGGTCATGTGTGGTTGGAAATATTCTTGGAGGAGTAGTGGTCTGAGACAATTATGGATCAGTTTTTCTAGATTTTTCCATCAATATTGGATAGGGTACTACTCTTTTGGATGAATCAAGAATTATGCTTGAGGGTCTATTATTTTTAGACAAAAATGTTTGCCTGTTATGGATGCTGAAATGGACTCAATGTTATTTTATAATTCTATTCAAGGTGAAGTTATGATTCTTTGGTCTATTATTTATATCATCAGGAAATGTCGTACTATCATGGGGGATAGAATTAAGGATTCCCATACTTGTAGGGAGGATAATAAAGTGGCAGACTACTTAGCTTCGGTGAGTTATAATGATGTTAATAGTGTTTTTTTTCATGTCCTTTTTAGTTTGAAGATATAGGGGGTCAATTTGATCATATGGGATGCCCTGGATCTTCATTTTTTAAACCTCTATAGGTCATGTTTTTTTTTCTTATGGTCTGCCTTTGTAGACTTTTTTTTCCCTTGCAATTTTATTTTAATAAAAATTTTAATGTTGAATTTGTGATGAATTTAGTTAAATCTGATGGTTTTTGCAGCATCATTTTTTCTTGTTTAATATCTATAAGGGTTTAGATTCCCAAATAAAATATTTTTTATCTTTATTTTGTAATTCTAAGACCCCCTCACCTATGTGTGAGTATTTTATCTACTATAACGAGGATAGTATGAGTCAAGAACCACAACTAGTCGAGGCGAAATCCAAATGAGAAGTGAACAAACTAGATGGAGACAATCTGCATCATGAGTGAAGCTATGACTTAGGTATAATACCCTTAGGTCAGGGTTGTTCTATTGAGTTTAAATAGATTGAACAATATTAGATGCTCAAGATCAGTCGATGACTTTTATTTTCTTTATTAATTTTTTTAATTTATACATTTTCATGATAGCGAGAAGATCATAAAATAATAAACGGTAAAAGGAATAATGATGGGAGATATTTTTTTCTATTAATGTTTTGTTGTGAGCATGAAAACATATAATAAATATATTAATAGAAATGGATTACACTGATCGAGAAAAATATAAAAACCCACAAATAAATATTAAGTCGAAAAATAATTCAATCATTTGTATTTGAAAAAAAATAGGTGTTTAGGGTGCTCATCAGCCAATGTAGTTTTCTCCTCATATTAGAGAGGACATATGAGAGTGATGGGTACACTTAGCTAAATTTTCCAGTAAATAAGTTGTTAAATAAATCTTATTTAATGGTTAAAGAAAAGCATTGAGTAAATAATTTTTATGATTTAAGAAGTTGGGACTTCGCTCAAAATATCAAGGACCCAGGAGATAATATAGTTTTCCAATCAAATTCCTACCTTGAACTCTTTTAATAGTGACGTATGTGGGTTTCAGGAGCAGTGGAAGTGCAAGATTGGTGTGTACCCCACTTTGAAAATTACCATGATCGATGATTGATCTGGGATCAATATGAAGATAAATTCCAGAATCCATGAAATCGAATAAAAGATAAAATACAAAGGAGAGAACCTAGAACCAAGAAGAGAGGATCGACATATTTTGTTTATAATTAATTTAATTTAATTAAAGAATAAACTCCAAGGTGATTATTTCTTCATTGATGTGTTAGACCATGGGTCTGAGGTGTAGCTTTATTATGATGTAGAATCCAAGGATATGAATCCTCTAGCAGTGATCCACAAGTGCTCTACGTATCTTTTTATAACCGCCAAACCCCAGTTACCCAAAGTCAGTGCATTATTACATAATATTGGCATGATCACAAAAGATCAAGTCTCAGAATACCGATTATTTTAGTAGCCTTGGAATAACTAGATACATTCCTAAAGTTTACATTACATCATAAAGAGAAAACTACTACAACAAAATATTGTCTTCATATCACCTCATACTATCCCTGCAGGTCATTCATAAATTACTTCTTCACATCCTGGGAAAAATAAAACATTGAAAAGGGTGACCTCAGATTCTTAGTAAGGATAACAATATAGCGAAAACTTTCAAAAATAAGTATAAACATTTAAGGCAATGTATAACTAAAAAAAATCCTTTTAAACTTGAACTTCATCATAATATGGCAAATATAAAATGGAATAATATCATTTACTTATTCATATGGATATTCTACTAGTCGAATAATCACATGCAATATCAATAACCACTTTCATAATGATGGAATGCATAATGTCAGACTATCATAACCACATAGTCAAGGCCTCGTGCCAAGACTAAAAATAAGATTTTGTCAAGGACTTGTTCCAAGACACTAGTTTGTCTCATGAGACCTACCGATGCATCGAGGAGCTATAGCAGGCTCCACCCATCACATATTAAGTCCAATGCATTCCTCATATGAACAGGTTTAAACATAACATAAACATTCATATTAAAACTAGCATAAGAAATGTCAATACTTTCTCCATAAACCATGAATGGTATAAAAATAACATATCCATATTAAAACTTATCAAAAAACCTTCAATAAAATATGGAAGTTTTGTATCATAATAATAAACTTCAAATAAGCTTAAAATCCATCAAAGGATGTTGACATAGATGAAATCAAAACTATTTGAGAGAAATATATCTTTTTTTAATCATTTAAAAGCCACATAATTATAAAATAAAACATTTACTTTGAAAATATTCTTATAATCTTGTAAGGGAAGCATCAACGATTTTATAATGGCGGAAAATAGCTGCACTCACCGTATAAGTTAAAAAAGACATTCTTACCTTAATTCTGTCGAAAAGGTTAAAAAGGACCTTGTTTAGAAAACGACAGAAATATTCCTTTATAAAATTCTTATAAAAAGTCAAAAATGGTATAAATGACTTTATCCCATAGTCTTCAAAATATTAATAATGATTTTAAATACATTTTTCAGAAACATGGATGTGGATGATAAAGAGTTCTCAGTAGATAATTACATATAAACAACCTCGGATAATAAAGAGATTGTGAAATAAACTCTTACCTTGTACTTTTCCTTAGTCGATGGTATGTTAACCACCTGTATAATAGTTAAAACATTGTTATTAAATTATAAAAGAACCATATACATAATTATTATATCATATATGATCTTCTAATAGTGCTTTGTTAATAATATTTTAGTATTATCGTCATTTCAGGTGTTAACTTACTCGTTTTCTTTTATATGTTTTGTTACATAAGTCATGTTTGTTATGGATAGTTTGTATCTTATTCATATCCATAATGATATAAAGTTCTTATACATTACTTTTAATCATCAAATGAGAATTAGTCTTGAATGGATACAATGAGGAATGAATCTCATCGCGTTCGTGGAGATGGTAGTCCGTATGTACGCACGAGCGACAATATCATTCTTTTGATATTAAAATAATATATAATTAGATGATATATCATATATACAGAATAATTATCATGTTATATTTATTATTTATATGAATTAAACATAATTATTATACCCATCCAAATAATAATATATTGAATAACAATTACACCACGGCGTGGAGACAGTAAGCCGTACGTACGCACGTATGGTGACATGTCATTCAAAGGATGGATAGAATACTGAATATGGTTGTACCATTTTTATAATAACATCACAGTATATAGAAGATACTGGAGTTATTATTTTAGAATGGAAATAACAAATAAAGAAGAAGTTGAAGAAGAAAGGAACTTGAAAGAGGGTGGTGAAAACATTACCTCTTCTTCGGGTTCTTCCTTTTGATTTGAACAAAAGGGCTCCTTAGGTTGTCTTTCTAATAAAACTAAGGCCTCTAGGTATAATTGAGGGAAGTTTAGAGAATATTTTGTCATGGGTTGGCTGATCCAAAAGGCTTTGAAGGTGTGAAATTGAGATAAGGGGGAGTTCCCTTTTATAAGAGGGGTGAGGGGAAACTTTGGAAAAGGTAGAAGTATTATTTTATAATAAATTCATATTCGGTTTCTAATGGCTCTAAAGTGAATTATTTAAAGTTTAAGGTGGGGATGGATCGAAATAATTTCAACCAATAGATTTTAGACAGGTTTGGGTTACTATATTAACCTTATCATTTATATTTAACTCTTAGTTAAATAGTTTGACATTTACCATGTCTCTTTGTATTTTTATATTATATAGTCAATACACTTACTATAAACTTCTAACCGACCCCCAAGTGGTCCATTAATGATAAAAATATAATTATAAAAGTCTCTTGGCCGAACCTTATATTTTTAGGAATAGAATATAAATTAATAATATAATATATATTTTAAAAACTCTTTTATGTCAATTTTGACACTATTGGGTATTTTGTTTTTGATAATTTCATAACAGCATTATTACTTCGAAAAAAAATTATATAATCAGTCCTAATATGTCATATTAACCTAGAAAATTAGTTTAATTCATAAAAATTCTCAAATTACATTTATTTTTATATTTATAATATCAATTATTTTAATATTTTATTAATTAGGTAATTACTTCATCACCATTGTGTCATAAATAAATTAACTTATTTAGTGTCTAAAATTTATAAATAAAATTCCATTATATAGGAAGTCATTTTAGATTTCTAATTAATATTTATAATCGAATTTATCTTATGTTTAACCCTATATTAAATATGTTTTAGTCATTACACTTTGATTTTAACTCTTTTAACTCTTCTTTGAATTAAATAATAATAAATGTCCTAATCTAATCCAATTGGATCTAAATGATAATATTTTATTCCTAAGTTTGTTTTTGGTCGAGATAAACTTTCCCAATATAATTAGGACATGTGTTAGGGTAATATTAATATCATTTTTACCCTTAATTGCCCTATTTACTTTTAACCGTGGTAAATAAAAGTAAAAAGTTATTATTCACCAAAAATTATTTTTATCTTATTGAACCAAATTTTAATCCTTTATATTAACTGTGTCTCTTTTATTTTCGAAATTCCACTCACAGAAGCAGTAAAATTAAGTATTATGTGAATTTCCAAATTCTTCTAGGAGGTGGGTAAAAGACGGTAAAAAGTTCCATAAAATTTTTATATATTTAAAATTATTCTAAACTAACTCCAATGAATTTCATTGAACTTATATAGGTATTATGTATCTATTTTTACCTTAATTAAATTTAAATAAAGTGAATAATTATTTAAATAAATTTTTTTTTAAACTATAACTCAGTGTTTTTTCACTATTCATCAAAAATTGAACGTTTTCCGAAAAATACCAAAAAATCACCCTAAGCTAATTTTGGTATTACAAAGCCAAAAATGAAGTCCATTTTTAAATATAAAATTTATAAAATTTCAAAAAGTAGGTATTACTATTCATAACAGCTAATTAGATTGGTTGTGGTGTGTGTTAGAACTCAATTTTGCGTACAACACACTCTACTGTATTATTCAATGAAAAGCGTGTCATGGAATCTTGGGGTTTTACATTCTCCCCTCCTTAAAATAATTTCGTCCATGAAATTTCTAGAATACTACCGCATGAAAAGACTTGGGTGATTCTTCATCATATGTTCCTCGGGTTCCCATGTTGTTTCTTCCATCTTATGATTTCTCCACAAAACTTTTACCAGACGAGTCGTATGGTTTCTCAGTACTTGTTCTCTCGTATCAAGAATCCTGACGGGCTCTTCGCAATAAGATAGATCAGGTTCCAGTTCTAATTCCTCATAGGTGAGTACATGCATTGGGTCAGGCATGTATTTCCTCAATATTGATACGTGGAACACATCGTGATCTTTGGGGAGACTTGGAGGCATTGTCAAATGGTAAGTTATAGCCCCAATTCATTCTATAATTTCGAAAGGTCCGATGTACCTAAGAATCAATTTACCCTTCTTACCGAAACGTATAACTCCCTTCCATGGAAATACTTTCAAGAAAACATGATCTTCTACCTGAAATTCCAAATCCTTCCTTCAGTTATCGGCATAGCTCTTCTTCCTACTTTAAGCTGTTTTGATGTGGTTTTGGATTACCTTCACCTTTTCCATCATTTTATCCACCAGTTCTGGGCCTACGAGTTTTCTTTCACCAATGTCATCCCAACAGGTTGGTGTGCGACATCTCTTTCCATACAATGCTTCATATGGTGCCATCCGAATAATTGAATGGAAGCCATTGTTATAGGAAAATTCCACCAGAGGTAAATATTGATCCCACATACCCTGAAATTCAAGTGAGCAGGATATAAACATGTCTTCTAAGGTTTTAATAGTCCGTTCTGATTGTCCGTCTATTTGAGGGTGGTAGGCAGTGCTCAAATGAAGTTTAGTATCCAAGGATTTCTGAATACTTTTCTAGAATCTTGAAGTAAAATAGGGATCATGATCAGAAACAATCGATAGGGGTACTCCATGAAGTCTCACAACTTCATTAATATATAGCCTTTCTAGACATTCAAGTGGTAAATCTTCCCTTATAGCAAGAAAATGTGCTGACTTGGTAAGACGATCAACAATGACCCATATTGCATCGTTCCTTCTAGGAGTCTTTGGTAGTCCCATGACAAATTCCATCATGATATTATCCCATTTCCACTCAGGTATGGGAAAAGGTTGCATGACTCCTCCAGGCTGTTGCCTTCCAGCTTTCACTTGTTGAAAAACCATACATCATGACATAAAATCAGAAATCTCCCTCTTCATGTTGTCCCACCAAAAAATGTTCCTTCAAATATCTATACATTTTGGTGCTCCCATGGTGTATAGAGAAATTGGAACTATGAGCATCATCCAACAACTCTCTTTTTAGATCAGGTATATTGGGAACACAAAGTCTCTTCCCAAATTTCAAAATTTCATCTTCATATAAAATGTCACTCAATATCCCATCATTTACAGCTTTAATCTTCTTTTGAAACTCTTCATCACCGGTCTGAGAACTCTTTATCCTTTCTAGTAAATATGGTTTGGAAACTATTTAAAAAATCGTTGATGTTTCACCTTCCATGGTGATTTCCATATCTATCTTTACTAAATCCGTGAAAATAGGATCCCTTTCAACTCTCATCTTGTTCAAAACTCCATGATCTTTTATGCTCAAAGCATCTTCCACCTTATTTTCCTTCCCCGGGTGGTAGTGTATCGTGCAATCATAATCCTTGAGTAGTTCAAGCCATCTCCTTTTCAGCATGTTGAGTTATTTCGGTGAGAAAATGTACTTTAAACTCTTGTGATCGGTGTATATCTCACATTTTTCACCATAGAGATAATGTCTCTGTATATTCAAAGCAAAGATTATAGCAGCTAACTCAAGATCATGATTAGGTTAGTTTTTCTCATTAATTTTAAGTTGTCGTGATGCATAGGCAATAACCCTATAATTTTGCATAAGGACACAACCAAGTCATTTCTTCGATGCATCACTATAAATAACGAACCCATCATTCCCCGATGGTAGAGTCAATAGAAGATAATTGACTAATATTCTCTTTAGTTCTTCAAAAAATTATTTACACTCTTTTTCCAAACAAATTTAACCCCTTTACATGTGAGCTTCGTTAATGGGTTAGCCAATCGGGAAACATTATGGACGAAACGCCGATAATAACCTGCTAAACTAATAAAACTGCGTACCTCAATTATACTCATCGGGGTTGGCCATTCTTGGATTGCCTTGGTCTTAGAAGGATCAACATAGATTCTATCCTTAGAGACAATATGGCAAAAAAAAAGTAATCTCCTGAAGCCAGAATTCACACTTGCTAAACTTCCCATATAAGTCATGTCTTCTAAGAGTCTTCAGGATAATGGGAAAGTGATTTTCATGGTCTTCATAGATTTTGGAGTATAATAAGATATCATAAATAAATACCACCACAAATTAATCGATATATTCCTTGAAAACTCTATTCATTAGATCCATGAATACAGAGGGTGCATTAGTCAGCCAAAAAGGCATTACTGTAAACTCGTAATGCCTGTACCTGGTTCGAAATTCTGTCTTCGGAATGTCTTCCTTCTTCAGACACAACTGATGGTATCCAGATCGAAGGTCAATCTTAGAAAATTATTGAGCTCTATGCAGTTGGTCAAATAAATCAACAATGCGAGGTATGGGATACTTGTTCTTTATTGTTATATAATTGATTTCTCTGTAGTTGATACATAACCTCATAGATCCATCTTTCTTCTTAACAAAAAGGAAAGGGGATCCCCATGGTTAAACACTAGGGCAAATAAATCCCTTATTACTCAATTCCTATAGTTGTTTCTTTAGTTCAAATAATTACATAGTGGCCATTCTATAAGGGGTCTTCGATATAGGCCTTGAACCAGGAATTAAATCAATGTAAAACTCAATTTCTCTTTCTGGAGGATGTCCAGGTAAATATTCCAGAAACACATATACATATTCTTTCACAATAGTCACATCCTCTATTTGAACATTCCTTTACTTACCCATAGTTATTTCATTCTCTTCCTCCCCAATAATTGAATTTAGTTGACCTATTGGGGGTGGATCTAGATAAGAATCAGGTGGTGACGATTCTACTCTAAAGATAAGGTGTTACTTATCATCATCATCAAAAATCATAACCTCCTTCTTATTACAATAAATTTTTTCATCATGGTCTAAAATCCAATTCATACCAAGGATTATATCAAATTCAATCATGGGTAAGAAGATGAGATCAGCAGATAAAGAACATTTATGTGCTCTAATGGGGACTGATTCACAAAACTTTGTTGCAATGATACTTCCCTTAAGAGTTTTGACTAAAAACTCCCTTCTTAAATCAAATTAGAAATATCTAATTTTCTTAGAAAACTGGGAAGATATGAAACAATTTGATGATCTAGAATCAAATAATTCATTTGAGAACTTGAAAAAACCATTATATTGCCTGCCACCACGTCTTTCGGAGCTTCAAACTCAGTAGTAGTGAAATCATAAGCTTGGCCTTGATCCCTTGGCCTTTTCTGAGTTAAGTTCCCCTGATGCTTAGGAAATTCATTTGCATAATGTCCCATCTCCCTACAATTGTATCATTGAACATTGGTAGCTTCTTTCTTCCCCTTGCAATCACCAGCTTGGTGACCTTTTTTACCACACTTGTAACAGACTCACATTCCCTTCAAGAAAGTACCGGGGTGCTTATTCCCCTATTTACTACAGGATGAATATTCAACTTTTCCCTTCTTCCCCTTATTTCCATTTCCAGAGTGATCATAAGATCTCTTCTTCTCTTGCTTTACTTTAAAGTCATAAGACATAGATAATTATTTTTCTGTCTTGATAGCACATGAGACAATATCTTCGTACAATGAGAAGGTTTGTGAGACTAATGCTCGACGGAGAAATGGTTTTAACCCATCAAAGAAACGATCAATCTTACTTCTTGGGTTATATATATAATCGGTAGCATACCTCGCTAACCTTGTAAAGTTAGCCTCATACTTTGAGACATTCTCATCCTCCTTTTGTCTCAGACTCAGAAATTGCCTTTCCATATCTACTCGATGGTCACGAGGAAAGTATTTTTTTAAGAAAATCTCTTTGAAATCCCTCCATTATATATTTTATACTTCATCATCTTCCTTTGTGTTCTGAATCAATGACCACCATTGATCAGTATCTCTACTGAGGCGGTAAACTTCCATGATAACTTTTTCCCTTTCACTACTCCCCAAAACCTGAAATATTTTCTCTAGGGAACTTATCCATTGCTTATCTACTAATGGATTTGTACTCTCATTGAATGTTGGTGGTTGTTGCCTCATGAAGCGATCTAACATTGATCCTCCACGCTGTGAATCAATGTGCTCCATACGGTTAAGGTTATTATTCATAACCTGATTGAGTTGTCCTAGTACGGTGATTAGCTGATCAGCACTAGTTGCATCACCAGCTCCACTATAATTATCTTGAGCAGGAGGGAAATCCCTACATGGAGTGTGTGCATTGATACGGTTTCCATTTCTTACACTAGGCTCCATTTCTAAACAATGGAATAAACTAGATTAGTTTATGAATCAAAATACATAATTCCATACTTGTAAAAAACTTAACATAAATTGACCTATTTATGGATATAATCCATAATCATAAAAATGTTTTCAATGAGGAAGTATATACTCATTGACCCTTCATAATGGTTTGTAAAGAAAATGATAATTATCCTAAGCATATCCCCCAGGAGTGTCGTAACCAAGAGTGCAGCAAGGCCCGTTGTCGTTCACCAGTTCCCGTTTGAGTCTAGCTCAAAGCGGTGTTTTTGGGTCTTACCCCTAGGTACATCTGTGCCAGAGCCACCTCTACCTGCTCATATCCAGACATGTATTTATTTCTTGGAAAACTCACAAAATCTATACAATACCAAAATTCTAGGAAATTCTTCTATACTAATCCTCAAAGTCTATCTTAGGGCTATGTTCTCTAATCAGAGTTTATCTAAATCTAGCTTCCAAGGTTTGTACTAAACTTAATTTGAAACCAAATGTAACAGACTGACCCCATTTACCTAGAGTCAGTGCATTATTACATAACATTGGCATGATCACAAAAGATCAAGTCTCGAAAGACCGATTAGTTTAGTAGCCTTGGAATAACTAGATACATTCATAAAGATTACATTACATCCAAAAGTGAAAACTACTACAACAACATCTTGTCTTCATATCCCCTCATACTATATCTACAGGTCATTCATAAATTACTTCTTCACGTCTTGGGAAAAATAAAATATTGAAAGGGGTGAGCTCAGATGCTCAGTAAGGATAACAATATAGCGGAAACTTTCATAAATAAGCATTAACATTTAAGGCAATGTATAACTAAAACAAAATCCTTTTAAACTTGAACTTCAGCATAATATGGAAAAGATAAAATGAAATAATTCCATTTACTTATTCACATGGATATTCTACTAGTCGAATAATCACATGAAATATCAATAACCACTTTCATAATGATGTAATGCATAATGCCAGACTATCATAACCACATAGTCAAGGCCTCGTGCTAAGACTAAAAATAAGATTTTGTCAAGGCCATGTTCCAAGACACTAGTTTGTCTCATGAGACCTAACGATGCATTGAGGAGCTATAGCGGGCTCCACCCGTCACATAATAAGTCCAATGCATTCCTCATATGAACAGGTTTAAACATAACATAAACATTCATATTAAAACTAGCATACGAAATGTCAATACTTTCTCCATAAACCATGAATGGTATAAAAATAACACATCCACAGTCAAACTTATCACAAAACCTTCAATAAAATATGGAGGTTTTGTATCATAATAATAAACTTCAAATAAGCTTAAAATCCATCAAAGGTTGTTGATATAGATGAAATCAAAACTATTTGAGAATAATATCTCTTTTTTTGAAATCATTTAAAAGTAACATAATTATAAAATAAAACATTTACTTTGAAAATATTTATATAAGCTTTTAAGGGAAGCTTTGATGATTTCATAATGGTGGAAAATAGCCGCACCTGCCGTATAAGTTAAAAAAGACATTCTTACCTTAATTCTGTCGAAAAGGTTAAAAAGGGCCTTGTTTGGAAAATGACAGAAAGATTCCTTTATAAACATCTTATAAAACTTCAAAAAGGGTATAAATGAATTTATCCCATAGTCTATAAAATAGTAAGAATTATTTGAAATACATTTTTAAGAAACATGGATATGGATGATAAAGAGGTCCCAGTAGATAATTATGTATAAACAACCTCGGATAATGAAGAGATTGTGAAATAAACCCTTACCTTGTAATTTTCCTTAGTCGATGGTATGTTAACCTCCTGTATAATAGTTAAAAAATTGTTCTTAAATTATAATATAACCATATACATAATTATGATGTCATATATGATCTTCTAATAATGCTTTGTTAATAATAGTTTAGTATTATCGTTGTTTCGGGTTTTAACTTACTCGTTTTCTTTTATATGTTTTGTTACATAAGTTGTGTTTGTTATGGATAGGTTGTATCTTATTCATATCCAGAATGATATAAAGTTCATAAACATTACTTTTAATCATCAAATGAGAATTATTCTTGAATGGATACGATGGGGAATGAATCTCATCGCGTTCGTGGAGACGGTAGTCCGTACGTACGCACGAGCGATAATATCATTCTTTTGATATTAATATAATATATAATTGGAAGGTATATCATATATATAGAATCATTATAATGTTATATTTATTATTTAAATGAATTAAACATCATTATTATAATCATCCAAATAATAATATATTGAATAACAATTACACCACGGAGTGGAGACGGTAAGCCGTACGTACGCACGTATGGTGACATGTCATTCAAAGAATGGATAGAATACTGAATATGGTTGTACCATATTTATAATAACATCATAGTATATAGAATATACTGAAGTTATTGTTTTATAATGTAAATAACAAATAAAGAAGAATTTGAAGAAAAAAGGAACTTCAATGAGGGTGGTGAAAACATTACATCTTCTTCGAGTTCTTCCTTTTGATTTGATTAAAAGGGCTCCTTAGGTTGGCTTTCTGATAAAACTAAGGCCTCTAGGTCAAATTGAGGGAAGTGGAGAGAATATCTGGTCAGAGGTTGTCTGATCCAAAAGTATTTGAAGGTGTGAAATTGAGAGAAGAGGGAGTTCTTTTTATAAGATGGGTGAGGGGCACCTTTGGAAAAGCTAGAAATATTATTTTATAATAAATTCATATTCAGTTTCTAATGGATCCAAAGTGGATTATTTAAAGTTTAAGGTTGGGAGGGGTTTAAATCCTTTCAACCAATAGATTTTAGATAGGTTTGGGTCACTATATTAACCTTATCATTTATATTTAACTCTTAGTTAAATAGTTTGACATTTACCATGTCTCTTTTTATTTTTATATTATATAGTCAATAAACTTACTATAAACTTCCAAGAGACCCCCAAGTGGTACATTAATGATAAAACTATCATTATATAAGTCTCTTGGCCGAACCTTAGATTTTTAGGAATAGAATATAAATTAATAATATAATATTTGTTTTAAAAACTCTTTTATGTCAATTTTGACACTATTGGGTATTTTGTTTTTGATAATTTAATAACAGCATTAGTACTTCGAAAAAAATTTATATAATCAGTCCTAATATGTCATATTAACCTAGAAAATTAGTTTAATTCATAAAAAGTCTCAAATTACATTTATTTTGATATTTATAATATCAATTATTTTAATATTTCATAAATTAGGTAATTACTGCATCACCATTGTGTCATAAATAAATTAAATTATTTAGTGTCTAAAAATTATAAATAAAATACCATTATATAGGAAATATTTTTAGCTTTCTAATTAATATTTATAATCGACTTTATCTTATGTATAACCCTATATTAAAAATGTTTTAGTTATTAAACATTGATTTTAACTCTTTTAACTCTTCTTTGAATTAAATAATAATAAATGTCCTAATCTAATCCAAGTGGACCAAAATGATAATATTTTATTCCTAAGGTTGTTTTTGGTCGAGATAAACTTGTTCAATAGAATTAGGACATGTTTTAGGATAATATTAATATCATTTTCACCCTTAATTACCCTATTTACTTTTAACTGTGGTAAATAAAAGTAAAAAGTTACTATTCACAAAAAAAAATATCTTATTAAACCACGTTTTATTCCTTGATATTAACCATGTCTCTTGGATTTTCTAAATTCCACTCACAGAAGAAGTAAAATTATGTTTTATGTGAATTTCCAAATTCTCTTAGGAGGTGGGTAAAAGACGGTGAAAAGTTCCCTAAAATTTTTATATATCTAAAATTATTCTAAACTAACTTCAATGAATTAAATTGAACTTATATAGGTATTATGTATTTATTTTTACCTTAATTAAATTTAAATAAAATAAATAATTATTTAAATAAAAATTCGGTTTTAAACTATAACTCAGTGTTTTTTCACTATTCATCAAAAATTGAATGTTTTCTGAAAAATACCAAAAATTCACCCTAAGCTAATTTTGATATTCTGAATCCAAAAATGAAGTCAATTTTGAAAGATAAAATTTTTAAAATTTCAAAAAGTGGGTATTACTATTCATAACGGCTAGTTTGATTGGTTGTGGTGTGTGTTAGAACTCAAAGTTGTGTACAACACATGCTACTGTCGCTACAAGAAAACAGGCATTTCGCGGCGGTTTTTTCGCGGTGGTTTTTAAAACCGCCGTGAAATAGCTTTCGGGCCGGTATTTCACAACGGTTTTAAAACCGCCATGAAATGTGTAAAAAAAAATTTAATTTTTTTTAATTTTTTTTTAAATTTTTTCGAGGATTAGCGGCGGTTTTTTAAAAAACCATCGTGAAATAGCGGCGGTTTGGGTAAAACCGCCGTGAAATGAAATGAAAAAAATAAAAAAAAAAACATGAGAAACCGCGAAATCACTAAAACGACCATAACTTTTGATCCGGGCATCCGTTGGAGCGCCACGACTAGTCAAATCGAAGCTCATGAAGAGATTTAAAAGCACATATAATCAAAACCATGAGACGGTCTAAGGTGCGGAAGATATGAGAGTTGTACGAAAGTTGAAAAAAATTCTTCAACTTCAAACAGCCATAACTTTTGCTCCGGGTGTCCGTTTGGGCTCTACCACATATTAAATCGAAGTCAACAAAGAGAGATACATACCAGAGCGACACAAGCAAGCCTCTGTTGGGTTTTTGACCCAAAAAATCCCTCTAAAGGCCTCCAAAACCCTGTTTCCGTCACCGGTGTCCCATCGAACTTGTCTTCAAATGGACCTAACTTTCGATCCGTGTGTCAGTTCAGACTCCTCCGCCTGCCAGATCTTAGGTCGTTCCATAAGCTTTGGTTTGACTAGTCGCGGCACCCACATGGACTCCTGGATCATAAGTTATGGCCTTTTTAGTGGGTATCAGGTTTGTTATGTTTTTCAATGCCTCGTTTCTAGCACCCATTCCCCATCAGCTTTTTTTTAAACAGTCGTAACTTCCGATCTGTCGGCCCATTCGGTCTCTTTCACCTATCAGCTCGAAGATCGTTTTAGGATCTTTGATTTGACTAGTCGCGGATCTGGAATGGACTCTCGGATCATAAGTTATCTTCGTTAATGTGAGTCCAATGTTTTTGTCACTTTATGACCGTTTTGACGGGTTTTAACGGTTGCTCCATTTATTAATGTTTATTTGGGTTTCCATGACTTGTTATCTTTATCAATGGTTTTTTTTTGGGTTATTATGATTATTGTGTTGCATTCTTAAGGGGTTTTCTAGAGTTTTCATGAGTTTTCATGCGTTCTCGTGTTTTCTAATGCTTCCTTGTTCATGCTTCTCCATCCATTTTCATGTGTTTTCATAATTTTTCATCCCTTATCACGCCTTTTCGTACTTTTTCATGTGTTTAATTTATTATTTATTATTTATTATTTATAATATACTTTAATTTATTTATTATTTATTATTTGTTACTGGTTATTTATTATTTATTATTTATATTCATTTATTATTTATTCTTCATATTTATTTATTATTTATTATATATTATATATTATTTGTTATTAATAATAATAAAATATTATTATTATTATTAATATTTGTTTCTGGTTATTTATTATTTATTATTTATTATTTATATTTATTTATTATTTATTACTTATTATTTATTACTCATTATTTATTATTTATTATTTATTATTTATTATTTATTATTTATTATTTATTATTTATTATTTATATTTATTATTTGTTTATTATTATTTATTATTTGTTTATTATTATTTATTATTTGTTTATTATTATTTATTGTTTATTATTTATTTTTATTTATTTTTATTCTTTATTCTTTATTATTATTTATTATTTGTTATTTATTATTTATTATTTCCTATTTCTTATTTCTTATTTCTTATTTCTTATTTCTTATTTATTATTTCTTATTTCTTATTTATTATTTCTTATTTCTTATTTCTTATTTCTTATTTCTTATTTATTATTTCTTATTTCTTATTTCTTATTTATTCTTTATTATTTCTTATTTTTATTTCTTATTTCTTATTTCTTATTTCTTATTTATTATCTATTATCTATTATTTATTATTTATTAATAATAATATTTTATTTATTATGTGTTATTTATTATTTAATATTTATTATTAAATATTTTTTTATTTCGTATTTGTTATTTATTATTATTTATTATTATTTATTATTATTTATTATTATTTATTATATATTAATTATTATTTATTATTTATTAGTTATTATTTATTATTTATTATTTATTATTTATTATTTATTATTTATTATTTATTATTTATTATTTATTATTTATTATTTGTTTATTATTATTTATTATTTGTTTATTATTATTTATTATTTGTTTATTATTATTTATTGTTTATTATTATTTAATACTTATTATTATTTATTATTTATTATTTATTAATATTTATTTTTATTATTTATTATTTATTATTATTTATTATTTATTATTTATTATTGTTTATTGTTTATTGTTTATTATTTCTTATTTATTATTATTTGTCATTTATTATTTATTATTTATTATTTATTATTTATTATTTATTATTTATTATTTATTATTTATTATTTATTATTTATTATTTATTATTTATTATTTACTATTTATTATTTATTATTAATTATTTATTATTTATTATTTATTATTTATTATTTATTATTTGTTTATTATTATTTATTATTTATTATTATTTATTATTATTTATTATTATTATTTTATTATTATTTATTATTATTATTATTTATTATATCTATTAGTTATGTATTATTTGTTTTTTCAATTAATATATATAAGTATATTAAATTCTGTTTATTAACCACATGGCGAGCTTGCTGGAGTGGTAAAGTCTTTGGAAAATATGCAAGAGGTTAGGGGTTCAAATCTCACCAAACGCAGAATTTCTTTATATTGCATGGGCATGTGCATTTGAATGTGCATGGGATGTGCATGCCTGGATAAATAAAGTAAATAAATTAATACAAAATAAATAAAATAAATACAAAATAAATAAATAAAGTAAATAAATAAATAAATAAAATAAATACGCAAGAAAATAAATAAATAAAATAAATACGAAATAAAATAAATAAATAAAATAAATACGAAATAAATACGAAATAAATAAAATAAAAAATAAATACGAAATAAAATAAATAAAATAAATAAAATTAATGAAATTAATAAAATTAATACGAAATAAAATAAATAAACAAATAAATAAATAAAATAAAATAAATACGATAAATAAATAAATTAATTAATTAATTAATTAATTAATTTAAAAAAAATTTAAAAAAAATTAAAAAAAAACCGTCGTTAATTCATTTGGAGGCGGTTTAAACCGCCGCTAAAAAACCGCCGCGAAACGTTCTGTGACGGTTTTGAAAACCGTCACGAATAGTTTCCCGACGCACGATTTCGCGGCGGTTTTTCAAAACCGTCGGCAATCTATTTAGCAGCGGTTTAAACCACCGCGAAACGTAAAATCAAACCGCCGCTAAATGCCTTTTTTCGTAGTGTGTATTATTCAAAGAAAAGCGTACCGTGGAAGCTTGGGGTGTTACACTTTTAACATTGTCGAATGAGTCTCCAGATTCTAGTATAGAATATCCTTGCACTTTCAAAGCTTTCCTTTGATCGCCTTTATTATTGCTTCAAAATCGTTCTCTTACAACTGATAGAGGGGGTCTCTCTCATTCTTGAGAGCGTTCTTGGAGAGGGAAGAGTTCTCAAGGATTGAGATCTTTTCTCCAAGGATGTTGTGCACACAAAAATTGGTTAGATGGTGTAATGACCCCTTGAATAATTAGATAATAATAACATAATGGGGAACTTAATTCACCAAGTAATAATAAATAATTAGCACAAGTGTTGTTACTTATTTTATTATTCCATGTAAAGCCCCATGTCAAATAATAATAGCAATTCTATTATTTCCATGACATGTTCTTAACTTGAATGTTATATTTAAATATTATTTAACCAAATAATATTTAATATTATTTCTCACCAGACCCATAACTCGGTATGCCAATACTCCTCAATATTTATTGGGCCTTGAATAAAGACTATTTATTAAATAAATATAACTGCATTATTCACCAATGAATAAATATTATGTATACAGTATATTATCTCAAATAAATGGTGATGAAATAAATGTGACCAACCATACTTGAATAATTATTAAACCATAATCGGGAATAATATTTATTAAACTTGTTAAATAATAAATTACCTAACTGAGATACTGGATACACTTAGTGTGTGACCCTCTAGGCCTCTTTCTCATTGGCATTAGGCAGGCTAAACTAAAATCCAAGATTACTGTCTAGCAACATGTCAAGGCACCTAACAGAAATAAGTTGATGTTGCAATGACATGTCACCTCATAGGAACACTTACCGCATAATATAATCACTTTATCCCATTATCTTCAATCAAGTGGGTTTCATGCAAGTGTCATCAACCCATGTGCTCGATTTCTTATTCTTTGACTTCTCAGAATTGAACTTTCTTAGAGAACACCATGGACATGGATTTAGTTTGGCTATATCATTTCCATCAAATATCCAAAGATATCTACTTCCATAGAAATGAAAAATCCTTTCTCGCATTATTCATTAATGCAGTATTACTCAGGACACACCCAACATATCCCTCCTCACTGTGAACATCTATCATCATGGTTTTTTTCAATACATATAAGTGCATGAGTCATGATAACCATTAATAATAATCTTAAAGTATAATGACCAATACACATGACTGCAGATCGGAACATCCAATAACACTTATGAATGTGGATTTCCTACTGACGGGTCTTGTTCTCCAAATATCCTCCTGGATATTACCAAGGGAGCACACCATGAGAAGGTGCCTCAAAGTTTCATTAGTCCCCACCCCTGATCGAATATATCATTTGTGTCCCTTCAAATGATTTCATCCAACCATAGAACATATATTAAAGAATAGTGTCATGGCACTTTCGGGTTCTCATCATAGATGAGATCTAGTATTACCTTCTAATGTGACAACAATTATTAAGAAATTAACACATACTATGTAATACAGAAGAATGATCACGATGTGATAAGGAGATTATTAATATTAAGCCAATGAATACATGTTTATAATATAGTACAAAGAAGTTGGTTTCTTGGGAACCAACTCCAACAGACTCTCATTTACACTGGATCCAACAGTTGACAACCTTCAGTCTGCTAGCTCTCACCTGATATTCATGCTTTTGTTAAAATATGCCTTTAGTCAAGGGGTCCACTGTGTTCTCTTCTATGGACATTCTTCTCACTGCAACTTCACCCATTTGATATAAATCCCTCAATAGGAGATATTTTTGGATTATGTGCATTGTCCATTGATATGACCTTGGATCCTTTTCAAGAGCCGCCGATGCAGTATTATCACAATACAATGTAATGGGATCATTACTACTAAGTACCACCTCAAGCTCATTGAAAAAGTTCTGAATCTAACAGATTCATTGGCTACATCAGAAGCCGCTATGTATTCAGACTCTGCTATATAATCAGCATCAACTGGCTACTTTGAACTCTTTCAGCACACAACTCCTCCGTTGAGACGGAAAACATATCCAGATTGCAACTTCATATCATTTTGATCTTTCTGAAAACCAGCATCAGCATACCCTATGATGGAAAGCTACTCATCTCATCCATACCCTAGGAACATATCCTTAGTTCTTCTCAGATACTTAAGGATAGTCTTGATATTAATCCAATGTTGTTCTCCTAGATCTTCTTGATATCTTTTCCTACCATGCTTAGTACATAGGAAATATTAATTATGGTACATAACATGGAATACATGATAGATCATATCGCTAAAGATTATAAATTATTACACATCCTATCTTTATCATGTTGTGTCTGAGGACACATTTTTTTGAAATAAGTATACCATGTGAAACTAGAACTAATCCATTTTTGGATTGTTCCATACTAAACCCCTTTAGTATTTGGTCAATGTATGTACTTAGTCTTAGTCAAAGAAGACTCTTGGATCTATCACAAATGATCTTGATCCCTACAACGTAGGATGCTTCGCCTAAGTCCTTCATAGAGAAGCACTTGTTCAACCAGTACTTGAGTGACCATAATACCGGTATGTCGTTTCAAATAAGAAATATGTGGTCAACATACACTACTAGGATAATGACTGCATTCTCATTAAACCACTTGTAAAATCATGGCTCACATTCATTCTTAATGAAAACAAATTATCTTATCGCTTCATCGAATCAAATTTTCCATGATCTAGATGCTTTCTTTAATCCATAAATGGATATCTGCAACATTCATACCCTTTTAGAATCACCTAGTGTCACAAACCCTTCTAGTTGTGTCATATAGACATCTTTCTAAAGGTTCCCATTAAGGAATGCAGTTTTGACATCCATTTTCCAAATCTCATAGTCATGGAAATTTGTTATGGAATGTATGATTCTTATGGATTTAAACATGAAAATTGGCAAACATTATTCCTCATAGTCAATTCCTTGATGTTTTTTAAAACCTTTTTCCACTATCCTTTCTTTATAGGTACTAACTTAACCTTCCATGTACATTTTCTTCTTGAATACATGGAATCCATCTCAAAATTCATAGCTTCTAGCCATCTTTCAACTTCTGAGCTCTCTACATCTTCCTTGTAAGATAGAGGTTCATCATTTTCCAAAAATAATGAGACACCATCCTCGGTAATAAGGAAACCATATCTCTCTATTTCCCTTACCTCTCTTTTACTCCTAAGTAGTACTTGTGTTTTAGTAACTACATCTTCCATGGGGACCTATGGAAGTTTTTCCTATACCAAATCTTGTATATCTTGAGCATCAACTTCATTGAAGTAAATCTTGCTCCCACTATCCCTTTTGAGGATGTGCTCCCTCTCAAGAAAGACGACCAATATGGAAATAGTTTCTTTCTTTTCTGAGGGGTTGTATAGGTAGTATTCCTTTGTTTCATTGGGATACCCATTAAAGATACACTTTGTAACCTAGGGTGCTAGTTTGTTGCCTGATAAAGCCATAACAAATTCTTTGCATCCCCATATATGTGTATGCGACAAAGTGGGTTTCTTTACACTCCATTTATTGAAGGGAAACCCATTTTCCACCTTATTTGGTACTTAGTTTTATGTGCATGTCATAGTTTATAATGAATATCCCCAAAAGGATAATGGAATATCTGTATGACACATCATCGACCTTACCATGTCCAATAAGTTATGGTTCTACCTTTAAATAGAACCATTCCATTGTGGTGTATAAGGTGGAGTGAGTTGAGATATAATAACAGACTCTCGTAAAAGGATGATGAACTCTTGGTTAAGATATTCTCCACCTCGATCTGATTGAAGATTCTTTATCTTCTTACCATGCCGATTCTCTACTTCATTATTTAATTCCTTTAATTTATCAAGGGACTATAACTTATACCTCATTAAGTAAATATATCCATATCTACTCAAGTTATCAGTAAAAGTAATGAATTAAGAATATACACCTATAACTTCTACTGGAAATGTTCCATATACATCAGTGTGTACCAATCCTAGAAGCTCTGTGTCCCTTTCACCATGTCCATAAAATGGTGGTTTGTTCATTTTCCCTTGTAAACAATTATAAAATCTATCAAGTGTTCTTAGCTCAGAAGATTCTAAACAACCATCTTGACATATCTTTTTCAAATGATTCTTATATACATGACTGAGACAATGATTCCACAAATAGGTTTTGTATGACTCATGTGAACTTCGTTCGTTATTAATTTCGAACACTTGGTTCTCTTAATTTAATACATACAAATCATTATTTAAATGTGTCATACCATAACATATGGTGTCCTTATAAAAGTAAAAACATTCATTTTTTATCTTGAAAATAAATCCATCGATATATAAACTTGATATAGAAATTAGGTTCTTGTTAACACTAGGTACATAATAACATCCATGTAAAACAAAAACCATTCAAGTCAACAATGTGAGGTGGTAGTCTCCAATGGTAAGAGTAGGCTGCCTTGCACCATTAGTAGATCGAAGATCCACCTCTCCTCTAACAATTTTCTAGAATCTAATTGTTTTCTTCATTTGAATGTAGATTTGATCCCCACAAGCTATATCCAATACCAAATTTGTAAAAATGGATGGATTTCACGGGATAACTAATGCACCTTTGGCTTTCCCTTGCCTCTAGGTGTAGTTCATCTTACAATGGAATGAATTGCCATATGCAAAGCATACTGCCTCCTTTTCCTTACCCTGCCTCTGGATCTTCTTCTTCTTGGTCGAACAGTGCTCAGAGACTTTATATTGTTTATAAATCTTATTTTCATTTTACTTGTCCTTCCACATCCTATTAACCATACGGTTTGTGGATTTTCCACACCCCATGTCCTTATCATCTTGAAGAATCAAGGTAAGAACCTCTGATAGACTCTTCTCATTATTTATCATATTATAATTCACAATAAAACTAGAGAAGGTATTAGGTAGCAATGATAGTATGAGATTTGTACGCAAATCCTCTATGGATTTATTCCCTAATATGTCCATACAATCAATGTAGCCAATAATCTTGACTATATGTGGTCCAAATGGTGTATACTCTCTAATCATAGTATTGAATAAAGCGTTGGAGATCTTATACCTATCCTATCTCACTTTCTCTTGATAGAGATTTCAAAGGTGAGACATCATGATATAAGCATACATTTCCACATGTTGCTTCAAGATCTCATCAGTCATGGATGATAGAATGAGTCACTAAACATCTGTATGTCATTCAAATGTTTCACATACATAGAGATTTCCTCATCTCTCACCTCATTCTCAGGTGCAACTGGTAAGGGTTCTTTCATCACATAATGTTTCCTCTCATGGCCAAGGACCACCCGAAGGCACCTTTTCCACTCCTTGAAATTAGTGTCAGTGAGAAGATTTTCCATCTCAAGTATAGATTGCAATGATATGTTTGATTTCATTTTTGATGTTGTTTCTACAATTAAGATGCACATATTTTTACTAATTTATCTTGAAAAATATAGACAAATAAATAAATTAATATCTATTAGTCTCCATCTATTTTTGTCGAAGCCCAATATCCCTCACCGTTGGATTCAGAATATCTAGTTTCTTGGACATTCTAGCGGTAAGGATCCATATTTCCATTCGCATTACCCCAACTAGGGTTGGTCAAGTAATTTGAATGGTTTTATATGGGCATTCCAAATGATAACTCCAATAACTCGTAGCTCCTTAATCTGTTGATTGGACTCCCCAATCCTAAACTCCTTAATTTTGGATTTCATTAGCCTCTGCCTCTTATTCCACCAAGTCCTACTAGGGAAGTCGACCTTTGATGTAAATTAATTTAAGTCAACCCAAAACTTTAAATTAAAATTCCTCAATAATTGAAAGTACCCCAACTAGGGATAGTTAATCACTTTGAACTATGGTTCGATTCTAACCGAAGTAATGGAAGGATATACGGACATAATATTTAATTGAGTGATTTAATCCTTTATGCATAAATTTCCATTTATTGTCTTTTCACATGATTGTTAATATTATGGGAGATATACTTAAGTGATTAACCATGTATAGATAATATTTACGCATAATCCATTTTATTTTAGTTCCATCTTCTATCCTTATTAGTTTATTAATTATGTGATCGTGTCAAACATCCATAATGAATAACCATTCAAATGACATGAATAAATAAAGGGTATGATCATGAGCTTTACTACTGGTTAGTTTATGTAGCGATTGATAAAATAACCCTGGCCTAGGGGAGAAACACCTTGAACCAGTTAAGTTTCGTGTTTACAGCTTTCCATCTGTCCACCCTTGTATCTCGAAGGATTGGTTTCGCCTTCGCTCCTAACTTGAACCACCTCCACTAGCTTCGTAGATCTATCCATTACATATTATTTTAACTCACACACATTTGAGGGGTGAAAGTGGGTTTATATAAAAGAAACCATGGGCATGCATTCCCTAGATATTAATGATGAGAAGGCACACATGCCAACAATTTTTATTTAATAAATAAATTAAAATGGAATCAATCACATACAAAGGTCTTGTCTAGCTCATGATCCTCCACATACATGAAACAAATTATTAATTTAATAAAACTAGAATTCAATTCATTAGTCATTCTTATTAAGATAAATTATTCTTGAATAAATTAATTGTTATTTTTAATTAATCAATCCTTTTTTTATATTAATCATTTTTCTAAATTTCCTTGATATTCTCATCCATAACCTTGTACATAACCTGTACCTTGGAGGAAACCTGATGAATACTTATCCAAAACTACCCACCATGTATATATACTTGTATAAACTTTATTCTTTGGGACATGTAGCATGCACACAAAATTGTAATTGCAAAACAACTCATACATGATGTGCATATCTTTGAACATTACACAGATGTTAATTAAACACACACACACACAGAGAGATATATATATTTATATATCAAAAACCTATCACATGTTGTGTCCCAGATTTACACCCACAAGAAGGTACATGTCTCAAGGGTTACATAATATAATAATAAATTTTTAAATCTATTTAATATTGAAATAGTAAACGACATGTAGATTTGACTACAGGGTGTATACCCTCCTCGCCATCCATCCAAAGTACATGCTTGGGAAAACAATGTGTGAGGTGTACTTTAGAAATATTCAGAGTACAGTACGTGTCTAGTGGTCCACACGCCATGTAGATTCTGCATTACATGGTCACCAGCTGGGCAAGATATGTATGGGATACACAAAACGACCCTAAACCCAAAGGGACTAAAATGTAGTTTCCAGTGGGCCACATGGTGTTTACTCCGGCTGACCATGGGCTAGTCTGTCCTAGTCAACATGCGGTGTAATAATTAACTACACCATGTGTCATTAATGCACACTGATTGAGTAATTATTTAATTACTCTAGGTGCATTTAACACAACTACACAGTGTGTAATCCGGATTACACAGCATGTGTGGAAGATTACACGGTGTGTACTATCATGTTACCTAGACAGAATCATTAGTGCCTCCTGATGAGATCCTCTGTGTAATATTAATCCAAGCATTATTCATTTCTATTATATATGTTATAAACAAAATAGGAAGAATATGTCTTGAAATTCATAATATAAGAACAACTAAACCAGAATTGAAAAACTTAATTATTAAAGAATAAATAATAAATTAATTATTTAAATAATTATAACAAAATATTCCCCCACTAATACCACTAGTTGGTTCTGGGTGCAATGGAAGCACAGGATGGGCATGCACCCATCCTTGAAAAATTCCATGATCGATGATTAATCCGGGATCAATATGATGATAAATTCCAGTATCCATGGAATTGAATCAATGATAAAATACAAAGTAGAGAACCCGGAACTGAGAAGTAAGATCAACATATTTTGTTGATAATTAATTTATTTAAATTAAATAATTGCCTCCAAGGTTATTCTTTCTTCATTGATGTGTTGGAACAAGATAATGAGATGCAGCTTCGTTGCGATGTAGAATCCAAGGATTGTAATCCTCTATTGGTGATCCACATGTGCTCCACGTATCTCTGAACATCACTGAAGGAGTCTCTAGGTGCTAGCATAGAAGATCCTTATGCATGTAATGTCCACCTTTGATTTCCTTGAGAATCTATTCTAAAGCATTCTCTTAGATCCAGTGGAGGAGGATATCTCTTGTTCTTGAGAGCGTTCTTGGAGAGGGAAGAGTTCTCTAGGATCGAGAGCTTTTCTCTAAGGATTTTGTTTACACAACCATTGGTTAGCCAAAGGAATGACCCCTAGGCTAATTATAGAATAATAACATAATGGGAAATTTAATTCACCAGGTAATAATAAATAATTAGCGCAATATCATTACTTATTTTATTATTCCATGTGAAACTCCAGGACAAATAATAATAGCAATGCTATTATTTCCATGACGTATGCTTAACTTGCATCTTATATTTAAATTTTATTTAACCAAATAATATTTAATATTATTTCTCACCGGACCCATAACAAGGTCCACCAATCCTCCTCAATATTTATTGAGCCTTGAATAATGAATATTTATTTATTAAATAAATATAACATCATTATTCATCGATAAATAAATATTTTCTCTGAAATATATTCTCTTGAATAACTAATGATGAAATAAATGCGATCAGACATACTTGAATAATTATTAAATCACAACCGAGAATAATATTTATTAAACTTTTAAATAATAATTTATTTAACTGAGATACTGGCTACACTTAGTTTGTGACCCTCTAGGCCTCTTTCTGTTAGCATTGGGCGGGCTATCCTAAAGTCCAAGATTACTGTCTAGCAATGGTTCAAGGCACCTGAGATAAGGAAGTTGATGTCACAATGGCATGTCACCTCATACAAACACTTACCGTGTAATATAATCTCTTTGTCCTGATATCTCCAATCAAGTGGTTGAATATAAGTTCCATCAAACCATGTGCTTGATTTATCATTCTTTGACTTCCTAGAATTGAACTTTCCTAGAGAATACCATGGAAATGGATATAGTTACGCTATATCATTTCCATCAAAGGGCCTAAGATATCTACTTCCATAGAAGTGACAAATCCTTTCTCGCATTATTCATTAATTCAATATTACTCATGATACACCCAACACATCCTACCTCATCGTAGACATCTATCATCATGGATTTCATCAATACATCTATCTGAGCGAGTCATAATACCCATTAATAATAGTCATAAAGTCTAAGTACCAATACACACGTCTGCAAATAGGAACATCCAATGAAACTTATGAATGTGGATTTCCTACTAGTGGGTCTTGTACTCATAATATCCTCCTAGATATTACCAAGGTTGCACACCATAAGAAGGTGCCTCAAAGATTCTGGAGTCCCCATGCCTAAAAGCATGTAAAAATTTTGGCCCTTTAAATGATATCATCTGGCCATAAAACATATATTCAAGAATAGTTTCGTGGTACTTTCGGGTTCTCATCATAGTTGGGATCCACTATGACCTTTTAGTGTGATAACTATTCATAGGACAATATCACATACTATGTCATGTAGAAGAACAATCATGATGTGAAAAGGATTTTATTAATATTTATCCAATGATTATAGGTTTATCATAAAGATAAAGAAATTGGTTTCTAATGCACCAACTCCAACAGAATAGCCATAGCTTTTAGACTATGAGAGTATGTTTAAGGATCACTGCCACTTGATTACTCAAGTGACAAACTATTTAGATTCTAGCACAAAGGGTTTATATAGATCGATAAAATAGTGGGATACATTAAATTGTTTAATTAATTAATTAATAATATCTAAATAGGTAATAAATACAAAAGTATAATATGATGGATTTTTTTATACAAAATTAAAAACAATACAACAAGAACACAGCGATAATAATGGAAAAATAAAATTTCTAAACGGACATGAATTTTCAAAGGGTATTATAGGTGCTTTTGCAAAGTACTACGATATCATAAATTCAATATGTTGGAGTCCCCAATACTTATTATGACACCATAGTAAGAGAGGGTGTAAGAAATATTTATTGGAGGTTCAAGTGTGATGCATACAATGGTTATGTAATAATTCTATCATCAACATCCAATATGAGTTATCGATACAACATCACGACATGAAATAATTTATATTTTGTCTCGTCTCTAAAAATAATGTGAGGAAAAATTGAATTGAAAATATGAATAAGTGATTTTTTACACAAGATTCATGTATATGCAAAAGGTGGATCATGTTTTTTGAAGACATCCAATTGTTATATCAATTTGACCTATATACTCCAATTTCATTTAAGATTACAAAACAAACATTTTGGAGAAAAATGATTCATTACTTCCATAAATTTATCCATGTAAATATGAACATAAAGAAATTATATTCCTTAACTCTTATGGAAAACAAGTTGAAAGATAATCTCTAATGGAAAATGGAAACAAGAATTAAAATGGAAACTTAACACCATATTTAAATGAAATTGATAATAAATAGGAGGATATTTTCTTTTCATATCATGAAATAATTCTATAGAACATGACTTTAATGAACTAAGTTGAATAAACAAGTACTCTCTTATTCTTCGGTGGATATTCAATATTATATGTAATGTTTCTATTATACTTATTATGTATTAAATAAAATATTCCTTTCACATATTTTAATTTAAACACAGTAAGCAAATAAGTATATAAACATTAATATAATTAAGTTATGTTCTCTATGAGGATGAGAAAGGGTTGTTACTAAGTCAGTTTTGAGAAGCACAAAACTTATAATTACCATGTAAATTAACCATTTTAAATAAATGATGAATATAAAATTTATGAATTATATACATAGTTGTGGAAAGATAATTCGTTGATAAGAAAAAATCAAATTGTACATAAAGGATATACCATAGTATGGTATTTAGACTCAATGGAGTTAATTACTATAGGTATTATCGATGTATATACTTATTTAGTTTTGATAAAAAAACATTTAAAAATAATGGTATGCCAAAAATATTTCAGAATTAGTTCAGATAGAGAGAGTGAAATATTCCAACAGTAAGCTACTGGTAAATATACATTATTAGATACCTTTAATTTTCTTTTATGAAATGTTAAAGTGAATTTTGATAAATTCAGGGTATGAAGATATAATATGTTTTGGGTTGGCACTTCAAAGAATATATTGACCATGCATTCATCGATCATTATAATTCAGGGTAGAGTAATTATTGAAGGCACATTACCTTATCCCCATCAAAGCTATAATGCTAATAATGAGGATCGATGATGAGTCTTATATGTTATCATTAATCAAACAAATTCAGAGATGAGTAATTCTTAAATGAACATTTCATTATAAAAATTAGAGACATGATGTATGTAAAAAGAGTATCAATGTTTCAACTTATATCCATTGCCAAAACATCCATTATTTTCCAAAACATGAATCCAAAATAATAACGTTATCCCATAATGACATTCCAACTATAATGAAAAATCAATATCTTATGATGTTATAGTATGATATAAATCCATTATTTCATAATAACATGTGTTCATATTCAAAATATTGGTTATGGATATAAACAAACATGCTCAAAAAATAGAAACTGCATCTAAAGTAATTATCCTACAGTTTTTTAAGGATATTTTAGAAATCACTAAGATATAAAAGTGGTAGTCAAGTGATAGATTAAATTTATATAATACGGTGCACATATTTAGTTGATATAGTGGGAGTCATATTTATTTTTATATTGTAAATTCCAATGATTCAGAAGTAATTGGAATATGAAAAATTTCCACAATAGGTATAGAAGGAGAATGTTCTGAAGACACATAATATGTAAGAAGTTTAAAAATATAGTGGTGGTTTTATATTCATTACAGTCAATGATAGATTATTCAATGAGAATAATAAATCCTACAAGTAATATATGGCCTTTATCTAATATTTAAAAGATCAATTAAAATTCAATAATGGGTCAATGTATCAATGTTTATTGGGTATATTATTTTAAATACTATAGTGGGTATTCAAATTAGATTGTACATGGATCTTAAAAGTGTTACACTAGAAAGGGTCGATCGGTGATATAAAGTCATTATTCTAAAAAACATCATAAGTTTACTTATCATTGTTAATTTCTATGATCATTATATTGGATACTCAATTTCAAGGCCACCAATCTCGGAAGGTGTCTATATGACATGCACTAGAATTGGATGATTAAATCATAGAATTCCAATAAGGGGTTGAAATTTCTGAAATCCAATTTAGTATTTAAGTATGAAACACGATCATAGAATATTAATTTGTAATGATTTGTTTTGATGTGTCTACAGGACTCTAGTGTGAGCACTATGTTTTTTCAAGTGAAATATGTTTGGTAACATTTGGAAGACAACTATTGTTCATATAATTAGTTAGCACCCGGATAAAAGTAATTCACCATTTATTGGCATAAAGAAGAAATCTAAGTTATATGGAACATGATCTACCAAGGTATTTCAAATATTTTCTTAGACCTATAAAATCTTATATATTCATATATGGTATTGAAAAATATATGTTGGAATGATTTGAGAGAAGAATCAATACCAATGTCACATGGAATATATTTTTCCAAGTAGACATGAATAGAATATTGAGAAAATTAAAGTGGTGATTTGAATTCCATATTCTTTAGAAATGGATGAGTAATATATGGAATGTAATGTACTAAATTTGTTATTTCTATAATTTAATTGATAGTATGAAAATATCAGTTATATCCCATAAAACATCATGGGAAACATTTGTAACTATCCAATTTTAAATGAGAGAAAATATAGAGGATATATAAATGGTATGTGGAGATAAAGGGATAATAATTATCGAGGGGACACAAACTATTCTTCATTTAGATATATATAATCCTTTATCGAAGTTAGTATAAGGGAATGAGTGAGAAAGTATCATACAAAGTAGTGGTATTCATATATACAAATACCGAGTACCCCGCAACTTCTAAGGTAGCTAATAAAGCAGTATAAAATACACAAGGATTTTTTATGGCTCCTGGAATTTCACTAAGAAAGTAAAGCTTTAACAAGATGATAATTCTTTTACCAGTACTAGCCAAGATGTCAAATTTAGATAGTAGAAAAGTGAATATACTCAGTGATTCCATCTGTTGAGAGTTTTTACTGAGTGAGGTGAGGTCGTGCTTAACAGAATTTCCATGCATCTGATGTATCAATGACTAAGAAACTAAAGCCATGAATTATAAGAAGCATGATCTCAATCATATGAGATATAACAAGGATGAGTAGAGAGTTTTCTCTAGTGAAATTTGGAGTGTTTTAATATTGTGTTCCCTAGACCCACCTAAATAGTACTTTTTGATCACCATTTCAAGTATACAATTAGATATGCATGATCTAAACTTACCATTATAGTGTATAAATTTATTCATCCCATATTTAAATGGTAATTTTCATAGATTAATTTTCATGTCAAAAATTTATTAAAAATCTAAAGATATAATGAGATCCTCAAAATATTATTAAAGTAATATTAACCAAATGTCATATGGTCTAGATACATCATACTAAATGGAAACAGTTGACGTATGACTATCAAGTGGTGGGGGAACCTAAGAATTGATAATTATGCTCATGAAGTTCTCACATATTGATATATGTTAGGTGATATCATGAGTATAGACTCACCAATAGGAACACCAAATGTTTCAGGTGTCATTGATTGTTCCTATCTACTGATATGTGTATTGGTTTCCAGAATTTATATCATTGTCAATGTGTTCCATTTAATGACGTACTATGATGCCAGAAAAAAACCATGACAAAAAATTCTCGGAATGTTAGCTTATGTTAGGTGTGTCATTACTGATATTTCATTGGTTGAATGGTCAAGATATAGTTTTTCACTTTGAAGTTGAGGAAGTAATATATCTCAGGCCTGGTTGATCAGAATGGTATTACCTTAAAAAATAATTGGCCAATGTAGTTGGAGTTAATACTTTCTAGTTTAATCAAAAAACAATAAATAATGATAGTATGATGACCTAAGTGTGCATCCTTCATTATGAGATATCAAAAGACAAATGGATTATATTACATAGTACATTTTCATAGGTCGGTTATCATTGTTATGACTATTTCTTATCTCTTTAGGGGCCTTGATGGGTTGCTAGACTTCACTCTTGGACATTGAATATTATTAACTGATATAGAGATAAGAACCTATAGGTTAGCACACAATAGGTTATTTAATAATTACCATATTCTATTGAATAGGTATATATGACATAGTGGGCCCCATGACCAATTCTGAGTGTGTTCCATGTTAATGATCACTGAAGAATAAATTAATTAATTATTATTAACATAATGAATAATTATGTTGAATTTATTCATTAAAATTATTCATGGGGTAGTTCGTGAATACATGAAGAATATTATGCAAACAAATATTATTTTATTATTACTAGTTTGTTTAATATTATTAAAAATTATGAGTCAAGTTAAATTACTCAATTTTTTCATGTAATATATTTATTATATTTTAAAGGTATGTGTTAAATTAAAAAATATTTATCACACAATTTATTTAATAAAAATTAGTTATTTATTTCATATTTAGTGGTAGTTCTGTTTCTAGGAGCCAAGGAACCCTGTTAGGTATTTTGAACCTACCACTATTTAACCATGACAGAGAAGCTCATTTTTGCATGTTGTTTCTTCCATTAGAATGAGGGTCACTCTCTCCTATAACCTTATAGGGAGAGAAAGACTATTTGAGTTCTAATTGAAGAACACATTCGATGGATCAATGGAACAGGATCAAGGTGATCCTCACGATGTTTATGGGTTCGTCAAAGCTTTGTGCTAGTACTCGAAATTTGATGAATAGAAGGCGTGCGAATTCTTAGAGAATTTTTGGATGATATAGATGATTTTTCCTTTAGATCCTTTATAAAGCAATCACTGGTGACTTTTGTAGGTTTCGGGCACAGCGGGAGCACATTGGTGGGTGTACCCAACTTTAATTTTAGCGTTAATAATGATCAATCCAAGATCCATCACGATAATAAAAATCCAGATCATCATAATAGAATTAAGAATGAAAAAATAGAAAGTGGTGAGTCCCAAAACCCTATATAGTGTCATCATATGTTGGTTATAATTAATTTAATTAATTGAAAATAATTACCTTGATGGAATTCTCTCTCTGTTGATTTTTTCGATCATGATCTGATTTGATCCATCATTGCGTCATAGAATCCAAGTGTAGGATTCCTCTAGTGGTGATCCACACATGCTCCACATATCTCTAGACATTCTTGAAGGGATCTCCAGGTGCTAGCACGGAAGAGCCTTCACTTGTGATGTCCGCCATTAATTTCCTTGATCCGGTGGAGGTGGATCTCTCTCTTGTAGCTTGAGATCATTCTTGGTGGAAAAGGAATTATCTCTTGGCTTGAGAGATTTTCCAAATCCGTTGTGCACAACCACAAAAAAAAATTCTAGGCTAATGATAATTATATAATTAGGATTTTAATTAAACATAATAATAAAATGAATTAACTACACGAAAGTATTTATTAATTTCATTTAATTATTTGTAATACCCCAGGTCTAATAATATCAGTTGACTATTATTATTACTTGACATGTGCCCAACAAATTAAACCTACTATTATTTAATTAAATAAATAATATTATTTCTCATAAATTTATAGAAAAAAAATACACAATGTGTATATTTAATATACACGACGTGTACTTTTATTTTTTTCCATTTTTCTTTATTTCCTCCACCACATTTATTAGAAATTTAATAATGGATATTTATTTCTCAAATAAATATCACTACATTACTCACTAATAAATATATTATTTCTCTCACAATATATTCTCTCAAATAATTAGGGTCAAAATAAATGAGATCAGGCATCCTTGAATAATTATTAAACCAAAATCGGGAAAAATCGTTATTCAACTAGTTAAATTAATATTTAACTAAGATACTTGGACACACTTAGTGTGTGACCCTATAGGCCTCTTTCTCCGTGGCATTAGGCGGAGGCTGCTAAAGTCCAAGGTTAGCATCTAGAAGCACACCAAGGCACCCATAGTGAAAGAATTTAATGCCGCAATGACATGTCACATTCTACAAATGCTTACTGTGTAATATAATCCTTTGTCTCGATATCTCGAATCAAGCGTGTTGCATGATAGTTATATCAACCCATGTGCTCAATTATTCATTATTTTACTTTTAAAAATTGAACTATCTTATTCCTTACCATGGACATGGATTTACATAGGCTATATCAATTCCATCAAAGGGCTTGAGATATCTACCTATGTTATGGAACAGAAGGGACAAATCTTTTCTCGCATTATCTATTAATGTAGTATCACTCATGACGCACCCAAAATATCCTAACTCACTACAAACAGTGGATCATCACAGCTTTCTTCAATACATCTATGTGTGCGAGCTGTAATACCCATTGATAATAATCTTAAAATCTACAGACCAATACACACGTCCGTAGATAAGAACATCTAATTACACTATGAAATGTGGAATTTTTACTCGAGGGTCTCGTTCTCATAATATCCTCCTGGATAGTACCAAGGCCAAAAACAATGAGAAGGTGCCTCAATGTTTTATGATTCCTCACCCCTAATGGCCTGTATTATTTGTGTCCCTCAAATAACATCATTCAGCCATAGAACATATATTCATTTACAGTGTTATGGAACTTTCAGGTTCTCATCATAGTAGTGATTTGATATGACTCTTTAATGCAACAGCTATCCTTAGGACATTATAACATGCATGATCATGTAGAAGAACAATAAATATGTGATAAGGTATTTATTAATGAATAAAGTACAAAGTAGTTGGTTCTAGGCCACCAACTCCAACAGACTTCCACTTGGACTAGAGCCAACTACTAACAACCTTTTACCCACTAGCTCTCACATGATATTTATGATTCTGCTGAGACAGGCCTTTATTCATGGGGTCCACCACATTCTATGCCTAGGAAACTCTGCTCACTGCAACTTCATCCATTTTATATAAATCCCTCAAGAGGTGATACTTTCGGAGTATGTTCTTTGTCTATTTATGTGACCTTGGTTATTTTGCAGGATCCACCACTATAGTATTATCACAATACAATGTGATAGGATCTTTAATGCTAGGCACCACATCAAGCACCTAAAAAAAGTTCTGAATCCAGACAGATTCTTTGGATGCATCAGAAACCACTGTATATTCGGACTCCGCTATAGAATTAGAGAAAACTAGTTGATTTTAACTCTTCCAGCTCAAAGCTCATCCATTAATATAGAAAACATATCCAGATTGAGAATTCAGATCATTCTGATCTGTATGAAAACTAGCATCATCATACCCTCTGAGAAAAATATCCTCTTCTCCTTCACACACAAGGAATATATCCTTAGTTCTTCTAATATGCTTAAGAATTGTCTTAACTATAGTCCAATGTACTTCTCTGGGATCTACTTGATATCTGCCTACCATGCTCAGTGCATAGGCAACATCATGACTGGTACATAACATGGAATACATGATGGATCCAATAGCTGAAGCGCATGTGATCTTACTCATTCTATCTTACTCTTGTTGTGTCCGAGGACAAATTTTCATAGAAAGATGTAGGCCATGTGACACTAAAACCAATCCCCTCTTGGATTGTTCCATTCTAAATCTCTTTAGTATCTGGTAAATGTATGTACCCTGGCTTAGTCCAAGAAGCCTCTTGGATCTATCACGAATGGTCTTGATCCCTAGAATGTAGCCTGTTTCACCCATGTCCTTCATGGAGAAACTCTTGTTCAACCAATCCTTAACTGACTATAAGACTGGTACATTGTTTCCAATAAGAAATATGTCATCAACATATACTACTAGGATAATGATCTCATTCCCATTAAACTGCTTATAAACACATGGCTCACATTCGTTCTTAATGAAACTAAATTTCATTATGTCTTAATCAAATCGAATGTTCCATGACCTGGAAGCTTTCTTTAATCCATAAATTTATTTATACAACTTGAAAACTTGTTTGGCTTCTCATGGTGTCACAAACCCTTCTGGTTGTTTCATATAAACATCTTCATGAAGGTTCCTGTTATGGAATACTATTTGACATCCATTTTCCAAATCTCTTAGTTACGGTAAGATTCTATGGAAAGTATGATTCTTATGGATTTAAACATGGAAACTGGCAAGAAAGTTTCATCATAGTCAATTCCTTGATGTTGTCTAAATCCTTTATCCACTAGCCTTGCTTTATAGGTGCTAACTTGACCATCCATGTCCAGTTTTATATTGAATACCCATTTGCATCTAATAGGATTTATATAAACTATCTCATCGACCATAACCCAAACTTGGTTATGAAACATGGAATCCATCTCAGAATTCATAGCTTATAGCCATCTTTCAGATTCTGATCTTTATACCACTTCCCTGTAGGAGAAAGGTTCATCATTTTCCAACAATAAAGATTAACCATCCTTAGTGACTAGGAAACCAAATCTCTCTAGTTCCCTTACCTCTCGTGAGATCCTATGAAGTACTTGCGTTTCTGGAACCTCTTCCACGGGGACCTATGGAAATTGTTCCTATACCAACTCATGTGTATCTTGATCATCAAATTCATCGAATTCAATCTTTCTCCCACTATCCTTTTTGAGGATGTGCTCCCTCTCAAGAAAGACGACTTGTCTGGTGACAGTCACTTTCTTGTGTGAAGGGTTATATAGGTAACATCCTTTAGTTTCCTTGGGATATTTTACAAAGATATAGCTCGTGCCCCAGGGTTCAAGTTTTTTGCCTGATAAGGCCTTAATAAATGCCTCGCATCCCCATACACATGTGTGCAACAAAATGGGGTTCTTTCCATTCCATAACTCTGAGGGAATTATATTTTCCACCTTAGTTAGTACTCTGTTTAATGTGTATGTTGCAGTTAGTAATTCATATCCCCAAAAGGATAATGTAAGATCTCCATGAATCATCACTGACCTCACCATGTCCAACAATGTGTGGTTCCTCCTTTCACTAACACCATTCCAATGTTGTGTATAAAGAGGAGTGAGCTGAGATAGAATCCTAGACTCCCATAGAAGATCGATGAACTCTTGGTTTAGATATTCTCCACCTCGATCCGCTCGAATATTCTTTATCTTCATACCAATATGATTCCCTACTTCATTCATGAATTCCATAAATTTCTCTATGGATTCTAACTTATACCTCATTAATTAGACATATCCATATCTACTCAAATCATCAGTAAAAGTAATGAATTTAGAATATCCAACTCTAGATTCTATTAGAAATGGTCCACACACATCTGTGTGAACCAATCCTAGAAGCTCTGTGGCCCTTTCACCCTATCCACTGAAAGGAAACTTAGTCATTTTTTCTTAAATACAAGTGTGACATCTATCAAGTGGTTTTAGCTCAGTAGAGTCTAAATAGCCATCTTAGAAGATCTCTGTCAAGCGCTTCTCATTTACATTATTGAGATGGTGGTGCCACAACTGGGTGATGTATGAGTCATGTGAGTCTGTTTTGTTATCGATTTCCAACACTTGGTTTTTGTAATTTAATATATACAAACCATTATTTAAATGTGACATACCATAACATATGTTTTCCTTATAAATGTGAAAACCCTTATTTCCAAACTTGAAAATAAATCCATCCATATCCAAACAAGATACAGAAATTATGTTCTTGGTAATACTAGGAACATAATAACAGTTATGTAAAACCAAAATCATCTCAGTTGGCAATGAGATGTGGTAATCACCAATGGACAACACAGCCAGCCTCGTGCAGTTGGTAGCTCGAAGATCCACCTCTCCTCTATCAATATTTCTAAATCTACTTGGTTACTGCATTTGAATTCATATGTGATCCCCACAAAAATTATCTAATACCCAATGTGTATAAATGGAAAGATTACACTCGATAACAAACACACCTTTAGTGTCCCCACACTTTTGGGTGCAATTCCTCTTCCAGTGGCCTGGCTTGCCACATGGAAGACATACCGCCTCCCATTCCTTGCCCTGCCTTGGGATCTTTCCTTTCTTAGAGGGACATCACACGGGGGATTTAGAGCATTTATAAGTCTTTGGCCCCTTTTCCTTGTCCTTCCTTTTCTTATTCACCATAAGGACTGTGGGTTTGTCATACCTCATGTCTTTATCTACATGAATAATTAAGGTCAGAAGTTCTGATAGACTCTTCTCATTATTGATCATGTTATAATTGATAATAAAGCTAGAGAAGGTCCTGGGTAGTGATGATAGTATGAGTCTTGTACACAAATCATCCGAGAATGTAATCCCTAAAATGTCCAGGCATTCAATGTAGCCAATAAGCTTCACTACATGATGCCCAACAGGTGTAGAATCTCCAAGCTTAGTTGTAAAAAAAAACATTTTAGGTCTCATATATCTCATGTCTCACCTTCTCTTAGTATAGATCCTTAAGGTGAGACATCATACTATACATGTCCATGTTTTCATGTTGCTTAAAGAGCACATTAGATATGGCCGATAGTAAGAAACATTGGAAATTTGTGGCATCATACATATGATTTATATAGAGAGATAGTTCCTCCTCACTATCCTCTTTCCCATGAAAAACTAGAATAATCTCTTCCAGACCATACAATTTCCTCTCGTGGTAAAGGATGACCCGTAATCACCTCTACCACTCTTGGAAATTGGTGCTGGTGAGAAGTTTTTCCGTCTAAAGTACGGTTTGAAATGATATGTTTGAAGTCATTTTTCATTCCATTTATAAAAATTAAGATGAGAGAATGTTTAGTACTTTATTATGATAAAACTGAGACAAATAAATGAATTAATACTTATTAGTCCCCCACTAATTTATCGAAATCCAACAGCTCTCACCATTGACTTCAGAATATTCTGTTTTCTGAATATTCTAGTGGAAAGGATCCATATTTCCCTTCTCATTACCTCAACTAGGGATGGTCAAGCAACTTTAAGGGTTTTAGGTTGACATTACAAATTCCAACTTCATTAACTCACATCTCCTTGATCCGCTGAGTGGACTCCCTAATCCTAAAATCCTTTTATTTTTTTATTTCCTCAACCTTTGCCTCTTAGTCACACCAAGTCCTACTATGGTAGTCAACCCTTCATGAAAACCAAGTCAAGTCAACCCAAAACCTTGAATTATAATTCCCCAATAATTGAAATCACCCCAAATAGGGTTGGTCAAGCACTTTGAACTATGCTTCGATTCTAACCAAGGTTACGGAAGGCTATACCGACTTAATATTTCTTTGAGGGATTTTATCCTTATATGTAAATTTCTATTTTATTATCTTTGATTACATGCTTGTTAATATTAAGTGGGATATAATTAAGTGATTAACCATGTCTAAGATAATATTTTACGCATAAGTCGGTCTTATTTCAGTTCCATCTTGCAGTCTGGTTTAATTTATTAATTGTGTGATCGTGACAACACACACACAATAAATAAACCATGAAACTAATTGAAATAAAATAAATGGTATGATCGTGAGCTTGTTTTATTGGTTGGTTCATCTAGCGGCTGATAAACTATCTGAACCTTTGTATCTCCTTGGATTGGATTCACCATGGATCCAAACTTGAATCGCCTACACTAGCATGGGAGCTTGGTCCATTACATATGTTTTTTCTCTCACTCACAGGTGAGGGGTCAAATAGGGTTTTACATAAAATAAACCTTGGGTTCACAGGCCCAACATATTAATGAGGAGAAGGATCATAGGCCAACAAATTTAATTTAAAAAAATAAATTAAAAGAAACCATTCACATACAAAGTTCTTGGTCTAGCTCATGACCATCCATACATGCTACGATATTTACGCATAAATAAAACTAGCATTAAATTATTTAATCATTCTTGTTTAAGATAAATCACACTTGAATCAATTAATTATCTATAATTAATCAATCCTTTTATCTTAAACCCTTTTTTGAATTTCTTTGAGATTCTCATACATCATAATTTTAAACAAATAAATTCATTTAAAATTATCATTGTACGTAACTTGTACCTTAGAGAAAACCCAGTGAATTATCATTCATAACTACCCAATGAGTAGAAATGAACATTACGCAGATGCTAAATTAAAAACATATATAGAAAACACCTATCATGTGTTGTTCCTCAGCATTATGCCTTCACTATGGTACGCATCTCAAGGGTTTGTATAATATAATAATAAATTTTAATAAATCTATGTAATTTGGATGAGTACACAGCGTGTAGTTACGACTACACTGCGTGTAATTTTGTTCACCGTCCATCCAAAGTACATGCCAAGGGAAATGGAATGTATATGTACTTCAGAAATCTTCATAGTAAACGGCATGTTTCGTGGGACACATGCCGTGTAGTATCCTCATTACATGGTTTCTAGTCGGGCAATCCGTGTAGGGGGTACACGGTCTAACCCTAACCCGAAGGGACTACATGCCGTGTTCAGTGGACCACACGGCATGTAATTCGGAAACCGTGTTCCACCTATTCCTAGTCAACACATAGTGTCATTTATGACTTAGAAATATGCCAACACATGGCCAGATTTGGCGGACCATTCTGATGCATTGAACTTATACAACACGACGTGTACTTCTGAATACACGTCGTGTATTCTGGTGTTGTATGGACATGAACGTTTGGAACCTCCGTATGAGATCCTTTGTTTTATTTTAATCAAAATTAAAAGAAAAATTCATTTCTGTAAGGTGAACGAGAAACAAGAGAGGAGGAATAGATCTCAAGATTCAGATTTAAAGAATGATAAACTTGAATTGAAATAACTATATTATTAAATGTGTAAATCACCAACGAAAAACTAAAAAATTATAATCAACGATATGACCCCTCTGGTACCACTTGTAGATTCTGGGAGCAGTGGAAGCACATTGGTGTGTGTACCCAACATTAATTTTACCATTAAAAACGATCAATCTGAGATCCGTTGCGATAATAAAAAGTTGGATCCTCGAAATATAATGAAAAACGAAAAAAATAAAGAGGGGAGTCCTGGAACCATAGATAAGATCGTCATATATTGGTTATAATTTATTTAATTAATTGAAAAGAATTACCTTGATGTAATTCTCTCTCTGTTGATGTTTCCTGACACAATTTGATGTGATCCGTCATTGCGTCATAGAATCCAAGTGTAGGATTCCTCTAGCGGTGATCCACAGGTACTCCATGTATCTATGGATGTCGTCGAATGGATCTTCGGGTGATAGAGTGGAAGAGCCTTCGCTTGCGATGTTTGCCTTCGATCGCCTTAATCAGGTGGAGGTGGATCTCTCTCTCATAGCTAGAGAGAATTCTTGGAGGAAAAGGAATTCTCTCATGGCCTAAGAGCCTTTTCAAATCCGTTATTCACAACCACAAAAAAATGGCTAGGCTAATGAGAATTTTATAATTGGGATTTTAATTGCATAGAATAATAAAATGAATTAATTACCCAAAAGCACTTATTCATTTCATTTAATTCTTATTAATACCCCATGTGTAATAATAACAGTTGACTATCATTATTACTTGACATGCGCCCAATGAATTACAAATAATATTATTTAAATAAATAAATAATATTGTTTCTCATAAATTCCTAGAAAAAAATACACGGCGTGTATATTTAAAATACCTGGCATGTACTTTTAATTTTCCATTTTTCTTTATTTCCTCCACCACATTTATTAGACCTCGAATAATGGCTATTTATTTCTCAAATAAATATCACTTCATTAATCTCTAATAAATATATTATTTCTCCCACAATATATTCTCTCGAATAACTAGTGTTGAAATATATGTGATCAAGCATCCTTGAATAATTATTAAACCACAATCGAGAATAATGTTTCTTCAAATTGTTAAATTAATATTTAACTGAGATACTTGGACACACATAGTGTGTGACCCTCTCGGCCACTTTCTCAGTGGTATTAGGCGGAGCCTACCTAAATTCCAAGGTTAGCATCTAGAAACATGCCAAGGCACCCATAGTGAAAGAAGTTAATGCCACAATGACGTGTCAACTCATATGAACACTTACCAGGTAATGTAATCCCTTTTTCTTGATATCTTAAATCAAGCGAGTTGCATACTAGTGCCATCAACCCATGTGCTCGATTATTCTTTCTTTGACTTTTCGAAATCGAAGTCACCCATTCCTTACCATGGCCATGGATTTACCTTTTCTATATCAATTCCATCAAAAGTCATGTGATATCTACTTCTGTTATGGAACATAAGGGACAAATCCTTTCTCGCATTATCTATTAATGTAGTATCACTCGTGATGCACCCAACGTATCCTACCTCGCTGCGAACAGTGTGTCATCACAGTTTTTTTCAATACATCTAAGTGCACGAGTTTTAATACTCATTAATAATAATCTTAATGTCTAAGGACCAATACACATGTCCGCATATAGGAACATCCAATGATGCTATGAAATATAGATTTCTTACTAGAGGATCTCGTTCTCATAATATCCTCCAAGAGATTACCAATGGTGCACACCATGAGAAGGTGCCTCAATGTTTTTTGAGTCATCACCCCTAATGGTATGTATTATTTGTTTCCCTTAAATAACATCATCTGGCCATATAACATATATTCAAGAAAAGTGTTATGGCACTTATGGGTTCTCATCATAGTAGGGACCACTATGACCTTTTAATGAAATAGATATCCTTAGGATATTATCACATACATTGTCACGCAGATGAACAATAAAGATGTAATAAGGTATTTATTAATGAATAAAGTACAAAGTAGTTAGTTATAGGCCACCAACTCCAACAAAATTCTCTATAAAATCAAGATTCATTTCAAAAAAGGTATGTGTTCAATTTTTTGTGGTATGTTTAATTCATATATGATCCTCATACCTCTACTAGGGCTCAAATCATTAGAGACGAAAAGGTCCATCACTCCTTTGATGAAAAATTTTAAACCCATAGCCCACTATATTTTGTTGTGTTCCACAGTAACTTTAATTTGTATCAAAGGGATCATGTGAAATATCTGAGCCAATAAAAAATTAATATGAATTAAATTAATTATAGGGTTTAAATCCAATCCTAATGGAACAAATCACATGTCGATCCAATTTCAAATGGCCAAGTTATGATCATCAAAATATTTTGTAATATGGATCATTTGCGGTTTTCAGATATTAATATTGATTGAAAATATGTACATATGTGTTCTATTTATGTTTTGATAGTGTATTATTACAATGAATACCAGTTTTTAGGCTGGAATGGTATTTTTTGGCCAGACTCACATTCCATAAAATTATGGAAATAAAGACAAACAAAATTTATTTTTTTAAATAAATGATATAATTTTTCTATCATCCAAACTTTAGGAGGTTGAATTTTTTTTTATAAGTCCAAATCCAAATGAGTACAATGGGGGAATTTTTTATACATTTTTTGGGAAAAAAATTAACTAGAATAGGTTACTTTTTGGAAAAAAAAATACGGAACCAAAGAGGCATCACCAAGGCCATCTTCGCTCTCTCATGCCACCTTTGGCCCATATCGATGACATGAAAAAGTCGGGGGGGGGGGGGATTCATCCTTTTTCCTTTGGGTAAGGCTAATGGCGGCATCGTCGATGCCGCCTTTGGCCTTACTCGGAGGGGAAAGGCGGCATCGGCGATGCCACCTCTGCCTCAGCTCCCTATAAAAGGGAATCCCCCCTTCTCCTCACTCAATTTTCTTCTTCATCTATCCTAAATTATCTCCGTCTCTCTCTAAAAAATCATTTTCTGTGCGGGTTTTTATGAAGCATCATTTAGCGGTATTTTTATTTATTTAATTTAATGTTTTTTATTTATTTAATTGAATTCCTTTTTGTTTTAAATATTTCATTTTTAAGTAGTTTAGTTAGTTCTAAATATTTTGTTTATTAGGTTGTGTAATTACTTATATATAGTTTGAAATAATTATTGTTTTTAGTATAGATTAAGTATAGATTAAGTATAGATTACATATAGATTTACTTAGGATTAACTTAGTATTAAGTATTGTGAACTTTTAGTAGCTTAAAGATTATGTGGTTATCTAAGCAATAAAATCCCAATATGGATACAAACAAGTGGATGTGGATCTGGCATAGATATACCTAGGAGTGAAAACTCTGACAAGGAGTTTCAGGCATGCCTTGGGGTATCCTGGTACACGACATCGAGCCTTACTGCACTCCTGGTTTGACACTCTAAGAAGATATTATTAAGATGATTCAAATTTTCTTTATAAAGTACTAAAATATATAAGAAAATAACAATCAAATTTGTATATTAATCTCTGATAAAATGATAATTATGATGTTATAGAATTAAATAAGGACAAAATCATTAACTAATGAAAGTTATTATTAGTAATTAATATTGTTTAAGTAGTTTAATTAGTTATATAGAGTTTATAAATAATACATTTTATTATTAATGACTAATTATAGATAAATTAATTATAACTTAGGATTAAAAATGAATAAATATGATTAGTTAATTATAATTAACTATTGAATATAATATTATTTTAGGATTAATGATTAAATTATTAAAGAATAACTTAATAATGATTAACTAGTGATTAAAAATATGTATACAGAAACTTTACTAGAATATTTTAGGGTATAGAATAGCGACGTACAATTTCATTCTAATAAATATTATATGGTCAACCATCATTGTTAATATTTGTAACACAGTCATAATTTTGATGAAAGAAACATTTTTGACGTAGGGAGTCATGTTTTCCTATGTTTACTACTATGGGGATGTTATTAAAATAGAGCAAGGAGCTTCTTACAATACACAACCAATAATGGCGGTTAGTATAGCTAATTGTGTAACCATAAGTGACCTTCAAGAGAGAATTTGTGGTTCATTAGATCGGGGAGCTGATCAAGAGACAAATGTCTATGAGCTACAGATATTTGCAATTCCCGGTAACATTGTGGCATCTAGCGTGTCCATTGGTTTCTAATGTGCAGTGGGTCCAACCAATTAATTTATTTTTTCAACAATCAGATGGTACCATGATGGAGTTTTACGTTGATGTTGCTACTGTACAACAACAACATCCAGTTGTACGAAGACATAGAATTACAAGAGTTGTTGAAGACAGTCCACCCCATGTAATTGAGTATATTCCAAATGATGCAACAGTAGAAGACAACCTAGATGATCTCCCTGATATACATGTCAAAAAGACATCTGATAAGGATTTTCATAATTATGGATCAAATGGTGAAAATAGTGCTGATGTGGAGGGATCAGGTGAAGTTAAGAATGACGTTTCGAGAAATGCATTATTTTTACATCAACCTCATCCTACAATAAATCATCCACCACTCCTTTCATCTTGGTTAGAAGCAATGACATGCGTGCCTGAATTCGAAAATAATGTTCTCACATGGGCAACTAAGTTCCCTGAAGTTGTACCAGATAGGTTTAGTGAGTTGGACAAAACCTTATATATTAGAAAGAATTTTCCAAGTTAAGATGCATTAAAAAGCATGCTAAATAGATTTCACATTGAGAGTCATTGTAGCTATATAGTTCACGAATCATTCCATAGTAAAAATTTCATACGGTTTGAAAATTATGGGGATGATTTTAGATTTCTCTTGAGAGAGATTTCATACATTACATTTGGAGGATAGAGATTCTAGAAGATTGAGGCAGCTCATTCTTGCATTCATCCATGCCTCACTCAACATCATACATCATTGGATGTAGAATCTGTGTCATCTATTGTTGTTGTGATGATTAGGACATGTCAAGATATTCTGATAGACCTTGTGCAAGTGAGGATTCAACAGATATTCGGTTATAATATTTCCTATAATAAGGCATGGATGGTGAAATAGAAGGAGATTGTGAAGGTCTATGGTGATTGGGATGACTCATATCGGGTGTTTCTGAAATTTATATCCATAATGAGGCATCATAACCAAGTATTCTTCTATCTAGATACAAAAAAACATGTTTCTCATTATAACTGACTTGATCCATCTCATGTTCAATTTCATCGGTTGTTCTAGGCATTCCTTCCATTTTCTCCGCATTTCATTTCAGAAAACAGTTCATTCAAGTTGATGCAACATTTCTATATGGAAAATACAAGGGCGTATTGTTGATTTCAGCAACCCAAGATGGAAATTGTTCACCTCTTCCTCTTTCCTTTTCCATTGTAGAGAAAGAAAACTATGAATCATTGAGTTGGTTTCTGGCATGTATTAGCAACCATTTCACCAATATTCAAGGTGTTTGTTTGATATCTGATCGCCATCAGGCAATTAATGATACAATCAATGCAGATCCAGATACATGTAGATACCCAAATGCACATCATCGGTTCTTCATTAGACACATTGCTAGTAATGTGCATAAAAAATCCACAACGGACAGATGAAGAAGAAAATCACGAGGCTTGATAAACATTGTATCTGCTATTTTTTACTATTACAACTTAAAGATAAAATAAAATTATGTGAATTATCATCTATTCGGTGTAGTATATGAGTCGGACCAATGATGGTTTGAAGAACGTTTTGAAAAAATCTTTTAGGCTAATCAAGAAGTTTATGATTATGTGATGCAGATTGCAAAATAAAAATGTATGTTGGCATATGATGCGGGGAAGAGGTATGGACACATGATGACAAACATTATGGAGTACATAAATGGTGTCTTCAAAGGGATTCTAAATCTACCTATAACCGCCCTAGTTTAGGTTACATTATATCAATGTGTGAAGTACTTATTTGATAGATAAAAACTATCATCAGACAGAATACAGCAGGGGCTCAGGTAGGGAAGACACTTCCAATGAGAGATTGAAAAGAATATTGAATAATCTTTTGGTTATCATGTATTCATTTTTTGATGAGAAGTATCCCGATTTGAAGTTCAAGAGCATTCAGACCCCATCACAAATTGGATCGGTGAAAAAATGGTGGTATTACTAGAAACAAGGCAATGTTAATGTGGAAACATTCAGACCTTACGGTTTCCATGTACACATGTCATCGTAGCATGTTCCTCTGTGAACATATCATGGGAAGAATATGTTGATCCAGTGTACTGGATGGATACCATTGCTAACTATTATGTTGCACCATGGATACCTATTGGGGAGTATCGTTATTTCCCAATGCTTGAAATCCAGCTGATAGTGATACTTGACATCAATCAGTTTCGTCTTAATGGGATACTGAAGGCCAGTAGGATGCGTAATGAGATGGACTAGCCTCAAGAACAAGGTTAGAGTTTGAGATTCACGATATGTCATAAAGAAGGTCATAACCATAAATGATGCCCTAATGCTGTTGGGTCGAGTTCCCAGTCTCAGCCAAAATGATGTATTTCCTTTATTGTGACATTCTCATATTGTAAATTAAATGTTGTTATCTCTTCTTTTTTTCTCGTTTTTCTAAACCCAAAAACCCAAAAGAAGAACACTTAACCCAGAAACATCTTCCCTAAACATTAATATCATAATTTGAAACCCTAAAACCTCAAACCTAAGCCCTAACCTAAAAATCATAAACCTAAACCCTAAAACCTTACAAATAATTCAAAAAACCTAGATATATTCCATTAAAGCATGTATCAATCAATCAAATTCTAACAAAGATATTTTCATTTATAAAATTCTTTCACAACATAATTCTTTCCATCTATTTTTTTTCTTCTCTCCTCTTGTTATCTTTATTTCATTCGGAACCAAAAGGCAGGGAGAATTATATTTCTTTTTATAAAAATAACTTTATAAAACAGTGTGAATAAACAAGTCATGTATTCTATTCTACATGTTATTACACTATGAAAATCATAACATTATATTTACATTTTACACTTATGACTCATTTCATTTTTTATATGCAGACGAATGATGCCACACTACTCACTTAGCAACGTACCCATATTTCATAGGCCATGTTAGAGGGTTGTGTAGATCGATCAATTGGGGTGCGTCGAGCACACCATTTCCATCATAGGGAGCCTCCACATGCCACTGGACCATACTTGCATTGTGTTGGCTTCTATGGCCTTGCCATATCAGATTTCACATTTGTAGACAATCACCTACTTGTTGCCCTCGTTAAGAGGTGGAGACCAGAGACACACACATTTCACATGCCTGAGGGAGGGATGACCATCAACCTCTAGGATGTGGTAGTGTTTCTCGGTCTTTCTATCTAAGGGAGACCCGTTATTGGACCCACTCGTGCAGCTTGACCAGACCTTGCTTAGCACTTGTTATGCGTTGATATTTTTTCTGACCGTAGGGATACAGATGGAGCGTCCATATCTATTCCTTAGTTGGAGTTGCGGATTCCACATTTACAGGATGATGATGACGAGCAGACTATCATGTGTTATGCCCATGCATATATATATTACAGCTCATTGGTGGGACCATGTGTAATGATCACTTGGGAATTCATGTGCACATGATGTATCTACCCCTACTAGAGGACTTTGTTGGCACTGGGATGTACAATTGGGGATCATCATGCTTGACATACATGTACAGAGCCTTATGTAGGCTCTCCCACAGGGACCGCACAGGTCTCGGGGGATGCGTTATCCTTATTCAGATGTGGGAATGAGAGAGAACCCCCATATTCTGCCCTCAGATTGCTAGTCCTCCGGCCGCGATGGAGGTGCTACATGACGCTCCGTGTGGACGCTGGTATGATCAGTCATTTCTATTGGTTTTTGATGCTACTATGAATTATTGACTTTAATTTCTTATTATTTTTCATTATCAATGATGTATTTTACAGGTGGTTTAAGCGACATAATTTTGAAGCGATTCTGAGACAACATTTGAGCGTATATCAACTCCAGTTGGACTGTCTCTTACCTGATCAGGTATGTATATACAATCTATCACTATTTAACATATTTAATAATAGCATCAATTTGGGTTTTTAGTTAAGCACTTTTTTAACAAAGTCACATGTCATTTCAGATTTCATGGCTTCCATATTGGAGTATTACGTACTAGTTTCCAACATACTACACTGTTGGGCTTGAGGATTCTATGGTTGTACTGCCCCTCATCCACTCCCATATTATTGAGTGGCATCAGTCTGACAGAGTCATGTGCCAGTTTTGTTGTACTCTTCCGATTCCATTACCGTCGAAACAGATAGAGCGGCTTCATGGGATGAAGCTGACAGGGAGGCAGGATGATGACTGGTCCCGAGTACATGTCAGCTTTATCGACTACTGGCACAAACGTGAAGAGTTTTGTATTCAGGGTGTTCCTATGAATCGATTCTTTCTTTCGGAGTAGGTTGAGTATGAGCCATGATATAGACTGAAGTCTATATTGTATCTTACCCAACCCAACATAGAGATGTAGAGTATAGTAATTTACTAGATTTCCATTAGTTTGTTAATTGAACTATTTTCTAAATCAATTTTCATTTATTTATAGGGAAGTCGCACATAGCAGTTTGTTCATGTGAGTGGTAAAGAGCTTGAGGGGGTCTTTAGCCAGACATCCGTCCACGCAACAACGCTGGAGAAAAGGGCATCTTTTCTTGTGCTTTCCAGAAGCATCTTCGCACGTCCTTCTAGGAGAGAGGAGGTTCCTGCCCTAGAGGAACATCCTATAGCTACTGGTGGTGGTGAGGAGCCACAACCATGACGACGTAGATAGCGTTGTGCTGCACGTGAGGCCTCACCTATTACACAGGTAGAGGTTGGCCCTCTAGTAGTCCAGGATTAGCCGATTCTGGATGCGCATCAGGTAGAATGTGATCTGTCTTTCCTGACAGGATATCCATAGTTCTCTCCATCTTGGGTTCCAGATCTATCACAGCCATGAGATCCATCGCATCCTTGGGTTCCAAATCCATCGCAGTCTTGGGGTATAGCTCCATCGCAGGCTTGGTTCTCTACTGTGATGGAGGAAGGTCCTTCTACCACCCTAATGGGAGAAGGATCCGAAGGGTAGTGAAAGATGCAGTTGACAGGTCCTCCAACTGACAAATAGATATGGGATACACCAGTCGACGTTCAAGTGCCTGCGGATCAGCCCTCTCCAGGTCCTCAAACTCCACTACGCACTCGATGCAGACTTCCTATTCACAGACTACCATGTGGAACAGAATCTCCTTGGCACAGATATAGACATTGATTGTACATGTTTATTTACATGTTTTATGTCTACTAAAATGAATATATAATTATTATTATTAGATCTTCCTTTATGTTTATCTAGTATTTCAGTTTTCATTTATATTTTAGGAACAATTTATATTTAACAGCTTTCAAAGTCAACTACTTGAAACATAGAAATAATTTGTAAATTTCAAGTAAATAACTGTAAAAGATTAAAAAATATATATAGTATAAAAAAAATTTAAATATAATTTAAAAGATAGACTAATCATCTAAAAAGTTGTTGAAAATAGATAGTTTCATAAATAAAATAAATAAATGATAATGAATGGAATGTAAGAAATGTAACTCATAAGTGAGAGAGAAGAGAATGAATGCCAAGGACGATCCTAAGCCACCTATATGACTTTGAAAGCCTATAAAATATAAACTATAAGACCCATATAAATAAAAATTAAAAATTCATCTACTTGTTATATGTTTAATCAATATTTAAAATTTCATTTATATTGGTCTTATAGTTTATATTATATTGGCTAGAAAAGACACGTACTTGAAACATTTTTATGTTTCAAGTAGGTGGATTAGAAAGCTTATAAATTATTTTTCATCAACATTTTTTAAGAAATTCTTTTTATTTTAGACTACTTGTTATATGTCTAAATAATATTTAAAACATCATTCATATCGGTCTTATAGTTTATATTATATGGGCCAACAAAGGTATGAACATGAAACATTTTTAGGTTTCAAGTAGGTGGATTAGAAAAAATATAAATTATTTTTCATCAACATTTTGTAAGAAAACCATTTTATTTTTGACAACTTGTTATATGTTTAATAAATGATTAAAATTTCATTCATATAGGTCTTATAGTTTATATTATATAGGATAGAAAATGCACATACTTGAAACATTTTTAAGTTTCAAGTAGGTGGATTAGAAAGCTTATAAATTATTTTTCGTCAACATGTTGTAAGAAATTCTTTTTATTTTCAACTACTTGTTATATGTCTAACCAATGTTTAAAATTTCATTAATATCGATCTTATAGATTATATTATACAGGCTTGCAAAGGCATGTACTTGAAATTTTTTTATGTTTCAAGTAGGTGGATTAGAAAGCTTAATAATTATGTTTCAAATGCTGGGAGGAGCTGTACTGTGATGTCATCCTGGTTTTACTCTTTCTATCCTTTGAGTGTGATTGTCATATGTCAATGATGTATGTTCGAGTTTTCACCCCCTTCATCCTTTAAAAGGGGGTTTTATCATTTAATAAAAAAAATTGAAGGTCTTCGGGCCGTTGGAAGAGAGAGGATATTATGTTGAGACATTAAGTTATATATATATAACCATACGAACATAATAATAAAACATTAAAATTTAAAATATATAAAAAACATAATTAAAATAGAAAAAATATTATTGTTTTAGGGCAATGGCGGCATCAGCAGTGCCACCATTAAGGTGTATTTTTAAAAAAATATTAAACTAAACTTTAAAAAAATATTACAGAAAGAGTACAAAAAAAACTCGGATGACGGGAGTTGGATAAACAAAATGAACGTGCATGCGGTGTAATTCCGAAAAATGAAAATTTTAAAATCCATAAAATGAGGTCGACCTAGGAAAAATCACTTTTGTGAAAGTTGTTTTTTTTTTTAAACACGGGTGGGGCGGCATGACCCGCGTAGGCAATAAAAAACTTCTCCTACCTTTATTCTGGAGGAATCTGAGAAACCGTCTCCCACCTGGTCTCCTCCTTCCAGTTGCACACTAGAGCCACCTCCTCACCCCAAAACACGTCTGCCTCCCCCTTAGCCGATACGGGTCGCACCTGAAACTAGAATCCCACCATGCAGTGCAGAGCTCCCTCCTCATCGAAAGTCGCAGGGCCGCCATCTCACTCTCCCGACAGTGGGGCATCGCTCGACCCACTGTGGTCTCGGGTTCCCACCTACAACGGACCACCTGCCCTCCTAGCTGGAACCCTTGTTGGCGCCGCATACTCCAGCACTAACTAGTCTATTGGCACCGCTCCACCCAGTCCCCCTGCCTAGAATAGCCCCATCGGCAGAGCCACTGTGTGCGGACCCCCTACTATGATACACTGTTTTGTTCTGCCGATCAACTAGCCTTAGTGGGTGATGGGCGACCCAACCCACCCTGAAAATGGGCTCGGGTATGCCATACCGATCCAAAATGGGTCAGGTGGGTCACCCAATCCCAAAATAGCCCTACACAGGATCTTCCAACTTAGAAAAGGGATTATAAGGGTTCCACCTGACCCGCAAGGGGTATGGGCAGGGATTCAAGGCCAGAGTTGTGTTTTTATATAATCTAAATTAATTATGTTAATTAATTTAATTTCAAAATTAAATTAAATTAATTAAAAAATATATTTCAAAATTTAATATATTAATATTTCGAATAAGTAATTTAATTTTCTATCTAAATTTAATTTATTTAATTAATTTAATTTTGAAATAGAAAATTTGTCACGAACCAACTCAGGTCAACCCCAAACCGGTCACCCAAACCGATTCCTGGAAAGGCCTGAGAGGCGTTCCCGATCATCTCGGCATAATATACCATACATGTGACTCATTCCAATGACATGCCCTACTCGATGACATCATAACACCCAGATGTCCGATCATCGCCCTAACTGGTTTGACCGAGGGGCCCAATCTCATAGCGATGATAACAAAATAACCCCTGCTATATGCCACTAGCAATCACAATAACCTATACTAGTGCATCAATTGTTCTCATAATCCCTCTTTGTTATTCTAGGTTCTATGCTATGTTCACAAAGGGGTGTGCCAAACAATTCAAGAAATAAGCCATATATATATATATATATATATATATATATATATATATATATATATATGTCATCGTACAATTACAGAACCAAGACCATCCCAGCCACCTCAAGGGTAGTCACTTGCCTTAAAATAATTATTACACATGGAGGGTCCCATACTGAAGACCCTCTCATCTCATGATCAACCAACAAGGTAAGTGACCAAGCCCAAGATGGGTTTTCCAAATAACCATTCCCAATTACCAAAAAGGTCTTACAACATTTTTCACATATCAAACCTTTTCATAAATAACCATGAAAAAACCCTTTTTAAAACCCTTCAATTTAGAAACCCATTTGAGAAATACCAATCATCCTTTTTAAACCTCACAATTACATTCATGAGATCAAAACATGCTTCTAAAAATTATAAACCACTTGCAAAAGCCAACTGGGCTAATTATCAAGCATGTGGTGTGCACAATTGAACTAAACCCACACTACATATTCAAAATAATTGTGAAAACAACCTCATTTTAGATAGAACAATTAATCTAAAAAACCTAGATCACTATTTAGCTATCAAAGAGGGTGCATAAAACCAGAAATCAATGAAATCATAATTTTAAAGCCAATGTGCAAAGGGATCCTACCTCATATGATAAAGAACTTTTGGAATCCGGTGAGAAACCTTATTCTCACCTCAACTACACCCATGGGAGGCTAGGTCTAACCTCAAGGATCCCTAAGAAGGAAAAACCCCAAAATATGAGAAACCCTAGCGAAGAAAATCGGCCAACATGTCTCCTAGGGTTAGGGGAGAAGAGGAAAATGGAAAGAAAGCAAAGTAGAAGAAGGAGGAAGCCCCAACATTTTGATCAGGGTAAGGAATCACTAAGAAAAACTTTTTATGTAACACCCCAAGCTTCCACGGTACGCTTCTCTTTGAATAATAGACTAGCGTGTGTTGTATGCAACTTCGAGTTCTAACACACCACAACCAATCAAACTAGCTGTTATGAATAGTAATACCCACTTTTTGAAATTTTATAAATTTTATCATTCAAAATGGTCTTCATTTTTGGATTTGGAATATTGAAATTAGCCTAGGGTGATTTTTTGGTATTTTTCTGAAAACTTTCAATTTTTGATGAATAGTAAAAAACACTGAGTTATAGTTTAAATTCGATTTTTTATAAATAATTATTTATTTTATTTAAATTTATTTTTGGTCGAAATGGATACATAATACCTATATAAGCTCAATGTAATTCATTGGAGTCAATTTATAAAAATTTTAGATATATAAAAAATTTATAGAACTTTTCACCGTCTTTTACCCACCTACTAGGAGTATTTGCAAATTTACATAAAACATAATTTTAATATTTTTGTGAGTTGAATTTTAAAAATCCGAGAGACATGGTTGATATCAGTAATTAATGTGTGGTTCAACAAGATGAAAATAATTGTTTGTAAATAGTAACTTTTTACTTTTATTTACCACGGTTAAAAGTAAATATGGTAATTAATGGTAAAAATGATATTATTATTACCCTAACACATGTTTTAATTCCATTGGATAAGTGTAATTCGACCAAAAACGACATTAGGAAAAAAAAAATATGATCCTTTAGGTTCACTTGGATTAGATTAGGACATTTATTATTATTTTATTTAAAGAAGAGTTAAAAGAGTTAAAATCAATGTTTAATAAATAAAACATTTTTAATATAGAGTTATACATAATATAAATTCGACTATAAATATTAATTATCAAACTAAAAATATTTCCTACATAATTATATTATATATATATATATATTTTAGACATTAAATAATTTAATTTATTTATGACACAATGATGATGCAGTAATTACCTAATTAATGAAATATTAAAATAATTGATATTATGAATATCCAAATAAATATAATTTGAGACTTATTATTAATTCCACTAATTTTATAGGTTAATATGACATATAAGGGTTGGTTATATGAATTTTGTTCTAAGTAATAATGTTGTTATAAATTTAGCAAAAACTAAACACCAAATAGTGTCAAAATTGACATAAAAGAGTTTTGAAAACAAATATTATATTATTAATTGATATTATATTCCTAAAAATCTAAGGATCAGCCAAAATACTTATATAATGATAGATGAATCATTAATGAACCACCTGGGGTTCGCTTGGAAGTATATAGTTTGTTTATTAACCATATAATATAAAAATACAAAGAGACATTGTAAATGTCAAACTATTTAACTAAAAGTTAAATCTAAATGATAATGTTAATATAGTGACCCAAAACTGTCTAAAACATATTGGTTGAGTGGTTTTCGACCCATCACCACTTTATCCTTTAAATAATCCATTTTGGATCTATTATAAACCGAAAATGATTTTATTATAAAATAATAGTTCTAGCTTTTCCTAAGGTGCCCCTCACCCCTCTTATAAAAGGGCACTCCCCCTTCTCTCTAATTCACACGTTCTAAGACATTTGGTTCAGCCAAACCCCACCCAAATACCCTCTCAACTATCCTCCCTTCATCCTATAGGCCATCCTTTAGTCATAAAGCCAACCTAAGTAGCCCTTTTGATCAAATCAAAAGGAAAAACCCGAAGAATAGGTAAATATTTCATCACCACTTTTAAGTTCATTTCTTCTCCCAATTCAACTTTCTTTGTAGTTTTATTTATAAAATAAGAACTCCAGTATCATCAATATAATGTGATTTTGTTATGAATATGGTACAACCATATTCATTATTCTATCCATCCTTTGAATGATATGTCACCATACGTGCATACGTACGGATTACCGTCTCCACGTCGTGGTGTAATTGTTATTCAACACATTATTATTTGGATGGGTATAATAATGATGTGTAATTGATGTAAATAATAAATATAACATGATAATGATTCTGTATATATGATATACCATCCAATTATATATTATTTTAAGAATGATATTTTCACTCGTGCGTACGTACGGATTACCGTCTCCACGAACGTGATGAGATTCATTCCCCATCGTATCCATTCAAGACTAATATTCATTTGATGATTAAAAATAATGTTTAAAGACTTAATATAATTCTGTATATGAATAAGATACATCCCATCCATAAAAAAATTGACTCACATAATAAAGAATATAAAGGAAAACGAATCCATTAACACCCGAAACGACGATAATACTAAGATATTATTAACAAAGCAATGTTAAAAGATCATATATGATATAATATTAATGTATATGATTCTTGTATAATTTAATAACAACTATTTCACCATTATACAGGAGGTTAACCTACCCTCGACAAAGGAAAAGTACCAGGTAAGGGTTAATTTCACAATCTCTTTATTATCTGAGGTTGTTTTTACGTAAGTATCTACTTGGACATATTTATTATCCATGTACATGTTTCATAAAAAAAGTTTTCAAAGGGATTAATTTTAAGAGAATTTTATTACTAAAACATCATTTTAAATTTTTTAAATATTTATTATTCTAAATCATTCTCATTAATGTCCATGTTTTCAAAATGGTTTTTAAGAATTTATTTATATGGACATGAATGTTTTTAAAATGTTAATTCCTTTAAAAAGTTTCAAAGTGGTATGGGAAACTTTGATTCAAAAATGTCTTTAAATTTCTTCCTTTCTAAATTGTGTGACGTTTAAATGTTTTCATAAAAAATAGTTATTTCTCTCAAATAGTTTTATAAATGATTTTCATCTACGTCAACATCCTTTGAATGATTTTAAACTTGTTTGAAGTTGATTTATTATGATACAAATCATCCATAATGTATTGAAGGTTTTGTGATATGTTTGACTGTGGATGTCTTATTTTTATACCATTATTGGTTTATAGATAGAGTATTGACATTTTGTATGCTAGTTTTAATATGGATGTTTATGTTATGTTTAAAACTTTTCATATGAGTAATGCATTAGACTTAGTAAGTGACGGGTGTAGCCCGCTATAGCTCCTCGACGCATCAGTAGGTCTCATGAGACGAACTAGTGTCTTGACATAAGGACTTGACAAAATCTTATTTGTAGACTTGGCATAAGGCCTTGACTATGTGGTTATGAAAGTCTGGAATTATGCGTTCCATCATTATGAAAGTAGCTATTGATATTGTATTTGATTATTCGACTAGTAGAATATCCATGTGAGTATGTAAATGGAATTATTTTGTTTTTATCTTTTCCATATTATGCTGATGTTCAAGTTTAAATATATTTTGTTTTAGTTTTATACATTTCCTTAAATGTTTTTGCTTATTTATGAATGTTTTTGCTATATTGTTATCCTTACTGAGCATCTGAGCTCACCCCTTTCTATGTTTTATTTTTCCCAGGATGCGAAGAAGTATATTATGGTTGGCCTACAGGGATAGTCTATGTGATCTCAGTATTGTCTATGTAAACAATGTTTTTTAGTTTTCCATTTTATGATGTATTGTAAACCTTATGAATGTATCTAGTACTTATAAGGCTACTAAACTAATCGTTCTTTCAAGACTTGATCTTTTGTGATCATGCCAATGATACGTAATAATGCACCGAATCTGGGATTCTGGGGTCGAGGCATTACTGTTGGTATCAGAGGAAGTTTAGTACAAACCTTGAAACTAGATTTAGATAAAATCTAATTAGAGAACATAGCCCTAAGATAGACTTTTATGATTAGTATAGAAAAGCTTCCTAAAATTTTGGTATTGTAGAGATTTTTTGAGTTTTCCAAGCAATACATCCTTGTCTGGATACAAGCATGTAGAGGCGGCTCTAGCACATATGTACCTAGGGGTAAAACCTGAAAACACCACTTTGAGCTAGACTCGAATGGGAACTGATGCACGACAACGGGCCTTGTTGTGCTCTTGGTTATGACACTCCCGAAGATATGCTTAGGATAATTCTCATTTTATTTAAAAACCATTATGAAGGGTTTATGATTATATACTTCCTCAAAGGATACATTTTTATGATTATGGATTATATCCATAAACTATTCAATTTATGTTAAGTGTATTACATGTTTGGATTTAATGGAAACCATATTAATGCACGCACTCCATGTAGGGATTTCCCTCTTACTCAAGATAATTATAGTGGAGCTGGTGATGCAGCTGGTGCTGATCAGCTAATCACCATACTGGGAAAACTCACTCAAGTTATGAATAATAAACTTACCCGTATGGAGCACCTTGATCCACATCGTGGAGGATCAATGTTAGATTTCTTATTGAGGAAATAACCACCGACATTCAATGGGAGTAAAAATACATTAGTGGCAGAGCAATGGATAATTTCTTTAGAGAAAATATTCCACGCCATGGGGAGTAACGAAAGGGAAAAAGTTGTCATGGCAGTTTATCGCCTCACTGGAGATTCTTATCAATGGTGGTCATTGATTCAAAACACAAATGAAGAAGATGAAGTATCAAATATGTAATGTAGGGAGTTTAAAGATTTTTTTTAGAAAAATACTTTCCACGTGACCATCAAGCTAATATGGAAATACAATTTCTAAGTCTGAGGCAAAAAGAGGATGGGAATGTCGCAAAGTATGAAGCTAACTTTACAAGGTTAGCGAGGCATGATACTGATTATATACATAACCCAATAAGTAAGATTGATCATTTATTTTATGGGTTAAAACCATTTCTCCATTGAGCATTAGTCTCACAATCCTTCTCGTCGTATGAAGATATTGTCTCACGTGATATCAAGACAGAAAAATAATTCTCTAAGTCTTATGACTTTAAAGCAAAGCAAGAGAAGAAGAGATCTACTGAACTCTTTGGAAATAGAAATAAGGGGAAGAAAGGAAAAGATGAATATCTATCATGCAGCAAATGTGGGAAGAAACACCCTGGTACTTTCATGAAGGGAATGGGAGTCTGTTACAAGTGTGGTGAAAAAGGCCACCAAGCTTGCGATTGCAAGGTAAAGAAAGAGACTGTCAATGTTGAATGCTACAATTGTAAAGAAAGGGGGCATTATGAAAATGAATGTACTAAGCGTCAGGGGAACATACCTCAGAAAAAGTCCAAGGGATCAAGACCAAGATTATTCTATCACTACTGTTGAGGTTAAAGCTCTGAAAGACGTGGTGGTAGGTAATTTAATGGTTTCCTTAAGTTTAGAAAATTCTTTATTTGATTCTGGATCATCGCATTGTTTCATATCTTCCCAGTCTTCTATGAAAATTAGATATTTCTAATTTGATTTAACAAGGGAGTTGTCAGTAAAAACTCCTAAGGGAAGTATCATTGCAACAAATTTTTGTGAATCAGTCCCCATTAGGGCATATAAATGTTATTTAACTGCTAATCTCATCGCCATACCCATGATTGAATTTGATATAATCCTCTGTATGGATTGGCTTTTGGACCATGATGAGAAAATTTATTGTAAGAAGAAGGAGGTTACAATTTTTGATGATGATAAAGAGTACCTTATCTTTAGAGCAGAAATGTCACCACCTAATTCTTATCTAGATCCTCCCACAGTAGCTCAACTAAATTCAATTATTGGAGAGGAAGAGAATTAAATGACTATGGTTGAGGAAAGGAACGTTCAAATAAATGATGTACCTATTTTGAAAGAATATGTTGATGTGTTTCAAGAAGATTTACCTTGACGTCTTGAGTTTTCCATTGATATAATTCCTGGTTCAAGGCCCATATCAAAAACCCCTTATAGAATGGCCAATGTGGAATTATTGGAACTAAAGAAACAACTAGATAAATTGAGTAATAATGGATTTATTCACCCCAGTGTTTCTCCATGGGGAGAACCTGTTCTTTTTGTTAAGAAGAAAGATAGATCTATGAGTTTGTGCATTGACTAAAGGGAGATCAATGCTATAACAATAAAGAACAAGTATCCCCTACCTTTCATTGATGATTTATTTGGCCAACTTCATGGAGCTCAATAATTTTCAAAGATTAAACCTCGATCTGGATATCATCAGTTTTTTTGTGAAGAAGGTAGACATTCCAAAAACAGCATTTCGAACCAGGTATGCACATTACGAGTTTACAGTAATGCCTTTTGGATTGACTAATTCACCTTATGTCTTCATGGATCTAATGAATAGGGTTTTCAAGGAATATCTTGACGACTTTGTAGTGGTATTTATTGATGAAATATTGGTATACTCCAAAAGCTATGAATATCATGAGAATCACTTGCGCATTATCCTAAAGACTCTTAGAAGACATGAATTATATGGGAAGTTTAGCAAGTATGAATTTTGGCTTCAGGAGATTTATTTTCTTGGCCATATTGTCTTTAAGAACGGAATATCCATTGATCCTTCTAAGAAAAGAGAAATCCATGAATGGCCAGCACCGATGAGTATAACTGAGGTACATAGTTTTATTGGTCTAGTAGGTTATTATCGATGTTTCGTCCAGAATTTTGCCCGGTTGGCTAACCCATTAACCCAGCTCACACAAAAAGGGGTTAAATTTGTTTGGAGAAAAGAGTGTGAAGAATGTTTTAAAGAAATTAAGAGATGATTAGTAAATACTTCTATATTGACTCTACCACCAGGGAATGATGGGTTTGTTATTTATAGTGATGCTTCAAAGAAAGGACTTGGTTGTGTCCTAATGCAGAATGATAGGGTTATTTCCTATGCATCACGACATCAAAAAATTCATGAGAAAAACTATCATACTCATGATCGTGAGTTAGCAGCTATAATCTTTGATTTAAAGATTTGGAGACACTATCTCTATGGTGAAAAATGTGAGATATATATCAATCACAAGAGTTTGAAGTATATTTTCTCATAAAAAGAACTCAACATGAGGCAACAACGATGGTTTGAACTACTCAAGGATTATTATTGCATGATACACTACCACCCGTGGAAGGAAAATAAGGTGGAAGTTGCTTTAAGTATAAAGGATCATGGAGTTTTGAGCAAGATAAGAGTTCAAAAGGATCCTATATACATGGATCTAGTAAAGATGGATATGGGAATCACCATGGAAGGGGAAACATCAACAAATTTTTAAATGGTTGCCTAACCATATTTACTAGAAAGGATAAAGAGTTTTCAGACCGATAATGAAGAGTTTCAAAAGAATATTAAAGCTATAAATGATGAGATATTGAGTGACTTTGTGTATGAAGATGGAATTTTGAAATTTGGGAAGTGGATTTATGTTTCCAATATACCTAATATAAAAATGGAATTGTTGGATGATTCTCATAGTTCCAATTTCTCTATACACCCTGGTAGCACCAAAATGTATAGAGATTTGAAGGAACATTTTTGGTGGCACAACATGAAGAGGGATATTGCTGATTTTGTGTCAAGATGTATGGTTTGTCAATAAGTGAAAGCTGAAAGTCAACAACCTGGAGGAGTCATGAAACCTCTTCCCATACTTGAGTGGAAATGGGATGATATCACGATGTACTTTCTCATGGGACTACCAAAGACTCCTAGAAGGAATGATGCAATACAGGTCATTATTGACTGTCTTACCAATTCAACACATTTTCTTTCTATAAGGGAAGATTTAACACTTGAACATATAGAGAGACTATATATTAATGAAGTTGTGAGACTTCATGGAGTACCTCTATCGATTGTTTCTGATCGTGATCCACGTTTTACAACAAGATTCTGGAAAAGTCTTCAGAAAGCCCTGGATACTGAGCTTCGTTTGAGCACTGCCTACTACCCTCAAACTGATGGATAATCAGAACAGACTATTCTAACCTTAGAAGATATGTTGAGATCTTGATCACTTCACATTCAAGGTATGTGGGATACATATTTAACTCTAATATAATTCTGTTATAACAATAGCTTCCATTCATGTAATCATATGGCACCATATAAAGCGTTATACAAAAAGAGATATTACACACCAACCTTTTGAGATGATGTTGGTGAATGAAAACTCGTAGGCCCAGAACTTGTGGTGGAAACGATGGAAAAGGTGAAGGTATTCCAAAACCACATCAAACCAACTCAATGTAGGCATAAGAGCTATACTGATAAATGAAGGAAGGATTTGGAATTTTAGGTAGGAGATCATGTTTTCTTGAAGGTATCTCCATGGAAGGGTGTTATACATTTCGGTAAGAAGGGAAAATTATGTCCCAGGTACATCAGACCTTTCGAATTTATAGAACGAATTTGGGTTGTAGCTTACCATTTGGCAATGCTGCAAAGTCTCTCCAAAGTTCACGATGTGTTCCACGTATCACTATTGAGAAAATACATGCCTGACCCAAAGCATGTAATCACCTATGAGGAATTAGGACTAGAACCCGATCTATCTTATTGAGAAGAGCCTATCATAGTTCTTGATACAAGAGAACAAGTGTTGAGAAACCTGACAACTCGTCTAGTAAAAGTACTATGGAGAAACCATAAGATGGAAGATGCAACGTGGTAACCCAAGGAACATATAATGAAGAACCACCCGAGTCTTTTTATGCCGTAATATTCTAGAAATCTTGATGATGGAATTATTCGAAGGAGGGGAGAATGTAACACCCCAAGCTTCCACAATACGCTTCTCTTTGAATAATAGAGTAGCGTGTATTGTAGACAACTTCGAGTTCCAACACACCACAACCAATCTAACTAGCCGTTATGAATAGTACTACCCACTTTTTGAAATTTTATAAATTTTATCTTTCAAAATGGACTTCATTTTTGGATTCGGAATATCGAAATTATCCTAGGGTGTATTTTTTGTATTTTTCTGAAAACATTCAATTTTTGGTGAATAGTGAAAAACAATGAGTTATAGTTTAAAAATAAAATTATTTAAATAATTATTTACTTTATTTAAATTTATTTTAAGTCAAAACAGATAAATAATACCTATATAAGTTCAATTTAATTCATTGGAGTCTATTTATAATAATTTTAGATATATAAAAATATTATAGAACTTTTCACCTTCTTTTACCCACCCCCTAGGAGTATTTGTAAATTTACATAAAACATAATTTTACTGCTTCTGTGAGTTGAACTTCAAAAATCCAAGAGACACGGTTGATATCAGTATGTAAAATGTGGTTCAATAAGATGAAAATAATTTTTGGTGAATAGTAACTTTTACTTTTATTTACCATGGTTAAAAGTAAATAGGGTAATTAAGGGTAAAAATGATATTATTATTACCCTAACACATGTCCTAATTCTATTGGATAAGTATAATTCAACCAAAAAGAACCTTAGGAATAGAATATTATCCTTTAGGTCCACTTGGATTAGATTAGGACATTTATTATTATTTTATTTAAAGAAGAGTTAAAAGAGTTAAAATCAACATTTAATAACTAAAACATTTTTAATATAGGGTTATACATAAGATAAATTAGATTATAAATATTTATTAGGAATATAAAAATATTTCCTACATAATGGTATTTTATTAATATTTTGTAGACATTAAATAGTTTAATTTATTTATGACACAGTGATGATGCAATAATTACTTAATTAATGAAATATTAATATAATTGATATTATGAATATCCAAATAAATGTAATTTGAGACTTTTTATGAATTCCACTAATATTCTAGGTTAATATGAAATATTAGGGTTGTTTAGATGAATTTGTTTCAAATTAATAATGATGTTATGAATTAAAAAAACAAAATACCAAATAGTGTCAAAATTGACATAAAAGAGTTTGTAAAACAAATAATATATTATTAATTGATATTCTATTCCTAAAAATATAAGGTTCAGACAAAAGACTTATATAATGATAGGTGTATCATTAATGAACCACTTGGGGTTCTCTAGGAAGTGGATAGTAAGTTTATTAACCATATAATATAAAAATACAAAGAGACATGGTAGATGTCAAACTATTTTTTTGAAAGGTTGGGGCCGAAGCCTCATTTATTATTAAAGCAAAGTAAAGCCTATTTTAACTGGGTAGAGGGAGACCCATTACATAGCCCAAAGGCCCAGTGAGAATTTATCCCATTACATGGCCCGTAGGCCTATTTTTTGGCCCAAATCCCATTCTATGAATAGTACTTCTACAGTACCTGCGTTGCTACAGTACTGCACAGTACCCACCACTGCTACAGTACTATGCCACCGCTACAGTGACCTGCCGCCGCTACAGTGCCCGCCGTTGCTACAGTGCTGTCGCTACTACAGTACGCTATAGTACGCCACAGTACCTGCACCCAATGGGTTTTGAACCCCCATTTTTCATGTAGATTTAAGGGGTGCTTACCACTAAGCCAAACCCCAACTACTGGTAAATGTCAAACTATTTAACTAAAAGTTAAATCTAAAAGATAAAGTTAATATAGTGACCCAAACCTCTCTAAAAACTATTGGTTGAGTTGTTTTCAACTCATACCTACCTTAGCCTTTAAATAATCCATTTTGGACCCATTATAAACCGAAAATGATTTTATTATAAAATAATATTTCTAGCTTTTCCTAAGGTCCCGTCACCCATCCTATAAAAGGGAACTCCCCCTTCTCTCTAATTCACACCTTCAAAGCCATTTGGATCGGCCAAACCCTGCCCAAATACCCTCTTAACTGTCATCCCTTCATCTTAAAGGCCCTCCTTTTCTCAGAAAGCCAACCAAAGGAGCCCTTTTTATCAAATCAAAAGGAAGAACCTGAAGAAGAGGTAAATATTTCATCACCTCTTTTATGTTCCTTTCTTCTTCCACTTCCTCTTTCATTTTTGTTTCAATTGTTTTATAATAACTCCAGTATCTTCTAAAATTTGTGATGTTATTATGAATATGTTACACACATATTTATTATTCTATCCATCCTTTTAATGACATGTCACCATAAGCGTGTATGTACGGATTACCGTCTCCACGTCGTGGTGTAATTGTTATTCAACACATTATTATTTGGATGGGTATAATAATGATGATTAATTGATGTAAATAATAAATATAACATGATACTGGTTCTATATATATGATATACCATCCAATTATATATTATTTTAATAATGATATTTTCGCTCGTGTGTACGTACGGATTACCGTCTCCACGAACGCGATGAGATTCATTCCCCATCATATCCATTCAATAATAATTTTCATTTTACGATTAAAAATAATGTTTAAAGACTTGATATCATTCTGGATATGAATAAGATACATCCCATCCATAACAAATATGACTCACATAACAAATAATATAATGCAAAATGAATACGTTAACACCCATAACGACGATAATAGTAAGATATTATTAGTAAAAAAATGATAAAAGATCATATATGATATCATATTAATGTATACGATTCTTATATAATTTAATAACAATTATTTCACCATTATACATGAGGTTAACCTACCCTCGACCAAGGAAAAGTACAAGGTAAGGGTCAATTTCACAATCTCTTTATTATCTGAGGTTGTTTTTACGTAAGTATCTACTTGGATATATTTATTATCCATGTCCATGTTTCATAAAACAATTTTCAAAGAGATTATTTTTAAGGGACTTTTTTTACTAAAACATCATTTTAAATATTTTAAATATTTATTCTTCTAAATCATTCTCATTAATGTCCATGTTTTCAAAATGGTTTTTAAGGATTTATTTATATGGACATGAATGTTTTTAAAATGTTAATTCCTTTAAAAAGTTTCAATGTGGTATGAGACACTTTGATTCAAAAATGTATTTAAATGTCATCCTTTCTAAATTGTGTGACTTTTAAATGTTTTCATGAAAAAGGGATATTACTCTCAAAGTGTTTTAAAAATTATTTTCATCTTTGTCAACATCCTTTGAAGGATTTTAAACTTGTTTGAAGTTGATTTATTATGATACAAATCTTCCATACTATATTGAAGGTTTTGTGACATGTTTGACTGTGGATGTCTTATTTTTATACCATTCTTGGATTATGGATAAAGTATTGAAATTTCATATGCATGTTTTAATACGAATGTTTATGTTATGTTTAAACCTTTTCATATGAGGAATTCATTGGACTTAGTAATTGACGGGTGGAGCCAGCTATAGATCCTTGATGCATCGGTCAATCTCATGAGACAAACTAGTGTCTAGGAACAAGGCCTTGACAAAATCTTTTTTGTAGACTTGGCACAAGGCCTTGACTATGTGGTTATGAAAGTCTGTAATTAGGAATTTTATCATTATGAAAGCGGATATTGATATTGCACATGATTATTCGAATACTAGATTATTCATGTGAGTAAGTAAATGAAATTATTTTGATTTTATCTTTGCCATATTATGTTGAAGTTCAAGTTTAAAAGGCTTTTGTTTTAGTTTTATACATTTCCTTAAAGTTTTATGCTTATTTATGAAAGTTTCCACTATATTGTTATCCTTAATGGGCGTCTGAGCTCACCCCTTTCTATGTTTTATTTTTCCCAAGATGCGAAGAAGTATATTATGACTGACCTATAGGGATAGTCTATGGGATATCAGTGTTTCCTATGGAATCAATGTTGTTGTAGTTTTCAATTTTATGATGTAATGTAAACCTTATGAATGTATCTAGTACTTCCAAGGCTACTAAACTAATCGGTCTTTCGAGACTTGATCTTTTGTTATCATGCCAATGATACATAATAATGCACCGACTCTAGGCTTCTGGGGTCGGGCCGTTAAAATGTATCCCACTTGGAGAGGCTTGGAGGGGCCAAAAACTCCCTATAGAAGGCATATAGGGTGGAGGAGTTCAAATGAGGGGTTCAATGGGAGAAAAACCAATTAAAAAGAAGGTAAATCCCCAAAATACCATTTCCTGAGTGGGTCACATGGTTATCTCGCATGGTTTAACAAACCGGGCACAAACCTTGTGATTGCCCACTATCTAGTACATGATGAGCTGCACACTTTGGTTTCATGGTTAGTTAAATCGTGTGCAAACCATGAGACCCCATGCACACTTACTATAGGATTAAAAAACTATGCACCCTAACTATGCAACCTAGAAAATGTCCAAAAAAATCAACCTTTTCACCCCAAAACTCATCTAACTCAAGGGGATAAAGCATCCAAAAAACATACCTTATAAAGAGGTGCCCCTAAGAGTGTTTAAAACACATTTTCCAAACCAACTACTCATACCTTTAACACTAACCAAGAATAGGTCTAAAAAAATCCCCAAAAACCTCCAAAACATAAAATTTAAATCTGGAACACCCAGAACTCAGAAGAAAAACTAAGTTCCAAATGATAACATGGTAAAAAGGACGAAAAAAATCCAAGTGTAGAAATTCTCCCCACCATTAACGCTTTTCATGCCCAAAAAGCCATAACATTTTCGATTTGATCAATCAATGACTATGGATTCTCAAAACCATAAGTTCCAACCCCTTGATTTAAAAACATTCTAATACAGTCAAACAGAACTTATGCCACTTACTCAAAAAAGGCCAATAAACTCGAACCACTTACCAAGAATCAATCAAGAAATTAGATCCACAACCTTCACAACCTACTTCGAACAGAACCATTGGGAACACTCCAGAAAGCCTAATGTCTACCCAAACTAAAAAGGGAACCCATTAATCAAACAACCTCAAAAGAAAGCCACTTAAATTAGTCTAACACCAGAAGAAAAATAGATCACCGACATGGGGAGGCCCAAATGAACACCCTACAATTTGAAGCAACCTTATAATAATTTCTCGTTGAAAAATTTTCAACGAGACCCACAGAGGGTATCCCCACCATTAAGAACTAACGATATTAAAAAAAAATGAATACTTCCCCCACACAAACCAAAAACCCCACCACAAGGGTAGGGGAGGTGTCCAATTATTGGAACACTAATACCACAACCGAAAACTACCCATGACTCATCATCTTCAAATAGACACAACAAAATCCACACTTGATTTATGCGGGCTATCTACAGAAGAACCATTAATCAGAAACTTGCCTCCTAGAAGGCACAATAAAAAAAATTTAATGAGGTACAAGTTCATCACACATTTTGAAAAAAGAGGGAATTTGTAGCAATAGAGAGACAAAAATATAAACATAAAAACTGATTCACTACAATGGTTGAAATACGAGATCATCCAAACTCCCTACACCCTCAAGATTCCTGACTACACGCCAAATTCACTCTAAGGCCTTTGTCTGGAGCCCTGATGTTTTATGAATCCACTGTCTTACAGTCAGGAGCTGCTAATCCCTAATCAAAACTCTTTCTCTTGGTTCCACAAGCAGTCACATGACACTCCAATAAAAAAAATAAGATCAAGACATACCAAGAAACTCACTACCTCAAACAATACACCTTTACCCAAATAGGGACTTGGAAGATGCACACACACTTCTTTCTCACTCCAAACAAGGAACAAAATGAACAAGGAACCCGATGAAACACAAAAAACACCATCGAGCACAACTGTTATAAAAAATAGAAACACTACAACATGATGACACTTTAAATTCATCCCAAATAGCTCACTACTATAGTAAATGGGATTGGGTGTCCATTGAGGAGGTTGATTTAAATTTCGAAACTCAAGAACAAAATCCTTAGGTTGATAATTTGGAAAGATTTATAATGGGAGACAACCCATAGGAAAACACATGGAAAAGAGAAAACTGAGAAATCTTTCGAACCCATCTCATGAACTAAAACTCACATAAAACAAACACTAATACAAAGGGAATCCATCTTAAATATTCACAAAACCTTTATAGAGACCCACTAACCACTAATTCAAACCCAAAATAACAAAAACATTTCAATCTAATAACACAACATAAACATCACCTCTAAATCACGAAGAGGAACACCAAATAAACAAAACTTCCAAAGAATAGAAAAATAAGCGACATGATAATTGGATTACAAAAAAATCACAATTTATAGATTAAAAACACTTTTGAAAAACAAAACAAACTTGGTGGATTTTCATACTCACCAATGATATTTCATAGAGTCCCACTCACAAGCACATTATCGTGCCACCTCAGGAACCCATCAACCATGACTCACCAGGATATCATTCTCCCATAACATCATCCATCCAATTTCCACCCATATCTATGCATGTGAGTACTCAAGGAAGTACCAAGGTCAAAATAAAACATTTTCGCTTTCTAAAACAAAAAATTCCACCCATGTTTCCATAATACTAACCCACTTCACATATCATGATTTATAAAACATTACAAAAACTTATTAACTACAAATTCAATAAATATTTTAAAATTCCACATTATAAGAAATTGCATCATACTCCAAAACAAAATACCATGAATTTTCATCCAAAAATCTTTTTCACAAAACCCACTCCTTTTAATTTAAAACAAATTCCAAACCAAACATCCACTTTCAAACAACTATTTTCCATAAACCCCATGTTTTCTCATTTTTAGACACATGGGTACTATGAATGGTTATGCCACATGGTTTAACAAACTACATGGTAACTTTGCGCCCCTTACTAGAAAACCTAAACACCTACACGGGTTGGCCGCATGGTTTAGAAAATTGTTCACTAACCATGAGATATGGTTCTGTCCTGAGGCAGTGGCTTCCTGTATGCTTTAGACACATTTTGACTAACCGTGTATAGGTTTTTCACCCTCAACCAGAAGTAAACCAATGCTCGCACAGTTACCTGGAGCAAGCCGCATGGTTTTCCCAAACTGTGCACTGACCGTGTACAAAGGGAAAACACCCAAAAACTAAAAATTTAAATCTGAATCACACCGATTTCAAAATATAAACCAAGAACAAAAGAATGAATCACAATAAAACCAATCTATCTAATTCAAAATATTTACATTATCTTCAAAAATCACATTTCACCAATAATTATTTAACTAAAAACTCGTTTACTCTCATCTAGAATGAAATAAAAAACTCTTTTAAAAAAAATTCTATTTTCTAAATAAATGGTTTCAATAAACTCTAGATTTCAATTATAAAAATCCAATCCCCTTAAAACATTTCTGTTTCACTACAAAAATAATTTCAAAAAGAAAAACTTTTCTAAATACTTTCTTAAATAAAATTATGAAAATCCCTTTCCACTTTCCAAAAACAAAGTCATTACCACTTTAAATTTAGCTTTTCACAATTACAAAACAAGATTTTTCAAAACAATTTTCAGAATCAAGGAAGACCCAAAACAAATCATAAGGCGAAACTAGTGTTGATGGGTGACTTGGCCATATGTTTGGCAGCCATATGTCAATCATGCCACAACCATGAAGAGTAATTTAGGACCATGTCTTCGACTCCACATGGCTTACCAGGACTTGTGAGATCATGGAGAATACATTACCAACAACCATTTCATTTCCCAATACCAAATAATACATAAGAACCAAAGTAAACCAACAAACCTAGCCATCCCATGGTGACCTGAGGTTAGGAATGAGCATGGGTTAATGATGTCCATCCCATTCCTACACCTTAATCCTTGAAAATCCAGAGCATTCTACTTTGAAATCCTCAAGTAATAATGGGTTCTCTAAAAATCAAGGTCTTTAATATAACTGACCTGCTCTGATATCATTTTGTTACAATCCAACCCAGGTCGACCCCGAACTGGTCACCCGAGATAATTCATGGTAAGTTCCGAGAGGTGTTCCCGATACTCTCAAGCTGGCGACAAGAACCAAGGGAATTTTTAGAGACAATGGGAATAGTTTCACCCAATATAGTAAATAAAACCAACTGAACAAATAAATGGGAAAACCAAACTAAATATGGTTTTCAAACTTCACATCATTTACACTACAATAAAAAATACAACAACTAGATAACAAAGATACACAATAAAAATGGAACTGAACCTGAAACAAATACATATCCATTTGACCTTGAGGGTCACTCTCCAATCCAAAACCAACTATCTCCTCAGGAAATGGAACTCGAGTCGAAGCCTGAAACAGAAAAAAAACAAGAGAAAACTATATGTGCGAGTGTTAAAATCCAGTAGGTATGCCCAAATAATTCTATTACTGATGAAAACTCCTTAAATAAATATACATAGATTTTTAGGTTTGAAATAAAATTTAGAAATATACATTTTCTCATACTTTTCATTTTTAAGAAAAAAAATCACAATCATAATCCATTTCCCTCATGTTTTATAATATGGATCAAGGGAATAAGGGAAAGAGAGACCAAATAAGAAATGCCCTTTTTTCATAATAGTGAAAAAGTGGAAATACTTATTCATTCAAAAAACCCTTCTTGAAAACCTTTCTAACAATCCACACATTCACCATTTTGTAAGAAAGCACAATGACTGTGTAAAAGAAATATATATCTACATAATGAGGGAAATTGAACTAACCATTCTAGTATCAAAGAAACACGATAATACCTAGGAACTCATAGGAGAACCAGAACATACTATACATGTGACTCATCCCGAAGGCATGACCTACTCGATGACATCATAACACCCAAACACCCGATCATTTCCCTACATTTCCTGGCCGAGGGACCCAATCCCATATAAATGATAAAAAAATAACCCCTACTATGAGCAACTAGCTAGTAAAATAACATATAATAGTGCATCAAATGTTCTCTGAATTCCTCTTTACTATGATAGGTTCCCATGCTATGTTCACAAAGGGGTGTTCCAAACAATTGAAGCAATAATCCATACATATATGTCATCATAAAATTAAATAACCGACACCACCCTGACCACCTCAAGGGTAGTCACTTTCTTTAAAATAATTATTACATAAGGGAGGTCCCATGCTAATGACCCTCCCATATCATGATCAACCAACAAGGAAATTAACCTAAACCAAGAGGGGTTTTCCAAATAATCATTCCAAAATTCCAAACAAGCCTTACAACATTTTCACACATCAAACCTATTCATAAATAACCATGCACAAACACTTTTTAAAACCAATCAATTTAGAAAACCATTTGAGAAATACTAATCATCCTCTTTAAATGTCACAATTGCATTCATGAGATCAAAACATGTTTCTAAAAATTATAAACCACTTGAAAAGGCCAACCGTGCTAATTATCAAGCACGTGGTGTGAAAAATTTAACAAAACCCACACCACATATTCAAAATAATTGTGAAACCCACCACATTTCACATAGATCAATTAATCTAAAAATAATATACCACTATTTAGATATCAAGAAGGGTGATAAAAACAAGAAATCAATAAAATAATAATTTTAATTGTAATGTGAAAAGGGATCGTAACTCATATGATGAATAGCTTTCGGAATCTGGTGTAAAACCTTTTTCACACCTCAACCAAACCCAAGGGAGGCTAGTTCCAACCTCAAGGATCCCATAGAAAGAAAAACCCCCCAAAAAATGAGCAACCCTAGCCAAGATAATATTCCAACATGGCCCCTAGGTTTAGTGAAGAAAAGGAAAATTGAAATAAATCAAAGGAGAAGTAGGAATCCTTAACCTTTTGATTCGGGTGAAGAATCACCAAGAAAACACCTTGTATCCCACATAGAGAGGATTGGGGGTGCCAAAAACCCATATAGTAGGAATTTAGGGTGGAGGAGTTTGAATGAGGGGCCCAAGGGGAGAAACCCCAATTAAAAAGAATGGAAAACCCCAAAATACCCTTTCCTGAGTGGGTCACATGGTTATCTCTCACAATTTAACAAACCACATGCAAACAGTGTGATTTCCCACTGTCTAGTACTAGATGAGCTGAACACTTTGGATATATGGTTAGTTAAATCATGAACCAGATGTGAGATCCCATTCAAACTTACTGCAAGGTTAAACAAACTGTTCACCCTAACCGTGCATCCTAGAAAAGGTCCCCAAAAATCATTTTTCACCCCAAAACTCATCTAACTCAAGTGGATAAACCATCCAACAAACATACCCGAAAAAGAGGTTCCACTAGGAGTGTTACAAACTCATTCTCCATACCACCTCCTCATCATAAATTTCATGGTAACAAAGAATAGATCTAAAAAAATATCTCAAAACCTCCAAAACATAAAATTTAAATCTGGAACACCCAAAACTCGGAAGAAAAACTAAGAGACAAATGATAAGCCAATAATAAGGACAGAATAAAAAATTTGAGCGTGAAAAAATAAGATTCATTATTATCCCTAAGTAAAGTAAATTATTAGAATTTAACATGATAGATTTTATTTATTATAATCCCTTGTAATTAATTTATTATATTTAATTTTATCACGAGTTTACTTTTACCCACAATATAGTCTTGAGAATTTTCCAATTATGTTTTAATTTTAATTAATTAATTAATTATTTAATTGTGTGTGATGAATTTAATTAAAAAATAGAGTCTTCGCATCGACATTTTTTATCCTTCAATTTCTAGAAGTGTCTGTGTGCCTAGTTTCAAGTTTGGTATTGATTTTTTGAACTCCCAAGACCCCCCGTTTATGTTATAGTATTTTATGTAATATGATGAGGATGGTTTAATTCATAGACCATGCCAAGCTAAGGGGAAATACAAATGTGAAGTGAACAAACTGGATGAGGATGACCTACATCATGACTCAAGCTACGACTCGGGTATGATACCCCTAGGTCATGGATAATCCATTGAGTTTAAATGGATCAACCAATATTATATTCTCAAGACTGGTTGTGTATTTTTCTTTCCTTTTTTCATTTGTTTATTATTTTATGCATTTTAATGAAATCAAGAAACCCATAAAATATTGGATAGTAAAATGTATAAATATGAGATGGATGTATTTATATTAATGTTCAGTTGTGAGTACAACAATATAGAATGAAGAGATTAATAGAAATGGAGTACATTCAGAATGAAAAATATAAATACCATCAAATAAATATTAAGTCTCAAAATGTCATCCATAATTTAAATTTGATCAAAATTAGTTGTTTAGGATGCTTATCATCCAATGTAGAGGGCGCCTCCGACTACTAGAGATTTCTTATGAAAGTGATGGTTTGAATTAACTAAAGATGAAAGAAATGAATTAATAAAAAATATATTGTTTCTAAATTATATAAAATCATTGAATTAATCATGTATATGAATTTAGAAGCTGGGACTTCACTGAACAAATCAAGGAGTCATGAGTTCATGTGGCTATCTAGTCAAAAGTCTACCTTGAACTCTTTGAGCTTTTGCATAACCATAGATTTCATAATATTTGAGTAAGTTTAATGATAATTTCCACTGGAATACTCAAGTGAAAAATTATTATAATTATAGTTGAGAGGGTTTCCATAGTTAAATAAAATGTTTAGAGAATTTTAATGATTTAATGAATTAATGAATAATGTCTAAATCAGTCGTCAAGATGAAAGTAAAATCTTCTAGATTTGTTTTGTAGAAAACTTTAAACAATAATTTTTTTTTTGATAATATTGGAAAAATAAAATGTCCAAACTGGTATGAATTTCTAGAGGGTAGTATAAGATATTGCACAAAGTATTAAGATATCATAAATTCAAGGTGTTGGAGTCCTCAAAACCTATTATGCTACAATAAAAAGCAGGGGTGTAAAAATATTGTTGGACACACATGTATAACTCATATAATGGTCAATTCATAGTTTTCTCATCAATTTATGATGTGAGTTATTGATACAACATCACTACATGAATAATTTTACATGTTGTCTCATCACCAAGAAGCTTTTGAGCAAAAATTGAAGTGAAAATATGAGTAGGTGATGGTTTACATTGGATACATGTATATGTGAAATGGGGTCATGTTCTTTAAATACATCTAATTATTACATAATTTCACCTATATACTCAATTTTTTTAGATTACAAATTGAATAGTTTTGAGAAAAGAGTTTCATTACCTATTTGGTAAGGTTCTCTATGTAAATAATAATTTAAATAATGTATAATATTTAACTCTTAAGATGAAAAATTTGAAAGATAAAGAGAAAAGGATAATTTAAAGATCAATGATAAATGCACCTTTGTAAAATCATTCATCTAAATAGGTATTAAACAAGAGGTTATTTTCTTTTCATATTGTGAAATAATGTCTAGGGAAAATAAATTCAGAGAACTGAATTAAATAATAAAGTACTTGCTTATTCTTTAGTGAATATTCATCCATATATGTATAGATTATGTTGTATTTATTGGGTATTAAATATAATATTCCATTCACATATGTTTATTTAAATACAGTAACCAAGTAAGTATGGAAATTATACTATAAGTAAGGTGTGTTCTCCAAGAATATGGGAAGGGTGGTTCTTATGTTAGTGATGAGAAGCATAATACTTTTAATGTCCCAATAAATGAATCACGGGAAATATATAATGAATATAAAAATGTAAGACTTAATAACCAAGTTTTGGAAAGATAATTCTTTCTCAAGTGAAACTAAAAGAGGATGTCAAGGATATACCTATTATGGAAATTAAATAGTTAGACACCTTAGGTATTATCAACGTATATGCTAATTTAGTTTTAACAAAGAAATATTTAGAAATAAAGGTATTTTAAAAGAATTTGGAATTAGTTTATCTAGAGAGCATGAACTATTCCAAGGGTAATCTAGTGGTAAATATACTTTATTAGATTCCTTTACATGAATTTTACGGAATTTCAAAGTGAATTTTGGCATATTCTTGGTATAAATATATATTATTCTTCAGGTTGGAATGCCTAAGAATATCTTGAGTAGGAATTTTTCAATCATTATAATGTGTTGTGGAATAATTAAAAAATTCACATTACCTTATCCACTTCAAATAATTATTCTAATTATGGGGATTGATGAGGAGTCAAACATGTTAACATTGATAAAAAAACATATTTTCGAGTAATTACTATATTAACATTTTTTTATACACATTATAAACATGATGTATGTATAATGAGATTCCATTTTGAAACTTATATACATTTACGAAATTAAATTCTTTATAAAACATACACCACAAATAATGACATTATCACCTAATGATATGCCATCTATAATTTTAAATGGATATAATATGAATTTATTGTATTATGTATGTCCATTATGTCATAAGAACATTTGTTTATAAGCAAAGTGTCTGGTAAGGATATAAACAAACATTAATTAAAAAAAACAAAGTGTATTTTAACTAATGATCCTAAATTTTTCTAAGTGTATTAAAAAATTCCCAAAATAGGAAGGTGGAATTCAAGTGATAGAATATATTTCTATATAATGGTGCATATATCAATTTGATATAGTGGGAGCTATATTGACTTGGTTTTAGTCAATTTCAATAATTACCAATTAGTTGGAATATAAACGAGTTCGTCAAGAAGTGTCAAAGGAGAATGTTCTAGAGACAAAAATTTTGTAGGAAGGTAAAAACCATAGTGACGTTTTATATTCACTGTAGCTGGTGATACATTATTCATTGAGAATAATAATTCCTACGAGTAAAGATGTATATATAAATTATCTAAGATTGGAAAGATTAAGTAAAATTCAAAAATGGCTTCCATGAATCAAAGTACAAAGGGATTATTATTTGAATATTGTGGTGGGAATTAAAATGAGACTATACATGGACAGTACATGATTTTTACAAATAATGATAGATTGTTAATACTAAGTTATTATGATTAATTTTATTAGAATTTTACTTATCATATCTAACTTCTATGATAATTATATTAGGAATTGGATGTCAAGACCACTAATCATGGATGATGTTTATATGTGGCAATCATAAAGGGATGGTGACATCATATAATTCCAATAAGGGGAGTAAGTTAATGAAAGATTTTTCTATATTGAAGTATCAAAAATATCATAGAATGTTCATTTATAATGAATCGTTTAAATGAGTCTACAAGTGGTTAGTGGGGGATCCATGTTTTTCCCTGTAAAATATGTTTTGTATAAAATAAAAAAAACTCTTGGTCATATATTCAATTAAGACTAAGATAAAAGTAAATATATTGAGATTGGATTTAAATATCAACCTAATTTATAGAGAACATGATCTACTAAGGTAGATCTAGATGTTTCATAGACCTAGTCAATCATACATATACTAAAAAGGTAATGAAAAATAAAAGTTGGATTAATTTGAGAGAATAATCATTACCAATGTCACATGGAATACATCTCTCTAAGAATACATGCATAGGAATATGAGGAGATTAAAGTGGTGAATTTAATTACATATGCTTTATTGATGGATCAAACAGATATGGAGTGTTATGTACTTAAAGTAATATTGTTGACATATATTTTATATTAGTAAAAATATCAATTATATCGAGGAGAACTTAAAGGGAACCAGTTAGAACTTTAAAATTATACTTGAGAGGATGTACGAAGGATATATACCTGGAATGTGGAGAGAAAGGGATACTAGTTATTTAAGGGACACAAACAATCATTCTTATAGATCAATATGATATTATATCATGGTTAGGATATGTTAATGAGTGAGATAATCTCATACAAGGCAACGATAGTCATATCTACAAATATTGACTATGATGAAACTTCTATGGAAGATAAAGAAGAAGTGTAAAATATGAAATTATTTGTCCCAATTCTTTGGATTTCACCATGTAAGTAATGTTTTATCATTATTATTTTTCTATTACTCATAGTAGATGAGATGGAAAGTTTGAACAGTAGAAAAAGGGAGATAATGGGGGATTCCATCTCTTGAGAATTTTTACTCAAGGAGGTGAGGTCCCACATAGAATAATTTCCATGTAGTGGAGATATGGAAAACCAAGAAACTAAATCCATGAATTTATAGAAAAATGATATTAATAATGTGAGAGGTAACAAGTATGGTTAGCATTTGGATCTAGTGCATATGGTAGTGTTGTAATTGTCGATTCCCTAGGCCCAACTAAAAAGTTCTTAAGGATTACCATTTCATGTGTACAATAAGATATTCATGATGTACACTTAAAATTATAACGTATCCATTTCTTCACCCACTATTTAAATTGTAATTTCAACATATTAATTTTCATATCAAAAGGATATAATAGATCCCAGAATATACTGAGAACCTTGAACTACTATGACATTAATCTAAAAAAACACCTAATAATCTAGATATATTATACTGATGGGACATAGTTGATGTATGACTATCAATTTTTGGGGGCTCATAACCATTGAGACTTCTTCTTATGAAGTTTTCACTTGGTGATCTATGGTAGGTGAGATCATGAGGACATACCTTCCAATAGGAATTTTTTTCAAGTGTCATCGGTTAACATATCTACCAGCATGTGTATTGGTATCTGGAATTGAGATAATTATCAATGTGTACCATTTAATTGCATACTTTTATTCAAGGAAAAACAGTGATAGTGAAGTCATTTAAAGGTAGCTTGTGTTGGGTGTTTCATTTGTAGTATGAAAATGGATAAATGATCATGATATAATTTTTCACTTCTGATTTGAGGAAGTAATATATATCAGGCATGGTTGATCAGGATAGTAGTACCTTCATAAATCCTTGTCCAAGTTAGTTGGAGGTAATTCTATCTTGTTAGATCAACAAACAATAAAGCAAGAATTTATGATGAAATTAGTCTTCTTCCTCTTTTATGATATATTTAAAGACAAAAATATTCTATTACACAGTACATGTTTTTAGGTTGGTTTTCACTACTATGACTATACCTTATATATTTAGGGGACTTGATGGGTTTCCCAACTCCACTATTTTTCTATTAATACTATTCATTTCTATCGAGATAAGGGCCGAGAGGGTCATACATAATACTGTATTCAAGAATATTCCAGAATTTGGTGAATGATTAAATAGAACATGGTGGGACCCCCCACGAGGTCCAATATTTGTCCATGTTATAAATCATCAATGAATTAATGAATTAATTATTATTTGACTATAGAATAATTTTGTTTATTTTTTTATTAAAAGAAAACATGAAAAATTTATGGAACAATAGAAAAATATTATACGAGTGAATATTATTTAATATTCCAGGTTTGTTTAATATTAGCTGGACTTACGAGTTGAGTTAAATGACTTGGTTTTATCATGTATGATATTTAATATATATTATAGGTATGTGATAAAATATAAATAATATTTATGACATAATTTAGTTCATTATAATTATTTATTTATTTCTTATTTAGTGGGTGATGTGTTTCTGGGGGCTAGGGAAACCTATTAGATATATTGAACCTACTATTATTTAAGTAGGAGAGAGGAGATCATTTCTATTTGATGGTAATTATAATTAAATGAGAGTCTCTATCTCCTATAACCTTCTAGAGAGAGAATATATCTCCGAGCATTGATCCAATAACACCTTCAATAGATCGAAGGAATGAGATCGAGGTGATCTTTGTGGAATGGATTGATTAATCAGAGATCCACACTAACACCTAGAATTAAATAAATAGAAAGCACACCGATTTTTGGATAATGTCTTTATGATGTAGAGGGGTCTTGATTTGGATCCTTTGATCAAAAATTGTTGGAGACTAGCTACAGTTGATCGTGATTTGTTTTGAAGAAGGTTTCTGTTCATTTTTAATTTTCATGCTTTGTTTAATTTACATGATAACCTAAAACCTATACCTTGGGCCCATATTTCTAGAGATGACATGTTACATCACTCCATTGATGATTTTTTTAAATCCCCATCCCACTGGATTTCACTACATGCCCCAGTACCTTTAATATGATTATCAAAACAATTTTTTTCCACAAGACAATCATATTATAAAGGGAATAGTTGTTTTTATATTATAATTATGATTAAATGAAATATCATTGTAATTTATTCATGTTACGTTTCCTATAATTTTATGATGATCATGGACTACACTGATATAACTCAAGATGATGGGCGAGCCTGATATATCTCATATTGAATGGTGAGCCTAAGATAGCTCTCCCATGCATTGGGTAATGTGATAGAGTTTGTTAGATTAAATTTATTAATAAGTGAATATTAGGATTGGGGAATATTAGTAACATCAAATAGTTGAACAAGTTACCCAGATGGATGATACACTAATGAGAATTTTTGAATTATGTTGCTTATGTTATTCCAGGATGAAATTATGATGCCCCGTGATACCAACATAGTTTCACTATGAATTTTATCATTTTTAATGGATTTTATAAACAAGATTGGATTCAAATGGTTCATATCTGTTTACTCATTTTACACTTGTCTTATAGTAAATCTTTATAAGATGAATATTGTTTTATAATCCAGGTATTTATAGGTATGAATTCTATTCAAATATCATTAACCACATTGGTTATGTTTTAATATCCTAATTATTATCTTATGCATAAATAAAATCATCGATTGAAATATCATTTTCATAGAATAATGATAATATGTTATCATCCTTTAATATGTCTATATTTTCAATGGTTATAATGACTGATATTATGAAACATATATCTAGAAGGGTATCGTGTGTAGATAATTTATTAGGAGATGTTGTAGTCTTATTTTGGAAGTAGAAATATAGTGTATAAGTGTAAAATGTCCATTTATGAAAATGATATTAGTTATTTTACATGAAGTTTTTTTACTCATTCATTAATGCACAAAAACATAAATTTATTATGTATGTATTTGACTCAATGTCAGCATTTTATTTTTTAATTATGGATGATTAATATTAGGTCATTTCAATTTGTATTATTAAACTTTGTAAATAATATTTTTAACATCATATTTTAGTGTATGGGTCTCAGGATTTTATAATTGGTAACTAAAAAGGTTTTAGATAAGTTTATAGGTTAGGAACTTATCGTACGAGGTTAATTTTAGAGTTAAGGGAACCATTATCTGTAGATAAGTTTAAGGATGATCATATGTTTTTTTATAAATTTCATTTTGAGGTTTTAAGTGAATATATTTTATAGTGAATATAAAAATTATGGGATATTTTTATTGGGTTTTAATATTTCATTGATTTATATGTAAACCTTAAGTTTAAAATGTGATTCATTTGGAAAATATTCAAGATGAATTTCATTGGGTATATAAGTTGAGATAAATGGAAAACCATTGATGTTAATATGTTCTTTGATTTTGATGAAATTATGTTTTTGGGAATAAATGGGTTATCATAATTTGGTGTCATGAATTTATATATCCATTAGATTGAATAGTTATTGGCTGAATATTTGATTAATTTAATTTTTATGAAGTTTAATATATTGGGAACATTATATGATTCATATAAATAGAATACTATTTTCTATGATAGGATTTTACACGAGGAATAATGATTGAGATAATGTGTAGAAGAATATATTTTTGTTATTTTTTACACTTATTAAATATAATTAGGGAAATGATTAGTATATGTTGAATAATATTTTATTGGGGTATATACATGTTTTGTATATAACATTATGGGTGATTAATGTCATTTAATGATAAATGTTAAGATGATCTTGGAAGAGTATGAGATAAAATATTTATGATTTTGTGTTTCAAATTTGGTCAAAAGTATTATCAAATATTATTAAGGCTATTAATTTATGAAATAAATTATATTGAAATTTTGGTGTTGCGTTTTTTTTATTTTAGAGATTAATTTATGAATGATTATTCAATTTGGTGTTGGTTAATTGGTAGAACATGTGGAACAATTTTCCATCATTGTTTGGATATTTTAATCCATTAAATGTTAATGTATGCATATCATGGAATAAAAATCTATATGTTTACATATCATATTTGAGGAAGTAGGGGTTAAAAATTGCTCAAAATAAAAATTGAGAAATTTTGGGAAGAAATAAACAAAGTATATTCTATCAAAATCTATATATTGATGGTTAGGTAATTAATCAAACTAAAAAATAGGAAGATGGATTTATCAAGACCGATGTGTAGAATATTACATAGTAACAGTGGTAAACATTAAGATGCTCACTCATGTGCATGATTCTCAAAATTGTAAATGATTTTTTTAAAATTATTTTTAAAATGATAATTTTCATAATCTTAACATAATCATTAAAGTCCTTTTCAAATGGAAATTTTAATATGTTGATTAGGAAATATTTTTTTTCAACATATTTATATTTCCTATTCACTTCATAAAAATGATTCTGAGAATTTTTAAAACCATTTTTTCATACAAGATATAAAAGTGTGAGGAAACAACTTATTTAAGTGGGTATAGTATAAAACATTGATATTTTTTATTATATTATGTCTTTTATAAATTATTTTTATGTGGTAGATTGTGAATCAAAAAAACATGAAATTACATGACTAATTCATATTCAAAATAAAATAAAAAATATATAAATTTTATTAAAATTAAATATAAAATGTGAAAAATAATTTCTAATTCTGATATGAAATATTATTGATTCTCATAAACTAGTTTTATTTTTTTTGTTTATGAGATATATATTTTTCATATATGATAAGTATATAAATTTATTCATTATATTAAAATTATGAAAAATTAATATTCAGACATGTTAAAAATTAATCCATTTGTTATCAATTTTTTATGAATGATAATAAAATCATTTTAAGGTATAATGAGATTTTTTTCTAGAAAATTGCTTTTAGGCATGAAATGTGTTTTTATCATATTGAATTAAATTAGTTACTAGTAATGAATGATTTTAATTAAATTAGTAGATAATAAATTAAATATAATATATGGACATTTATCTAATGGTTTTTACTAGGCATGGAATGAGGTTAAAATGATTTTATGCATAAAAATACATTTTCTCTAAAAAATGGGTTTTACACTTTTTATGCACAAAAATTAAAATTAAAATTTTCCACCTATAGGAATTTAATACTATAAAATTTATTAAATATTTGTATTCATAATAATTAATATTGTTTAACATGCTAAACATAATTATTTTTCATTATTAACAGTAACCATAATAAATATTTAACACATCAGTAAAGGGTTAAATGGCATAAAAAGGTTAATGTTATAGGATAATGCATCAAAATATATACAATTATTAACATAATGTAAATGTATGTGTTTCTATCATCCATAATAACTATAAATTATAAAATATGTAATTTTTTTCCACTTTAGTTTGATTTTGATATATATAATATTTTAAGTTATGAATAATTAAAATATGTCACTATCATTATTTTAATACTTGTATTAAGTTTTAATAAGAATAGAAATATGTTATGAATGGTTAAAATGGTTATATAAAAATGGAAAAATTATTATTATTATCATTATAATTTATTATTTGTTTTTGGTAATGGTATAATTATCTCTAAATTTTAAGCATTGGTGATGAAGCACTTGTACATACGAGTGAAAAATTAATGTAAATAGTTTAATGAAAATTAAAGTTGATGTATTTTGTATTAGAAAAAATATTTAATGTTTATTATAAAAAATGAAATTTATTTAGGTTTTTTAAATATTAAATTTTGAAATCCATAGTCCTATTGATGTTTTTAATGTCAATTTTTTTGAATATTCCTGAAAAGGACATGAATAATATTTTATGTTAAAGGATATTAAATTATTTATTTTAATAATCAGAAAAATATTATAATTTTTCAGGGGAATTTATAATGGATATGAATATCCTTCATTTTCCACTTATAATCTAATTAAACTTTTATAATGAAAATATTGAACCATAAAAACTATGTTTTTTCTTACCAATGTTATGGGAAAATGTTACAATGAGTGAATTAAATTAAGAGAAGGTTCTAAATTCCACAAAATAATGTATAAATAATATATTATTAATTTAGTTCATTTTTGGCCACATTATATTCTATGTTATGTTACATTGAATATATTTTACATGAGTTAGACACATATTATATATTAATATTTCATGCATTTACATGATTTCCACCCACTTCACATATAAAATGGAACCTCTTATCCCCTGTTATAAACACATTGTTGAGCCACATATATTGATTATAAACAACCAAAAACTATTATGGACTTCCCAAAACATGTGTATGAGGTGTTATTTATATTAATAGAAATCCCCAATATGATAAGCTATATTTTTTATACATTTTTTTTCATGATTTAATAAATAAATATACACATAATAGAATCACACGAGATAGAGAGGCCTAATTTCATTGGGTAATTGGATACATGTCATAATAAGTTGAAATAAGGATAAAACAAAACTACATAATTCTCTATAACATTCCCTTAAATTCCTTTGAACTTCAAATACTACATGAGATAACCATAAGATTTAAATTAAAAAGAGATGAGATATAAATATTATTAATGGAACAATCAAATCATAACATTATGAAAATTAGTACATGCTATTCTAGAAGAATAACATAATGACATATAAGTGTGAGAATCAAAATATTGATCATTGATGAATGATATAAGTTGATAACATCAAGGCGTTATATGAATGTTCCGGCAACATAAAACAAGAGATCATAAGCTTAAGTCAATGCTATTCACCAAGACATTATATCATATTATGATTATACTGGACACCGTTGATCCATACTTGGTATAATTAGAGATAAATTCATTACACAATATAATGAAGTGATAGATAATTCATGTCCCACCCATCACATTCTTGTTGTGTACAATAATTTTTGTGTCATGAAGATCACACAACATAAGAACACCTTTAATATCCTTTAATCCCACATTTATGGAGTGAGGATAACATAAATAGATGTACCAAATCAATGATGTTTTTTATATTTACGTGATTACCCTTAACTATAATTTGTTATGGGTTTTCACAATACAATATTTGGGCATGTAAAAATAACAGGATAATTTCGAAACTTAAATGGGTGTTAATGTAATGAACCAACTCAGGTTACCCTCATAATTGGAACCCAACCTATTCTATCACATACCCAAAGGGTGTTTTCGATCCCCACAAGTTGGCGAAAATCACCCTGGAATCGAATAAATAACAAAATGGAAATATTTATCCCAACCTGAAAAAACACATAGAATATATATATACGGAGAAGGAAGGAAACTAGGAAAGCTAATAAATATATTCGATAACTATAAGAAGACTTTGGAAAGGAAACAACTATAAAATTAGCCAAAATATCTCAAAGACAAGTCCAACTGCAAAGGACCAAAACCAAATAGCTTCTTCATGTGATAGTGATGAGGATCTCCCAACATCTCACCACCAGCTACCTAACTCAACTAACATGAAACCTCACTTCCCAACTATGGCACCTTGCCTTTCCATACATTGGAATAAATACAAAGGTGTACATACTACCGAAGGGGTGCTTAGGGTGTGAGCTAATAGGCTCAATAGGATCTCACCCAAGTGTTCCATAACAAGTCTTTATATATCCATTCATGTATTCTCATTTGAAATCAAACATGGCATGATAAATAGAAATATAGTTTTATAAAAAACATGGAAAATATTTCTCTGTTTCATAGTTCTAAAACAAAATCAAGTATATCAATTTAAAATCACATTTTCCATACCATCTTTCATAAGAATCAAAAAGAATATCAAGACTAAAACAGAACAAATACATGTTGTAAAAAATATTAGTAGTAGTACAGGTATCACAAAACCAAGGAATATAATAGGTTAAGATATCATACTACTCATTCCATAGTCAATAAAGTACAAAATTTGGTTCCTATAACATAATCTTAATAATCAGTGGAATATCCCATGAGTAAAGCCACCCTAACAATGTCAATATCACCCCCCTAAAACAATAGGCATAGGAAACTTGGGAAATCCCCATGAGAAAACCTCCCGATAAACACAAAATAGTGGACGATGACCTCCAGCTAAACCTTCCACCTAAGTACCCAAGTTAACCCATGTTCTCATTTTCAAAATTCATTCCAATCATATGACAACCATTTCAAAACCATTTCACAATCCCATTTCAATGATTTTAAAAATACCCATGTTCTTTCCATTTGTCAACAACTAGGGGAAAACCATTTATATTAAAAAACTCTTTCCAACACACAAAAAAATCATTCCAATTACTTATATAAATCTATTTATAAAATATAAACAATAAGTTTCATCAATATAGGTGAGATATAGAACCACCTACCTCAAAAATCAGGTCTCACAATCTCAAAATGGGATCCATGAACAAAAAAAACCCAATTATGTCTACAAAGGCCCTTAAATTCAATACATATCTCAAGATATATTCAATTTAGAAACAAGGGGTCGAAGGAAATGAGGAAACCCACATACCTCAAAATTGAAAACCTGCCACATCACAACCAACAAAGGAATGACCAATAGAATGAGATCATACAATAGATCTAGAAGAAGACATGAAGAAACACCGATATAGACCAATGAATACAATAACACCACTTAAGGGTGTTACCATGATCAGTGGTAATGAATAATTGAAAAGGTCACTTACCAAGAGAGATGCACCATAACCGAAATGAAGATCGAACACTGAACGGATTGATCAGTATGTAACTGTGTCTCCAAAAATCACCAGAGAAGAACCTTGGGTTGATATAAAAGGAGAACTGGTGGCCGAATGGACACCCAAAACCTGAATGAGTCCCTAAAAATCACTACTCTATAAATTAAACAACATATAATACCATTACATTTCCTGAAACCCATGATGCACAAATACACCGCAAAACGCATCACCTAAAATTAAAATCAGGTCTTAAAAAAACTCACGACATGTAAAAATTCATCCCGTCATGTCACCATTTATAGAATGAATCCTTTTTAGTGAATGCACTAAGAAACCATTACATGGTGTGTAACCTAGTTACACGATGTGAAATTCTCCTGCAACCTACATAAAATATAGAAAGAAACTTCTAAAGATTCTATGCCAAAAAGGGAACATGGAGAGAGGAAAAAATATTCCCAATAAAGGTAATGGGATGCTAAAAACTCCCAAACATAAATAATTTCTATCCCTAGGAAGTCTTGTGGAATATGTATTCCTTGAAAAAAATGAGGTTACTACTCCCTCATCAATGACTCACATTACTAAGTCTCATTAGAATATGATATGTGTTTCCATAAAACTCCAACCAATAGAATCGACTTCCCATGCATGAATTTCACTTGAGAGTCAATAATCTAAACTAGTTTCTCCAAAATAGAAACATCTATCTATAAATCAATTTCTTCCAAACTCAGAACATGAGCGGGATCGGGATGATACTTCCAGAGTTGAGATATGTGAAAAACATCATGAATACCTATCAAATGAACTATAAATGCTAACTTATATGCAACCTGACTTAGCTACTCAGTGACCTCAAATGATCCAACATAACTCAGAGCCACTGCTTTCCAAGCCGACTGTGACCCAACTGAGGAGAAATATTCAAGAAAACCCTATCACCAATGTAAAAATCCAAAGGTTTCTCCCACCGATCTACATAAAATTTCTATCGAATTCAGGCTGTGACCGGATTTCTATGTACATCATAAATCTTTGTTGGCATCTCCTGAACCAAACTGGGTCCAACTAATGTTACTTATCCCACCTCATCCAACAAAAAGGTGATCTACATGGGTGACCATAAAATGCATCAAAGGGATCCAGTATGATTGACGACTGATAATTGTTGTTGTAAACAAACTCGACTAGTCTCATATGGAAATACTAGGATCTATAGAAGTCCAATACACATGCATGAAGCATATACTCCATGATCTGAATCACTCACTCCATCTCACCATTTATCTGTGGATGGTAAGTTGTTCTCAAATTGACTTGATTTCTCATCACCTCTTGAATAATCCTCTAGAACCTTGAGGTAAACCTAGAATCCCTATTTGAAAAAATGGCAGAAGGACTCCCATGTAACCTAAAAATCGTATGAAAATATAGAATACCCATATCTTCAAACATAGTGGTACCCTTGATCCAAATGAAATGAGAATTCCTCATTGACTAATCAACAACTACCCGGATAGCATTCCTCCCTCAGTGAGTCCATGGTAATCCAACAAAAAAATCCATGGAAACCTTGTCCCATTTCCAAAATGGCACTAAATGAATCTAAATAAAATCAAAGAATTTCAAGTGCTTTGCCTTTATCCATTGGTAAGTGTAACAACGAGACACATAATCTGCAATGTCACACTTTATACCCAACCAGTAGAATTTTCATCTCATGTAATAATACATCATCATAGTGCCCAGATAAATGACCCATGAAGAGATGTGATAATTAAACAAGACTGAAATCTTTACAGATGTTGGAAAAAACAACTCACTTCCCAAAGTGGAGAATACCATATGAAGAGAAAGACTAACCAGAAATGGTCTCCCCACCATAAATGTAACACCTGAATATTTTTATGAAATATTTTAAATAATTCTAATTCTTAAATATCTTGAATTGCACACAATCACGAGTTTAAACTAAATGTGATATACCATTAGTATAAAATGACCATTTTAACCTAGCTATTAGGGTAATGGTAATAAATACAACTAATGAAAATTTATGGTGAATTCATTGGCTACTAATATTTTAAAATTTTAAATTAATTATATATTTCTATTTTTGTATTAATAAATTTATTGAATTACTATTATTTAATTAAATTAATGAAATATATATGATATATACTTAATAAAATATTTGTGATATTCATCCAATATATATTTTTTGTCATAGGGTATGAATAAACCCTATTTAATTATAAAAACGTATATTTTTTCAAAGGGGATATTTTTCGCCTTTTAATGGTGAACCCCTTTAAAATTAAGATTTTTAAACATTTACAATTTATATATGACAACATAAACATGTTTTTTTGAACAAGGATATAAAATTTTACTTTGGCTGATTTTTTGATATTTTTTTGATAACATTTAATATTTGATGAAAAGTAAAAAGTACACTAAATATTAATTTAAAAAAACTTTTTTCACCAAAAAAATTTATATGTTTAAATTATAATATTGAATGGATTTAATGTTTAAATAGAATATATTTTTATCATCAAATATAATTTATGTCATTATCATTAATTTTATAATGAATTCAGGTGTAAAAATAATTCAATATTTTAAAATGATTTAACTTTTAAGTCATGTTCTCTCTTTCTAACAATGTGATTAAGTTTAAAAAAATTACTAAAAATTATGTGATTTGAATTTTGAAAAATGGATTCTATATTTGGAACCATTAAGTCCAAATTATGTAAATCAATTACCTTTATTTTTTGGGCATTATGAATTGTAACTTTGGTAATTTTTATTAATGCGATAAAAGGATAAATCAGGTAATTAAGAGTAAAAATAATATCATGAAATTATCCTAAAACTTGTCTTAATATCATTGGATGAGTGTTTATTGATATAAATAATCTTTGGGTTGAAATGGTGTCTTTTGGAATCCACTTAGATGAGATTAGGTCATTTAATTTAATTTATTTAATGAAAAGTTCAATTTGTCTTAATCAACTTTTAATAACTATATAATTTTTAATATAAGGTTATACAAGAAGATAAATTAGATTATAAATATTAATTTTAAAGATATAATGTTTTTCTTTATCATGATAATTTATTTTTTAATATTTAGGAATTAAATAATTACATTAAAGACTTATACTTTAATGATGGAGAAATTATTTAATTAATGAGAAATCAATAAAATAATAATTATTAAAATGATAATAACCATTTAAAGACACAAACACTTGACCAAATATTATTGGTCGAGTATATATCGACCATAACCATCCAAGGGTTGATTTATTGACCATTTGGAGCCTTGAATAAGAGATTATGACATTATTTTATTTAAATTGATGATAAACCTGTCACATTCATGTTTTAATAAGTATAATATTTTTAATGATCGATTCTAGAGAAGATATATTTAATTATAATAATTATTATAAAATATATAGGATTTATATTTTTATAGTAATTTTATTTTTAATTTTTATTAAAAAATAAACATATTATATAATTACACAAAACTGTTTTAATAGTTATTTTATTAAGGTAAATATCAAATAAAGGTTATTGAAAATATTAAAATAAATATAATTTTGGATAATTAATATGTAAAATGAATTTTAAATATGACCTTGAGTTTATATTAATATAATAAAATAGTTTTTTCGAATTTAACTTGTTATTATAATATTTTTAAAAATAAACTAATTGAATAGTGTCAAAATTGAAATTATTGATTGTTTATCAAAATAATGTTTTATTAATTTTTTTAAAAAATAATAAAACTTTTTTCAAAAATATATAATATTTATTATATGGTTGAAAATGATCTAAGGTATTTATTTATGGTCTAACTGATATCATGTAAGTAAATATTTCACCATTTTAATATTGAAAAATTTGTTACCCTAGTTAATAATTTAATTGAATAACAAAGTGTTAGTTAAAATGATAAGGTTTAAATTGACAGAAAAATTTTTCTACAATTTATATGTTTATTATATTACAACCATATCAAATTTCAATTAAAAATTAGGAAATTTTGGGGGTTTTTGGATGGGGTTTTATTTATTATATATTAATATTTTTAGAGATCCCAAAAGTGCCCCCACCTCAATTATAAAAGGGAACCTCCTCCCTCACCTATTCATTTCACTTTGAGCCTTAAATATTGTCCATCACCTAAAAATTTCCATTCTAACTTACCTAGTTACATTCTACAAGTTTTCTTCTTCTTCAAAGACCAACTCTAGTGCTTTAATAAGAGATTTACAGGGAGCACGTTGAAGAAGATGTAATCTTCTCTACCTATTCTTTCAAACTTTTTTCTTATTACATTTTATCTTCATGAGTTATTTCATTATAAAATAATAACTAATGTATAAATTATATACTAAGATGTTATTATTATTATTAAACCACTATATTTCATCTTATATCCATCAAAATAAAAACTAAATCACCAGAAAAACGTACATACAGATTAACGTCTCCACGCCGTGGTGTAATCTATTTTTCACTACCATCTTAATTGGATGGGTATAATGATGGAAATAATAAATATATATGATTATTATAAAATTATATTGATTTTGAAATATTATACACCATCCACTTCAATTCCATTCAATAATTACGAGAATGATATCATCGCTCATGCGTACATACAGCCTACCATCTCCATGATGTGATGCGATTCACTCTACTTGATATTCATTAAAGCTGGATTATATAAGATAATGGACTGAATAAACGTGATATATATTATAATTATATCATCCTATAAATCATAAAACTAAAACCTAAGAATAGTAACAAGAACTTGATCGACCAAACACGCGTAAGAAAATAAAGAAGTTAACACCCGATGGATGAGTAATAATGTTACTAAAAAATAGATGATAATATGATGATATATTATATCATAAAAGTGACTATGATTTTAAAATAATTCAAGGAAATTATTTAAATCATTATAAAGGTGTTTCAGATACATACAAAATAAATTATACCTGAGAAAGGGATAATTTTGTAATCTCATTATCAGAGATTGATTATACGTAACTATTTACTGGAGTATATTTATCATCCAAGTCCATGTTTCATAAATATGTAATATTATTTCAATTATAATAAAAAAATTAAAATAAAATTTTACCAATTGGTAATTTTTTATTAAATGGTATGAAAGTAATCTGTTGCCGTATTTTGATACGAGGTACTTTTTGACTTATCCGACAAAAGTATGATAAAAATATTTTCTTTTAAATTATACTGCATGATGGGTTTTTTACATTTTCATAACAACATATGTACATTAATATTCCTTTAAAAAATTTCATTTTTATTTTCAAATAAATTCATTTCTTTTAAAATTGTTTGACATTTTGATAAAATAATTTTTTTTTGAAGAAGAAATGATAGTTTTCTTAAGAATTAATTTCAAGTGTTAAAAAAAAATTATTTTCCATCTATGATGGAATTATTTAATAGGGTTATTTTTCAAGTATATTATCGCTATTATTATTATTATTATGGTTGTATTATTTTTTTATGGAATTCTATTTATGAAATCCATTTTTTTACATAGATTGTGTTATGATGTTTAAGAGACCCATTTTATTCCATGAGTTATGCTATGATTTATGTTTTTGTGGAACATGTAATAATGATTTAATTATGAGATATATGGGACCTATATCTACCTACAATTGATTAGGTAAATATTTATATATCATGAAATAGACATGGTTGGAATGAGAAATTATCTTGGTTTAGTAGTATAGGGATGAAACGACGAGTGAACTCATTTCAGTAATTGAATTTTTCTGCTATGATGGCATTGAAAATGATACTTGAATAATATTAAATGGTTTTCTATGATTATGTGTATCCCAAAAAATTTCACGTATTATGTTATGAATTTTTGGATTACATTCATTGATTCTTATGAACTTCTATGATTTATCCCATGGCATGATATCACAATGTTTCATATGCTGGATAAGATTTTAAAATGTTATGTTCTTATGACTTATGATTATGATATGATTGATATATCCCTTGTTTACCCATACTAAGAATATGAGATAACCATTTAATATGTTTATTTTCCCCTAGATATGAAGAAGGATATTAAGTAAGATTTGTCAAAAAGGGGTCTAGTTATGAAGAGATAAGTGGGAGACAATAAAAATTTCTTATACACCAGTTATTTATGTTTCACAGCTTATAAAGAAATTATACCTATACAGTCCTGTCATGGATTTTTTATATTTTTTAATGAATATTATTCAATTTTGAAGTAATATCTATGCATTTAAAGTGTGAGTTGTTATAGTTGGTATCAGATCAAAGATATAGTAAACCTTTAGAAACTAGGATGAGAAAACCTTAGTGATAACCCAAAGTATATGTCGATGTATAGGTTAAAATACTAGTGTTTTATAAATGATCATGAAAAACCAAGGATGAAACCTAAAGTTTCATAAATTGAATTTTTATTCATGATTATGCTGTTTACCCATTATGATTATCATTTATCACAGTATGCTTCTTGGTTTTAGTCTATGGCTGGAACCCGGAGGATTTGTGTTAATGTTGAATGTGATGATAAATGAAATGATTTTCCTCCTAAGAAACCAAATGTTATGGGATTTTTAATGAAAAATATTTTATTTATTCTCAAACAACATTTCCAAGATATGAATCATGAAGGACTTCCAAATGAGTAAAGGAGGTAACAATATTCTATTGAGTCATTCATGAGGCAGTTTCCACCTTCATTCAGTGGGTCTTCTGATACATTAGTGGATGAAAAATGGATCAGTACCACTGAAAAGATATTTTTGATTCTCCAATGTTTAGAACATAATAAATTCATCTTATAATTATATCATTTGGATGGTTATTCTGATCAATATAGGAACATTATCAAGAATATGTGGAAAATAGATGAAATTGAATCCAGAGAATGGGATAAGTTCAAGGAATTATTTTTCAGTAAGTAATTTCCTCGTATTCTTCGACCAAATATGGATAAGGGGTTCCTTGATCTTAATAAAAAGGATGATGAATACATTGGTACCTATGAAGAAAATTTTACAAGACTTACAAGGTATGCTTCTGGAATTATTATCCAACCAAAGAGTAAAATTGATCGATTCTTTAGTGTCTTAAAACCAAGTCTCTAAAGGGCATTAACCACAAGGAACTTCAATAGATATTAGGCAATTTTTTGAAATGCACTCAAGGTTAAGATGGAGATTAGAGTAATTCATCTGTCCTACGGTTTAGATAAGAATATAGAAATGTAATTCAAGGGAAAATATAAGGACAACACTAAAAATAATATGAGTTTTATCTTATGATCAAAGTGTTGAAGGAAACATGGAGGTAATTGTCTTAAAAGGAAGAAAATGTTTTAACTGTGGGAGAGAAGGTCATCACGCAATTGAATGTCGAAGTGATGGAAAAAATATATCTAATGATGAGAATAAAGAAAAGGCTATATAGAATGCACCTCCTACACTTCAATGTTACAAGTGCAATGAAATGGGGGAGTTATTCCATTCAAATCCCAAATATAAAGGTTATTGATGTTCTACATAATTAAACTCTTAAAGCCAAAGATAAAGGCATGTCAAATGTGATCACTATTAGTGATATGGAGTATGGTAATGACATGGTTAAAGATACTTTTACCATCCAATATAAAGTATAAAATGATTTATTTGATTCTTGGATCCACCCACTCTTTTATTTCTAAAAACTTTTTTAAGGGTATCTCCATATTACCTCAAAAATTAGATGTTGAGTAAGAAATTAAAACTTCCATTCACACAATAGTCACATTAAAAGTTTATAATTCTTCACAGGTTGATTTTTTTGGGAAAATACTTCGAGTAAATCTTTTGATCCATCCTATAGTGGAATTTGATGTGATTCTTAGCATGGATTGTATTTCTCTATACGAAGATCATATCAATTTACAAGAAAGGGAATTCACATTTCATATTTTGGATCAATCTATGATCATCTATCAATGAAATGTGGAATATGAACTTCCAGTAGAAATATCATCCATCTTATAGGTATTGAGTCCTATAAATTAAGGTTTTCTATCTCAAATGGTTACACTGAAACTCACAATTAATAATACACCCATTATATGAGAGCTTGATGATGTCTTCCGAGAATAATTTCCATGTCTTCCACCAAATCGTGAGGTTGAGTTTTCAAAATAACTCATACCGAGTACTATTCCTACTTCAAAGACACCTTATAGAATGACCCCAATTGAGTTTCAGGAATTGAGGAAGAAACTCCAAGAGATTCTTGACAAGGGATTAATACACCCTTGTGTGTCACCTTAGGGTGCCCCCATTCTATTTATCAAGAATAAAGATGCATCAATGAGACTATGAATTGATTATTGAGAATATAACAAGATCAATATCAATAAAAAATACCCTCTTCCATAAATTGATGACTAATTTGACCAACTACATAAAGGAAAATACTTTTCAAATATTGATCTTAATTTAGGATATCATCAACTAAGGTTTAACAAGGAGGATATACCAAATATAACATTACATATAAGGTATGATCACTATGAATTTATAGTGATTCCATTTGGTCTTACTAATTCCACATATATCTTTATGGATCTAATGAATAGAGTCTTTAGAGACAATATTGACCAGTTTGTGGTAGTCTTTATAGATGATATTTTTGTATATTAGAATAACAATGAATATCATAATGACCACTTGTGAATCATACTGAAGACCATGAGAAAGGATAATATTTATGAGAAATTTACCAAGTGTGAATTTTGGATTCATAAAGTTTCATTTTTGTTTTACATAATCTCAAGAGATGGGACATATATGGATCCAAAAAAAGAATATATTGAAATCTTTCATAAAACAACAATGGTAACTAAGATCTGAATTTTTGTTAGTTTGGCTAGATATTATCGATGTTTCATGATATATTTTTCACGATTATCTAATCCACTCACCAAGTTGACTTGGAAAGGAGTTAAATTCACATTGATAGAGGGATGTGAAGAAAATTTCAAAGAGCTAAAAAGAAGGTTAGCTAGTTCACATGTGCTCCCACTTCCATGTAGTGGAGAAAGGTTTTTGATATACAGTGATGCATCCAATAAGGGGTTGTGTTGTTTTCTCATGAAAAATGATATGGTGGTAGATCATGCCTCGTTAAAATTTAAAATCCATGAGAAAAATTAACCAAATAATGATTTGGAGTTAGATGTAGTAATATTTTCACTAAATATATATAGGCATTATCTTTATGGTGAAAGGTGTGATATTTATAATGATCATAAAAGTTTAAAGTATATTTTCCCACAAAAGGATCTGAATATGCATCAAATAAGATGGTTGGAGTTGATTAAAGATTACAACTGATCAATACATTACCACCCTAGGAAACAGAAAAAGGTGGAATATGAGTTGTGTTTAAAGGACCATGCTATCCTATCCATGATGAGGATCTCAAAAGATCCAATATTTATGGATTTGCAAAGGACGGATCTTGAAATTTTAAACGAGTGGGAAGAAATCATATCGTTCTCAAATGAATATTCAACCATCTATAAAAGTGATGATTATAGAGTTGTATAAGGAAGATTTAGAGCTACAAAATAAGGTGAGAAATGTTCCTAAATTCAACCTTGGGGTGATGGAATAATAATGTTCGATAACTAGATTTGTATCCCTCCCATTCCAAAATTAAATAAGGATATAATTTATGAGGCTCATAGTTCATCATTATCTCTTCATATTGGAAGCACAAGGATATATAGGGACCTAAAAGAGTATTTTTGGTGGGATTTCTTAAAAAGAGATGTTTCCAAATATGTCTCTTGGTTCTTGGTTTTTCAGTAGGTTAAGGCTAAGAGATAGAATTCTACAGGGATGTTACAATCATTACCCTTACCATAATGGAAATGGGAAAACATCACTATGGAATTTGTTATCGAGCTTCCCTAAAAATCTAAAGGCCATAATTCTATATGAATTATATTTGTCATCTTTATGAAGATGGAATACATCATTTATATTATATAGGATTTCCATCTTGATCAGCTTTCCAGGATATATGTAAAGTAAGTGGTAAGATTTCATGGAGTACCACTTTCCATTATATCTAATCAGGATCTGAGGATTTCCTCGATGTTCTGGAGAAGTCTTTAGCAAGATCTAGATATAGAGTTAAGTTTCAGCGCTACTTATCATCCTTAGATAGATTGTCCATCTGATAGGACAATTAAAACTCTAGAAGATATGTTTAGAGATTTCTCTAGGGATTTCAAAGGTGGTTTATATCAACACTTAACTTTGGTGGAATTTTCTTAAAACAATAACATTCACTCCAATATTCAGATAGATCCTTATTAAGCCCCCTATGGAAAGAAGTATAGAACACAAACATTATGGGATGAAGTTGGGAAAATAAATCTATTAGCACATGATCTTGTTGATGAAATGGAAGAAAATGTCAGATCTATTCAACAACACATAAGAGTTTCTTAGAGATGCCAATAACATTATGTTCACAAACAAAAAAATAGCAAGATTTTGAAGTGGTTGACAAGGTGTTTTTTGAATATATCCCTAGAAGAGAGTAATGAGACTTGGAAACAAGGGAAATTTGATCCCTAGGTATATTAGTCCATTTGAAATTCTGGATCGTATTGGGAAGGTAGCTTACCAAATGGAGATTCCAATAAATTTATCTCAAGTTTATGATGTGTTCCATGTATCTCTCCTGAGAAAGTACATACCTAATCCTTCACATGTGTTAAACTCAGAGGTTGTATCACATGAGCATGATATTTCATATGAAGAACAACCGATATAGAATCTAGATCACAGTGAAAAAGTACACTGAAATAAGACCACTTAGTTAGTTAAAGTTTTATGGAGGAACCACTAGTTTAAGGAAGCTACATGGGAACTTGATGATGATGAGGGAGAATTATCCTCATTTCTTTGTTTCCAAATGATTAATTGACAGGGATAAATTCATTTTAAGGGGGGTATAATATAACCCCTATATGTTTTTATGAATGATTTTAAATAATTTTGATTTTTCAATAACTTGCATTGAACACAATTATGAGTTTAAAAAAACCATGATTGCCCTTAATATAAAATGAATATTTTTACCTAGCCTTTAGTTAAACAAGAATAAATATAAAAAACTTATGAAAATGTATGGTGAATTCATTGGCAGCCAATTATTTAAAAAATATATAAATTAATTATATATTTGTATTTTTGTGTTAACAATTTGAGTGAATTACTATTAGTAAATAATATTAATTAAATATATACTTTTTATACTTAATAAAATATTTTTTATATTCATACAGCAGATATTTTTGTCATAGGGTATAAATAAACCCTATTTGATGTATAAAAACCTATATTTTTTTTTCGAAAGGGTCATTTTCGGCCTTTTAATGAAGAATAAATTTTAAATTAAGACATTGAAACATTAATATTTTTTATATGACAACATAAACTTTTTATTTGGAATCAGGATATAAAAATTTACTTTGGATGAATTTTTGATATTTTTCTAATAACTCTCAAGGTTTGATGTGTAGTAAAAATGCACTAAATTTTAATTGAAAACAATTTTTTTTCATCAAAATAATTAATATGGTTAAATTATAATATTGAATGGTTTTAAAGTATACATAGAATATATTTTTATCATTAAATATAATTCATGTCATTATAATTAATATTACATTAAATTCAAATGTAAAAACATTTCAATCTTTTTCAATGTTTTAATTTTTAAAACTCATTTCCTCTTTCCGAAAATGGGAATAACTTTAAATTAATTACTTCAAATTCTGTGATTTGAATTTTAAAATTTGGATTCCATATTTTGAATCAATAATTTTAAATTATGTAAATATATTACTTTTATTTTTGGGCATTATGAATAGTAAATTTGGTAATTTTATTAGTGCAGTAAAAGGGTAAATCGAGCAATTAAAGATAAAAATAATATTATGAAATCACCCTAAAACTTATCTTAGTATCATTGGATGAGTTTTTTTCTACATAAATAATCCTTGGGTCAAAATGATTTCTTTTGGAAGCCACTTGGATGAGATTAGGACATTTAATTTATTTTATTTAAAGAAAAGTTAAATATGTCTTACTTAAATTTTAATAAATATATAATTTTTAATAAAAGGTTATATAAAAGATAAATTTGATTATAAATCTCATTTTAAATCTAAACTATTTTTCTTTGCCATGATAATTTATTTTTAATTTTTAGGAAATATATAATTACCTTAAATACTTATAATTTAATGATGCAGAAATTATTAAATTCATGTAAAATCAATAAAATAATAATTATTAAAATGATAATAACCATTAAAATACCCCAAAACATTACCAAATATTATTGGTCGAGTATATATCGACCATAAACATCCCATGGTTATGTTATTTACCATTTTGAGATTTATAAAAGAGATTATAATACATATATTATTTTATTTAAAGTGATGATAAACTTGTCACATTCATGTTTTAATAATTATAAAATTTTTAATGATGGATTATATAGAAGATAAATTATATTATAAGAATTATTATAATATTTATAGGGTTTATATTTTTCATAGTATTTTAATTTTTAAATTTTATTAAACAAATAGTCATTTTAAATAATTACCCAAAATTGTTGTAGTAGTTATTTTATTAACGGAAATATAAAATAATTGTTATTAAAAATATTAAAATAAATATAATTTTTCGATAATTAATACATCCAATGAATTTTTTAGATTAAATTTTCCTCCTTGGAATATAATATAATAGTATTTTTTAGGCTAACTTTTTATCTTAATATTTTTGAAAATCAATGAATTGAATAGTGTCAAAATTGACACTATTGATTTTTTATCAAAATAAGGTTTTATTAAATTATTTAAAAATCATAAAACTTAATAAAAATATATATAATAACTTTTATATGATATAAAATGTTTTAAGTTATTTATTTATGATCTAATTGACATCAAATAAGTAAATATTTCACCCTTTTATTATTGAAATATTTGCAACCCTAGTTAAAAATTAATTAGAATAACTATGTGTTAATTAAAATGATGTGGTTTAAATTGATATAAAAACATGAATAAAATTTAATTTTTGATTAAATTAAAACCCTATCTCATCTCATCTTTGAAATTGGGATATTTTTGAGGTTTTTTATGTGGTTTTATTTTATTATAAATTAAATTTTTTGGAGATCCCAAAAGTTCCCCTCACCTCAATTATAAAAGGGAACCTCCTCCCTCACCACTTCACTTCACTTTTAGCCTTCAAGTTTAGGAATAGCCTACCCATTTTCTTTATAAAATTACCCAGTTAAATTCTATAGGTTTTGGTATTCTTCATATACTGACTCTAGTGTTTTAAGAGGAGATTTAGAGGGAGCACATCGAAGAAGAGGTAATCTCCTCTACCTATTCTTTCAAACTTATTTCTTATTATACTTCATATTCTTGAGTTGTTTCATAATAAAGTAATAACTCTAGTATTAGTTATATAATTATATGTTATTATGATTATGAAACAACCATATACCATCTTATATCCATCCTATGAAAAATTAAATCACCATGCGTGCATATATATGGTTTACTGTCCCCATGTTGTGGTGTAATCTGTTTTTCACCACCATTTTACGTGGATGAGTATAATGATGGAAATATTTACTGTATATTAATATTATAAAATTATATTGATTCTTAAATATTATACACCATCCAATTCAATACCATTCAACAATTATTGGAATTATATCGTCGCTCGTTCATACGTACGACCTACCGTCTCCACGATGTGATGCGATATGATTCATTCTATATGATCTTCACTGAAACATGATTATATAAGTGAATTGAATAAATAAATATGATATATATTATACTAATACCATTCTTGAAATTATATAACTATAACCTACAAAGAGGAGTAAGAACTTATCTTAAAAAACAAGCATAAGAAAATAAAGAAGTTAAGACCCGATGGATTAGTAATAATGTTACTAAAAAATAGATGATAATATGATCATATATGATATCATAAAAATTATTATGATTATGAAATATGTTAATGAAATTACTTAAATAATTATACAATAGTTTTATATACATAAAATGTAAATCACACCTGAGGTTAGGGATAATTTCGCAATATCATTATTATCTGAGATTGTTTACACGTAACTATTTATTAGAGTATATTTATCATCCACATACTTGTTTACTTAATATGTAATATTTTTTATATTCTTATAAATTTTTTTAATTCAATTTTACCCATTGGGGAATTTTTATTAAATGGTATTAAATGAATATTTTCTCATTTTTCAATACGTGGTACTTTTTGACATATCTAAAAAAAGTACAAGAATAATATTTTATTTTAACTTATAAAACATGACTGGTTTTTAAATTTTCATAACATAATATTCCCATGAATATTAATTTATAATATGATAAGTTTATTTTTAAAGAAGTTATTTTATTTTATAATTTTTTGGACTTTTGAGAAAAGAAAATGTTTTTGATGAAGAAAGGATATTTTCCTCAAGAATTAATTTCAAGTGTTCAGTTTTAATTATTTTCCATATAAGATGGAATTATTTAATAAGGTTATGTTTCATGTATACTATCCCTATTATTCTTATGGTTTTATTATGTTTTTCTAGAATTCTATTTATGAAATCCATATTTAACATGGATTATATTATGATGGAATGATGTTTAAGAAACTCATTTTATTCCTTAGGTCATGCTATGATTTATGTTTTTGTGAATCACATAAGAATTATTTCATTATGAGATTGGTGGGACCTATATCTCCCTATAATTCATTGGGTACAAATTTATATCTCCGGAGATATACGTGGCTAGAATTGGAAATGATCACGTATCAATAGTATAAGGCTAGAACAAGGAGTGAAATCTGTTCAGTAATGGACTTTTTCCACTATGATGGTATTAAAAATGAGCCTTGACTAATATGAAATGATTTTATATGATTATGTATATGCGAAAAAAATTCATGTCTTATGTTAGGAATTTTGGGATTACGTTAATTGATTCTTGTGAACATTTATGATTTATCCAGTGGAATGATATCATGATCTTTCATATGAAATATCATATTTTCAAATGTTATGTTCTTATGTCTTATGATTAAAATACGATTGATATCTCCCTTGTTTACCCTTACTGAGCATCTGAGATCGTCCTTTAATATGTTTCTTTTCTCCAGGACATGAAATAATGTATTAAGTAAGATATGTCAAAAAAGGGGTCTAATTATGATGAAATAAGCGGGAGATAATGAATATGTCTTATAAACTAGATGTTTATGTTTCCCAATTTCTAAAGAAACTATACCTATATGCTTCTTTAGTGTATTTGTTATATTGTTTAATGAATATTATTAAATTTATAAGTAATATATATGTATGTAAAGTATTGGTCATTATAAGAAAGGCTTTCTAGAATTTCAATAAACTCATCATTATACTGATGACTCTAAAAAATAGACTCCAAGTGAGATGATGATAACTGAAAACTGGTCAAAACCATATCTGAAACATTATCTTGACCATCTAAGTGAAAATTAGATAAAATCCCTATAAGGTTCCACTCCTCCTTCGATTCCAAAATATCTTGCGATAGTGCATTCATGTTAAGAGCATCTGAAATGAAATTCCCCTTCCCTGGGGTGTAGGTGATATTGATGTCAAACCTCTAATGGTATTCTACCCATCATATCTGTTTAAGATTAAATTATTTCTGAGAAAATATTAACTCAAACTTTTATTATTATATAATACTGTGAACCTTTCCCTAAAAATAATGTGTCTCTAATATTTAAGGGCATGCATAACTGTGGAAAGATCTAAATCATGAGTGGTTTAATTATTCTCATGCGGAAAAAGTTGATGAGATCCATAAGCTACCACATGGACATCCTATATAAGCACGCATCCCAATCCAGCACTAGAAGTATCACAAAATACCACATACCCCTTACCAGTCTTAGGTAAGATCAAAATAGGAGTTGATGTCAGAAGTAATTTTACTTCATTGAAAAAAGACTGACACTTTTCATCCCATGTTAATTTCGATACATTCCAAGAAATAGTAGTCAAAGGTGATTCCAGGTTATAGAAATCATTAAAAAACCATCCGTAGTATCCAATAAGACCAGAAAATATCTGTATCTCAAAGACATTTTATGGTTATTTCTAGGACAAAACCACCTGAACCTTTTAAGGATGAACTGATAATCTATGTTCAAAAATTACATTCCCTAAAAACATCACTTCTTGATTCTGGAAACTACATTTTGGAAAAATTACATAAAAATGATAACTTCTCAAAATTTATAGAACTAACCTTATATGGTGCTTAGTCTCACAAATGGATTTTGATTAAACCATAATATCATCCACGAACACTGCCACAAAATTTTATGAAATTGATGTAATATCTGATTCATAAAGGATATAAAAACTACAAGAGAATTAGTCAAACCAAAAGGCATCACAAGATATTCATAATGGTCATACTTTCTCCTAAAATATTTCTTCGGTATATTAGACTCTTAAAATCTAAGTTGATGATAACTCAACTGAAGATCAATGTTTGAAAACCACTTTCCCCTTTAACTGATCACAAAAAATCATCCACAAGAGGGAAATGATACTTGTTTTTACATGTTACCTAGTTTAACTTCTTTTATACCACACATAACCAAATTGAACCATCTTTCTTCTTAGAAAAGAGCACATGGGCTGCCCAAGGAGAAACACTAGGGAGAACACAAACTTTATCCAATAGGTCATATAACTAAATCTTAAGCACTTTTAGGTATGTTGGTTCCATGTGATAAGAAGGTTCCAGTATCATATGCATATCTGGAACAAGGTTAATCGTAAACTCTACCTCTATCTCTGGAGGAAGACCCGAGAAGCCATCTGGGAAAACTCCAGAAAATTTAGAAACAATAATGGAAAGATAAAAAATATAAGAAACATCATCAGGCTCAATAAAAAAACAAAAAATAACCTTTTGAGCTATGGGCTGGAAGGTCCTGCATGAAAAGACCTCGAGTACCACTCCCCCTGAAACACATGTGAGATCCCATCGACAGTAATCAATGATATCAATAAACCTGATCTATATGGGTGAAAATCCAATCTATACAGATGATGAATTCAAATAAATCCAAATCAAGAATGGGAAAATCCCAAACCAACTCTGTACTAGCTATCGTTAACGAAAAATAAGGACACCCAAACCCCTTCTCTTTAATCTTACAAAGAGGTGTCACTAAACCCATTACAAAAGACTTAAGTTCAATTGGAATTATAAGAACATAAACAAAACATGTAGATATAAATGAGTGGGAGGAACCAGTATCAAATAAATAAATCACTACAAAAGATGCAATAAATATAGTATCTCTCATTTTTGCTGGACATGCATGGAAATTTTCTAGAAACTCATCTAAACTTTGATATTTATTCACTCCTTAGGCATATGGATGGATTCCTTTACTCCCCAAATCATCTAACTTCACCATAATAGCATTTGGATCCAATATACCCTGATCATAACAAGGCATAGCCATAGCATTGAAGAAGCATTGAAGTGACCAATGCATCCACAACTGTTACACATCTTTACAGGCATAGGACATTAACTCCTTGTGTGTTATAACTTTCCTCAATAATATAAAGTCTTAGGAACAATGCTAGATAAAACATAAGGTGTAGAGGAGGATCATTTCTAAGACCCACCCCAACCACTCTTTTGATGATCTGTACACTTCCTCTTCTTCCCACACATTCCACTAAAAATGCAAATGGATGGAAGAGAAATGGTCGAAAATCTATCCATTCCTTATATATTCATCTCTTCCATCATAGATCTGTATTCCATATCTTCATAAGTTGAAAACATTAAAATAAATACATGTGATATGATATCTGGTAGTAAACCGTTCAGGTACTTTGGATCCTTCAAATAGTAATTATTTACCACATACGAAAAAATAGACGAGCTCAGAAAACTAGTTTGTGTACAATGAAACAAAACTCTCTCCCTACCGCAAATAGAGGAACTCTAGATATTTTTACAGCATTAGAAACTCTGGATAAAACTGTTGTAAGAATAGGTTCTTGAAACCCTTCAATCCAATTCAACATGTCTATCTACATGGACTATGGAATCCCACCATCGCTTATCAGAACCCTCATGCCTTAATGTTGAATACTTTACCTCGATATTCTTATTTTTCATTAGGAATTCGATTATTTGATCAATCCTATCCATCCAGTTCTCTACCTCTTGAGGTTCATTGGTTCGTTTAATGGATGGTGGCTTCTCACACAAGAAATATCAAGATTGATCTCTCTCTCACCCAGCTCATGGATGTACCTCAACAACTATTTTTTGAACTCGTGGTACCTTTTCATCAAAAAATACAAATATTCCATACTATATACTTAAAAATATTTTGATCTATAAGAAGAATATATTGAGCGGCATCGACCACACCCTCCCGAGGAACTTGTGGAAGACGTCTTAGAGGAATGCTACTACAAATCAAAACAAAAGAACAATCGGACAATATAATAAATCTATGTTCAAACCATTAAACCTATATATAGAAACTACGATTTAAAACAAAACCCAACACTATAGAAACATATCCCTTCATCCCATGGAATCATGAGAATAACGACAAGAGCTGACCATACATTTATCACAACATACCTATCAACCCCCCACAATCTTATCTCTAGTATAAAAAATGTCCCAAGACAAAGAATATTGATGAAGTACCTCCTCTGATACCAAATTGTAAAAAACTAACCCAGGTTACCCTCAAAACTGGAACTTGACCCATTCCATCACTTACTCAAAGGAAGTTCCTGATCCCTATGGGCTAGATACACGCACCTAGAAATTGAATCAACAAGGAAAAGGTAATGGTTTCTCCCAACCTTAAAAAAACATGGAATATATATATATGTACAAGGAAGGAACAATTGAAAGATAACAGATATATGACACAAATGTAAGAATATAGAGGATGTAATACAACTGTAAAATTAGCCAAAATATCCAAGAGAAAATTCCAACTAAAAAGGACCAGAACCAAACAACTAATCCATGTGATATTGTGGATGAACTTTCACCATCTCACCAGCAGCTACAAAACTCAACAAACACAAAACCTCACCCCCTAACTGTGGCACATTTCCTTTCCCTATATTGGAATAAATATAAAGGTATACGTAACACCGAAGGGGTTCATAGGGTGTAAGAAAATAAGATCAATAGGATCCCACCCAAGTGTTCTATAACAATTATATGTATAACAATTCAAGTATTCTCATTTCAAATAAAATAAGGCATGAAAAAAAAAGAATTTTTATAGAAAACATTTTAATCATTTCCCTTTTTCATAGTTCTAAAACAAAATTAGTTATATCAATTTCACAAAAATTTTTCCATATCATATTTCACAAGTATCAACATTTATATCAAGGCTAAAAAATTATGACAAGAAATACTATACAAAAACAGAAACACAACTATCACAACACCAATGAATACAAAAAGTTAAGCTAGAAGACTAATCATAACATAATCAATCATGTTCAAAATCTTGTTCCTAGAACACATACCTAGGAATTAGAGGAATAACCCATGTGAAAACACCCTAACATTTTCAATATCAATCCCTAAAACAATGAGCCTATGAAACAGAGGAAATACCCCTAATAAAACCTCACTATAATCACAAAACAATGGACGCTTGCCTCAAGATAAACCTTTCACCTAAGTACCCAAGGTAACCTGTGTTCTTGTTTTCACAATTCATTCCAATTATTTGAAAACTATTTCAAAACCATTTCACAAATCCATTTCAATGCACTGAAAATACCCCTTTTATTTCAATTTATCAAAAACTAGGGGAAAAAACATTTTTCTTTAAAAAAACATTCCAACACACAAAAAATCCTGCTAATAAATTTTATAAATCAATTTATAAAATAAGAACAACATGGTTCATCAACATAGACTAGAGACAGAACCACCTACCTCGAAACTCAATTCGCATACGCCTGCAACAGGATCCACCAATAACAAAACCCCAATGATTTATGTTAAGGACCTAGAATCCAATATATATCTCAAGAAAGATTAAATTTAGAAAAAGGGGTCAGCAGAAAGGAGGAAACCCACATACCTCAAGAACAAGCACCCACCGCACCACAACCAACAAAGGCACAACCTCTAGAACAATATTTCACAACAGATCAAGAAGAAGACATGAAGGAACACTAATTTAGACCAACAAATATGATAGCTCAACTCAAGGGTGCTTCCAAGATCAATGGAAATGAAAAAGATGAGAGGTCACATACCCGTAGAGACTCATCACAACCACAATGAAGATGAAACTCTTAACAGATCAATCGAGAAGGAATGGTATCTCTAAAAATCACTAGAGAGGAACCGTGGGTTGATAGAAAATGAGAACTGGAATCCAAATAGAAACTCAAGATCTGAAAAATTCACTAAGAATACCTGGTTAAGAAATTACACAATGTGTAATACCATTACATGTCATAAAATCCATGATGTCTAAATATTCCAAAAAACCAACTGCTTGGGATTAAAATCCAGTCTTAAAATAACTCAAGACATGTAAAAACTCGTCACATCGTGTAACCTTTCACATCATGAATCATTTTCATGACATGAACCCAGCAGCCATTACATGACATGCAACCTAATTACATAGCATGAAATTATCTTACATCCTGTAGAAAATCCATAAAGAAACTTTTAAAGACTCCACGAAAAAGGGAACTTAAAGAGAGGGAGAAACATACCTGATCAAGGTAACAAGATGTTATAGTACATAATGGTTACTGGAAGGGATTAATTAGAGTGAAATTTGGTCTCTCTTTATATGGAAATCATAATCATAGTAATGGTATGTTTAAGAAAAGCTTCTCCAAATAGAAATTTGAAGTCAAATGTAATGAAATAAATAATTTTCTTGAATAAATAAGAGGATGATAGAATTCCTTACCTTGAGTGGTTTCTTTTAAAATCATGGGAGGAGATTATTTTTATACTAGTAACACTGTGGGAAGGATTTATATATGGATAAATAAAGTAAATTCATGTTCAATTGTATTTTAGTGAAGAGGAATGGGGTTTTTGGTTAGTATTTTTATCAAAATAGAGAAGAATTAATTGTAAAATTTTAAACATTGGTTTTTGACTATATGTTATAAAACAATCAATCCCACAAACCATCATGTGGTTTATTCCCAACAATTATTCCCAAGAGGATTGGGTTTCAATATTATATTAGGATAAGAAATTATAAACATAAAATAATTCTATTCATGATGTTGAAGTGAGTCATGTTCATGAAGAATAATTTTTAAAACATTAAAATATAATATTTTTCAAGGATTCATTATATGAATCTAAAATTAATAATAAAACTTAAAAATTACATTATTTTTAAGGGGAAACATATTTTATTGATATAATCCTTTTATAGTATTTCTTAAATCACTTTTGGACTATTATGTTTCCATAATACATACCATATATTTATATCATATTTAATTTTTTTCTCAATAATTCATCTCTCTAAGAAAATTATTAAAAATACATAATTGGATAATATCAATGTTCTTATTACAAGAATAATATTTATTTTACTAAAATAACTTTATATATATGATAATTTAGTAGTTTAAATAAAAATACATATTTATTCAAAAGAATTATTATTTACGACAATAAAATCTTTTTGACCCCTATAAAAATTACATTGGACTTCATTAAATTATATTAATTTTAAATTTTAAATATTATTTAATAAAAATATTTCATGAAAATATAAATTATTCAATTTGTTTTGAATTTATTAAAAAGTGTGTTTTAAAACTATGGTCTAGATACATAACCACTTATTATAACAGTATACACCATAAGGGTATGGTGTGAGATAATAGTGATTTCTTATGGTGGTTTGGAGAAAATGGTTTTACTAGGGATATATTAAATATTGAACCTCTACTATAATCGGTTTATCAAAAGTTTCATTTGCTGAATAATTTATTGAGCATAATTAAGGGAAAATCCTAGTGGTTCGATCTCCCATAAATGCTCTAATAAAATAAATATAATTGGTAAGAACCTACTAGTCGAGGCCATTTCTTCTTCCTCCAATGTCAATTACATATTATCATAACCATTAATATATATACTAACCCTAATGGAAAATATAGATAAACTATATCATCACTCATTATGATTATTAATATACATTTCGGATCAACAAGATATATTTTATAATGATCCAAAAAACCAATGTGGTGAAGTTGTTTTTTATTAATTCATTACACAATAATTCATTTAATTAGTAAAAAGGGTTAAAATTTATAAATTTTTGGGTTGTTATATTATTTACCACATTATAAATTTAACCTTAAAATTTAATTTCAAACAATAAAACAAATTAGTGTACCTTTATTTAATCACCTCTTATGGTTCCCTATATGCCTGCTCAAACCTGTGGTTCTTCCATAGTACATTGAACAAATGAGTTGTATTATTTTATAATAATTTGTTTTCATGATCTATGATGTTCCATTAATTCTAATTATATGGATTATAATTCTCCAAATGTACCTCCTCATGATTTAGTATATAAGAGGTGTAACATATGTACTTCTATAAGAAGTATTTATGGAACTCACCATTTACTTGGGATAGAATAGGTTGTAGTTCTTGTCAGTATCCCAAAACTCTGATAAAATCATGTATTTCAAAAGGGTCAATGCATCTAAGAGTAATATTTACCTAAATTAAAGTCCATATTAAATTTATTCACTATAATATATGAAGAAACACCTTATATCTAACCTCAAACTCTTGGTCCCATCGATGATTTTATACATAGGTTTTCGGTCAACAATGTGCAGATTTCATATAGTGCTGAGTGGTTTTAATCATCTCTATCCTCTATTGTATATGATTACATCCAATAATATTCCACTCACCAAATGAATCCCATCATGTTTTCATCTAAAACCACTTCATATAAAAATTATCATAAGTTTCCATTTGAATTCTTGAATGAAATCTTTTATTATACGATGATTCCAACATCCTTGGAAATTTAATAAGAAACCTATAAAAATATCCTCTATATTTTTTAATCATTTTCATTCACTAACCATCAGTCTGATGGTAAAAATATCTCAGAAAGATCAGCTCTGTATCCTAAACTTGGTAAAGGCTCCTATTGAAACATGAGGTAGTCCTCAAATATCAATAAGAAACAATAAACATTTTTTATCTATATAGTCTTACCAATTTTATTATGTATATCATGGGGAGTTGATAATGATATAAATATGCCTTTAATTTAATGAAATGTTATGAATTTTTATGTATATTAACTACATACCAAATGGTGTTATTTAATTTAGATGTACTTGGAGACTTATGATTCAATCTAGGGTTATGCTTACCCATTTCTATACTGGTATGGACAATGGTTGCATCATACCATTTAACTCTAACCATTTACCCTTGACTTATTGGAATACTAATAATCAAGACACAATTTATAAAATCTCTCTATTAAATTTATAAAACAATATGTTTTCTTTATATATATCTCTTCTTAATTCTACCTATATGAATAAATAAGGATGAGCTATACACATTAACCAAAAGTTCTCTCTTTAGCTCCAATATTGATAGAAAACATATATTCCTTCCAAGGCTTATAACTCTATCTATATAAATGATGAAATACACAATATTCAATACATATTTTTATCTCTTTATCATTCTTTTTTCTCTATATGATCCTTTAAATAATATATGGTTGGGTAGTTGTCTGAAGAAGTAGGATTATGTTCCTTTTATTATTCCCATGTCCATCCATTGCATGTACATGATGATTGGATCTATTTTAATACTCATCATTTTTGGTTTGTGGGATAAGTTTTACTCTACAAACATTCCACATTATTTTCCATCATATAATTTTTATGCATTGAATAGTCTTAAACCATGATCAACTCTAACATAATTTTTTTGGTACATATTTTTCTCCTTTTGTGTTCATATATACTTAAAGTTTTTATTTTCAAAATATATGTCACACATTTTTCTATTGAGATAATGTCACAAAATATTTAATAAAATACCGCTATAGCCTATTATATAAAATGTGATGTGTATTTCATATCATGATCAATAATTTTTGGGAGGAATTTCGTATTTTTTTTTCAATATTCATGAGTACACAACCAAATACTTTTTGGATGCATCGATGTAGATTAAAAATCCTTTTCCACTTCTAGTAATGTGAACATAAGTGTAGTGACTATTATCTCTTTTATGTATTTAAATCTCTCCTCACATTAACATGACTAGCAAGAAATCAATCCCTATCTATTTATATTGGTTAGTGGACTTGAAAATACTGAGAATATTTTGATAAATCAATTTATGGATATAATGTGTATAGTATCATACTTTTTGGTATGAAATTATCCATCAATTGCCTCTATCTTCCTAGGATCCACAGATATACCTTTTCATAGTGTTAAAATCCTACAAAACATTACTTTCTCAATTAAAATATTTAATTTACTATAAAAATAATATAATGTTTCCTTTAGCAAAGTCTTCAGTACAACATTCAAATGATTTTCATGTTCTTCCTTATATTTCAAGTATACAACAATATCATCTATATTTACTACTAATAATGTTCCAAGGTAATCCTTAAATAATCTATTCATTATGTCCACAATTATAGTTAGGGAGTTAGTTTTTCAAAATGGCATCACTATTTACTCATAGCGACCATAAATTGTATGAAATGTAACCATGGAGATATCCACCTTCTTCATATTTACATGATAATATCCTAAATAAAGAACCACATTATAGGAATACTAGGATCCACATATCTGATTGTAAAATCATAAATCCATGTAAAATGATACTTATTCTTTATCATTATCTTGATGAGATCATGATGAAAAATGAAAAGGTGTATTATCCCACAATTATTATTGATTAGAAGTGTTGTCTATCCCCACAATGAAACACTTGGATATATAAACCCTTTATCCAGATTTTCCTTTTGTTTCTTATTCATAACGTCATGTTAAACAATGGTGATTATATATGTAGTATTTTATAATATAAATTATCTAGGTTTAAGTTAAATATATAACTCAACCTCTTAGAAAAGAGGGATATTGGAAAATTCATCATGGAAAACATACAAAAATCCACTTAAAACGGGAAAGTTATTGAAGAATTTTCACACCATGAAAAGGTATAAATGCACTATCATAAGGTTTTCTTGGTAATTCACCTAAAAAAAATTGATCGGGGAGATATTATATTCTTAAGATGCAGTAATTGACCAATTTTCTATTTTCACTGATAAATCAACATCCATGTTTTGATTTGGTGTTTGAATAGTTAAATTTAAATTGAATGATACTAATTAATGTATAGAACCATAGTCATGTGAGAAATTTAGAGTCCAAGAATGGATGATTAGGATTCCTTTACTATTCGATTCTAAATCTAATCATTTACTTCATCCAATATTTAGTTACATTTTTAAATTTTCATATTATTGAACGTACAAAAGGGAACATATTAACATTGAAGGGAAAAACCATAAATTGCATATAATAATCACCCAATTAATTTATTTGTTTCAATATATGTTATCCATAGTCCATTTACCAACATAAAATTTCAAAGTCATTTTTCTCTTCATAATGGTTCATAAAGAGCTTTTCAATTTACCAAATATTATACCCCAACTATGTCAAAATAAGTGTGTAGAAATCACCCCTATCCTTCTACAGGTTATGATTGATTTAATTCTCAATATAACTTTTTTGACTTATTACACCTTGGTATAACTATACAAGTGTCAAATCTACTTATAATATCCTGATAGAGATTTTGTTGCATGGAAACCACCCACTCCTTAATTTTTTAAAATTTGTTGATATTTTTATATATTTAGTTATATAACTATAGTTTCCATAATGTATTTATAGTAATAATCCCCCAAAATACCTATATATTTATTTCATACCAAATATGACCACCCATAATTTTTATACACATTTCTTCATGATTTAATACATAATGATAAAAATAATAAATTCACAAATGATTGAGAGGCCTAGTTTCATTAGAAAATTAGATAAATATTACACCAAAATTGAAACATGGAGACAATTAAATTATTTGAAACACCATAATGTTCCCATAAATTCCATTGTTCTTCTAGTACTGCATGGGAGAACTAGAAACATAGATAAGAAATAGGTGATAAATAAATTGAAATAAGGGAACACTCAAAGAATAGTATAAAATAAAGTTGTACATGTGATTTAATAGACATAATATTATGACATAGAAGAGTGAAAATAATAATCCTGAACAATAAATAATGATATTATATGAAAAAATAAATAAATTATAAGAAATGGAACCATTTTATAACATGGAATCATAAGCATAATTCTAGGTTATTCTCCATGGATTCATAACACAATGTTCTTAGTTTAACCTCCCATTTACCATACATGTCATGTAAAGAGATAAATACATTAACCAATTCATTTGAGGTCTATATAATTATAGTCTCAACCATCATATTCATATTATGTATATGTATTTATATACCACATAAAATATAAAATATAAGAACGTCTTTAATCACCTATAATCCCACGATCAATGAGTGTTAGTTGCATAAATGGATATATAAAACCAAATAAGAATACAAATATAATGGTTAATAAACATGAGTGTAAATGGTTATGAGTATTCACAAAAAATGACTTGTGATTGAAAAAATCCACAGATAATTTCAACGGCATTGCAGGTGTACATAATTTTTTTTTGGAAGGGATAAATTATATTGAAAGTTCAAATATAATTACATGATCATGATATGGATAATAAATTTATTTGTAAAATATATTTCAACATGAAAATTTATTAATTATAAGTCTTAGTAAAAATAACGTGCATGAATACAAATGAATAATTAAGAATCTCTTACCTTGAGAGGATGATCATAATATAATGGGTGGTGTATCTTATATTTTTTGAAACACCTTGGGATGAATTTATAGAAGGATATGTTGAGGAATATTTATCTCAATGTGTTTTAAGTGAAGAGGTATAGGTGTTTGGTTGGGTATATATCGAAAAAGTAAGGATAATTCTTTAGTAATTTATAAAAAATGATTTATTCAACAATGATTAAAATAATCAACATCACAAAACATCGTTTCATTTTAGACCATGGTTTATGCCATGGTGTAGTGGTTTTCACTGCATTGATTGGATATGAACTGAACTTCTTAAAATAATACCATTCATTTTTTTGAAGTGATTCATGCTCATAATGAATTATTTTTCAGTCATTATAAACATAATATATGGTTTTAAGATTCATTATTGGACTGTAAAATTAATCAAATAACTACAGTATTACATTTTTGGGGAGAAATATTTTTTCTTTGTCAGTGTTATTTATTGTATTTTTTACATGATGTTTGTTATGTAATTATTTCATCATATTTATGGTATATTTTTATAGAATATAAATTTTACTAAAAATTTCAACCCTAAATTTTTATTGAAAAATTAACCATTGGATAATTTCAATGAGAAAATTTCAAAAATGATTTTTTTTCTAAAAAAAAATTCATTATATTATAATTTATAATTTCAAATGAAAAAACTCTATTTATGGGACAATAATAATTTTTATAAACCTATGAACTTTATTAACCTCTACAAGAATTACACTGTAATTTATTAAATTTTATTACTATTTATATATAAATATTATTTAATAATGTTATTTAATTAAAATTTAATTTATTTAAAAATGATTTTATTTATCAAAAAGCATGACTTAATTGAAACTATATATAATGACCAGAACATATTCATCCCATAATTTCATTTCATAAAGAAATTCATATTCATGGATTTTGAGGATCATCTAAGGATTATAATTTTAGAGAATTAAGTGATAAATATTACATAATAAGAACATGTAATACATTTTGGTCATATCCTCTTAGTATCAATTTTTCCCATAATAAAATACTTTTAAAAGGTAACATTTCTTCATTTCATGATAAATCATTATGATTTTTAACAAGAGTTCTTCTTTATTTCTATTTATCCTTAATATCTATTATTAACATTTAAAATAAGGTATTAGTATAAAAGGAAAAGTAATGCACTTAAAATAAAAATAAATAAACCCTTTAGTTTATTTTAAAATCCTAATATCATAATGAAAATGTGCCTTTAAAAAAATTATCATTGAGCTCAAATGAAATTATCTTTTCAACCCAATGTTTTTCATAAAACACTTTATAAAAAAATAAGTGAAAAATAATAATCATGAGGGTTTCTTAGAAAGAATGAGAACCCATGAAAAAAAATTCTTAAAAAAATTCCTTTTTAACCTAAAATGGTATAATAATTTGTTTAAAAAATAATCCTCTTGCCATTTAATATCAAAAAATTTCTATAAAAACTCATTTGATAGAATATAAATTTCATATTTTTTTCCTATGAAATGAACTTTATAGAAACCTTATATGAACCCTTTCAATTGGAATAACCAATATGACCGACATCCAATATAATTCATCAGAGAACATAATAATTACTCAATATGTTAGAGATATATATTGAGATCACCCAAACATAAAAAGCATATATGTACCATATCATGAATTAAAAATTTAATTCATTCAACTTATGATCATAATTTAATGGTTATAGTGGTGGGGAAATCAACTGATGACAAATTCATTAAAATGGAACAATCCTTTATACTTTTTAAAAGAAAGTAAAAATGTTCACAAAAAGGATTCACATTGAAATAAATTGTATGAATGAGATGTAAAGTGTCCATTACAATTCTGTAATTTTCATAAAAATACATCCAGAAAATAATTTTAAGACTATTGATATTCAATAGAAATATTTAGATAATAAATCTTTAAATTTTTTAAAATGAGGGTTTTAAAGTGAAGTGTCCCTTACCTTGACTTAGAATCATCACATATATTGTAATATCATCTTGAATAGTAAATGTATGTTAATTATTTACTTTAATAGAAACCTTTTTACATGAATATTATTCTTTAAAATGTAATTGTTTACATGTTATATAAAATTACGTAACAAATTATGTTCTCATTATAATTTTTGATGATATTCAACTCATATGTCCAAAATGACTTCTTTATGTTGACTATTGTAGGGTCCCAAAAAAATCTGCGAAGGGAAATAAAATCCTCTCACAAATTGGATAAAGGAAATATATGCAAGTGGAGATGGAAACTTGAGGGGAAGATTGAAGAAATATAATTCAGAGAAGGACACAATTTGCTCAGTGTTCTGGTTACCAAGAAAGGTCTCTTGAAGGTACAAACCATGAGCTAAGTGGTACGCGGATGGCCTACAAAATTATAGCATGCGAATCATTAGACATTGAACCAGGTAGTTTGTGGAATGAATAAGGAATTGCACCAATCAACCACTAACCATGTCGTTGAACAAATGGAAGTAGAGAAATTCCACCCATGGACCACATCCTCACGGACCACGTTGTTTGAGAAAACATGATAAAGAATTAAGTCCATGTGAACCATCTCCATAGACTAAGAGGTTCACAGATGAGGCAGAGCTGGTCATGTCCCACAAACCGTTTTGTTCGAGGGAGTGAGGTAGTGAATTTCACCACTGTGAACTACAACACCGTAAATATCAGTTGATGGATTCATCTATGGGCTGGATTATCCCTCCATTGGCTTCCCCAAAATTTTCCTTGTGACCCATAGATATAGCCTCCTTGGCACTCTATAAAAGGACCCCAAGGGGAGTTGAGGAAAGGATCAGATTTTGGGGGAAAATATTAGAATTCATGGGAAGAAGAATTTAAAGGTAGACAACTAAAAAAGGGTGGTACCATGAATGGTTTCCAAAATGTATAAACACGACACGAACCATAAAAAGAAGAAGGTGTTGTAATATGGGAAAACCATGAACCAAAAACATGAACTGCAAGCCATACTCCCTTTGCAGATGAAATTTTGGTGAACTACCAGACCAATGCCCCTTCTTTAAACTGGTGTACTGCATAGCACATCTCTATGCGGACGAAACCCTACCCTGCACGACATTCCGCTGCATAGAGGGACTCCAATGCTACATATCATCATGGTATACAGATAGAACCTAAGGCCGCATACTACATGGGTATGTGGACGACATCCATTTTTTCGCACCACCCTAGTACATGGAGAACATATAGGTCCGCGTACCAATTCGGTATGCGGATGGTGCTCCCACCCACATAGAAAAACTCTATATGGAGGGTAATCTCCCTTGCAAGAACAAGTGATATGTGGAGTAGGGTTCCTTCATGTTTTTGACCTTCTAGGGCCAATTATTCTCTTATGTTTCCATCCCATCCTCTGAATCCGTTCCACAATCCAATCCATCAGTGTCAGGCCAAAGTCTATTCCCAAGCCACCAAACCTGTATTAACTAACCATTGAGTGAATTAGTATGCCCTTATGTGTCTACATACCAATGGTAAGCAGAGTCATGAAGGTAATCCCTACATTGGTATAGACCCTAGGAATGTTCTTAAGTCTGAATTCCCATGGTAACTTAGAATCCACCCTGGGGATTATAATGTGGACCCCCCATTCTAGGTATTAATGGAGATCACTAGTTTTTCCATTCAATGAGGGACATTGATAAGTTAAAGGTAGCGCACTTGATTTTACTTTTGATGAGAATAAACATTCCTCCCCTTTCTCGGAACCCATTTCAGGGCATCCCTCCTAGAGAAATACCATAGCCTTTTGGGACAATCCTAATGAACTTCAGTTTCATTTCACATTGACGGGTTCATTTCTCCGCACCCTCATCCACTGTCACAATGACATCATTCACTGTGGGCCCCTCCTTTTCCATCAAGGGAGAAGGAAAAGTGTGTGGTTGGCTGGATCTACCACATACTCTTGTTTCTCACACTGGGAATGACTCACATGGGCTTAGTGGTTTACGATGATTATGGAATCCACCCCATCCATTACCAAATGAACTACGAAATCCCTGATTCCTACTCTAGCTAGGATACGTAAGACGCCTATCTAAAGGCCTAATTTCAAGGGATATTTTCCTTAAAATTCAGTCCTAGCAAGAATTCCCCCCCCCTCGACTCACTAATGCCTCCTCTATGATGTAAGACACCAATAATTTCTCCACAAAGGGGTGGCTATCGTGCATAAGTCCTATCTCTTGAACTACCTGAACATTGATTCCCAAATAACTGGGATATGTAAGAAGCCTCCCTAAGGCCCAAACACAATATACAAAAAAACCTAGTATTCTTTGGGCATCAACCCTGAGATGATAATATTCACTTAGGAGACTGAACCCTTCCTAGGAATCCCAGGCCACCCTGGCATAAGACCTGCTGTGAATCTTGACTAGGAACCTTTCACCTATATTTCCTTTTCATAGGATATTAAACAACATGGATGGGTCATCGTAAAATGACTTTAAATGGTGATGTGACTAGTTAGGTGGCACTGAACTACATGGGTTCTGATTCCTCTCACGAGGATACATAGAAATCCCATCTCATAGGTTTGATCCTGGCATCAAAGCAACATTTTTCCTCCCAAGATGACGATAACTTCCACAGCACCTCATCAGAGGGATTACACTAGAGTTTCCTCAACAATTTCTAATATGTGTGCATCCATGATTAATCTTTAAACTTAGGGGTAATCTATAGAAACACTCATAGAGAAAGAACCAAGGATTCATGAACATATGAACATTGCATAAATCTATAAGAGAGTCTCAGAGTAGGAAATAATTCCCCCCAAAGGGTGTGATGAGACCGACCTCCCATCCTCTTGACCAATGGAGTCCTAAAGTGTAGTTCACCAAATCATCATCCAGCATGTGCCCGCCTTCAGAACGCATATCCATGAACCATGGATACCAGGGTTATTGGGTGTTTTGGGCTCCACGAATAAACCCATTGGAGAACTTCAAAGGACATATTACCTAAAACATACTGATTTCAAACATACTCAACCCCCATAAAATCGCTCGTTCGGACCATTCTACTATGGAACCACCATTATAATATAAAAAGGACACACTAACTAGGATCAGTGAAAATGTATCACCCACCAAAATGGGCCAGGACATGAATTGGGTGTCCGCAATTGTGTGATGCAAATCAGGTCGTAACAAAAGTGGTGAACCCAACGCGAATCCTTCACCAAGGTGGCAGATTACCCCACCTCAATACCCTTTTACATTCAAAAGGAAAATGGCCAAGTAAGAAAATAAATTTCACATATAATCATCAGTTGTTACATTTGCATGGTTTTATTGTCTATATATGTATTATATATATATATATATTACAGGCATTTATCAAAGCTCTCTTCAATCTAAATGGAATCTCAAAATATTTCTCAGATACGCATTTCAATGACCACACGGGATGCCAGATCTCCAACAAAGAACATGACCCCCTCACCTAACCAGCATCTTCAACACTGGGTTTCAAAAACCCTCATCAAAGAGTACCATCAAAATGGTAATCTTTCTACAATGGAGGCTGCAAGGTAAGCCCTCCAATAGGCAAAAGATCTCCATCCACCTCTTCAGCCGTGGACATTGATCCAGCATAGGATGGACCCATTGGCCATCTCTAACTGCTTTAGTGGACTATCCTAAGAGCCAGATAATAAGTACCTACCTTTTCTTAGGGAGGAAGATGAACTCAACACCAATGAATTTATCTCAGATTCACAGGAACCCCACTCAAGGGATCATGTAGAGGACATTGGCACCTGCGGCGTAAAACCTAATATCCTCGCTCTAAAGAGGATCCAATGCTAAGGGAACATGCTAAAGTACATGGGGAACAAACCCCTAGGACTTCCCTCTGAGGGCAGAAATTGCATGATCAAGAATAGGTTATCACCCTGGTTCTTGATAAGGAGGTCCGCCACACAAATGCAATGACATGTATTGGGAATGAATACAATCCTGACCCTCCTGTTGAAGCCCTCCACAGAACTATGGTGGCATAATATGAGTGGATGGATATCCCTACTCACTCCCATGAATACTACCATGGAAATATGGTGACACCGTATTAGAAAACGCACATCCCTTCCAGTGATCACTGATCACGTTGTGCAGACAAAGAATCAAATTATAGGAAGATACAATTATCTTTCAATGCGCAAGAAGGCCGTCATCTGAACAGGATGGAACATAACTATAAGTAAACAAAAATCCCTTATGATGAAAAACAAGCCTGCTATCTAAACAAGGTAACAAATTATGGGCAGTCATAAAACAATTGCAGTGCATATGAAGCCCACCGGCCAAATACGGTGGCAATCAAATAAGATAAGAGTCAAATTACTACAGATTAAAATCAAGACCATGAGACAAATACAGTGGAAAATGAGAAAATGTAAATTAGTAATTGAAAATAAAAATTCCAGCATCCAAATATGGTGGAAACTAGAGAAAAAGTTGGCAGAAAACGTGTTCCTCTACCCCGACACAGGAGAATCCCTGATACCGATTGCAACTCATGGAGGACTGGAGTAGGAAGAAACTCATGCTAAGAAATCGGAATGGGAATTCATATTCATTCTAGCAAAAGATGTATCTTATCCCATATTGACCATGATGGTGGATCATACCTCGATTCTAGACTATATCCTCTAGACATGTCAGGACGTCATTGCATCGGTAGAAAAATGAGGAGTCGAGCCCACAACCTGATCTCCCCTGGTGGGGTGATCTATCCACCAAATCAGATAATCACTCTAGAGTAGACCAGTATCCATGATATAGTATAGGAGGTTCGATGGTTATATTCCTCAATACAAGGACAACCAGATCATGAACAAATAACTGTTCCAACTAGGGGATATCAGTCTAATGTGATGGCTGCTTCAGGGTAGACATATATCCCTGCCAGAACTCAAGATGTTAATCGACATATCCTGAAGACATCATGGGAACCAACCAATTAGGGACCCATACACAAAGGCAATTACCAACAGTAGTCAGCCCTAATTTCCCACAATAGATCACCCAAACATTGATTGTTCCAAAGGAAACTAGAAAATGAAGAGAATACTCATGATTCTGATTTACTAGAAGATTTAATTTTTGGTGCCATCAAATGTTTATGAATATAGGCTCAAGATCCTATCAAACCATTACCAAATTATTGAAGTGGAAGTAGTAGTTTTGAAGATCCTCCCTACAATTTTCTACTAGTAGATATGAAGTTCCTCTCTAGAGAACCCATGAGGGCTTACCTCGTGGCCCAGAAAAGATCAATCACGAGAGCCGATCACCTGGTTCATATAAGGGTATCCCTCCCCTTGACTAGAAGATCATACATGAAGAAGGACCTCCCCTTTCTTTATACCTGCCTAATGGTCCTCCCTAGGTTATGCACTACATATATGTTTCTCTCTATAGTCGGATGTAAAGCAATGATGGTAGTCCTCGCCATGACGACAATCGCTATGAAGGCCATCCCCATAGTGACATCAAGTAACGAGAAGGCCCTACCCTCATTCCAGTACATCCTAAAGGCTCTACCTAGAGTGTACACTATATATACTCTCCCTATATCCAAATCTATGATGGTATTACTCGATATGATAGCAGTCATTGTGAAGGACCTCTTCTCAATGATGCCAAGCAGCAAGAAGGCCCTCCCTTTACTACAGTCCACCCTGGAGGTCCTTTATAAGGTATGAGCTGCAGATTTTCTCTCTAAGGCTAGAAACTAAGCTGTAATGGTTGTCCTCTCCATCACGACACTGACTGTGAAGGTCCTCCCTATAGTCTAAATTTACATCAGTGATAAGTCCTCCCCTCATCAGGCCAAATGCAAGAAAACCCTCATATGTTGAGGTTCCTAATAAAATGGAGGAAAACATATTGGATACTATCTCTATGATCAGCGATATAATTTATCAACCAGTGGATGGATTGGAGACACACTTATCTTCCTATCCACCCTCGTACCATTCAAATTTCAACAAGACTCTCGCTAGCCCCACTTCATGGAATGAAATCATCAAAGAACAGTCAAACCGAGTGAATCAAGAAGAAGAGTCCCTGGTGGAACAACAACAAGATGTGTTACTTGTGAGAATATAGCTAGCTAGGGATGACATACCAGTGATGTATTGGCCCATGAACACTTCTTAGTTCAACCTACCAAGATAGTTTTCATAAGAATGTACGCATAAAATTCACCTCAATATCTAGACGACTCTATGCGAGTTAAAAGAAAAGTTTTTTTCCCTAAAATGGGTATGCAGATCATGTTAACGTTTTTGGAGAGGTCCACCATAAAATCTACTCAAATCACTTCATTCTACATGATGAACACAATCATAAAGGTGAAATAAATTCCTTGGGATGACCTACCTCCATGCCCTACACAAGTTGCGCTATCTTATCAGCAACACCCAACTAGTGTTTATATCTGGGGATGGGGATAACATGGATCCCTACACTTCACCCTACTTATAGTCTAGTTTAAATAAATAGAAATGACATCATGTAATGTCATTACCCATTGATGGTTGTCAAATGAATTCCCTTCTCAGGAAAGGTGGAATTCTTGACAAGAGTCGGCCTTGAATAAGTCTTAGAAGTGTTAGGCCTGATGAGAGAAAGCCATCAAGAAGATCCTGAACCTGGAAAATGAGAACATAGAGTATGCTAAAAATTTAAGGGAGTCCAATCAATAAGTAATTCTCATGTCCTAGAAAGAAAACAAATCATGTGCAAACCCAACAGTATATTTGGCTCACATCTACATGGGAATGTGCGAGATCAAGAAGGAAACAATAGCAGTAGTATCCACCACAACACTGGATCAACCCTATCCCATAGGGCTGGGCATATTTTTAACTCAAAATTCCCTTGTAAGACCAGAAATTCTAGGCCGAGGACTATCAATAGAAAAACAGGAGCAACCCCAACCCACAGAACTGGGGGCATTTTTACCTCAAATTATCACCCAATGAATATATGCCTTCTCTCGTATGGGGAGTACAATGGATAGAAGTTTCACTTATTCTGTCCCATATCATGACTTGCATCCCCAAAAAAAGAGGTGTACTGTAAGGTCATATCAGGGCTCCCTTTCACTCTTCTCCTAGAAACCCAAAGAGTATCACAGAATTGCTAGAAAAGAACCAACAAAGGGCATAAGAAGCTCTCCTACTATTCAGAACCTAGTACACCACACCAAATGTTGTATGTATCAGTGAACATCATGGACATCAGTCCCACAGACCTTGCTAAAAATAATACAAATAATGAGGAAAGTGGAGAAGAGGGTTCCCTCCCAGAGACAGTCCACATTGATCCTGGAGGTGTGCAAACTATAAACCAAATATTTTTCTTAAACATGGGTGCCCCCTCAGTAAATATTCCATTACCTCCCATGAGAATCCTCAACAAGGAGAAGAATAAGAGAAAGGTTTATGAACCACCTTCTTCTCCATGTAAAGATGATTCCACAACTCTTTAGGAGAGATTCTATTGACAATAGAAAGAAATGGAAGAGCTAAAGTGACCTAATGATGAGCTAATAAAAGAAATTCATCTTATTGGGTATGTTACTTAGGTGGAGCATCAACACACACTTCCATCAGACATCCCTCTGCCTAATAGGCTCATCCCAATGAATGAAGCAAGGCTAGAAGGCTCATTTAGGGTGGCACTGGAACCATCAATCTACCTAAACCCAATCCCAAAAAGAAATAAATATTTCCCTCCATTAGGGATGAAAATGGAACAGATTTAGGAAAATCAAAAAAGGATTCCCTTAGATAGGTATCCACCACAAGGTCCAACAGTGTTGAAACATCCAATCTTTCCCCATACTGCACCTGTTCATGCTCAAGTCCAACATGACTTACATCATGGTCTCCTAAATACCATCAAGTTATTAATAATTAGAATGGAAGAAATGGAAGGATGGAGCACTCAAATTCAACCGGAAGTAAGGCCTTACCCCGACTAGGTGAGAAACTTCCCACCTCCACAAAATTTTGGGAATCCCGTATTTCCGGTGTTCAATGGCTCATGGGACCCGACACAACATCTAATGCACTACTCTTCTAATTGTGATCCCATGATGGGAAATTCAGATCAACAAGAGGCTATGAAGCTCATATTCTTTCTGTGAACTCTACAAGGTTCTGCATTCGAGTGGTACACCAGTTTGAAAGCTAAATCAATGACTAGATGGGAGGATCTCTGACACAAGTTCCTATTCTAGTTCAGCATGATATTTCCCAAAATAATAGTCAGTGATCTCATGAATTGTAAACAACAAGAGAACAAGAGATTCTAAGACTTCATCACCATATGGAAAGGTCTGACTTACTCCAAGAACCAGCCACTCTCAGAAGATGAGATGATTTTCATGTGCATCGATAATATTCAAGATGAGATGTGAATTACACTCATTCCCATGAAGTACACAAATGGGTTTATGTGCATCGATAATCTTGGAGATGAGCTACGAATGCCACTCATTCCTATGAAGTGCGCAAATGGGTTCTGAGACTTTTCCATCATCACTCAAAGGTTAGAGGATTCCTTTTAATGGACTAGTATCAAGTCTTAATCAGCCCCATCACCCCCAGTAAAAATTTAAGGGATAGATAAAGTAGTTTCCATCATGCTTAATCCACCCCTTTCACTGGATGTATCTCCAAGGACCCCACTAAACCATACATGGACCTCTGGACATCAACAGCTATCCCAACCCCATCAAGATGAGTATAGGGGGACAAAATAAATCAATTCGAGGAACACAGAAATAAATTCTACTCATTTTGGGATAATGAAGTCCCCAATTACTTTATTACCACCATTAATGGAAACTTTCTCCGAATTCCAAAGCCATAGTTGGATTATGAAGTAGGTCTTGATGACCAGCCAGATTACTATTATTTCCATCAGATATTGGGAAACAATATCTAGGAGTGTTCTATCTTAAAAAACTTCCTATAAAAGATGATAGATTCTAGACAGTTCATGCAGGGACCAATGCAAGTGAAAGTGGCTTATGTTTCCACCACTGATTCAGACGAATAAGGGGACTGAAAAAAAGTTGTTAACAAAAAGAAGAAAAAGTAAGATAGTTGAATGAATCAGAAGATAGTCAACTGAGCTCATGGCATACTCCAGACAAAGTTGATGCAACCAACCATGACTTTAATGGATCTTAATGAAACACAACCATCATCCTCAACCCCACAACCCTCCAAGGGAAAAACATTTAAAATAAGTCTAATCAAAAGATGTAAGAAGATAAGCTTTCACCAAATCCAAGGTTGGATTTGAAACTCTCAGATTTCATTCTTGAAAATCTGAAGATATGGGCAAGGCCCCACCAAATGGTAAAATGGTCACCACCCCATCAAATGGTAAAACCAAAGGTTGATGACGACGAAAAGTAATCATTATAAGAGGAGCTATTTTTTGGCTTTGTCAATGCCATCCATTTGATGGATACATTCTTTGATGATGAGTATGGTTATCAACCAGTATTTTCCACACCCAACCAGGGTGCTAGAGGAAGAAGCTATAAAATCTAGGAATACCAAGGGAGACATAACCATTATAGAAATCAAGCATATGGAAAACCCCCTCTCAAACCATCAGTGTTGTGGAAACCCTTGGAAAGAACCTCCAACAGATTCGATTGGGGAAGGAAAATTCCCCATCCCCCACAAGAAACCACCCTATTCAAATTCTTCTAAAATATCTATTAGAGGAAGAATGAATGAATAATTACCCTTGACATGTGAGAAGATGTTTCAGGAACAGTCTATAAAGCATGAAAGTTACTCTTACACCAGTACTAAGGGCCAACACATATTCATCAAATTCTCAAGCCCCTAAAGTTCTCATGAAAGAGCATCCCAAATATGGGAAGCACCTGCCTTTCGATATAAAAAATATTACATTATAAAATAGTTAGCTTCAGTGCCAGCTAAACTCTCAATCATAGATACACTAAGTCTCTGATCATATCTCTGGGAAGCTCTCATAGAGGCTTTACTGAGTCCCCATGAGTTTGAAGCCGAAGTATCCTCCACTAAATTCTACCAGACATATATCAATCCTACATAATTACTTGAAGTTATCTCCTTCATAGATAAATATGAAGATGCCATCATGCAAGGGCACATAAAACTCTTATATGTGTCTGACACAATAAATGGAGTCAATATCCGAAAATTCTTCATCAACAACGGCTCTAAGGTTAATATCCTCCCACTACAGATACTTCTTCGGCTGAGCTGTCTGGAGGATAATCTAACGCGCTGCACCACAACCCTGGTGGGTTATGATAAAAGTGAGTAGAAGTTGTTTGGTCAAATAATGATCGAAACATTGTTCAGTGACCTTGTAGATTACCCAGAAAATTTGGGGGTATGAAATAATACATCATTCAATGCTCTACTAGGGAGGCCCTAGCTGCATAATCATGTAGAAATCCCATCCTCATACAATTAGTGCCTGAAATATATAATTAATGGATAGATTGGGACATTGCATGATGATAAGTCCCCTTTCAAGCTCTGTGAGTCACACTATATTAATAAAAGATTCTATGAACCAAAAGAGAAATAACCCTCAACTGATGTAATTGATTGGGTCACCGCCCCAAATGATTCTGAAATGTTTCCTATCGATCCCATAAAGCATCTCGAGGAAGAATACATACTACCCATCAATCATATTGAAGGAACAAGTCCAAATTTTGATGTGTATTCTATAATGCCCTGACCCCAGTTACCCAGATTCAGTGCCTTATTTTAATACATTGGTATAATTACAAGGAATCAAGTCCTGAAAGACTGATCATTTTAGCTATCTTGGAAAATAGATTACATACATGAACATTACATTACACTTTATAACATACAACACAGGATAAATGATCCTTTGAGAACCCCATTGTTCCCTTATCTTAACCCTGAATCTTAATCATAAAACACTTCTTGGGATCTTGGGAAAAATAAAACATAGAAAGGGGTGAGCTCAGATGCTCAGTAAGGGTAAATAATTTAGCAGAAGCTATAATATTTTAAGGCAAGATGTGTAATAAAAACAACAACCATTTTAAACATAAACTTGAACATAATATGGTAAAAAGAATAAATCAAACATTACCATATAAACATGCACCTGGATATTCTACTAATCAAATAATCACATGTAATAACTAATTTCATAATGAGGGAATGTATAATGCTGAACTTTAATTTATGTGTCAAGGCCTCGTGCCAATACCTAAGGGAAAACTGTAACCGGAACCCAACCCGGAGAGCCTCTGTAACCGGAATCCAACCTGGAGTGCCTCTAATAACCGAACACCAACCCGGAGTGACTCTAATAACTGGATACCAACCCGGAGTGCCTCTAATAACCGAACACCAACCCGGAGTGCCTCTAATAACCAGACACCAACCTAGAGTGCCTCTAATAACCGGACACCAACCTAGAGTGGCTCTAATAACCAGACACCAACCCGGAGGGCTTTATTTTACTGGTCCCCAACCCGGAACATACTAGTCCAACACATTCATATTAAGAAAAGGTTGATATATAACATAAACTTTTGTATTAAAACTAACTTACGAAATGACAATACTTTAACCATAAACCATGAATGACATAAAAATAACTCATCCACTGTCAAACATATCACAGAACCTTTAATAAAATATGGAAGTTTTTTATCATAATAAATCTACTTCAAATAAGCTTAAAATCCATCAAAGGATGTTGACATAGATGAAATCAAAATTATTTAAGGGAAATATGTTTTTTTTGAAATTATTTAAAAATCATCTAATTATATTGAAAAAAATTATTTTGAAAATATCCTTATAATCTTGTAAGGGAAGCTTCAAAAGTGTAATAATGGAGGAGAATAACCGCACCTACCATATAAGTTGAAAAAAACATTCTTACCTTAATTTTGTTGAAAAGGTTATAAAGTACCTTGTTTGGAAAATGACGGAAAGATTTCTTTCAAAACATTTTATAAAAATTAAAACAAGGGTATAAATGACTTTAACCCATTTTCTAGTAAATAGTAGAAATGTTTTGAAATAAATTTTTAAGAAACATGTATGTGGATGATAAAGATGTCCCAGTATATAATTATGAATAAAAAACCTCGGATAATAAAGAGATTGTGAAATTAACCCTTACCTCATTGTAATCAATCGAGTCATATCAACAATAGTCAATAACCACCAAATGAATCATATAATATCATGAATATAAATAGGATCATGATAATACATATCAAATGGCAGTACACAATACACCACATGCTGTAAATAAGAGGTGAACAATGGAAATCTCACGAAATTAAAAGTGAGATAAGAAACCCTTTACCTTGAACTTTCCTTTAGTCGAGGGTATGTTTAAACTCTTGTATGAAGACTAAAGTATGTTATTAAATTATACCAGAACCATATTAATATTTATAATATCATACATTATTCATTTATGACTTTATATTACCCATTTAATAATAATTTCCATGTTATATTAATATTTCAGGTAATAATCGCTTTCTTTATCGTACGTGTTTTAACTTGTTACTCTTGATTGTATCACTTAGATCATGATTTAAATACTTCCAGAATATAAAACACGATTTATATATAATATATATTTAGAATATAAATATTTATAATATACATATATATGAAATTTAAAACACCGTTTACGGAGATGATAGTTCGTACGTACGCATAAACGCTGTTTCCATTTTCATAAAGTATTGAAGGAAAGTAAGTGAATAAGATATATGTAAGTACATAAATACTTATATATATAAATATATATATCTCTAGTAGAATTATTATGTCATATATTACATACTTATTAGTAATATATATTTTTATAATCATCCATGAATGGTGAACTTGGAAATGAATCTCATCGCATCGTGGAGACGGTAATCCGTACATACGCACGAGGAAAAATATCATTATTTTGATATTAAAATAATATATAATTTGATGGTATATCATATATACATAATCCTTATAATTTTATATTTATTATTTAGATCAAATAAACATCATTATTATACCTATCCAAACAATAATGTATTGAATAACAATTACACCACGATGTGGAGACGGTAAGCCGTACGTACGCACGTATGGTGACATGTCATTAAAAAGGTGGATAGAATAATGAATTTGGTTATACCATAATTATAATAACATAAAATTAAATATAAGATACTGGAGTTATTATTTTAGAATAGAAAAAACAAAGAAAAATGAAGTGGAAGAAGAAAGGAACTTGAAAGAGGGTGGTGAAATCATTACCTCTTCTTCAGGTTCTTCCTTTTGATTTGGTCAAAAGGGCTCCATAGGTTGGATTAATGATCCAAATAAGGCCTCTAAGATGAAGGGAGGATATTTGAGAGAGTATTTGGGCAGGGTTTGGCCGATAAAAATGGATTAGAAGGTGTGAATTAGGGAGAAGGGGGAGCTCCCTTTTATAAGAGGGGTGAGGGGCACCTTAGGAAAAAATTAAAATATTATTTTATAATAAATTCATATTCGGTATATAACGGCTCAAAAGTTGATTATTTAAGTTCTAATATGGGTATAGGTCGAAAAAAACTGAACCAATAAGTTTTAGACAGGTTTTGATCATTATATTAACCTTATCTTCTAGTTTTAACTCTTAGTTAATTAGATTGAGATTTACCATGTCACTTTGTATTTTTATATTATATAGTTAATAAACTTACTATATACATAAAAGAGACCCCCAAGTGTTCCATTAATGATACACCTATAATGATATAATTCCTTTGTATGAAAATTATATTTTTAGGAATATAATATCAATTAATAATATAATATTTGTTTTAAAAACTCATTTATGTCAATTTTGACAGTATTTAATAATTGATTTGTGTTAAAGTCTTAAAAACTTTATTAATTCAAAAAAAAATTCATTTAAGCAAAACTATCATGTCATATTAACCAATAAAATTCATGTATGTCATCAAAACATTCAAATTATATTTATTTTAACATTTATAATACCAATTATTTGATTCTTTCATTAATACGGAAAATACTGCATCATTATTGTGTCATAAATAAATTTAATTATTAAATGTATAAATTTTTTAAATAAAATACCATTATTTAGGAAATATTTTTAGATTTATAATGAATATTTATAGTCGAAAATCCAACATATATAACCTTATGTAAAAATTGTTTTTCTAAAAGATATTTGTTTATGTCATTTTTGTATTTATTTTAACTTAATTAATATAAAGTGTCATTATCACTTACAAGTGGCTCCATGGGGTACCAAAATCGACCCAAATATGACCATGGTAGGAAATATATCAACCAATAAGGTTAGGACACGTTTTAGGGTAATTAATTATTATTATAATATTATTTGTTTCACCCTTATTTACTGGATTTACCCTTTAACCATGGTAAATAAAATATTTACCGAAGTAATTATTCAAAATGTCTAAAAATAAAATTTACCTATTTACAGAATTTGGACATCCTGATTCCAAATATGGAATCCATTTTTCCAAATTCAAAACACAGAAGTGGCAGAAATTAATTTAAAATTAATTCCTGTTGTTAAAACAAAAAGCGTGTTTTTAAGAGATAATAACTACCAAAGGATTGACACTTGTTTATGTTTGGTTTAATTGTGAAATTATGTCCAATGACCAAAATTGTATTAAATGGTAAAAATATATTAAAAATATAATTTAAAACCACTCAAATTCATAATTTATCACTGTTAATTATTTCGATTAAAAAAGTTGTTTTTAATTAAAATTTAGTAATTTTCACTATTCATCAAAATATAAAAGTTATCCGAAAAGTACCAAAATTTCACCCTAGGCTAATTTAGATATTCCTAATCCAAAAATAAAGTCCATTTTGAGAGATAAAATTTATAAAATTTCAAAAAGTGGGTATTACTATTCATAATGGCTACTTTGATTGGTCGCCGTGTGTTAGAATCTCGAAGTTGCGTACAATACACTCTACTGTATTATTCAAAGAGAATCGTACCATGGAATCTTGGTGTGTTAGACTCTACCCTCCTTCAATAAATTGAGTCCTCACAATTTATGCTCAGTATTGAAAACATGGGGTTGACATTTCAAAATATCTTAGTTGAAATCCCACATCGAAAAATGGATTAATGAGGCCTCTATTTAAAATAAAGAGTGGTAAGTATGAAGGTTACCGAAAATAACACATACTAGGGTTACATATAGGAAAATATGGATATTGAAGATAAATCTAACCATCAATATCTGATAGAGTGTGGTAGAGAACATGGCTATAAAAAGGCCAATAACCCTTTAGCCATAAATTTGTGATGATCTAAGGTACCATCTATGAAAATGTTTTTGTTCTAAGTTACTTTTATTAATGTTGAGGAATTTATTTATGATATTGGATAAGATAATAAGGATATATAATTACTTTATAATTAGAGTTTTATCCATTAATAAATTTCTACCACAAACTCATCTTTCACTACAAAACATAATACAACTCAAAAATACTCTATTTATCCTAATCGTATAGGGTTCCAAATATAATGAATGTATAATTCACATATCAAAACCATTAAAAAAAAGAAACTACATTATACACTCCAGGGACTTCATGTAGTCCAGTGGTAGGCGATAAATCCCAATCGCAATATGGTTGTGGGTTCGATTCCCACAGCTTTGTCCGACACGACGGGTTGTCACACAGTCTGCGTGTTGTTCTTTTATAAAAATCAAAAAATAACCTTTCAAACTTAATCCATTCCAACCATTAGACTTATCCAAAATACTTCTATCCAAATTCATAGTCCAAAATTTATAAAGAATTTAAACATAATGAAGATCCTTTTTTCCATGTAATAACATGTGAACACCTTCACCATTTATTATTTTAAAACATGGTAACATCCTGAATTACCATAAAGCCTTACTGATTACATTCATGTTCCCTTATTCTTTATAGAATACTAGATATAATCCTTTTATCAAAAATTTTGTAAACTCCAATGATGAAAAATCATTAATCAGTTTCAAGGTATTCAAGAATATCCAATATAATTTACCCAAATCAACCATATCTTATTCCAAAATCAGTACCTCAATATTCGGACCATATTAAGGTTTATCTTTCATTCAACCATGTAATTTCCAAAACGTTTAACTCAATGTAGAGTCACTTTTCTTAGTACCATAAATATATAAAATCCACAAAGAAATAGTACTGCAGTAAAATCCTTATTTATTTCCATAACATCATTGATACAACACTTAAATGAAATAATTCCAAAATAACAACATAAGAACACTAGTCATTCATGTTCATTTGTGGTAGTATAATAACTTGATTATTATCCAATAGCATCATTTGCAGCATAGTCTAATGACTGGGACATTGGTTCACGTAGTGTCCAAACTTCTTGCAGATGAAGCATTGTACATTTGAAACCTTTTTCTTACACTTGCAGTCACATATTTGGTGTCCTTTTTCTCCACACTTATAACATACTCCCATTACCTTCAATCATTTTCCAAGGTGATTCTTTCCACAGTTATCACATATGGGAAAGTCCTTTTTTACCTTTTTCCCTTTATCTGTCCTTTTATTTACCATCCTTATCTTCTCTGGTTTCCCTTAAAAGCAATAAGACTCCGAGAATTCTTTACTTATCTTATCAACACATGATACTATTTCTTCATATGATGATAATACGTGGGAGAATATTTTCTTTATAAATTCTGGCTTAGGACCATGAAAGATATGATCCTTCTTACTCTTTGGATCATGTGTATTGATGGAGTTCTCATTCCTTCTATTAGGCACCATTTCTAAACAATGGCATACACTAGATTAGTTTATGAATAGAAATACCTAGTCCTGAACTTGTAAAACACTTAACATAAATTAAACAGTTTATGGATATAATCCATAATCATAAAAATGTTTTCTTTGAGTAATTATATACTCATAAGGCCTTCATAATGGTTTGTAAAGAAAATGAGAATGATCCTAAGCATATCCCATGGGAGTGTCGTAACCAAGAGTGCAGCAAGGCCCATTTTCGTGCACCAGTTCCCATTCGAGTCTAGATCAAAGTGATGTTTTCGGGTTTTACCCCTAGGTACATCTGTGCCATAGACACCTCTACCTGCTTGTATCCAGATAGGGATGTATTTCTTGGAAAATTCACAAAATCTCTACATTACAAAAATTATAGAAAGTTCTTCTATACTAATCCTCAAAGTTTATCATAGGGTAATGTGCTCCAATAAGTGTTTATCTAAATCTAGTTTCCAAGTTTATTTCTAAACATCCTCTGATACCAACTGTAACTCCCCGACCCTAGTTTCCCAGAGTCGGTGCATTATTTTAATACATTGGTATAATTATAAGGAATCAAGTCCTGAAGGACCGATCAGTTTAGCAGTCTTGGAAAATAGATTACATACATGAAAATTACATTACACTTTCTAACATACAACAAAACATAAATAATCCTTTGAGAATGCCATTGTTCCCTTAGCTTAACCCTACATCTTAATCATAAAACACTTCTTGGGATCCTGGGAAAAATAAAACATAGAAAGGGGTGAACTCAGATGCTCAGTAAGGGTAAATAATTTAGCGGAAGCTATAAACTTTTAAGGTAAGATGTGTAATAAAAACAACATCCATTTTAAACATAAACTTGAACATAATATGGTAAAAAAAATAAATCAAACATTACCATATAAATATGCACCTGGATATTCTACTAATCAAATAATCACATGTAATAACTAATTTCATAACGATGGAATGAATAATTCCGAACTTTAATTTCTATGTCAAGGCCTCATGCCAAGACCTAAGGGCTAACTGTAACTGGAACCCAAGCTAGAGAGCCTCTGTAACCGGAATCCAACCCGGAGTGCCTCTAATAACTGGACACCAACCCGGAGTGCCTCTAATAACCAGACACCAACCCGGAGTGCCTCTAATAACCAGACACCAACCCAGAGTGCCTCTAATAACTGGACACCAACCTGGAGTGCCTCTAATAACCAGACACCAACTCGGAGGGCTTACTTTTACCGGTCCCAAACCAGGAACATACAAGTCCAACACATTCATCTTAAGAAAAGGTTGATATATAACATAAACTTTCATATTAAAACTAACTTACAAAATGTCAATACTTTAACCATAAACCATGAATGACATAAAAATAACTCATCCACAGTCAAACATATCACAAAAACTTCAATAAAATATGAAAGTTTCGTATCATAATAAATCAACTTCAAATAAGCTTAAAATCCATCAAATTATGTTGACATAGATGAAATCAAAACTATTTGAGGGAAATATGTTTTTTTCAAATCATTCAAAAATCATCTAATTATATAGAAAACCATTATTTTGAAAATATCCTTATAATCTTGTAAGGGAAGATTCAAAAGTTTAATAACAACAGAGAATAACCGCACCCTTTGTATAAGTTAAAAAAACATTCTTACCTTAATTTTGACGAAAAGGTTATAAAGTACCTTGTTTGGAAAACGACGGAAATATTCCTTTAATTTTTTTTTATAAAAAGTCAAACAAGGGTATAAATAAAGTTAACCAATTGTCTAGTAAATAGTAAAAATGTTTGAAATACATTTTTAAGAAACATGGATGTGGATGATAAAGATGTCCCAGTAGATAATTACGAATAACAACCTCGAATAATAAAGAGATTGTGAAATTAACCCTTACCTCGTTGTAATCAACCGAGTCGTATGAAAAATAGTCAATAACCACCAAATGAATCATATAATATCATGAATATAAAGAGGATGAAGATAATACATATAAAATGGTATTACAAAATACACCACATGCAATAAATTAGTGGTGAGCAATGGAAATCTCACGGAATTAAAAGTGAGATAAGAAACCCCTTACCTTGAACTTTCCTTTAGTCGAGGGTATGTTTAACCTTCTATATGAAGACTATAGTATGTTATTAAATTATACCAGAACCATATTAATATTTATAATATCATACATTATTCATTTATGACTTTATATTACCCATTTAATAATAATTTCCATGTTATATTAATATTTCGGGTAATAATCACTTTCTTTATCGTACGTGTTTTAACTTGTTACTCTTGATTGTATCACTTATATCATCATTTAAATTCTTCCAGAATATAAAAAATTATTTCTATATCATATATATTTAGAATATAAATATGTATAATATACATATATATGAAATGGAAAACACCGTTTACGGAGATGGTAGTCCGTACGTACGCATAAACGCTGTTTCCGTTTTCATACAGTATTGAACAGAAGTAAGTGAATAAGATAAATGTAAGTACTTAAATACTTATATATATAAATATATATATATATATATAAAGTATAATTATTATGTCCTATATTACATACTTATTAGTAATATATATATTTATAATCGTCGATGAATGGTGAACTTGGAAATGAATCTCATCGCATCGTGGAGACGTTAATCCGTACGCACGCACAAGCGAAAATATCATTCTTTTGATATTAAAATAATATATAATTGGATGGTATATAATATATACATAATCCTTATCATGTTATATTTATTATTTACATCAAATAAACATCATTATTATACCCATCCAAATAATAATGTATTGAATAATAATTACACCACGACGTGGAGATGGTAAGCCGTACGTACACACGTATGGTGACATGTCATTAAAAGGGTGGATAGAATAATAAATTTGGTTGTACCATAATTATAATAACATCACAGTATATATAAGATACTGGAGTTATTATTTTAGAATAGAAACAACAAAGAAAAAGGAATTGGAAGAAGAAAGGGACTTGAAAGAGGGTGGTGAAATCATTACCTCTTCTTCGGGTTCTTCCTTTTGATTTGATCAAAAGGGCTCCTTAGGTTGGCTTTATGATCAAAATAAGGCCTCTAGGATGAAGGGAGGATATTTTAGAGGGTATTTGGGAGGGTTTGTCCAATCCAAATGGCTTAGAAGGTGTGAAATAGAGAGAAGGGGGAGTGCCCTTTTATAAGAGGGGTGAGGGGCACCTTAGGAAAAAATTAAAATATTATTTTATAATAAATTCTTATTCGGTTTATAATGGATCCAAAGTTTAATATTTAAAGTCTAAGGTGGGGATAGGTCAAAAAAAACTCAAAAAATAGGTTTTAGACGGGTTTGGGTCATTATATTAACCTTATATTTTAGTTTTAACTCTTAGTTAATTAGATTGACATTTACCATGTCACTTTGTATTTTTATATTATATAGTTAATAAACTTACTATGTAAATCAAAGAGACCCCAAATTGGTCCATTAATGATACAGATATCATGATATAAGTCCTTTGGATGAACCTTATATTAATAGGAATATAATATCAATTTATAATATAATATTTGTTTCAAAAACTCATTTTTGTCAATTTTGAAAATATTCCATAATTGATTTTTTTAAAGTATTAAGAACTTTATTAATTCAAAAAAATTCATTTAATAATTCCTATCATGTCATATTAGCCAATAAAATTCATGTATGTCAGAAAAACATTCAAATTATATTTATTTTAACATTTATAATACCAATTATTTGATTCTTTCATTAATAAGGAAAATACTGTATCATTATTGTGTCATAAATAAATTTAATTAATAAATGTATAAAAATTATAAATAAAATACCATTATGTATTATATATTTTTCTCTTTATAATGAATATTTATAGTAGAAAATCCAACATATATAACCCTATGTAAGAATTGTTCTTCTAAAAGATATATGTTTATGTCATTTTTGTATTTATTTTAACTTAATTAATATAAAGTGTCATTATCACTTACAAGTGGCTCCATGGGGTCCCAAAATAGACCCAAAGTTGCCCATGGTCGAACATGTATCAACCAATAATGTTAGGACATGTTTTAAGGTAATTAATTATTATTATTATTTTTTTGTTTCACCCTTATTTACCTGATTTACCCTTTAACCATGGTAAATAAAATATTTACCAAAGTAATTATTCAAAATGTATAAAAATAAAAGTTACCTATTTACACAATTTGAAAATCCTGATTCCAAATATGGAATCCATTTTTCCAAATTCAAAACACAGAAGTGGCATAAATTAATTTAAAATCAATTCCCGTTGTTAATATAAAAAGCGTGTTTTTAAGAGATAATAACTATCAAAAGATTGACACTTGTTTATGTCCGGTTTAATTATGAAATTATGTCCAATAACCAAAATTGTATTAAATGGTAAAAATATATTCTAAATATAATTTAAAACCACTAAAATTCATAATTTATCACTGTTAATTATTTCGATTAAAAATGTTTTTTTAATTAAAATTTAGTAATTTTCACTATTCATCAAAATATAAAAGTTATCCAAAAAGTACCAAAATTTCACCCTAGGCTAATTTTGATATTCCGAATCCAAAAATGAATTCCATTTTGAGAGATAAAATTTATAAAATTTCAAAAAGTGGGTATTACTATTCATAACGGCTACTTTGATTGGTCGCGTTGTGTTAGAATCTCGAAGATGCGTAAAATACACTCTATTGTATTATTCAAAGAGAATCGTACCATGGAAGCTTGGGGTGTTACATATTCAGTTTTACTCACGATTTCAGTTATGAATCTAATTCCTGATAATGTCAAAAAGCTCATTAACACCTAAAAAATAGGGAAGTTTTAGATTAAAATACCCTTGTACTATTATCAAAACCCCAAGAATTTCCCGCCTCACTCACTAAGGCATTAGGAAGTGTCTTTTAACTCAAAGAAAATAAGGAAACTCTTTTACCGCTTACGAAATCTTCTCTAGAGAATCAACTGCCAATGATGACAACTTCACTTCTCGGACACCAAAATTGTAACTCCTCCCACAAATATGGATAAATCGTTTCAAGGATTATTTCCCCATCAGAAGAGAAATATGAAGATGATGAGGATGTAGGGGAGGGGGAAGAAGAATAACTAAGGGATTCCCCTCCTTCATTTGGGGAAGGTGGTTCCACCACCATTGATGAACGCAAGGAAATCAAATTGGGTATGAAAGAAGACCCATGAACCACTCTTCTTATTGGAGCCATGTCTTCCGTAGATCAAGAGATATTCGCCTCTTTCCTAAAGTAGAATCGAGATATTTTCAACTGGAATTATATAGAAATTTCAGGTCTTGATCCAAAGGTGGCCAATCACCACAAGGGTCTACCGGAAGATCACCGTGGTTATAAGAAAGCCACCAAAAGGACGCACCCAACACATGCTGAAAAATAGAGGTTGAAGTCGACAAGCTCATAAAATATAACTTCATTCTAGAGGTCTAATATTGTATATATCATTAAATCAATTTTCCCTATCAAGAAGAAAAATGGGTAGATTATGGTCTGCATCAATTTCAGGGACCTCAACCGGCACTTCCCAAAAGATGATTTTCTACTCCCGATCATAGAATTGTTGATCAATGCAACTGACCGATATGAGGCTCTCTCTTTCATGGATGTTTATTCAGTATATAAGTAGGTCTGAATGGCCCAAAAGGATGAAGAATCCACCAACTTCATGGCTCCCTAGTGATTTTTCTTCTATAAGGAGATACCTTTCAGTTTGAAAAATGTTTGTTCCCATATCAGTGCTCCACACACCACATTTTCAAACCCTTCCTAGGAAATTTTTTCAAATGATATGTCAATGATCTAGTGGAAAAATTATGATAATTCTCAGACCATCTGTTGGATATTGAAACCATCTTCAACAAACAATGAAAACCCAACTTGAAAATGATCCCCCTAAAATGTTCTTTCAACGTCACCTCAAGGAAATTCCCCAGCTTCATCGTGTGCCACTAAGGTATCAAAGTAGACCCTAAGAAGAAAAGGACTATCCTTGGCATATAACCACCTCACAACCTCACTGAGTTGAGAGGAATCCATGGAAATTTGTCCAACATTCAATGCTTCATTACCCTCCTTATAGGAAAATGTATTCTATTCACCAGGATGATGAAAAAAGAGGTAGAATATCAACAGACTAATGATTATATGGAATTATTTTACAATCCCAAGAAATATATCTTACGTACACCTGTAATAATGCTTCATGTTGATGTAATACCACTCATTCTGTACATAACTTCCTTGGAGCAATCCCTAGGTACCATCTTCACACAAAATAATGATACCGGTAGTGATAATAGTCTATATTATCTCAACTAAACCATGATTGATGCTGAGACTAATTATTAAAATATCAAGAAGATCTACATTGCATTAATATTTATGGTGTAGAAGCTAAGACATTACTTGTAGCACCATGATGTCCATTTGGTCTCACATAGAAACCTTATCAAGTACATTCTTAGTCTTCCAATGATAACTGGATTCCTATTACGATGGGAGGTCATCCTGCAACAATTCTATATATGGTTCATACCATATAAATATATCAAAGGAAAGGCATTAGAAAATTTCTTTTCTAGTCATCCCTTAATAGTGTGGCCCCATTAGATATTGAGCTACATGATGAGGAAGTGTTCTCTATTCAAGAGAACTCCCGGATGTGGGAAATGAACTTCGATGGTGCCTCTAAAATGCGAACATGAAGAAGAATGGAAGACCCCAAATTCAATATAGTGGGTTTGGGAGTCCTAATATTATCCCTATTAAAAGGTATTCTTCTTTATTCCTTCCGACTGTCAGAAGGGTAATGAACAATGAAGCCGAGTATCCAACCCTATTTTCAGGGTTGGAACTGGCACTCCAAGTGAAATCTTAACACTTTCAGATAAAAGGTCATTCAAAACTAGTCATCAAGCATGTAAATGGTGATTATGCTATCAATAAATAGGATCTAATCCCTTTGATGAATCATGGTTGGGAACTGATGGAAAAATTCCTATCAGAGATGACATTGACTAAGATTCCCCCTTCATAAAATGTGAAAGATGATTCATGGGAAAATACAGCCACAACTCTGGCCAAACTGAATCAGATTGAGACATTCATCAGTATTTCCCACTACCATATGGTTTTACCTTACATTCAGGACAACACAGAATAACTTAATGAGATTAGTCCCATCTTCGAGTCATATGGTCCTACCACCAGCTGGATAAATCCCATTTTAGACTATATTCAAAAGAAAAAACTCCCACACAATAGGGATGGAAGAGAACATATCTGAAGAAGTTTAGTCAATTTCATGTTGTACGATGTCACAAACTGGAAAAATGCTCATTATAAGTGAGGCCTTGATGGAGTCCTACTTAGGTGTGTTGTTGGAGGAGAGATCGTCGCCATTATGAAAAAAGTGCATGCTGGATCTTTTGGGGCACACCAGTCATCATCCAAACTCTCTAAAAAAATTCAGAGGGTTGGATACTATTGTCCCACCTTGATGTAGGATTGAGCCAATTTCACCAAAAATTTTCATTCCTACCAATTTTATGCCATTTTCATCCATCAACCCCCATAGTTTCTTCACATAGCTAAGTATTCCTAGCCATTTTTCATATGGGTAATGGAAATTGTGGGACCATATACTCTCTCTAACACCATAAAGTTCATGTTTATTCTCCCATCAAATGAATTATTTTCCAAATTGGAAAAATTTGAACCTCTCAAAGAGGTCAGGGAAAAAAGCATTGTCAGATTTGTGAAAGCCAATATCATCCCTAGGTTTGGTGTCCCTCACACAATAATGATGGAAAATGATAACTATTTCTCTTCTATTGAATTGGACAAACTATAATAAGATTATGGTATCAAATCCAACCATTCATCCCGCTACTATGCATCAACCAATAGATAGATAGAGGATTAAACAGGACCCTATCCAAGATAATCCAAAAGATGGTGGATAGGGATAATAAATCGTGGCCGGAAAATATAATATATTCGATTTAGGCTTACTGAACCATAACCCACACCACCAATCAAGCTATCCCGTACTTGTTAGTGAATGGGGCAGAGGTAGTTCTTCCCATTGAAATTCAACTACCATCCCTCTATGTCAATATCTACGATCAACTATCTACAGTTAAGCAATAACAAAAATGGTTTAATGAGATAGAGCAGTTGGATGAGAAAATATTGCACAATCTTCACCATTTGTAAGTCTACTAACATCAGATTGTGCTAGCCTTTAATAAAAAGGTTTTCCTCCGATCTTTAGTCGAAGGAGAAATGGTGTTGGTCCTCAGAGCCATGATGATACTCGAGAAGAAACCTCCAAAGTTGCATTCAAAATGGGAAGGACCATATTTGGTCAAAAAGTTCACTCTAATGGATCATTTGACCTAATTACAATGGGTAGAAAACTCACAATAGGTCCCACTAATGCAAGATTCCTAAATAAGTACTTGGTGTAATCATGATGAAGTCTTCCATGTTGCACAATGTTAAACTGCTCAACACCCCTATCTTAGCTACAAGATGTCAAACTTTATAGAGACACAATAATCCTTACTATATGACATTAAACTGCATGGAACCAACAACGTTCTCACCTGAGAGGAAATTATCTCTGTTATTGGTTACATAATTTTCCAGGATACATAACTAGGTTCATCTTGATTCGCATCTGCTGACAGGATACATAGTGATACCAGGATCATTTATCTTAGTTCAATCACCAAAATAATAAGACCCCCTTTCATGTTCATGGATCAGACCCATATGTGGAGCATGTTGTTTTAGAAATACATATGTCTTGATTCCCATCTATTGATGAGATACGTATAGATGCCTCGATCCTAGATCTTGGTCCAGTCACCACATAGTAATAAAATACCTCTATTATACTCTCAGCTACCTCTACATATTGAGAGGAGACCATGACTATTTCTCATATCGAGCATAGATCACGTGAGCTTAGAAAATAGTGGTAAAGGCTTCCCATAAGATGAAAATAGTATACATGTACATTGTAGGCACATTAAAAAAAGGTCAAAAATCCCCCCTCCTTGTGTAGGATCCAAACTTATATGTGGATTTAGCTTCAAAACTATGTGTGGATTGATTCCTACCTTTGTAAGATACTTAGTGACACCCAAATTCTTTATCATGGTATAGCCACCTCAAAAAAATGCCTTCTTTCCCTACACAATGGTTAGACCTATGCATGGAGTTTATTCATAAAAGATACATATGGGTGCATTATTTGCCCGACAGGAAAAGTAACCAGGCCCAAATCTTCAATCATAGGTCTAGATGTAATAATGTATTGATGGAAAATTCCATATCTTTATTCATAATCCCACTATGTGGTAGAGTAATCCATTTCTGACCCCTGTTCTCACATTGAGTGCTACTCACATGGGATTGGGAGTTTTGGAAGAGGATTCCTCACATGCATAAAAACTCACTACATGGCCCAAATCCTTTACCACAAGACATAAAACTATAGGGTACCCAAATAACTATGTGTAGGCTTGATTACTACACTCGTAGGATATATAGTGACTCTGAGATTTTTTGACCTGGTCCAGCCACAAACATAAAAAAAAGTGCCCCCTCCTTGCATATGGCCAGAACCTATACAGGGAGGGTCTTTTACAGAACTATCTATGGATTGATTCCTATTCATCAATGGGATGTGTAGAGACACCATGACTCTAAGTCTTGTTCCATCTATCGGGTGACGTGGAATGCCTCTTATATATCCTATATTTCCCCTATACTATGAGGGAGTTTCTCATTTCTCCTTATTTCTCACATCAAGTATAACTCACATGATCTTATGAATGATGGTAAATATTTCTCTCACATAGAAAATGCATATATAAGTATAATAAGCCTATCATTTTGAAAGCATGGTATAAAATTCCACCCTCCCCATTCACAAGTCAGACTGTCATAGGGATTCAAAAGAACTATATGGACTTGGATTCCCCACTAATTGGGAAACGAAAAAAACCTCTATGAGGTTCTAGCTTGAAAATTCACTCACCTCATCATTTCCATGTTGTTTCACTCTTGTCCTAACCACAGGATGTTAAACCATGTGACCAAAGAAGTCCTAACCATATGACATTAAACTGTATGGTAGATCAAGAACTATGTATGGATTGATTTTCGACATGAAGAGATACGTAGTGACACCCGGGTTTTCCCAGGTCCATCCATGAAAAACAAAAAAGAGTCACCAATCCCCAACATGTGAAATGAAAATATATGCAAGGGATTTCAAATATAGGATCTTATATCCAAAAAGGATCAAAGGACCATGCTTCCCTTTACACATGAATCTGATCTATGTAAAGGATCTCATACCTCAAAATTAATCATGTCCTGGATATTCTTCACGTACCCAAACATGCTCTTTTCATCCATTAAAGTCCATGCCTAAGAAAATCATGAGTCACCATAATCATCCATGACTATTATAAATGGATGGATAGTGTCCTACATACACATTTGTTTAACTATGTCCATTATTCTGTGACACCTTTGTATATGTTTGCCACAAAAATAGATTTTCAACTAAAGGAAATTTCTTCCCCATGAGAGGCTTTTACTCTTTTCATATTCATAATGGATTCTAATCCCCATATCATCCCTCCTGGCTCGAGGGTCCCCACAATCATTATTTACACCTTCTTCCCCCACTCATGTTTGGGGTATAAAAAAAATATACCGGTTTGATTATCTCATATTTACGCATGATTCCTTCAATAATTCACCCCTGCAACATGACGACTAAACTATGATGTTTATGTTCATTCCACACGATGTTAAATTTTACGAAAGACATCCTCACTACATGATGATTAAACTGTGTCATCAATGTACTTTCCACATAAAAATAAACTATATTGAAGACCTCCTCATTACATGACATTAAACTGGATGACCTAAAGTCCTAACTGCATGACATGAAAAACATCAAGGTACCCCAAATATAGCTAAAATATCCCCATTCCTTACATGTAAATGAAAACATGTGCAGGGAACATGGTCTAAGGACACCTGGAACTTCAAATATGGGCCCTTATCTAAAAAGGGAGTCAAAATATCCCACCCCACATATATGTTAAATATGTATAGAAAGACTCCCAATTCCATGAATAATCAGATAATTCTATAAATAATCATGGCCTGATTATTTCTGACATATCCAAACTAATCCTCTCCATTCATAAGACTTCATTCGTTGAGTGATCATGGACCATCATAACCATTTATGGCCATTAGTAATGGAAGGTCAGTATCCTGAAGACACTTTTTTTGACTATTTACATTATTCCCAGACATCTCTGTATATGTTTCCCACAAAAATGGTAGATCAAATAAAGGAAAATTCTTCCCTAGGAACAGATTTTCCAATTTTCATAAGCCTAATGGATTCTAAGACCCATGTCATTCCTCATAAACCAAGATCCCTCAAATCCATGGTTTACACTCTCCTACCTACCCCTGACCTAGACATGTCAAAACATCCTTGCTCAATTACCCTCTGGTTACTTAGGCTTCTATATCAAAGTCCTAATCACGTGACATTCAAAATACATGATACTCGATACTCATTATTCACCCTTAGTCTAAGTCATGTCAAAAGGGGTATTTCCCATCATGAACCTATGAAATAAATACATCAATATAGGAATGTTCGATGTAATCCTTGCCCCATTGGTAAATCCGTATCCATAATGAAAATGCGCATCCGTATGCACAAATCAGATCTGCATATGGGTAAACCATTAAAGATCTATGTTTAGCTTGATTCCTTCCCTCATAGGATATGCATCAATGTACTATCTCATATTTCAGGTCCATCCATGAGACAAAATTGTCCCATCCCTACCTGTATAAGTGTCAAACATGTGTGAGGAAACAATTCACATAGAGAGGATAAAAAAGAATCCACTTATTACTAGTAAAGTTTGACCTGAAATGACACCTTTTCATGTTTAGGCATACCCCTTTTCATGATCCATAATCTATGTCTAGAAAGGTCTGAATATCCATAATCCTTCCTGGATATCAGAAATGGAAGGCTAGTGTCCTACGAACACCTTCATTTGACTATGCACACTATGCCCCGACGGCTTTTCATATGTCACCTACAAAAACGGCCTATCAACCAAAGGAAAATTAATCCTTAGTAGTGGTTATTCTTACCTCTATACAACCTTACGAAATTTATGTCGCAACTCTTCCCTTGGATTCGGAAACCTCTTGGATTATGGTTGACATGTTTCCCCCTTTCAATGAGTAAAGGTGAAGGATGTTCCTAGAAAAACTTTTGTGGAGTAAGTTAGTCATTTTACGTCCTCTATCCAGAGTATGATGAATTTGTAAAAAAGGTCCCAAATTTCCTGTTTGTATGACATTCAATCGCACCTTGCTTCAACCCTCCCTTACACAAGCCAAATTCATGTTTATGAAGTTTTTATCCAAATACGATACAAATTTCTTTATTAATTTCAAACATCATTCCTTCAATAGGCCACCCACTATGGTTCTCAGTGAAAAAATAAATTTAAAATTATAAAAAAACTTTCTGTCCATCAGAAATAGAAGGCCAATGTCCAATGAATACCTTTGTTTGACCATGCACATTATTCACTGAGGACTCTACATAAGTTTCCCACAAAAATGGCCTATCAACCGAAGGAAAATTTATGATAATGTGATATTTTTCTATATTCATATTCCCCATGACTTCCATGACCCATATCATGTTTCATGTCCGAAAATCACAAGTTAGAGTCATGAAAACCACTCATCCATGTCTGAAAGTTTTTGGGACATTCTCGGTTAATGAGTCCTAAATCGGGTTCCAATCCCCACAAGTCATGGTCCAAGAATTTCGACCTAAAAAATCAGTGTAGTTATGGTCAAATATGTTTGATCTAAAACATCAATAATGAAAGTCCAATTGGAAAGACTTTAAAATATGCACCAAAATAGACACTACGCTCACCATGGAAAAAACCTACAAAGGGATCCTTCTTTAAAAATCGAGTGTCATCTTGCTAATCCTATACTACATATGTTTTAGGAAAAAAATGTTGATCAACTAAAAAATCAAGTGACAAAAATCTTGTATGTTCAAAAACCCCCAAAGGGAATCTAAAGAAAAAGTCGAGTTATACCCTCTTAGTCCGCACTACAGGATTAGGAAAAAATTAGTGTGATAATGAAAATGAAACAAAGTTCTTAGGGTTCTCCATGTGACCCTAACAAGCGTCAAACTATGCTCACTGAGCCCCTATATTCAAATGGAAAATAGTATATAACTGGATTATTCCATTATCCTAGATTATAAATAAAAATTGATATACAGTTGAGATTATTGTTTAAAATTTTGTTGATCATAAATGATTAATATTGAATGAAAAGTGTAAAATAGGAGCACTAGAAAGAAAAATGTTTTCATTTTATCAAAATAAGTGATGGTGGGAGGAACACTCATAATCTCGAATATCTCCCCTAATTTCAAAAAAAAGGTAGTGCAGGGTAGCCCAATAGATTACAATGAGTACCGACTCACTCTTTCAAACAGTTTGATAACTACCCGATGAGAGCCGTTAAGGGTCTATTCCAAAGCATCCATCCGTTCAGCTTCAACTTTAACCATTGGGTGCAATCGATTCATAAAAGTCTGGAGGTCTTTACCTTTTATTGGGTGACCTCATAATCAGCGCTTGATGATGTTAGTTGCACTTTCAGTCTGGCTATACGAGCTTCACACTCATGCAGTTCCTCCATTTGGGCAATCACCTAGTCATGATCACTGGCTTCCTCAACTTCCATATGATGCTACTCGTTAGTAATATCCCAAAAAATATGATATTTTTGTGGAGAAGCATTGAATTGAGCGAGGTGGCCTTTTCAAGTAGCAAGATCCTCTTGAGCTATAAAAATTTGGTGCACAAAGAGATGCAGGCATTGGTAATCAAAACCACCCAAACCCATATAAAAAATATACGTCAAAAGTTATCCACCTCATTGGAAAAGTATGTTTGCACAGTTTCCATGACAATAGTACTAATATAATTCCAAACCTATTTTCACGCATCTCGATGGATCATAATGGTAACAAAATCTTGGTCATCCTCCACCGTGATAGGTATGTATTGAGGAAGCAGCATTCTAGCATTCAGAAGCGCCCTGAGCTGGGTCACCCATGCAGGGGGTCTTTCCCTCCCAATAGATGGTTCCACATACAGGATTAAATGAGGGGGGGGGGGGGAGCAACTTCATGTATGTTGAGTGATGTCCCACTTAGACCAACTTCGGTAGGTCCACAGACCATATCGGCCAATGCTACAGGTTCTGAATCACTCTCTATAAAAATAGGTTGTGCGGGTGAAGCCCCTTCCAAATGCATGTGACATTTGGTAGAATTCCTTCTTATCACCATAAGGGGAACATATGACACAAATGGCATGGTTGGAATAGTATCTGAAGCATCCAATGGTCTCTGGACCCACCAAACGAGCCTTGCCAATACCCCATAATGATAGAAATCCACCCACATATGTTGATTTTCTAATGATAGGTATGTTGAGGGTAATATGGGAGGAATTGGGAATTCTACATTAGCATCCTCCCACATCATGACCAACCAGAATTATAGAAGAACTATAGGGTAATATTTTTGCTTCACCAAGGTTGCAAGAAGAGATGTGATCTGCTAAAGGAATCCAAATTGACTAGTGATCCAATAAGGAACATAAGGTTCACAAATGGTCACTCTATCTATGTGTGTGGTCAAGACTCTACCTCGAAGTGAAATAATATAATAATTTTCTTCAGTGGAGAATCTCCTAGTATCTATCACTATCCCATGTGGTGCCGCTTAAGGAACAAAAGAGAAGTGGGAGACATCACTTAGTAATTAAATCACACCTTCCATGCTCAAAGATTTTCCCGGATGACAGAAATGTTAAGAAAGGTTGGGTGGAAGTCAGAATGAGGAAATATGATGGTATGTTGGTACGTATAGAAGGGGAAATTCTCTACCATCCATCCATATAGAAATTGAAATGTCCCACTAAGACGATGCAGGGTTTTCCATTTTTTTATCTGCCCTAAAAATTCATAGATTCGGGCAAGATTAGGAACTTCCAAATTGATGGCTTGTCCCTCTGAAAATGTGTCTTCCATCATCGAAGTACAAGCCCTAACATCGTTATAAACATCATGAGATGGAAATAGACATCCACTTAAGAACATGGAAAAGAAACCTTCCCATTTGAACTTAGGAAATACATCTTGGCAGATTTGATAACCCCATGTGGTGTATTGACTAGCCTCAAGGGTAGCACATTAAGAACTAGGAATGAATTGTTATTGATGGGTCGTATGGGTTTGGCTACAACGAACTCTTTGATTTGGAACTTCACTTACAAGAATATACCTATCCAATCCTAAAATGAGATAACTGAGAAGGTGTGAAGGGGGTGACCAAGTATCCTCTCTTCCATAAATAATAATTCTTATACCAAGTGGGATATTCCTCTAGGCATTAGACACTGGTAAATATTCATCGTACATGTCACCAAGGATAGAAAGTCCCCCCCTATCTGGTAGATATCCCATAGACTTATCCCCACTTCACCATGAGATAAGTGAAAAATGTTGGTGCCCATACACCAATGGTTGAGCATCTTAGTTAGTATCTTACCCGGTGATATGATGGAAAATTGGGAGACCCACATCGTAAGATATAGATTGATAGATTTTAGCAGAATGGGGAATTACAAGCAGTTTTGATGAACCTAGAATGCCCAAGTCCACTCATCAGAAAAGCACCCCTTCGATCAAAGGTCCCATTTGGAGCTCCATCCTCTGTTAGGGTCAACTCGTGACAGGTTAATGATGGATGAAAAAACTTGGATGATGAAATCCAAGGACATACTATTATAGAATTGGCCAATCTAAGTTCACATAGAGCTACTTTGGATGAACTCACCCTCCTAACTTAAATCATTAATGATTTCTCTGGCAGTAGAGATGTTTCCCATATTATTCCCATGGGACATTCCGGAATGTGTGACAAGATCCCCATGACCAATCCCAAAAAAATGAGCATTGCCTTGGAGGAAAAAATTATAAACTGGCAATTGATTGGATAGTGGATAGGCTATTATCTTCAGTGAAAGAGGTTCTCAGAGAACACCCCTTTGAGGAGAAATTCTAGCACGAAGTTTCTCTTCGACATTCTCAACCATAGATTCTCTCCTACTGATCACTTCTATTTAGATAATGGGAAGAGACATTTTATCCTTCAAGACAGAAATACCAACATAAAGGGTTGGTCCAATTAAAATTATTGGAAAAAAGGCCAAAAATGGAAAAGGACCAAAGAAGTCCGCCTAACGCAAGGCTCCACATACTGAAAATTGGGAACAGTTTGCGCAATGAATTCCCCACGAACCGAAGGTACATAGAAGGCCATGCATGACGCTGGTACACGAATCATTGGCTAGAGATCAGTTGACATAACGAGGAAGTCGCGTACCATGGGCCACTATACAGATGTTTAAAGTTTATAGTTCGAAGATTTAAGGACTGATTTGGAAATTTAATGTTTAGTTCGCTGAATTGAAGATAACTCTGTAGGATAGGAAATCCGCCTAGCATCTCACTATGTGGAAGTTCAAACTTACATTTTAATATTCCATGGTTTGGTTTGAGGATTCAATATTCAGTTAGAGGATGCGAAAATTATAAGGAGTATGCATTTTGTATAACATATGGCATAGTTTGCAGATGATAAATTTAATGAAGGAGCTGGTATTTAGAAGTAAGGAAATCTGAGGGTGCTTTACAGATCACTTTTCACCAAGAAACTAATTAAAAGAAAAATGACTTGGGACCCCTATATAAAGGTGTGGTCACCTCAATGGGTTCATATTTCTACTACAAAATAGTTCAGTTTAGGACCATTTTCTACATCAGAATAGCCTCCCCTTCATTCTGATTGGACCCCATTTCACTAGTGGGCATTTGTAGGGTCTTGAAAAAAAAATCAAAGGGAAAGAAAATACTCCCTCAAATTGGATAGTGGAATGATATGAATGTGGTGATGGAAATTTGAGTAGAATATTGAAGAAATCCAATTTGGTAAAGAACCCAAGTTGGTCACATAATGGATTCCAGGAAAGGTTCATGGAAGGCATATAATGCGAACTAAGCGGTACGTGGATGGCCTATGAAATGTTGTCCTATGAAGAATTGTACAGAAAACTAGGTAGTTCATGGAATGAATGAGGAATGGAACTAGACAATGGATAACCACATCATTGGTGAAATGGAGGTGGATAAATTCCACCCACGAACCACAACCCCGCAGACCATGATGTTGGTAAAAATTCAAAGGGGAATTAAGTCCTCATGCACCATCGCTGTGGACTGAGCAGTTTGAGGATGAAGAAAGGCTAGCCACGTCTCGCGAACCGCATCTTTCATAGGAGCGAGGTAGTGATTTCCACCTCTGTGAACTGCAACACCACAAATATTGGTTTATGAAGTTCTCTGCGGGTTGGATGATCCCTCCATGGGATTCTGAAAAAGGTGGCATGTGACCCATAGATATATCCTCCTTGGAAATCTATAAAAGGACCCCAAGGGGACCTAAGGAAAGGATCAAATTATAGGGGGGAAATCATGGAATTCATGGGCAGAATACTTCGAAGGAAAACAAATGATTTAGGGTGGAACTACAAATTGTTTACAACAGGTATAAACATGCCATGAACTATAAAAATATGAAGGAATAATAATATGGGAAAAATAAAAACCTAAAAGGAGAACCACGAACTATAGTCCCTTTGTGGATGAACTTTCTATGAACTACAGGACCAATTCCTCTTCTTCAAACCGGCATACCGCATCACACATCTCCATGTGAACTAAACCCTTCCCTATGCAGTGTTCTTCCACATGGAGGGACTCTAGTGATGCATACCATCATGGTATGTGAACAGAATGCAAGGTCGTGTACCACCCCTATATGTAGATGGAATACAAGTCCACATATCGCCCTGAAATATGGATGCAATTCAGGGTCTATGTACCACTTTGGCACATGGATGACCCTTCCACCTACATAAAAAATGATCTGCAGAGGGTAACCCACCCTGCATGAACAAGTGGTACACATAGTAGGGTGACTTTGGGTTTTCCACCTTCCAAGTCCAATCATTCCCTTTCGATTCCATCCCATCCTCTGAATCCTCTCCACAAACTAGTCCATCAACATTATGTCAAAGCCTCTTCCTAATCCACCAGAACAGTATGAACAAACCACTGAGTGCATCATTTCGCCCTTCTGAGTCTACATACCCATGGTAAGAAGAGTCACGAAGGTAATCCTCACATCTGTACAGAACCCAAGAATGTTCTTAAGTCTGCATTCCTAGGGTAACATTAAATCCTACCTTGGGATTATAATGTGGACCCCCCTCCATTATATGGATCAAGGGTTATAACTGGATTTTCCATTCAATAAGGGATAGTGATAAGTTAAATGAATCACACATTCATTTCCTTTTGAAGATAAACAACATTCCACCCCTTTCTCAGAACCCATTTAATATCATCCCTCTGGAAGTAAGATCGTACCCTTTTAGTACAGATCTAATAACATTTACGTTCATTTCACATTGAAGGGTTCATTTATTATCACCCTCGTCCATTTTCACCCCAACATATTCCACCATGGGCTCCTATTTTCCCATTAAGGAAGAAGGGAATGTGCGTGGTTGGTCAGATCTACTACTTCCTCTTGTTTCTTACACTGGTCATGAATAACGTGGGCTTAGAGGTTAATGATGATTATAAAATCCAAAACATAAATTGCCAAATGAACTATGAATGCTCTTATTTTTTCTCTATCCAGGATATGTAGGACACATTTCTAAAGGATAGAGTTGAAGGGATATTATCCTTAAAATTCAGTCCCAGTAAGAAATTTCCCTTGATTCACTAAGGCCTTCTATATGATGTAATCCCCAACCATGTCTCCTCAAAGGGTAAGCTATCGTGCATAAGTCCCATCTCTTGAACTATGAGAACTTTGATTCCCAACTAACTGAGATACGTAGGAAGCCTCACTGAGGTCCAAACCCAATATCTAAATCACCCTAGTATTCTTTATCCCGCATACCCAGTAGGATAATATTCACCTAGGATACATAACCCTTCCTGGTCATCCCAGGATGCCTCGGCGTAAGACCCATATTGGATCTTGACTATGCACCTTTCACCTAGACATCTTTTCCACACAACATTAAACTGTATGTATGGGTCCTCGTCACACGACCTTAAAAGGTGATGTTCCCAGTTAAGTGGCACCAATATATGGGGGTTCTGATTCCTCTCATGAGGATACGTAGGAAGCCCATATCATGGGTTTGATCCTGACATCAAGGAATCTTCTGTCCTCTCTGAATAATGATAAAATCTAGAGTGCCTCATCATAGGGCTTACACTAGTGTTGTCTCAGAAATTTCTAATCCATGCACATCCATGATTAATCTTGAAACTTAGGTGTAATTTGTGGACACACTCTTAGGGAATGAACCAAGGACTCATGAACATATGGACATTGATTAAATCTATAAGAGAGTCCTTAAGTAGGAAATAATTCCCCCCAAAAGGGTGCGATGATCCCGACCATGAATTCTCTCGACCAAAAGAGTCCTCAAGTGTCGTTGGAAAAATCGTCATCCAATGATCACCTATCGTTGGAAAGCAGGTCCATGAACTATGGTTACTAGGTTCATTGGGTGTTTCTGGCTCCCCAAATAAACCCATTGGCGATCATCTGAGGACATCGTACCTGACGCGGACCGATTGCACACATCCTCAACCCCCTATAACCGCCATCTCAAACTATTCAACTATAGAACCTCCTTTTTAATATAAAAAGGACACATTACCCAGGACTAGTGCAAACGTCTCACCCACCAAAATGTGTCATGATGTGAATCGGGTGTCCGCAATGGTGAGACACGAATCAGGTCAAAACAACTATTGTAAAAGGGTTCATTATTCCATTATATATGGAATAATAATAATGAGATAAATTCAATTTTTATAGATAAATTATTATTTTAGAACCAACCATTAATTATGGTTATGAAAAACTAAATACGCTGCAATTATAGACACAGGAGGATGTACGTACGACTGGGTAATGTTTTAATTCTTCAACAATCATATTGGAAACAAATTTAATATTATTTAGTCTTTTTGGAATGATAATAATATCATAAATCCCATATTATTTTCTAATTTTTTTTATATATCATTAATGTGATATGCCTATGAAAAATGAATCACATCACTTCGTGGAGGTTGTAGTCTACACATACGCATTAATGATGTTTCATTTTTCAATGAATGAAAAGGTAAGAAAATAGATGATATATTACTTTTCCAAAATGATAAGTATGCCATTAGTATAATATATATATATATATATATATTAAGTATATAATTATTACCATTTTTGAGATTCATTGATGGAATAAAAATTACATGAGTTCATGAGGCGATAGTCCATAATAAAAAAGAATAGAATTATCATTTCCTTGTTGATGGAAGAGGATGCACATATGGGTTATTCCATTAAAATAAAAAATAGGTATATTTTATATAATTTGGATTTTAATTCATCATAATTGAAGATTATTTGAATGTGGTAAAATATTAAATAAAACTAAAACATTCTATAAAAAGATATACCACTTATTTAGACAACATCCTTTGTTTAACACATTAATCCTTATAAGGATAGAATTATACCAAAACTATGACCTATAGAAAATACGGATGGATGTTAGTAATTTATTAGGGAATGGATTATCAAACAAAATAGCTCTTTAATTTTGTAGATGAGAGGAGTGGGGGTTCCCTTCTATAATAAAGGGATGACAACTATTAGAATTTCTTAAAGCATTAAGTTAATATAAATTAAATTTCAACCTAAAAAGATTAAAAGTTAAAATAATTATAATAAATTTTAATATATGTAGAAATAATCTCAAATAATTAATATTTTACTTGTTCAGGATATGTTTTCACTATTTTCCTTTTGTTTTAACCCTCTATTAACCCTTTTCATAATTTTAGTAAAAATAATTTTTTTTTCAAACTAGGTGTCAAGAAAGGTTCTATAAAAGAAATATTTGAAAATAAATTGATCATGGTAGATTTTTTCATCCATAAACCAATAAATTATTCCATGTTAGGATTTTTTTATATTTTGAATCTTTTATGAAAAAAAATATTTATTATAAAATTTAATTAATTTTATTTTTGGAAATATTCAATTAATTTGACATTGAATACAAAATGAACACAAATGAATTAAAATAAAAACCTTTGAAACATATCTAACCCGTTATATTTATCTAAAAAACTCTTTAAACAAAATATTTATTCGAAATATTTTAATATTAATATTTTTATAATCCTTTATTTTATTTGTATTTTTATTGAATAAAAATTATGTCCGAATTGCCTAAGAATTTCAGTAAATTATTATAGTACTAAAAAATATAAATAATTAGCATGATAAAAAACTCATTTATTATCCATGTTTCTATTTATAACTAAACAAAAGTTTTTTTATCCTTTTCAAAAAATATTTTTGATATTAAAATCAAGAAAGTAAAAATTTTGGCACTACCTTTAACATAAATTTTATAATAGACAATGTTATGGAAATATGGAACCAAGTTGAAATATTTTCAAAACATTGATGGAAATGGAAAAAATTATCACATAAAACAGGATACAAATATTTTAGGGATACCTTTTAAACATTATAATATTATTTTTAACCAAAATTACCTGATTTATCCTCATTGTTCGGAAAATTATTTACTAGTGTTATAATTCATAGTCACCAAAATTAAAATGGTAATATTTAAAAAAATTTCCTCTCATGATTCAAAATATATAATATGTTTTTCATTATTAAATTTATAAAAGTTCAAAAATTAATTAGAGATTAAAACACAACATGCAGTGGAAAATATTTTTTTTTGGAAAATTGAATTTTTAAGTATAAAAATGTTTATATGAAATTCTAGAATAATATTGAATCTAATGAACTTAGTTGGGTTATTCATAATATAAGGTAACTAATTATAAGTTTAAATGAAATTAGAAAATTAAATTCATAAATCATTGAAAAAAATATTTTTAATAAAAATCAGTATTTTCAACAATTCATTGAAAAATAAATATTTTAAAAAAACTTTTAATAATGCTCAAAGATAATTTTGATATGTTGACATAAAAAAAGATGTCAATTTTATTAAAAAAATATACAATTTATAGAAATTCATTATTATATTCTCTCACAAAAAGTAATGAAAACAATTTTTGATGAAAATATATTTTTGAAAAAAAAATATTACTAAAAATTGAGTGATTATTTCCTAGGAATTAATTAATAAAATTGTATTTAGTATGACCTATATATTTTCATTTCATATTATGGTTATTACTATTCATACCCACCAACTAAATTACTAATATATAATGTTCATGTTTAAATTATAATATTTCAATGTTTTTTATGCTCGATGTTGCATATATTGTATGCAATAGAATATAGACTTTCTTTGAAAATCATGGGATATTAAACTATATATTTCCCAAAAATGAAATTTGGGTTTCAGTAATAAAAAAATTATTTTTATTAAACTCATAATACAATGATGTGTATAAAATAAAAATAAAAAAGGATAAATATAAATATTATTTTATTAAATATTAAATAAAAAATTTCATACTGCTAGTGTCTATATACATAACCTCTTATAACCCTAGTATACACCCTAAGGGTATTGTATGAAATAGTGGTATAATTTTTTTGTGGTTTAATGTTTATGGATTAGGAGGTGGTATCTATTAGTGTGAATATCCCCCATTAATGGATTCCCTTATGCTTTAGTTGTTGAATCTTAGATTTGGATTAGTTGATGGAAAATCCTAGTGATTGTATCTCCCTCATATATTCTAATAGATAGGATTATTTGGGTTTGATACTACTAGTTGAAGTCATAAATTTTTCCATCTTTATAAATAATATCTTATTACAACCTTCAATATATATTAACTTTAATGTCCACTATATAATTATGATATTATTGATTGTTATGATGGTTAATAGTATTTTATGTCCAACGAGAGATACGTTACAATGGTCCCAAATAGAAAATGTAATACATGTGTTTTCTATATATATATATATTACATTATATTGAATTTATAAATTCCATAGGTGATTATATTTATAAATGTTTGGTTTATTTCACATAAGGGTCCTTAAGAAGATATCCAAATGAGATTTCTAAAAGAAGAGGTAATAATATTCTCTAATTACTTTTAGGTTTATTTATTCTTATACCTCTCCCCAATATTCATTAAAAATATTAACATTGTAAAATTATTGAAATTTTATTTATTAAATTTTATTATGTTAATATAATAACCCTTATAAATTTATCTTCCATCCCAATTGAAAATGAAAGCATCATCTTGCATGCGTATGGAGTACCGTATCCCTAACCAATATATTTTAACATTCCTCATTTATAATCATGGGATTTCATATAGATGTAATTAAAAAACATATCAAATTTTTATAAAATGATGTTTTTCTTTAAGGCTAATTTTTTTTCTAGAATCTAACCCTCTCAACTGTTGTGAGATGATAATGTTTTTCTTTGGTATTTGAGGATTTCAAACACCATGATGTGATACAATTCACTATCAAATTACTCTTCAAATAAATATCACAATGATTGATTTAATAAATATATATGATATATATAAATAATATAATAATTATTCTATAATTTTAATTACTGTTTCCCTTTAATTCATTCAATCCATCGAAAAGTAAAAACATCACTCTAGAATCTGTATAGAATACCATCTTCAAAAAGTGATTTAATTCATTTATCATAGCAAAATTATATAAATAGATATAAAGGGTATATAATAAATAAATATGATAGTAATTAAATTTTTTATTTTCTATAAATATTTAAACCTTGACCATTGTTTGAGGAATAGAGCCACCATACAAAATCATGCCAGAAAAATGAAATAACTAACATGAAGAAAAATGTTTTTAATGAGGAACTATTAATAAATGGGTGATAAGAAGTTATAAGTTAATCATATATGTTATGATAGGAATGAAAATGTTTTTAAATTAGATTTGAAATTAATCAAATTTTCATATAAATGATTATAAGAGAATTTATGATGAAATTTAGGAATTTACATAAGGGTTTCTCGTCTCACTTTTGTTTTTATGAGACAGATTCCAAATTTACCACTTAATTATTTTTTGCGATGTATATATTTAAAAGTAATATATTTTATAATAATTCTTGAAAAAATTAATTCAATTTATAAATCCAACAAATTTTATCAAATTTATGTGGTTTTGATTCATATAGTACTAAAAATTTAGGGTTCATTTGTCTCAATATTATTTAATTAATACCATAATATTTATCTTTATATGGTTTATACACTGACCCATTGAATATTTTTATCATGAATACCTTTATATTTATTTTATATAATATTCAAGTCAAATTTATTTCTTTAATGGGGTTTATGATTCTAAATATACCAAAGAGGGGTGACATTATGTTAGTGTCTCAATTATTTTTAGGATTCCTTATGAGAAATTTATATTGAATGAAATTATATGATCTTTATCCTTTGAAACCCAATTTTTAATCTACTCTTTTTAGGTATTTTCATGTTTCTCTTTCATTATAATCTATATTTTACTTAAAATGACGAAGGAAATATTTTTTTTATGAAAAACTGACCTTATTTCCTCTTTGGTTGATGAAAATTTTCTTCCATGCTAACATTATTCAAAATTCATTAAGGATTTTTTTCCCTATTACAATATTTTTTCATGAATATCATTTTTATTACCATTTAATTTTTATTTTAAATTATACCAAATGAATATTTTTTTTATGTTTTATGAAAAATAATTTTTTTCATTCTATGAGAGTTACAAAATAATGTTATATATTAACATATATAGAATGAATAGGTCTTTTAACCATTTTTACTGCTCATTACTATGAGGCTTTACAAAATTCAATTCTTATTTTCAAAAGGATGTTTTTGAATTTATTTTGGGATTTTATAGTTCATATAGTACTTAATGAAAAGGTTACTTTCCCTATTTACAATGAAATGAAAGAATGATATTTTAAATTAATTTTTAATCTATATAAATATTCATTAAGGATTTATATACTTCACAGGGGGTTATGATATTATGATACCACCCATTATATTTATTTTCATGCCTTTTGAGAATGATCCCATAGGGCTGATTCTATGAAACTCATTAAATTCACACATATTAATTATGTTGTGATGAACTCATCATAAAATACATTTAATTTAAAGTTGTTAATCTGGTTATAAAGGAAATTATGGATTTTATATGAATTTTATGATGAATTTTATGATTTATGAAGTTTATTCATGTTATTATACATTGAAATTATTGATGATTATGTGTGAGACCAATATATACCATGATGATGGGTTGTACATATATTTCTCTCCAATTCATTAGGTAATGTGGAAAAGGTAACCGGATGAAAGTTTCTCCTAAGTGACGATAGTGTTTACTTGATATATGTAAATCATAAGAGTCAATGATTTTATATACATGGAAGTTTCTCCTAATATAAGGTATTAATTATATTTTTTAGGTTATTTTATGATGAATGTATTATTTTCCATGATTCCAACATAGTTAATCAAATATTTCGATGTTTTTTAATGGTTCCATTTAACAACATTGAATTCACATGGTTGATGATTGTTTAACGATTTTTCTCTTGTCTTACTATAATTATTTATCCCATCACTCAATTCACATTGATTATGAACTCACACCCTCATGCCTTTATTATACATATTTAAGATCATCAATTGGTATATCCTATGTTTATAATTATAAGGAATCTAAACAAACCCCTTCTTATGATTCTATTTCCCCAAGTCATAATGAATGATATTATCTAAAATATGTCTACAATGGTATCATGAGTGTAGAAATTGAAAGGATATTTCAAAGTCCACTTATGGAACATAAAAATCTTGGTCTGATGGGAAAAATTATAATTTGATGAGAAAAAATAGGGTTTGTTACAATAACACGTTTTCTGCATTATCTAATTATCTACTAATAAAATTTATAAAGTTTTTATGTGACTAATTATTTTATTTTTATTTTTTAATTATTGATTGTAAAAATTGGGACATTTCAGATTCTATCAATCCAGTTTGTATAAAATTCATTTTCATCCCCAAATCCAGGTATTCAGATCTTGGGTTATTATATAAACATTTACAGGAAATTTCTCTTTTCTATCACTGAATTAAAAATAATATCATTCATAAAACATTTATGATAAAATGAATATGGATGAAAAGAAATTTATAAAATTAAATCCAAGTTTTTACTAAAAAACTTATATTGATTTTATATTCTGAAACTCTTTGGATAGAAATAACATGAGAATGATCTAGAAATACCATGAGTATAATGATATTTGTGACATTATATGTCCATGATGTCTTGTATACAACATATAAATGAATTTTGGAACATCAATCAAAACATGTTTCTAAGAAATAAGTTTGATATGAGAATCCATTATAACATTTGAAATGATTGACTCAAAATCCATTGATTGGAGAAGAATAAAATAGATTATTAAAAAACATTATATCTGTAAAATAATATTTCAAAAACATTAATATTCATGTAACTAAAACATAAAAAAATAATTCTTGTTGTAAGACATGAAACATGTCTCAATTAATTTGAATTAAGACTAAGAACTCTTATAAAGATAGCATAAAATGAAGTATGTATCCATCATTGAAATTATTATTTTGAAAAAATGTAATTCCACACTAATCAAGAATAAATAAAAAAATAGGAAATCAGATGTCATAACACTCATAATATTGAAATAAAATATTAAATGAATAATTAATATAACCCAATGAAAGGAATATGATATTAAATTCCACTTATGAATATTTTAACACTTGAATCAATACATATTGAAAGTGAGAAAAAATTAGAATTTTAATTATATTGATTAATGTGTGGATCATCATATAATATTTCAATGAGGAATCATATGCATAATATAATGGAAATATGTGTAAACATAATTATATGAATTAGAGTAATAATTCCGTTACATGAAACCCTTACATATTATATAAAATTTGATTCAATATATCATTGATTGATACATCATGAAATTAATCTTGAAATTCCCACAATAATAAATAAATCATGATATAATTGTAATAACATCAGATTTTAAAATAAAAAATATACTATTATATATCTTTTAAACCTCAACCGATAAACATATATGAGTAACGATAATATATTATAAAATAAAGCATATTATTTGGTTTTTAAATTAAGTACTATTGTTTATAAATAATTTTGAATTCACATAGAAAATACTATTAATCATAAATAACTATTTTCAAACATTATCTATATGATCACTATTTTTTAATATTTATTTTAATTCATAGTATTAAACATATGATATAGTATTGTATAAACATTAATAACATGATTCCAATGGTTATATATTGGTTAGAAATTAAAATAAAATCATTTGAAGGTAAAAAGAATATTTTTTAAAACAACTTTTATAATCTAAATGTATTTTGTTATAATTTATTAAATTAATCACTATTTATAAACTATTTTAATGAAATTTATTAAAAATGTATTGAAAAAATATTTTCATATTTTTTTCTAGATTTATACTAGGTATGTAATTAGAGTAAATTTACTATTATCCTCAAAAATGAAATTTTCTAAAAAGGATTTTCATTGTGTTTTGTGCACTTATTTTAATTGTTTTTTCACATATCAGAATTTAATATTAAGAATTATATTACATTATTAAAATCATATTTTATCAAAACTTTAATTTTTTGAAATTCATTTTTGGTAATAACAAATACTATCTGAGATAAAAAAACACATTATTACAGTAAAGGTTTAAAGTGTTAACATGGCAATACACTAAATAGGTAAGTATTAAAATTTCTTATAAGTTTTGTTAAATCATATATTTTTTAATTTATTTCAACCCTATATAATACCATCTTTCAAATTGTAAAAAGTTGGTTCCAAATTCTCTTTTGAGTAACTTTTTTATATATTATAATGTTATTTGTGTCCACATTTTCTCCATCAAACTCTTTTATAGAATGGAACCACCTCTTCTAATATATCCACACTAGTTGAGATCGTTATCTAAACCATGATCATCAAAAATAATCTCAAACCATCCCACATCACATTATAGATACATTTATCTCCAAAATAGACAAACCATTAAGGTCATAAGGAGTAATCCAAAGGAGGTTTCCCAAAGATGATGTAATTTTTTTTACCAATATATTTTGAGTTTATTTCTTCATTAAACACCTAAAAATATTATATAAACTACTTAACAAGATGAAATCAGTATAATTAGTATACTAAAATGTCATTAAAGTAATCATAATACTATTTTATACATCATTTCTATTCTATGAGAAATGATAACATTGTTCATGAATACATGAGAACTACCACATCCTTGAAGATATGTAAACAACAGGAATATCCTTATTATCAAGATAATAGAAAATTTATTTATTACCCTTAATATAGAATAATGAAAAACTCATAGGTTGATCTTAATGAAGTTGTGTTGAATGTCTTAGTGGTCTTCCAAAAATACTTTTTGGGTTTTTATAAATTTTGAAATTAGTTAAATAAGTATGTAAAGTGATGGGAAACCCTAAGGGATTGTGTAAAAGTGTGATGAAATAGTGGAAAGATAAAAATAAAATAAAGAAACAAAGGAAATTATATGAGAAGAATAAAAGTGAGTGAAAAAAGACTAGATACAGGTTAATCCACTCTCAGCAACCCTATGTGGATCTTCTTAAGAATATAAACATTAAAAAAACACAATCAATTCATGATGAGTGACTTAGATCACAAACCTCTTTCGCCTAAATAGAGAACCCATGAATACTGAACTTATATAGTGATCGAGTGTTCCTATAGATTGAAAATTGAATTACCCAACATGGAAATTCTAGCTATGACATCCCACAAGAAAGAATGATCATGCTAATATCATAATATCCCACAACCAAACTCAAATAACTAGTTGTCTAATAAGTTCAACTGAAATTTTAACCAAAATTAGTAGTGAAAACAGTAAGAAATATTTACCATGATTGAGGTAAAAAAGGAGTTATCACGGGGTTAAAGTAAAACTATATGGGTTAAATTGATCTAAAACATGTATAAAATAAATTAAAGGTATTTATTTATACCCTATAATATTTAAGGCTCTATAATACTCTATTTTGGACCCTTTTTCATGTGAAAAATGGGGGAGTACTTTTTTCATTCTAAAAATTATATGTGTGCCACCCACATAACTTATAAATCACCACCCTCTATCCGCACTTATTCACACCTTCACAGTCATTTGTCTAAAACAAATACCTACCAAAATCACTTCCCAACTTCCCTCCTAAAATACTAGAAACCTTATTTTTTTCCAAAAATCCAACCATGGAAGGTATTTGGTGCAAACCTCAGGAGGATACCTAAAGGAGAGGTAAAGTGCTTCAATGAGTTTTTTTATGTAATTTTTTATCCAACCCCATAAATTGTTAAAAAAATAATGATATAATATATTTAGTATCAAATATAATTATATGGTGTTATTTTAATTTAATTACTTACAAACATCTCCAATTCTCAAATATGTTATGGAATCATTATTCGTGTGTACGGTGGACTACATACTTGTGAAATGTTGTCATTCTTTTTTTCATTAAAACGTATCACATATGGGTATGATGATGGATATTTATAAAATAATTATTAATATGGTTTTATTATATCATATATATCATTTTTTACATACTATTCTTTAGGGGATTTGACAATGTCACCCTTGTGTACGACAAACTATCACCTTGTGAAGAGATGTGAATCACTTTTCACTAACTCTTTACATAGAAGGTGATAAAGATAAATATAATTAATAAATGAAATAATTATTATATTTATGACATATTTATCATTATGAAAATATAATATATCATTTTCTTTCATACGCTAAAATATTATTATGTCACTAGTGTACAAGTGGAATACCGCCATCACGAAGTGATGTGACTTTATTTTCATAACCACACCACACAAATGATATATAAACGTATATTTAATGAAATTTTATGGTATTTATGATACACTAATAATTATGTAATGAAAAAATATTATTTACCTCCATTTGAGGATGATCATTGAAACATTGAAATGTTACTCATGCGTAAATTAGGCTTAATGTCCCCATGATTGTGACATAGTTATTTTTTCACGATAATGTTTCTTGATATGTATTAAAATTATAATTGATATATAAATATAATTATTATTTAAATATTATTATTCTTGATATATTGAAATAATGACTTCTTATACCAACAATCACCTTCTAAAGTCATATTTGACACATGAGTAAAATATCATCAAAACACCCAATGTAAACTTAAATTTATTATATAATCATATATAACATGGAATTGAGTGAAATAAAAGGGTTAATAAAATTGAAAAGGGTTCTTAAGAAATTAAATAATTAACATACATTTATTATTCAATAAGATAAATTGTGTGTGTGAAGAGTCTGGTTCAAGGTTAGGGATTTCATCACAATTTCATTTCATTGAAGAGTATTGTAACATTATAAACCTAATTTATTTTATACGAAGTATATAATTCCCCTTTGACAGGTTGTAGCATTATTAAATAATAATTCATGTTATTTAATGTTTTAATTTGAATTATTTCATCCAAGTAGATTTTACTTGAAAATTACCAAGTGGTAAAGAATTTCTTAACTCAATTTCTTTTTATTGGGTAATATTACATATTTGTTATCATTAGTATTATAATGTTATGTGTATAATGAATTATTATTTTTTATTTTTTATTTCCACATGTTTTATGTGGAATTATATTTTATTCAATAATTGATTCACTGAATAATTATCACTTCGATGTTATGATCATTATAAGGTTTTATTTCACTATATGATTCTAATCAGGATAGTTTATTATTGAAATAAAGATGAAGGAAATTATCTAATCATTGTATAAAGAAATACATGTCATTTTATTATACTCCATTTATTCATGATATTTTCATGTAATTGTATTATTTTTCATGTTTATGGTACCTAAAATGTTTTTACTTTTTTTTAAGAAAATCCGACTTAATTTCTATCTTAGGCCGGAAATCTATTTTATTCTAAAACAATGTTTTTTTAAAAATGTGTTCAATTTTTTTATCCTTTTCAAAATTATTTATTAAATAAATTTTTCCTATTTTTTTTTAAAAAATTGACATGAATATTCATGTCATTTTCAAAAAAAAAATCTATTTGGCTTTTATAAAAAATGTGAAAGGAAAAATTGTTTTAACGTACTTGGAATGTACAAAATTTCCTATGGTCATGACCACTCCGAGTTTTAAAACAAACTTTAAATGATTTTAATATTATTTTCAAGAAATTTATTTTCAAAATGTTTTTTAAACTTTTAGTTTTAATTATTCATTTCTAAAATGAAAAAATTATTTTCATAAAAAATGTTTATAAAGATCTTTTTTATGGTATTTCTATTATTCAAATATAGAAACCCCATATTCTTACCCCCAATGGGGATATGTTGTATTAATAACATCCTTATTATTCATCTTGATTTTTTATGATTATTTTTACCAAGGATAGTATTGACATTCACTTCATTAATTTATTTTTTTTTCAATTACATTACATTTAACTGTTCTCTTTCATTTGATCATTGGCCATTAAATATCCTATGAATTTAGATATTATTTTTCATGGATATTTTAATTTTTTAAACCGTATTTAATTTCTACATAAAATGTTTTATATTTAAATTCATTTATTTATCTATTGAAATATTTTTTGATATGTATTTTTACACAATAATGATATTTGATGAAATGGGAAATTATTTATGAATTAAATCGAATATTCAATTTATGAGAAATTCTTTATACATGAAATAAATGGGTGGGGAATGGTTATTTAATAGCACTCGATGAATCGATAGTCTCAAGGGATGAATCAATTGTTTATACTTAGTTAAATGGTTTTCAAACCATTAGTTTTAAACTATTTTGAGGATATATCATTATGGTATAGATATCGTGTTCTTGTAAAACATGTCGTACATTAATTAAGAACTTACTTCATTATGAATTTAGATATTATTATCCATGATATTTCCATAATGATATTATATTGGGATTCATTTCAGTCTCAGTTATTATAACATCTCATTATTTCTATGTATTGTTTTTATAAAATAATTAGTAAAATTTCAAGACTATGCGATGATACGACATGTGATTTTGAGGCCCGGTATTCATGGAACAATTCATTGTAAAATATTTAGTTTTTAAGAAATAACATGAGAAGTTTTCCTGAAATAGAGGAATAACTTCTAAAAAGGTCACTGAATCAGAAATTAGAGGGTACCGTTACATTCAGACAACGCGTTTACCTTAGGAAGGGCCTAACATGGACCAGTGTGGGTCAACCGTGAAAGTGAGTTTTTGGAAGTATCAGTAATAACATATTTAACAAAAATATATTATTTCAACACATCGACTTGTATTATTTATATTTGAGTTTTTCAAGAATCTAGGTTCATCACCATAACAATGGAATTCCCCTAGGACAAGGAGAACAAAGTTCAATAGATGGTGATGGAAAAGAGGAGATCCGAACTGGGGTTGAAGATCGATGGATCAATGAACAATGACAACATAGATTCACCCTTCATCAATGATTGATCAAAACTATAGGTAGGTGGTATGTTTTTGTGACCTTTCCCCATTTTTGAATTCGATGATGAACGCAGAATAACCCATGAATAGGTTGATTCACGGTTCGATCACTTGTGGGATGGGATTGATTTATGGGGATTTAAGGGGAGATAATCTTTGTGATTTATTACATATTTTTTTTGTTAATCGTTATAACACGGATGACTCCAGACCGACATGGAAAGAGGACAAGATTACTCTTTTGGGATTTCTTTGTCTTTTCCTTACCCCTGTGTTCTTGGTGTTCATCACTGTTGAACCCTCCTGGTGACGACTGGACTTTTCGGGAGTCTCTGAGCATAATCAGAACTCGGAGGAATGAAAATATGGATTAGGGCCCCAGGTAGTGAAGATCATGACCCAAGGATCATTGATGTGCGATTTTATTAATATTTTCATAACTTTTTATATACTCCCTTTACTAATTGTATATAAAATGTGAATAATTTGTGTAAAATATTAATGTTTAAATATTAAATATAATTTTTAAGCACTATTTGAATCCAACTCTACCATTTGATGGGTCATATAGACCACACAAGAAGGCCCACAGAATCTATGAAGAAATTAGACCAGCCATGAAGATTGAATTGTTGGGGTCAATCAGGAAGTTTAAATTGCTTTATTCTCCTCTAAATTTTGGGGGAAAATTAAAGGAGTCATGGATAAGAAATTTCAGGGCCCAACTCTTAAAAAATGTGCGCAAATGAAACTTTGATGTCCATCCCACCATTTTGTCATGGAAATGAAATCAGAAGACAAAAATTGATATCTCTACTGATCTACTCATCAAATAAATCTGAAATTTGTAGTGTGAGAGAGTATTTATAGTCGTCCGAATTATTTGAAGAAATAATCCATATTTGAAGGAATCTTATTATTCAAAAATCCATTCACATTTCAGCCATAAAAAAATCATGGATATAAATGGAATGTTTAAAATTGTTTATGAAAACCACCATAACATTTGATCCATAAGTCAAAATACCCTAAAATTTTGAGAGTAGTTGGAAAAAATTATTATATAAAACTTTGAAGAAGAGGATATCTATAGATTCAGCTGTATGGATGGAAAAATCGGTGATGAAAGTGGAGGGGAAGATTTGGAATGCCAACAGTCCTCCTCCTTGGGCTATAAATACAACCCCATTTTCTCCTTGCATGTGGATATAATTTTAGAGAAAACGAGGGTAGGTCAGAACGCCCAAGGATCTACCAAATAATTGGGAGGATCTTTCATACTCATGTTTTCACTTGAGAAACCATTACTCCATGCTTCCTTTCATTTACTTTCGTGTTTTTCTTCGTTTATAATCGTGAAAGTGTTTGTTTTCTTAACTCTATTTTAATGAAATTTTATTCTTCTTAATCTATTATTCTCATCCAAATTATGTTATATAATATTAATGGTCTTAAAAAAGTTTAAATACAGTTGAATCATCTTCCCTTACTTTCCTTTCTCATTCAATCTAAAGTAAGTATTTAATTACCTTCACTGTTTGTGTGTGTGTGTTCAGCACACAAATCCTTTCTTATCCATTTTTCTTCTCTTATTAATTCATAATCATAAATATAAGAAACCAGATTAATATTATTATCAATGAATGAGTAAATATATCATTGGGGTGAGTCAAAATTTATGGATGTTAAGTGATTGAGAGTATTTTCTCGATGAATATTCTTCAAATTAACATTGTGTATGCTGAACTTAACATGTCAGGGATTGATGACTTGTTTTGTTTGACATGTGGTTTCCATGGATTATTAGAACCATAAATAAACTACCAAAAATAATATCTGATTGATATTACAACCCTAAGTTATGTTAAGGCTTGGATTAAAGCCTTAACACTTAGAAATTCCAATCAATGTTATCTTGTGAAGTGGGTGATAATTTAAATGCAATATAAAGAAAAGATCAAGGATATCACAAGCTTAACTCGCTATTAATGAACTCACAACAATCATTATAAAATTTTTAAATCATTCACCAACCATTAATCACTTTATTTAATATCTTCAAACAAACTCACCCAATAAAAATACAATCAATTAAAAACTATCGACTATTGAAGAGTAACGTCACTAAGGATTCAACCCGAGTGATGTTATACACATTATCAGAGAACCAGAACCTCGAACGATCAATAGGAAACAATCGGTCGTGATTTAAAATGGATTTATTTCTATGTATGGTGAAATGATGTATTCATTTGATTCTATTTATTGTAAAAAAATTAAAAAAAATTGAAAAAAACACAGAGAAAAACCCACCTTCTCATAAAAATCATAAACAGAAAAAAACACAAAGAAAAACTCATCTTCCTCTTTCTTCCAAAATCTATCTGAATTCCCCTTAGCCTCTCAAAAAATACCTCTGATTTTTTGACCCAAAAATTGAGCGAACACTTTTCCAACTTAGGAGGAACATTAGGGATAATCAAGTACTTCAAGAACCAGTCCTCGTCCAACCCGTTGAATTAGAAATTACCAATCCTAGGGAACAAACACATAAAGAAATCGCTACCCCTAATATGAATTACCAACCCCTTGGTATTCAGTATCCAAACTTAGAGGTTGACTTCAGACTCAAATTGAATTTCATTCATCTTGTCCCTCATTTCCACGGGCTAGCTGGTGAGGATCCACATCTCCACCTTAAAGAGTTCAAAGTGGTGTGATCTACCGTGAAGCCTCAAGGGGTTTCTAAGGAACAAATAAAACTCCATGAATTTCCTTTATCCATAGCTGACACTACAATGTCATGGGTCTTGTACCATCCTCCCGATTCCATAATCTCATGGATTGACATGAAATGACTTTTCATAGAATTTTTTTTCCTGCTTCTCATATTGCTTCTATCTGAAATAAAATTAGTGGTATTTGTCAATTCCCTAATGAAGCACTCAATTAATACTGGGATAGGTTCAAAAAGATTGTTTCAACCTTCCCACACCACCAAATACCTAACCAACTCTGGATCTAATACTTATATGAGGGGTTAATGGCTATGGAGAAAACTCTCAATGATGTCTCATGTGGCAGTACTCTTGTTGATAAAACTCCTACAGCTTCCAAATATATCATAAGAAACATGTATGCAAACAAAAAAAAAATTCTATACTTGAGAACATTTTAATGTCAAACAAGTTCAATATAATTAATCTATAGAGCCAAAAATGGTGACAGAGTGGATGAGTGAACTTACAGGTCTTGTGCAACAACTAGTGTGGAAACCAAAGCTCTAACCTCATCTTCTCTAAAATCTCTGTTCCATAGACCTGTCATGAACTATGGAATCTATAGCTCCCCATCTCATCTAACTGACACATGTTCACAACATCAAGAGGATCCATATGATTCATCGTGACCAATGGAGCTCAATGCAACATATGATCAGAGGAACACTAACCCTCAACAATCAGGTCAATTAATTAGAAAACTCAACCAACCCCACCCTGAGCCCTTCTCTTCTACCTTCAACCAAGGCTTGAGGTATGGTAATTCCATTTCTAATCCCCCTCAATTCCTTCCTTAAAACCCAAACCAATTCCAATATGGTCAAAGTGTTGGTAACATCCAACAACCTTACCATTTTATTCTTCAACCTCAATGGATCAATCCTCCTCTTCTTCCTCCTGGATTTCACTATCATAGTGAGACTTCTCAATTACCAAATCAATAAAATCTCTTTCCGAAGAACGAAAATCAAGGACATCACAATCTAGAAAAGCCTCTTCATCCAAGAAATAGTGGGAAAGTGCAGTGAAAGATCTTTCCTCCTTCACCCGTTCCATCCTAAAAAACATTGAAACCCAAATTGGCCAACTTGAATCCCACCTTAGCTAGCATCAAAAATAAAATTCTTCCCAAATCCTATCTCAACCATTACCCAACCCCAAAGGTAATATAAGTGCAATTGCACTTATATCGTGGAAGAAAATTTCTATCCTTAAAGATAAGTCCTCCAACTCCCCTTGGAATGTTGACCTAGAAAATGAAAAGAAAAAGAAACATGAAAATTAATATGAAGCCATTCCCTCACCTCCTTCCATTCCACTTAGGGACCCAATTCCTTTTCCTCAAGACATCTCTAAGCCAAAGAAGACCTTTGATCTTGATCCTGAAATGCTCAACATGATTAAATGTGTTGAAGTCAACATTACCCTCTAATATTCCATAAAAAATCTCTAAGTATGCCAAGTTTCTTATGGAATTGTGCACCCATAAGAGGCAACATAGGACCTTCAAGAACTTTTCCACCCAACAGTCTATTCCCATAAGGTGCAAAGATCTAGGGACCTTTACGGTACCATGGAAAATTGTATGTTCCAACTTCGATGATGCACTCATAGAAATATGAGCCTCAATTAATGTAATGCACAAATCCATATTCTCCAACCTTGTTCTAGGTCCTTTACATACAATAGGTGTTGTTATTCAATTGGAAAATTGAAGAACTCCTTGTCCTAAGGGTATAATCGACTATGTCCTTGTTCGTGTTAATGACCTTATCTTTCCAGATAATTTCTATATCCTTGACATGGATGGTGATATGAACTCTCCTCAAACTCCCTTAATTCTCGGAAGACAAATAATAATGATAGTGAGAACCAAAATTAATTACCATTCAGTCATCATACCCATGGAATTTGGTGACCAACTGGTCAAGTTCAACATTTTTCAAGATAAAAGATACCAATATGAGGATTACTATGCATTCTAAATCCTTGCTTCTAAGGACACTTTTGAGATTAAATTGAACCCCATTCCATCATTTTCATCATGTTCTAACAAGAGAGGATCTTGTGAAATCTTCACCATGATTAACCAAGTTATAAATAGTGATGTTGATGTTGACCTCTCATTCATAGACTCCATCAATCTAGAAGATCTTGAAAACTCTCTTGAATCCCACACCAACTCTGATCTCTACTGCTCCACCTTGGACAGTATTATGGAAAATTAATCTAAAGGAACTGAAGTCCCTTCCACTATTCATGAGTTGTCTAACCCATAAATGAAAGATGAGACTAATCTAAAACCTCTTACTAAACACCTGAAATATGAATTCCTTTTTCATGATAACTCATATCCTGTCATTATTTCTGCTTCACTTACTGAAACTGAGGAGTTCAAAATTGTTCAGCTATTAGAGGAAAACAAAAAGGCCTTAGGTTGGACCCTTGATGACTTACTAGTAATCAAACCCGCTCTTTTCATGCCTCACACCCATATTGAGGAATTATCAAAACCAATTAGACAACCACAAAGAAGACTTAATCCAATCATACTTGAGGTAGTTAGTGAAGAGATCACAAAGCTTCTTCAAGCTGGTATTATCTACCAAATTTTCGATAGTGAATAGGTTAGTCCAATTAAAGTTGTACCTAAGAAAGGTGGGATAACTGTTGTATGAAATGAACAAGGAGAGTTAGTCACAACTCGAGTGAAGAAAAAATAGTGTGTGTTCATTGATTACTAAAAAATGAATGTTGAAACATTAAAATATCACTACCCTCTTCCATTCCTTGATCAAATGTTAAAACAATTATCTAGAAAGTCACACTATTGCTTTCTTGATTAATACACCGACTACTTCCAAATCCAAATCTCACCTTAGGACCAAGAGAATAATACTTTAACTTTACCCTTTAGAACATATGAATATATGATAATTCCATTTGACCTTTGAAATGCTCCTACAACATTACAAATGTGTATGATGAGTAACTTTTCTGAATTCATTGAACACTTCATGGAAGTATTCATGGATTACTTTACCATTTATGATGATTCATTTGAATTTTTCTTGAATCCACTCTATCTAGTCCATCAAAAATGTGTCAAGTGTAACCCTGTGTAAAATTTTGAAAAATGTCACTTCATGGTTGCAAATGGGATTTTCTAGGGCATATAGTTTTAAAAGAGGGTATTGAAGTTGATCGTGCCAAAATTGAAGTGATCCAATCACTTCCTGAACCCACATCTGTTCGAAACCTCTGTTCATTCCTCGTTGATTCTAGTTTCAATCGTCGATTCATCCATAACATCAATTGGATTTCCCCCCACTCCCTTGGTTACTCCAAAATGATGTCACTTTCCATTTCGATGAGGTTTGAAAGAGATCCTTCATTGAACTCAAAACTTCTCCTACTTTTTCCCCAATTATCCAACCCCCAGATCAGTCCTTACACTTTGAGTTGATGTATGATGCTTTTGATAGAGACGTTGGGGCTGTTCTTGGTCAAATAAGATTAAAAATTCCTCATTTCATCTATTATGCCTCGAAAATGTTGGATGAAACTCAATCTCACTACACTATGACTGAAAAGGAACTTTTAGTAGTGGTTTTTCCTTAGATAAATTCTAACCCTATCTCTTAGGATCCAAAATCATCATCTTTACAGACCATTTTGGTATAAAGTTCTTACTAAAGAAAATTGATTCCAAAATGAGGCTAATAAGATGGATCCTAATGATTAAGTAGTTTGACCTTGAAATGAAATATAGACCTGGAAAATAAAACCATGTAACTGATCACATGAGTAGAATTTTTTAATTCTTCTCATTCTGAAATAATTGATACAGAATTTCCAACTTAGCACCTTGCATCTGTCACTCAAAAAATACCACGGTATGCCCAAATAGTAAATTACTTGGTTTCTAGTGTTTCTCTTGTAAATTTTTCAAAAGAACAAAAAATTAATTTGTAACGTGATTCAAAATACTATTTTTGGGAGAAAATCAACTTTAGAGAACTGGGGCATACATAGTAATTAGGGGATGCATTGATGAAAATGAAAATTCTTCCATCTTAGACTTTTGTCGCTCAGTGACTAGTGGTGGCCACTTTGGACCAAAAAGGACCTCCTGAAAGGGCCTAGATTCTGGTTTCTTCTAGCCTTCACATTTCAATGACCTACATGAGTTCTGTTAATCATGTCCCACTAGCCAAAATTTTGGCACAATTTCAAATAGAAATGAAATTCCCCAAAAGTCTTTAATTTCTGGTGAGATCTTCGATGTTTGGGGAATTGATTTCATGGGACCATTCCCCCTTCCAATAGATTCTCAAACATTATTATTATTGTTGATTATATTTCTAGGTGGGTCGAGGCCAAACCTGCTAGAAATGATGATTCACATACTGTTAGTGAGATCTTAAAGACACACATCTTCCACCGATTTGGCACACCACGTGCCTTGATAAATGACTTAGGAACCCATTTTTTTAATAGAAAGATGGAATCTATTTTAAAAAAGAATTGTGTTTTACATAAAACTTCAACTACATATCACCCCCAGACAAATGGCTTGGCTGAAGTTTCTAATAGATAAGTGAAAAGAGTTATTGAGATAATTCTAAAACCCAACAGAAAAGTACGGCACGAAAGACTTGGTGAAACACTTTGGAATTATCTAACTGCCTATAAAACAACCATTGGGATGTCTCCTTTTAGGTTAGTTTTTTGGTAAATCATGTCATTTTCCAGTTGAAATCCAACATAAGTCATTTTGGGCTATGAAAACTTGTAATTTGGATTTTGAAAATCTTGTAAAGAAATATTGTTGCAATTGGATGAACTGGAAGAGCTTCAAATTGATTATTATGAGACTTTTAATCTCTACAAAGAAAAATCCAAGGCACTCCATGATAAAAACATCCTAAGAAAGGTATTTCATGAAGGTGAAAAGGTAATGCTCTCCAATTTTTGATTTTAACTTTACCCGGGTAAGCTTAATTCTCGCTGGGTAGGTTCTTTTGTTATTACTAATATTTACCCATTTAGTGTAGTGCAAGTCCAAGACCCCTCTTCCAAAAGGACAGTCACGTTTAATGCACATCGGTTAAAGCATCACCATGAGAGTACACACATCCTGGGAACCATATTGACTTCCATTAGATCCACAACTTCAATCGTGGACCCACCACCGGATGGAGACGGTGACCCGCCAAATCCAAACCAGGGGGAACCTCCTTACCTTTAACTTTATCTCTTATTCTTCCTTCTCTCTCTCCCTATTTTCTCTTCTTCCTCTATCTTTCATTTTTACCACTTTATTCATCAAAACCATTATTTTTCTATTTCACTTTTGTGTGGGTGTGTATTATAAAAACATAAAAAAACTAAAAAAATTAACAAAAAATGAAAAAATAGAGTCATACATACTCACCATCTAGTTCTTAAATCTTGTACAACCATTTTGTGGAGTCAAAATACATGTTTTCATCTCAAATTTTTCTTGTTTTCATCATGAAATTGGATAAAGAATGTTGTGTCAATCACAAAAAATTTTGAATTCTCAATTTTTTATTTAGAAAATGAGTTTCCCCAACTATGAGGAATAAAATTAGCTTTTACGCCAAGGCCACCTATGGTCATCTTTTTAAAATGTGTGTTTTTTACACCCATTTTTGAGTCTTGACTTTGTAGACCTTTGAGATTAATTTCTTACTTTGGTGTGCATTAATATGATAGAAGCATTTTCTAAATCACATGAGAATCAGAGTAGCCAAATAGCCTCTGGTTTCCCTTATATTAATATTTCTTTTGAAATCCCCTTTGATACTATGAAAACATTTTCTTTAATATCCACATTACAAGCCCAATATGTTATCCCGCCCAATATCTACATGGATTTTCATTACATAATTTTTTGAAATTTATGTGTTGGGGAATGGGTTTCATTTTGGGTGCGCTTTTATTTATTTTCAACAGTTTATCACATGCTTGAGAGATAACATCAATTTTAGTGTGGGGTAGAGGTTTTCATTTAGTGAGTTTTGGGAATATATATATTATTATGACATATTTTTCAAATTTTATTGATAGGTGATAAAAAAAATATTAAAAAAAAGAACAAAAAAAAGAATGGGTTGTGACTTGGGTGGGTCAAAAATCAATCTTCATCAACCTTTAAACTTGTTATAACTATTAATATTAGTGTCATGAGGAGATAAATTTCAGGTTGGAATATGAGTGTGAGATCTTTTTCATGTTCAACTTATGAAAAAAATGAAAAAAATGAATAGAAAAAAATAGAACACTTGCATTATATATTATTATGTCATTGGAATAAGTTTTGTGTTCTGTAAATATTTCACCTTCTAATCCTCTTAAATTTTATTTCTCTTTTTTTTTCTTCACACAATCATTCTCTTGTAAATATGTGTTTTCATTTCCTTCTATGTTTTATTTCAACAAAAATTATGCATTGTTTTACCCATGATGATGTTTTACCCCTATTCTCCACTCTCTTGAACATTATATTCCTACCATACCATAGCCACATAAAACCCATTTAAAAAGACCTATTGATTCTTGTAAACTTTAGGATAGGTAATGGAATCTTGGAGCTCTTTCAAACTCTAATATTTTCATGTTTGGTTGCTGAAAGAGTGAACCCCCATAAATGAATTTTATCATCTTGCGAGGTGTGAGTTTTGAGTGTCCACATTTTCCATTTCTAAATTTGAACATTAAAAAAAGATTTGTTTTTGGAACATTGTTTCTGTAACAATTTGAGGATTAATTCAATATGGATGAGTGAAATAGTCTAAACCTCCCCGGATTGGTGAAAACAAAATTTTAATATTTGTTGGTGAGTGAGAATGATTTTTTAATGTTTTTTATATTTGTTGCACATGAGAACATGAACAAGACGAAGTGTGGGGGATTTGATGTTATTAATATTTTCATAACTTTTTATATACTCCATTTATGGATTTTATATGAAATGACCATAATTTGTGTGAAATATTAATGTTTATATATTAAATATAATTAATTAGCACTATTTGAATTCATCTAGATTCAAGTCAGTTTACCGCTTTAATAATAATTATCACCAGATAGATCAAAATTGTTTTTTCATTGTATTTTATGCTTTATAATTCAATTTTACACATATAATTAGAAAAAATAATTGGCCAATTATACCATTTAAATGGTCATATAGACCAGGCAAGAAGGCCGATAGAATCTGTGAAGAAATTGGATCAGCCATGAAGAATGAATTGCTGGGCTCCATCAGGATGTACAAATTCCATTATCCTTCTTCAAAATTAGGGGGAAAATTCAAGGAGTCATGGATAAAAATTTCAGGGCCCAACTCTAAAAACAAGGGGCCCAAATGAAGCTTTGAAATCCATCCCACCATTCTATATGGGAAATGAAATCAGCACACAAAAATTGACTTTTTTATTGATCTAGTCATAAAATAATGCTGATATTATGTAGTATACAATAAGATATATAGGTGGCATATTTTTTTGATAAAGTAATTCGTATTTTGTGGCATATTCTTGTTCAAAAATCTATTCACATTTTGGCCATCAAAAAAGCATGGATAAAAATGGACAGTTTAACATTGGTTATGAAAACCGCCATAACTTTGGATCCATAAGTCCAAATGCCTCCAAATTTTGAGATTAGTAAAAAAAATTATTATCTAGAACTTTTAAAAGAGAATATATCGATATTAGGCTATATGGATTTCCAAATTGGAGATGCAATTTGAGAGGAAGATTTGGAATGTAAACAGTCCACCTTCTTGGGATATAAATACAACCCCCTCTTCTCCATGAATGTGGTTAGTATTTCAGAGAAAATGAGGATTGGTTGGCATGAAGAGGGCTCTAAAAAAGAATTGGGAGGATCTACCATACTCAATTTTTCACTTTAGAAACCATTCCCCCTTACCTCATTTCATTTACTTTTGTGTTTTTCTTCATTTATAATCATGTAAGTGTTTGTTTTTGTAATTCTATTTTAAAGAATGTTTCTTCTTCTTCATCTATTAATCTCATCCACCATGTGTTAAATAATATAAATGGTCTTAAAATAGTTTAAATATTGTTGAATAATCTTCCCTTATTTTTCATTCTCATTCAATCTAATGTCAGTATTTAATTACCTTCACTGTTTGTGTGTGTGTGTGTTCAGCGCACAACTCTTTTCTTATCCTTTTCGTTTTCTTCTCTCATTAATTCATCATCATAAATATAATAAACCATATTACTATTAATGTCAATGTATAAGTAAATATATCATTGGGTTGAGTCAAAATTTAGGGATGTTAAGTGATTGAGAGTATTTTCTGAATGAATATCATTAAAATCAACATTGTGTATGTTGGACTTAACATGTCATGGATTAATGGCTTGTTTTGTTTAACATGTGATTTCCATGTATTATTGGAACCATAAATAAACTAACATCAACAATATATTATTGATATTAGAACCCTAAGTTATGTTAAGGCTTAGATTAAATCCATAACACATTGGAATTCCAATCAATGTTATCTTGTGAAGTGGGTGTTAATTTATATGAAATATTAAGAAAAGAAAAAAGGATATCACAAGCTTAAATACCTAATAACAAACTGAACCCTATATTTATCAAAATTTTAAATCAATCACCGACCGTTAATCTCTTAATTTAATCTCTACAACCCCCCAATAAAAATACAATCAATTCAAAAAAATCGACTATTAAAGAGTATCATTGCCGAGGATTTGACTCGAGTGCTGCTATACACATTAGAAGAGCACTACAACCTTGAACAGTTGGTAGAATAAAATTGGTTTTTCTTTCAATTTGTCTAAATTTGAAAAAAATAGCATCAAAGGATGATCGGTGTCCCACAGGGGGGGCAGTGCCACCATCTGATGCAGGCGACGACGAACGTGCACGGTGGCTCTGGCCGGTCTAGGCCATGGTGGCGGCCTTTGGAGTAAGTGAAGATGGTGATTGGGGTCATGAGGGGGGAGGTGGCGTGGTGGACACATACTAAGAGGAGATTTATCATGGAGCCGGTGACAACAGTGAGTCCACACAGCAGGTGGAAGGAGAGGGCGGCCACATGGAATGCGGCATAACACCGCATTGACAGGGGAGGCATAGGGTTTGGGTGGGACGCGTGTAGTGAAATAAGATGAACCTCTGTGTGGGTTGGATCAAGGGAGTTGGGCCGCTCTAGGTGGCCCAACATGCTATGTAAGAACCCGGTTCTTCTCTTTGAGGTACGAGCTTCTTCTTTTCTCTTTTCCTTAAGTTTTTTTAATAAAATATGGAAAATGGGGAAAAATCATAAATTTTGGAACTACACGCCGTGTACTTTTTCCACACGCTGTGTACTTCTAACTGTGTTGGGATGAGTACACAGGGCGTGTGGCCTTGCTGGTGACAAAGTGTGTAGGAACTGACTAAACGCCGTGTAGTGGTCCTTTACACGCCGTGTAGTCAGTAGGCATACCAAAATAGTAAGGTGGTGGAGTAGCCACTAGCTGGGCGCTAGTACACACCGCGTACTCAGGAGTACATGTCGTGTAGTCTTGTCAGTAGGCGAATAGTGCCGCGCTGGCGGGGAGCCGCAAGATGAACAATTATATGAAAGGAGTACACGTAGTGTACTTGGATGTACACGCCGTGTACTTTGTTTTATCGGCTTAAAACAGGCAGTGGCCTCCTCATTTGGTAGAGGAGGCATTTGATCTATTTTGGAGCCAAAGGAGGAGGCCAGAACTTTGAAGATTCGTCGGGTGTTCGTCTGGAATCGGTTTCCACCTCGGACGATCTCGTTGAAACCGCACAGGTAAGCCCTCTCTTCTCCTAGAGTGTTGCTTACCAATTCTTCTCCTAACATAAGTCATTTATGTTTGAATGGGTTTTGTTCTTCATCAGATCTACGCCGTTCTAGGGCGTTTCTGGAGTCGGCATTCAGGTATAACGTTTGTTGGCGTTTAAGGTAGGTGGCTTGGTGTTTAGTTTTCCAACTACTGTGTGTTTTGTGCGTTTTCGTTCCATGAACCCATGTTGGGGTGTCGTGTGGCTGAGGCCGTTGATATATTTACTGCCTAGAATTGTATAGGTGATTAAATTTTGATAATAAAAATGCTGGTTGGGATCGTTGCTTGGATCCGAAACCACCTTGGGGGTGTGTTCCACTGTTTAGTCGTTTGCCCAGGATACCCAAGGGTATGCATTTAAAGTAGTAATTATAGAATTTCCTTGAGATAAATTGCTTGTTTACTACTTGTTACCTGTTGGGCATGTCCCGGTTACCTGTTTAGCCTGAGGGTGTTGTTATGATCAGCCTGTGGGCACTGTAATGTATCAGCCTGAGGGCATGACTTTTTTAGCACGGGGGATGTCGTTATTTCACATGAGGGCAACCTTTCGTGCCTAGGGGCTTGAATTCTGTTCCTGAGGGCGACAATTCCTATGCCTGAGGGAAACTTTTGTTATGCCTAAGGGAAATACCTTCGGGTGGGATTCTGGATAGCCTGAGGGCGTGGTTCACTATATTAGGCCAAGGGAAAGATACTGGTTGGCCTAAGGGCTTGGTGCTGTTGAGCACAGAATGATACTAAATTAAATGGATTAAATAAACAATTAAATGGAAATATAACTGGTAAGTTAGTTACTTTTGAGTACTTCTTGGTTTATTTCATTTTATTAATTCACACTTACTGCATGTTTACACACAGTTGGGCACGAGCCTCTGGTGGGTGCCTACTGGGAATTTATTTCTCACACCCTGTTTGGGTCACGATTTTCGGCCTAAAAAAATTATGTTTATACAGGTGTGGATAGGGGAAAGAGTCCTTATATAGGTACTTGACTATTTCTGAGGAGTAGGAGGGCATGTGACCGAGCCTAGGCTCACGATGCCGCTGCCAGCTGTTTTGCTTTGTTTTGTTGTACTCTGCTTTTGGTTGTACCGTATTGATGTATAACATGTTCTAGCTGTTTTCTTAGAACATGAGACTTGTAGCATCGTCATTTATATACTGTTGGTTATATCCACTGTTGTTGTCTATTTAAGTTGTGTATGATTTACTTTTTCTGCTGTTCTTTGTATGTTTTATTGATATTCCACTGCGCTGCACTTTGACAAATGAGGGCATAGTTTCCCCACTATCAGACCTGGGCCCTCGATACTAGTCGGAAGCCTATGGCGTTTGGGGAAATGCACTTGAGGTCACGTGGCGAACCGGGTTCGGGGCACCCGTTGAGTGGCACTAGGAAACGGGATGTTACAAAGTGGTATCAGAGGAGTTCTTTTCTCTTGACTTACTATTTAGAGCCATAGTCAGGGATAGGACGGACCGGTAGTTGGTAATAAGCTGTGCCCGGGCGTAGCTAACCCGTGTACCGGGAAAAGCCAGTCTACCTCGTATTTTTTCAATTATTTCAGTTTTTCAAATTTTACAGTTGAAATGTTTTTACCGTTGGGTGACGCACTTGGGTCGTGCTATTTATATTTTATCTATGGGTTCTATTTAGTTTCAACCCAATGAGATGAGGGTATGAAATCTCATGCATCATTTAGGAACATGCTATAATCACATGCCATTCATAGTTTCCATGCCGTGTAGGTGCATTAAAAAATAGCATGCTTTTGTGATAGTTGTTGTGCTAGAAAATCATACTGTTGTGATAGCTGCACTGATAAAATACCTGATATTTGATAGGGTAATTTTTGTGTGATCTGTTCATAGAATGGACACCATAATTTGGTTTTTGGGGAGTATGGGCCCCCATTGACTGGAATTTGGTGGATCATTGACTGTTTATTAGTTATAACACATATAATATGTCAAACTTTGATTCATGGGGAGTATGGGCCCTCATGGGTTGGAATTTGACACTTAGGTGTTGGTTTTCGATATTTTCTGGGTTCCGGGGAAGTTTTTGAGGCATAATGTCTGGAAACCTAGTATACACACCGTGTAGTATTTTAAACACACCGTGTATGGCCTTCTGTTCGGGAAGAAAAATGAAATTTTTAAGTACACTCCGTGTACTCTGAGTACACGCCGTGTAGTCTCTTCCTGTGTCACAAACCATGTGGGCAGCGACACGGGGTAGGGAAGAGCTCGGGTAAAAACACGCCGTGTACCAGATATACACGCTGTGTAGTTTTGACCCAGAGTTCGGCCGTGTAATTAACAACACGGGTCGGTGAACTCCTGTACAGAACACGCCGTGTCAATGATGAACACGCCGTGTAGTGTGACCTGGGGACTCGGCCGTGTAACAAACAACATGGTTCAGTGTCACCTCTCCTTTAACACACCGTGTTGCTTTGGGGACATGCCGTGTAGTATTGTCCGAGGACAGACTGTGTGGACTTAGCCGTATGGTGGGGAAACAGGGTTGTTGACATGCTGTGTGTGGGTGTAACACGCCGTGTAATGTCAAGCCGAGTAGTCGGCCGTGTCATAGATGACACATGCAGTTGGAAAATAACACCATACATGTCGTGTAGATAATATACACGCCGTGTAGTTTTGTTCAAATGGGAGCCCTGTGGCTTAGCCGTGCAGAAGGACCCGGGCAGGAGAAGAGAAGTCAAGTACACACCGTGTAGTCAGTTTACACGCTGTGTAGTCTTGTTTTGAAAATTTTCAATGCCTTATTCCTCCTGTTCCCTTTCGGGTTTCTTCTCTTTTGGTCTTTGATGAACCTTGTTCTAAGGCGTGTTTTTGAACTTGTAGTGTCATTCCACCTAGACGACCGCGCGTTGTTCTCTAGGAGAGAGACAATGAGAATAATCTGTAGATGGTGGGCCATGGGCTACCAGTTGATCCTCCAGCAGAGCCAGATATGGCACCAACTGCTATATCGGACACAGTCATAGAGGCACAGTTCTGTGAAGGCTTATTGTGGTTCATGCAGACCTTTCAGGGAGCACCGCAGGCTGCCACATCCATGGCCGAGCTGACACGTATCTTCCAGTAGCAGCATCCGCCTACGTTCTAAGGGGAGGGTGGACCACAGGCTGCAGATTCTTGGTTGGGGTTGATGCAGACTATTTTCGAGCATCTTGATATGCCTCCAGGGTGGAGGGTCAAGCTCGCGACTTACATGCTGCGTGATTCTACCAAGAGGTGGTGGGATGTTACCACCCAGTCAGATCGGCACAGGGACATGGTGTGGGAGGATTTTTGGGTAGTCTTCTATGAATTTTCTTCCCAGAGATGCTGAGAGCAGATAGAGCTCGAGAGTTCATGAATCTGCAACAGGGCGCTATGTTAGCGATGGACTATTCTACTCGTTTTACGGAGCTTCAGCGCTTTGCACCCGTGCTGGTGGGTGATGAGACTTTGAGAGCCAGACATTTTGAGGATGGTCTTCGGTATGACATCCAAGCGGTGGTGAATGTCTTCAGGTTGCCTACTGTACATGATATCGTGGATCAGACACTGATTAAGGAGAGGAACCTGTGGGAATCTAGAGGTGTGGGCCAGGGTGGTTCAATACTAGTTACTGGTACTTTTTCTGCTGGAAAGTGGAAGAGGTAAATTGAGTTGTCTCAGGGTGGCAGTACCAGCCAGGCAGCTTCTTCAGGTGGCCCGATCAGGTACTACTAGTGTGGTAAAGAGGGGCACAAGAGACCACAGTGTCCTCGAGACCCAGTGGAGTGCCGAGATTGTGGAAAGATGGGTCATCTATAGCACTTTTGTAGGGCGTTTCCACCGATGGCTAGTGAGAGGGGTTCTGTGCAGACTCCGTGTGCGGGAACAGAACCAGTACCTTCTTACCAGTCTAAGAACTGGAATACGTATGGGCGTGCAGGTAGAGATGGTGGTCATGGCCGTTTTAGCCAGACACCAGGATCTCAGATGCAGCAGGGCGGGATAGCTCAGGGTAGCCAGGCTGTGTCGTAGGGCCGCGACACTGGGAAGACATATGCAGTGCAACAGACCCAGCAGGAGCAGGTTCCCGGACCTTCTACAGTCAGAGGTACTATTTTAGTAACTTCTATCTTCTCTTCAGTACTTTTTGATATGGGTGCTACACATAGTTTCATATCTATACCCATTGTGGAGAGCCTTGGGCTCTATGTTTCTACTTCTTCTGTTATCATGAGGCTAGACACTCCGTTGGGGACTAGAACGACTGGTGTGCATCAGTGTAGGGAGTTCCCCCTTGAGGTTGGTGGGTGTCACTTCATTTGGGAACTCTATTTCCTAGAGATTACAATCTATGACGTCATTCTCGTGATGGATTGGTTGGTTCCCTTTGGAGCCTTTGTATACTTCTATCATCGCAGGGTGCGTTTCACGTCACCAGAGGGCAGAGAGTTTCTATACAAGGGATAATGGGATGTTCAGGTGAGTCGAGCTGGACCAGAGCATCGTGGGTGAGGTGGAGTCACAACCCAGATTGCGAGCTTATATCTGGATGACCAGGGGAATTGTCAGGCAGATTTACCTCCTACTGTTGATCATTTCAGGGATGTCTTCCTGGATGACTTTTCAGGTCTTCCTCCGGAGCGAGAGGTGGATTTCCCTGTTGAGCTTGTTCTAGGAGTAGAACCGGTGTCCACTCCTCCATATAGGATGGCTACACCTGAGTTACAGGAGCTCAAGAGGTAGTTAGAGGAGTTACAGGCAAAGGGATTTATCCGACCCAGTACTTCTCCGTTGGGATTGCCGGTCCTTTTTGTGAAAAAGGAGGACGGTACCCTCAGAATTTGCGTGGATTATCGGAAGCTGAACCAATTGACGGTTAAGAACTGATATCCCTTACCGAGGATTGATGATCTTTTTGATTAGCTTCGTGGAGCACGAGTGTTCTCGAAGATTGACCTTAGATCAGGATATCATCAGCTGCGTGTGAGACCATCTGATATAACTCTCACAGCTTTCAGGAGTAGGTATGGTCTATATGAGTATACAGTTATGCCGTTCGGACTCATGAATGAACCAGTAGTTTTCATGGATCTGATGAATCATATGTTCCATCCTTATCTAGACTCTTTTGTGGTAGTATTCGTGGACGACATGTTGGTGTACTCTTTCACTCAACATGACCATGCCACCCATCTTGAGATCGTATTGAGTACACTGAGAGAGGATCAGCTATATTCTAAGATCTCAAAGTGCCACTTTTGGATGGACCAAATTCACTTCATGGGACATATCATCTCTGAGGCAAGGGTTTCAGTGGACCCAGAGAAGGTGAGAGCGGTAGATTCCTGGGAGCAGCCTAAGAATGTGTTCGAGATACGAAGTTTATTAAGGATGGATGGTTACTACAGACATTTCATACAGGAATTATCCCACTTAGCAGCACCATTGACATGCTTGACTAAGAAGGGTGTGAAGTTCGTTTGGTCGGAAGCTTGCGAGATAGCTTTTTAGGACCTGAAAGGAAGGTTGACATCAGCACCGATCCTGATACTCCCAGAGCAGGGTAATATCTATACAGTTTACTGTGATGCATCAGGTATTGGGTTAGGAGCAATGTTGATGCAGGACGACCGAGTTGTGGCGTATGGATCTCAGCAGTTGAGGCCACATGAGAGGAATTACCTGACGCATGATCTCGAGTTAGCTACAGTTGTACATGCGTTGCGCTGTTGGAGAAATTATCTATTGGGGGAGCATTTTGTGGTTTTCACTGACCACAAAAGCCTCAAGTATATCTTTAATCAGCGTGACTTGAATCTGAGGAATAGGAGGTGGGTTTAATACCTACAGTCCTTTGATTTTGAGCTTGCCTATACACCTGGTAAAGGTAATTCATTAGCTGATGCACTGAGCATGAAGACACAGATACAGGCAGTGAAGGAGGCCAGTGGTGAGTGGGAGCTCATGGCCTTGTTCTCTGAGATGAATCTAGAGGTGCATGACAGTCAGGGGCAGACTTATCTTTCATCTTTAGCTGTGAATTATACCCTCCTTGATAGAGTGAGGATGAGACAACTATCAGATTCAGAAGGCCTAGTTCTGCAAGAGTTGGTGGAAAGTGAGGACCCTCCTCCTAATTGGACGATAGGCAATGAGGAAGTTTTGCATTTCCATGGATGAGTATGGGTTCCAGGGGATATACACAAGGAGCTGATGCGGGAATTTCGTGCTTCATCTTGGGCAGTTCATCCCTGGGTTACCAAGATGTACCGAGACTTGAGATGTCAGTACTGGTGGCCGGGTATGAAGAAAGATGTAGCTGGTTTTGTTATGAGGTGTTCCACCTGTCAGCAGGTGAAGGCGGAGCATCAGAGACCAGCTGGGCTGTTACAGCAATTACCCATTCCAGAGTGGAAATGGGATGATGTCACGATGGATTTCATGACAGGATTGCCGAGGTCACCTCGTGGCAATGATGTCGTGTGGGTTGTTGTGGACAGACTCACGAAGGTAGCTCACTTCTTGCTGATCAAGGAGACCTTTGGTGTTGACGAGATCAGAAGGCTATATAACTGAGAGATCATACATCTTCATAGGGTCCCACTTTCTATCGTTTCAGATAGGGATGCCCTCTTTATGTCTCGTTTCTAGCAGAGTTTTCAGATGGCACTGGGTACACATGTACTTCTAAGAACAACTTACCACCCTCAGACCGATGGCTAGTTAGAGTGTACGATACAGGTTCTAGCGGACATTCTACGTGCATGTGTCCTAGACTTTGGGGTCTCTTGGGAGAATCATATACCCTTAATTGAGTTTTCCTATAACAATAGCTTCCAGTAGACTATTGAGATGGCACCATACAAGGATTTATATGGGAGGCCATGCCGATCACCTTTGTGCTGGTTAGAGGAAGGTGGGGCAGCTTTGTTGGGGCCACAGCTCGTGCAGAAGACTTCTAAGCAGGTTCAGTTGATTCAGAAGCGGATGGCTACCGCACAGTCTCGTCAGAAGTCTTATGCTGATCACCACAGATGACATTTGGAGTTCGTGGTCAGGGATCGGGTTTTCTTGTGTGTTTCGCCGATGCTGGGACAAAAGCGGATCAGGAGACAGGGTAAACTTTCACCGTGGTATGTGGGGCCATTTGAGATTCTAGAAAGGGTTAGGATGGTTGCTTATCGGTTTCGGTTACCGCAGCGGTACCGAGCCATGCACGATGTCTTCCACGTATCTCAATTGCGTCGATATCATTCATACCCGTCTCACGTCTTTCAACCCGAGGAGGTTGAGCTGGAGGAAGATGTGTCCTTTAAGGAGCATCCAATTTGTATCGTTGACATGAGCACGAAGGTTCTCTGAGGCCGGTCATTTCCTCCCGTACGAGTTCTATGGAAGCATGTCCAGGTGCAGGATGAGACTTGGGAGCGGGAGGCCGACATATGTGCTCAGTGGCTGGAGTTGTTCACGGCTATATCTTCTCCACCCTTGGAAGGGCAATTCAGGGACGAATTTCTATAAGGGGGGAAGTTTGTAAGAAACTGGTTCTTCTTTTTGAGGTACGTGCTTCTTCTTTTCCCTTTTCCTTAAGTGTTTTTAATAAAATATGGAAAATGGGGGAAAATCCTAAATTTTGGAACTACACACCATGTACTTTTTCCACAATCCATGTACTTCTGACCCTGTTGGGATGAGTACACATGGTGTGTAGCCTTACCGGTGACAAAGTGTGTAGGAACTGACTACACGCCATGTAGTGGTCCTTTACACGCTGTGTAGTCATTCAGCAAGATAAAATTGTAAGGCGGTGGAGAAACTGCCAGCTGGGCACCAGTACATGCCGTGTACTCAGGAGTACATTCCGTGTAGTCTTGTCAGCAGGCGAACAGTGCCGTGCTGGCGAGGAGCCACCAGATGAACATTTAAATGAAAGGAGTACACGCCGTGTACCTAGAAGTACACTCCGTGTACTTTGTTTTTTCGGCTTAAAATAGGCAATAGCCTCCTCATTTGGAATAGGAGGCATTTGAGTTATTTTGGACCCAAAGGAGGAGGTCAGACCTTTGAAGATCCACCAGGTGTTCGTCTGGAATCGGTTTCCACCTCGGACGATCTCGTTGGAACCGCACGTTAAGCCCTCTCTTCTCCTATCATGTTGCATACCAATTATTCTCCTAACATAAGTTATTTATGTTTTAATGGGTTTTTTTCTTCGTCAGATCTACGCCATTCTTGGGAGTTTTTGGAGTCCGCGTTCCAGTATAACGTTCTTTGGCGTTTAAGGTAGGTGGCTTGGTGTTTAGTTTTCCAACTACTGTGTGTTTTGTGCGTTTTCATGCCACGAACCCATGTTGTGGTATTGTGTGGATGAGGCCATTGATATATTTAATGACTAGAATTGTATAGGTGATTAAATTTTGATAATAAAAATGCTGATTGGGATCGTTTCTTGGATCCGGAACCACCCCGGGGGTGTGTTCCACTGTTTAGCCGTTTAGCCAGAATACCCGAGGGTATGCCTTTAAAGTAGTAATTGTAGAATTTCCTTGAGAGGAATTTCTTGTTTACTGCTTGTTACCTGTTGGGCATGGCTCGATTACCTGTTTAGCCTAAGGGCATTGTTGTGATTATCCTGTGGGCACTGTACTTTATTAGCATGAGGGCGTGACTGTTTTAGCCCGAGGGCTGTCATTATTTCGCCTGAGGGAAACCTTTCATGCCTGAGGGCTTGACTTCTGTGCCTGAGGGCAACACTTCCTATGCATGAGGGAAACTTCTGTTATGCCTGGGGGCAATACCTGCGGGTGAGATTCTAGATAGCCTGAGGGCGTGGTTCACTATATTAGCCCAAGGGCAAGATACTGGTTGGCCTGAGGGCTTGGTGCTGTTGTGCATAGAATGATACTAAATTAAATGGATTAAATAAACAATTAAATGGAAATATAAATGGTAAGTTAGTTACTTTTGAGTACTGCTTGGTTTATTGAATTTTATTACTACACACTTGCTGCATGTTTACACACAGTTGGGCACGGGCCTTTGGTGGGTGCCTACTGAAAATTTATTTCTCAAACCCTATTTGTGTCACTCTTTTCGGCCCAAACATATTACTTTTCTACAGGTGTGGATAGGGGAAAGAGTCCCTATACATGTATATGGCTGTTGCTGAGGAGTAGGAGGACATGGGACCAAGCCTAGGCTCGCGATGCCACTGCCAGTTATTTTGCTTTGTTTTGCTGTACTCTGCTTTTGGTTGTACCGTATTGATGTATAAAATGTTATGGCTATTTTCTTAGAATGTGAGACTTGTAGTATCATCATTTATATACTGTTGGTTATATCCACCGTTGTTTTTTATTTCAATTGTTTATGATTTACTTTTTCCACTGTTCTTTGTATGTTTTATTTATATTCCACTGCGCTACATTTTGACAAATGAGGGCATAGTTTCCCCACTATTAGACATAGGCCCTCACTACTAGTCAGCAGCCTCTGGCGTTTGGGGAAATGCGCTTGAGGTCATGTGGAGAACCGGGTTCAGGGCACACGTTGAGTGGCACCCGGAACCGGGACGTTACATGGTAGACCTAGCAGCCTAGTGGTCCAAGCCCAGTGGGTCAGGCTGGGTCCGGTGGGTCGGAGTAGACCCATGCCAGACCTGGGTCAGACCTTTTTATGAAAAAAACTGTAACTTCCAAACCGTGAGTCAGTTTGATGATCCATATGTGGAATTAGGACCTTTGAGATGAGACGGTACTTTTGAAATACTCTATGTGAGTTTTTTTGGAAGTTCACATATGACCTAATGTCTTGAGGAGTAGTTTCTCTCGAAACGAGCGTGCTATGAGCGGAATCTTGTGGATGGTTGTGACCTTGAAACTACATGAATTAGAGACTACGTGTCTTACTGAGACCATGTGACTTAGAGACTATGTGTCTTACTGAGACTACATGTTTTACCATGACAATGTGTCTTACCAAGATTACATGTTCTATAAGGCTTGAGTGTGTCATCGGGACTGTGTGTCTTATCGATACTGGGTGTTTTGTGGATTATGTCCTATAATCCATTTTGTGTAATTTAGACTTATACCTGTGTGAGATGACTATGTATTTTCTTAGTGGTATACTCTATTTTTTGTGGTATAATTCATGTATTTCATAGTGGTATACTTAGTGTATTTCCTTGTGGTATACTTCATCCATATCTTAGTGTATTCCTTTGTGGGTTTGGGGTGTCCAATTGAGTATTGTTAAACTCACCCCTACATGGGCTTTGCCCACACATGTTGTGTCTTGTGAAGACAAAATGATGCTTTGACAGAGTCCTAGGTGGACCAGGACTAGGTGGTTCTTATAGAGACTGGATAGTTGAGTTTTTCTCCTGCGGCTTCAGACAGCTATTCCTGTATATACCCTTCAGGTGGGGTTTTCCATGACTGAGTTTCAATAAAATGTACTTTCACTTTTCCAGACTCCCTTTTAGGGTGGGCTTGTATTCTGGACCTGTTTACATCCCAGTTTTCTACTGTTGTACTCTTTTTTGTATCCTGGTGATATGCATTCTTGTTTACTTAGTGTTTTTACATTTCAATATTTTGGGTTTGGTGATATGTGCATGTGTACAGGTACATAGGAAATTGCATCCCATTTTTAAGATATTCCTACTTGGTGCTAGTCTCCAACCCTTTCCCTTTGGAAGACGAGCTTGGGGTAGTCACATAATGGCCCACTTTGGGATTTTTCATGAAATAGTGGAATCAGAGCTGGTCAGTTCTACTTAAGGACCAAGAGTCTATGAGATTGGTTTGGTGAAACATTGTTAAGTTTTTCAAGTTCGGCTTTCAGGTTACAGAATCCAGTTTTTGTGTAGCGACAGATGTATCCTTACACCACAAATTTTAATTCTACTAATCAAGATGGTACATGAAAACACTGATTGTAGGGAAATCAATGTTACATGGATCATATAAGATTTGAGTGTGTTCTCATGCCCTTATTGAGTCAGCTCACCAGGTATACTCTATTGAATGTGGTGCATATTGTTCTATTTCAAGATTCCTCCACCAAGATAGCTAGACTAGATTCCATTGCATGATCACGAGGATGATCCTCCAAGTGACAATGCATTGGTATAGGGACCTGTACCAGAGATAGAACCTCCAAGTTGTTTACTAGAAATACCCCCACCAATCGAACATCAGTTACTTCCATCACTACTAGTTGAGGATACACATAGGATGAGTGCATTTCATGATTTATATAGGTAATGAAATCATAGGTTTTCAAGTGAGATACACCCCTAGGTAGATAAGAATTTTTCGGAGGCAGTTACAAATTTCTTATGCCTTGTGAGGACACCTTTTGTCCATATGGCAGTCCTAAACATGAGTATTTTTTAGGGAACAACTTGGAGATGGTGGAGATTATTGAATGAGACACACAATAACGTGAAACTCTCTTGGTCAAAATTCGAGCATCTCTTTAGAGAGAATTTCTTTCCAGCTACATTACGCTTTGTTATCATTCAAAATATTTTACATCTATATCATGGAAGTTAGATAGTGGAGGAGTACTCGATGAGGATTGCTGATCATTCTCGCTACTCCAGAGATATTGTATGATACTAATTCTTCATGGATTGAACCTTTGAGTAGGGATTAAATCAAGTGATTAGGGAATCCATGATATACCTTAACATTTATACATATACTGGGGAACTTGAGTGAGCTTTACTAATGGAGTACTTTCTAGTGGAGCAGACACCGACAGTGGGAGATACCACTAGGCACTAGGTAGCTGAGTCTTTAGCAGTAAGTATTTGACAACTGTTGTAGGGACCCAAGTGGGTTAGACACTCTAGGGGATGACCACATGACACAATATCATTAGTACGGGGCTCCCAGGGTTGAGTGAGTTAGCAGAAGGATATGCTATGATACTCATGCAGTGGTTGGAGACATCTTCCATGAGATTGCCTGACCCATTGTACTGAAAATCAAGAGATGGTTGAGGGACCACTAAGGAAGAGGCAGAGGTAGAAGCAGGGTGGCTCATAGGGAAGTTAATGTGGAAGAGGAACATGTAGAGCATTTTGATGTGGCTGAAGGTTTGATGTATTACCACCACCACACCAAGGTGGTCCACATTAGGCTCAGGGAGCTGGTGGACATAGACAAGGTCAGCTACATGCAAGGGAGTCTTATAAAAAATGTGCTCTAGGGATTATTAAGGGTATGATCAGTTTCTTTTCCACTGTATTTTTAGTTTTTATAGACATGGGTTCCAGTCATTCTATTCTTTCCATGACCCTTTTTCGAGACCTGCAGATTCCAGTGGAACCTTTGACTCAACCCTTACGCTTAGAGACAACTACAGGAGCGGATTAGATTATCAAAAATGGTTCTGACAGTTTGACCACAATCTTGGAGGTGAGATTTTAAGTTAGGACCTCTTGGTATTTTCTTTAAGGCCTTAGGACATCATTCTTGGTATGGACTGGTTATCTATAGTCCTTGCTCAAATTGACTATTTTAGGCACAAAGTGTGGTGTGTCCACAATGATGGGACTAGGTTTTACTTTTTTGGTGAAAAGGAAATGGTTGTAGTGTAGGATGGCCTTACTCATAGGTGGGTGAAACCAATTACTCATTATTTGTCTAGCCTCACCCTTGGTGCAGTGGATGACAAGAGTCCTCAGTTTCCTACAGTGGTGGCCAAGTATGAGGACGTCTTTCATGAGGATGTTCCTGGATTACCTCCCCCTAGGGAGGTAGACTTCTTCATTGATCTATACATTGAGATGACACTGATATCTAAACCTACATATTGGATGGACCCTGCTGAGCTTCTTGAGTTGAGGGTATAGTTGGAGGACTTATAGAGGAAGAGATTTGTGAGACCCAATGTTTCACCCAACGCAACCCCAGTTTTTTCCAAGAAGAAATATGAGATGTTGTGGTTATATTTGGACTTCTAGCACTTGAAAAAGGTGAACATAAGAGAAAGTATCCACTACCATGGATCGAAGATCTCTTCGATTAGTTGAAAGGGACGTGGTGGTTCTCAAAGATAAACATCATATTGAGCTATCACCGGCTATGGGTATGAGATGAGGATGTATCAAAGATGACCTTCAGATATCAATAAAACCACTATGAGTAATTAGTGATTCTATTTAGCATGAAAAATTCCCAAACAATGCTCATGGAACTCATGAATATTATCTTTCATCCTTACTTAGATAGATTCATGGTTGTCTTCATTGATGAAATCCTAGTGTACTCAGCGTCCGAGGAGGAGCATGTGAGAGACTTGATGATGGTCCTAGACACACTCTGAGAGAACCAACTTTATGGGAGTCTCTCGAAGTTTCATTTATGAAGATGAGAGGTCCATTTCCTAGGACACATCAATTCATAAGCTAGAGTTTTATTGGATCTAGTTAAGATTGATGCAGTGCTTTCTTGGGAGCCACCCAAGAGTGTAACCGAGGTGCGAAGTTTCCTTAGTTTAGTTTGGTAATATATGAGCTTTGTACCCGAATTTTACAAAGTAGCTTCACAATTGACATCTTTTATACGAAAGGTACTTCCTTTAGTGTCTATAGAGAAGTGTCGAGAGAGTTTTCAGTAGTTGAGACAGAGATTGACGAGTGCTCCCATCTTGAGATTTCCAGAGGAGGGTGTCAAGTTCATGGTGTTTTGTGATGGATTAAGACCCAGGATTGGTTTTTTTCTAATGCAGGGGAAATTAGTGATTGCTTATGGTTCACACAAGTTGAGAACACATGAGAAGAACTACGTGACCCATGATCTTGAGTTAGTAGTGGTAGTCTTTACATTGAAGATGTGGTGACACTACGTGATGGAAAAGCATTTTATCATCTACTCTAACCACAAGAGTATCAAGTATTTCTTCTCATAGAAGGATCTAAACATGAAATAAAGGTGATGTCTAGAGTTCCTCCATGACTATGACCTTGGATTTTTTATACTTCTGGGAAGTGGAACTTGGTGGTAGATTCTCTCAGTAGGAGATAGAGTTCTAAGTTGTTGAATGAGGGGTCATAGCAGTTAGCCTCATTGAATATATAATTTGTGGATGTAGATAGATCATATTACATCTAGTCAATGGTTTTCACCCATACACTCTTAAATAAATTTTGGGAGGCACAACTTGGAGATAGAAAATCTGAGACTTTACGTGATCATATGCTCACAGGGTATGCCCCTAATGGATATTCTAAATATGGGGAGCATGTTCTTATTTTTAGAGGATGCACTATGGTACAAATGGTGTTATAGATGGAGGCATTGAGAGAGTTCCATACATCCACTTTATCAGTACATCATGGTGTGGTGAATATGTAACATGACCTCAAACATTAGCTTTGATGACCGAGGATAAAGAAAGAATTGGAAGAGTTCATTTCTAGATACCTCAATTGTCAGCAAGTGAAGGATGAGCACCAGGTTGCAGCGGGTTTGACTCTACCCCATGAGGTTCCACAGTGGAAGTGGGATGGGATATCAATGGAATTCATGATAGGGTTACCAAATACATCTAGGGGGCATGATACCATCTATGTTATCATTAACCAACTCATGAAATATTCCAACTAACTATCAATTCGATAGTAGAGTTCAGTAAATATCTTGGTAAAAATATACATGCAAGATATAGTTTGAATCTATGGAGTTCAATCTATGATAGTCTTAGATCATGATGCTCACATTACATCATAGTTGTGGAAGGCATTATAGGAGGTGTTTGGGACTTATCTGTGATTGAGCATATATTTTGACCCATATGCAGATGGCAAGATTGAAAAAACCCTATAGATTCAAGAGGATATGAAATGTGCTTGCATCCTAGATTGTTTCTGTGGTTGGGAGGATCACCTAACCCTAGAGGAGTTTTCATACAACAACAACCACCATTCCACCATCAGTATGGAACCATTTGAGGCCTTGTACGGGTGACCCTATATGTCACCACTTTACCGGATGTACCTATGAGAGTTAGCACTCATGGGCCCGAAGTTGGTACAGGATACTACAGAGAAGGTGCATGTCATCCAAGAGAGGATGAAGACTACATAGAGAAGTCATAAGTCTTATGATGAATGGCGAAAAAGGCATTTAGAGTTTGAGGTGGGGGACCATGTGTTCCTTTGGGTCTCTCCTTGATGTGGGATTCATAGATAAGGATGGGGAAGAAAAATGTATGTGAGGTTCATCAGCCTTTTCCGGATACTATTTAGATTTGGTGAGGTGGCGTACTGCTTGGCTCTACCACCAGTGTTAGAGTGGCTGCATGATGTCTTCCATGTGTCACAACTGAAGAGATATGTTCATGAAACCTCACACATCATTGACTGAGGTGAGATGAACATTGATGATGGGGAGAAATTCGGAGAGTACCTGGTGGAGATTGGGGATCTAAAAGAAAGGATAATTCAGGGGTGTTCAATTCCTCTAGTGTGCGTTTGGTGGTGGCATATGAGTCCCTAGGAGAGCACATAGGAGGGGGAGGCTCAAATTTGTGTTCAGTACCATCATTTGTTTGTATAGACTTTGTTTTTGGATTTCATGGTTTTAAATACCTAAGGTGGGGAGAATTTAATATATCATAATTTTTATGTATTATTTTCCTTAATTAATCGAAAAAATTACAAGACCAGGTTCTGAGATGGCGTATGATTTCAAGGCCCGCTGTGCCTGAAACAATTCGGTGAAAAATGATCAGTTTTTAATAAAGCGCCTGAGCAGTTGTCATAAAATATTGCAATAGCTTCTAAATGGGTGCATGAATCAAAAATATGAGGAAACCATTTTGTTTAGAGTATTTATTTTACCTTAGGTGGGGCCTAACATTGACCGGTGTGGGTTGGCCCTGAATGTTAGTTTTTTGGATGTATCAGTAATAAATAATTAATAAAAATATTTTATTTCAACACAACAGCTCATATTATTTATATTTAAGTTTCTCAAGAATCCAGGTTCATAACCATAACCCTTTAATTCCCCTTAGACAAGGATAAAGATGTTTTTTTTGATGAAAAAGATGGACCGAATATTGGAGTTTGGATCGAAGATAGACGGATCAATGAATGACGAAGATGAAACTTTTTCCATCGTCAACGATCGATCCAAAATCTATGTAGAGTGTAGTTTTCTTTTTGATATTTAACCATTTCTAAATTTTATGGTGAATTTGTACGAACCCATGAATTGGTTGATCTGCAATTCGATCGCTTGCGGAATGGGTTTGATTTTCATGGATTTAAGGGTAGATAATATTTTCGATTTCATATCTATTTGTTCTTTGCTAATACAAACAACAAGGAAGAATTGAGGAAAACATGAACAAAGGCTAAGATATATCCTTTAATAATTCTTTATGTTTTCTTCACCCCTCTCCCCTTTCTAGAAATATGTTTCCATTGAACACTCGTGATCATGTATCGACTTGTCAGGAGGCTCTAAGCCCGATCAGACCCCCATAGAAATGACAAGATAGATCAGGGAACAAGGCAGTGAAGATAATAACCCAAGGATCATGGATGTGTCTCCATTTCAAAAAACAGAGCATTAGAGGATGAATGGAATCCCATGGGAGGGGAAGCACCACCGACAGGTGCAGGCAGCGACCACTTCCAGCGCACGGTGGCTCCGGCCCGTCTAGGCCGTGACAATAGTCGTGGGGCAGGAGACGGTAGAAATCGGGGCTGTGAGGGGGGGGGGGATACAACGAGGCAGAAGTGTACATGGTGGGGAGGACATGGTGATGGAGAAGACGTGGGGTATGCGAAAGGAGTGGGCTGGCCACATGGAATAAAACATGACACCACGTTGATAGGTGAAGCTCGAGGTAAGGGGAAGACCACATGTAGCACACCAAGCTAGTCCGTAGCGTGAGACGGACCAAGGGAGATGAGCCGCTATAGGAGGCCCAATGGAATGGACCCTGTAGCCCAATATGCTATGGTCCAACAAGACCAGTGGACCGATCCACGTTCATCCAGTCAGATCAGACCCGAGTCAGAGCTTTTTATGAAAACAGCCATAACTTCAAAACCGTGTGTCCATTTGATGAGACGTTTATGGTGTTGGAACCCTTGAGATGAGAAGGTAATTTCAAGATCCTCTATGTCTATTTTTATAGAAGTTATTATATGAGAAAATATCATGAGGAGTAGGTTCTCCTAGAACAAGCACTTTATAAGGGGAATCTTGTGGATAAATGTGACATTGAGACTATGTGACTTAGAGACTACATGTCTAACTAAGAATACGTGAATTAGAGACTTATTTTATTAATAATACTACATGTCTTAACGAGAATACATGTCTTAATAAGAATACATGTCTTATCAGAATTGAGTGTCTCATCAGGACTACGTGTCTTATCAATACTGGGTGTTTTTTGGATTTTGCCCGATAATCCTATTTTGCATACTTTAGACTTATACCTTTATGAGTTGACTATGTATTTTATTAGTGGTATACTCCATGTATTTATTTGTGGTATAATTACTCTATTTACTAGTGGTATAATCTATGTATTTCCTTATGGTATACTTCGTGCATTTCTTAGTGTATTATTTTTTGGTTTTAGGGTGTCCTACTGAGTATTTTTTACTCACAAATGAACGAGCTTTTCCCACACATTCTGTGTATTGTGTAGAAGAATGATTCTTTGATGGAGTCCTAGGTGGAATAGGACTAGGTTGTGCTTAGAGATACCATAAAGTTGTTGCGTGCTCCCCTATATTCAAAAAGTTATCCATGCACCTACCCTTTAGGTAGGATTTTCTGTAGATGAGTTTCAAGAACCTATACTTTGACTTTTCCAAACTTCCTTTTTTGGTGGGTTTGTATTCTATCCCTGTTTACTTTCTAGTTTTCTATTTTCCTACATTTTTTTGGTATCCTTGTGGTATGAATTCTTGTTTACTTAGTGTTTTTACATTTCAACATTTTGGACTTGGAGATGTGTGTGTGTACATGTACTTTGGAAAATGACTCCCATTTTTGGGATATTTCTAATAAATACAAGTTTCTAGACCCTAGAATATTGAAGGCATGCTTGGGGTAGTCATGGAACATGCCCCTCTAGGAACCGTCATGACAGTTATAGATAAAATTTCTTGTGTTTTTAGTTTTTTAACTTTCCATATTTATTATGCCTTATCCAATTATGATAGTCATGTTATTAATAAAATGGATTGTGTTTTCAATTATTTACTTTACCATATTAATTATTATACATGATATTTCTACATTGATACTTTCTATTAATGAACTTCCTTCTCAGTTTTTTGATTAAATGTCATGTGTGTTCAATGATTTATATTACCATTTTGATTATGCTTATTAAATCAAGATTGCTTCCATTTTACTTAACCATTACTGTGAATTTTATCCCTCCCATATTTTTTTCATTCCTAAGTATCAATGAAGTTTACTATGAAAGATATTAAAGAATATACTAGAGGTAATAATGATAATATCATAAAAAACTATTTTGTAATATGCGTATTCAAATGTGATATATTGATCATGTATATATCTTGTTTACCAAGACTGATAAACTGTTTGTTCCTTTGGGATGCGATTCCTTGTATATTATTCCAATTTTTAAATTAATTCACTATATTTGGGTGACTTGGGTTGGTGTATCTACATATGTGACTTTGGAAAATATAGCTTGGGTTATATTTTATGGGAAAAATTCAATGGTGTTCTCACAAATATTAATTAATTAATGGTCAAGAATATTATTTTAAAATTACATGTTGCACATAAATAGAATATTTGTGGTATTATAAATCATTTATCATTAATAATGTGATATTTTAATATTTTTATGGTTTTTTAATTTAATTAATAAATTTTATTTGACATTGATTATCCTTAATTTTATTTTCCAGACCATCCACATAATTTGACTTCAAAATCCATAGGATAAAAAATGATAATGAATATAGACAATTACATTATCCCTTAAACTTCATAATTGTCTATAAAACCAATAAAATGTGGTGATTAATAAAAAATGTACAACATTTCATGTTTTTGGAATCGATACCTCAGTTTTTCTACTGGTTTCTCAAGTGATATATAAATGTTTTATAAGAATTTTAAATAATTATACTACCATATGAAAATAAATAATAAATTTATAATTTACATTATCGGTATTGTTATCATAAACCATTCATAAGAAGATTTTATCCTTTTCAATATCACAAAAACTCATTATGTGATTCTGAGGGACATATATATATATATATATGAATTTTATAATATAATATCAATGATGTAATCAAATATTATGGCATAAAATGATAAATTTTTCAAATATTGGATAGATTAGGTTAATATTAAACCAATAAAAACAATTTTGAACATTTTTTATTTTTATTTTTGGCCTTATCTCTAAGTTTGATATCCTCATTAATCTTTTTAATCAATTACACTATTAACTAATTGTTACAATGGTAACTATTAATTATGAAAAAAATGAAATGGAAAAAATTAAAAAATATGAACATATTTATTTTCAATATGAAATATATTTTCTATGATTTATTTCAAAATTCTTAATATTTTTTTTGAAAACTGTAGTGAAAACTTGTTTATTGAGAAATCAATTATTTTGTAAGAAATTATTTTATAAACAAATAACATATACAATTGATATCTATGTCATTTATTGATATATGGTTTATAAAATACGATTTTAATGACATTAGAATAAATCAAGTAATAAATTAGCCATTTTAAAATCATAATTAATGGAAAAAAGACTAAACTAGTTATTTATTAGAAGAAAATTTATTATGGGTTCCAAAATGTCAATAATCACTTTCCAAATCAAAATTATTTATTTTAAATTCATTATTTCATCTCATAAACAAATATTTGATGAAGTGAAAGGTTTTATATATTTTTATGTCATGCCTAAATATTTATGATTTCCTAAAAGTTATGATATCAATAAAATCATTATTATTCAATATTAACTAAGAAATCAATTATATCATAAAAATTTCAAAAAATACCCTTGAGCTAATGTTTTCATACAATATTCAAAAATAAAGTTCAATTTTTAAAATTAATATTCAAAATTTATCAATTTAGCATTAAAAAGAAATATATATATTATATAATCAAATCAATGTTTTTCAGCAAATAATTCATGTTCAACTATTAATATTTATTTTTGTACTTCTTATAATTACATAATTGGAAAAATTAATTATATTTAAATTTAATACATCATTATAAAATTTAAATTTAATTATAAAAATAAAAGTTAATTATAGATTATTTTTCTGTGAAACATAATCTACCAAACACATAGAATCTATATAAGAAAATTACGTTTAAATATCTCAAGGTGTTACAAACTTCCCCATTAAAAGAAGTTGAGTCCTCGCAATTTAAACCTATTTAATAGTGGTAAAAGTTTTAAAACAATTATAGAATACATTCCATATAGTGGGAGATGACCATGAAAACGAATAATTTATAAAGTATCCCTAATAGTAGAACCTTAAAATAAAGGAAAAGAGATGAAATATGGATTGGAAGAAAAATATACATAAGTTGCATAAAATAAATTTCCAATACACAAAAATTATATTTCCTTTTCAAATGGAAATTAATATATATATTTAGGCTATGAAAAATACTCTTTCGGAAATTTGGCATCAATTATGAATTTTCCATTTTGATACTCGTACTAGAGATTGAGTTTCTAAAATTATACCTTGATTATTTAGTAATATTTTCAACATAAAGCTCAATAGATTTATATTACTCTTTCTTATGATTGGGTAAGTGACTTTCCATTGAGATAAATAGTATTATGAAATATAATTAAGTGATTTATTTATATTTCATAAGTAAAATTCCTTCATTCTATTGTGTTTTGAGAATTTTTTCATCCATGATTCATCTTATATTAAAAATTATAAATAACCATGATTTATATTTAAGTGTAATTCCATCCAAATAACACTTAATAGTTCATAATATCTCTAAAAGTTATAAAAAAATTTCTTTCTATATCAAGATATCTAAGAAAAAGTTTACCATAAGTATAGATAATACCTAATGAAAAATGAATAAACTATCAAATCAGAAATAATATATTACTCTATAAATCCTTAATAATAAATCCAAATGATAGGATTTAGTTTTTATATAAATAATTATACCTAAAACTCAACATGATATGTCACATAAAATTTAAAATATATGAGTAGAATTATTTTATCACAATTTCTTCCATAATTAACATGATATTTACCTCTAGAAAACATTAATCGATCGTAATGTGAAATTTTAATTTTTTTTTCATAATCATATATTCTTTAAAATATTCAAATCAACATAAATAACCTAAATCATAATAAAATACAATAAAATCATATATGCTCAAAAATAATAACTTAATATTAATCTAACTTATAAATTAATCTTTTTTATCATAAAATCGCATACAATCCAAAAATTTCCCATTCACCTTGATATATAAAAAAATTATCCCAGTTAACCATGATTACTTCAAAATCAATAAATGTATTAACCATAAAGGTAATATATAGATTTAAAATTATAGCTTCAATTAAATACATCTAATAATAATATTAATAATAAATAAAATTTATTTAATATGGGTTACATATACCTCCATCACCTTTTAAAACCAAACAAACAACATCCAAAATATCATTATTTATCTTATATTTTCATAATCTAAGACTTCATATTTGTATCCATGCATTTAAACATGTGATGAACCACAATATTCATAACACGTGAAGGTATCTAAAACACTAAAAATATCCTCAATCTGTTAACATCCTTACTTATAAGGATGTCTAAACCCTTTATCTATTTCCAACTACAATTCATTGAAACCATAAATCAATATTTGATACTAAAAACAAATTCATTACATATTTTATTCCATAAAAATTGAAAAGTACCAAAATAAAAATTATATAATTAAACATTCAATAAAAAATAACATGTCACTTATATCACATTGACTATTGTAGGTATTGAGTTTTAGGTAATTAATAAAAACACTTTACCTAACAAACCCCATTTCATCCACATTTAAATTATATTTTTCTCATGATACATAAATTATATTATTCTATATAATTTCTTCAACACATCACAAAAAACTATATAAACATGATACTCTTTAGAGAGATATTATATAATACTTTTCATCATAACATGGGGATAATTATTCATTAAGGGGGATTTCTCAAATGTTTAGTACATTTAAACATGGGAAACATTAGATAATGATCTTAATTGATCATAAAATAAGTATATAGGAATGATAATATAATCATGTACATATCACAACTAACTCATACCTAGAATATAATTATCTTAAAACTTAAGGATTATTAAATATATATCTTTATAAAATGAACCATTGGTACTATGTGAATCTAAAAAATATATTCTCAGGAGCCATGAACATGTAATAAAGTACGTGGTATAAAATAAGTATTTTAATATGCATATACCTTGGAAATAATAACATTGTTGATTAGGAATCAATATTTTATTATCATAAAATAAAGGATCATAAATAACTAACAAAATCCATTATCATAATTGATCATATAGAATCACCAAAATCCAACCATATAATTGATCACACATTATTGACTACATCCCTTAGGATATTTGTTCAAAAATTATTTCTATCATACCATAGGATATTTGATTAGGAATTATTATAAACACCCCTTAGTAATCTCCGGATATTTACCATTTTTACTGAATTCGTTAAAGGGATGAAATGGTCCCACCTATTATAGAATTAAATAAATACATATTTATTCCATAATAATATATCATTCAATATCCATCTTTACTAAATTTACTCATCAAAATAAACTAATTTTTTTGAAAATTTTATGACGGTATCATTATGATCCATCCATAAAAATTAGGTGAATAGAATCATTAGATCATGTCTATAGTGATGAAAAAATCATTAATGTAATTGGAATTATATTAGTGGATATGGACATGGATAATAAAAATGGATTTTTATTGCTGATGAAAAAACCTTATCATCACAAGTGGTGATTATGTCCTAACATGGATGAATAAATTATATTGGATATGTGAATGTTTATTTCAAGAGAAGGAAGCATATTATGTTAACCATATATAATTTTTTTAATCTAATAAAAAATATAATTAGTTTTTTTTCATGTTACAATGACTCTATTGGAGAAAATTTCTAATAAATATTGGAATATTTTTGCACATATTAGATCTAATGTGAGAAAGAAATTATTTTGACACTTGGTGAGACATTATATAGATTTATGGTATGTGGCATAATAAATCATCAATGAAAATTATATATTAACTACACTATAAACACCAACATATGAGATATTGGTGTCATGTTATTTTGGTAAAAATAATTCTTCCACCATGAATAAATTATTCATTCCCAAAGGTGTAGTGAAGTGAGGAAGTCAAAGAAAAATTTGGAGAAACAAATACACTAAAAAATGGTTGAACATTTTTAGTGGATTTTTTTTCATGATTTTCTAGAAATAAATGTTTTGATACTTATTCCAAGCCACAATATGTTTGAATTTAATATATTAGTGCATTATTGGTTCATAAAAAATTAAATATTCAACATTTCAAACTACGAATCACAATGAAATTAATATTAATATTATTTTGAGGTACTCTTATATACTTAAACTTTTTACATATATATCAATATAATATGAGGTTCTTTCCATGACCAGAAGAATAAAGCCAAAATATTGGATTAATTAATAAGTAAAATTTATCTTCCGAAGATATGTACGAATGATAAAAATTAGAGACATTGATATAATTGAATAAAATTTCAAGAATGATTTACCAATATATTCGGGAGAATATAAATGGTTTTAAAAAATATAGATATGAGGCACATGTGATATGAAGGATTCCATAATATTTTATTGTTTCTCGTGGAGTTTATTGAAGCATAAAAATTTCTCAATTGGAATTTGATTTTTTGAATCCCATAGAGAAGGCCATCAGTGGAAAAATTCAATAGATTCTTCTTGGGTTTATGATATCTACTTGATAGGGCTAATATGGGATTTCTCAATAATAGTAACTTCATGATCCGTTTTTTGTTGGACGAAGAAATAATTAGATCTTGGTTGGGTAAACCTCATAACTGTAATGGGTCTAGATTCTACCTCCATAGATGGATATATGACAATCACATTAAGTGGGACTCCCCTTTGATGGTGATTTGGATGATTTTACCTAATGTTCTCCTCCCTTTTCAGAACCCTTCAATTATTAAGATTCTTGAGAATATCATATGTAGGTTCTTATACTCTGATAGCCATACTAAAGCAATGTGTCATCTTATTAATCCAAGATTGTGTATTGATGTTGATGTTTTATGAAAGCCTTCTTATTTTATTTGGGTTAAATTAGAGAGGAATATCACTATAGGTAAAAGGTGGTGCATGAATATTGGGTGGATTTTTTTATGTCTACAAGCCATTAAGTCATTCATCGGCTACCTGTAGATGTTGGTTGAGATAGCACGGGTATGTGACCAATTGCGTTGATGGGTCCTCAAGCTATAGACAAGTGGGTGTGTAGATCAATGAGGTGATTCATGGTGAACAACGAGTTGTGTGGAATCCATTACGGAAGAGGAATATGGAATTGAAAGGAAAGTGTAAGGGATATGATAGTGGAAATGTTCCTGGTCTGGGTGCATCTCTAAAGGAACCTTCTCAAGGAGGTTTTATCTCCAATCAAGGTAATCAAATGAAGTACATCCTTTTGGATTCACATGTGGGTGGGGGATTGGAAGGCCCTAGCTTAACTGCTAATACAGCTGCTAGACTACCAATTACTAAATCGGTGAGCCCAATGTGTGAAACTTTAGAGGATCATAGTGAGGTTTTAATGGAAGTGGTAAATGAAGAGAAATATATTTAGAATAGGCAGGATATAGATGAAAAAAATGCAAGGGAATATATACCCAGTGAAGATAGTGTGGGTTGGGTGAAGGCAACAAGTGGGGTGAAACTAAAAAGAGCCAGTACAAATGTAAGAGTTTGCAATCATTTTCAGTGTCTTCGGGTTGATGTCATGAAAAATGATTTAGAGGGGGTAATGTATTGGGATTATACTGTAAAGGAGGTCTTTGTCACAAAACATACTTTTCCATACCACCCTGCTGGAATCAAGGCAGTTGAGGTTAATGAGGTTCACGATGAGAATGTTGATGGTGAGGCCACTCTTACGGGGTGAGATTATGAACCACATGATGATGGCCTCAAATCATGTGTTAAAAATTCTAATGATCATAAATAGACTGAGGATACACTTCGGTAGTCGGAAGGTGCTTCAGTGAGGCCCTCCATGGAAGGGCGGAAGGACATTCGTAATGGGAGGAAGGATTACTCCTCCTTGCCTCTTTGTATAGAGACAGAGTCATAAAATAAGTTGAAAGCCAAGAATATGTAAAACGATTGTAAGCTAGGTGTTTCACTTGAGAAATCCTTGAAATTTCTCAAGATCTTGGAATATTAAATGGTCAACAAGTTTTGTCTCTCAATACCATCAAACAAGAAGTTTCTAAAATAAGTGAGAGGTCATCAAGGATGACTATAAATGAGGAAAAATATTCCTTGATAGAAAAGCAAGACCAGATCATAGTTGGGGGATTCAATAAGGGTAAGATCAACCTGGAGGAGTATATTCAGTATTGGGACAAGCTGGCCTTCCTGTTCGAGGATCTTCTTATGGATGAATTAGACACCCCGATTAGTGACATTTCTTTGAAATTATTTAGGGGGACTAATTTTGGTAGTCTTAAATGTCTCTTTAAGGACTCTAATACTTTATTTTGTTTTTGAACTCATGGTATGTCACTTTTTCATTAAAATTGTTTGAAATTAAATTTTAATTTTTAGTGAGTCATAATAAATCATCATTCACTTTTCAGTAATTTCATTTTATACATCAAATATTTATTATAACGAAAAATGATTTTTATTACATTTTGCGTGTGTAAATTATATTTAATTTCTATATTTTTTATTACTGATATTCATTTAAAAGGATATAATTTCATAAATCATAATAATTTTTTTTTCTTATTGTGAAATTTTATAATTTTTTTTAATGATTACTATTTTGGTTAATAGTGGAAGAATATCAATTTTATAGAAACATTGAATTTTTCTTTCATGTATTAACAAAATACTGTTTTATATTTAGTCTATTTTAAAATTTTATTAGTTAATTTTCATTAAAAATAATCCACTAAATTTTATTGGTATCAATGTTAGCTGTTATTTTTTTATAAAAGAATAGTCACAGTCAATAATGTTTTTTAGGGAAATTTGTTTGTCATTACCTATTATGGGGTTTTTTAAAAATTAATATAAGTATTTTATAGAAATTTAACTTAATATAATTGAATATATATTTTGCATTATAGTGTCCAAAATTTTAAATTATTAAGATTTAAATTTTGGTCATTATTAATAGAAATGTGGTTAAAAAGTCAGTTAAAACTATAAGAGTTGAAACATATTGAAAGGGATAAAACTAATTTTTTAGTCCATATAATTCCTTAAAACCTTGTCTAAATACTATTAGATGTCTATTTATAGACCAAATATCAGATTCAATTTTATGATTACTGATTTTGGAGAAATTTTGTTGGTAAAACATTAATATATCTTAATCGTTTGAAAAATTCCTTGCCTATCCTCTCCCTACCTTACAAAAGAATACCTCCTCTCATATATTACACACACTACATGAAACTTATATATAAATAAATACCTACCCATATACCTTCCATAAACAACTCCCCATATCCTAAAATGGATTTCTATATAAACCTAAGGAGGTTTTCTGAATAAGTGATAAAGTAATTAACCCAGCTCTCTCAATTTTATTTCTTCCACCACCTTCACTATACCTATTGTATCCATCATAAAAAGATGAATATAGTATCATAAATATAAATATATGTTTTTATGATGATTTTACAACCTTTTTCAACATTCTATCCATCAAATGTTAAATGAATGTATCGCTCATTCTTACGTGTGGACTACAACCTCCACATAGAGATATTATTCATTTTGCATCACCATATTTCATAGATGATTATTTTGGTGGATTTTATTATTATATATATTATTTGTGGAATAATTATAGTTATATAATTTTATAATATTATCTACCTTCTTACTTTCTTATATGTTGGAAAACGATAACATCACTCACGTGTACGTGTGGACTACCACGTCCATTAGAGATTTTATACATCATTAATTATAAATATACATGGATGGTAATAAGAATTTATTTAATTTGTATGTATGGAATTTATTATATAAATATGATTCTTTAATTTTAAAATAATATATATTATTATTTATTTCTATTAATTATAATATGAAATCAATATTCATGAGAATGTACAAACTAACATGTCCATGAATGGGGTAATTTTTTCCATCACTACATTTGATTGATAGTTATAAATGTGTGTATAATGTATTTATATATAAAATTTATATCATGATTAATATTATTTAAATTATAAAACCATGTTAAATATGAAAACTTGTAACTTTTGAACAAAAACATTCATGAAAAAACCAAATAGCATTCACTGGGAACAATTATTTGTTTAAAAAATTATTAATTAATGGTGGTTGAAATGTTATAAGTGGAACATATATGCTATTATAAGAATTTATAAGATTACAGTATTGAAATATAATAAATTTAAATTTTATTATATAATTGGTTGTATATTTTATGAAGACATTGAGACTTGAGGTAATAGTTTATCTTTCAATCTCATTTCTTTTCAATATTGTCAACAAAAATGTTTCCTTGGGTGATATTTAATAGATCAAAACATTTAAAACTCATATAATTTTCTTTAATATTTTCATCCGAAATAATTCTAATTATTAGTACCATTTCTCTCTCTTTGGTACTTAATATTATAGGAAAAAATTTAATGAAAAGAAGAACTTTATTCTTATATGTTGATGTACTTTTTATGCCATGTCCATACTCTTTACAATTTATTTTTTAAAGATAATCTCTATAATTCAAATGTATCAAAAAGGTAATATTCATTACGTTTGAATTTATTTAAATTGTTTTCCAAAATAAGATTTCTATATGTGTTCACATCAATTTATTTTTGAATTTTTTAAAAATATGTAAAAAATATATTTTCTTTTAACGTATATGACATGAATATATTTTATAACCACCATGACTATTCAGTGCAGTAAATATATCTTTTCATGTTTTAATGTCTATATTAAATGAATATGAATTTAATAGTTTTTGTATTTTTAGGTAAACTTTTATTAAAGTAAAATGATATATTTTATATTTTGAATAAAATGTTTGATTGTTATTTTATATATATTTTCAATAATATTTATCATCCTTTTTGGATTATTATGATTTAATGAGTATATAATCCTAGAATACCATCATTATTATTTCAATGGACGGTTTATAATGATAATTATAAGAATTATATGGAACCTATTTATTTTCAACTTGATATTATATAATAAAATGATGACTTTTATATTCTCTTGTGGCACACATATGTATGGGTTCCATTATCCAATGGGTGGGTCTAGAATTATATAGCCCTCTAACTCATTATGTTGAACCTTAAATCTCATGAAATAACTATGGGAAATGGGCTGATATTATTGATCCACTTTGAAAAATAGATAGGGATGACTAATCCACTATTATATGGTAAATATGTAATGATTCATTATCCACTATGATATTATGGTTTAACTAGTTCCACTTCACATATGATACAATTTATATTCCCATGATAGTGCCATAAACCTATGAAATTTTAATATTATTATGACTTGAACTCATTATTAATGACTGATAATTTTAATTCCCTGATGTTTTAAAATAATTTTGTTTTATACCATGACTCTTGATTATGATATATGAATTGATGGGGATGAATTTTTATTAATACTAACATGTTTTCATGCTCTTATACCACGAAATTGTTACAAATTACCATTCATATTTATCCCTAATGTTTAACCATACAGAGAATCTAATCTCACCCATTCACATGTTTTAATTTTTACCCTCATTATGAAGAATTTTATTTAGTATGATGTGTCCATATGGGTACCTTATGTAAATAAATAATTTTGAGATGATGGATATTGTACATAAATAAAATTTTTATGTCTCAATTCTCCATGTAAAAAAAAATTAATTATTTTGGATCATTATTATTCAGGTGAAACATTCATTATTCACTATTTTTTTTAATTTCTACGTATATTTCTATTAGACTAATATAGTTGGTATAAAAGGATGGATTAATTTTTTTTGTTAAATCTGAATTACTAAACTTTGAACAAACATATTATAGAAAGTTTATGAATAGGATAACAACCTTTTCTTTAATAATGTATACATTGGTTAGTTTTATAAGAATATACATCCCTGACTATATATGAGAAATTAGATGTGGATGTGTCACAAATACACCTAGGTGTAATAACATTAAAAGGGGAAGATTGGGTATTAACTTGGTCTTCATATATGTCTGATGAGGGGTTATAATCATGAATCCCTAGACATACACATTCATGGGATAATATTGGGTTAATTCAAATTTTATTTATGAACCATTATGAAGTATTTGAATAGATTGTGACCATGGATGACCTATAATAATCTCATGGTGTCATGGAATGAAATATGGAGTCATAATTTAAGACATAAAAAGTATCATTCTTATAATAAAATGAATTTTCACTATGATTATTAATGTTTTTTGATCATGATAACAATTTTTATGTTAGTAAGGGATTAAATATTAAATGATGAAGATGAGGTGGTGGTAAGCACACAAAAATATTAAAGCATTTAATTTTTACATAATCACATAAATTAAATTATATCATGGAATGTATCTAGGAATATTCATTCATATCCCTAATGATATGATGTTTAGCTAGTGCTAAGAAATCTTAATGTTTTAATGATCTCATCTGAAATATATATATCAACTCTAGTATAATTTTAAGGGAATGTGCTTCCTAAAAATATTTGGATTCCCACTATTTGTGAATTTTACATGATTTTGGAAAAGTATTGGATCTCCCATCTAGATCCTGTATAAATTTATGATAAATAGATGCCAATTTTTATCTTCTGAATAAACCTATGATCATATATTAGTGTGAGGATGAACATGAACTTCTAATGGAAGTTACATCCATTATATAAGACATGAATCCTATTAATGATATGTATTTATCTAAAATATTTGGGGAGAAGAATAATATCATAGATATTCCTATTGTATTAGGTTATTATCATGTATTTCACAAGTAAATTTCTCATATTCCCCCAAATAATAATTTTTTTGTTTAATATAACTCATACTTGGTTCTATACCCATTTCAAAGACTCCTAATATAAGTTCCAAATTTGAGTTTTCAGATGTAAATATGAAACTATAGAATAATATTAGTGGGGGTTTTATAGCCCCTAGTAATTTACTATGGGATGTGACTATTCATATCATTAGGAGGAAAAATGGTTCAATGTGGGTTTTTCAGTTATTATAGAGAACTTAATAAGATAACCATATGATAATATATCAACTACCTGGTATGAATTATTTTTTTTTGTCAATTCTGACATACATAATAAATTTATATGATTACCATCATTCTAGATATTTTCCCTTAATGTTCAGAAATGAAGACATACCCAAGACATGATTTGTTATATTTTTGGTGAATTATGAAATTATAGTGATTTAATTTGGACTTAATAACTCTATTTTTATCATCATGGATTAAATGAATAGAGTCTTTTGAGAATACCATGTTCAATTTGAGGTAGTTTTTATAGATGAAATTTTTATATATCCAAAGGGGAAGGATGAGTATGGAGGGAATTTAAATATTGTGTTACAGACACGGATGAAATAGACGTTTCATAAAAAATTAAGTATGTGTGAATTTTGGTTACATGATGTTTAATTTTTTTCATCTAATATTATGTTAGGGTATATAAATGGGTCCTTAAATGATGATAGTTAATATGCTCTATACTACAACAAATTTGGTAATTGGGGCCCAAATAATTTTAGGTTGGATGGTTACTAATAGTTCATTTTGAGGGATTTCTAATAGATATCTAACCGCATAACCATGTTGAATCATTAGGTAGCTAAGTTCATTTGAAAAAATGAAGTTGAGAAAATTTTAAAAATGCCAAAAATAATTTTTGTCAGTGCACATGTACTTACACTACCCTATAGTAGAAAGTGGATTGTAATATATTATTATGAATAAATTAAAGGATACATATTCATGCTTATAATGGGTTATAAAATGATAGGATATACCTATATGTAATTAAAAATTAATTATAAAAAATACAAGAAACTTTATTTAGAGTTAGAAATAGTAATTCTTGTATTGTTGATATGAATGAATTATCATTATGGTTAAACGTGTGACATATATATGGATAAAAAAAGAACTAATGATATACTCATGTATAAAAATATTAATATGGACTAGATATAAAGGTTTCAAATGAATAAATATTATTACTTCTAATTACATTACCACTATAGGAAGATGAATAAAGTGGTCAATGATCTATGTTAGAAGGTCACCATGAGTTTTACTATAATGGAAATTAAATAAGAAGTGATATATATTTATTTTAACAATAATTATCTTCAAATAATTAGGTATAGGGAATGATAATTTCATTTAAATATGAATTATAAATCTCCATCCGGGAACATTTTAAAGAGGCACAAAAGAAAGATGTGGAATAATAAAATATTATAGGAAATAAACCTGAGATCAACCATGATTCTGATGAAATAAAAAGGTTTTGGAAAAGTGTATTTTTTATAAATATGGTAATTTAATAATGAGATTTTAGTTTATACTCATAGTTTATCATTCATTATTCAACAAGGAGGTTTAATGATGTATAAAGACTTGAAAGAGTGATTTAGGTTATATAACATAAAAATGGTTATTGTAGATTATATATCTCAATGCTTTGTATTTATGCAAGTTCAATTAAAGAGATTATAATCTCAGGGGTGGCCAAAACCATTACACATAATAGAATAGAAATTGGAAAAAACTACGATAAATATCGACAACAGATTCCCAAAACATCTCAATGACATAGTGATATTTGGGTTCTAGTTGATCCCCTTATGAAATAATCATGTTAAATTTTCATTATAGAATATTTCTATCTTAATAATAATTCTAGAATATAAATTAAATAAGTGTTATATTTTAATGTATTACCACATTCTATAGTGTTTGATTTGGATCTGAGACATAAATTGATGTTTTGGATATGTTTTAAACAACCTTTAAATATAATGTTGATTTTCGAATTGAATGTCAAACTCTAAAAAATAGTCATCCTGAGTGAACAATTTAATAATTGGAGGATATACTATGAAAATTTTCTCAATATTTCAATGTCTTTTGGGATCAAAACTACACTCTTATCAAATTATCGTAAAATAATTTCATTCATATGATCATTAAGATGGAACCTTAAGAAGACTTATATTGATGTAAGTGTAGAACTTGAATGTTCAGGGATGATTTTAGGTAAAGAAATAAATTGGTGCCTTAGATATTTGAGGGAATTTTAGAGAAGGATATATCTATTAAAAACACATCAGGGGAGTTCATATTGGATAAAAAATTTATAATGACAATTATTAGCAAGTTCTAGAATTCAATGTTGGGGGAAAATATTCCATTGAATTTATTTTTGTAAGGATGTCATGATATTCAGAATGAAAAGAATACTGAGATGTAAATATATAATCCCTTTTATAAATTCGTTATCTTATCATGATAGTTACTTATCTATTGGTTTTTCCATATAATATATCATATGCCTACGATGTGTTCTATGTATATCTCTTAAGGAACTACATACATGATTCTTCACCTATACTGGACAAAAAGGTAAACCATTGGAGACTTTTTTTCCTATTATTACTAATCACCTAAGGAGATTTTTTATTTAATACTGAATCGAATATGAAACAAAACTACTCACACAATCAATGTTTTTTTGGGGGGAGAATAAATTTAAGGAAAATATGTGAGAATTTGATGAAGCAGTGAAGTAAATGTATCCTTATTTGTTCATATTATATTTATATAATTTTAAAAAAAATCTTATAGAAATAGTAGAATGTTACCAACATGATTTTATGATATATTTATCTTAAAATAAAATGAATTTCTTTGATGGATTTCCATACATAAAACACCATGTTTAATAAAACATGATATACTATTGAATTAATATTATTTTCATTCAAAAACTATAACCAACATGATAAATTGGAATTATGGATAGGAATATCCAAATTTTAAAAAATATATACAATTGTCTTACATAATTATAATTTATTTATTAATTTCCAAAAATCAAGTACACAATTATCAATAAATCCAAATTATGCTTCAAACATATTTTTTTATTCAATAATGTTTTGTATTATATTTTTCATAGACATTATAACTATTATAAAACATCAATAAATTAATAAATTTTATAAAAATAGAACATTTTTTAAATTAGAATATCCAATTTATCTTAATATAAAATTTTGGCATTTTTCTGATTTTTTTTTCAGTGATTGGTGAAAAACATCTGATTTTATAAAAACTATCCTTTTCATTAAAATATTTATAAATCTCTATTATTTTAATTTATTATAAAATTTAATTACTTCATTTTTATTATGAATAATCAAATTATTGTTATTGGGATCAATAATAAACTTTCCTTTTTTATAAAATTAATTTTATACATAAAACTGGATGTTACCAGAAAACCCCTTTTCATTGAATTTTATTATTTTCTATTTAAATTAATTTATGAAACTTTTTAAAATTTAATATTAAAATATTTGGCCCATATTAAGAATAATAATTTAAATTTTTTAATGAGGCTAATTTATTTTATTATTATTAATAGTTTCATTTGTCAAAAAAAAATCAATTTGTACATATGTAGTTAAACAAGTAAAAATAGTTAATGATAAAATGGTAAGGGAAAAAATGACTAAAACCATGTATAAATCATATTCAAAAGTAATATTTTGAACATATATCAACAATTATTCAATCATGAGTCATTTTGGATCCCTTTGGATTGACTAAGTCCATAATATATCTTAATCTTCTATAAAATTCCATGTACACCCTCTCCCTCCTTATTAAAGCACACAACCTCTCCTATCCTACTCACACTTCATGAGACTTACATATTATCCAATACGTGGTAAAGTTAATTTTTAAAATCCCTCCAAAATTTTTAGGTGTCACTTATTTTTCATTATAAAATCCAATTAAGGCATTAGGTCCAAACCTAAGGATGTTTTCTAAAGATTATGTATATTTACTAACTAAGATCTATAAATTTAATTTTTTATTACACCATAACCAAGATTATTGTGTGTATCATAACATGATGGATGAAATATAAAAAATATTCATAGAAGTTATTATGATTATGGAATAATAATTTTCCACCTCCATTCATTCAAATTAGACATGAAACTATCACTCATGCGAACGTGTGGGTATCACCCCCACACAGTGATAGGATTCATTTTCAGTCACCAACTATAATGGTTGGTTATTAAGATAGATTTATTATTTATATATTATAATTAATATATAATTATTCTTCTAGTATTATAAAATATAATCTATATTCAGACGTTCTCATCTATTGAAAAATAATAACATTAACTGTGCATACATGGGGACTTCCACCTTCACAAAGAAATGTGAATCTCTTTTCATTTCTACTTTAAATGTATATAAATAAGGAAATTTTTAATGAATATATATGATATTGTTAATATTTTATAATGATAAAATTTATATGATCCATCTTTCCATTTTTTCTTTCAAAGATAAGAAAGTGTTGATGCATATGTATACACTACCATCTTCATGAATGATATCATTCAATTTTCTATATCTAACTTTTAAGTGTGTTAATAATTAGTTTATATGGATATATATGATATTTATATAATTTCTAGAATTCCGTATATGATTTAATCATGATCACTATGCATGTATCAGAGCATCTGTACCAAGACATACATGAAAAATGAAATAGTTGACACCCATAAACAATTATTTTAATAAATAATTCTTAATAAATGAGTCATTAAATTTTATAAGAGGACAATATATGATATTAGAAGTTTTTATATGGTTATGGAATAGAATTTTGAAAAATTTATATTTATTATACTGGAGGTTAGTGGGATTATGATGCATGTTTGACTTGAGATAAGTGTTTATGTAACGGTTATATTTCGTTTAAAAAGTCTCTCTTAAAAAAATACATTGAATTAATTATTATAGATATTACTCATTACAACCCATAATTTTTAATCAAACCTTTTTAATCATATAATTTTCAAGTAGTATTTCCATTTTTCTCTTAACAAAATTTAAAACGAATGGGAAATTATTTTAAAAGAAAAATAAATATTATTTCATATATTATCAATATTTTTTTCATACATCCTTACTCTAAATAAAAATTTTATGAAACATTTTAACAATATATTAAATGTTTTATAATGTTAAATTTCTTTACAATTTACAATATTTTCAATTATTATTAACGGAATCATTTTAATTTTTTTTTTGAATAATATGTTTTTTATTTTTTATAAAAATGTAAAAAAAATGTTTTATATTAAAATATATGTTGTTGAAAACTTTTACAAATATCAAGATATCCCTATTGTTTTTATATCTATTTACACATTTACTAGGTTATTTTCAATGAAAAATATTTTTTCATTACTTTATAAATTTTTAAACAAAATGATATCAAAGTAAAACACATATATTCATTTATTTTCAACAAATTATTTAAATTATCTTTTAATGGTATTTTTTACCTCTATCATTATCATTTTAGGATTGTAAGAATTAAAAGGTATATTATCCAGTTATAAAATTAGTATTATATCCCAAAATGTTTTAATATTATGATAATTAGAATTTTACAGAACCCATTTATTTTTCATGGGTTATTACATGATAATATTATTAATGTCTTAAGATATTATGGAACAAAATGTTTGGTTTTCATTATTTGAATATTGGGAAAGAATTATATATTCCTCCAATGGATCACTATAAGGAATGATTCCCAAACATTGAAAACAAATTTTTCTTCTGTATACATGTTTAACCTGTCAAAATAATTTTCTATAATGTTTAAAGTATCTATTGAACATTTCTTCACCTCTTATGAATGAAAGGATTTAAAATCTTTTTTAAAATTTAGGTTTCACTAAATGTTTTTAATGGAATTTACACATTTTAAATATGATTATATTTTTAATATCTAAATTAATGTTTTAAATTAATCTGAAATTTGTTCTTTCAAAATTCAATTAAAAATTTATTTTCAAACTACACTGAATTTATTAAAAAATTGTTTTTTAAAATTAAATTAATAAAAAAAATTTATGTATTTTTTGACCAAAATAAATATATTTTATACATATCTAGGTGAATTTATGTTTCTACCACCATTTTCGGTTTCTATGATATAACCTCTCAATTATTTTAGGGATACAAAAAATCAAATTATTACTTAGAGGTATAAAAAAATATTACGTTATATATATATATATATATTAAAATTACAAATGAAATTACTAATTTCAAAGAAACGTTCCTAATTATTAAAAGTGTTTTATTATTCTATTATGTATGATTGATCAAGTGTATTCTTGAAAATAAAACATCCAAATTCTTTATCTAGATAGTTTACTAAATTTTCAGTTATATATATGGTATGATCTATCACTTCTTTTTTCCTTTCCTAATAATCAACTGGTATAAGAATTATTTACTTCAAATTATTTTTCTATGTAAATTTTCAATATTCCACTACTTCATTGAAGGGTGTTAAACTAGATTACCACTATATCAATTGTTTGGGGATTTTTTTTTCAAACCACATATCAATTTCCAATATGTTGTTTATACTATATGATTAATTAGTTTTATTGAGTGGTATATACCTATATTTTTACTTAAGATAAAATGATATTGATTTTCATTGATTTTTTATATTAGGATATGTATATTAATGGAATTATGAATTGTTACTTATGAAAATAGTTGAAAATGATATAAATCCATTTTATCTCATTAGGTTTTTATTAAATGTTTATTGTAAATATGTGGCACATATTTGTATAGTTATCATTATGTGACAGGTGGTCTCAGAACCATACATTTCTATAATTCATTTGATAATGTTTCCATATCATGTGATATCATGGTATGTGGGTAGTGATCCTAGTAAAAAATGGATGATTTGGTTAGTCTAGCTAACTATGTTTTGTTAATGCAGTGGGGAGACTTGGCTTATAATTATGATATAATTTTTATATTATTTACACAGTATATGACTCTATTATATTATAATATGATCATTATTAATCATTTTCATTATGTTTTAAATTACCATGTTAGGATAATGATATTATGTTATGCCTCATGACATGTATAACTAGTCTCACCATTATAAAATACATTGACGGTTCCCTTAACTGAGTATCTAATATTACCATGTTTTATGTTTCCATTTCCCTAAATTATTAAATAAAGTGTTGAGTATTCTAATATTGGAATCATATTATGTACAAAGACATTATAGGGGATTTTAAATACTAATTATGAATTTTTTACCTTATTATAAATTGAAAAAAGTTTCCTTATGTTGAGAATACATGATATTTAATAGTTTTTTCTTTATAATAACTCTATAATACTCTAAACATAAGGATAATTTGATTTTTAATGTGTAGAATATATTTTAATCATAGATGTATATCAATTCTATAGTTATCTATTATGTTCTTTAGGAATTGGATTTGGGAGCATAGGTCTAGGGGAACTATAATAGTCAACAAAGGCCAAATTCTATAAAGAAAACAATTCACCTCAAATCCTCAGAAAACTCAATACTTAAAGAGTGTTCCAATGTAGAAACAATAACATGAAACTGAGATGAAAGATTTTTTTATTCATAACCATACCTATAATTTTTTCACCCACTGAAACTATGGAAATCCCTTCATAAATCAGTTATAAAATGTTATTTTCCACATATGGTTGAATTTAGGTTTCCACATGCCCCATGAAAAAAACTAATGAACATTCCATATCCAAATTTCCACACAACCATCCCTTTTATAATATCAAAATAATGATGATTAAATATTTTAAATTTAACCATTAAATAATTAAAAGGTGAATTCAATCCATTGAAACTAAAAAAATTCAATACATTCACATATTTCACATGAATCTCATTAAAACTCTATTTTCATATCAATTTTCATAAAAACACCAATGAAAATAGAAAAAACCTTTTTTAACCACACATTAAATAAATATAAAAAATAACATGTTTGAATGTAAATAAACACAGAACCAAGGTGATAAATAAGTCACACATAGCACCATGAAATAAAAGAATTATTTCCAAAGGATACGATAAAACAATTGCTCCTATAGAAAAATAAACTAAGGAAAGTGCAATGATTCCACAAAATGATATCCTCTAATGTGTATGAAAAGATAAATTTCATCATGGGAATCCCCCTAGGATCTAGTAATAATAGACCAGAATGGGGGATATGAATCCTAGGTCAACAGTACTAAACCTATCTTCCCCTATTAGTCTCATTAAACTCACTCAAAAAATCTATCTCTCGAATGACTTCGTCCACAATATAAAAAAAGTTTAAAATCATACAGGGCTAATAAACCTTCTAATCTAACCATCTATGAGTATAAAAATTGAAAACCCTAGTCAAGCCACTCAGTCCACTGGGATTTTCCCTCATTGATACCACCTACTGTATTCCAAGGAAGGACACTACCTTAATGAATATGTAAATCATAACATTATAAAAGAATTAATTTTTTTGTAATATACTTTATTTGTAGAGTTATAGATAATTATGTGATCAACCTTAAAAATTAAAATATTAAATAAATATTTCTACACTTCCACTCAGCATTCATTTTTTCATAGAAGAAAAAGATTTTAAGATATTACTTGTTTTCTTTTCATGAAATATCTTTTCATTTCTTTTATTTACCATATCTGTGTATCTAATATCCTTTAAACCTACTGAGAAAAATTTAATATATTATATGATAGAAAATTATTAGTAAGAGACATGTAATTGATATTAATAAACCTGTTAGTCCATGAAAACTCTTAAAAATGCGCCTTTTTAAAAATAAACATCATGCACACAATGAAAAATTTCTAACCATATAAATCAACATCAATACTCATAGTTCTACAAAAAATATTTGAAAAGATATATTGATAGAAAAAATTAAACACATAAAGGTTTATTTTCAATCATTAAAAAACACAGAATACATTTTTTTACAAATTTATATCTTTCTTCATTAAGAAGTAACGTAAAATTTGCTTTACAAACATAGTCACATTAGCTTACCTTGTGAAATAATTACTTTTATATATAAACCATTCCAATGAATTCATAAAAATTTTAGGTAACATGGGATTTAATTTTCATATAACTCAAATAGTCACTCATACATATGTAATAACATAGAAAATAAATTTCTATAATCTCTCAAGAGAAATTGAATAGGCTAGCCTCACCCCTTTACACAATGCATTGGAGAGATATACATAGATCACCCTTTATTGTGACCTATATCAGGCTCACTCATCATCATAATGAATTACCAATAATAATCAAATGATCATAACACATGTAATATTTTATTTCTATTACCATCCTCATAAAAATACTTTTCTCAACTATAAGATAAAAACAATTATGGATATAAAAATCTCTGTTCCATTTAAATACTTTTTTTAGATTCCTAAAAATAAAGGGATGATGGGTTTTTATATGAATAAAACATTAATTTCTATAATGGAATAAAAAAGTAAAATAATTTTTATGGTGGTTGGAATTTTTTTTACACCACATACATTAAATATAAATTTCCCTTTTTTCCTTTTTCAAAATGATTCAATTTTTTTTTGAAATCCATTGAAATAAATTCTAAACTATCCTTCTCATTAATTATTTTCAAAATAAATATTTGAATAATTTTTTTAATAAGGAAATGGGATAAAATTATTTATAAAAAAAATTAAAAAAATTAAAATGAGTTTTTAATGGAAATGTTCCCCTTAACTTGAGTCTAACTCTTCATGTACTTTCTGTATCATCCTATTCATCAGACAACCACTTTAGTTTTATGTGTACTGCCTATATTGGTTAGATTTATAATAAATTAGTGACACCATAACATAGTCAGGGATATTATTAAATGATTTAGGTTGGTCTCGGTTGAACTATTATGTTTAAATGATATGGGGAAGAGTGGGGAATATGTTACCTTTTATAACTAAGGGGAGAACACTCTTGGAATTACAAAACGTATTGAATTAATAAAAATAAATTTTAATGTATAATTCCCCCAAATTTTTATTTATAGAATCTGGGATGAGGTTTATTAAAAAACACTCATACAATAAAATTAGGATAATTTTGGGAAATGGTTTCACCCTTATATTTTTGTTTAAACCCTCGTTAAACAAATTAATGATTGTTGAAAAATAAATTTTTATTACTATTAATTGGTCAATAAAATTACTATAAACGTCTATGTGACCCATGAATTGACCATGTTTTATATTTGAAACATGAAAAATTCACTTGTTTGAAGATATTATTTTATAAATTTTAAATCATTTAATAAAATATTGCCTATTATACAATATCATGAATTTTATTTTTGGAACTAGTCATTTAATTTCACAAAAATGTTATAAAAAATAAAATGGAATTAAAATAAAAAACATTCAAGAACACAAAATATTTCATATTTATCAATTAAATTCTTGGGAATATATTAATCACTCAAATAATATAACTTTTAGTGTTTTTAAAATAATTTATATTATTTTTTTGCTGCATGAAGAGGGAATGTGTTGGCGTTTCATAAGAATTTAAGATAATTATTTCATCACAAATAATTAAAAATAAATTCCCATGATAAAAATCATTTATGATTAAAATATATATTTATAACCTTGAATAAAAACCTTTTTCACTGTGAAATAAATATATTAAAACAAATATGGTGAAACTTAGTTTTTCTTTTTTATTTAAAATTATATTATAGTCATCATCAATGGTAAGTTTTATGAAATTTACCCATTTTAGAGCATATTATATTCAAGATTATAAAATAGATTATTTAATAAAATAAATACAACTGTAGAGGATATTTTTATGCCTTATCTTAATATTTTTAACCTAAATTAACTGATTTACCCTTATTAAGATGAAATCTATTTACTATAGTTACTATTCATAATGAGCCAAACTTATGTTCACCACATTACATAATATTAGTTAATATGATTAAATATTTTTAATTCATTTTATCAAATTCAATTTATAGAAGTGAAAGAATTTGATTTAAATTTTCAATCATAAAACCCAAGAATATTTTTTCACAAAAGTGACTTTTTAATTATAAAAAAATGTTTTCCATCAAAATTATTGTATAATTATTATTCAAATAATATTTATTTAATTATTTTTATTAAAAAATTACTAAATAAATATTAAAATTAATCCAAGATATAATTTTTATTCTTAAATACATCAAATTAAAATAATATTTTCAATACTTATTAGTATTTTCCACAATTCATTAAAAAATATAAAATATTATAGAAAAATATTATAAATAAATACTAAGTTAATTTTAAAATTATTAATTAAATAATGAATTTCACATTGTGAAATTAAAATTCTATAATTTTGAAATCAATATTTTATATAAAACCATATAATTCTTGAACACTAAAATTGTTTTGAAATAATGTTTTTTCATTTTAACTAAAAAATTGCCAAGTATTATTATAATTAATGTAACTATATAACATATAATTTATGATTATTAATAAGATATGAAAATGATATATTATAAAATTACCAAGGTTATTACATTCTTCCACCATTTTGGAAAATGTTTCCTTGAAATTTCATTCATTACTTAAACAAGTGAGGATATTTTTCCTATATAGTATTTTATGATTCCCATGTTGCTTCTTGAACCATATGTTTTTTCCACAAAATGAAAACTTCATAAATTACCTTATTTCCCAACACATTATTTATATAGTCAATAATTAATAATGGGTTTCCTTAATAAGAAAATTTTCCTTAAAACATAACTACTTCTAGGCTCAATGCATGAGATGCACCTGACATATATTTTTAACAATAAAAAAAGAAACATTTCATGAACCTGAGTTATACTCAAAGGATTATCCACTAAAGAGGAAAATAATGAACCTTTCTCTATGACGTCATACAGTCCCATGGTCTGAAAACATAGCTTCTTTTTTTAAGAAAAATTTATAATTCCTTTATATTAAAAAAATATAAGAAAAAGTTGACCACTTACCTCAAAAGAATGATATTTCATCCGGTTATCCACATATATTTTAAACCGAAAATAATCCATTCTAAAATTTTATTGAATGATCATCACATTAGCAAACCTTTATTCCAATAACTATGGTCCCAAAAATGTCCTTTATCCTACTTCATCCAAAGATGATGGAGTCTGACACCACATTCCATAAAATCCCTCAAAATGAGCCATTAATATACTACAATGAAAACTGTTATTATAATAAAAATCAACAAAACTAAGATATTGAACAAAAAATCCAAGATAATTTATTAAAAAATATTTTATTATTAAATCTTCTAAAGTATGATTCATTAACTCTAATTGAACAATATATTAAGGATGAAAGTAAGTACTTAAATTTACTTCATCACCAATTGAATTATTAAGTCCTTTCAAAATATACAGGTGAATCTATGATCATGATATGATACCATGGAAATATGGTCCTTATGTAATCTAATTATACATTTAACATAATTTTCAGATTATTAATATAAAAACATATTATCTTAAGTGTGATGAAAACCAATAGATTTATTTAATTGATCAACATTTAACCTAATGTCATCACTATAACATGATATGTATTTTGTAATACCAAAATGAAATCCATGGATATATTTCCGCATTTCAATTCTCTCAGTGGAAATTGATGAAGAATCCCATTATATAATTGTCCTTATTTTATAACGACATGAAAATTAAACCACTAAACTAAAATAATTAATATCATTCTTCATTCCTTCCCATTATAAATGTTCCCAATGGTCTCTATACATTTATTTCTACTAGGATAAATAGAAATTAAGGAGTTGTGAGCCTCACTAAATAATTACTTCTTTAAATTGGGGTCACATGAGACAAATAATCTTTTTCTAAATCATAAAAAAAATTCATTTTCAATATTAAATTCTACCAACCTACCTTTCTTAACTAATTATACATTTGCCCAAAACTCATATTCTTCTTTCGGAGGCGTCGTAATCCAAAATGATAAAGATCATTGTAATGACACATGAACCAAAATAAATGTATTTCTATCATTAATAATTTCTAATCTAAAATTCATTAAATTATTGACCAAAACTTTATGTTTTAATGGTAATAGGGATAATTTAAAATTATATTTCTATGTCAAATAATCAAATACTCTATTTTCTTTAGCATAATAGTAATTAATTGTGTTGTAAAAAACCTTTATGAATTCTATCTATCCACTATATCTCTTCTTTAACTCTTTTTGAGTGAATATATACATAAAAATTCTTGGATCCATATGTATTTGACACTTTACCCCATATCAAGGATGTATCCATATGTTTAAATGACACAGTAGAGCTTCCTTTTCAAGGTCTTGTGCATGATAATTTTTCTCAGGAGATTTTAATTAACATTAAACATAATAAATTACATTATTATTCTATATTAAAACCCACACTAGTCCCTTAAATTAATCATCATTGTATATAAATAAGTCAATATTTCTGGATGGAAAGGCCAATACTATAGTATTAACTAATCATATTTTCAATTCAGGGAAGCATTCATTTCATTTTATTATCCAGACGAACCTATATATATTTTTAATAAAATGGTTAGTTGGATATATAACCATATAATGTTTTCAAAAAATAATCAGTAATAGAATATTAATACATGAAAACTAGGAATCTTGGTAAATTTTGTAGGTCATGGACATTAATCAACCACATTAGTTTTAGAGTGATCAAAAGTTATATAATAATATTTTATTTTATATCCAATTAAATATTTATTTTGTAACCAATTTTTTTATAAATATTCCATATATAATATTTTCATTCAATGTGTATTGAATAATCCTTTGATTTCTTATTGATCTTCAAAACATTTAGAATAAACTAAAATTTCATCAATAAGGACAACAAAAAAATCATCCAAATGTTTAAAAAATACCATATTTTTAAGATCCATGTACAAAAATATAGCATTCCATTACCAAAAGGTTATAATGAAAAAAACATAATTTACAAACCTTCTATGAAACTCTATCATAGGGATATCATCCTCCATCGACTTCAATGGATGGTACTTGGACATGAGTTCAACATTCAAAAAATAATATTCTCCATATAACTAATGATACAAGTTATCTATGTGAGGAAAAAATACATATTCTTAATAGTATATTTATTCAAAGATTTATTATAAATTTAATTACTCATGGAACCATATTTAATTATAAAAAATAAAATATGACTACCCCATGTTGAATTTCTATGATAAATGAAACCTTCATAAAGAAATTATTATATATTTTTCAATACCAAATGTTATAGTTGAGTCGTTCAATAAGGGTGTTTCTAAATTAGAGTAGCACAAAGAAATAAGTCATTAGTAATTTAAATTTTTGATCATAAATAACACCTTGAATGTCATCAATAATGATATGAAAATATTATTTTACAATAGGAACATCATTAATATAAACAGTTCCCTTATTTTCAAAAAAATGGGAAAGATAACATTAATTTAAATGTTTTTAAAGTTTATTATCTTTAGGATAAGTTATTAGTTGTATGAATTGATTATTATAAAAAAAAATTGTTTTTAGAAAATATACTCTTTGTATTTTCATTCTATCATAGCATGATAAACTAAATGTTAGCACATACCTATAATGACATCAAATTCTAAAATGGGAAGGATAACCTAGTTTGTAGAGAAAACCCTTACCTATATGTTAATATCATGATATTTATAAATCCTTATCATGTTAATACTTCCCCCATCAATTTTTACTGAAATACTGGAATTCATTTATTATGGTGAAATTATCATTTAACCAGAAATTTTCTCCAAAATGAATAAATGTGAAGACCCATAATCAAACATGACATTATAATAATATGAATTAACAATAAATGTTCATGTCTCAATGTCCTTATATTCCCCAATATCTTTTGATGTATTTGAAAATTATTTCACCACACCATTCATCTTATCATCTCCCTTACTCCCATAATCTATGCTCTTATTTATATAGGCATCCACATGATGACAAATCTCATTTAATTTTTAAAAAACTTACTATTGGTTTATCTAAATTGATTTTACAATGATATAATTATGTTTCATTTAAATCATGATCCATATTATGAAACATACCACATGGGAAGAACATCCCAAATTTTAGAATATATTCTATAGGGTTCTTTTTACCAAACCTATCAAAAATAGAAAACATGGTTTTCATATATTAAGATTTTATTGATGGATCATTTCCGTTTGTCTAAAACTTGGCCAATTGTTATTCTTGTTTTCGTAGAATAGTTAATAATTAGAGTATTTTATTTATACACTCTAATCAAAAATTAATGAGAATCTCATGAATTTTACATTCATTAGAGGAAAGTGCATTTTGATATATTATCAACAATCCTGAGTATAACAATATAATTTGAATATCTAGATCTAAAATAAAATTTGATGCATACATTGCTAACCAGTTGATGTTTTATTCATATGATATTGCTAAATATTCCTACTCTTCTTCAATTATAATAATTTCATTTGAATACCAAGTTGAAAAACTATAATAAAAATGTTTCCAAATAAATTATTCTTAAATGTATCTTATTAAATGTCTCCAATCACTTCTCTTTCTATAAAACTGTTCTATATTAAAACTCATTCATTAACATCAACTCCAAAATATTAAATAAAAAGAGTTACCTTTTGATTCCATGAACAATCTATGAATAAAAAAAATCTATTAAAAAGATTTTATACATCCCTCTTCTACTATTGAGTCATAAGATCCTCTTAATACTGGATGGTGTCGTTAAAAAAATGATTCTCTACTGAAATTATCCTCTATTATCAATCTGGTTCTTCTCTATCATGGATACCCCAACATTTCTATCAAATGTGTAAACATATTCATCATAGTAAAAAACTGATCAGTTCTAATTCCAACTACTCCAGGTTTATGATTTTTAAGGAATTATCCTCTCAATGCATTCCTAGTACACCTTCCCTATTTCCCCTATAAAATTCATTTAAAAATAATATTATTTTAGATAATGAAATACAATAATCCTTTAATTCTCTCTCATGGTAAACATAAATTAAAATCTCTTAATGTTATCTTATTCCATTATCCTAACCTTAAAAAATAAATAAACCTATCCTATGATACCAACTATAAAGACCATGAATTAAAAAATATGTATATTTAATCTTTAGAAAATAATTCATTTTATTGAATCCCCAAATATATTTTATATTTAATGTTTTATATAATTTTTTGATCACTATTAAAAAAAAATATATTACAATATAATACAAATACAACCCCTTAGTATTCATATTTCCAATAATACAAATCTTTTATGATATGATATGTTTCCTTTTCATTAAATATCATCAAAATATATTTCATGACATAATCATTTTATATACTCATTATTTAAAACATGTTAAAAACATTTTAAAAAGTAGGAATCAGAAAAAATTTCAGTCAGGGTCTTATAAAATAAATAAATAAACCCCTTATTCCATCAGTATTCATAAAAACATTCCCTTTTCAAAACAAAAGTATGGCTAAAAATCAATTTTTTATAAAATAATTCCAAATAATCACCCAATGTTCCCTATAAAACATTTCATGAGAAATAATAAAGGAAAAAATTCAAATTCATAACTGTTTCTTTTAAATCATGAAAATTTCATAAAAGAATTCTCAATATTATACATTTCACCTCTATGAAGCACAATAAAAAACACCTTAACAACAATAACACATTAGCTTTCATTGGTAAATAATAATATTTCATTTGAAATAATAATGTTTCCTTAAAAAACACTTAGAAAGAATTTATAAATCATTATGTAACTTGGGAAATCAATTTTTCATCACTCTTATAATTAATCTTGAAAATATAATATCCTACACTATAAGTTCCCATAATATCTTATGAATTTTTTTTAGTTAAATCCATTACCTTACATGATGCATTGGAGAGATATACTGTAAAAAACAATCCTCATTAGATAAATCAGTCTCACTCAACATATTGATTTATATCTGGGTCACTCGTCATCATAGAAAATTCCCATTTACAATAACATTATCATAATAGAAGAAATAATGTATTTTCATCATCATACTCATAAAAAAAATTTCATTTCATAGGGAAATAATCACCGGAGATCAGAATGATATCTATAATGAGACATTGTGGTGTAACACAATACCTATATTTTATAATATCATTGTCTATAGAATAATAAATATTTCTATAATTACCCTCTCTTTTTATACATTTACATTACATATATTTTTTTAATACTTAAAAAATTAATCAAATAGACACCCAAACACCGTCTTAGTCTAGGTTCTTTGAAAACATAGAAACATAAACACCAGTACATAAGTGATCTACATTATCTCCCACTATGTTCTTCATGACTAGTACACTTCATAGACACATCATAATCAATACATATCTTCCTAACCTAGGGAAAGAAACATAAAAATGGGTGATATCAGATTCTCTTTAAGTGAAAACAAGGGAGACATATAATCATAATCATGATTATAAGTGTATGAGAATGTGATCATAACATTGGTAGATTATACCCTCATTATCATAAGATCATATACTTGGACCATGGAATAAATATCATTAGTTCATAAGACATTAATCATAAGGAAATAAAGAACATACTCTATGAAGTCATAATATAGGAATAATACATGGAATTTTGGTAGAAACATAAGCATATATAATAATTTCCATAGTTTTCAAGGCGTTGCATCCAATTCCATATTACTTGACAATGTCCATTACTGAATTGGGTTCAAACCCCATTCTAGCCATGTATTACTAGACTGAGTTCACTCTTTATTCCAACCCTGTAATACTTAACCAAGTTCATTTATCATTCCATCCATGTTTATCTCATGAGATATAAATCAATACCCAATACATTGGAGTGTGATATAGGCCCCACCCACCTCATAATTAAATCATACATACATATGACACAATATCATGAAAAATAATATCATAACCCCTTAAATGAAATGGGAATCATAAAAATGTAATCATATCCTAACCCGTGGAAAAGGATACATCTTCCAGAATAATTTTATTAAAATCATAACCGATAAAAAGAAGTGGGTCTCAGTAGCATATAACCCATGGAAAATAAATGGGTATCATAAGTATCATTCCATCAAAACATAAATCATACAAGAAGAAAATATGAATGGATCCTTTTGATCATTTCTTATAAGCATAATAATGACATCAATATATGTCATCTTAAATGGAAAATAAATTGGAAAGATATTTTCAAAACATTTCTTAAGGAAAATATCCATTCTTCATGATAAAATATTTTAAATAAAATATAAAACCATTTCAAAACAATTTTACTTGAAAACATATAAAATAAAATTTAAATTGGTTTGAAAACTATTTCTTTTAGAATACTTTAAAAATATATAGATAAAGTTTTAAAACATTTTGAAAATATTTTAATTGAAAACATATAAAAGAATATTGAAAAAATATTGAAGACCATTTTCTTGGAAAATAAATTGGAAAATTATAAATAAATATTTAGAATGTTTAAAATACTTTTTCAAACATAAAACCTTTTTAATTTTTTTTTCTTTAAATATATCTTTGAAATTATTTGAAGGAAGCATTGATAACCATACAACATTTTGAAAAACATTTTTCATTAAAAACTACTTTAAAAATAACGAATATCCAGAATAATATGAAAAGATTTTATTTTTAAAAAAATAATAACTTTTTAATCTTTTAAAGGAATCCTTAAGGGAATTTTGGTTATGACGGATGGTAAATATTTATATCTTATACTAGGTAAGAAGAATATTCCTTTTTTTTCAGGGTAAATGGTTAGAAAAATTCCCTGTTTGGAAAGAGATAAGAATATTACATTAAAACAATTGGTAAAATAAAAAAGGGACAAATGATTTTTAAAGATTAGAGGATTATAGTAGAATATTATTATAAAACCTTTTTATAAAACTTGGTTTTTAATAAACACATATTTTTGACTGAAGAGAGGGTAAAATCGGGATTTCTTAAAAACAATTTATTAATTATCTTATATACACAAGAGTGGAAAAATTACACCAATACAAGAATATATTATGAATAACCATAGTAGAATAAAATTCATGAATTTTCTTGAGATATGGATTATAATATTTCATCAAAGTATGCAATAATCATAAACAATCTCGAAAAGAGATTAGATTGTTTTAATAAACTCTTACCACACGGTAGATTTGAACCATACTACCCTTGTAAGAAAAATAAAATTAAATAAAGCTTAAAATATCATGAAAATGAGGATATTAATGATATAACATTTCAAATATAGTATATACATTTCATAAAAAAATATAGGCGTATAACATGGAATCTGTCTCAATGAAGGCTAATTGAGGTAAAATTACTTTATCGATTTTGGTAACTTTTGAAACATAAACCCTAAGAGAGAAAGAACATAGAATGGTTATGTAAATACCCATAATTTTAAGTATAATTATAATATAATATATCTATAGGTAATATACACATCACAAAAAAGAAATGGGTTTTGAATAAAGCATTTATCTCACGGAAATAAAAAGTGAGATGAAATTCTCATACCTTGTGTCTTGAATCTCATTGTACTCATACAAAAATCATGAATAAAAAATATAAGTTTATTATAAAAATATAACAAAACCATATTATTATATATAATACCTTATATGATTTGATTATGAATTTATATTACTCGTTTATTAATAATTCTATGCTAATGTTTCACTTTAGGTAATATCCTCTTTGTTCTTTGCATGCATCTTAATTAGTTATATATTTGATCCTTATACTTATATCATGACTTCAAGAATATAAAAAATGATATAAATATAATTTATATTCAGTATAATTGTATTATAATAATCTATATGATATATAATTATGAATTTGAATACACTGTTCATCGAGACGATAGGTCGTACGCACGCATGAACGCCGTTTCTATTTAATAATCGTATTGAAAGAAAGTAGGTAAATGAAATATATGTACATATGTACATATATAATTATTCTACTAGAATTATTATATCATATATATCTCATATAAGTTCACTAAATCTATACATAATATATTCCATGTAGTGTGTGAACAAATCATATAGCTTTAAGGGGGCGGAAATCCACATTTCCTCAAATGAATTTATCGTATTTACACAAAATGGAAAGTATAAATATATTAATTTTATGAGAATTAAATAATATTAAATACATAATAAATATAATATATATCATATATAAATAGGGTTTACATCATAATTTCTACCATGATAGGTGGTATATGAAGAACAAATAGTCATCGTTTTTTGAGGCTATAGTTCATCGTACACATAAAAAGTATGTTCATTACCCATTGGGCGGAAGTGTGTGTAAGTGTAGGTATAAAACTTAGCATAAAAAAAGAATATTTTTTTAGGATACATGTGTTGTTATGAAATAAAAGAATAAGAATATTTTAGTGGGTGGGTAATTGAAATAATATAAAAGAATGAGAGGAAGAATGTTGCCTCTTGTTTGGGTAACTCTTTTTGGTTTACACCAAAGGTAATACTTAGATTAATTTCTGAATAATTAGAGGATTCTAGGATTAGGGGATAAATTTTGAGTAGATTTTTTGAAATATTGGTTGATAAAAAGTTTCTTGAAAGGTGTGAGGAAGTGGGAGGAGAAGAGGCCTTTTATAGTAGTGGAGAAGTGGCACTCCTATAAATTTTGGGAAAATGAATTCTACCCCTGTTTTTATCATGTCAAGTTGACCCAATAATATAAATAATTCTATAAAATGGATGATGTGGTCTATATATGGTCATAAAATTTATCTTGGACAATTTTCTATGTCATTTGGGCCCTTAAGATTAATTTTTAGTCCCATATTAACCATAATTCTACCTTAATCTTTGTAATTAATATTAATTCCTTTCACTAATATTTTCGGTAAAAAATATAGTCGAACTTATTAGACATTATAAATTATTATGATTCCAAATATGGAATCAATTTTTTAAAATTTTAATATTATAAGTGTCATAAATTTATTTAAATGTAATCCTACAGTTGGATCAACAATGCATGTTTTCAAAGTAAAAAAGTTCAAAAGTTTTCTTTGTTTTTATATTTAATTTAAAATTAAAACTGATTAAAATGAAACAAATTGGTTTGATAGATAAAAATATTATCTAACTAAACTTAAAAACCAAATTAAAATACAATTTAACCTTATAAATAAATTATATGAAAAAGTAGTTTTTAATTAAAATTTAGTATTTTTCACTATTCGTCCAAAAAATGATGTTTCTAAGAAAAATATCATAAATTAAACCTAAGATAATTTAGAAATTAAAAATTATAAAATTAAGTTTATTTTATCGAATTAAATTTCTAAAGGTGTCAAAAATTAATTTTTTTATTTTTCAAACAAGGTCATTAAAAGCAGTTCATTTGAGAAAATATTATTTTTAAACATATTAGGACTTTAAAAAATTATATATTTCATTATCAATAGGTCTTATTTATATAAATCCATTATAGATAAAATTTTCAAAGTACTTATTACAATTTATATTACTAAGTTTAATGGATATGTTAAAATTATCTCATTTAAATAATTATAACAATACAATGATGTCTTTTAGATACTCAGTGTTGTGTGTAACCTATACTATGTAGGTTTTGCATATAACTTATGAAAATTTGATATTCCATGTAAAATAAGATAAAATTTATATTGTGTGTATTTTATGATAACTTTGTGTTGTTTATAACTCAAGCCAAACATATTGGTTTTATAAAATAAACTATTTCCAATGCTGCATGAAATGAAAAATATATAAAAGATTAAATTAATTTGAAAAAAATCACAAAATTTCTGGGTGTTACATTCGACCACCCTTAGAATGAATTTAACCCTTAAAATTCATCTTGGTTATGAAAGGCTTAATATTTGAAAGTTTTATTCATAGAAATCAACATCGTAAGAATGAATACTAAAACTTACATTAAAAGGGGAAAGTTGGAACCATAAATATTACCCAAAGTAACATATAACTTGGTTTTTACGTGGGAGAACATATTTTTTTAGTGAATATTAGACATATCGGAAAAATATAAATATTTATAGGTAGTTATTGAAGTCATCAATCGCAAAAAAGTGAATTGTCAAAGAAAAGTTGAGGGCCTCTATGTCTTAAATCTATGATGATTTAGAAGGCCATTGGTTCAAAAAAAATTAACGTATTAATACAATTTTTTTAATAATTATTCTATCTTTGAATAATTATTTTATTGAACACGAATATAAGGAATGATACTCAATTTATGTATTTCTATAAACCAAATTTCATTTTTTGGTTGTGTTTTTAACTATTTCTAATTCATCCATTACTTCAAGAAATGGATATCCCAAAATTAACATCGATTCCCAAACCACTAAAATTCAATTTTATCACATATTAAGGCCCATAAATGAACGAAAAGTGTAACTATTTATCTGTTAAAATTCATAAAAATTAATATGGTTAATAAATTAATCTCCAAACATAAAAAGTAAAACTATTATTTCATCAGAAATGATTATACATTAACCGGGATATCGCATATAAAAGTGGTAGGCATGAAACCCTTATCGTCCTTCCATCATGGGTTCAAGACCCTTATCCTTTCCATACGTGATTGGTTGTCTCCCAATATACATGATATCCTTTTTCTAAAACAACACTAATATAATTTCCAAAATAAATATTATAGACATCCTTGAAAAATGGTTAATCACTAAATATCCTTTTCACTAAGGTTTTCAATACAATCTCAATACATAAATAGTTCCTCTAAATCTTAAATTAATATTTTCATCAATGGTTAACCTTATAACCCATATGAATGATGAAAATCCAAAATTTAAGAAAAAAATGGATGAAATCATCTTAACATTGATCCCCCATATGTCACAAAGTAGCTCCTGGTTATCACATTCCAAACATGTGAATACCCTCAGGGTAAATTCTATTAGATCATGGTAACAACCTGAATTACTAGAAATACTTTTTGAAAACATGCATGGTTGCTTATTCTATAAATTTGTGGATATCTTCAATAAATCCATAATTTTGTAAACTTAATCCATGATAGCATGAACTACTTGTTAGTAAGTCCTTAATTTTTACAAGTTAATCCGTACCATCCAATTTACTTACTCATATGCCATATTTTTCTATCCAAACAACCATATCTTAACATAAGTTTCATATTAGGCGTTATCTTACGATATTCAAAATATCACATTGTTATTAAATCCCTTTTCTATTCCATTGGAAACATTCAACATAATCTTTTAAATCATTAGTGAAAAAATAAACTCAACAATCCTTGTTTGTTTCACCATTCATATAACATAATTCATGAATCCAAAATACATAAAAACATAAATTATTCTATTTCATCCATAATCTATTAGAAATCTAAGTCATACTATTAATTAATACCTCTTTTCTTTCACATTTCATCTGTAGTCTCATCGTTATTAGTTATCTAATCGTTACTCACACCACCTTGATGATTCTATTCAATAGATTTCCTCTTGGGATATTGAGTTTCATAATGACCATTTATTCCACACATGAAACACTTATCCTTCAATGGTTCCTTAGTGACACCAATATTCTTATTCATTTTTTTAACCAGACTCTTGATTTTCCCCTTGAAGTCACTTGTTTTGTGTCCTTAATTTCCATAGTCAAAATATCTTCTTGTTCATCTAAGACATTCACTTATGTAATTATTTCCACATAATTTACATAAAAGAAATTGATTCTTCTTTACACCATGGTCTCCATTACCCTAACTCTTAGTAAACTCCTTCCTTATTTTCCAAGACATGTCTTGGAGTTAGTTATGGTACACATTTATAATCATGTTCCATGAAAATGTACTAGGAATGATCACAACATCTTTCACTCCCTTGATCATCCCACTTGAATAATCATCAGAAAATCATCCATCACATCAAATATTAGTCCAGTTGCTTTCTAGTTCCTACCATTGACTAAAACTAGAAGCATAGTGTGAACATTAATTATCATAACAAAAAACCACATAGTCATGAAAATAATTACTTATAGTATGTCAAAATCATGACACCTTCCTTAATAAATGACAACCTAGGTTATATTATTCATGTACAACTTATATTTAAATATATTTTTAGGGTTCATGAATAGTTTTTTAATTCCCAAAGAATATCCTCTTAGAGTGTCAAACCAGGTGTGAAACAAGGCTCGTTGTTATGTACTAGATTACCTCGAGTCAGGCCCAGAACATGTTTTCATAGTTTTTAATCCTGGGTACGTATATTCTAGAGCCACATCCACTTGTATTAGCTAGATAAAGATGTATTTCTAGTAAACCACTCACTCTATGCATTTTCCAAAAATTCCAAGACACTTTCCTATACTTTTCCTTATCTTTAAAATTTTCCATAGGCATGTCCTTAGGGTTCTAACTAAGGTTTTATCACACTAGATTCCAATGGTTAACCAAACCCTTTATCTAGTACCAACTATAGAGAACCTATATTTTTATACATTAATATTACATCTCTTTTGGGGAATACTTATTACATTGAACAAAAATCTATCCAAAAACTGTATTAGTATAGTTCCTTTGGAAACATGGAAATATAAACACTGGTACATAAGTGATCTACATTATCTCCCACTATTTTCTTCATGATTAGAACCCTTCTTAGACCTATCATAATTAATACATATCTTTATATCCATGGGAGAATAAGAATAAAAAATCAGTGATCTAAGATGCTCAGTAAGGGTAAAAAAGGGAGAAATGTAATCACAATCATGAGCATAAGAGTATGAGAATGTGATCATAACATTGAATGATTATACCATGAATATCGTAAGATCATAAACATGAATCATGGAATAAATCATTGTAGTTCATAAGACTTGAATCATAAGAAAATAAAGATCATAAGTCAGGAAATCATAACATTAGAATAATACATGGAATTCTGGGAGACACATAAGCATATATAATGATTTCCATAGTAGCTAAGGCAATTATTCCAAGGCCATCTTAGTGGAAAAGTTAATTTACTAAACCAGATTCATACCCAATTCAAGCCATGTATTACTGAACCGAGTCCACTCCTTGTTCCAGCCCTATAATACTGAACTGAGTTCATTTCTTTCTCCATCCATTTTAATCTCTTGATATATAAATGTTTACCCAATGCATTGGAGAGAGATATAGGTCCTACCCATCTCATAATTAAATCATACATACATATTCCAAAATTTCATTAAAAATCATATCCTAACCCATGCAATGAAATGGGTATCATAAACATGTAATCATGTCATAACATATGAAAAAAGATATAGGTTTCATAATCCTTTCATCAGAAGAATAACCGATGTGTCACGACCTGACCCCCAGGGCCCGTGCCATGACTACCCCAAGCCTACCTTCCATAGGGTAGGGGTTGTCAACTAGCACAAAATGCGTAAATACCTAATACTGGGAAGGTGTTTCCTTTATAAAGAGTAAACACTCACAACAAAGTAAAAGTTGGAAGAAAAACACTATGTAAAATTGTATAACAAGAGAGTGCTAAAAAGTAAGGTGTCTAGAAATACAAGACAAACTAAAAGTACAAGTACAACTGAAAAGGAAAAAATAGATGAAAGGTAAACAATAGCTCCCGAATCATCCACCACAGATCCTAGCTGAATGGTAGGTAAAGATAGACTCCTCAATACTCCACATTCGTCAGTCTCCTCCAGGTACCGACTCGTCGTATGGTCCACCTTCGAGTACCGTCCAGTCCTGGAACACGCAGCCTCGATCAGCGTTGTTGGTTGTCTGCATCCAACACAACGAGGTGCTGGAATAGCCCGTGCAGGGGTGAGTATAATGATACTCAGTAGGGATCCTGAGACCACCAAGGTATCTGAAAATCTACCAAGGATAAACCACATAGTGTGAAATCAACAGATAACCATTACTTAGGTATATGCCCATATATATACCTAATTTATCAAGTAACTCATCTCAATCATGAGGAAAACACATAAGTCACTGACTCATCTCACACAGGTATACAACTTATGTAGTGAGATAGAGATGATCAGATGTATCCACTAAATCATCTATGATATCAGACCCACACATTATCTAGGACTAGTAGTTAGAACTGTAGGACCCACACATGATCCAGGAACCGTAGTAAGAGCTGTCAGACCCACACATGATCCATAACCAGCTATTCTTTCGGACCCACACAAGATCCAGGAAAAGAAGTTAGAACTGTCAGACCCACAAAGGATCCAGGAATAGTAGTCACAGTTGTCAGACCCACACAGGATCTTGGAACAGTCGTCAGAGTGTAGCCAACCACAGGGTTTCCACAATGCATGCTTGATTATAAGAGGGTCCATTCCTCAAGCCAAGAGTCGATACGTCAACTACCACAAAGTACCAAAAAGAAGTATCTCAGAGTTCCACCATGTCATAGGGGGAAAATCCAAGCAATATGTGTCCAAGACACAGAGATGAGATGACCAATCCATTTTACTAAAAGTACAGGGCGTGTTGGTATGGTTACACGCCGTGTCTTCAAACCTCGGGTACTTCCCGTGTACAAAATCCCATGTCAAAAGGCTTGTCATGTAGAAAAGTGAGTACACAGCATGTGGTATGGTTATACGCCTTGTCTACAGACCTCGGGTACTGCCCATGCACAATGACACATGTCAAAAGAAACAAGTTTTGTTGAAAAGAAAGTACACAACGTTTGGTATGGTTACACGCCGTGTCCATGCTACTTGGGTCGGCACGTGTACGCTGGCCATGTGCCAGTACACAGCCTCAACCCATGTTCACCAACCCGTGTAAGTGGTACACGGGGTATCCTATTCCACTGGCCATGTCTAGTCGTGTGGTGGAGTACATGATCATGTACTCCACCCCGAGTCCGTGTATCCCTAGGAGACACGTCGAGTCCCATAAAGACACTTCTTCCATTCCATGTAGCGGGTACACATCGTACCACTTGGCCGTGTAATTCAGCCTGTGTCCATGTATTTTCCAGAATACATGCCATGTATCACGAAGCCGCTTCTTCAATTCTGCATAGAGAAGGCACACCATGTGACTAGGGTCACACATTGTGTGTTACTTGTCTAACGTCTGAAACTCAAGCCGCATTATGCCCACACTACACAGTGTGTTTTTCATAAGTACACGCCGTGTATTCTAGAATTTTACAGAAATGGCACCTTCGTCCAGCGCACCTCCTATGAATTCCATTCTTTATTCTGATGGTCCATTCGTCATGAAACTTCAGATACTAGGTCGCCCTGATGTCCTGTAGTCATCTCCAATGTTTTTATGCCTCCGATTGGCTCTGAAAACAAGATTTGATTCACCATCAAGAAGAACGGTTGGGGATGGTCCTTCCTATTCTGGTTTGATCTGTCTCCCCTTATCATCATCACACCTCCTCTAGATCATTATGATGTTGGGTCTTTAATTTGGGATCGTTGCATCGAACAACGAACTCGTAATGATCCATTGTTCATCACCCACGAAGAACGCGAATAACACACCAAACATTAACAAGAACGGAAAAGAGATTGAGCTGTGTTTTTTTGGCCCAGTCCATCTGTGTTTGTTTAGTAGCAAGCAGGTAAAGAGAAATAATCATGTAAGGAAGAATCAACATTGCTCAAATCCAAACACACCCCCTACCTTTGATTGTTTATTGAAGATGATGTCATGGAAAGAAGACAAAGGAGTTCGTCATTCTTCGCGTGCACCATGAACTCCCAATCTCGAGTTTGCACGTCTGTTGTAGAAGTCGCTCCACATTGGTAGGATTCAAGTATGGAAGTCGCAGTCGCTCATCATCGACATTCTTCATTCTTCATTTTTCATTGGGAGATTTTGTCCATTCTCCCAAGTTCCACCAAAGATCAATGAAAACCAAAAATAATAAGAGATTGATATCTTATTTATTCGTTGGAACATTATTAAAATTGGTAGAATTAAATTTAACTGGCTCCACCTAATTAATTCATGAGTATTGGAAAAATATTAATTAGGGGAGTTGACACCAATTAATTAAAGTGGAGGTCAAGATGCTCCCCCCACACTTAAGAGGGGTGATTAAGAGGCTTAATCCTTGGGTGGTACCAACCTCAATTAATATGTAGAGAAGGTTAGGTTCGGGTGGGGCCCACCACTATAACCTCTCACAGGAGGTTAAGGTGTGGTGGTCCCACCTCCAACTTCCATGAGGAGGTTTTAACCACCAAACACCCTCATGGAAGCTAAAATAAAATAAAGTAAAGTTCACTTTATTTTATTAATTTCCACAAAAACCCAAAATCTAACTTTTATTCTCGTCTCACTGTCGTCGAAGTGAAATTCTCCTTAAGAGAATACCGGCACTATGAGTTCAACAATTCCCTCATATTTCAATTCCGAGCATCGGTTTAAACGTTATAAAAACCCACTCGTAAGTTTACTGAACGTATTTAAGAAAAAATTTAGAAATTGATTCTGAGCACACTGAGTCTCAGAATCACGCGCCATCAGATTTCGCGGGATTGTAAAATTCCAATGTATTTAAGAAAATACATTTCCATAGAAATTCTGGGTCTTTACATTCTCCCAACCTTAGGGATTTACATCCCCGTAAGGTACAACTCGATCTATGGGAACAAATAGGTGTACTGAGAACGCATATGAGCCTCCTGATCCCAAGTTCTCTCTTAGAGGTTCCCATGATGCCAAAGAATGCGCACAAGAGGTATCAACCATCCATGAAGAACCTACTCATATCGATCCTTAATATCTACTAGAACCTCCGTAAATGTCTCCCCATCATCGATGCCCAACTCTCCATGGTTGATGATGTGAGAACGTTCGTGCATGAATATCCTCAGCTGGGATATGTGGATGACGTAAGTCACCTGGTGTAATTGAGGTGGAAGATCTAAGTGGTATGCCACCTCGCCAACTCTGCTGAGGACCTGAAAAGGTATAATTAATATCAGAGATAACATGCCGCGTTGACCAAATCTCTGTAAACCTCATTGAGGTGAGACCCATAGAAAGACATGGTCTCCATAATAGAACTCCAGAGGTCTCCGTCTCCGGTCAGCATACGACTTATGCCTGCTCTGTGAAGTCTGCATCTGCTTCTGGATGATCTGCACATTCTATGTGGTATCTCGTACAATCTCTAGTCCCACCAGTGTTGACTCACCTAGGTATGTCCAGCACAAGTATGATCTAAAAGGTCACCTGTATAACATCTCAAAAGGTGAAATCCCAATGGTCGAGTGATAGCTGTTGTTGTATGAAAACTCCACTAAAGATAAGTGGTCCTCCCAGATGCGACTGAAGTCAAGGACACAAGCACATAGCATTTATTCGAGGGTCTGAATGTTCCGCTCAGTCTGACCATCCGTATGAGGATGGAAGGTGGTGCTTAGACAAAGCTGTGTCCTGAAAGCCTTTTACAACCCCTTCCATAGTGGGTAAGTAAACTGTGCATCATGATTGGAGACAATAGAATAATGTAATCCAGGTATCCTCACAATCTCCTACACATAGAGGTGTCCCAAACTATCTACTGAGCCCTTCTCTCTGATCGGTAGAAAGTGGGCCAACTTGGTGAGTCGGTCAACGATCACCCAAACCGAGTTGTGTCCCATGGATGTACGTTGAAGACCTGTTAGGAAGTATCTGGATATCCCATCCCACTTCTACTCTATGACCTTTAAAGGCTATACCAAGCCTGCTGGTACCTGGTGCTCTGCCTTCACTTGCTGACAAGTGAGGCATCAAGAGACAAACTCTGCTACCGCCTTCTTCATACCTGGCCACCAGTGCTGTCTTTTGAGGTCTTAATACGTATTCGCCACACATGGAGGTACTTCTAGAGGGGATGTTTGGAACTCCGTCAACACTTCCTCCTGAAGTGACACTGGTACCATTGTATGCCTTCTGAAGATGATGGCGTGATCCCCACATTCATAAAATCCATCAGGTTCCTACCCTTTGGATAGCTGTGTACATCGTGTCTCTCAGTGAGCAACCCCATACTATGATTCCCTGACTCGCTGAAGGAGTGGCGGAGTTACCATAAGAGACTGAAAAAAAGCTGCTCCATCTCGGTCCACATAAGAAATATGTAATGCAGCGAGCTGCTCTGTTGCCTCTCCTAGCAGCTATATACCAGATCTCTTACTGAGCGCATATGCAACAACGTTCCCCTTCCTAGGATTATAGACTATCTCAAAGTCATAGTACTTGAGGAACTCAATCCATCGCCGCTGTCTCAGGTTCAGGTCCTTCTGAGAGAAGATATACCTAAGACTCTTGTGATCAGAGTACACGGTAAAACGTTCACCCATAGGACAGTTCCTCCACATCTTCAAGGAAAAGACCACCACTTCTAACTCCAGGTCATGGGTAGCGTAGTTCTTCTGGTGTTGTATCAGTTACTGAGAACCATATGTGATCATAGCTCACTCTTGAATCAGGACACATCTATGTCTGGTCCCTGATGCGTCGCAGTAAACTACATACCCTACGCCCTCCTACAGAAGCCTCAATATGGGGGCAGTAATAAGCATCTACCTCAGCTTCGGAAAGCACTACTGGCATCTATCCAACCACACAAAGGGTTTCCCATTCATCATCAAGGATGATAGTGGTGCTATAACTCTGGATAAGTCTGGTATGAACCTACGATAATATCTAGCCAAACCCAGGAAACTCAGTACCTCCGTCACACTCTTGGGTGGCTCCCAAGCAAGTACCGCCTCAATCTTTACAAGATCTTCTGTAACTCCAGCCTCTAAGATGGCATGTACCAGATAGTGCACCTCTCGGATCCAAAACTGTAACTTCAAGAGCTTACCATAAAGCTAGTGCTCTCTGAGTGTGTCAAGTACTACCTGCAAATAGCAGGCATGCTCATCCTTAGTAGTCGAGTAGATCAAAATGTATTTGATGAAGACTGCAACAAACCGATCAAGGTATGGATGGAATATCTTGTTCATGAGTCCCATGAACACTACTGGTGCGTTGGTTATGCCAAAGGGCATAACCAAGAACACATAGTGGCCATACCGACATCTGGAGGCCTTCTTCTACACATCCTTGTCTCGGACTCTGAGCTGGTGATAGCCTGATCTGAGGTCTATATTCGAGAACCATTGTGCTCCCTTTATAAGAACAAAGAAGTCATCAATCCTGAGGAGTGGGTGCATGTTCATCACGGTCACCTAGTTTAGGCGAAAACAGTCAACACAGAGCCTCAAGCTCCCATCCACCTTATTTGCAAGCAGAATCGGGGCTACCCAGGGTGAAACACTGGGCCAGATAAATCCCTTCCCCTGAAAGTCCTCTAGCTGTACCCACAGCTCGTGAAGCTCCATGGGAGCCATCTGATACACTGGTGTAGATATCGGTGCCGTCCCGGGGTATAGGTCAATGTAGAAGTCCACCTCTCTGTGGAGGTAGACCTGGGATAACGTTAGGGAAAACATCCGCATACTGGTCCACCACTACAGGATAGCTCAGACTCTCTACATCTACTGCTCTGAGGGTAAGGGTAGCCAACTGATGAGTGATCGGCTACACCATCCTTCAAGTAAGTCTTTCCTATGCTGAAAAGGCCCCCTTCTCACTAGTGAAGGTAAAACTGGTCCCATCTGTGTGGACACACCACACTTTGTGAATAATACATTCGATATAGGAAGGGACTGTAGATAACCAGTCCATACCTAAGATGATGTTGTATGGCCTCGACGTTGCTATGAGGAGATCCCAGCTGAAGCTCTCACCTCCAAGAGTTAGCTCACACTACCATCCCCAGTGCGTAATTGTCGAGTCTGCTCCCATAAGAGTCTCAAGACGTAAGGATCGAGCCAACGACTAAGTTGAAATCTCTGAGCTCCGAACGAGGGCAGTGGCAATGAAAGAGCAACTGGAACCTGTGTCTATAAGAATTGTAGCTAAGGTGGAGTAGACAGAAACCATACCTTGAATCATCTCCAGAGTGCCATTGTTATAAGGCTCAGCTTCCTGGAGCTGAGCTCTCCCCGGTTCACCTGCTCCCTGTAGTTTGGGTGGACCTCCTGGTGGTGGTGGTGGTAACACCTCGTAACATCATCAACCACCAGCTTCATGGCTAGCTCCTCTTCCACGTCCTCCATCTCCCTACGGAGCGCCTCGATCAAACCTATGCCTCAGCCTAGGTGGTCCCTAAATAGTTTACTGATCATCTGAATGGTGGGTCGGAAAGTCATGAGCCATGTGACCCTCCCCACCACATGTGAAACACTTTCTGTTCCTCAAATGACTGGACCTATCTTGTGTGACCTGCACAGCTGAACCTGTATCCTGATGCTGTCCACCGGAAGGTCTGGTCCACTTGGACCTCTGTGACATCTATATACTACATATTGTAGAAGTCTCCGCTGCATGATGCCCAATGGCGGGTCTCGCAGCTGGTGACTGCTCAGCAAGGAAACTCTCCACTAGGAGGGCTCTCTCCAACACCCCAGCCTTTGTCGGGATGCTGAGGTAGATCATCGAATCCCTGATATCTCACCTAAGCCCCTGATCGAAGGTCCGTGCCATAAAGAATTGGTCCTGCACCATATCTATGGAGTAGAGAAAGAGGTCGGTGAACCTCGCTGAGTACTGTTCCACTGACATGCTACCCTGTTATAGGTGCAACAACTCATGTATCTGCACTGCACATAGGGTGTCCGGGACAAACTTCACCCGAAATAGGATCTCGAAGTCTTCCCAGAGAAGTGTCGCCTCATCATGCACCTGGAGAATCAGTCTCCAACATCTTCCTACTACTACCTAAATAAGACTCACATCAAGGATCACCATAAGGTAGGCTGGTGTCCCTACTAGTCTGAAGACTCTCACCACAGCCTCCAGCAAATCCTCAGCTGCCTACGGGTCCATCTCACACCTGAACCTAGGAGGCCTATTGCATTAGAACACGTGCAACACACTCAAGCAGCGTGAAGTCTCTACTTCTAGGGATGGTAGTATTGGTGGCCCAACGGGGAGTGGTACCGTTGGTGCCTCTACTTTGATATGGCCCTACACCGAGGCCTCATCGCTCGATGGGCTATCATCTCGTACAACTCTCAGAACCCTCGCTGGCTATCTGCGTGGAGGCATCCTATAAAGAAAACGGTGTCCCACGATCAATAAATTATACCTGGTGAGGTGAATGAAAATAGATCACAAAGAAAACTCTTTAAAACACACACAGAATAAGTGTTTTCATGCACTGAGTCAGAAATCAGATGATAGGGTCCTGGTGTATGGATACGTCGACCACCGCAGAAACACTGGACTCCCTTGACTGAAAACCACACTCAGTACCTTTAACACTATTTCTTAATAGAAAAGAAAGATCAGAGTCCTATGTTTGGTAGTAAAATCATCTCCTATGATACCAATATATCATGACCCAACCCCCGGGTCCCGTGCCGTGACTACCCCAAACTCGCCTTCCGTAGGACAGGGGCTGGTGACTAGCACCAAATGCGTAAGTCCCTAATACTGGGAAGGTGTTGCATTATAAAGAGTAAACACTCACAATAATGTACAAGTTGGAAGTAAAATTTGAAGTAAATCTATATTACAAGATAATTCTGAAAAGTAAAGGGGTCAGAAATACAAGCCCAACTGAAAGTACGAGTACAACTAAAAAGGAAAAAACAAATAAAAGGTGAAAAGCAGCTCCTGAATCATCCACCACAGATCCCACCTGAAGGGTAGGTACAGATTTCCTCCTCAGCACTCCACGTCTGTCAGTATCCTCCGGGTACCTACTCATCGTATGTTCCACCTCCAGGTACCGTGCATTCCTGGAACACTCAGCCTCTATCAGCGTTGTCCATCGTCAACATCCAATACAACAAGGTGCGGGCATATCCTGTGTAGGTGTGAGTATAACGATACTCATTAGGGACCCCGAGACCACCAAGGTCTCTCAAAATCCCCCAAGTATAATCAACATAGTATGAAATCATGGTATTTCCATTAATTAGGTATATGCCCATACATATACCTAAGTTATCAAGTAAACCATCTCAATCATGAGGAAAATAGAGAAGTCACTAACTCATCTTACATAGGTATACAACTTATGTTGTGAGATAGAGATGATCAGATGTAGCCACCGAAACATATAAGCTATCAGACCCACACAGGATCCAGGACGAGCGGTTTGAACTGTCAGACCCACACATGATACATGAAGAGTAGTCGGAGCTGTCAGACCCACACAGGATCTAGGACCATCTATTCTGTCAGACCCACACTGGATCCAGGAACATAAGTTAGAACTGTCGATCCCACAGAGGATCCAAGAATAGTAGTCAGAGCTATCATACCCACACATTATCCAATAAAAGTCGTTAGAGTGCAGCTAGCCACAGGGTTTCCACAAATCATGCTTGATTCCAGGAGGGTCCGCTCCCCAAGACAAGAGTCAATACGTCAACCTCCACAAAGTCCCATGAAGAAGTTTCTTAGAGGTCTACCATGTCATAGGGGAAAAATCCAAGAAATACGTGTCCAAGACATAGAGACAATATGAAAAATCCATTTTCCAAAAATTACACGGCGTGTTTTTATTGTTACAAGCTGTGTCTTCAAACCTCGAGTACTGTCCATGTATAATAGCCCATGTCGAAATGCTGGTCAGGTAGAAAAGTGAGTACACAGTGTGTGGTATGGTTACACACAGTGTCTACAGACCTGAGGTACTTTCTGTGTGCAATGACCCATGTCAAAAGAAACTAGTTGTGTATAAAAAAAAGTACACGACATGTGGTATGGTTACACATTGTGTCCACGCAACTGGGGTCAGCTCCATGTACGCTCGCCATGTGCCCGTACCCGGCCTCAACCCTTGTTCACCAAACCATGTAACTCGTACACGAGGTAGCCCGTGACACTGGCCATATATGGACATGTGGTGGAGTACATACCCTTGTACTCCACTCCGAGTCCATGTATCCCCAAGATACATGATGAATCTCGCAAATCCTCTTCTTCCATTCCGTGTAGAGGGTACATGTCGTGCATCTTGGCCGTGTAGTTCTGCCCATGTCCGTGTATTTCCCAGAATACACGCCATGTCTCATGAAGCTGCTTCTACCATTCTATGCAGAGAATACACGCTGTGTGACTAGGGTCACACGCCGTGTGTTACTTGTCTAACATTCGAAACTCAAGCCACAGTATGCCCGCACTACACGACGTGTTCGTCAGAAGTACACGCCGTGTATTCTGGAATTTTTCAGAAATGGTGCCTCCAGCCAGTGCACCTCTCATGAAGTTCATTATTCGTTCTAAAGGTCCATTTATGAAGATACTTCGGACACTAGGTGACCTTGATGTCCCATAGCTGTATCCGGTGTTTTTGGGCCTCCGATCTGATCCGAAAACATGATTTGATTCACCCGCTCGAAGAACGGTTGAGGGAATAACCTTCCCATTCCACTTCGATCCGTCACCCGCTATCGTCGTTGCACCTACGCAATGTTTTCTTGATGTTGTGTCTTAAATTTGGGATCATTGAGTCGCACAAAGAACACGCAATGATCTGTTGTTCATCACCCATGAAGAATGCGAACAACACACCAAACATTCACCAGAACAGCAGAGGGATTGGGCCATGTTCATTTGGCCCGGTCCGTCTGCATTGGTTTGGTAAAAAGCAGGTCAAGAGAAACAATCATGGAAGGAATAATCAGCATTGCTCAAATCAAAACACGCCCCTACCTTTGATCGTTGTTTAACTATGATGCCGCAGAATGAAGAGGAAGGAGTTCTTCATTCGTTGCATCCGCCACGCACTCCCAATCCTGAGTTTGCATGTCGGTTGTGGAAGTCTCTCCATGTCAGTTAGATTCGAGGAATGAAGTCTAAGTCACTCCTCACCGACATTCTTCATTCTTCATTCTTCGTTGGGAGATTTTCTCCATTCTCCCAAGTTCCACCATAGAGTAATGCTATCCAAAAATAATAAGAGATGGATATCTTATTAATTCATTGGCACATTATTCAAATTTGTAGATTTAGATTTAATGGGCTCCACCTAATTAATTCATGAGTGTTGGCACAAAATCTATTAGGGGAGATGGAACCAATTAATTGAAGTCAAGGACAAGAGGCTCCCCCACACTTAAGAGGGGATATTAGGAGGCTTAAGCCTCGGGTGGTCCCCACCAAAATTAATATGTAGAGAAGGTTAGTTTTGGGTGGGGACCACCACCATAACCTTTCATGAGAGGTTAATGTGTGGTGTAACCACCTCCAACTTCCATGAGGAGGTTTTAACCACCAACCACCCACATGGTGGCTAAAATAAAATAAATCGTAGCTCACTTTATTTTATTACATTTAATGAAAACCAAAACAAATAACTTTTATTCTCTTCTGTCTATCATCGTAGTGAAAGTATCCTTAAGAGAATATCGGTGATGTGAGTTCAATGGTGCCCTCATATTTGAATTCTGAGAACTGGTTTAAAATTTATGAAAACCCGCTAGTAGTTTTACTGAATGTACCTGAGAAAAACTTCAGAAATTGATTCCAGGCACACCAGGCCTCAGAATCACACACCGTTATATTTCACTGACTCGTAAAATTCCCATGTAATAAATAATAAATTTCCATGGAAATTATGAGTCTTTACAAAATGAAAAGAAGCGGGTTTCAAAATCCTATAACCGATGGAAGATATATATGTGTCATAAGCATCATTGCATAAAAACATACACCATTCAAGCAAAAAAATATGAATGTAACCTTTGGCTCATTTCCTATTAGGTCATAAGTAACATCAACAAATGTCATCATAGATGTGAAATCACTTTTAAACATAATTTGAAAACATTTCTTGAGTAAAATATCATTTATTCATGAAAAATGATTTTTTAAAAACATAAAACCATTTCAAAAACGTTTTCCCTAAAAACATATAAAATAATCATGAAAAAGTTTTCCAAAATATTTATATGAAAATACATTGAAAATTTATAATGAATGCTTGAAAACTTTTTGAAAACCATTTACTTGAAAACATATTAAAAAAGCTTGATTTTTTTTGAAAACCACTTTCTTTGAAAATAACTTAAAAACATATAAATAAATCTTTTAAATAATTAAATAATTTTTAAAACATAAAACCTTTTTGAAAACCTATTTCCTTAAAAATATCTTTGAAAACTTTTAAAGGAATCATTGATAAACATAAATCATTTTTCAAAAACCTTTTTCATTGAAAAACAATTTTAAAATAACAAATATCCATAATATTAAGAAAGTATTTAAAAATAGAAGAAATTTTTAATATATTAAATGAAGCTTCAATGTAATGTCATTTATGACAATAGGTAAATCCAAACATGAGATATAAGGTAAGAAGAACATTCTTTTTTTGCAAAGTAAAAGGTTAAAAAATGCCTTGTTCAGAAAGCAACTAAAAGATTCCATTGAAAAAAATTGGTAAAAATGGAAAAAATTTCTTTTAATGATTAAATTATAATATTATAATATCCATGGAAACCCTTTTCAGAAAACATGGTTTGGAAGGAACACATATTTTCGACTGAAGAGAGGGTAAAGTTGATATTTCTTAAAAACAATTTCTTAACTATATTATGTATTTATTTGTAGATTTTTTTTTAAAATACATGAATATATTATTTATAACTAGAGGATAATTGATTTCATTAATTTTCTTGAGAGATGGATCATAAGATTTTATCAAAGGAAGCATAAATATAAACAATCTCAAAAAGTGATGATATTTTTTCAATAAACTGTTACCACTTGGTAACTTCGAACCATACTACCAATGTAAGAAAAATGAAAATAAATGAAGAATAAATATCATAAAAATAGATATATTCATGATATTACATTTAAAAGGAATTATATACACCTTTTGGAAAAATATAAAGGCATAACACAACATGTGTCTCAAATAAGGCAAATTGTGACAAAATTACTGTACGGATTTGGGAACTTTTGAAACATAAACCCCATGAAATATATATCTTAGAATTGATATATAAATAAACATAATTTTAATTATAATTATCATATAATATATCCATTATAATTATAAACACAACACAAAAGGAATCAGTGGTTAATCAAGAATGTGTCTCACGGAAATAAAAAATTGAGATGAAATTCTCTTACCTTTTGACGTGAATCACATCATACACATATAAAAATACTATAATATATATATATATATATATTAATTATATTTCTATAATTAAACCATATTAGTATATATAATACCATATATGTCTTTATTATGACTATATATTACTCTCTTGTTATCAATTCTATGTTAAGGTTTCACTTCTGGTAATATATGCTTTGTTCTTTGCATGTGTCTTAATTTGTTATATCTTTGGTTCTTATACATATATCATGATATATAAATTGTAAAACATGATATAAATGTCCTTTATATTCATTATATGTGTATTATAATAATCTATATTATATATAATCATGAAATGGAATACACCATTCATGGAGGTGTTAGGTCGCATGTAGGCATGAACGATGTTTTTGTTTAATTATTGTATTGAAGGAAAGTAAGTAAATGAGATATATGAATATATGTGACTATATATAATTATTATAGTATAATTATTATATAATATATATCATATAATTTCACTAAACACGACTTTAATACATTCCATGTAGTGTGGAAATAAATCATATCGCTTTGAGGGGGTGGTAATCCACGCTTTATCAAATGAATATATCATATTTAAAAAAATAGAAAGTATAAAGATATGTTTTTTTAAATAATTAAAAAAGCTTAAATACATAATAAATATAATAAATATAACATATAAATAGAGTTTCCATAATAATACCCTCCATGATAGTTGGTAATGGAGAAACAGACAATCATTACTTTGTGAGGCGGTAATTCACCGTATACATAAACAGTATGTTCATTAGCAATTAGATTGAAGTGTGTGTATGTGTATGTAGAACCCATAGAATAAAAACATAATATTATAGTTAGGATACTATTTTTTCGTAAAATAACAGAATAATAAGATATGAGTGGGTGGAGAATTTAAATAACATAAAAGAACTCAAGGAAGAATGTTACCTCTTATTTGCGTAACACTTTTGGGTTTTCACCAAAGGGCTTAATTGTATTGATTTATTCCCAAGGGGAGGTATGGGAGGCTTATAGTATTAATAAATTAATTTTTAGGAGATATTTGGGAAGATATTGTTCTTAAAGAAGTCTCTTGAGATGTGTGAGGAAGTGAGAGGAGAGGAGGCCCTTTTATAGTGGAGGAGGAGTGGCACTCTTATAAATTTTTGGAAAATGATTTCCATCCACATTTTCCTCTTGTAATGTGGATTTAATAATAGCCCAAATTCGATCCAAGGGAGTATATTGTCTAAATATGTCAATCCAATGGCTCTTGTAAAAGTTTCTATGTCTTTTGGGCCTTTAAGATTAATGTTTAGTCCCTTATTAAGCTTAATTTTTCCTCATTCGATGTAATTAAATTTAGTTACTTTAAATAATATTTTTGTCCAAAAAATAAGTTTAACTCATTAGAAATTATAAATTATATGAATTAAAATCAATTAATCCATTTTTCTAAAATTAAAATCCTAGAATTGGAATACATTAATTTAAAATTAATATCGGAGTTGGGTCGAAATTTCAGGTTTTTAATGTAAAAATGTTTAAATGTTTGCTCTATTTTTATATTCAATTTCAAAGTGAAATTGATTCCAATGACACAAATCTTTTTGATTTATAAAAATAGTATATAAATAAACTTTTAAACAAAATTAAAATATATTGTAACCCTATAATTAAATTAGTTGAAAAAATAGTTTTGAATTAAAATTTATTATTTTCAACTATTCATTCAAAAATATATTTTCTCAGAAAAATCCCCTAAATTCTTCAAAATAAAATTGAGTAATTACAAATTAAAAAATGATTTTTATTTTATGTGATAAAATTTATAAATGGGTCTAAAATTAATTTTAATTTTTTTTGTAGAAGGATATTAAAAGTAGTTCATTTGAGAGAATAATTGTTTTAAACACATAAGGACTTTACCAAAAATTATATTTTTTATTATCAATATGTTTTATTTATATAAAAACATTATAAAAAATATTTGGAGATCATTTATTACTATTAATGTTACTATTTTTAACTACTAGGTTAAAATCAACTCATTAAAATCATTATAACGATGAAATGATGTTTTGTAGAAACTCAGTGTTGTGTGTAACATACGCCAAGTCAGTGTTACATGTAACATAAGACAAGTCAATGTTCTATGTAAAAAAGATAAAATTTATGTTTCATATAGTGCAATATTAACATTGGATTGTGTATAAATCAAGACAAATATAGATCCTTTATAAAATAAACTATTTTTAGTATAGCATGAAATATAAAATATGTTAACGATTAAATTAATAAAAAATAAATCACAAAATCTTGGGGTGTTACAAATGCGTTACCTACTAATGACAATACTTGTAGAACATGAATCTTTATTACATTAAGGTGATCATGTTTTAGGGAATATCAATAAGAGATTATGTATTTTTTATTCATTGAAGGGGAATTGGAATGGGAAATATGGTCTTATTTTCTTGAATTTACTGGTTTTGTCTCACAATAGCCTACTAAGGCTTCATTTCTAGAAAACTTGTTTCACGGTTCATGTGTTTTGGGTTTTGAAATGAAATCACAAGCCATCATGGTAACATTTAGATGTTGGTTCATCTAGAAATAACATAACAGGGCCCACCATGAGGAGGCCCTATGGTCAGGGAACTCCCTCACAATCAAAATAGTGAGTCTGCTACTCGACATAATGATCATGTTAAAGAACCAGCAGGATGCTCTGACTCTGATATTGATTCTTTTGACTGACCCTTATGATCAATCAATACATAATTATCCATAGGGTTACTAGGTTTTATGGTGTCCACCAACATCGTGGCTTAAATTAAACATGGACGGATCTTATTGCAAGGGTGTCATGCATGAATGAGGTTTCGTTTGGTACTCCAGAGTCTTGGTTACTGTAGCTTTCATAAAAAACGTTTCATGTGTTCATTCTCTATAGGATTAGCCCATGTATATTCTCACTGGTCTCCATATATGTTAATAAAGAAATTTATATCACAGTCCTGGAAACATATTCTATTATTTTACATAAATCTCTACAGGGCATTGGCATAGTCCCATGATCAATTTATTATGTATTAAGAAGGCGCAGAAGCTTCATAACCAACCATATAAAGTTTCTTCATACCTATAATGAAGGATAAAATGTTAAAAACCATCGTGAATATATAGAATAACAAGGATCTGGTGTTACATGGTTCACAATATTAAGTTCCTTGAAGCCTATGAGTGGGAATTTTGTAAGGGGGATACTCTTGGTCTCCACTATTTCAATCCACCATAGTCCCTTGATTAGTTTTTTTCTTGTTTATTTTCGTTTTTCTTTCTTTTTTGTTTGTTCACAAACTATTTTTGGTTTAAATAAATAATTAGATGAGATGATATGGGATAGGATGTGACATTGTATATGTGTGGTGAGGTAGCTTCTAGAATTACTTAATGTATTAAATTAATATAAAATAATTTCCAAAGGTCAAGTGGAACCAAATAGATATATTTATGTTATAGAAAAAATATGATTAAAAAAACTCATTCAATAGAATTTATAAAATTTTAGGATATTTTTTTTATCACTTATCACTTTTTTTAACACCTGTTAAACGATTTTATGATTACCAAAAAATTAATGTTGTTAATCATTACGGGAAAAGAAAATTACAATTAAAAAAAAGTGACCCATAAAGGGACTATGGATGATATTTTCATCCATATTCCATTCACTTGGAGATGATATGAATTTTATGAATTTTAAAAAACTTAATAAGGTATTGATTATTAAAAAATATCATTAATGTCCATTTTTGAAGTAATCATTTAATTTCATATTAGAGTTATCATTATAAATATGGAATTATAATATAAAATATTTAAAAATAACATATGTGTTGTATTTATGTAAAAAAATCTTGGGAAACTATAACTCTGACATTGAGTATTACATTTAGAGTTTTTAAAATCATTTATATGATTTTGTAACGACATGTACAAGCACGGTGTCAGTGTTGCGTAAGAATTTAAGGTAATTATTTCATCACTAAAAATTAGAATTTAATTTCTATAATAAAATATAAATTATCTTCCAAACTAATAATTATAACAGAACATAACAACTTTTTATCCCTATGAATAAAATTTAGAGATATTAAAATAAATAGAATCAAATTTTGTTTTTATTATTTAATTAAAATTATATGATAGTCATTATCAAAGAATAGTGTCAAGAAAATCCCACATTTTTATCCTTTTAAGGTAATGTACATAAAAATATTAATCAATAAAAAAATAAATGTTTAAGGGAGATTATTAGGACTTATCACATTATTGTTAACCATAATTACCTGATTTACCCTTACTGAGGGGACAAATATTTACAATGATTATTATTATTAATGACCAAAAATTTGGTTACCTATATTACATACTATTAATTAATATAATTAAATTTTTTTTATATATTTTATCAAATTAAATTCACTGAATTTGAAAATTTTAATTTAATACGAATTATATAAAATGTGATGAGAAAAGTTATTTAAAAAATATATTTTTAAACAAAAATAATAATTTCATACCATATTCAATTATAACATTTATTAAAAAAAAATTATTGTTTTATTTCTAATATAATGTAAGTAATTTATTTTTTAAAATAACAAAAAAATTAATGTGACATCATAAATACGTTAAAATAAAGAATTCTATTCAATAAAAACTAGTATTTTTACCTATTTAATAAAAAGATCAGAATTTTCATAAAATTATCATCAATACATCCTATTATAGTATTGAAATGATGAAATAAAAAAAAGTTCAGTTGGTAAAATTAGATTTGTTATAAATTGTAAATAATGCTTTAAAAAAATAGTATAATGCTTGAAAACCTGATTTTGTTATAAATAACATGTCTTCATTTTGACTAAAAAATAACTATTAATCATTAATCGAATATAAATAAATTTTTTTTAATTAATAAATATTAATTATTCGTTCAAATTATTCATTTTACCATTTATTATGTATGTAAATCCCTCATGACATGTCAAATTAATTTGAGAAATCAATAATTAAGGGAATCAAATATAAAACATTTTTAGATAACTCATGTGTTACCTCCCTCACCCTCAAATGTAGTGTCCCCATGTATATCTCCATGAATAATAATTATGAAAATAATTTCAATAAAATTCATCCCTAATTGGGTCACAATCAATAACTAAAAAGAAAATCAAATGGGGCTATAAGAGGTTTCCATACATTTATAATGAAATTATTCATGTGCAAAACGACCCTTGAAAACCCTGAATCATGGACTTCCAAGTTGTTTATACACTATTTGAAAATCACATTCCAAATCACACATGAAAAATGAATTTGAAAATCCATTTTTAATAAACTAGTTCTAAACCCAAATTTAAATCCACTTCTCATGAATCCTTCTATAACGAAATTATTACAACCCACATTGATAGTTTATTTTTAAATCCAACACTTTCATATAAGTACACTTTTTTACATAAAAAAAGACTTTTAATGAATCCAAAAGTTTCCAAGAACTATTTTAATGGAAACCATCATAGTCATTTTAAAGGCTATTTCAAAATAAACAAACATTAAATATCTCAAAATTGTTTCAAAATATGGCCAATTTTCAAATATTATAAAATAACAAATTAAAATAAATAACACCATTTTTTAAAAAGAAAAAAAATATTTTATTTTTTAATGTATTTAACTCCCATTTATAATCCAAATATTAATTTAATCAAAAAAATTTGGTATACAACCATGGTCTATCAAAACTATTTAATCAGTTTTAAAAACCAATTAAACTAAAAAGTGTCATGTTGTTCACATATAAAACCATAAGAGGTATTTTCAAGAACCATAAATAACTTTAAATGACGCACTCTAGTAATTTTGTAACCACTTGGGATGTGACATAATGCCATTCCATGGGAAAATCCCTTAAAAATGAGAAACAATCATACTACTAGTATAAAGTATAAATTAAATTTCATTAAATGGAATTTTGTAATTATGTAAATTAATAACTTGATTTATAAGAGAGTTCAAGAAAACATACCAAAAAACAATAGTAAGTGATTATAAATAGTCTAAAATAAATTTACATCAATGGTATATTCCCAAACATGAATGGAGATGACACAAGAGACCCATATCACACCATAACAATGAAGGAATAACCAAAATTAGGTAAAATCCATTGACCTAACTTCCAAGAGAACTAATTTGGATGTTTAATATAGAGAAAACAATTGAATATAACACAATAGAGGACGATAAACACTTACTCAGGGATATTGAAACTGAAATTGAGGAAAATAGAAGGTAGAAGAGTCAGGGGAAGCCACATGTGAGGTCCTCCTGAGGTTTCTTGGCTACTTCAGGATATGGGGAGATGGAAGAGGTAGAGGAGGATGAGTATGAGGCTACAAATGGGGTCTCTCTAGGCCATGGGTTCCATATGTCATACTTTGAAGAGTTGGTGGGGGTGGTATTGTGTGTTGAATCATACCTAAGTGTGGCATGTATCAACATAAGAGTGGAAGATGGGTAGTAGGAGTGTGAAAAATATAGAATGAAAAAAGAACTAAATTAAAATAAATAATAATAATAATAAATATTTATTTTTAAAATACTAGGTATGTTCCATGGTTTATCAACATAGTTTACAAAACTATTAATTTACTATGTATCCCACACTCCCGTATAAAAATTGCCCTGCCCATTTACTCTAATGACCCTTCATGGTCGAGGTAACTATACACCAATCATTCAAATGGAACAATCCCATTAATATGACCCCACATATGGTTTCTTCATGGTTACTGCCAACTTAGGGATACCCATCAACATTATATAAAATCTTATAATTTTAAAATTATAAAACCAGGTCTTCTAAAAATTAATTAGCTCTAAAAAAGTTTAAATTAATATAGTTTTTTTGACATGATCCTATCAAAAAACCTCATAATAATATTAAAAGTGAGAGTAAATTGAAATATGATTAAGTATTATAGTGACCGATTCGCATGACATTAGTATTGCCTTATTTTAGCCATTACCATCAAGCCTCAACCATGATCAAGACAATCCAAACCAACCTCCATCCTTGTTTTATGAATGTATTTTATCCTCAAAACCAAATTTGTTGTTCGTATAAAATTAGAATAAATATATAATTTTAAACCACCATGGTATAATTTTTGAAAATATGCTAAGAAATAAATTACATGAAAATTATATAAAAAAACATTGGTAAGGCCTATGGTTCACACTAGAAACCTTCATGAAAAAAATTACCATTAACAAACACATGATAATTCAGTAAATTAATTTAATTAAAAATAAATCCCCATATAAATTTCTTTGATGATATACCATTATATAATTAATGAGAAAATAAATTTTTTATTTACTCCACAATATAATCTATTAATAGGACAAAAATTACCATGACTCATGATGAGTCTACTCTACTATGGTGGAATATTTATCAAAACCCTTACCCAAAATCATAAAAAATATGATGATAAATGAGAAGAATAATTCATGAGGGAGATGTGGGATATTATACGTCCAAAATATAATATAAATACCCAAACTCAACCCATTCTTAAGGGTTATAAAAGAGGTATAAGTAGGGTAAGGTTCTATTAAATAAACCTCCATTGAGCCCCTCTTTTTATTTAAAATTGATAGGGACCAACTATAAGATGATTATTATAACACTTTTAAAAAAAATCTTAAACAACACCAATTACCCAATACACTACGAGAGGCTACTAAGTGGACCTGATAGATGTCCACCAAGCCAAGGAACAATAATCAATGCCCTTTACCCCATTATAAAGTAACATTTAGCTACTGACATAATTTCAATAACACATCATCAATAATGAATTTTAGGTATACTAACACAGGGTACTCAGTGGTGACTATAATATTTGGGTGCAGCACCACAATACATAGACCCATAAATTGTTTTTTATTCATCTCCTAACCATACTAGCACATCTAAAAACACATCATAGAGTTGTTAAAATTCATAAAATTCAAAATATAAATTATATTTATTGATGAATCACCTTCTATGGGATTATGAAGATAAATTTTCCATCATTTGATTATCTCTTTTAGATATAATTCAATACATTTAGGTTAGGGAAATTGGGGGGGGGATAGGTGTTGGATGTTTTATGGAAAAACTAATAATTCAAAATAACTAATTTTATACATATTTATACAACATAATTAAAAAAAATTAATTACTAAAAAATGATGTGAGAGTAATTAGGCATGATTATAAACATTAAAATTATGGTATGATTTCCAAAAAAAATCTTATTTCTTGCGTATCCAAAAATATTTAATTATAAATATTTATAAACATGAATATTGTTCCTATATCTCATTTTTTCATATTGTTTTTTTAAAAATATTTATATACATCATCTACTTTTATAGAAAATAATAATTTGTATAAAATCATGGCTAAATATTGCCTTTATTATAGTGAAGAATGATACATTTTCATTAAAAGTCAATGAAAAGAAAATAATGAATATAAAAAATCCATGAAAAAAATAAAATTTTTAAATGTACTTATAGAAAAAAGAAATCATTAATCAATAAAAAAATCCTATAATCATCTCACATCCCTAACCTTCATATGTATAGATAGACCAACAACTAATCGTCTTGGGGTCTCATCCACCCTAATCCCCAATGCTCAAACTAATACCAGTGAAATATATGACTATGCAACACCACTGTTGATGAATGCATATGATTGTTTAGAATTTAAATCAATAATAACCAAAATTATTTGTAGTATTCCAAGGTCATTAAAATATACTATATAAAGTTGACCATAAAATTATGCTTCACATTCTTCTACTAGTTTCCTTATTAATCATTTATAATCAATACTCCCTCTATTAGTACAAGAAATTTTCCAACTTTACCTCTACTACCACTACCCAATGTTAGAGGATTGTATTATAAATGGTGTAACTAGTCACAGACCAACATAATGGTATGTAAACATCCCCATTCCTTCATCTATGTGGCTAGGGGTCAGAGACCAATGGTAATGTATGCAAAAAAATCATGGGAGTAATTACATCTAATAATATAGTTCCATATAATATCAGAAAGAATCATCCATAAAGAAATTAATGAAACAAAATCTATGAAATATAAGATATTAATATATAATAAAATTCACATAATGAAAAGTAATATTATAAAAATTACACCTATAGATATAACTAACATATCAAAAATCACTTCCATCTCTAATACAAGTGAAATGTGTTTGACCATCACATTGTTAACTACACTACATTGGGTACCATATCGGTCACCCATCTCTTAGATCCATGATAATCCATCATCTACATGATGATATACCGGTAAAAATAGTGAACAATTATATTTTTACATATATAGAGTGGAAAAAATACATGCTTTTATTATTTTATGTAGGGGGAAATCTCTATAAACATCTAGTGTATTCATCTATCAATTATAAGAACAGTGCATATATACCAATGTAATCTAATATCATCATCAATAATAATAAAAAAATAATTATCAGTCCTTTCAACACATCCCATTACATAAATCTATCACGATCCATAATTATATGAATGTTTACTTATATTGTATTTTAATTGAATTATATCATTTATTGTATGATCTATGATATCACATAAGATTGTTAACCGTAGATGAACTGATCAAGAGACAATAGAGGAAATGCTCTTCTTTAAAATTGCAAACTGTATATATTTCTAGATATTGAAGGAAATAATCATATATCAGTTTATCACTATATATCAAGGCACTAACGGAAGTGAATTTATATAATTGTGCTGTTATATATCCTATTATCCTAAATTATAGTTCTATATGGAGATAAATAGATAACACATGGTTTATCATCACCCACCTCAATCATGGAGTCATGGGGTAGAAATATTCTAAGCACTATAGTGAATTATCATATATCAGATTTATATATTAGGGATTTTGAAGGACAAACACATATCAACCCATCCCTAAATAAAAATTATTGAGAAATTTTCCATATCTACCAATATCCTAGACTATATTTTATATGTATCAATATAGATATTTGGGTTATTAGAGATAGATTTAGGAATGTGACTTCCTTAATCCTTACCTATATAAGTGGCTGAAGAGATTATAGTCACTATTAACTTGATCTAACCATATATTAAGGGTGAGTGTGAGGGAATCCTTTAACTTATCCCAATTCCATTGATATCAATCCACCAATAGAAACATATACCTAAAGTAAAAATGCGAAGATACTGATAAACTCCTTCAAAATCATGGGTCCCTTTATTAATCATATAACACTTTCTATTTAGAAACATAAAACTACTACATCATCCTCAATAGTTTCACACTTCCCAAACTCATAAAAAGAAAATTATATTTCTATAATAGTAAAATTTTAGTCATTTAATTATTCATATATCAACATAATAAAAAATATATAATATAATATCCCATATTATATATTATGTTTATATTATCGATGGATACCAAATATTCATCCAAAATATTACTCATTCAATGTAATGGTGTTTTGAATATTTATCAAAATACAACACAAATTTATACTTTATTTCTAATATTAAAATTTATTAATTTGTAATCCCAATTCCATCATTAAAATATCCCACCATTTGTTGAATAATATTTTATTAGCGTTGAGTCATTATTTCATTCAATTTAAAAACATATCACATTGGCCAGGATGGCATGTATTTATAATTAATCTTATTTATATTCTTTTCTTGATAGTAATAAATTTTATTCATTTATATAAATTAATATTTTCTTAATATAAATGAATCTAATCACATAATTCTATGAACTCTCAAAATAATTAATCTAATCACTAATAATCATGATGATTAATTTTCATTTAGTTGTTTTTTATAAAACAAGCATACATTATTTTTTATTTTGATAATCCTATTTCAGGTCATTAATCCAAACATTATTAATTTTAATTTTATTTTATCACTCACATCACAATAGTTTCCTCATTTATAACATTACACATCTAAATGTGTGCATTAACTACCATTATAGATTAATCTCATTTTCCTTTTCTATGTGATATATATAATTTAAAAGTCCATGATCAATATATATTTACGCAAAAAAAAGTAAAAAATATTATCAAAAATAAAAAAATATACATCATTATCACAAATAAACTCAATTTCTCAACTTATAAATTGACAATACATTGAGTCTATTACATTGATTAATGTAATATTTGGTGAGTGGTATCAATTTTAATATCTAAAAACATTGTTTTATAGATATAATTGATTATTAGACATACATAATAATATAATATATTTTATTTAAATAATATTGGGCATAATTCATCCAAGATGCTACTGCAAAATGACCCAAACATGGTTTCATTATTATGAGATGAATGAAATAAAATTTTTTATTGTGAAATTCATGATAACATGCCAAACCAATTCCCTCAATACTTCATAACCAATCTATAGGTGACATGTGGAACCCTATGTGCACCCTAAAAATTCCAAAACTCAACTTTTGTGTACTCCTCAAGTAATAATTTTATTTCTAGGTCAAAATTCCCTTGTTTTTATACATCATAACTCATACTAATAACCCCAAATGTTGCATCAAGAAAGACTCTCCCCTTCAATTATCTTTATGATCAAACCGTCCTCACACACATAGCTTTCATTATTTTTCAATCCATTATTGATTCTTTATAATCCAATGTTGAAACAAAATCTCTATACTATCCTAATATATGATTTCTACATTCCACCCTCATAAAAAATATCAATAATAGTTCATACATATAAATAGAATCATGGTGGTCATATAATCATTTGATCATAAATTTATAAAATGGTGCACCGTCACTACATCAACCACACACATTTCACATATCCTACTGCAATAGTATTGGAGTTTTATCCATCGAAGGAATAATTGGTTGATTGAGATATCTCTATATAAACCCATGCTGCAACTCACTACTATTTCCAACCATTATATTTTTTCCACCATTGAAGTCAACTAAAAAAATTCTAAAATCATCCTAAAGAATCATCATTATTTGAGGATCCAAAATTTAGCCTCTATTTATATGCATTATTTCTTTAAAATACCAATATATAAGAGATGAATTCAAAATCTTAAAATATTATCTCTAGGTATTTCTCAATATTATAACACATATTGAAGTGTTTCCAAATTTATTGGATTTCAAACCTCAAGATTTTTCTTGTTATATATAATTGGATTCATAAATTAGTGATATAAATAACATATGAGTCAATTAACCAAAATCCACACATATATATATATACTAAAATATATGTATTAGGATTCAATTAACAAAAAATTGCTTACTTTTACTACATAGCATCTAGATTTTGATATATTTAGAAAAATTAACATAATAATATTTTCCAATTAATGATATAATATTTTTACCCTAAAACATATCCCTGAAATTTTCTCAAAAGAAGTGTGTCTAATAAATGGGGAATCATGTCCATTTAAACCATAATAAAATATGGAATATTGTTATTGAGAACCATATTTCGGATTGATTTTCATGTTATGGAAATTGAAGATCAAAGTTTATGCTCATATATTCCATGTCAAAATCAAGGATCCATATCCTTTCCAGATTGATCCGTGATATCGTGCATAGATTCTAGCCTCATTTGGGTAGTTCCATGGTTGATTAACTTCTTCAAAAAACTAATCCCTCTACTAAAAATTATTTAAAATAAAAATATATTGATAGGTGTTTATATCAAAGCATTCAAAGATTTTTTTTTATTTTTAATTTCCTCTAAAAAAGATTACCACTAACACTATAATGAATTAATGACCTTAAATATTTTCTATAAATATCAACATAATTGAAATAATACTTTAATGACTCAATGTAGAAGATAATTTCTTAATCTGGTTTTCCATTAAAGAATAATTTAATGCTTTACCCATTTTATATAATTATTAAAATTTAATATTAAATATATCAATGGATATAAAATATAAATATTAAGATCATTATTTAATAAAATCGAGTTTAATAAAAAAAGAGATACGAAAATCTAATAATAAGTGAAAAAAATCATTCCCATTAAAAAAATCACTCCTTTTATATTTTCCAAAATAGTAAACTTTTTATCATTGACAGAAAAGTAAAAAATGGATAGGTCGAAGAACACATACATTTATCAAATCAAGGATTTAAAATAAGATAAATTTCGTTTACTAACTTACCATCAGATGAAATAAAATTTCTAAAAAACTCCAATTATAAAACATATCCACCCCAACTTTGAAATATGTTAGTACACTTACCAAAATGACAAAAGGATCACCTTATAAATCTACTCACTCATTGATATTTTATAATTTATTATTTACAATATTGAATTTGTGAGGAATTGTCAATTTATTTATTTATATCTCATCAAAAATTTAGTGTCCAACCATAGAAAAAGTGTCAATGTCACCTCATTTAATGAATTTTCCATATTTTCTTCAAAAATAAATAAGTACATGTTATGTTTTCCTTCCACAAATTTCTCATTATAAAAAAACATAATTAAATTATTATCAATACTCGGTGATGATTGACTTTCTTGACAACATATCAAAATAACATATAAAAAGTCAAATAATAACAAAACAATACCACATAATAATCATCCTATAAGAATTGAGATACCCACCTCTTAAAATTTCATTAGTTATCATAAATAGGCCTAAAATATCTTGGACTAATATTAATTCATTACTTTTGAATTTCATCCTCATTTCGAGAAGCACACAAACAGAAAAATTAGGATAAAAAATGATTTTTATAATATTTTAATAGAACCAACATTCTATGGTTGATAATATATTTGAGACAACACTCCACCATAACCACTCCAAAAAAAATATAGAGATTCAAAAATAATTCCATAATATATAGAGAATATTGAAAAAAATACCTTGTAAAGTCACTTAAATTGTTTTATCATGTACATTTATACTTCTTGAAAGTAAATCCTCATAAAATAGATTTTATCTCATTCCCATGAAAAATAATTCCCGATTATAGATTATAATCAAGATAAATAGACCAATAATATTGAATAATGTCACCACACTTGAATTTTTATCCCCTAGTAATTATATCCAAATGACAACAATTCATGTTCATAATAAATAAGAATTTCTCACTACTAGAAAATTTTTCCTTCACCTACTCACATTTATGAAATCATTAACCAATATATTCATAAAAAATATCCACATTACCATTATGGATAAATCAGAAACCTCCCATATTCTCCACTATCATCACACTAACACCTGGTGACAATTATTTCACTACCAAATTTACTATTATAATAATATAAAGATATATTTTTTCTTCTATGACATTTATGAGTTTATATCTATTTAAAAATAATATAAAGTATATAGTCTAGTCATCACCACTTATTTTAAACACAATATCTAATGAGGTATTCTAAAAAAATAATGTATATTCACCTAAGAAATGATTTAATTTTTATCAGGACCATGTCAAAATATAAGAACTTAAGAGGAATGTCCATGTGTAAATGGATACTAAGTGGGATGGTACAATCTCTCACTTAACTTTTTATAGAACATGGAGACTCATATGATGCTATTAAATGAAATGAAATTCACATAATTATGTTTGATGAAAAAATCATCATTGACCTTCATAATAACATCCCATACTCCAAATTAATTAATATCCTAGGCCTAAATGAAAAAAATATAATAATTATTAATTAGAGGTCTATCCCTACCATTACTCAAGTAAAGTCTTAAATTATCCATGTACTATTTTAATATGATATATGAAATGATTTAGAGACTAGGTTCTAAGAATGAGTGTGATTTTGAGTCTCGGTGTTCCTAGAATAAATGATAGAAAATATTAAACTTTTTAATAGCACACTCATGTGGTTTTCCTAAAAAACTGGAATAAATCTTAAACGGGTACCTGGAATAGAAGTTTGTGGGAACCATTAAGTTCAAAAAAGAATATTTACACTAGGCGTAACTTAATTTTAGTCGACACTTGTCATTTGTGAAACATATGTCACGAGACATAACGAGGATAAAATAATTGAATAAAAATTAATTTATTGACACAACAGATGAAAATAATTAAAAAGAGTTTTATGGTGAATTTCCTGTTTTAGTCGCAAAACCCTAGAAACTGTAGATAGATGTTAGGGAGAGATTTGGGTATTCCCTCTCAGGTAATGGTGATGGATTATGGATCGATGACCGACACACCTTGGATTTTAAGGACCTTGCCTATGGAAATGACACGATTACCATTTTTCATCAGCAAGTGATCCAAATCAAGGTAGGGCTTATTATCTTTATTTACTTTCCTCGTTATTGAATTACCTAATGAACATGAACAAATCAACGAATTGGTTGATCCATGGTTTCTTCATGTTTGTGGGATGGGTTATATTTTTAGGTTTATCAGGATTAGATTTTAGGGAATTTCTTTGTCTCACTTACCGTTATAACGGTGACAAACCATGATCGACATGAACATCTATCAGGGTTCTTCACTCTTAATTGTTATGATTTTCTCCCGTGGTATCTTGTGTTCTTCATGTATTCTTCATTTTCTTCACATTCTTTGAAACCCTTTATGAACGACTGATTATTGGACTCTTGAATATTGGTAAATGATCTGAAACCCTATATTTGAAATCAAAATGACGCAATGGAGGTGTGATGACAATGGTGATGATGTGATCTAGCCAGAATGGTAGTCCAATGCAAATATAACATGAAAGAATGAGGTGGTTGGGGAAATGACTCTGGGGAGTTTGGAAAGGCAGAGGAATCGGTTTCCCAGTGCAGTAGAACCTGGCGACATCAGTGGCATAGGAGGTGGCGGCGTTGGTGGTGCTGGAGGGAGCGGATATAGAGGGTCAATAGAGGTCGACTCAGAGAGGGTTGCGTGGTGCGACTGGTCCAGGTAGGCTGAAAAGAGTGGCATAGGTGGAATGATTTGGGCCAGTCAGAGTAGGCTGGGCCAGGTGGGCCGAGTCAGGCCAGGGGTCGGGCCAGGAACTAGGTCAAACCCAGAATCAGCGGGACGAAGGCATCATGGTCAACCATGTCGGTCGACCCTGAGGTGTGGAAGTTTGAGGTTCCCCGAGGCATAGTGATTGTGATACCAACCATGGTAGTTGACCATAATTGTATGTGGGCCTACTGTGATAGTAGGTATGTAGGCCTTAGTAGGTCTATGGGTGGTTTCACTTAAATGATCATATATCCTAAATAGAGTGTCCAATAAACAAACTATTTGTGGTGTTTAGACCATGATGTTGAAATATTCATTTTGGGACTAGTTTTGAGTTTTTTGTGTGGACCAGTATAGGTTGAGAGAATTACTTTGGTCCTTTCCTTGAAGGTTTATTACAGTATTACATCCACATCACTTGATCATAATCCCCTCTAGAGGCCAAGTCTCATATAGTGTATGGTATCCCTCCTCGAGACTGGAGTGAGATTCTCTATCACCCCCAATGGAGTTTTTAGAAACGAGTGACCTCCTTGAGTATGGTGTTGATCCTCCATCTAGTCAGCCGTATCTGTAGGGTCTGTGGTATCCCCTGGTTGGTTCTGGAAATGATCCCATATATAGTGGGTTGATCTATATTGGGTACGCGGTATTCCCCATTGAGTCCAAGGGCGATCTGTGGTGTCCCTTGGAAAATTCTGGGAATGACCCCCTCTTTGTGTATCTTGTTTTACATGAACAATATGTTGTCATTTGGGTAGGCCCCAAATGAGATAGACCTCTCTGTGACCACCTCTGATGGTATCATGGCTCGAGGAGTGAGTTCTCCTAGAATGAGCATACTTTGAGCATAATCTTTTGGCTGATAGTGGTTATGAATTCCGGATGGAATGGTATCGCTCCTGAGTATATATAGATATTATTTTTATATGTGTTGTAGACATATATATGTGTAGAGTTGACCATACTTTCCATTATTTTATTATTTTTTTGTTTCGAGGTGTCCTACTGGGTATTTTTATACTCACCCCTACATGATCTTTCCCCACACATGTTGTGTCTTGTGTAGATGATCATCCTTTTAATGAATTCCTAGGTGGACTAGGACTAGACGGTGCTTAGTGAGATCGGAAAGACTGAGGTGTGTTCCTGTAGCATTATAAAACTATCCCAGTGTCTTTACATCCATTATAGACTTGTGTTTTAGACTCTTTTTAGTGGGCTTGTTTTTTTCCATGTTTTATTTCTAGTAATTTCACTATCATTACTGTCGTCAGATCTTGGTGGAATATGTGAATTGTTTAATCAGTGGTTTTTACATTTCAGAATTTTGTGTCTTACATATGTGTGCATGTGTACAAATAATTAGGCTAATGTCTCTAATTTGTGGGACATACGTACTCGGTGCTAGTCACCAGCCTCTGTCCTACTGGAGGAGAGTTTGGGGTAGTTATAGCATGGGCCCCTCTGGGATGGGTTGTTATATAGTTGTATCAGAAAGGGTCAATTATACATTATAACCCGTTGTCTATGAGTTTTTTTTGGGGCAACAATGATAAGTGTTTCTGTTTCATCTTTCAGGCTAGGGACTCCATTGTTAGTGTGGCTGCTGACGTATCCATACACATGGACTCTGATTTCATACTTATCGACTCTGTACATGAAAATGTTGGTGGCGGGGAAAATATGATACATTGATCATATAGAAATGAATTTTTTTCCCTTTCCTTCTTGAGTCATCTCTCCATATATACTCAATTGACTATGGTACATCTTATTTTATTTCAGGATACATCCATATTGATAGACAACTAGGATTTCTCCATGTGATCATGATGATGTTCTTCTTTGCGACGAGGTATCGGTACCGGGGCATGTACTGGAGATTGCATCTTCAGGTGGTTTACCAGCTATAACACAACCTATCGAGAAGAAGCTATTAATAGCACTACCAACTAAGGATACATGAAGGTTGAGTGCCTTGCATTAGTTTCAAAGGAAGCGAACTCCCATGTTTTGGGGAAACCCACATCTCTAGATGTCCGAGGATTGTTAGGAGGTAGTCAACTATGTTTTTTTACATTAAGAGGAAGCATTCCGACCAAATTGAATTCCTTGTTATGAGTCTTCTTCCGGGATACGTGGGGAAATGGTGGAGCTTGGTGACTCAATCACATGACGAGACAACTCTGTCCTGGCCATATTTCAAGTGTCTCTTCAAGGAGGAGATTTATTCGGACACATTGTGATCAGTACGCATACAGGAGTTTCTGCATCTACAGTAGGGTGGTGTGACCATGGCAGAGTATTCAGTGAAGTTTACTATTCTTTTTTGATACTCCTTGGATATGGTGTGGGACCAGTTCTTTAGGTCTCAGACCTTTGATCAGGGTTTATGCTAGGACATCATGGTATTAGTGGAACCCCTTATCATTTCTACCTAGGCTAGGGTACATGAGAGAGCCCTGATAGTGAATATTTTTATGGAAAAGAAGACACTGGTATTGGGACCTAGTAGTTTGAACTAGGTAGCTGAGACATCAGTAGCGAGTATCAGATGACAGTCACAATGATCCCAGTAGGCCATACGCTTCAGTGGGTGATCCCATGACTCAAGGTCAGAAGTACAGGGCTCCTAGGGCATCTCAAATCATCCTGGGGATAGGCGGAGTTACTCATGCGGAGGTTGGGGAGATTTGGAACAATATTTCCCAACCCGTCATACAAATGATCAGAAGACAGTTGACGAGCCACTGAGGTAGAGGCATATATAGGGAATGGTGGCCCACAGGGAAGAAAAAGTGGTAGATTTAAATGTTGGTTAGGAGGAACTTTTCATATGTTCTACTTATTTCTACCACCACCACAAGGTGGTCCGAGCCAAGCTCAGGGAGCCAGTGGACAGGGATAAGCCCGGTTATAAGAAATGGAGGCTTATTACCCCGAGGATCTAAGGGTGATATAAGGAATGATCTATGTCTTTTCCATATCAATTACATTTTTGATAAACATATGTGCAAGTCACTACTTTCTTACAAAAAACCATATTCGTGACTCAGATATTTGGGATGAATCGTTTACTCGTCCCATACGCTTGGAGACTCCTACAATAGGAGACTTGATGATCACACACTAGTGAAAACATTTTGATTATAATCTTGGAGGTGAGTGTATTATTTTGGATCTCTTAGTAGTAGTGTCGAAGACTTATGACATTATTCTTGGTATAGATTGGATATCCCCAGTTCATGCTCAGAATGACTGTTTTAGGCACAGTGTGTAGTGTGTCCACAGTGATGTAACCATGTTTCCCTTTGTTTATAAAAAGAAAACTCAGGTAGTGTGGAATGACCTCACACATATGAGGGTGCATCTGATTACTCATCAATTTTTTAGACTCAACCTCAGTGCACTGGATGATATGAGTCTTTAATTTCTTATTGTAGTGGTGGGGTATGAGGACAGATTTCCTAAAGGTGTTACATGTTTACCTTCCCATATGGAGATGGAATTATTCATTGATCTACCTCCCAATATGGAATTGATATCTACACATTCATATCCTATGGATCCCAAAGAGCTTTGTGAGTTGAGGATATAATTTGAGGACTTATAAAATAATGGATTTGTGAGACCCATTATTTCACCTGAGGCAGTCCCAATTTTTTTCCAAGAAGGAATATGAGAGACTGAGGTTATGTGTAGAATATCGGTGCTTTAACTAGGTGATCATGAAGAACAAGTATCAAATACCAATGATCGATGACCTATTTAACTAGTTGAAAGGGGCAAGATGGTTCTCAAAGATCGACCTCAGATCAGGATATCACCAACAACGAGTACAATATGAGGATATACTGAAGATGACCTTTAGATATCGTTACAGTAACTATGAATACTTGGTGATTCCATTTGGTGTGATGAATGCCCCATAAGTGTTAATGTGACTCATGAAACAAATCTTTCAGACCTACTTAGACCAGTTCATGGTGGTATACATTGATGACATCCTAGTGTACTTGGCATCTACGTAGGATCATGTGAGACACTTGAGGATGGTCTTGGACACACCCCAAGAGCTCCAAATTTATGGTTACCTCTTGAAGTGTTAGTTTTGGATTCGAGAGGTCCATTTTATAAAACACATCATCTTAGAGGCTAGATTTGTAGTAGATCTAGAGATGTTTGAGGCAGTTATTTCTTAGGAGACACCCAAGAGTGTTATCAGGGTGCGTAGTTTCCTAGTACTGGCATGGTACTATCAACGGTTTTTACCTTAATTCTAAAGAGTGGAGAGACCCATGATGACTTTGACATGAAAGTTGCAGCCTATCATGTGGAAAGAATGGTTTCTGTAGTGCTTTCAGAAGCTGATGCGGAGGTTGGTAAGTGATCCCTTCTTGAGGTTATCTGATGTAACACCCCAATATTTCATAGTTCGTTATGTGTTTAAAGTAATCTAATAACTTGCGCTATACGCAACATTGAGTTCGAGTGCACCACGACTCACCGTTCAAAAAACAGTTATGAATAGTATTAACTGAATTTTTAATTTTATATACCCTATACAATTTTATAAACTATATTTTGTGTTTTGTAACCAAAATATAAGAAAAAATTCAATTTTTTTAGATAAAAGAAGTATATTTAAAAAAAATGCAATTTTACCACCTTTTAATGGAGAACCCTTTTTAAAACCAATATTTGACACTTTTATATATATATAATTTAATGAAATTATTTTATTATTTAGAATTGGGACATAAAAATTTATTTTGGATTAATTTTTTGTTCTTTTTTGATAACTTTCATATTTTGATGAATAGTAAAAAATACTAAATTTTAATTGAAAACAGCTTTTTTAATCAAAATAATTTATTGTGTTAAATTATTCATTTGGAATGTATTTAAGTATAATTAGATTATATTTTTATCATTTAATACAATTTAAGTCATTATATGTAATTTCACATTTAAATTTGACATAATCATATGTCAATATTTTGATAGTTTTTAATTTTTAAAAACCAGCTTTTGGTTTTGACAAATGGAATTAATTTTAAATTAATTAATGAATCTTCTATGTTTTGAATTTGTTAAAATATAATTCATTTTTGAATTCATAATATCACAATTATCTAGGGGTTATTTTTTGGTATTTTTCAAAAAACATTCAATTTTTGATGAATAATGAAGAACACTGTGTTGTTTAAAAGAAAATTTTTATTTAAATAATTAATTATTTTATTTAAATTTATTTTATGTCAAAATAGATACATAATAGATATATATATTCAATGTAATTCATTAGTGTCATTTTATAATAATATTAGATATATAAAATTTTATTGAACCTTTTACCGACTTTTACCCACCTTTAGAAGCATTTGAAAATTTGCATAAAACTTAATTTTACAGCTTACGTGAGTTGAATTTTAAAAATCCGAGAGAACCAATTGATATAATTAAGTAATATTTGGTTCAATAAGATGAAAATAATTTTTTTGAATGGTAACTTTTGACTTTTATTTACCACGGTTAAAAATAAATAAGGCAATTAAGGGTAAAAATGATATTATAATTATCCTAACACATGTCCTAATTCTTTTGGATAAGTTTAATTCAACCAAAAACTACCTCAAAAATAAAATATGATCCTTTAGGTCCACTTGGATTGGATTAGGACATTTATTATTATTTTATTTAAAGAAGAGTTAAAAGGGTTAGATTCACTGTTTAATAACTAAACTATTATTAATATATAGTTATAAATATGATAAATTCGACTGTAAATATTTATTAGAAAGATAACATAATATTATTTTATTTTAAATTTTTAGTCATTAAATAATTAAATTTATTTATGACACAATAATGATGTAGTAATTACCTTATTAACGAATAATTAAAATAATTGATATTATAAATATCCAAATAATAATAATTTGAAACTTTTGATGAATTACAGAAATTTTATATGTTAATATAACATGTTAGGGTTGATAAAATGAATTTTTTGATGTAATAATGCTGTTATGAATTAAAAAAAAATTAAATATTGTCAAATTTGACATAAAAGAGTTTTTAAAAAATATATTATATTATCAATTGATATAGTATTCCTAAAAATATAAGGTTTGACCAAAAAAGTTATTTAATGATAGGTATATCATTAATGAACCACTTTGGGTTCTCTTGGAAGTTTATAGTATGTTTATTAACCATATAATATAAAAATACAAAGAGACATGGTAAATGTAAAACTATTTAACTAACAGTTAAATCTAAAATATAAGGTTAATACGGAGACCTAAAATTGTCTAAAACCTATTGGTTGAGATTATTTTGACCTATCCCCACCTTATCTTCTAAATAAATCAATTTGGATCCATTATAAACCGAAAATAATTTTATTATGAAATAATATTTTATGTTTTTCCTAAGGTGCCCCTCACCCCTCTTATAAAAGTGTACTTCTGCTTCTCTCAAATTTATACATCCAAAGCCATTTGTCTCGGCCAATACCTCCCCAAGTATCCTCCCAACTTCCCTAAATTCAACCTAGAGTTCTTAATTTTATCAGAAAGCCAACCTAATGACCCCTTTTGATCAACTCAAAGGAAACACCAGAAAAAGATATAATAATTTCACCACCCTCTTTCATGTTCTTTTCTTCTTCCACTTCCCCTTTCATTGTTGTTTCCATAAAAAAATAATGTTTCCTGTACCTACTACATAATTTAATGTTATTATAAATATGGTACAACCATGTTCATTATTCTATCCATCCTATAAATGACAAATTCTCCATACTTACGTATGTATGACTTAATGTCTTCACGTCGTGGTGTAGTTTATCATTCAACACATCACTATTTGGATGGGTATAATAATGAATTTAATTGATGTAAGTCATTAATATGACATGTTAATGATTATGTATATATGATATACCATACAATTACATATGATCTCACTATCAATATAATGATATTGTCGCTTGTGCGTACGTACAGATTAACGTCTCCACGAACGCGATGAGATTCATTTCCCCATCATAACCATTCAAGAATAATATTCATTTTATGATTAAAAATAATGTTTAATAACTTAATATCATTATGGATATGAATAAAAAACATCCTATCCATAACAAATATGACTTACGTAACAAATCATATAAAGGAAAACAAATCAGTTAACACCCAAAACGATGATATTAATGAAATATCATTATCAAAGCAATATTAAAAGATAATATATGATATCATATTAATGTATATGGTTCTTTTATAATTTAATAAAAATTATTTCACCATTATACAGGAGGTTAACCTACCCATGACCAAGGAAAATTACAATTTAAGGTTTATTTCCCCAATCTCATTATTATCCAAGATTGTTTATGTGTATGTATCTATTGGGAACTCTTTATCATCCACATCAGTGTTTAATAAAAATATATTTAAAAAGAATATTTTATGGTTTTATGTAAGGGACTCTTTAACTAGATCATAATTTTAAGTGTTTTAAATATTTATTCTTCTAAATCATTCTCATTAATGTCTGTGTTTTCAAAATGGGTTTTATGGATTTATTTTTATGGACATGAATGTTTTTAAAATGTTAATTCCTTTAAAAAGATTCAAATTGTTATGGAAAAATTTGATTAAAAAATGTCTTTTAATGTATTCCTTTCTATGTTATGCGACTTCTAAATGTTTTCATGTAAAAGGGATATTTCTCTCAAATAGATTTAAAAATAATGTTCAACTATGTCAACATCCTTTTTGAATATTATTCTTGATTGAGGTTGATTTATTATTGATAAATTCTTAAATATTATATTGAATGAGTTTTGATATTATTGACTGTGGATGTGTTATTTTTATACCATTCATGGTTTATGGATATAGTATTGAAATTTTGTATGCTAGTTTTAATACAAATGTTTATGTTATGTTTAAACATTTTCATATGATGAATGCATTGGACTTAGTAAGTGACGGGTGGAGCCCGATATAGCTCCTCGATGCATCGATTGGTCTCATGAAACATACTAGAGCCCTGGCACAAGGCCTTGAAAAAAATCTTATTTTTAGTCTTGGTATGAGGCCTTGACTATGTGGTTATAATGTCCGGCATTATGCATTCCATCATTATGAAATTAGTTATCGATATTGCATGTGATTCTTCCACCAGTAGAACACCCATGTGAATAGGTAAATGGAATTATCTGATCTATCATTGCCATATTATGTTTATGTTTATGTTTAAAAGGCTTATGTTTTAGTCTTATACATTACATTAAAATATTTATGCTTATTTATGAATGTTTTAACTATATTGTTTTCCTTACTGAGCATCTAAGCTCCCCCATTTCTATGTTTTATTTTTCCAAAGATGCTAAGAAGTATATTATGACTGAATTACATTGATAGTATATGGGATATGAATGTGGTCAATGTAGAAATTGTTTTTGTTGTTTTTCATTTTATAATGTAATGTAAAACTTATGAATATATCTAGTACTTCCAAGGATACTAAACATATCAGTATTTCGGGATATGATTTATTTGTGTCATGCCAATGTTATGTAATAATGCACTAACTCTAGGTAACTGGGGTCGGGGTGCTACATCAGAGGAAGGCGTCGAGTACATAGTGTTCTGTGATGCATCAGCGACCAGTCTTCATTGTGTCCCGATGCATGGGAATGTGGTGATTTCTTATAGTTCACTCTAGTTGAGATAGCATGAGAAACGTTATGACAACCATGACCTTGAGTAACCAGCAGTAGTGTTTTCATTAATGACTTGGTGATACTACCTGAGGGTCAATACGTTTATCATCTACTGTGATCACTAGATTCTAAAGTATATCTTCTCTCAGGATGATTTGAATTTGAGATAGAGGTGACAGATTGAGTTCCTCCATGACTATGACTTTGAGATTGTCTATAATCATGGGAAGGGGCACATCATAGAAGATGCTATTAGAAGAATATCTAGTTCGTAGTTTTTGAATGAGGAATTGGATTAGTTATCCTTATTATAGATATCCATTGTGGATGGATATGGAGAAACTTACCTTAAGTCGATGGTTTTCACCCCACCACTCTTATAGCATGTCAGGGAGGCACATCTTGAGGGTACTGACTATGATAAACTCTATGCTTAGATATCCACAGGGCATGAACCCTATGGATATTCGAAAGGTGTGGATAATGTTGTTATTTTCATAAGACACACCATAGTTCCAGTGGCATTGTTGGAAGAGGTTTTGAGAGAGTTTCATACACCCCATTTGGAAGACAATACATGTGTGGAGAAGATATACCAAGAATTTTGAAATTATTTTTGGTGGACAAAGATGAAGAAGGAAGTTGTATAGTTCGTCTCTCAATGCCTTAGTTGTCAGTAAGTGAAGGTTGAGAACTAAGTTCTAGTGAGTTTAGCTCAACTCCTTGAGGTGGAAGAATGGAAGTGGGATGGAATATAGATGGACTTTGTGATGGGTTTACCATGTATGTCTAGGGAACATGATTCCATCTGGGTGATCATTGACCGACTCCCCAATTCACCCACTTCCCAGCTATTAGAGAGAAGATTTTGGTAGAGAGATTGAGGGAACTCTACGTGCATGAGATAGTTCGACTCCATGAAGTCTCATCAATGATATTTTCAGATCATGATGCACAATTTACATCCCAACTATGGAAGGAATTACAGGAGGTATTTGGGACCCAGTTATTCTTGATCATAGCATTTCACCCACAAATGGATGACCAAACTAAGGAGACCATTTAGGTTCTAGAGGAAATGTCAAGGGCTTGCATGTTATACTTTGGTTGTATTTGGGAGGATCAACTACAACTATTGGAGTTTTTGTACAACAACAGCTACCATTCCACCATTAGTATGGAACTATTTGAGGCTTTCTATAGGTGACCCTATAGGTCACCACATTGCTAGACTGACCTAGTAGAGTCTGCACTCATGGGCCCATAGTTGGTGGGATCTACTACATAGAATGTGAAGATCATACAGAAGTGGTTGAAGACTATACATAGATATCATAAGTCTTATGTAGATAGGTTATGGAGGCCTTTGTAGTTTGTGGAATGATACCATGTGTTCTTTCATGTTTCACCTCTATTGGGATTACATAGACTTGGTTGAGGAGGCAAGTTATTTCTAAGGTTCATCGACTCTTCCCAGATACTACGTAGACATTGCAAGGTGGAATATATCTTAGCTCTACCACCATATTTAGACTTGGTACATGATGTATTCCATGTTTCACAGCTGGGGAGGTAAGTGTATAAACCATTGCACATCATTTGCTTGAGTGAGATGGATATCAAGGATGGAGGGAGTTTTGATGAGTACCCAGTGGAGATCGACGATTAGTAGGAGATGATCCTTCTTGGGAAGTTGATTCCTTTGGTTTGTGTTCAGTGGATGTACAAAAATTTCCATGAGAGCACATGAGAGTTGGAGGTCCAGATTCATGCTCATTACCATCATCTATTTGTATAGCCCTTGTTTAGGATTTTGTGGTAAATCTCCAAGGTGGGGAGAATGTAATGTTTCATATTTTCCATGTACTTTTTTTTAGATATTATATGGAATTATCTTGAGACCAATCATTGAGACCACGTGTGATACTGAGGCTCGGTGTTCTCCGAAAAAATGTTTGAAAATTGTTATATTTTTTAATAGCATGTGCACACGGTTTTCTTGATAATGTGAAATAAATCTTTAAATGATGCATGGATCAGAAATCTGAGGTAACTGTTGAGTTAAGAATGGTGCCTTTACCCTAGGTATGACTTAATTTTAGTCAGTGTAGGTCATTTTTCAAAAATCTATCACATGATGTAATAAAAGTAAATAAATTAATAAAAATATTTTTTTAATGAAACAGCTGAAAATATTTAAATATATTGTTATAGATAATTTACAGGGTTAGCTGCATAACCTTGGAAACCTTAAAGAACTATAGGGGTTAGATTTAAGGATTCTCTCTCAGAAGATGGTGAAAAATCGTGGATCGATGACCGACACACCTCAGATTTGAAGGACCTTGCCTACGATAATTACCCAACGACCGTTCTTCATTAGTGAGAAATAAGAATTCAGGTAGAGATTGTAATATTGATTTTCTTTCCCTGTTATTAAATTACCAAATGAACGTGGAACAATCAGTGAACACATTGATCCATAGTTCGGTCCTTTTGTAGTATGAATTATATTTACAAGTTTATCAGGATTGGATTCTAGAGAATTTCTTTATTTGGTTTACCGTTCTAACAATGAAGAACCAAGATTGATATAAACATAGATTGAGGTTCATCCCTCTTAATTTTTCTTCTTTTCTCCCTTGATCTCTTATGTTATTTATTCATTCTTCATTTTATCCCTATTCTTTGAAACAATTTGTTAAAGATCAATCGTTGTACTCTCAATTCTCAGTGCAATGATTTGAAACCATAGATCTAAGATCGACATGATGCAATAGAGGTGTGATGGGGATTGAAGTGATGTGATCAGTTCAAAGTGGAAGTCTGGTGTGAATCTGGCATGGTAGCAGGTGGCGGCCGGGGCGACACTTGAGGTGGTGGCTTCGACCAGTCCAGTGAGTCAGCGATGTCATCTTTCTAGGGATACAACAAGCAAGGGATTAGGAGACGGAGGTGGAGATGGTGCAAGACGTAGTGGACACCGAGGGCAGACAGGGCCAGCAAAGGAAGACGTGGTGAGGGTTGTGGGTTGTGGTCGAGCTAGGTAGTCAGAGCTCAATAGGATAGGCTAGGTGGAGCGGGCCAGGCCAGGTGGGCTAGGCCAGGCCTGGTGGGCCAGGTGAGGAATCAGGTTGGAACTGAGTTAGAACCAGGGTCACCGGGATGAATTCATCATGGTTGACCATGAGTCGCGATAACTTCAACTTCTGTGAGGGACAAAAACCATGCATCCCCCTATAACAGTTGACCACAGAAGCCGATCTAGCATGTTAGGTGGAACGACAACACCGATTTGTCCACACATGTGTCTAGTCCATGCGGTAGTTCCACAAGCCCAGGTAGGCTTGCATGCAGTTTCTCATAGACAAGAATATCTCCTAAATGGATCATCCAATCGATGAAATGACTACGACATTGATACCTTGACATTGAGACGTTCGTTTTGGGACAATTAGTGAGTTTTTGATTTGGACCATTATACATTGAGAGCATTCCCTTGGTTATTTACTCGAGGGTTAATTACAGTATTACATCCACATCCTTGTATTTTAATACCCTCTAGAGGCCGAGTCTTAGATAGAGTATGATATTCTTCACCAAGACTGGAGTGTAATCCTCTATAACCCCTAGTGGAGTTTGTGTAATTGTGTGACCTCCTTGAGCTTTACATTGATCCTCCATATAGTGGTCTAAATCGATATGGTCTATCGCATCCCCTAGTTGGTTCTGGGCATGATCCCCTACACAACGGGTTGATCGAGATTGGGTATGTTGAATCCCCCAGTGATTCCGGGTGAAATCTGTGGTTTCCCTAGGTCAGTTAGGTGCATGACCCCCTCTGTATGTATCATAGTATTCCTTAAAAAATACGTTCTCATTTGGGTAGGGCCCAAATAAGTTAGACCTCTCTATGAGTGTCTCCAATTCTATCATGGCTCGAGGAGTGAGTTCTTCTAGAACAAGTGTACTTCAAGAAGAATCCTATGGATGGTAGTGGTTATGACTTCCTGATGGCATGGTATCTCTCTTAAGTATATCTGGATATTATTTTTATATGTGATGTAGACATATATATATATATATAGAGCTGATCATAATTTACTTTTTTGTATTTCTTTTTGGTTTCGGAGAGTCCTACTGAGTATTGTTATACTCACCCCTACATGGGTTTTCCCACATTTTTTGTGTCTTTTGGATATGATCAACCTTTTGATAGAGTCCTAGGTGGACCAGGACCAGAAGATGCTTAGTGAGACTGAATAGACTAAGGTGTGTTCCTGTAGTCTCAGAAAGTTATCCCAGTTCCTTTACATCTTGGTTGGACTTTTGTTACAAACTCTTTTTGTGGGATTAGTTTTTTCCAAGTTTACAATCTAGTACTTTCACTGTCATACTCTTTTGTGGGATATTGGTGGTATACATGAATCATTTACTTGGTGGTTTCTACATTTCAGAATTTTGTGCCTTAGAGATGTGTTCATGTGTACAGGTACTCATGCTAATGCCTCCCATTTATGAAATATGTCTACCCAATGCTAGTCATTATCCCCTGACCTATTAGAGGCAGGCTTTGGGTAGTCATGGAATGGTCCCCTCTAGGATGGGTCATGACAACTCACATGTACCTAAATCTTACTTCAACTGTTTTCTCTATTAATAATTTGGAATGTCTTGACATATTGAAAGGTGAATATTGAATTCCAATCACTATTAGGCTGGTGTCTAGAGACTAGAATATAGGAATCCATATAAATGATTATAGTCATTAACTAGAAATATATCATCTCACCTCTAATCACAGATCATCATCTACTAAGAAATAAATAAATCATAATATGAGTAGTATAAAATATTTATTTTAAACAAAAATCAATGTGATACAATGTAATATAATAAAAATGAAATTAGAAGATAAAACCATGACAATAAAAATAGATTCCATCATGAATATTGATGACATGTGTGTATCCATATTACTATAAAATACACTCTATCAACTAAAATATCAAATATATCTCTCTATCCTCTGAGGTTATCAATCAAATTCCTTCTTGTATAAATAGACATGATGTGAACAATTACCACATAAATAGGGTAATTATTAAACTATTGATGATAATACTAGGAAGTGATCCAATCTTATGAACATTTGTTGTTGATGAAAATCTGTGATATGAAAGATGTAAAAAACCAACAACACCTGTCATCAGTATGAGAAAAAATAGTATTCAATATCAATATTGTGAAAGCCTCATATCTATTCTACTATTCCTTTATTAATGTTTTATCTTAATGTGGTATGAATGAAAAATTTGAGATTTTTCTCCTTGAAACATGTAAAATATGCAATTTTTTACTTATATGAATGGTTTGATTGAATATTTTAGTAGAAGTATTTTGGATTCCCATCAAAAGGATCCTTTTATAACATTTTTTCAATGAATAGTTGTTCTACATATGTTTAACATAGTTTGTTCTACACCAAGTAATTCCTAGGGGAAACCATGTAGTTCTCTTATTGGCTTGTAGAACATGAAGACATATTATGTACAATTAGAGGAAACTGTAAAACAATAGTGTGAATAAGTTTTCAATTTTGAATGTGAGTTTGAAAAAATTAGATCATGGATTAGCAAAGAATAAAATATTATCAAGATAATCAAGTGATGCTGTTTTGATAAGTTAGTTCCATCAATATAGTTAGATCACATTTTGAAAAACCATGTGTCCATGCCCTATGGTCTACCAATATTTCATTATAGTGGTGAAATTATTCATTTTTTATATCGGTGATTATTATTTTTGCCTCTTTTTATCTCCTCCTACTCATCCCATCTTCAGTGTGCATGGGGGAGATCCCTCCCATCTTTCTATTTTGATTTTGTGGCAATTTCATCTTTATTATAGGTGGGTATATGTGAATTCCCACCTCACGAAATAAATAATCAATGCTTGGAAATGTGAGGATATCCTCATTGTATTCCAGAGGATACTGGCTAGAGGGGATTTACTAATAGGTTACCATGGGGAGATAATTCCTTTATTACTCTTGTTCATTTAAAAATAATAAATAAAATAAATTATATACAGAATCTATATAAATATCACAACAAGAGAAAGTGCTGATAAAATAATAAAATATTTGATATAATAATAAATTATTGTGTCATACATACCAATATGACATCCCTTTTAGAGTACCACATAAAAGCCATAAAAAATTCATTATATAAACAGAGGCTAAAATTCTATCCCAAACTAATTCTGATTTATGCATAATCCCATCATATAACTACAACATGGGTATCTAAATCAATAATTTTCAATCATATCTTAAAACATGTTCTGAGGAACATGAATGATGTCTTCCCATATAGGCAAGGTCCATAGTGGCCCGAGAAGGTTTCGAGTATAACTTAGTAGGACACCACAAATAATTTCTCTTAATAAAACTGTTATGTATAGGTTCATGGAGAAGTGTGATAAATAAAAAATTGAAAATAAATTTATCAATTTTTAAACACATTATGAAACGAAAACTGTCACCGGAGACCTGGGTTCATGGTGACACTCAGGTTCACCTAAACTATTATAAATCTTTATCTATTGGTCCATGATTCAGTATACCAACATCTTCCGGTTCTCAGGTATCTCTGATCACATTGCAGAGACCCTTCCAAGAATATAACAAACCTAGTTTCCCCAATATATATTTTAGGAGAATTAACATCCTATATTTTATTTTTCTCAACATAGGGAATAATTTCAATAGTAACATGGAACTCCCCTATGGTAGTTTTCTTAGCCATTGGAATTAGACCAATAGTTCGGTGGACCACCCATTTGGTTGTTTTATTAGAAAATAAAAATATGAATAATTACCATTGCACTGTGTTACCATTTAAAAGGACATTTTGAATTTCTTTTCCAATTCCCATTTCGTGTTTTATTTAAAAAATACATATTTTAATAAATACCATTTTCAATGTACCAAAAACATTTCATCATCATCATTACAAAATTTTCTTTCTAAACATCCATATAATTTTTATTATGAAGGAACCCCATTTGGGAAAACCCTTTCTAAGGATCAGTCATTTTTAATGTGTTAATTATGAAAAATGAAAAGTTCATATCATTTAATTTTTTTATGGTAAACTCTTGGAAGTGATAAGATATCACCAACAAAAACACTTTTTAAAAATATATCAGGACTTCGGAAAATTTAAGGACAACCTACTCTTAAGGAAGCATTCGATATTTATTTCACCTACTCGAGGTCACAAACTAATATCACTAAGAATGGTCTATACCTAACTAGTTGTTTCCCACTCTTTTGTTTCCAAAAATCACAACACATCATGTCAAACAATTAATTATAATCAATTATTATTTTTTGACAAAAAAACTTCTAAAAGGAAAAATCAATGAATAACCTACCAGAAGATCTCATTACACGAGAGCCATAACCAAACACAAGATCATTACACACAACATACTCCTAATCACATTCTATAATAATATATTAAGAGGAAACAACCATTATTTTTTTGATTTAAAAAAATACTAGGAAACTCCATTTAAAATTCACCATGTCATCATATATTAACTAAACATTGAGAACTATCATGCAAATGTTATCTCATGATGTACATTATGGATGAAAAATGGAATACCCATGATAAATGTCCATTTTCATAATGGATTATTCAACTTGACAATAGGAACCCTAGATGAAGAACTTTAATATTAGAGAGGAGGAAGTAGATGAGGAATAATTGTTTCTTGAGGTGAAACCACACCTATGAACACATAGACAAAGAGTTAGAACTTTCTAAAATTGAAGGGTGTAGAAAGGAAAGTGTGGGTTCATATCCCCTCATTATCCCCCAAAAAATTATGGAAAAGTCTGTGAATTACCTAAAAAACATGACGTGTTGAATTTGGAAAATTTAACCATTAGAAACCCCACATAAACTAGTTTGTCTATGTCCACTAGTGAGCTAACGGATAACCATTGAAATGGTATATTTTCAGCGACTTGATGGTGTCTTTAGACATCAACCACCCTGTAGCCTAGCCACCTCTAACTACATATGATGCTTCTTTAACCCGATGTTACACCTCATAATCCACTATTCCATTTCTAAAAATATTTGTGTCATGTGCTCTAACTATTATAATTCCATTATAATTCCCAATTTAAAATCAACCATGCCCACCAAACAGAAACTCAAAACTACCCTATAAACTTAAAACTCATCCATTTACACTAGTTATAATAGGAATATCTTCTTTATTCCTTATTTACTCACCACTCTCTATCCCTTTCGCTCAATTTCTATTTCCCACTAACCCATGAACTCTTAAAAATGTTTTTGGTTGTATTAAGGGTTTAAATGGTTCAAATGATGGTTAATTGGGTAGTTTGGGGATGATGAGGATGTTTCATGGCTCATTCAGGTGTTTTTCTCTAAAGGAAACATTTTTTATTATATTTAACTTTAACAAGATTGGAATTTCATTGGAAATCCCTTGTAATAATTTTTATAAATTCCATGAGTGTTTTAAAAAGTTATTCATATGGAATTATATATATATGGAATAACCTTGTTGGATTTTAAATGGAATTCAAATAGTTAAAACACTTATCACGGACTTAAGTCGCATGAAAAGTTCTTTAAAATGATAGATTAGCTTTTGAAAAGGTATCTGAATGTTTTGAAATAATTGTTTATGTTATCTAAATTTTATAAATGGGTGCGTGATATTTTAATGTGTTTATATAAAATAATGATGTATTGTCCTTCAATATTTATATTTTTTTTGAGATTTTGGGGTCTTTTAGTGTTTTTAAATAATTATTGAATGGGTTATTACTGCTAATTGATTTAAAATGGAATTAGTTTATTATAAAAAAAGAATAAATGTGGAATTAATTTGGTTTCTAATTGAAATTTCAAGTGTTTTAGGATAAATATATTTCAGGTATTTTTTGAATTGTTGTTTTCAAATGGTGTTAAATATTTTGATTTCTCGAGATCCTTTACGATGGCATGGTAGGAATTTTATGGGTGGTTTTTTATTAAATACACGAGACCATTAATTTAGCCCTATATGATGGTGGTTCATATATTTTTTTGAGATTCAATTGGAAATTTTTTAATATTCCTATTTAATATGTTTTTAATTATTTTTCGTGGATGAGAAAGATATTATTTATTGTGAGGGTGTAGAAGGTATAGAGAGATATAATTTAAAATTATATATATTATTTTATTTAAATGATATGTTTTTTCATTAGTTTATGACTATAATTTTTTATTTTTCAAGAGAGTCTAAGAAATATGGTATGTGACCCATATGGTTGAAATCCATAGTGTATATAGAGCACTAATTATAAACTGTTTCTCAAGATAAATTGAGTTAGTTAGTTTGATAGGGGAATCTAGTGTTGTATTTTATCGAGGTAGAAATTTTAATTGGTAAGGTTTTATCTCAATATAAATTTAAAACACTAATTTGGATGTGGATAGGTTCATTAGTGTCATCTGAGTTTCCTCATCACTTGTTCAGGTTTTTAATTCTTGAGATTTTGGATATTTCCCATGGAACTACTGTATATTGGTGGATTATTTAGGGAATTCCATTTCATGTTTTGTACGTATTCCACTAGTTAGTTGGGATATATGTCTAATTTTTTTATTATATTATTTAATATTATGATTTGATACCATGTCCCTTTTTAGTAATTTTTTGTCACATTAGGAATTTTTTTCATTATTTTCATATTGAGTTTCTTTAAAATGATTTGGAATGTGGATTTATATATGAAATTATTTGGATATTTCATAAATTTATTTTATATAGTGGTTTCTAGTGGTACTATATCTAGAAATAGATATTTTAAATTTTTTTGTAATGATGGATAAATAGTTCTTTGGCTTCTTTTATAGGTTTTAAGGCCCTTTTTTACTTTTTTTAAATCTGTGATTAAAATGTTTAATGATCCATGTTTATTTTAAATATAATATTTTTTTGGAAATATGGAAGTGGAATGTAATTGGATTAATTTACTAAATAAAGTGGAAAAATATTCTCTAATTATATTAAAACTATCAATTTATAAATGAGATTATGAAGGTATTCATAGTGACATCAATATTAGGTCCTACCAAGAATTTTTAGTTTACACCCTATATATTCATTGGTGATTGGGTGTGAATACATCTCCTTTTATTGTTTTTAATGTTCCATGTTCTGTTTAGTTTTCTAGAACACTTTTTTCCCATTTTTGGATGATTTGGATGTTCAAAGTCACTAGGGGGTCACTACTTGTGAGGTTGGGGAAATTCCTGTTTCATTTCTTTTTTATTTATAATTTGGGAGGTTCTATCTACATGTTAGAAATGGATTCTCATTTGTATCTATATATTTGATGTATTTATTTTAGTTGTTTTCCCTGGTATATTTTTCAATGTATATAAAATTTTTGGTTGGTTTATTAATTTCAATCTTCTTATCTACATGGAATTGAAGAAATCAAACTGAGTATTTCATACTATATTTTTTATAGATTTTTTTATCTTTATTATTTCAATACATGAGTGTGAAATCATTCAAAATAGTGATTTCATTATACCTAGAAAATAGATTTCATCCCATGGGGATTGAGAACACCATTTAGGTCTAGTGTTGAGATGGTTTGTGTATGAGGTTAAATATATCATGGAACATTTTTTTAAAAATTGTATTTGAGCCTAGGTTTCCCATAACTGAGATTAGTTCTATAGTAACTCTCTTGTTATATTTGGGGACTTTTTATGACAGAGTATGGATAGTAATTTGGAATTAGAAGGTAGACCAAGAGTTGCTTCTTGATAACCACCCTTTATAATGATGGATAAATAATCATTGGTTATAAGATTTGAATTTTGAATTAATTATTATTTTTTGATTATCATTGACATTGTGTATGTAACAGCCCAAGATTTTATAAAAAAATATTCTTTTTAATTTTATTAAAGTCTTGTGTTGTACGCTACACCAAAAGGAGCTTGCACAACACGCATCCTTGACTTGCCTTGCATTACACGCAATCACGACCTTCCTCGATAGCGTGTGTAATACGCAATACCGAGTTTCACTAAACAACGATATGATATTAAAATATTATTAAAACTAGCTGTTATGAATAGTAATAACCACTTTTTAAAACTCTGTAAATCTTATTTTTCAAAATGAACTTCATTTTTGGATTCGGAGTATCGAATTTAGCCTAAGGTGAAATTTTGGTACTTTTCGGATAACTTTCATATTCTGATGAATAGTGAAAATTACTAAATTATAATTAAAAACAACTTTTTTAATCGAAATAATTAATAGTGATAAATTATTAATTGGAGTGGTTTTAAAGTATATTTAGAATATATTTTTACATTTTAATACAATGTTGGTCATTGGATGTAATTTCACATTTAAACCAGACATAATCAAGTGTCAATCTTTTGATAGATATTGTTTCTTAAAAACACGCTATTTGTTTTAACAACGGGATTTAATTATAAAATTAATTAATGCAAATTCTATGATATGAATTTGGTAAAATAGACTTCATTTTTGAATTCGGAATATGAAATATAGCTTAGGATGAAATTTTGGCATTGTTCTGAAAAACATCAATTTTTGATGAATAGTGAAACTACTAAGTGGTAGTTAAAAAAATTAATTTCTTCATAAATCTTTATTTTACCGCTTCTGTGAATGGAATTTCAAAAATCCGAGAGACACGGTTGATGTCAGTAAGTAAAATGTGGTTCAATGAGATGAAAATAATTTTTGGTGAATAGTAACTTTTTACTTTTTTTTACCACGGTTAATAGTAAATAGGGTAACTAAGGGTAAATATGATATTACTATTACCCTAACACATGTCCTAATTCTATTGGATAAGTGTAATTCGACCAAAAACAACCTTATGAATATAATATGACCATTTAGGTCCACTTGGATTAGATTATGACATTTAATATTATATTATTTAATGAATAGTTAAAATAGTTAAAATCAAAGTTTAATAAATAAAACATTTTTAATATGGGGTTATACATAAGATAAATTCGACTATAAATATTCATTAGAAAGCTAAAAAGATTTCCTATATAATGATATTTTATTTATAATTTTTAGACTTTAAATAAATTAATTTATTTATGACACAACGATGATGCAGTAATTACCCTTTTAAGGAAATATTACATTAATTGATGTTATAAATTCTCAAATGAATGTAATTTGAGACTTTTTATGAATTCCACTAATTTTATAGGTTACTATGATATATTAGTGTTGATTTAATCAACTTGGTTCGAACATATAATTCTGTTATGACTTTTACAAAAATCATATATCAAATAGTGTCAAAATTGACACAAAATAGTTTTTAAATCAAATATTATATTATTAATTGTTATTTTATTCCTAAAAATCTAAGGTTAGGCCAAATGACTTAGATAAGGATATATATATTAATAATAAACAATTTGGGGTTCGTTTGGCATGTTATAGTAAGTGTATTAACCATATAGTGAAAGAAAACAAAAAGACACGGTAAAAGTTAAATTATTTAACTTAGAGTTAAATCTAATTGATAAGGTTAAAATAAGAACCTAAAATTTTCTAAATCCTATTGGTTGATAGGCTTTCGACCCATCCCCACTTTAGCTTCGAAATAAGACCCTTTGGAACCATTATAAACCGATTTTGACTTTAATATAAAATAATATTTTGAGATATTCCTAAGGTACCCCTCTCCTCCCTTATAAAAGGACACCTCCTCCCCCTCCTCCTCACACCAATTTGAGCACTCAAGCTCGGAAAAACCCTGCCAAAATCTCTTCTCTACTTCCCTAGAAACATTCTAGAGGTTCTGGTCTTCCTCAAAGACCAATTTTAGTTCCCTAAGAGGAGGTCTCCAAAAGGTGCTTCAAAGAAGAGGTAATTACCGTTACCAATTCTTTCATCTTTATTTCTTCTTCCACTTCTTCTTCTTAGGTTGTTTCATTATGAAGTAATAACATCAGTATCACTCATATACTGATATGTAATTATAAGTATGAAACAACTCTATTTCACCATCTATCTATCCTACGGAAAAAGAAATCACCGCGCGTGCGTACGTACGGAATACCATCTCCACGCCGTGGTGTAATCTATTTTCCACCACCACCTTACATGGATGGGTATAATGGTGTAAATAATAACTATACATAGTTATTAAAACATCATATTTATTCTGATATATTGTATATTCCACTCCAATTCAATTCAATATTTATGGAAATGATATCATCGCTCGTGCGTACGTACGGAATACCGTCTCCACGACGCGATGAGATTCATTCTCCATGTTAACCATTTAAGAATGATTATAAAGTATAATGAAATATATGACATTATAAAGCTAATGGATTTATGTATATATATATATGTATGTCATCTACTTACTTCCATTCAAGACAACAGGGAAAGGAAAACAGCGTTCATGCGTACGTACGGACTACCGTCTCCATGAACGGTGTTTTTCATTTCATTTATCTATCTATTATATATATATATATACTGAATATATATGATATATAAATCATATTTTATATTCTGGAAGTAAGTAAATCATGATATAAGTAATAATAATGTCAAGAACAACAAGTCAAAACACCTACGATAAAAGAAACAATTTTACCCAAAACGCTTCTTTAACATTAAATTTACAAAAGAACGGGTAATATAATGTCATAAGTGAACCATATATGATATCATAACAATGAATATGATTCTGTAATAAGTCAATGACATTATTTAAACCATTATACAGGAGCTTCGGACACGTACAAAGCAAATCGGACCTAAGGTAAGGGAAAATATCACAATCTCATTTTTATCCGAGATTGTTTATTCGTAAGTATTTACTGGGGTGTATTTTATCATCCACATCCAGGTTTCATCAATATTTAATATTATTTCCATCCACCTAAAATTATTTAAATACATTTTTACCCTTCGGTGAGTTTTTAGTAATATGTATGAAAGGAATCTTTTGTCATTTTTCGTACGAGGTACTTTTTGACTTTTCCGACAAAAGTACGAAGAATGTTTTTTTAACTTATACGGCACGAACGGATTTTTACGGTTTTATAAAGACTTATTTTCATGAACCTTCCTCCAAAATATTTCATGACTATTTTCAATAAAATCTCTTTCTTTTAAAATTGCATGATGTTTTGTGAAAAGAAATTGATTTTGAAGAAGAAAGGATCTTTTCCTCAAGAATTCAATTCAAGTGTTTTATCAAAATTATTTTCCATCTAAGATAATAAAGGGTTCTATTTCTATCCATATTTTTACATTGATTTGACTATGTTGTGATGGAATTATGTTTATGAATTCCTTTATCTTATATGAATGGTTTTATGATGTCATGTTGTTTAAGAATCCCATTTTTATTACATGGGTTATGCAATGATGTATGATTTATGATTTTGTGGCACACATAAGAATGGTATCATTATGAGATGGGTGGGACATATATCTCCCTCCAATGCATTGGGTAAAGATTTTATATCTCATGAGATAGACAGGGATGGAACGGTAGGTTATACCGGTTCAGTGAAACAGGACTGAAACGAGGGTTACTCGATTCAGAAAGGGACTTTGTCCACTAAGATAGTCTTGGAAATTAGTCTTGACTAATAAGAAATGATTCTCTATGATTATGTGTGTATGCCACAAAGTTTCATGTTTTAAGTTATGATTATTGGGATTACTTTTTCACTGCCATGATTTATCCCATGATTATGAAATTATGCTCTCTTTTGCAGGTTATGATTTCCAAAATGTTATGTTCTTATGAATATGATGTGATTGATATTTATTTTGTTTACCCTTACTGAGCATTTGAGATCACCCTTTTATGTTTTCTTTTCCCCAGGATATAAAGAAAGGTTTTAGGTAAAAAAAAAGGAAGATCTTTATGGGAGATTTTGAAGATATTTCACCACGATTAGAAGATTATAGTCCGAGTTTCCAAAGACACTAAACTATTACGGTCCTTGTGTGTGTGTTTTTGTAATGTACTAAGTATTCCGCAAAAGTAATGTAATGTCAATGTACGTCAAGATACGGGTCTCTACAGTTGGTATCAGAGGGAGGTTTAGTCAACCTTTGGAAACTAGGATGCGAAAACGTTAATGAGATCCCTAGAGATATTTCTAAGGTATGTCTAGGGATGTCTCTAAGGTTAAGTATACGTATAGGTTATAGTCCTAGAATTGCGCTAACGATCTTCGAATTTAACCTAAGATGTTAGATATTGAGGGTACTACCCCTTTATTATGTTGTTTTCCCTAGCATGATTTTTGCCTCTCATACTATTCTTTTGGGGTTTTAGACGATGGCTGGAACCCGAAGGAACCGTGTTAATGCGGAATGTGATGGGCAATGCAATGATTGTCCCCCTGAGCAACCAAACGATATGGGAGCTGGAATGCAAAATCTTTTAGCCATGCTCACACAACTTTCTCAAGCTATGAATCATGCAGGACTTCCAAACGAGCAAAGGAAGGAGCAACATTCTGTTGAATCCTTCATGAGGCAGCGTCCGCCTTCTTTCAGTGGGTCTACTGATCCATTAGTTGCTGAACAATGGATTAGTACTACTGAAAAGATATTTTCAGTTCTTCAATGTTCTGAACATGATAAAGTCATCTTAGCAGTATATCGTTTGGAAGGTGAAGCTGATCAATGGTGGAATCTTATCAAGAATATGAGGAAAAGAGATGAAATTGATTCCATGGAATGGGACGAGTTCAAGAAATTGTTTTTCAGTAAGTACTTCCCTCGTATTCTTCGAACGAAGATGGAGAAGGAGTTTCTTGAACTAAAGCAAAAGGATGATGAATCTGTTGGTATATACGCAGCGAATTTTACAAGACTTGCAAGGTATGCATCTGGCATTATCATCCAACCTGAAAGTAAAGTTGATTGATTATTCAGTGGCTTAAAACCAAGTCTTCGAAGGGCATTAGCTATAAGAGACTTCAGTAGCTATGAAGAAATTGTGCGTTGTGCTATCAAGGTAGAAATGGAAGTTGGTGTTACATATCCATCTCATGGTTTTGACAAGAAACGAAAGATGGAGTTCAAGGAAAAATCTCAGAATAATGGTGAAAAGAAGATGAATGTTTCCTTATGCACAAAGTGTGGAAAGAAGCATGGTGGAGATTGTCTTAAAGGGACTAGAAAATGTTTTAAGTGTGGAAAAGAAGGTCATCGAGCAGCTGAGTATCGAAGTAATGGAAAAAGGGATTCTAATGAAGTGAATAAAGGAAACACTGCAGAGAACGCACAACCAACACTTCAATGCTTCAAGTGCAAGGAGATGGGACATTATGCCAATAAATGCCCTAATCCAAGGGTTAGTGATGATCGACATGAGCAACCGCTTAAGGCAAAGGACAAAGGGAAGTCACATGCGATCACTATTGGCAATGTTGAATATGACAACGATGTGGTGGAATGATTAAGTTTTTATGTAATGGGATTCCAAAATAATGTTGTATCATGGAATATTGGAATATTTATGTATTGGTCTAAGGTGGTATTCAAAGTGATTGAGATATTATGCGCATAATGAAGGGAAAACGAGAAAAAGAAATGTTTAACAGTATTCATGAGCTCATGATTGATATAAGGACTAAGTGCTATCATGGTTTGAGTATATAGAATTTTGAGGATTTTAGTATGTGGAAGGTGTTAACTTTTAACTGAATTCATGTTTTCACTAAGGTATTCAAGAGAATACACGATTAAGGACTTTGAATGTTTGGAATGTGACCAACAAAACATATCTTATGATATATGGGGATCGATGATGGTGTTAAATCTCTGGTAATCATTTTCACTATATTATGAGAGTCGACTGCAGTATTATGGATAAGCCTAAAAGATTGGAATGGATTATGTTGGACATAAGTTAGTATTGTTTGTTTTTTTCGATATTATTGATGGGATGTTATATAGTTTTGGAAAAAGGACAACCTGCAGGACGGGCGACAGCCCATCGCTTCGGACAAGGCTGTGGGAATCGAACCCACAACCGAAGTGCGACTGGCCTTTATCGCCTACCACTGGCCTACAGGAAGTCCCTGTTTAGTAGAAACTAGTTTTATTATATTAAGCAGTATGATATATGAAGTATAAGTCCATTTTAGGAACCATATATGATTAATCTCACTATAGATCGACTTATGCATATAATTTTTGCTAACCTTTTGTTTGAGACAGATGGAATGACCCGTCATTCTATCACATGATCTGCTAATAACAAATTCAACTTCATTTATTTAAGAGATGAAGTGGAAATTGTTCAAGGCACGAACAACAGTGAGATTGTACCAAAATAAAGTAAGTATTTATTTTAATTCAAATTTTCAACTTTAGGGAAATGATCTTGAAAACCAAAAATGTTGTCCTAGTGATCTTATACCTGATGAATCAGATGGTACCTTATATCATCACAAATCTATGGATTTGTGACTACTGGCTTTTCCATAGCCATGTTCTCTACCACTCTCCATCAGAACATGATGGTTAGATTTCTCTTCCATATCCATATTTTCACCTATGTGGAAACCCAATGATTAGTTTATTTGGGTAACCGTTACGTTTCATACTTTTGTTTTTAAAGATTGGTTTTGATATTCCTTTTTACGATGTGGGTTTCTATTAAAGAAACTTTCGAATAGTAAACCATTTATAACCCCGACGAATTTCGAGGGCGAAATTCATTTTAAGGGGGGTAGAATGTAACAGCCCAAGATTTTATAAAAAAATATTCTTTTTAATTTTATTAATGTCTTGTGTTGTACGCTACACCAAAAGGAGATTGCACAACACGCATCCTTGACTTGCCTTGCATTACACGCAATCACGACCTTCCTCGATAGCGTGTGTAATACGCAATACCGAGTTTCACTAAACAACGATATGCTATTAAAATGTTATTAAAACTAGCCGTTATGAATAGTAATAACCACTTTTTAAAACTCTGTAAATTTTATTTTTCAAAATGAACTTCATTTTTGGATTCGGAGTATCGAATTTAGCCTAAGGTGAAATTTTGGTACTTTTCGGATAACTTTCATATTCTAATGAATAGTGAAAATTACTAAATTATAATTAAAAACAACTTTTTTAATCGAAATAATTAATAGTGATAAATTATTAATTTGAGTGGTTTTAAAGTATATTTAGAATATATTTTTACAATTTAATACAATGTTGGTCATTGGATGTAATTTCACATTTAAACCAGACATAATCAAGTGTCAATCTTTTGATAGATATTGTTTCTTAAAAACACGCTATTTGTTTTAACAGCGGGATTTAGTTATAAAATTAATTAATGCAAATTCTATGATATGAATTTGGTAAAATAGACTTCATTTTTGAATTCGGAATATGAAATATAGCTTAGGATGAAATTTTGGCATTGTTCTGAAAAACATCAATTTTTGATGAATAGTGAAACTACTAAGTGGTAGTTAAAAAAATTAATTTCTTCATAAATCTTAATTTTACCGCTTCTGTGAATGGAATTTCAAAAATCCGAGAGACACGGTTGATGTCAGTAAGTAAAATGTGGTTCAATGAGATGAAAATAATTTTTGGTGAATAGTAACTTTTTACTTTTTTTACCACGGTTAATAGTAAATAGGGTAACTAAGGGTAAATATGATATTACTATTACCCTAACACATGTCCTAATTCTATTGGATAAGTGTAATTCGACCAAAAACAACCTTATGAATATAATATGACCATTTAGGTCCACTTGGATTAGATTATGACATTTAATATTATATTATTTAATGAATAGTTAAAATAGTTAAAATCAAAGTTTAATAACTAAAACATTTTTAATATAGGGTTATACATAAGATAAATTCGACTATAAATATTCATTAGAAAGATAAAAAGATTTCCTATATAATTATATTTTATTTATAATTTTTAGACTTTAAATAAATTAATTTATTTATGACACAACGATGATGCAGTAATTACCCTTTTAAGGAAATATTACATTAATTGATGTTATAAATTCTCAAATGAATGTAATTTGAGACTTTTTAGGTTACTATGATATATTAGTGTTGATTTAATCAACGTGGTTCGAACATATAATTCTGTTATGACTTTCACAAAAATCATATATCAAATAGTGTCAAAATTGACACAAAATAGTTTTTAAATCAAATATTATATTATTAATTGTTATTTTATTCCTAAAAATCTATGGTTCGGCCAAATGACTTAGATAAGGATATATATATTAATAATAAACAATTTGGGGTTCGTTTGGCATGTTATAGTAAGTGTATTAACCATATAGTGAAAGAAAACAAAAAGACACGGTAAAAGTTAAATTATTTAACTTAGAGTTAAATCTAATTGATAAGGTTAAAATAAGAACCTAAACTTGTCTAAATCCTATTGGTTGATAGTATTTCGACCCCTCCCCACTTTATCTTCGAAATAAGACCCTTTGGAACCATTATAAACCGATTTTGACTTTAATATAAAATAATATTTTGAGATATTCCTAAGGTACCCCTCTCCTCCCTTATAAAAGGACACCTCCTCCCCCTCCTCCTCACACCACTTTGAGCACTCAAGCTCGGCCAAACCATGCCAAAATCTCTTCTCCACTTCCCTAGAAACATCCTAGAGGTTCTGGGCTTCCTCAAAGACCAATTTTAGTTCCCTAAGAGGAGGTCTCCAAAAGGCGCTTCAAAGAAGTGGTAATTACCGTTACCAATTCTTTCATCTTTATTTCTTCTTCCACTTCTTCTTCTTAGGTTGTTTCATTATGAAGTAATAACATAAGTATCACTCATATACTGATATGTTATTATAAGTATGAAACAACCCTATTTCACCATCTATCTATCCTACGGAAAAAGAAATCACCGCGCGTGCGTACGTACGGAATACCGTCTCCACGCCGTGGTGTAATCTATTTTCCACCACCACCTTACATGGATGGGTATAATGGTGTAAAGAATAACTATACATAGTTATTAAAACATCATATTGATTCTGATATATTGTATAATCCACTCCAATTCAATTCAATATTTATGGAAATGATATCATCGCTCGTGCGTACGTACGGAATACCGTCTCCACGACGCGATGAGATTCATTCTCCATGTTAACCATTTAAGAATGATTATAAAGTATAATGAAATATATGACATTATAAAGCTAATGGATTTATGTATATATATATATGTATTTCATCTACTTACTTCCATTCAAGACAATAGGGAAAGGAAAACAGCGTTCATGCGTACGTACGGACTACCGTCTCCATGAACGGTGTTTTTCATTTCATTTATCTATCTATTATATATATATATATATAATGAATATATATGATATATAAATCATATTTTATATTCTGGAAGTAAGTAAATCATGATATAAGTAATAATAATGTCAAGAACAACAAGTCAAAACACCTACGATAAAAGAAACGATTTTACCCAAAACGCTTCTTTAACATGGAATTTACAAAAGAACGGGTAATATAATGTCATAAGTGAACCATATATGATATCATAACAATGAATATGATTATGTAATAAGTTAATGACATTATTTAAACCATTATACAGGAGCTTCGGACACGTACAAAGCAAATCGGACCTAAGGTAAGGGAAAATATCACAATCTCATTTTTATCTGAGATTGTTTATTCGTAAGTATTTACTGGGGTGTATTTTATCATCCACATCCATGTTTCATCAATATGTAATGTTATTTACATCCACCTAAAATTGTTTAAATACATTTTTACCCTTCGGTGAGTTTTTAGTAATATGTATGAAAGGAATCTTTTGTCGTTTTTCGTACGAGGTACTTTTTGACTTTTCCGACAAAAGTATGAAGAATGTTTTTTTTAACTTATACGGCACGAACGGATTTTTACGGTTTTATAAAGACTTATTTTCATGAACCTTCCTCCAAAATATTTCATTACTATTTTCAATAAAATCTCTTTCTTTTAAAATTGCATGATTTTTTGTGAAAAGTAATTGATTTTGAAGAAGAAAGGATCTTTTCCTCAAGAATTCAATTCAAGTGTTTTATCAAAATTATTTTCCATCTAAGATAATAAAGGGTTCTGTTTCTATCAATATTTTTACATTGATTTGACTATGTTGTGATGGAATTATGTTTATGAATTCCTTTATCTTATATGAATGGTTTTATGATGTCATGTTGTTTAAGAATCCCATTTTTATTACATGGGTTATGCAATGATGTATGATTTATGATTTTTTGGCACACATAAGAATGGTATCATTATGAGATGGGTGGGACCTATATCTCCCTCTAATGCATTGGGTAAAGATTTTATATCTCATGAGATAGACAGGGCTGGAACGGTAGGTTATACCGGTTCAGTGAAACAGGACTGAAACGAGGGTTACTCGATTCAGAAAGGGACTTTGTCCACTAAGATAGTCTTGGAAATTAGTCTTGACTAACAAGAAATGATTCTCTATGATTATGTGTGTATGCCACAAAGTTTCATGTTTTAAGTTATGATTATTGGGATTACTTTTTCACTGCCATGATTTATCCCATGATTATGAAATTATGCTCTCTTTTGCAGGTTATGATTTCCAAAATGTTATGTTCTTATGAATATGATGTGATTGATATTTTTTTTTTACCCTTACTGAGCATTTGGGCTCACCCTTTTATGTTTTCTTTTCCCCAGGATATAAAGAAAGGTTTTAGGTAAAAAAAAGGAAGATCTTTATGGGAGATTTTGAAGATATTTCACCACGATTAGAAGATTATAGTCCGAGTTTCCAAAGACACTAAACTATTACGGTCCTTGTGTGTGTGTTTTTGTAATGTACTAAGTATTCCACAAAAGTAATGTAATGTCAATGTACGTCAAGATACGGGTCTCTACAGTGTAGATCCTCATGAAATGATGTGAATTGACATGGGGGTTGTTTTTTAATTTTTGGTGAATGTGGAAATGTGATTAGTGTTGTGAGGTTGGTTTTCATTACCTGATAAACCATGAAGTTACCTAAATTTTTTTCTTTGAGATGTCTTTGGAGTTGTTTCATAACTAGCCTATGGTATATAAAATCATATGACTGATTTGAGTATAGTTATACATATCATTTAGTTTAGTGTTTAGACTACACCTAATTAATTTCAAGTGAAGTGGTAATAAACCAAGATAGTTATTCTGATATGTCGATATGTGGATTAAAAATCATGGTTCACCACCCTTTCATGTTCTTATAAGAATTATAGTTTTGTGAAAAAATGGATATTTTATGCAATGTTTTTAAAAATGGCGGGGTTTCATAGAGAAATAAGAAATGTTTTATCGTGTTAAAACTAATTTAAAGAGTCAATTTTGAAATGTTTTTGACCCTCTTAGAGTGTGAGTTCATGGGTGGTCAGATTTAAAATAGAAAAACTGAAACATTTTATTTGGAATAGTTTATGGTAATGGATTTTTGGATTGAAAGAGAGTAATGATTACTGTTTATGACTGACTGAAAATTATCTTTTCTATTATTCAAATCACTTTTGAGGAAGAATTAGAACCGACAGTCATCCAACACCAAAATTAACATCCAAAATTTTAAAATCAAGATTAAGTTGACTTGAAAACTTACCTCTGTAAATCCACCAATATAGAGTATGAGCCTTTGTATCCGACTCATACATGATATGGTCTTCAAAATTATAGGCCATTTTATCCTGTTCTTGAAAAAAAATTCCACACCTATCATCCTCTAATTAAAAATGTACACCAAAATGTGTTTTTTTTTCAATCCATGAACAATACTCTTGGTTAAGGTTAACTATTATCATTCTCTACACCATAATTTTGTAAACCTCCTCAGTGTTTTTGAACTCCAATACCTCCTATAACATCTCTTAATTGGAATGAAGGATGAACTCCAATGATTAACTTTTCTCTCCAACCAAACCATCCTTTATACTGATTGTAACCTCATCTCCCGCCTATTCCTATATTGGGTTATATGTATTTTCATCACTGAGATTTGGTTCCTTATCTTCACCACACTCCATCATCTATCTATCATTATGAGTAAATGAGTAGTCCTGTTCAACCAGCAAATAATCCTTGGGGTCACTATCTACCACCTTATTCTTTTTGGATGATCTGTTTCCATCAGATTTAATAAATGAGAATACTACATATTACCTTTAGTCTTGTTTTTTTGGAAAATGAAACCTCTTGCATCTCTTTTGTCTGTCCTCTCTTTATTCCAACTAGAACAGTGGAGGCCTCTTCTATGTTCTTTATCAACACTTTCTACTGAGCCTTGGCTTGAAATCTCATCCTCTGATCTGGTTTCATAGTAAATATGATCCTCCATGAGGTTTTCTATTCACATTATGGTTTGAATGGTTATTGGAAATACACCGCCTTTAACTTTTTCCAGACCTTAATCCTACGGGTCCCCGAAGCAGTTGATTACTTTTATATTCGAACTGCTCCCTCTCAACATCATCCTACCTATTGCCTTCACCCACTCCCCTATGCCTCCACTCTAATAGCTAATAATTTCATCTTCCATAAATTCTTCCTAATACACATTCATGTTCTTTTCACTAACATGAACGTCCCCTGTAACCTCATTACAAACTAAAGGACCATTTTTTATAGGGATATCGAGCAGCGATGAAGCCTTATCCTTCGAAAATTCCCTAACCCTAATGTCTCGAAACCATGCTCCCACCTCTCGATCGGAGGGGGGAGGCCTGTGATCTCATAGACAAGACAAGGCCTTTTCACCGTTCACAAATCCTGATTTTCTTCCTTCATCCCCAAGGATTAAGCTCTCTCCGAAAGTCCATGATCTTTTCCAAGGAGCACCTCAACTTGATATTTCCCCGGCAGAGCTCAATGGTGCAACAGATCTCTGCAACCTTACATTTGTGGCTAAGTTTCTTCATAAGTGACCTTCAGTTGATGATTTTGACTGTTTTTTCTTCAATTCTTGGGATCTTCAAGAGTGGGAAAGTGTCGACTTACTAGATAAGAAGCATCTGATGATCTGGTTTGAGACAGAAGATAACCTAATTACTGTCTGGTCCCAATCCCCTCAAAGCTGAAATGGAGATTACCTCTTTCTTCTTCGAGGGAGTTTTAAATTCCACATGAGGCATGACCACTCAACGATGGTGATTTGGGTGAGTCTTCCTGGCCTCCATTTCTACGTTCAAAATCCCTCCATTTTGTGTTCCATTGGGAATTTGATCGGTCAATATTTATGCTCTGATCATCAGAAGGAAGTAGTTTTTCACCCCATTTTCCACGAATTTCTATAGAGGTTGATGTTGCGAGGTCTCCTATAAATTGGGTTTGGATTACGGATGGGAAGGAGTTTTTGTGGAAGCGGGATGTCAAATTTTAGTCTTGGATGTCATTTTGTGTTGCATGTGGTCGTATGGGGCTTGCTGATTCAATTTGTCGAATGAAAGGTCTGTTTGGGGCTTGATCGAGGGTATTGATAATGGGTAGTGCATGTTCTATCCAATCTGGTTCTGCCTCACTAGTGGTGAAGGAGCCGTCTAGGAGTACTAGGCCACAACATGAGCTTGTTGAGGGTGCTCAAGGTTGGGTGGCTTCCAATGCATAGGCAATGAATCCTTGGGTTGCTGTTCAGGTTGCTGAGAGTTTGGTCCTATTTCCAAAGCGTAGGGGAATCCTCAGAAGGAGGCGCAATAGAGGCCACATGAACAAACTATTAGAAATATTTTTTAACATTTAAGGAGTGATCTTGGGATTCCTAATGTAGTGATAGTGGATAATTTGGATTCATGTGCCCATCGGAAGGAGTCTGTGTCTGAACAGTAGCTGGACCCATCTTTTTCTGAACTGATGGTAGTGGATGCCTGTGCTGAGTTCCTCAAGCATTATGAATGTTCAAGGTGGGAATCCTCTACATCGGAAGAAGGAATCTATAATGGATGTGGGGATGGGTGTGATTTTTATGATCTGTAGCTATCTTTTCTCCCTCACTATACTTGGTTGATGTTTTAACTTTATTAATAAATGGCCAGAGACTTACCTCTGCTTGAGCTTTATTGGTAAAGGAGCTTCATTAGTTTGGGAATCCACCAATCCTTTCACTCTAATATTCATGACCTCTAACTTAACCTGACTCGCCACTGCCCTTAGACCACACACCCCATCCAGGTTGTGTTTCAACATGTCATTGATATCATATTGTTGGGGGTTAATTATTTAAACCCAAGAAATGACAAGATCCACTGTTTTATATAATGGTGATCATATAAGAAGGTGTGATTACATGACTAGTTTTAATCGTCCTAGATCTAGAATGAGAAACTAATTAAAGATAATTTTAACAATCAATGAAAAACAAAAGAAAAGAGGACAAAAGATATAATGTGCTACGACCTTAAGGGGATCTACGTACACTGTGATAACACCACCAAGGAAACCTATTTATTAAGAATACAAGAAATAACACAAGCACATATTACAGACTCTAATGAAGAAATAAAGGACCACATGTTCTCTATGAGGAGGCCGATCTTACTAAGCTAGGTGGCAGTGACCAACCCTGTCATGTAGAGTAAACCCCATCCACTCCTGGATGGACTCACACACGCACAAAACATGGATAAAATAACATACATGTCGAAGACAAGATAAACTGCTACAACGTCAAGATCTATAAACCAGATCTTGGTTATGATTGAATGGAATGTAAATGTTGTAACCACTTGAAGTGTAGCTATCGAAGAACCCAAATTCCAGGACGATCACCAATGAGTCTCCACCGGAAAAGTAATCCGATTGCAGGAGGTAGTACATGCAGTGGCAGAGTGGAGTTCAGGCATCAGGAGTCTCCTGGTTAGTTCTTCATTCTTATTCTTTGTGGATTTCGAAAAAATCCGAGCTCATCAAGAGGTCTTCGTAGAACCAGATAGAAAATCATCAAGAGAGAAGCACACACCTACCTCGAAAGAAAATCGATGCAATCAATGCGCAATAGACAAGGGTTAGGCAGTTCAGAGGATTAGCCGGATGATGGCCACGTTGACGGTGAATATCATCAAGACGGTTCGTGTAACCGAGGCCGATACAATGCATAGGACATGTGGCTTGTTCTAAATAGAGTAGCAAAACTGAAAGCATATCGAATCCAGTGAGAACAAATAGAATGAGTGTAATCCAAGCCGTCAGATCGAAGGTAATCAATAGCCCACAACATTTCCACGCTAATAGGTAAGGAAACCAATAAACCTGGTTCGATAAACAAAAAACCAAAAAAAGTAAATCTGAGTCATAATTGGTAAAATACCCATGTAAAGGATGCCATGAAAATCATGAAGAGAAAAATAATAAATGGAACAAACTTAATTAATTTCATTGAAACAGAATGCAAGAATATTCAAAAAATATCTGCCTTTAAATGAGATAAAATAAATTGATGATTTTATCGAAACATACATTATAGAATTGGGACTAAATTCAAAAGACGAAGACAATTAATGGATTTAGATAATGGAACAGCCTTAGTCAAACTATCGACCGAGTTATCATTAGTGGGTATGTTGGTGACACTCACTTTTCCAGATTCTATAATATCCTTAACAAAATTCAATCTAATGTATATGTGCTTCGATCTACCATGGAAAACCTTATTTTTAGATAGATACAAAGAAAATTGGCCATCACAGTGAACTATTATACTATCAGCAGATAATGACAACTCAGAGAGAAAACCTCTAATCCAAATTGATTCTTTAATAGCTTCATTCAAGGAAATATACTCTACCTTAGTGGTAGAATGTTAAATCACTGATTGCATGTTTCATTTTTGGAATACCGGTCCTCCATATGAAAGGAAAACACATCCAATGATAGACTTTCAGGTTTCAGTATTTGCTGCATAGTCAGAATCAACAAAACAAACTATGTCATCATTAAAATTAGTATTCAATCCATATCAAATTCACAGTTTAGCTGACATAGAAACATACCTTAATAACCATTTTAAAGCATGCCAATGTGCCTTAAAAGGTTTCTCCATAATCCTACTCAAAGTACAAAAAAAACCGGCTAAATATAGTCTAGAATAGACCATGGAATACATAAGACTTCCTAAAACATTTGTATATGGCATCTTATTCATAAAGGAAGTACCATCTTCGTTCTTAGGAGATTGGTTTAGGGAAAATTTAAAATGTTTTCCTAAGGGAATACTTACTGGTTTAATGCATTCAAACATGTATCTCTTTAAAAACTTCCTAACATAAGAAAACTGGGATAAGCGTAAGGTTCTGGCCTTCCTATCCCGAATTATATCCATACCAAGAATTTGACTTCCATGGCTTGAGTCGTTCATTTAAATGGAACAATTTAGCTGGTGCTTAACACAATTTATAATCCTCTTGTTTTTGTAGATTAATAACATGTAATCAATGTATAATAAAAGATAAACAGATTCATGTTTAACCATCTTAAAATATACACATAAATCAAATCTTATTCTAGAAAACATATTTTCAATAATAAAGGACTCAGACCTTTTATACCATTGTCTTGAAGATTGTTTAAATCCATACAAGGACTTCTACACAAGACAAATGTGATTAGGTTAGAAATTTTTTGAAAAGCCTTCAGGAGGGGTCATATAAATAGTATAATCAAGTCTACCATGCAAAAGTAGTTTTTATATCAATTTGTTCAACATGCATATCAAGTTTGGCAGTAAATGCAAGAAGGATTCTAATGGATGAATACTTAACAATAGGATAAAATATTTTACTATAACTAATGCCTTCGCGCTACATAAAAAATTTAGCTACCATTCGGGATTTGAATTTGATTTTAGTTTCTCCTATATTATTTTCCTTTTTCTTACAAATCCATCTACAACAATTAATTTTTTTGATTATTGTTTCTGGGAACAATGGCCCAGTGTTGTTATTAATAAGGGAATTCATCTCCTCTTGCATTTCTCTCAGCCAACTACTGGATTCTCTGGATTTAACATCTTGATTATATGTTTGGGAATCATCATTACATAGGTCTTGAGCTGCATTAAAAGCATAGGTAGAAGTGTCTAGCTGATTGAAATGGGATGGGGGTCTGATAACCCTCCCCTCACTATCTCGAGTAAGCTAGTAATTGCTCAAGTCATCTAGTTCATGACCCACAGGTCTTGATTCTGAACTGGAATCTGATTTAGGTTCGGTTTTGGGAACCATATGAGTGGGATCAACACTGGACCATGGATGGTCACCGAACCATAAAGGGACTTCAACACCTAACGGGGTCACAACCCATGCAGGTTCTATATCTTCTTCAGAATATCCAATAGGTTCCGGATCTTTATCATTGGACATACCAGATTCATGGAAGACAACATCGCAGCTAACGATGCATTTCTCGTAACCTGGTTTATCTACCCATAAATGATACCCTTTAACACCCTCTGAATATCCCATGAATATACACTTAACATCCCAAAGAGATGGCTTATAATTATGTGAATGTGCATAAGTTATGGATCCAATAATCCTAAGGTGGTTAAGATTTAGTGGTGTGCCCATCCAGAGTTCCTCAGGTGTCTTAAAGGAGTTAGTAGAATATGGAAAAAGGTTAATGAGTTACACTGCTGTTTAAGTATCCTCAGACCAAAAGGACCTTGGGAGTTTTGAGTGGGACAACACACACCTCACCCTCTCAAGGACATTCCTATTAATTCATTCTTCCAACCCGTTCTATTGTGGGGTTTCCACAAAAGTTTGGTATCTGTTAATTCCATCATATTCACAATATTCAATGAACTCATTGGATAGATATTCTAAACCATTATTGGTCCATAAGGCCTTATGTTTCTTATTACTTTCACTTTCTATAGAATCATTCTGTTTCTTAAAATTCTGAAAGTTATCAGACTTATGTTTGAGTATATAAATCCATACTCTCTTAGAGAAGTCATCTATAAAATTCACAAAGTATAAGCCTCCACCATGAGAGGTGACCCTAGAAGGAACCAAAAGATTATAATGTTCACATTCAAGAGGTTCTTTAGCCTTATACAAAGACCTACAGAAACATACTATCCTAGACTTCCCATATACATAGTCTTCACCAAAGGGAAGACTACTAGGAGTGATGTTACTTAAAAGCCCCTTGTTTCTGGACCTCACTAAGACCCTTAACACTAACATTCCCTAGTATCCTATGCCAAAAAGTATTTTAATTAGTTTCTAGACTAGAAGATGCATTCAAATGATTCCTATACACCTTTCCATCTAACACATACATGCCATTACGAAGGGTTCCTTTAATAACTATAAGGGATCCATGGGACACTCTAAGACTTAGAGATCCAAACTTAAAGTTATAACCTTTCTGTTCAAGGATTACAAAGGATATTAGGTTTATTTTCAACTGGGGTACCCACCTAACTTACTCAAGAGAATTAACAGACCCATCATGAAGCTCAACTAAAATCGAGCCCATTCCTATAATGTGGCAGCATCTGTTATTCCCTATAAAATCCTCTCCATACCTAAATTCCCTCAACTCAATAAAGAACTCCCTTCTAGGGAACATATGAAATGACCATCCTGAATCTTGAATACACTCATCTATGATGGATTTGTCAGTGAAATTTAACACATCAGCAGTTTCAAAATCTTTTTCAACTCATAGGGAATGGTCAATATTATTATCTTTATAGTCACTATTCCTATTAAGACATTTCCTCTTAATATGTACGGGTTGTTTACAATGGAAAAATTTGATTACCTTGACTTTATATTTGATTCTATGTTTCTTAGACTGACCCCTATCTTTTCTCCAACCCCTTGACTCTCTTCGGCCTCTAAACTCACCTCTGTCCCAGACATTTAAACCCTCATCTTCGGTTTTCACACAACCGTTTCATTGATTGTTTTTAGAGAAAAAAATCAGATTTCACTTCCCCCAGTGTTAATGTTTCTTTCCTATATATCGTATAGTCTTTAATAGAGTTAAATGAATCATCTAATGATGTTAAAAATATAATAGATTGGTCTTCATCATCCAATTTAATGTCAATGTTGGCTAGGTCTAATACGATCTTATTAAATTCATCAATGTGTATCCTGACTGCAGTTCTAGGGTACATTCTAAATTTATATGATCTCATTTTCGTATATAGTCTACCAACACGAGATTTTGTCATACAAAGGGATTCCAATTTAGACTATATACCAGCAGTAGTAGAATCAAATGAAACTTCTCTTAGGAATTTTTCTCTTAAAGATAAAAGGATAAAACTACAGGCTTTCCTCCAGGTCTCTTCTGGGACATCTAAAAAGGAGGTGGCAGCCTACCCATCAGGGGCAGTGGTGGTGACTTTCTTCTTTGGTCCAGAAAAAAAATCAATAAGGTTATTATGATCTAACAAAGCTGTCATCTTAATTCTCAAGATATTAAAATCATTATCACCATAAAACTTATCAATGTCAAAATTAGTTGAACCCATAGAAATAAAACAGATTACTCTGATACCACATGTTGAGGTTAATTATTCAAACCCAAGAAAAGCCAAGACCCACTGTTCTATAAAATGGTGAACAGATAAGAAGGTGTGATTAAAGGACTAAATTTAATCGGGATAGATCCAGAATGAGAAACTAATTCAAGATAAAGATAACAATCAATGAAAAACTAAAGAAAAGTGGACAATAGATATAATGTGCTTCGGCCCCAAGGGGACCTACTTGCATGGAGAGAACACAACCAGGGAAACCGATTTATTAATAAAGTAAGAAAGAACACACACATATTACAAAGTCTAATGAAAAAATAAAGGACTAGAAAAACTATACGAGGAGGCCGAGCATGCTGAACTAGGTAGAAATGACCAAATCTGTCACGTAGAGTCAGCCCCGTCCACTCCTGGATGGACTCACACATACACCCAAGAAGGATACATCAAAAAACATGTTGAAGAAATGATAAACTGGTACAAAGCCAAGATCTAGAGACCAGATATTGGTTACGATTGAAAGGAATGTAAATATTGTTACCACATGAAGTGTAGTCATTGAAGAACCCAAAAAATGGGACGACCGCCACTAAGTCTCCACCAGAAAAGTAATCCGGTTGCAGGAGGTGGTACGTGCAATGGAAGAGGGGAGTGCGGGTGCCGGGAGTCTCCTAGACAGTTCTTCCTTCCTTCTTCTTCATAGAGTCGAGAAAAATCTGAGCTCATTGAGAGGTCTTTGTAGAACCATAGTTAAGATTAGCCAGCGGGAAGCACACACCTCCCTCAAAAGGAAATCGGTGCAATCAATGCACAACAGACGGGGGTCATGCATTTCATAGGGTAATCCAGATGAAGGCCACGTGGATGGAGGAGATCATCGGGACGGTTCGTGGAAACAAGGCTTGTACAATGCATAGGAAATATGGCATGTTTAGAATGGAGCGACACAAATCAAAGAGAATCAAAGCCAGCTAGAACAAACACAACGAGTGTAATCCAAGCCATCATATCGACGGTAATCAATGGTTCACAACAGGTCCAAGATAGTAGGTAAAGAAATCAATAAATCAGGTTCCATAAACAACGAAGCAAAAAAATTAAAGTTGATCCAGTATTAGGAAAATACCCACATAAAGGAATCCATGGAAATCATGCAGAAAAAAATAATAAATGGAACAAACTTAATTAATTTCATTGCAATAGAATGCAAGCATATTCAACAGAGACACTTTCGGGTCAGGAGGTATAAACATTTCCTTCTTTTGAGTAACCTTTACTGTTCTGAATGGGACCAAGGGATTGAGAACATGACCAAAATTTTGACCAATCCCTACAGATTCTTAACCCTCATGTATTGCACTGCATACCATGCCCAAGAAACTAACTCAATAATATGTCACTCCAAATGAATCCACATTCATCTATTCTATTTCTCAAACCATCGATCATCCTCTGGTTTGTCTTCCCACACCTTCACATTGCCGACCGATTCCCCATTTCCATGAAGAGAGAATAGAAATCATACCTTGACTCGAAATCAACCTGTTTCTTGTAATGAAACTCTTCACCAACAACAACCCAAAAGGACACAATAGGTAACATTGAAATATCCACTTCAACTTAGAATCTTGGTGAAATTGGGTGACATTCTAATCTAGCCCTACTATTATAATAGAGAAAACTACCTATTAAATTTCCTAAGATACAGATAATTGAAGGATTTTGAAAAGGGTGATGGAGTTCTAGAAATCTTACACATATCACTATGTTTGGTGAATCAATATTCATGTTAAATTCATACTTCCACATGAAGTGGAAAAATTGGCATCTGTTGCAGATTCGAAGAGTTCTCGAACACTCCAAGACTAGGTTATCATCTAAAAAATGTCGTATCATTATGTTCTTGTAATCGAGGAGACCCAAATTGGCATGCTCCTATAAACCCCAATATCTGAAGATGATTCGGTCGAAAAAGTCCACCAACATACACCTTTTCTTGAACTATGATATCAGCATCATATTCAATAGGGAATAAGTGGTGGTAATTTGTAGGGTTGAAATTGATAGTTGTTGGAGGCCACCGAAAGACTGGAACTTTCGGGCTAAGGGATATATGAGGAAATTAAGGAAGACAATCGGTATTTGGAAAGTGTAAGAAGGGGGGTTTATTTACTTCGAGGGATGAAGAAGGTACCTCCCCCACCGAGGTGGGGAGGGGCCTACTCGGTAGCTGTCACCATCACTGAAGAGGTAACTGTGAGGATGGTTTATGACATGGGCTAGGATTTCATGAAAATAATTTGGTAGAACCAAATCATTTTGTCCTATTTGTGAAATGGAATCATCTTTCCAAAATTTATCTTCATAGAATTTTTTGTGTTTTTGTATTTAATTATAATTTATAAAACACATTTTGGTTTTGAAAATGATTCAGGGTTTAATTAAGAGGTATTTTGAATTTCTTAGTGATTGGATTAAAATTTATTATCTTTATTTAATGAAAATAATGTGGTAAAGAGTTTTTATATTTTCTAAAAAGTTTTGAAGTGTTTTTTAACATTTTAATAAAATATATTTGGGATACATAACTTGGATTCATGTTTTAAAATTGAATTAGTGACTCTAAAATATTGGTTTACTACTTTTTAATTATCTCGTTTGATTGGTATTCTAAACAAAGGTGGATATATTCAAATGGCTCACTACATTTGAAAGAACCTGTGTTTTTAGAAAACTGTTATTTTGGAATGAATTTGGTTAGGTTTGATTTGTGTATTTGGATTTCCCACCTCTATATTCCTTATGAACCAATGATTTTTTAAGAAACAAGGTAAATTTGGGTTTGTGTTTTTATTTATAAGAACTGCACCTCTATAATTTTCCCTAAAAATGGAATTGTGTATATCCATTGGGGTATTCTTATTCAAGGCTTTGTCTCTGGCCAATTCTCCAAATAAGAGTGGAATGTTTTATTTCATATTTTGATGGTATTATGGTATGTTATTTTTTTTAATTTTTTTGGGAGACAAATCAAGGTCATCCTTCACTGGTAAATTTGGTGAATTGATTAGTCGTAAAGTATATGGGTTTTTGATGATAGTCTGATTTGAAAAATCTTATTTTCTATGCATAGAGCCTTATGGACTATATGTGTTTTTTTGATTTTGGTGTTTCTTTTGAATTCTTATATATTCCCATTTTTAATTTGTGAGTTCTAGAGAGTGTCCATTCATAATTTTTCTTTTTTCCATCTATGAGTAATTCTATCCTTAAGTTGAGGGGGTTTCATGGTTTCTTATTTATGTTTTGACACGAGATTACCATGGTTTTGTGATTAGTGTTGCTAGGAATGGTCTGACATTAGTGTAGAATATGGAGTTATTGGTGTTGGCTAAATGTTTTCGGGATCACCAAGAGAAAATTACCTTTTATGAGGTCATAGTTCTCATATTTTCATTTATTTTGTAAATAAATATTAATGCACATGTATTCTCCCTTCATGAGTCATTTATTTTGTCACCACAAGATTTTTGTGTTCTGAGATATGATGGTTTTAGTAAGGGAATCCCATGTCATTTGTATGTGTTTGTGGTGATGGATTTGGATCATTTTCAGAACCTGATATGATGATATTTGATGTTCCTTTTCTATGGGGTCGTCCAAGTGTTTCTTTTATCATGTTTCCTTTTGGAGTTTTTTTTATATGGATTTCTGTAACTGTTGAAATATGGTATTTTAAAATTTTGATTTTCACAACCCTATCAATCATTGATGATCTCATCAAATGAGTGGTTATCATTTCTTCATCATTTTTATCATTCTTAATTATTGGTGAGAACCATGTTTTCTCCACTTTCTTAGAGTTTCTTGTTTAATCATTGTCATTGTTTCATCCCATTGTGTTATTATTAATTTTTGAGAATTTTGAGGTGTATTTACATGATATATGGTCTTAAATATTTTCATGTACATAATGTATTTTTATTCCTGCTTGATAATTCTACTTATTATAATTGGGTTATGATATTTCTTCTTCCTTTGTTACCATTATTTTTTCCAAGGACATTATAGGGAAAGAATTTGGAACAGTTTTTAAAATTGTTACACCAATATAAAATTTTTACATTATAATTTATATTATTTTTTCACAATGATGGGTAGATCTTGTTTTTGAGATTTTTTATCTTAAAACATTAAAAATATATAATTTCAAAATCTCTTCATGTTGAGACTCTAGTAATTACATTTAAGACTTCACAATATTCCTAGGAATATTTTAGGATCCATTTGATGAGATGGGGAAATATTTTGGGGCTTGGGGAGCCTAAAATTTGAAACCATGATTGAATCTAGTGTGCAGAGTTTAACCTAAGCATAACCTAAAGTTGGTCAGTGTGGTACGACTGGTAGAGGTAGCTGTTGGTGGGTGTGTTTAATTAAAATAAATATTGTATTTGTTTTTTTATTTAAATGTCCTAAACCATTTTCCTCCAAAAATAATCTTTTATGGGGAATGATCTGGGTTATCAGCATAATCCTTTGATTGTTGAGATGAGATTCCACCCATTCATTGTTGGATGATCAGTATCAGATAATGACAGTTGATCAGATCGATGATAATCATGAGACAAATGATGAATATAGCAGAATCTTCACCATCATCGATGGAGGATATGTTCTTCACCAATAATCAATCCATAATCAAGGTAGGAATCATCATTTTTTTCACACTTTTTATTAAAATATTGAAAATGGATTTTATCTGATTTTTATCTGATAAAATTGTTCTTTCCATGATCCCCTCAATTAATTGATTATATTGATCCAATATATGTCATCCCTTGTTACACATGTTATAACACAACTTATATAGTTATTGGGATTTTTTTTTTTCCAATGATGGTTTGGTTTATTCTTATAATTTTTCACTCTATGTTCATCTTATTATTCACCATTGGCCAACAAGGTGATGATTCAACCTTTTTATGGTGAGTTCAAGCATGGTCGAACCTCCAGATTCATCGCAGTAACATGAATGACGTAGGAAGTGATGGTTTTTGGATGTAATGATGAATGAGAAGGATGATGTCATATGAGTAGGTCACATCATTACTATGGGTGGGGGTTCATGATCAAGGATTTGATCAAGGTGTATAGAGGAGGGAAGTTGATCAGAGGTGGTTTGGGGTCGGATCGGTGATCACCATTTTCCCGATTGATGCGTAATGATGACACGTGGTGCAATGGGATTGGTTCTGATGGGAGTTCATGGATGGGATATCATTGAGTAAGCTACTTTGTTTGGATATAATGGTGGTCATACAAGGATATCTGATGAGGTGATCAGACGTGGTCAACATGAGAGGTGTTTTTATTATTTTTCATAATAGTAATAAATTTTAAAAAATGGTTTTGGTTAACAAAATTAATTGGATTTAATTGAACAAATTAAATGATCAATGGTTGGGATACTAATTAGGCATGGACCATGGGAATAAATGACATATTATTATTGTTGATAAAAAAATAGTAAATTGAGTTCTTTTTTCCATATTAATAATATTTTTTAAAATTTTCGATTGAGAATGAAAGGGAAACATTATCTTCTTGAGGAGGGCTATAGGTATAAAATGTTTTCTTAATGAAAATTATACCAAAATATTAGAAAGTTAATAATTATAATAATAAGTGGAGATGAGGTGCTTTGGTGGAGAATCTTGGAAAGCGTGTACTTGCATGAGTTTGACCATGGAATTCATTAAAAAAATAATGTTTTAAAAATAATAATAATTTTATAAAATATTATTATTATTATTATTTGTGTTCAAAACCCTAATTCATATGTAACTTGTAAAAAATTGGATTGAATATCCTTTTATGGAATTATGACCCTGAAATTGATTAAGACATTTTAATACCAATGTTGGGTACCTTTTTCAAACATGTGGCTTAGGGACATGAAACATCACTAGAGCATAGTTGAGTGAAATTCTTTTTTTCCCTCTATTTTTTTATTTATGTATGTTAATATCCTTCCTTGAGTGTTTTTTGTGAGGATCATAATAGTATTATCCATGTGGCCATTCATGTATATTTGATATGACATATCAATGGATTGAAATTTTAGCTTGAAGGACCAATGACGAGACTCGTCCATTTATTAGGATTTTTTCCTGCAACACCGTGTACTCTAAGAGTTCAAGGGAACGTATAAGGGTACATAGGCATGAACCAGTACCCATGAATGGCCAAAAAAACATCCAATAAATAAGGTAGGGTAACACATTACGTGGGCCCCAGACACATTGTGTACTTCTTACGAAACTTTTACCTTTTTATCTCCTTCGCTTGGACTTTGATTTTGGCCTACGAGTAGCCAATCCTGAGATATTTTCCATGTAGAATGCAATGGTGTAATTCATAGTGGAGATTGAGATATGATACAATATTTTACAAGCGTGATTATTCTTTAATCAATGCTCGATGATAGTATTGGATGTAATGGATCATAGTTGAGATGTTGGGGTTAGAAAAACCCATGTCAGACTAGGGCCTGGGTCCCCTAGATACCTATATCCATAGAGTAGAACCCTTCTACTGTATCAGGGAACATGTACTCTATCCACAAAGTGGAACCATCCTATTTGGATTGGTCATGATCCCCTATCCATAGATTTATACAGTCCTGTTATGTTAGGGAACATGACCTCTACCCACTGAGTGAAAAACTACAGTTATATCAAGGAATAATTCTTATACATACTAAGTTAAACCCTCCAGATGGTACATGGAATGGGTACTCTATTAAAATAGTGGAACCGTATTATTTTATTAGGGCATGGGTCCTCTATCCATAGATTGGAACTCTCCTTCCTTATTAGGGAACATTTCCTTTACCTTATGAGTGGAACCCTCTTATTGTATCAGGGCACGAGTCATGTACCTATTTAATGGAACCCTTATGATGTACTAAGGAATGGGTCTTTTTATTATATATTAATCCCTTAGATTTTGTGATACAATATCAAGGTGTGGGTCCTCCATACGATGACTTCATTAGATAGGTACACAAGATGACGAGAATTGAAAATGAAATCTTTTAATTATTGGAATACTCATTGTTATTAGCTGGTCTGTCGATATGGAAATCCCCTTTCTCAGTTGTTTAGTATTTTTATTAAACATAAAAAGGTTTTTATTTATGGTTTTTGTTTCATATACTTGATTGGAATAACTTTGTTTTGATGAGATGACTACTTCTATTGTGTCTTCTATTTCTCCCACTTTGGTTTTCGCGGCATCTTACTATGTATGTATATACTCACAACCTTATGGTATTTTCCTACACATGTCAGATATAATGAAGGAAACATGCATGTTTTCTGCAATTTTAGAGGATCATAAGGATACCTGGGTGCATTTGACTACATATGGTGGTCAGGTATTAGAGATTTGGAGTTTGGATCTCTCCATAATAACTTTTCTAGAGATTATGACATTGTAAAATATTTTATGGTTGGGAATTTTTTTCCCCTTTAATTTTATGATTACGCTATCATAGAGTATTGAATTCCCTAAGGGTTATTACTTTGATGACTTTTAATCTATATGTTATTGTATTTTATTACTATTCATATGCACTTTTGCATGGAGATGATTGGGTGTGTGCATATAGGTAATCTAGGAAATGGAATCATGGTTTAGTTATTCCTTCTGCCCCTTATTGCAATCCCTTGACATATAGAAGTGGGCCTAGGGTAGTTGTGGATTAAACTTATATCAGTAATATGGGCCCCATTGGGTTAGATCATGATAAGTTGTTATTATATGGAATACCCAGTGTCACATGTTATTCCACTACTTAGGTTGATGTTTAGATTCATCCTCGTGTTGGTGTTTTGAGATAGAATCAAGGTGAGGATTTGGTTGGGAGCTAGAAAAATGGTGTAAAAATGACTTGAGTGTATCTTTTAGGACATAGAACCCAGTTATGGTATAGTGGTTGATGTATCCATTAACCCTAACTCTGGATACCTTCTTGTCATCTCTTCATACCGAGACATCGGTTGCAGGGATCAATGGTACCTGCATAATATAGGATGGAGTCCATTTATTTTCCCACTTGATTGAGCTCTCTATATATTCCTTTTGACCATTTTTTTGTTGATAAATTTCAAGATGACTAAATAAGGTAAGGAAATATATTTGCACTATCTTAGAGGGTTATTCAAGTTCCAATGATAAAGATAGATGATGCTCTATTTCAAATCATACCCTCAGGAAATAGAGTTTTTACTCGAGACAGCAGTCCACATTTTCTAGCTTGTGCAAACCCAAACTGATTAGATGTTTATGTTGGTGACCAGTTATCTACATGGAGCAGTTTTAGGATCTGGAGGTACAAAAATATGACACAACTAGATTGAGTGCACATCCTGGGATTTAGATATTGGTATTGTCAAGGTTTCTTGGTTATCCAGGAACCCCTTCTCATGTGGTGGAGGACTACTTCAAACCTATGGTGGGAATGTCCATCTTAGATAGGACCCCTCATGATGGTGTTTCTAGAAATGATACTTTTCTAAGGTGATGCAGGGCATTGGTAAATCTCTATATTGGTGATGATTGATGTGTCATTTCACATGAAAGATAGTGGGATACTACCCACACTGAGACACTATCATGTGATGTGATCTAAAACCATGAGGGTGAGTTAGTTACACTTAAAGAGGATAATTTCTTAGTGAGGTGGATGAGTTCCTTTGAATTGTATGTTCAAGGTTATTTTTCTATACTAAGGTGTAAGACTGATCCCTTATTGTGGTGAGAAGGAGGGAAATAGACTTGATAGCTTCTAGCATTAGGAGCTTGTGGATCATTGGCTTCTAGTGTGGTTCAGGGTACGGCATGTGTCTCCACTACTCAATATACACTTCTAGCACAATTCATAAACCATATTTATGTAGTTGTAGACCCTATTATAGAACTTTAGATACAATTAGATTCAATTATGCTTGACCCTCATACTAGAGGCTGCTATATATAGAATCATTGATGACCTATTTTTTTCAATGGTGTAACAGGAATCCACGAGGGGAGATAGATCCATGCATGAAAATTTTATATTGCGATAGTGGAACCCTATGTTATTTCCTCAGTATTAAATAGTTTTCTATGTAAGAGTTTACAACCAATTCCTCATCAGTGGTATATTATTACCATTGGAGTACCAGATTATATGAGATTTTAATATTTTATGATGGCGTAGGAGTATTAGGGAATCCTTCACTTGGAGGATATAGGTTTACCTCACCAATTGAGTGTTTATTTTCTGCATGAACATGCACCAAGGATAAACCTATATATGTCCTAGCTTATCGGATGACCTAGTGTAGCTATGAGAGGTGGAGGTGTAGTTAAGGATTCTTTAGTGTTGTGGATTTGTGAGACCCGTTGTGCTTTCTTGGGCATTCATTTTTTTCCCTAATAGGATGATAAGATATCGAGGTCTAGTGTGGATTGGTGTTGATAGATCCATGTCACTATCTGGGAAGATTATCCACCCTTGATAATAAATTACCTCTTCACCTAGTGGATGGAGGAGAAGTGGAACTCCAATTTTTACCTCAAGATGGGTTATCACCTGATCCAGGCTTGAGAGGTGGATGTTCTGAGTGTGGATTCTTGGAGCCACTACAGTTGCATTGATTTCTTGGTGATACCATTTGAAATGTTGAATTATAAAGAAGAGCTAACAAGGATTGTGATCCAGATCCTTATCTTTTCATGGATCTGTTTGCAAGAGACTTCTATGATGGTACCCTCATTTCCTTTGTGTTAGAGTCGGAGCGTGGGAGACACATGGGGATGGTGTAAGATGTTCTGTGGGAGGGAAATTCGTATGACAGATATTTTGGAGTCAATTCTATATTCAAAGTCACACACCATAGGATATTTATTATCAGACATGGGAGTGTCATTGAACATTTTATAGGTTTAGGGGATGTGATCTTGAGGTCCACCTATGGCATGGTCATGGAAATAGATGATCACATTGAGGGTTTCTATCCGCTATTGTCAAGTGAAATGAGGGAGTAGTTGACCTCTTTGCTATTATACTCGGTGATTGGTGTTCTCCATATTACCTAAAGGAGGAGGGATGTGCATGACTCATTGTACAATACCATCCTGGGTAAGCTAATCTATGAGTGTGGAGTTAATTTTTTTTTCAAATATTAAGCGGAGTTGACAACTGGAAGAGAATGTCACTTCATAGGAAAGTGTTTTCCTTGGGTGCATGTATTATTGGTAGCAAATGAAACTCTCAGGGGAGTTTATGGTAGTGGGAGACCCAATTGAGGGCTCAGTATCCCCACTTATTTCCTTATATTGTGCTTTTTGGTGATAATAATATTTAAAGAAGGGAATAATTTAGAGGCCTTGGTTTTTCCATGTAAGACATTAGAATATTATTTGTAATATTTTCAGAGGCAGGCACTGTGAAGAAACATGATTATAAGGCCCAGTGAGCCAGGAATTAATTTTATATAATTATTATAAATATTTTGTATCACATGCATGTATAATTCCTAAAAAATTGGAATAAATACCCAATGGAGTCTCAGATAATCAATTAGAGACCCAGGTTGAATTCAGAGTGCAGATTTTACCCTACGAATGACCTAATGTTGGTTGACAAGGGATGTATGGTAGATATAGCTATTGGTAGATCCATTTAATTAAAAATAAATAAATAATCACTTTTTTTTAATCAAATGACCAAAACCATTTTCATCTATAAATGATAAAATATGATGAATCTTTAGGGTTATCCGCATAACCTTTAAATCTTTGAGAAGATATTGTACTAGTTCATTATTGGCAGATCTGGATCAATGAACGATGGATGATTAGATTGAAGATAATCATTGGATGAAAGATGAACATAGTGGGATCCATACCTTCATCGATAGAAGATGAAATATTCAACAATGAGAAATTCATAATTGAGGTAGGATAATTAATTTGTTGTTTTCATCCATTTTATTAAAAGATTGATCATGGATTTTATCTTATTTTTACCTATGATATTTTTTCTTCACATGAACCCCTCAATTTATTGATTATATTGATCTTTTATAATTATTTTCTTGTTGAATATTTTTTCAACATGTTTATATACTCATAGGACAATTACATTTGGCCAATGATGGTTCACATTGTTCATGTTTTATTCCCCTCTCTGTTTGTTGCATTATTCACTGTTGGACAATGAGGCCACATTTAGACTTTTCCAGGTTGAGTTTAATCATGGGCAAACCCACGAATTCATTGTGGTAGCAATAAAAACACATGGATTGATGATTTTTTTGTATGGTTTGATAATGAACATGGTATTGTATTGGGGATATATCAGATCAGTACCATAGTATAAAGTTTTTGGTTGAGGATGTGATCGAGTATCATCAAGGAGGGTGGTTGATCAAAGGTGGTATGAGATCAGATTGAGGTTCTTTATTTTCCTGTTTGATGCATAGTGATGACATGTAGTGTGATAAGATTGGTTATGAGTATACGCTGTGTGCAGGGTCTCATGGAAAAGGCTACTCAACATAGACATTATGGTGGCTGGACATGGATCTCAGATGATGGGTCAGACATGGTAAACACGTCGGGTGTTGTTACTATTTTAATAATAATTATAGCATTTTAAAAAATGTCTTTGGTTAAAAAAAATTAAATGGATATAATTTAATAAAGGAAATGATCCATGACTAGGGGCCTTATTAGCTATAGATAATGGGAAGACATGACATATAAATATAATTTATAATAAAAATAATAAAATGAGTTATTTTTTATTAAATATAAATAATTTTTAAAATATTTTGTCGAGGAAGATAGGGGAATGATATCTTCATGATGAGGGGTACATATATGAAACATTTAATTTATAAAACATCTACCTAAATAATAATAATAATATTTTTATTATAATAAATAGAGAGGAGGGACTTCGGGGGGGGGGGGGGGATAGGAAAGTTCATACATGTTGGAGTTTGAGTTTATAAATCCTTTAGATTTTTTTAAAAGATATTAATAATATATATTATTATTATTATTATCATTATATGTGGAATAACCCACAATTTTGGTGTAAATTCATCATAAGACATCATATTGGTGAGATGTATTTGGAATCCAAACCCTGAAACTGAGGTATATGTTTCAAGACCAATATTGGGTACTATTTTTGGACTCACCCTAGCCCCAAGAAATGTTGTTCAAGCGTGGTGCAATGAAATGCAATTTTTTTCACCGATTGTCTGATTTGGTAAATTGAATATCCTATAAAAGGTTTTCTTCCATGAGGATCGCAACATTGTGATCCAATTTTCTATTCATGGTTGTTTTTATGACATATCGGTGGGGAAAAATTTAGGCCCACAGACCAATGGAGAGTATCATGTGTTCATCAATATTTTGGTGAGAAACTCCATGTACTGTGAGAGTACATGAGCATGCTGAAGGTTAAATAAGAACAAACTAATACCCAGGCATATATAGGTACACAACCAAGTGATGAGGTGGATTGAAATTCCATCTAGACCACATACACTTTGTGTAATCCTTATGAACATCATACCTCACGTATCTACTTTGTTTGGACAAGGATTTTGGAATGTGAGTAACATATCTTGAGTATGTATTAGTGTAAAAAGAGATTTTGGACTTCATAGTGGATATTGAGATATGATATGAAGTGTTCTAAGTGTGAAACTTTATTAGGAGGTGCTCGATGATGATAGTGACTGGGAATGATCATCAGAGAGAAGTTAGGGTTGGAAATCCGTCTATCATACTAGGACATGGGTTCCCCATAGACCACTATACATAGAGTGGAACCCTCATGGCATATGTAAGTGACTATCCTATATCCAAAGAGTAGACGATCCTTCTCATAAAGGGAATGGGTCCTCTTTCCATGTATTGGAACCCTCCTGATATATTAGTGAACAGGTCCTCTGCTTACGGAGTGGAACCCTCATATTGTATCAGGGCATGGGTATTCTATCCACAGAGTGGTACCCTCCTACTAGGATAGAGGACATGTCCTATATCCATATAGTGGAACCCTCCTAAAATATCAGAGCATGGTAAAATTATCCATAGAGTGGAAAACTAATTCTGTATTAGGGAATAGGTCCTATAAATTCTAAGTGGAACCCTCCTGTTATATTAAGGAATGGTTCATATACCAACTAAATGGGACCCTCTTGTTATACTAGGGAATGGGTTATCTACTTAGATATTGTTCCCCCATTATTGTAAGACATAGTAGAATGCTATGGGTCTTTCATAGTGTTACTTCTTGGGATAGGCATGCGCGAAGCTGGGAATCAATGCTGGACTACTAGAACTATTGAATGACTCGTTGTTCTTAGATGATATGTGGAGATGGAGACCCCCTTTATCTCTAGTTTAGGCCTCTTTTTGAGCATATTTGGGTTTTTTATTATGGTTTTTTCTCATATACTGAGTCAAACACCTTTTTGTGACGATATAACTACTTATATAGTGTCTTATACAGCTCCTAATTTGGTTCTTGGGGAATCCTACTATGTATGTTTATACTCACCTCTGCATGGGAGTTTCCTACACATGTCATGTCTTATGAAGATGACGAATACGTAGATAGTGATTTTAGAGAAGCATAGGGACACCCAGGTGTACTTGGACACATATGGTGGTCGGGGATGGGATATTTAAATTTTTTCTCTCTCAGTATTTACTTTTTCATTTACTTTTACACTAGGACTTCTTTTCGGGTTGGGAGTATTATTTCCCCTTTACATTTAAAATTATGCTATCATACACTGTATTTCCTATAGGTTATTACATGAATTAAATTTAATATATATGTTGCCATATTTTAAAGACATTCCTCTACACATTATTATGAAGATGATTGGGTGTGTGTATACATGTACTCTAGTAAAAATCCACCCATTTTATTTATTCCATTCAGTGTTGGTCACCAGCACCTGACCTATAGTGGTAGGCTTAAGGAAGTTTTGAATCAACATTCTACTGGACAGGTGGGCCTAGGTGGACTGGGTTAAGATAGTATACGTTTTTTAAGCATTATTTATTCGAAAGTAGGCATGAAACTTTAACTAGAAGTGTTTTTAGATCATTTTAATTAGTTCATGGTTCATATGTATGGGTAGTAAATTGATTGGAACAAATTTTATGAATCATAGGGTAAATAATGACGGTATATTAGGGATGGTATTACTAGTGAATGACTTACACATAGTTATAGGAAACCGTTAAACAAACATAAAGACGGGTTTATGGTTTTGATATTGAGTTTAGCATGAATATATAATGGTTTAAAAAATAGTGTGATGTCTCTATGATAACCATGCGAGGAAATTTTTATGTAATAGTATGATCCCCATAGTTGGAACATAATTATAATTCTAGAGTTTCCATATTGATTTATCTACCTAGGTAACATTAATATGTTCAAATTATTCATTATTGCCCTCACATTTTTATATATTTATCCTATTTTCATCCCCATATTGTTATCTAAAGTAGAGTTCTCATGGAGAATCTAACTCTATTATTCCTTCATCTATCTACGGGATTGTTTATTATGATTTCATGTGTGTAAGAACTTATTTAATTCCCCTTCCCTATTATCTCTCCTTACCTTTACCTCCATTTTAGTTTTACTCTCATCCATAAACACTAACCAGTATTAGGGATAATTTTATTATTCAAAATGGTGATAATGATAGTTATTTGTAATTTATAAGGTTGATTATTATGTGTCTATCTCTGTTATGAAGTCGTTGTATAAGGTGGATTATTTTAAATTAATTCTACATCAATGAGGTAGTTTCTTCTTTATATATCCATTTTAATACATATTATATATTACAAGAGTGTTTTAAAAATGATTCTTTATTGAATTATATGACTTGGAAATACCCTTGTTTGGTCATAAATGGTTTTCAAATGGTTCAATCACTTAAAATGGACATATTTTATATTACAAGTGTTTATTAGAAATTTGAATATTCATTTATAAAGAGTTTTAATTTTTTCTGGGCATGTTTGATTCCTATTAAATTTTTGATATGTTTTTTATTTTTTTGAAGTCAATTTCCATGAAATAATGTATGGTGTGAATTCAATATTTGAAACTGTTTTGAGGATGTGGGAAAGTTTAATGGATTGAGATGATTTAATAAATTGGATTGAGGTTTTGTGAAATGATTCTTGACACTGATTTATTTCTAGAAAAATGGGTTTATCATAATAAAAGGTTATTTATTGAAATTGAATTGATATAATACTATGATTTCATATATGGCATATCAAATAGAATTCACATAGTTTTTGAAATATTTTTTTCATATATTTTTAAACTGACTTGGATTTCTATGCTACTTTTTCAATGCCTAGATATCATTTTAAATGAGATTTTTTTGTAAAATAAATGAGAAACACATTTGATCCATCTGTGATAGTGTTTCCTATTATATCTTGTGACTACCTTAGGGAATGTGTTGTATTGTTGTATCATATTGTGTAAAAATTATTAATGTATGTGAAAGGTTTTGTTTCTCTCATGTATTTTGATGGAGAGGTGAGGTTTAATTTAAGATGCTTTAAATTGTTTTTATGTAAATATCGATTGTTAATTTTTTTTTTCACCTCCATTGTTTGATATTTTATGGGAGTACTAGGTAGATGGTATATGAATTGAATGATTTAATTCCCATTGGTAAAATTTGTATTAGATAGTGACTATTTTTCATGCTAAACTAAGATAGAAACTCCGATATGGGAAGGACTAGTAGTGGCTTGATATAATGGTGCGCTCAAGGGAGGTTTTACTCTTTCTTACTTACATTTCATGATGAAGTATGTGGATTGGTTCCTCAATGTCAACCTAATTTCTCAATAAGTAGTTCTGGATGTTATTGATTCAAATAAAGGATATTGTTTATGATTCCTAGGTTGATTTCAGGGAAATTTATAGGATTCAATTTCTTTCTTTGTTTATATTCCCCTAGTTTTCTTCATTATGTTGATCGATTTTCTAGATGTTCTCTTTAATATGTTTCATTGATAACATTGATCCAATTTATGATTGGGTATCATCAAGAGTGTTTTATTTCACTTTTAAACTGATTTGTTTTAGAAAATTGATTGAAAATAGTTTTAAAAAAGTGAAATTGTTTGGTTATTTCAAAAATGGGGTTTGAGGAATAAACATGATGCTTTTTATTAAAATAGATATTTTCAGAAAATGTTTATAAAGAGTTATTAATAATTATTTTCATTATTTTATATGATTGTTTTGGACTATTATCCAAAGTTTGAAATTACCATGTAAATGTTTTATCCATCCATGATTATTTAAGAGGGAATTTTGTTTGGAAATGTGATGGTTGCAAGTTATTTGATTCATTTATAAATAATTTTTCAAAATATATTTTTATATTATTTTCAAACTATAAAATTAAGAACATTATTAAAAAAGGGTTAATAAAGAATTCATGTTGACATTATCTTAGGAATGTTTTAATCACACCCAGTATATGGATGATTGCTCGGGTGTGTATATAGATCTTACGTTTCCTTTTCCAGTTCCCAATTATGTCATATTTTTAAGTTCTTGTGTTGGACCATAGTTAGATAAGTGGGATGCTACATGTTATTGGTGGCCAATAATAGTGAAATTGTATATTTTTAGTTTTCATTTAATTTTATCATTTTAGAATGCTTCATCATAATTTCAGCAAGGGATGATAATTTATACTTTATTTAATAATATATTTATTTAAATTTTTATCCGACTATAGACATTTATTTATTGTCTCTTGTTTGGATTGTTTATTTAACTTCTCAGTTCTCATAAACAAGAGAATTTAATCTTATATATGAATTGGTAAATATTTTTTTGTTTTCCCTTATATCTGAATTGAAATTTATGTTTCAAAGATACAAGTAGATTTAATTTGGAATGAAGTCGGAGAATAATTCTCATATAAAAAACTAATTGTTTTAGAATCATGTGTGTATTTATGTTCCTTATGTAACAAATGCGGTCATTGATTGTTAGTGTGTTGTCAAGGGATCAAGTTCAGTCAACAGAAGATAGACATAGTACTGGAGTCGGGTCCTGGTGTGCCCAGGTACAATGGACCAAAGCAACAGGTTTAGTTTGATGGTTTGTGGGACTGAAGAATCCTTAATACACAGTCTTCTTTATCTATGTAGGAAACACCCTAGGTGGTTGTTGGTGGAGAATTCAAAGATTCTCTCCCTTTGGAAAATTTATTCCCTATGAATATTGATATGGAAGTTGTAGAAGTCTATATAAGACTGTAGCATGACCTGGTTGAGAAAAATATTGAAGTGCAAGGATCATCTAGGTCAGGTAACTTTTATGGGGCATGTAATTAAGAAATGTTTTAATATATAAAAAATAATTTAATGGTTTCTTTATATGTTGAAACAGTTTGGTTAGGAAATGGAAGCATCGGAAGAGAGGGGTCACTGGAGACAGCGCTTGGGAAATATGGTCATGAAAAAATGTCTCATGAGGTAAGGGAGGGTGGTGAAAATTATGGCATGGTTTAGGAGTTATATACAATAGAGGGTGGGTTGATGAATAATATATTCTCCAAGAGGGAGGTTCCAGCTATTAATCTAGACAACCGATTCAGAGGTTTGGTGGGTGAAGGGTTGGATGAGGATCATGAATAACATATTGTGAATTCCAGAGGAACTTTCCCTCACTACTTACCCTTCAATACAAATACCCAAGTAATTAACCATATCTATCTATATAAAAGACAACATATAATATATATTTACCCATAACTATGGGTAATTAGGGATAGATCTTTGTATAACTTATCTACAACCTCTAACCATATATGTGGGTGAGAATGGTATGGTAACTATTATCTCACAAAAAATATACATGAAAGGTGATTGTGAGGGAATGAATTTTAATATAAAGATTCCATTAATTTCCTTATTCCATAGGCTATATCACACCACATTTTAAATAATAACACTTAATAATCAAAACATTAATAATCCAGATTCCTCTTAAAAGTCACACATGTCTTCTCGTGTAGAAATGCAAATCTTTTACATCATTGTCAAAGGATTATGACCTTCCAAACTCAAACAATTATAATTGTAACTCAACTATAGTTTAATATTAGTTGAAAAATTATTTATCTTGTCACATCAGAAAACATATGATATCATTTCCCAAAATATAATTTATATTTTTATTATATGATGTGACCCAATATTCTACCACGATATTACCCAATTGATTCAAATATTATCTAAATAATTGTCAAACAATTTAACCACATCATACATTAATTTTAATTTAAACATTTATCATTAGATGCATCCAATTATTTCGTTACTAAAACCCATTAGTTATGAAATAACCATTTATCAATGTTCTATAATTATTTTATTCCTATTTCTGAATTAAACAATTACCTATAATAAGCACTATTTAAAATTCAACCTACATATCCACATTTTATATTTTTATTTAATATTATATGTTGATAAAATTTAATTAATTTGTATCATTTCATTTACAAAGTTAAATTTATTCCTGAAAAAATACTTAATACAATCACAAATTCTCCTCAGAAATAACTTTTATGTAAATTTCTAGCATGCAAATACAAAAATTTATTTGGCATTATAATAATGCACATTTTCATTATAAATGAAAATGTAATTTGTCAAACATTAATTTTATCATTGACACCATAACCATTATTATAATACCATAATTTAAAATTCATTCATCCAAAATAAATTTGACAATCTACTTCGATATTTTCATCTATCATCATGACGAAGACATAGGCATGAGGAAAACCTGGTGATGCAGACAGTATGATGCATACATAAAGCTGCATTGGGCTTTTAGGCCGGTTTGTGGGCCTTAGGGAAATATAATGGGCTTTATGACCACTGGGCCTTCGGTCTATGTATTGAATAAAATAAGGTTTTATGGATGAGATATCCCTTGGAGAGGGGGGCTATGGCCCACCTTTCTGACATGTGTGTGTGATGTACACATTTAATGTAATTGTACCCCCCAAAAGAAAATAAATATTATAAGACTCCACTTCAAAACATAGTCTTGAAATTAGAAATGTAGATTAATCTCATTTATCTTTGGATAAGTGAATTATCTAATTTATTATTCCAATCTCTTCATAAAATCCATTAACATCTTATTAGATATTATTATTATTATAAATAATAACATTTAAATCATTCAATAAAAATATATTATAATCCATGTCTAAAATTTAAATAATCAATGATTCCATTCAACACACTAAGTTACAAATTGGTTACTAATAGAAAATTTATGAATTTAACACATTGATTTATAATAATAAAATTTAGTAATATTTATAATAATAAATTCAATATTATGTTAAAAATTATTATCTGTATCTCTTCATCAAAAAACTCTATAATAAGTCAAAAATTTATTCTTAGGGTCAGGGATTCATAGAGAAGTTAGAAATAAATTAAAGTGACCAAATCCTTGTCTACACACACCCCATGCACATTTATATAATAAAAATATTACGGTACCATAAGTCACCCCCACAGGTATAGTACATGAACTTATGGTTTTTATTTACTCAATTTTTTCTGGGTCATTCAATATAAGGATTTAATTACCTTGGATTTTCTACATCAAACCCCAAGAAACATAGACCACAATTCACCCCCATTTAATCTATCATTTATATTTCCTTACACATGTAGATCATGTTGCATTGTAATCCTCCATTATTTCTCTTTGTGTAAAGATGGTTGTGTGAACCTCCATATAATCCTATGAGTGTACGGATACATGTTACCCCCCCAAAAACTATTTACTTATAGACTATAAGGCTAGGGTCCACACTATATCCATTAAATCATTTAATATGATGGTCATACAAGGTTGCACTACCATTATGTGATCGACACACATCCCAAACCTTCCTTGGGATTATATAGATATTTGATGGCTAGTTAATGAATTATAAAGTTATTGAGGTATCCCCATAGAAACAAAAATGGAAAATATTCACCATGACCACCCATGGTGGTTTGAGCACAATTGAGCTCCTCTGATAAACAAAAAAACTAAAAACAAATATTCTTCTCAATGATTTATTTCTAAATAGGCCTCAATTTCCCTTAATTAGTTGATTATATTTGAAAATATAGTTTATTTGGTGAAATTATCAAAAAAATCATGTACATTTAACAAAAAGTGTAACACCAATAAAACTAATATAAAAGAAGTTTGTTTCTTTAAAGTAGGTTGTTTATATAAAAATATTATATGTTTCTAGAGTCAATAGAATATAGAAGTTATTGATGAATAGAAAATATAACTATAAAAAGTTTCTCATAATTTCCTCAAATTTCATGTATTATATATTGATGAATACAAATAAATTAAATTCATCTTATTCCATAGAATAATGACTTAAATGGAATTATACTAGTCGATAAAATATGGTCAAAAAATTCATTTGGAAAATTTTGGATGCTTATAATTCTCAGTAAATTTTATTATAATACATTCATCAAGTAAATATGATTCTGAATCCATTGGATATATATTGAAATATCGAATAATAGACATGTATTTAGTAATATTTATAAAAAACATAAATTTGATGAAATATGTTTATGCTCATAAATTATGCATCATAATTAAGATAATATACACTTTCAATCACAATCTGACGATCACTAGTGATGATTCTAAATTTTTGTGGTTTTTATAATGGTAGATAAATTCCACCTATAACCACAATCCCTCATCCATAAATTTAAAAGTAAGAATATATTTTGAGGGTATAGATCAAGATATTTTAACAAATTGAGTTATTTATTTTCAAAAAGCCATTCAAAATGATCCTCAAATTCAACAAAATGATGTAATAACATCTAAAATTTATCAAAGTATTATCTAAAGGAAAAAAACCATTCCAAACCTGATGGTGATATTTTTGATAATGTGTTGTTTCATCAAAGTGGAATTTTCTATTTTACCCTTTTTAGTGAGAAATTAATATTTATTGATAAATCATCTTATAGAGAACAATTTAGCTGATAAAGTGAATTATTTTACAAAGAAATGTGCTACTAAATCCAATGAAACTAAAATTGATTCTAAATGATATTAGTGGTAAAATTAATTATCATGAGAAAACCCATATAGATACAAAATTATAGTTAAATTTTTTGGGAATGATAATAGGGATAATTAGGTTGTTTTACAACTATAAAACAGTTCTCTAGAAAACTTAAAGACCATCACTCTGTTAAAAAGAAAAATGATCAATGTCTCATGACTTTGTATAAATAATAATTCAAGTAACTTCCCATGTCCAAGGAATGTGAGATATATGATCATATAAATCATGATTAATGTACAATACATATATAACTAGAACAACCCATGGCTGAGAGGTTCATTCAACCGTCCCATTTAAATGATAAAAAAATTAGTCACACTCACCATCAATTACAATAGTCCTAGATAATTTATTTTAAATAATATCTACCTTATAGAGCACCTAAATGTATATACACTAAGTAAATATATTGTTATAATATTAAATCTCATGTTACATTTCCCTATGGTGAGATATATGATCCTTATTAACCATGAAATCAAGATAATATCCCTAAAAGATCTTTATCTTCACTGTATATGTTTTAATATAAAATTTCCCATAATCAATAGAAAATAAATTTTTTTCAATGCTAACAAAATTCTAGTTCTATCTTCTGAGAAATTATCTGATAAATTGCACTTTTTCAAAAAAGATACAAAAAATTCTCCCAACAAAGTGGCTGACAACTATATTTTTCTCCATGTAATAGAGTCATAAATAATGGAATTTAATTATATATTAATTTCTAGATTAGTTGAAAATATAGATGATCTTCATATATCGATCTGCATTCTCCCTTTTAAAAAATTTATTATAGTTTAGTTTTTCATGAATTTGGAACTCATATAATGTAACTCTCCATGTGTAATGACTTTGGTTATTGAGTGAGGTAAATTGAGTCAAGGTTTGGACTAAATATGTGTATCTATTTAGGTAAAAGTTATTAGATAGTTTATAAAATGAATGGGGGTTATTTTCATGAATTGGGCCTAGATGTTAGGCTATGTCATTAGTATATAGATGAAAATTGATACCTGATTGCTGAATAATGGGTTTTAGCTATTTTTGACTAGCCAAGAACAATGTATCATTAAGAGGGGGAGGGTGTGATTTAGTGATACCTTCTTATTTTACAATTCATTTCTTTAGAAATAAAATTCACCTCTTGTTAAATATTTATCACTTTTCTAAAAATAAAAAAATCAAACATTAATAGAATCAAATGTATTTACAAGGTTCACTATCAACAATAGTAGCTATGTCCTTGGCATGGTTTAGACCCAATCCAATACAACACAATTTATTAGAAAACAATCCTTTTGCATGGATACAACAACCAGGATATACCCCTACACTTGTGTAGCACTATGATCGATACAATAGTTCATGATCTTCTTCTAGAACAAATGATATAAAACAAATTTGTGTAACAATTTAAGAAAACTTCAAAAGATGGTTCAAAACATTTTACTATAATGCATTATCATCTTCCATTTGATTAGCTTAAAAAAATATTCTCTTTCATACCTAGAAACAGGTCGAAACAACATTATTGGACCTTTTTTTAAGAAAACTCAGTCTATTGGCCAAGTTTGAATCTCTAGCTAGATTCTTTAGTTAGGAAATTGGATAAGAATTAGCATTGTGGAAATAATTCTGAACCACTTATTCTTTCTCTAGAAACCTATGTCTGATGGTTCTATCTGATTCGGTAACCTATGGTCACTATATTTCCTTATTCTTCTTATATCGAGAAACTTTCTAAGGAAAAAATAGTATAGAAAATTTTTCACTCTAAAAATACAACACATTTCCCCTCTTGCTTCACACATGAACAATACTACTTATTCCAAAAGTACAATGTACTTCCTATTATTTATAGGTGTGTCATTAGTGGAATGAGTTCTAAACTAATTACAGTTTTTTGCTCAGTGAAATTTCCCAAACTCCAAATTTCATTGACATTTCCACTTCATATTTTACTTCTTTATCACTTCTTAACTCTTCTTGATTTTTCTTGAACATTCTCAAATATTCTCATAACTTCATCTTGAAGTTGTATTTCTAAATATTCATCATTCTGATACCATGTTCATTCCAATTTTTTTCATTAGGATGAAAAAATATGAAAAAATGAATAATTATCATTATGATGGAACATGTTAAAACTACAAACCTTATCATAAAAATGCAAAGTATCAACTGAAAAAACACGTAATAAAACTATGAAAAAAATATTCCATAAACATGGTTACAACTTTGATATACTTATATTACTTTTCATAAACATCATCAAAACATCTAATGATATCATAAATTCTTGATAACAATTTTGTAATAGCTTTAATACCACCTTTGAAAAACACTTCCACAAAACTGTTCAAATATTTATTCTTTATTTCATTTTCTCAAACCAATTATCCTCCAATTGATGAAATCCATCATCTGATGACTTTATTCGTGTTATCCTGGGTCTGAAGGATCAATATATATCTCCTTCTAATGGACCTATGTCAACCATTATTCAATAAATCAATATCAATTCTAGTATAATGTATTGTGAACTACTTGAAAAAAATCAATACTTCTCTAGATTTTAACCCAATTGAATATAGTCAACATAGTTATTTCTCTCTTGATCCATTATATGGAAATTTTTATTTCAAGGAAAATGGTTGACTACTTTGTTAAAATTCATATGACTGAACAGCCTCTAAACATTCTTTGTTTTATTAGTCCTAACAATCTCCACAAACATATATACATCATATAATATATCTACCTCTGATGTATTGTTAGATCAGTTGTTCAGAAACATAATCCTCTACAGGTTTTCTTTATATACAAACTTATTCTTGTGATCATGAAATCATCATGAATTTGAGAACATTTAATATTTTCATAGCATCTTCTGATAAACATATGATATTATTATGACTTCCTAGTATTCCAAAATGAACTTGGTTTCAAACCAGTACTCAAATTGATTAGAAAACCATTTCTCCCTTTCATTCACAAAGCTTAGATCACAAGTATATTATATTACTTATGATTTATGAGAAATAGAATATTAGAAAAGCATATCCATATTTAATATAAATTCAATTAGACTCTAATAAGTTTCCTTACATTGATCAAAACTTTCATTCTGGACCTACGGTGAGTCTTAAAGGAATCTTTAGTCACAAAACATTTTCAGAACAGAAAACTAAAATCAAGATATTTTATTTCACAAACATGTATCCAATCAATTGATTAAAAAAATAAATCAATATGATCATACATAATTATATATTAATTTTATTTATTTTTATGAAAACAAAATAATAATCAATAAGCACAAACTTCTTTCATTTGAAATCCATTTCTGCCAACTTAGTCCCAACAATCTCCCCCAATGGAATTTCTATCTTACGAGGTTCATAAATAACTTAACATTGTATCCTCAAGAAATGTATTTATTATCAACAATTCAAATACTATGTGATCTAAATGATTGTTGGAAACGAAGAATCATTGATAGAAAAACCATATTGTCAAAACTTAGTGACTCATGATTCTTCTTCACCATTCTAAAATTCCTTCCCATATTTCTTTACATCTTGTTTTAATTCTGTCACTTCCCTCTAAACCTATGTTTCCAACAACCACTCCAAAAATCTATTAGGAAATTTCACACACTTACATATTGAGTTCATAACATACCCGCAACTACCCCAATATACATGATTCCTTAAAAGGTTTAGAACATATCAATGGATATATTTATGAAACAATTATCCCCCTTTACAACATTATCTAAATAATAGATGATAGAAGGGATAGAAACACATACCTAAACCTTGGTGAGAAATAGGTCAGAGTTCCATGTCCATCCTTAGCTAGAAAAATAATTCCTTCAGTAATGATTTTTTTAATATTTCATCAACTTGTTCTGATGCAAGAACATACTCCATCTTGAGTTCATTATTCTGCACAAACTCTTTGATGATGTGATATTTGATATCAATGTGTTTTTAATAATAGTGTTGTACTGGGTTACTTGTATGGATAATGGAACTATATTTATCATAACCCAAGAGAAAGGGTAACTTCACTTCAGTAAGCATGTCTTCTAACTAATTATTCATCCACATCAGTGTTGTGGAATCTTGAGTGGTGACAACGTACCCAACATCAGTTGTTTTAAGAGTTACTGATTTTTTTCTCTGTATGCCTACTTATACAACATATATACACAAATAAAACTCCACCAAATGTGGATCTTCTGTCATCAATACTTCCTTCCCTATAAACATATCTATAGGAAAACAATCAATTCTTTCTAAGATATCATACATTATTCAGAAATCTTTTGTTCCTTTGATATATCTAAGAAATTTTTTCCCAGTAAATAGATTTGACTCTTTTAGAGTGCTTTTGAATATTTTTCATAAGGTAATAACATAAACAATATATGGTCTTGAGTCAGATGAACACAATAATAATCCAATTAGATTTTGAAACTCATAGATTCAACCTATTTTCCTTATACATCATTATTCTACTTGGTTCCCACTCTAATTTGTGTGGTAACAAGTTGTGAATTTTCCATTCCAAACTTCTTAATAATTTCCTTAACATGCCTTTAATGAGAAATAAATATGTGTTTATTCATTTGTAATATTTATAACCCAATAAATTATTTCATTTCACCCAAAACAGAAATTTTGAAAAATTTCGTTTTCTCTTCAGTGATCCATTAACAAGTTCTTTCAACATTTCTATAAAATATAATGTCATAATCATATAAAATAACTATAAGTGAAATATCCTGAGTTTATTTTATGTACATATTAATATAAACCTTTTCTTTCATAATTTTGTAATTCCATAAATAGGTATACAATTTTTTGTAACCAGACCTTAGAGCTTCCTTTAAACAATTTAAGTGTTTCTATAATTCTCACACATAGATTTCATCATTACCTACCAAAAATTCACATGGTTCTTAAATATAAAATTCATCATCATTTTCACCATTAAAAAATAATAATTTTACATCCATGTAATTTTTTTTTCCAGCTCCACTATTTAGCAATAGAAATAATGATTCTAATTATCTCCAACCTTTCTATTGAAGAAAATGTTTCATAAAAAACAATACCTTAAATTTGTGAGTATCCTTTTCACACTAGTATTGATTTGTTTCTTATCAATTCACCATATTAATTAAACTTGTTCTATAACACCCACTTTATACCAATAAATTTTTGTCATTTTGATTAGGTATGATTTCCTACGTATTATAATTTTCAATCTGATCCAAATCATAATTCATAACCTAGATCCCTTCTACATTCTCAATGTCTTCTCTAACATATTTTAGCTACAATTTTGAATAAATAGAAGTTTGTGTAATAAAATATGATGTTATCATTGTTTTAACCTTTTAATTTTTATCACAATTTTTTTTGAGCTCCAACTTTCTTCCTCATCCTATGATGAGATTATCAAAATTATTCCTCATCGCTTGAAATAACTGATTCAAATTTTTATTCTTATATAGGATTAAAATTGTTTGAATATATATCAGATATTTTAATATATATTATTTAATCCTCTTCACCTTATACATCATTATGTGTTGTGGAAACTCTTTCCTCATATTTTGAAGAAATTTCACATCAACAGAATCTAATAATATTCTAGTCACTTTTTTTGAAACATATACATCCTCTTCCAACTGAAGCATAGCTATGAAGGATTCCATATCCACCACTATCATGATACATTCCAAGGTTTCCACCTTTTTTATTTATGATTAAAGGACTCCCAGGAACTCTTAAGTGTTTCAAACTCATAATTTTGTCATAAAAAATTTCTTAGGGAGTCATATCAGAAGTTCTCCTATAGAAACACTATTTTTGAATATAAAATGTTGTTCTCATGGATTTCCTCTATAAGTAATGAGAACTACCTTCTTCAAGTTACATTTCATGACCCTTTTCAATCAATATTCTATTATTTCTTTTATAAACACCATTTTATTATGGTGTGTATGGTATACCAAACTCATGCAGAATTCTATTTTTTTGAAGATATTTGTCAAAATATTCATTATATTATTCAAAACCATTATCTGTTATCAACTTATTCATATAATACACAAATTACTTCTCATATTTTCTTATAAAACTTTTAAACATATTCATAGAATCTAACTTGTGTTTTATATGATTAACAGTATAATGAGAATAAACTAATCAATAAAAGAAATGATGTACTAATCTCGATGAGTTGAGTTTTCTCTACTAGAACCATAATTATTTTAGTTGATAAGTTATATGGGTTGAGTTGAATGAATATAATCATTCTTATGAACTAAGTTCATTATCTTCCCTTTCAAACAAATAAAACAACACCAATATATTCTTTTTGAGATATCAAAAACACCATGGACACAATCTCGCTTTGATAACATTATCAAGTTTATCTGTCACATATTTCTCAATATTTTATTCCACAAATTATTTTCTTTCACCATGCTTATGTAACATGAGTTTTGAAAATCACAATCTTGGAATAAGTCTTCTTTAATGTATTGTACTCTTAAAAAAACTTTTCCATCTTCATATATTTTCACAATAGAACCATATTTATCTAAAAAACATTATTTCCTTCACCAAAAAGTTGTGAAACACATAAAATGTTTTGTTTTAGATCATTTACAAACAACTCTTTCTTAGATTTTATCTTTTCTTCTCAAATGATGGAAGATCTAGAACATATGATTTTGAGGGATTCATCATTTCCAAATGTCACTATACTTTTTTTAAATATTTCTCATTATTTAAAGATTTCAAATCACCTATATAATGAGATAAACACCCACTATCCATGATCCAAGGTCATTATCCTTTTGTAGCTTTATGAGTGGTTTCTATAACAAGATCAATTTGTTTCCCTTTATCTTTCTTCATAGTTGTCTTCTGAGAATGGTTAAAAACATGTTTTTGTGAAGGAAATAGAAAGATACATTCTTTTTAACATGTCCATATTGTTAAAATATTTCAAAAATAGTTTCCAATGGCTGGAATCAATATTTTACTTTCATACCAACCTTTTCAGTTTTCTCCAAAACAACTTTCTTAGATTTATTCCATTAAGAGGATTGAACCCCACTTGATATTTTCTGTCTATAAATCATGGAATATTTTTAATGTTGTTGATTAAACCAAAAAATATTTTTTTATTCAAAAATCCATCATAATACCAAAAAATAACCATAGAAGTAATACTTTCCTCTATAACTTCACTACTTTCTGGAGTTGTGAGTATGTCTCTAAGAAAACACCTTATCTTTTTCATCATTAATTTTTTTTACCAAAAACAATTTTGTTGTCATTTGTAATCTTCTTCTTCAACATAGATTTCATTATATACTTTTTAGAATAAGAAGTAGTCGAATCTTTTTTGGACATAGATTTTTTATAAAATTCTAACTTCTCCACTATTTTGGTTTTGTATACATACATAAATTTACCATATTTCTTCTTCTTAAAAACATATTTGAAATTATTTTTTTCCATTAAAGATAACTTTTATTGATCTTTATCTAGTTCACCCTTTCCAGAAATCTCATCCATTTCAGAGATAGAATTATTAAAACATCTAGTTCCCTGCTTAGTTATAGATATTTTTGTTGATCATGTTCCAACTCTTCTTCCTTTTATTTTATCTTTACATAAATATGTTTATTTATATTCTTTTATTTATCAATATAATTATTCATACAATAAACTTATTCAAATAAAATAACTTTATATTTAGGAGAACATTCTTGAATTATTATAGTAGGACATTCCTTCCATGACTTCTTGATTTCTTTTTCAACTCATGCAATGTTCCTTAGAAATTATTTCAATTCTACCTTAATGTAAAACTCCAGCTCAGTCTATTCCTCTAAAAAAATAATAATTATAAACACTTCATCATTAAGTATTGTAATGGAATTATTTTATTTAGTAACATCAATGATGTTTTTTGGATTCATCTTCACTGTTATCATCTTCATAATCTATAGATAAAAAACTTCTACATTTTGATTTTGAGAAAATTATTTCTTTTCCCTTAAAATAATAATTTTTTTATTTTCACCTAATTTCATCAAAGATTTTCTTGACCATGTATCATCTTCTTCACTACTTACTTCATTCTGTCATTGAGAAATATTAGAAGAAATGTGACCAATGACTCTATATTCAAAAAATTTCAATGGAAGTTTAACTTGATACATTCATGAACCTCTTATATCATTTTTAGAAAAAAATTATTAGAATTCATCAATATTGATACAAACCACATTTTCAAATTTAGAGTTAGCAACTTATTATTATTCAAGAATATTCTTATAATTTCCTTTCTTATCATCCATAATGAAAATTTACCAATCAACTTTTGTTTATTCTTTTAATAACTTTTTCCCTTATCATTTCATAAGTGATGAGTGTACAATGAATCTCCTCTAGAGATAGTGTTTTAGGACATCTATCCTCCAAAGATGAAATTGTAGAATCAAACATAATAGGAAGAATTCTAAATATCTTTTAAAAAATAGTTGAGTATTCCAAAATTTCACGAAGACATCTATTGGTTATAACAATATCATTAACCCATGAAATGAAATCACCAATAGATTCAAAATAATCCATTTTATGGTCTTCATACATTAGCATCCAGATTTTTAGCTTTTCCTTCACCACCTTTTTATTTCTTTCATAAATGTTCATCATCTTTTCATAGATACCCTTAGTCATAGCAACTCCCTTCACTCTTAGAAACTCACTTTCAGAAAGTAATGAGAGTATCATTGCAAACCATTCCATCATTCTTAGGATTCATCTTTTCTACAGATGTGAGAGGAAAATTTTCATCAATAATAATAAATCCATTTATATCTTCTTTCATAGCATCAAACCCAAGATACATAAGATAAAACAACATTATATCATTCCATATATGATAGTTCCTTCCAAATAATATCAAGATCCACATACTATTCACATAATTTAGATTATCTGTCACAAATTATCTTTCAATCATCATTAAAGAGTAAATGAAGGGAACCTTAACTCTGATGCCAACAACTAGTTTGCAGTGAGGATCAATGTATCACTAATAGGTGGATGGGGTGAATCAGTGACTTATTTTTCTTTAAAGTTTCATTTTATTTTAAACTACATTCACCTCTTGTTAAATAATTATCACATGAATAAAAAAAATCACACATCCACAGGAACATAAGTATTTAAAAAATATACTACTCAATATGAGTATCTAAGTACTTATAATGATTTGGAAAAAATAAAATACAGAAAATTACACTGGAAAAAATCCCTTTGTATGGATACAACAGGTATGACATACCCTTATACTTGTGTAGCACCATGATCAATACAATAGTGAATCTAATTCTTATAGCATGAATGATGTAAAAAAAGTTTATGTAAAAAGGTAAGAAACCTTAACTAGTTGGTTCAAAACATGTTACTATGCCACTTTATAAACATCCATTCCAATGGATTTAAAACATAAATATTCACTTTACTACCTAGAACAAAGTAGAAATAACCTTTAAGGAATTTGTTAAGAAAAATCATCAGAATGACTCAGTATAATTCCCAAGTTTGATTCATCATACCGTAAAATAGATAAGAAATAAAACCATAGAAACAATTATGAAACACTTCTTCATTCCATGGAAACCTTCTTCAAGTGGATCCTTTTTATCTGGTATCCTCTAATTACTATCATTCCTTATTCTTATTCTATTCGTATAATGTCCTTAGGAAAATAATGTCTGTGAACTTATTCTCTATAAAACTATATCATTTTAACCTTCTCTCATCACACATGAATAATAAACCATAATAAAAAAGTATAATGTACTTCCTACTATTATAGGAGTGTGAGTAGAGGAATTGGTTGGAAACCAATTCCACTTTCCCACTCAGACAGATTTCCATGACATTAGATTTTATTTACATGTCCTCTTTATCTTAGACTTCCTCAGTGCTTCTTAAATCTTAAAAATTCTTATCCATAATTCTCAAATCATCTCAATAATTTAGTAGGAAGAAAGATTTATAAAAATTATTAAGTATGATACTAAGGTCAGTTTGATATTTTTTTCATTACGATGAATACATATGAAAAATTGGTGAGTGATCATTATGATTACCACTTGTAAAAATTGAAATCCTTCTCATACCAATTATACTTATCAATTTAAAAAACCCATTAAAAATTAAAAAAAATATTCTTTAAACATGGTTAAAACCTTGTTAGACTTCTGGTACTTCTCATAAACATCATCTCAACTTTTAATGATATTATAACTTATTGAAAACACATAAAAAATAGCTTCAAAATCCTCCAAATGAACAAAATCCCCAATACTATTCAAAAAATTTTACTTTTCATACAATCCTTAGACTAATGATCATTTGTTAGATAAAGTCCAACATATAATAAATTTACCATTTTAGAATGTGTCTGGTGGATCTGTCCTCATCTACTTATGATCGATCAGTGTCAATAATTTCTTGCTATATTGGTATCAATTCTTGTATGGTGAATTGTGACTGTAACATCCCAAGTAAGTAATGAATAATAGATATTTTTATCTATGTCTATTAATGATTAAGATAGTTTTTTAGAGGCTTAAAATGAAAATAAATACAATCTTATGCATGGAATACACTAATATTCTTAAAAGATTGTTTTACTGCCTTATGATGGAAAACCCTTTTTAAATCTATCTTTTGAAAAATTTATAAACTATGTTGTCAAAATAAACTTATTCGTTATGATTGGGACATCAAAATTTACTTTGTGTGAATTTTTGGTATTTTTCTGACAATGTTCATTTTTTAATGAATAGTGAAAAATACTGCATTTTACATCAAAACTGATTTTTAATCTAATTTATTTATATGATTATATTATCTTTTGAATTGGTTTTGAAGTGAAATTACAATATATTTTTACCATTTAATCCAATGGTGGTCATTGGAATCAATTTCACTTTGAAATTGGACTTAAACTGGTGTCAATCTTTTGATACTTATTGTTTCATAAAAACACGCTATTTGCTATGACAGCGGGAATTAATTATTAAATTAATTAATGTGACTTATATGTTTTGAATTTTGTAAAATAGACTTTATTTTTGAATTCGGAATATTGAATATATCTTAGGGTGAAGTTTTGGTAATTTTCTGAAAAACTTCAATTTTTGATGAATAGTGAAACCACTACGTGGTACTTATAAAAATTGATTTTCCGTTTAAATGTAATTTTTCCATCATTGTGTTTTGAATTTAAAAAATCCGACATAAATGGTTGTCATTAAGAAGTAAAATGCGGTTCAATGGGATTAAAATAATTTTTTGGTGAATAGTTACTTATTAAGTTTTTAATCGCGATTAGTGGTAATTAGGGTAGTTTAAGGTATAAATAATGCTTTAATAATCTGAAATGACCTAGACACATGTCCCAACCTTATTGGTTGTGTCATGGACGACCAATAAAAGCCATGGGTCAACTTGGGGACCCCATGGAGACACTTTGGTTGGGAAATGACATAAATAACTTTTTATTTAATGTAAAAGTAAAAATGACACAAACATAATATGTTTTACGAAAACAATTTTTACATGGGGTTATAAAGATCAGATTTTTGATTATAAATATTAATTGGAAAGCTAAAAAGATTTCCTACATCATAGTAGTTTTTTTATAATTTTTAGACTTTAAATAAAGTAAATTATTTATGAAATAATAATGATGTAGCGATGACATCATTATTTGACGATTTAAATAAAATGGAAAGATAATGTAAAATCTATGAACTACACATGTCCAAAACTTATTGGATGGGTGGATTTAGAACCCTTATCAACTTAGACACGAATTATAGCAATGTGGGACCTTTTTAATCCGAAACCCTTTTTAAAATAAAGTAACTTATCTTTACTTTCCAAAAGTGCCCCTCCTCTCCTCTTATAAAAGGCCCCCACCTCTAACTCATTTCACACAATCCTCAAGCCTTTGGATCGGCCAAACCCTGGCCATTTACTCTCTCCACATCCCTATCCTCATCCTAGAGTATTCCCTTTGGGCAGAATCCTTTGAAAGGAAGCCTTTAGGCTCAAATCAAAAAGAGTTACACTTTCAAAGGTAATTCATTCTCTCATGTTCATTTGTTTTATTTTGCTTCTCCAACCCCCTAAACTCTTTTTATTTACTTATTTTATAACAACACTAGTATCTTCAATATACTAGGATGTTTTTATAAGATTTATTTGAGCCACACTCTCACACAACTACATCAAATGGTTAAAGAACATACGGTTTTCGTGGATGGAGAAATTCTGCCTCCCGAAACGATGATTGTTCAATACTCATTTAACACCTTCAAAGGTGGCCATTATGATGTAAATATTTTTATATATGATATATAATATGTTTATGTTTTCCTTAAGCTTCTGTTTTTTTTTTCATTTTGGTCATACCTTTATGGTTTCCATTATGGGTAAACACGATATCTTCATTTTAGGAAGTGCGGACTACCGCCCCCTGAAAGTGATTTGATTCGTTAATACCATATGTGGGATGTGTAAAGGATAAAGTTAATGATATTATATATGTTATTATACTGGAATTATATACTCTTATATCATTATGATTCCATTCCAGAAAATACGAAATAGAAATGGAAGTAGCGTTCATGCGTACGTACGGCTTACCGTCTCCATGAACGGTGCATTTCATTTCTTACCTCTAAATGTGATGTAATATTATAAATACATGTATATGATGAATATATATGATATATATGTTATCCAAATCATTAATATCATTCTGGATATAACGAACCTTTGATAAAATTAACAACATGTAAATGTAAGAAGTCTATTTTTGACTTAAGAACCAAATACCGACAAAATGAACATTATTAACTTAAATGATTACATGATGTTAATAACATGGTATAAAAGGAATAATGAACTTTAAAAAGGTTCATAAGCAAGTAGATATTAACTCAAGTTTATTATTCAGGAGATTAAAGAACGGTCGGGTCAAGTCGGATACGAGGTATGGGACTTCGTCTCAATCTCCTTTCATTGAGGCATATTTTGTTTTATACACAACCTTCTTTTATATGATGTATAAACCCCTTTGACTTTTACGTTTATTCAAAAGGAATATTTTTTATACGAAGCGTTTACTAAACGGCAAAAGGGAATGTTTTTGTCGTACGTATGCGGCGACAACGACTTCTCCGCCGTCGTGACTGTTATTTGAGTTTCGGCTTCCTCTACAAGCCATACCTTCTTTTTAAAAGATAAATAAATACCATGTTTTAATTTTCTTTTAATTTGGTATTGAAAATGGTTTTCAAAATGTTTTTTGTGTTGTATTGATATCTTGTGATTGAATTGTGGAAATTTTATGTTTCCTTTATGCATGTTTTATGTGATACAATTATGTTATGGTTCTTGGGAATTATTATGAAAACAGGTGGTTCCGTGATAAACTAAGGGCGGGTGAGCCCGATATAGCTCTCCAATGAATTGGGTAACACGAAGGAGTGAAACGTTAAGGTTTCTCCGAAGAGATTTTAGGGAATATACTGTGATGGGTATTCCAAACGTTACCAAGAGGGTTACTCCCTACGTAAGAATGTTATGAATGCCTCAAGTTACCTTTATGTCTTATGATTTCTATGATTTATTCATGATTTGATGAGGTATGATAAAGTGCTTATGTTTTATGGGTAAAGTATGATCTCATTCTTATGTATATGTGTAACCATGTTTCCTTTCCATGTTTATATAACCCATACTGAGCTTTTTATGCTCATCCCAAGTTTTTTTTGAAATGTTTTTCACAGGTCAAGAGAAAGGTACATGATATGATGATAGTGTCAAGGAAGTGTCAAGAAAGAATCCATGTTTATTTTAAATATGTTTCCATTGATGGGAATGAAAAATACTATCTTTATGTAACCACTTTGTTTATATGTGGAATGTAATGAAAGTTTTATGATCTAATTCTCTAAAACTCTAAACCCGAAAAGGTCCTCAATGTGTAATCTTGTAATAACTCATGATTAAGTAAAGTTTAAGGATGGGGTCATATAGTTGGTATCAGAGGTCGGTTTAGATAACTTTAGGAGTTAGAATTTTATTAAATGATTATCCAAAATATTTTTTTTGAAATGATATAGCATTTGAAGATTACCATGTTGCTTCATCTAAGACATGTTTTTTTAAAATGGTTTTCCGCAGAGGAAACAGGGAAGCAGTGCTAGGAAGGAATACAGAAGGAAATAACCTTCCGAATCAGCATCCAGAAATGGTCGGAATTGGAACTGAATAGTTTGTTGTAGTAATGGTGCAGTTGACTCAAGAAATAAATGGTGGTGGTATCCATGCACGAGATCAGCGAGATCAACCGCAAAGGAACATGTCAGTGGTGGAACATTTCTTGAGGCAACATCCCCCATCATTCATAGGATCATCTGACCCTGTGCTAGCTGAAGGGTGGATTAAAGAACTGGAGAAGATTTTTGATGTCATGGGGTGTTCAGACAATCAAAAGGTTAGTCTTGCTATTTACCGTTTGGAGGGTGAAGCAGATCAGTGGTGGTCTATGGTTAAAAATATCAGGGACGCCAATGAGATTGATCCTCTTGAATGGGATGAATTAAAAGGTATGTTTCTTGAGAAGTATTTTCCTAAGGCTATTCGACTTAGGATGGAAAAACAATTCTTGGAATTGAGGCAAGAGGAAGACTCAGTGGCTGCCTATGAAGAAAGGTTCACTCGATTGGCAAGGTATGCTACAAATTTTATCCGAGACCTTGATAGTAAAATCAATCGTTTTTACTCAGGATTAAAGCCAAAATATTGAATGGAATTAGCTTCTCGTGGGTTTAAAAGTTATGAAATGCTTGTTCGATGTGCTGAGAATGTGGAAATGGAGTTTGCCGATGATCAAGTGTTCTATAACACCCAGCAGAAGAAGAGACCGAGGTGGCAGGAGAAAGGTAAGAATTCTTCAAAAAAGTCTGATGGTAAGAAAACTAAGTTTCCAGTTTGTGATAAATGTGAAAAAAGGCATGCTGGGGAATGTCTTCTGAATTCTGGAAAGTGCTACCGATGTGGTAAGATGAGACATAAGGCTCGTGATTGCACTGAAAAGGATCAAGGTGAAGGTAAGAACAAATTTGATTTACAGTTAGTGAAACGTTATAAGTGCAATGAGATGGGTAACTATGAAAATGAGTGTCCGACAAAGAGCTTGGGTGATGGGAAGCAGTTAGACTACAAGCAGAAAGGGGTGGTGAAATCCTTTGCAACTACTTCAGAAGATGTCGGGCCATCAAATGAAGTTGTATCAGGTACTTTGTTTGTTTTTTCAGATTATGCCAGTGTGTTGTTTGATTCGGGGTCTACACATTCTTTCATCTCTGAAACCTTTTCTAGTAAAATGGGAATACCATCTCAAGAAATGACTCCTGAACTTTTGGTAAAAACACCTGGGGGAAATGTTGAGGCAAAAAGAATTTATAAGAATCTTCCTATCCTTATCTGTGGAAAGAACCTACTTGCAAACCTTATTGTTCTACCTCTAGTAGAGTTTTATGTTATCCTGGGTATGGATTGGCTCTCTATTTTCCATGCTAAGATTGACTGTAGAGCTAAAGAAGTTTCTTTTCAGAAAGACTTTCAGTTTGTTTACAAGAATGAACCCTTACTTTTGATAACATATCAAGAGGCCGAGAAACTTGTAAAAGATGGAAATGAATGTTACCCTGCACACATCGTTGAAAATAAAGGAACTGTTCAGATTAATTATGTGCCAGTGGTAAATGAGTATCCTGATCTTTTTTCTAATGAGTTGCCTGGAATAATACCAGATCGGGAAGTTGAGTTTACTGTTGACTTAGTTCCTGATTCTAAGCCAATTTCAAAACCCCCTTATCAAATGGCTCAAATTGAACTTTTAGAGTTGAAGGATCAATTGCAAGATTTATTAGAGAAAGGTTTCATTCGACCTGGCACATCACCATGGGGTGCTCCTGTTTTATTTGTTAAAAAGAAAGATGGTTCTATGAGACTTTGCATTGATTATAGGGCCTTGAATAATATCACTGTTAAGAAAAAATATCCTTTGCCTCATATCGATGATTTGTTTGATCAGCTCCAGGGAGCTCAGTATTTCTCAAAGATTGACTTGAGATCGGGGTACCATCGGATGAAGGTAAAGGAGGCAGATATTCTGAAGACCGCGTTCCGTATGAGATATGGCCATTATGAATTTGTAGTAATTTCTTTTGGGCTAACCAATGCACCTGCTATATTCATGGACTTAATGAATAGAATTTTCCATGAGTTCTTGGATAAGTTTGTGGTGGTTTTCATTGATGATATTTTGGTGTTTTATAAAAGTAAATAGGAGCATGAAAGACATTTAAGGGTTATCTTGCAAACCTTAAAAGAAAATAAATTGTATGGGAAATTCAGCAAGTGTGAGTTTTGGTTGCAACAAATTTCTTTCCTTGGTCACATTGTTTCTAAAGATGGAATAACTATTGATCCTGCAAAATCAAAAGTTGTGGAAGAATGGCCAATACCCACAAATGTAACTGAGATTCGCAGCTTCCTTGGTTTGGCAGGCTATTATCGAAGGTTTGTTAGAAATTTTTCACGGTTATCTAGTCCAATGACTAAGCTAACTTGGAAGGGTGTTAAGTTTATCTGGACAAAAGAATGTGATGATTGTTTTCAGGAATTGAAAAGAAGATTGGTGAATGCTCCAGTTTTGGCACTACCTTCGAGGAATGGTGAGTTTGTTTTATACAGTGATGCTTCATTGAAAGGACTTGGTTGTGTCCTAATGCAGAATGATCAGGTAATTGCTTATGCTTCACGACAGTTGAAAACTCATGAGGTAAATTACCCTACACATGATTTGGAATTAGCTGCTGTTGTTTTTGCTTTAAAAATTTGGAGGTATCATTTGTATTGAGTAAAGTGTGAAATATATACCGATCACAAAATTTTAAATTATATATTCACTCAGAAAGAATTGAACATGAGACAAAGGATATGTCTATAATTAATCAAGGATTATGATTGTACAATTCATTACCATCCGGGAAAAGAAAATAAAGTGGCTGATGCTTTGAGTCGAAAAAGTAATGCTTCATTAACAATGTTGCGTTTGGAACGTGATCCTTTGGTTAAGGATTTGATGAACTTTGGCATAGAAGTTTTTGGTGCAGGAAGTCCTTCTGTTTTGTTTTAGGTATCAGTGAGATCTTCTCTATCAGATAGAATCAAGCAAGCACAGAAGCAAGACAGTGAGTTGCAGAAAAAGGTAGAGCTGGTTCAGAAAGGTAAGTTGACTGAATTCAACATTGATAATTATTGTGTTTTGAGATTTGGGAAGAGATTGTGTGTGCCTTGTGATTCACAGTTGAAGAGAGAGTTGTTATGTGAAGCTCATAGTTCTCCGTTTTCAGTTCATCCGGGCAGTACTAAGATGTATAGAGATCTGCGGGAGTATTACTGGTGGGATGGAATGAAAAGAGATATTGCTGATTTTACTGTGAATTGTTTGACTTGTCAGCAGGTTAAAGCAGAGTGGCAGTTACCAAAAGGGATGCTTCAGCCTTTACCAGTTCCAGAGTGGAAATGGGAGAATATATCCATGGACTTTGTTGTTGGATTACCGAAGACATCTCGAGGTAATAATGCAATCTGGGTTATTGTTGATCGCTTGACCAAGTCTTCTCATTTCCTTGCTATACGAGATACTTTCCCCCTTGATCAACTTTCCCGTTTTTATCTTAAAGAGATAGTCAGGTTACATGGAGTTCCTCTCTCCATTGTATCGGATCGTGATCCCAGGTTTACTTCTAACTTTTGGAAAGGCCTTCAGAAGTCGTTGGGTACTGAATTAAATTTTAGTACAGCTTTTCATCCTCAATCAGATGGGCAGTCAGAACGAACAATTCAGACATTGGAGGATATGCTACGAGCTTGTTCTATGGATTATCAGGGAAGTTGGGACCAACATCTTTCTTTGGTTGAGTTTTCATATAATAACAGTTTTCATTCTAGTATACAGATGGCACCATTTCAGGCATTATATGGGAAGCGGTGTCGAACTCCAGCTTTCTGGGATGAAGTGGGTGAAAGGAAGTTGATGGGACCATAATTGGTAGAAGAGATGGCAGAAAAAGTTCAGCTGATTCAGAAGCACATGAGAATAGCTCAGAGCAGGCAGAAGAGTTATGCAGATAACCGGAGGAAGGATCTCTCTTTTGAGGTAGGTGATCATGTTTTTCTCAGGGTTTCTCCTTGGAAAAGTGTGATGAGATTTGGTAAGAAAGGAAAGCTAAGTCCAAGGTTCATCGGACCATAAGAAATTCTGGAGAGAGTTGGATCAGTTTCATACCGAGTGGCTTTATCTCCGAGTTTATCTCAGGTACACAATGTTTTTCACGTTTCGATGTTGAGAAAGTATATGCCAGATCCATCTCATGTTTTGAGTCCAGAGGTAGTTCAGCTGGAAGAGAACCTATCTTATGAGGAACAACTGGTCTAGATTCTTGACCACAGGGAGCAAGTGTTACGAAATAAGGTGATTAATTAGGTAAAGGTTTTGTGGAAAAACCACATGATGGAAGAGGCAACATGGGAATCTGAAAATGCAATGAGGGATAAGTACCCCCGTTTATTCGATAAGTAAATAAATTGCGGGGATGCAATTTTCTAAAGGGGGGAAGGATGTAACATACCAAGTAAGTAATGAATAATAGATATTTTTATCTATGTCTATTAATGATTAAGATAGTGTTTTAGAGGCTTAAAATGAAAATAAATACAATCTTATGCATGGAATATATTAATATTCTTAAAAGATTGTTTTACTGCCTTATGATGGAAAATTATTTTTAAATATATCTTTTGACAAATTTATAAACTATGTTTGTCAAAATAAACTTATTCGTTATGATTGGGACATCAAAATTTACTTTGTGTGAATTTTTGGTATTTTTCTGACAATGTTCATTTTTTAATGAATAGTGAAAAATACTGCATTTTACATCAAAACTGATTTTTAATCTAATTTATTTATATGATTAGATTATCTTTTTAATTGGTTTTGAAGTGAAATTAGAATATATTTTTACCATTTAATCCAATGGTGGTCATTGGAATCAATTTCACTTTGAAATTGGACTTAAACTGGTGTCAATCTTTTGATACTTATTGTTTCATAAAAACACGCTATTTGCTCTGACAGCGGGAATTAATTATTAAATTAATTAATGTGACTAATATGTTTTGAATTTTTTAAAATAGAATTCATTTTTGAATTCGGAATATCGAATATATCTTAGGGTGAAGTTTTGGTAATTTTCTGAAAAACTTCAATTTTTGATGAATAGTGAAACCACTAAGTGGTACTTATAAAAATTGATTTTCCGTTTAAATGAAATTTTGCCATCATTGTGTTTTGAATTTCAAAAATCCGACATAAATTTTTGTCATTAAGAAGTAAAATATGGTTCAATGGGATTAAAATAATTTTTTTGTGAATAGTAACTTATTATGTTTTTAATCGCGATTAGTGGTAATTAGGGTAGTTTAAGGTATAAATAATGATTTAATAATATGAAATGACCTAGAAACATGTCCCAACCTTATTGGTTGTGTCATGGACGACCAAGACAAGCCATGGGTCAACTTGGGGACCCCATGGAGACACTTTGGTTGGGAAATGACATAAATAACTTTTTATTTAATGTAAAAGTAAAAATGACACAAACATAATATGTTTTACGAAAACAATTTTTACATGGAGTTATAAAGATCAGATTTTTAATTATAAATAGTCATTGGAAAGATAAAAAGATTTCCTACATCATAGTAGTTTTTTTTATAATTTTTAGACTTTAAATAAATTAAATTATTTATGACATAATAATGATGCAGCGATGACATCATTATTTGACGATTTAAATAAAATGGAAAGATAATGTAAAATCTATGAACTACACATGTCCAAAACGTATTGGATGTGTGGATTTCGAACCCTTATCACCTTATCCACGCATTATAGCAATGTGGGACCTTTTGAATCCGAAACCCTTTTTAAAATAAAGTAACTTATCTTTACTTTCCAAAAGTGCCCCTCCTCTCCTCTTATAAAAGGCCCCCACCTCTACCTCATTTCACACACTCCTCAAGCCTTTGGCTCGGCCAACCCCTGACCATTTACTCTCTCCACATCCCTATACTCATCCTATAGGATTCCCTTTGGGCAGAATCCTTTCAAAGGAAGCCTTTAGGCTCAAATCAAAAGGAGTTACACTTTTAAGGGTAATTCATTCTCTCATGTTCATTTGTTTTATTTTGCTTCTCCAACCCCCTAAACGCTTTTTATTTACTTATTTTGTAACAAAAACAGTATCTTCAATATAATAGGATGTTTTTATAAGATTTATTGGAGCTACACTCTCACACAACTACATCAAATGGTTAAAGAACATACGGTTTTCGTGGATGGCGAAATTCTGCCTCCCGAAACGATGATTGTTCAATACTCATTTAACACCTTAAAAGGTGGCCATTATGATGTCACTATTTTTATATATGATATATAATATGTTTATGTTTTCCTTAAGCTTCTGTTTTTTTTCATTTTGGTCATACCTTTATGGTTTCCATTATGGGTAAACACGATATCTTCATTTTAGGAAGTGCGGAATACCGCCCCCTGAAAGTGATTTGATTCGTTAATACCATATGTGGGATGTGTAAAGGATAAAGTTAATGATATTATATATGTTATTATACTGTAATTATATACTCTTATATCATTATGATTCCATTCCAGAAAATACGAAATAGAAATGGAAGTAGCGTTCATGCGTACGTACGGCTTACCGTCTCCATGAACGGTGCATTTCATTTCTTACCTCTAAATGTGATGTAATATTATAAATACATGTATATGATGAATATATATGATATATATGTTATCCAAACCGTTAATATCATTCTGGATATAACGAACCTTTGACCAAATTAACAACATGTAAGTGTAAGAAGTCTATTTTTGACTTAAGAACCAAATACCGACAAAATGAACATTATTAACTTAAATGATTACATGATGTTCATAACATGGTATAAAAGGAATAATGAACTTGAAAAAGGTTCATAAGCAAGTAGATATTAACTCAAGTTTATTATTCAGGAGATTGAAGAACGGTCGGGTCAAGTCGGATACGAGGTATGGGACTTCGTCTCAATCTCCTTTCATTGAGGCATATTTTGTTTTATACACAACCTTATTTTATACGGTGTATAAACCCCTTTGACTTTTACGTTTATTCAAAATGAATCTTTTTTATACGAAGCGTTTACTAAACGGAAAAAGGGAATGTTTTTGTTGTACGTATGCGGCGACAACGACTTCTCTGCCGTCGTGACCGTTATTTGAGTTTCGGCTTCCTCTACAAGCCATACCTTCTTTTTAAAAGAAAAATAAATACCATGTTTTACTTTTCTTTTATTTTGGTATTGAAAATGGTTTTCACAATGTTTTTTGTGTTGTATTGATATCTTGTGATTGAAATGTGGAAATGTTATGTTTCCTTTATGCATGTTTTATGTGATACGATTATGTTATGGTTCTTGGGAATTATTATGAAAACGGGTGGTTCCGTGATAAACTAAGGGCGGGTGAGCCCGATATAGCTCTCCAATGCATTGGGTAACGTGAAGGAGTGAAACGTTAAGGTTTCTCCGAAGATATTTTAGGGAATATACTGTGATGGGTATTCCAAATGTAACCAAGAGGGTTACTCCCTACGTAATAATGTTATGAATTCCTCAAGTTACCTTTATGTCTTATGATTTCTATGATTTATTCATGATTTGATGAGGTATGATAAACTGCTTACGTTTTATGGGTAAAGTATGATCTCATTCTTATGTATATGTGTACCCATGTTTCCTTTCCATGTTTTTATAACCCATACTGAGCTTTTTATGCTCATCCCAAGTTTTTTTTGAAATGTTTTTCACAGGTCAAGGGAAAGGTACATGATATGATGATAGTGTCAATGAAGTGTCAAGAAAGAATCCATGTTTATTTTAAATATGTTTCCATTGATGGGAATGAATAATACTATCTTTATGTAACCACTTTGTTTATATGTGGAATGTAATGCAAGTTTTATGATCTAATTCTCTAAAACTCTAAACCCGAAAAGGTCATCAATGTGTAATCTTGTAATAACTCAAGATTAAGTAAGGTTCAAGGCTGGGGTCTTATAGTGACCCACTTGGAAACAATTCAGATCTTCCTTATCTCTTGACCTAATTGAATATAATAAACATAGTTATTTCAAAAATTAACCATTATAAGGGAAAAAATTTGTTCTATGAAAATGTTTTACTATATTTTTTATCTTCATCTAATTGATTGGCCTTTGAAATTGTCAGTTTCATGAGTGCCAAAAATCTCCACAAACATATCTACATCAAAAAAATTCTCTACCTCAGATGGATTGTTCGATTAGTGGTTAATAAACATCAACCTCCCCAATTTTTATTCCACTACAAACTTCTCATTGAAATCATGAATTCCTCATGAAATGATAACTTTTAAGATTTCCATAAAATTATTTTACTTAAATCGGAAATTATTAAAATTCATAGTATTCTAGAATCTTTTTTATTTACAGCTAATACTCAAACTGATTTGAAAACGTTTTCTCCCATTCTTTCAAAAATATTAGCTCACAATTATATCATATTACTTAGGATTAATGAGAAATCAAAGATTAGAAAATAATCATCATTTTAATATTGAGTAATTTAAACTTCTATACATTTTCTTATACTGATCATGAAATTCATTTCGAACCTAAGGTGAGCTTGGAAGATAACTTTACTGATAAAAAATTTCTGGAAAATAAAAACAATAGTAAGAATTTTTCATTCAAAAACATTCATATGATATACTAATTATGAAACTTCATCTTTCTGATCATAAAAACATACAATGTAAGTTGATTTATTTTAATAAAATAAATTAAAAATAATCAACACAAAATTCATTCATCTAAAAACATTTTCAACCAACTCAGTCCCAACACCAGATGATCCTGGACAAGAATATGGTAGACATTGATGGTGACTAGGTATTTTGTCGACCCAGGGTGGGTACCCTATTGAGGTTCTTATTTCCTTTTAAAAAAATTAAAATTATTATTGAATATTATTAATGTTATTAAATAATAGAACATTCATTTCATCCATATTTGAAAGGGGACTCATGCTATCCCATCAGTACAAATCAACTTTCTAAAAAGTTGTATTCTCACTTTCTAGTCAGTATTTACTCATGTTGTTTTATTTCTAGTAGTCTCTACGTGTATGGTTCAACTTCCGTCACTATCTAAATAAATTTTTATTTCCAATTTAGTTTGTTGAATCTTTTATTTTATTATTTATTTTTCTCAATTTCATTGATTTATATATACTCAAGTCGAATTAGGCCATACTATTTTATATAAAATACTCTTACAGTGTTATATAAGAGGTTTTATTCTTTTTCATTCACATTTGTAGTCTAAAATATTTGTCTGTAGGATCAAGTAAGAAATAAAAATTGGAAGTATCCATGGAGTTAGAGATACTTGAATTTTTCTATTAGGTAGTAAGGATATGTTACACTTGGATTTGGGTAGAGAAAAATATATGGGATATTTAGTATTTTATAGGTGGTGATGACCATTTAATAATGTCCAAAATAGGTAATTCCATACATGTTTTAGATATATGTTATTGTTGACTTCCACACAATATAGCAATGGGAATGTTGGGGTCATGTGATTATGGGACATTTCCCCAAGGTAGTTTTGAAACCTTGTTATTGTTTTTATCCTCCATAATTTTTATAGCTTAGGGGAGATGATTTTAACCTTTATTTTGAATGATGGATATGCCATAAGTGACCATTGGATCTTAGTAGATATTGAGATTATTCTATGGGAGAGGTAGGATATCCAAACAAATAGAATATGTTAGGGTATATTACATAGGATAGGTAAGATAATAGGCTTATTTATGCCTTGTATTTTGAAAAACTATTGATCTGGTAGTTTTTGGCAGGGTTTGAGGGCCATAGTTATTTGTTTTAGGGTTTTTGGTTTGACCCTTGTAATAGTGAATAGATTAGGATTGATATATTAGTTATCGAATGGTTTTTAATACTATGGGTTTTTGATTTTTATGTATGGTCACGGGTGAAAATGGTATTAAAAACTATGGGTAGCTCATCCCACTCTAGATCTATCTAGAACATATAATGGTTCAATCATTGATGGTTATGCATTAATAGAGTGGGTTAAGGGTTTTATAATTCATTAAATATATTTCACATTTCATAATCCCATATATATATATATTGATATTTTCTTGGGACACCGTCATTAGTGTTTTGATGGGTTCATACTCATAACGTAAATGGGACATGTAGGACATGATCATAATTTATATCTTGTGATGTAGTCAGAGGAAGGGGCATGAAAACATGTGTAATATAGAAGGAAATATTATTAACATGGTGGGTGGATAAAAATGCCTATAATAGGACCAAGTGGACCCTTAGTGTTGAGTGTGGTGTTGCCTTTTTCTATTCTTTAATGAAGATTTATATTATCGTGTTATGGATAATACAAATTTTTATTGTGAGATTTGTATTAATTTTCACATGCACTTATATATAAAATAAATAATTATAATTTTTTCACTATGATTTGTATATCAAATTGGATATTATTTATCTTATTTATGTTATTGACCAGGGTCTTTTTTTATACAAAATATAGTCGGCAAACTATTACATCTTAAAACCTTTACACTATTCATTAACCTCTAGAATACATGAAGGCATGCTAGAGGACAATGAGACTATTGTTTAGGTGTGTCGTAGTGAAAAATTTTAGTGATTCCACAAAGTGGTATCAGAGATGTTCTTAAATGGGGTTATAATTGGGTATTATTTATTTTATCATTGGATATAGTTTATTCAGGTTTATGGATACAAAGTCTTGAGATTTCACTATGTGTTATCTATAAATAAATATTAACTTTCCCCATCCGCAACACTAAATAAATGGTGTTATTTTCTATTTGAGAAAAATCATTAATGAAAATTATGAGAATAATAAACACAATAGTAAATAAAAATAATCAAACTAACATCATATTAATATATTTAGAGGGTAAATAAATAATATTATTAAGAATAATTTTATTTCTAAAATAATTTTATAAAATATTAAAAAATTAAATCTCAAATTTTTAATGGATTATTATGATAATATATAATATTAAATTTTTAAATTATAAATTGGTATGGAATGTTATCAAGAACACCTAATGTTCATAAAGATGTCTTTCGAAAATGTAGTTTTCATTATAAGTTTTTATATTCAATTAAAAAATACTTTAATAAAATTTATAATTTATCATATTTGAAATGAAAATTAATTTTTAATATAGAATGAATGAATTAGTTTTTTATGAATTTTTTATATTATTTAAAAAAGATTAATTTTACGTGTATATTTCTCATTTTCTTTATAAATATAGAGTCTTTTATGGAATTAGTAGGAAATAAGAATAACTAAAAACTTAAGAAGCCAATTTCATAACCAAATATATTTTTTCATAAATATTATACATTTAAATATAATTATTTATATTTAAAATCATTTATTTTGGTATTTTAAACTAAGGTAATAATTTTTGTAAAACTTATTTTAAATAAAATTTATATTCATTATTCTAAACACAAATTTCATCACTTTTAGAAAATTAATATAATAAAATGGATTTAATTTGTTGATTTATATGTTCTAATTATATTATAAGGACCATTTAATTTTTAACCAAAAAAGATAAATTATTTATGTAAAAACTAGTTATAGTGGTTAAAATTGAAAAAGGGAAATGGGTGTAAACTAAGGGGAAACAACCAACAAGTTTAAAATATTATTTTATTTAACTTTTTTTGTTATTAATTCACCAAAACTTACCTAAATTTCATTATCATCTATTTTGGTGTATTTTTGGCATGTGGAACATATGTACTCATTATATTAATATGAAATTGTAACGTCCCATCCTGGGAGCCACTAAACGGTGTCACGAGCTGGTTGGCCACATGCCCTCAAGCCTGCCTCCCCATATACCATAGGTTGCCAACTAGTAGTGAGGGTTTGGTAAGTCGGTCTTGGGGAGACTATACCCTATATTATCAAAATAAAACACCAATGGAAGCATATAAAAATAACCAAGTAGGGAAGCATATAATTAACCAGAAAAATACCATGACATATGATAGTCAAAACCAGAAAATAAAATACTCAACTGAATGGTAAAGCATGCTATAACAATGAAAATTCCAAGTATATACAATGAAACTAAAACTAAAGACACATCGACTCCAAAAAGGTTCCCGAACTGTGTCTGGTTCCCTCTCCCATGCTCCAATCACATACAAAAACCTATCATATGGCCTTTCTATTAACGATTATTGCAACAACAAAGTCTGTTTTGGTGTCGATCAGGCAGCTCAAATAGGGTGTGAGTACGACTTAGTAGGCCACCGCCAACGATGTCTAAAATGAGTCCAGTCAAAAGATAGTGCATGCAGATTTATGAAGAAATAAATACAATTCTTAATTTAAACATTTATCACATTGTCATTTCTTCTTTATTCCACACATTAGGCCATGTTCAAATCTTGTTTCCGATTTGAATCATCATTCATTACCATTAATTATTTTGTGTTGGACGTCATGCCTATCACCCAAATTATCAGTTGAATCATCATTCATTATTATCATTAATCATTTGGTGTAGGTATTTATGCCTAGCACGACAAATCCCATTGAGTGTAGGTCATCATGGATAACACTCCAATTCTCTTTCAGTGTAGGTCGTCATTCCTAGAACCCCATAATCACAATCTTGGATAACTATGGGGGAAGAACATCATATCCATGTCCCAACTTCTAATCTGTCGGGGACGACATTCCTAGCACCTCAAATTCTTTTCCATTTAATCATTCTTTAAATCATAAAATTTTCCACATTATTCATTTACTAATCCAATGATTAGTTAAACATTTCAAAGAACATTTGTTAACTCAACAATTAAATAAGCACATAACCCATTAATTAATTAATCAATTAATTAATCAATAAATACCATTATCATTCCATAATTAATTCTTCACAATTAATTAACCATTTCAAATCTCAACTTTCCATAATTAATTCTCACAATTAATTATATTTGATCAAAATCATGACATATAACCAATTCTCCCAATTAATTATCATTTTTCAACATCAATATATCAAGATCATATCTCAACCCAAAATTAATCATGAAAACAAATATCAATTTGGTCAACCCCTTTAGTTTTTTCTGTGATCAATTAACAATTAACCACCAAGGAAAATCAGAAGTGAAATCCATATTCTTAATTACTCTAATTTAGGAATTCAATTATTAAGGGAATCTAGAAAATTCATAAACTCATACACATATCATAAAACATGACTACGGGAGTTCGATTTAGGTCACCTACCTCAGTTTATTGACCGAAGTTATCCCAATGGAAATCCCCAAAATCCTAGCGGCACAATGTTGTCGATAAAGCTCCAGATATAAATCCTTAAAACCAAAATTAAGATCAAAGGCATCATGATCTTGCAGATCTAGATCTATATTCACAATCCTAGATATAGATATCAACTTAAACGTTTATATCCATGAAAACGATGAATATACTCCACGAAAATACAAAGAAAAGATGGAAGAATGAATTGAAGAAGAATCGGGATGAAATCCACAAACAGGGAGGAGAGAAAATCTTCAATCCGATCATTCAATCTCGAGGAATGGCGTTCATATTGCCTTGGAATATCTCAGGGAGGCTTTAGAAACACCTATAATATGTCAATCCTAAGCCTAGGTTGAAAATATGGGATTTCTAAGCACTATTGAAAAATGGCCCTATAACCATGGTTTGTAACCATGGGTATAGCCTATACCCACGGTTTTATGGACCATAGGATCCCGAGGTTTTTGGATTTCCCTATACCCATGGTTTTGTAGAAATTGTTAGTATAGACCACTGAAATTTCATTTTACCCATGCTTCTTGTAAACCGTCGGTATACATATATACCCACAGTTTAGAGAACCGTGGGTATACATTTTTATAGCACAAATTATATACCCACGGTTAAGTAAACTCTGGGTGTAGATAGTTTTCTTCACAACCAACATACCCACGATTCATCAAACCGTGGGTATAGATTGTTTCGCGGAAATATATATTCCAACGGTTTAAAGAACCATGGGTATAGATAGTTTTCCTAGAAACAACAACTACTCGCCTTGGGTTCACCTTGCTTTTACAAACCAGGATGCAAAACACTGGGAAATAATGTTGCATTTCTTATCATAAAAAATGGAACCGCTATGAAACCTCATCCCTCCCCCATAGACACCCCAGAATCCCCCTCAACAGTACCCTCTTGCATCCCCTGGACACCACTCCCCCTAGACAACCCTTGGAACCCCCCCCCCCTTGGACACCCCTCACCCTATAGACAACCCCTGAACACCCCCACTAGACACCCCCACTCCCCCTGTAGCCCCTCCCTTCCCCCTGGACAGACCCCACCGGCACACCTTTTCCCCTTTCACACCCCCACTCTTCCCCTAGAAAGACCCCCTTGCACCCCCATGGACACTCCCTCCCCCCGTAACACCCCATGCCCCATAGAAACCCCCATGGAAACCCCCTCCACCCCTCGACACCCCCCTTGGACACATCCCACTAGACCCCCATGGAAACCCCCACTGGACCCTCTAGACACTTCTCTTGGACACCCCTTGGACACCCCCCACTGGACCACCCTAGTCACCCCATGAACACCCCCAACTAGACACCCCTAGAGACCCCCCTAGACCCCCTGGACACCCCCTGGACACCCCCCTGGACACCCCCTTGGACACCCCTCCCTCGGGACACCCCCTCCACCCTAGACCACCCCAGACGACCCCTAGACACCCCTTTGACACCCTCTGGACAACCCCGGGGACACCCCCCATTAGACCCCCTTGAAACCCCCTAGACACCCTCACTAGACCCCCCTAGACACCCCTGAACACCCCTCCCCCCTAGACACCCCCTGAACACTCTCCTTGACACCCCCCACTGGACCCCCTAGACAACCCTTAGACACCCCAAGACACCCCCTATAATCCCCATGGACACCCCCATGCATGAATATATGTGCAATCATTCATAGTAAGAAATGGAAAGAAGAAAAAGGAAGAAGGAAAATAGTAAACTGGGAAAATGTATAAAATATTTTTTTCTAAAAAAATATAAATGTACAGGATTTGAAAGTGCATACTTGGGGATAAGCTATCTAACCATGATATAGAGGAATGTAAAGAAGATCAAATATTACACACTCAGGACTAAACTCATAATCATCAATTCTACAAGCATGGGGTATTCCAAGTCAATTTGTGTAACGCCCTGACCCTAGTTACCCAGAGTCGGTGCATTATTACATAACATTGGCATGATCACAACAAAGATCAAATCTCGAAAGACCGATTGGTTTACTAGCCTTGGAAACACTAGATATATTCATAAAGTTTTACATTACATCATAAAGTGAAAAAATACAACAACAACATAGTCTCTATATTCCACACTCATATCCCCACATAAAATCCCTGCAGGTCATTCATAACTTACTTCTTCACATCTTGGGAAAAATAAAACATATAAAAGAGGTGATCTCAAATGCCCAGTAAGGATAACAATATAGCGGAACTTTCAAAAATAATCCTAAACATTTAAGGCAATGCATTAATAAAACAAAAGCCTTTTAAACTTGAACTTCAACATAGTATGTCAAAAGTAAAATGAAATAATGCCATTTACTTATTCACATGGATATTCTACTAATCGAATAATCACATGCAATATCAATAACCACTTTCATAATGTTGGAATTCATAATGCCAGACTATCATAACCACATAGCCAAGGCCTCATGCCAAGACTACAAATAAGATTTTGCCAAGGCCTTGTGCCAAGACACTAGTTTGTCTCATGAGATCTACCGATGCATCGAGGAGGTATTGCGGGCTCCACCCATCACATATTAAGTCCAATGCATTCCAATATGAAAAGGTTTAAACATAACAGAAACATTCATATTAAAACTAGCATACGAAATGCCAATACTTTCACCATAAACCATGAATGGTATACAAATAGAACATCCACAGTCAAAAATATCACAAAACCTTCAATACAACATAGAAGTTTTGTATCATAATAAATCAACTTCACATAAGCGTAAAATCCAACAAAGGATGTTGACATAGATGAAATCAAAACTCTTTTTAGAGAAATATATCTTTTTATTTTGAAATCATTTAAGAGACATATAAAATAAAACAATTTCTTTGAAAATATTCTTATAATCTTTTAAGGGAAGTTTTGAAGATTTTATAACGGCGGAAAATAGCCGCACCCGCCGTATAAGTTAAAAAAACATTCTTACCTTAATTCTGTCGAAAAGGTTAAAAAGGACCTTGTTTTGAAAACGACGGAAAGATTCCTTTATAAACCACTTATAAAAGTCAAAAAGGGTATAAATGACTTTAATCATATTCTAGTAAATAGTAAAAATGTTTTGAAATAAATTTTTAAGAAACATGGATGTGGATGATAAAGAGATCCCAATAGATTATTACGTATAAACAACCTCGGATAATGAAGAGATTGTGAAATAACACTTACCTTGTACTTTTCCTTTGTTGGGGTAGGTTAACCTCCTATATAATGGTGAAATAATTGTTATTAAATTATACAAGAATCATATACATTAATATGATATCATATATGATCTTTTAACATTGATTTGTTAATAATATCTTAGTATTATCGTTGTTTCGGGTGTTAACTTACTCGTTTTCTTTTGTATGTTTTGTTATGTAAGCCATGTTTGTAATGGATAGGTTGTATCTTAATCATATCCAGAATGATATTATGTCCTTAAACATTATTTTTAAATCATCAAATGGTAATTATACTTGAATGGATATGATGGAGAATGAATCTTACACTACTGGAAAAATGACCTATCCCCACGGTTCAAAACCGTGGGTATAGCCCCCAAAACCGTGGGTATAGCCTATACCCACGGTTTTGGGAACCGTGGGCTGGAGAGGCGTCGGTATAGGGGTCTCAGCCTATACCCACGGTTTTGGAGAACCGTGGGTATAGGTGAGTCAAATGTGGCCCAACATGCGTTCCAGCGTGGCACACAACATACCCCACTGTTTCAAACCGTGGGGTATTGAAATTCAAAAAATATGCGGCCAGTAGGTTTTGAAACCGCACCTCCCACTGCGCCTCTCACCTATGCCACCCAACCGCACCAACCGAGCTGCAGTTTCTATTTATTATACATTGATATATCTTCTTATATATATTAATATAATCAAAGTCGGATATACGAAAAAACGCATGCACCGGGTTTCGAACTCCCACTGCCGGCTGCGCTACGCGCCCGCACCCCAGGATGGACCAACCGGTCTGTGATTTTAAATTGTTATAAAAATATATATTATCTCATATATATTAATATAAGCGGTATTTAAATTAAAAATTCGCGTGGAAAGGGAATCGAACTGCGGTCTCACAGTGCAACTGAGATCCTCCACTCAATAAGGAACCAACCGAGCTAAACTTTTTAATTTATCTATAGACATTCAGCTGCATATATTTATTAATATTATCCGTGAAAAAATGTATTCCCACAAAATTTTCTCATTGTCCCGCGCAATTTTTTTCCCCGCATTATGGCGGGAAAGCTATACCCACGGTTCTTTAAAACCGTGGGTATAGGTCTTCAAAAAAAATACCCCTATACCCACGGTTGTTCAAAACTGTGGGTATAGGTCATCCGATAAAACTCTATGCCCACGGTTTGGACAAAACCGTGGATATAGGTCCCCATATTATCCCTATACCCACGGTTTTCAAGAACCGTGGGTATAGGGGTACTCTATACCCATGGTTTGTTGAAAAACCGTGGGTATAGGCCTGTTTTCCAGTAGTGTTATCGCGTTTGTGGAGACGGTAGTCCGTACGTACGCACGAGCGAAAATATCATTCTTTTGATATTAAAATAATATATAAATGGATGGTATATCATATATAAAGAATAATTAACATGTTATAGTTATTATTTACATGTGTTACACATCATTATTATACCCATCCAAATAATAATATATTGAATAACAATTACACCACGACATGGAGACGGTAAGCCGTACGTACGCACGTATGGTGACATGTTATTCAAAGGGTGGATAGAATACTGAATATGGTTGTACCATATTTATAATAACATCACAATATATATATGATACAGGAGTTATTATTTTATAATGGTAAAAATAAAGGAAGGAGAAGTGGAAGAAGAAAGGAACTTGGAAAAGGGTGGTGAAATCATTACCTCTTCTTCGAGTTCTTCCTTTTGATTTGATCAAAGGGCTCCTTAGGTTGGCTTTATGATCAAACTAAGGCCTCTAGGTTGTAGTGAGGGAAGTTGGGAGAGTATTTGGGCGGAGTTTGGATGATCCAAAAGGCTTTGAAGGTGTGAGAAAATGAGAAGGAGGAGTGCCTTTTTATAAGAGGGGTGAGGGGCACCTTTGGAAAAGCTAGAAATATTAATTTATAATAAATTCATATTCGGTTTATAATGGCTCCAAAGTTGATTATTCAAAGTTTAAGGCGGGGATGGGTCGAAAAAAACTCAACAAATAGAATTTACACAGGTTTTGGTACTTATATTAACCTTATCTTTAATTATTAACTCTAAGTTAATTAGTTTCACATTTACAATGTCTCTTTGTATTTTTATATTATATGGTTAATAAACATACCATATACATCCAAGGGACCCCCATGTGGTTCTATTAATGATACAACTATCATGATATAAGTCTCTTGGCCGAACATTATATTTTTAGGAATTTAATATCAATTAATAATATAATATTTGTTTTAAAAACTCTTTTATGTCAATTTTGACACTATTCAATAGTTGATTTTTGTGAAACTCATAACAGATTTATTACTTAGAAAAAAGTCAATTAAATCAATCCTAATATATCATATTATCTTATAAAATTAGTTTAATTCATTAAAAGTTTCATATTATATTTATTTAGGTATTTATAATATCAATTATTTTAATTTTTCACTATTATAGTAATTACTGCATCATCATTGTGTCATAAATAAATTAAATTATTTAATTTCTAAAAATTATAAATAAAATATAATTATGTAGGAAATATTTTTATCTTTCTAATTAATATTTAAAATATAAAATCCAGCATATATAACCCTATGTAAAAATTGTTTTTCTAAAAGATATATGCTTGTGTTATTTTTGTATTCATTTTAACTTAATTAAAATAAAGTGTCCCTATCACCTACAAGTGGCACAATGGGGTCCCAAAATAGACCCAAAGATGACTATGGTCGAACATGTATCAACCAATAAGGCCAGGACATGTTTTAGGGTAATTTAGTATTATTATAATATTATTTTTTAACCCTTATTTACCGGATTTACCCTTAACCATGGTAAATAAAATATTTACCGCAGTAATTATTCAAAATGTCTAAAAATAAAAGTTTCCTATTTACACAACTTGAAAATCCTGATTCCAAATATGGAATCCATTTTTCTAAATTCAAAACACAGAAGTGGTGGAAATTAATTTAAAATTAATTTCCGCCGTCAAAACAAAAAACGTGTTTTTAAGAGATAATAACTATCAAAAGATTGACACTTGTTTATGTTCAGTTTAATTGTAAAATTATGTCCAATGACCAACATTATATTAAATGGTAAAAATATATTCTAAATATACTTTAAAACCACTCAAATTCATAATTTATCACTATTAATTATTTTTATTAAAAAAGCTGTTTTTAATTAAAATTTAGTAACATTCACTATTCATCAAAATATTAAAGTTATCCGAAAAGTACCAAAATTTCACCTTAGGCTAAATTCGATATTCCAAATCCAAAAATGAAGTCCATTTTGAAATATAAAATATATATAATTTCAAAAAGTAGGTATTACTATTCATAACGGCTAGTTTGATTGGTTATGGTGTGTTAGAACTCGGTGTTGTGTACAACACACGCTATCACATTATTCAAAGAGAAGCGTACCGTAGAAGCTTGGGGTGTTACATTCTCCCCTCATTCAAATAATTTCGTCCTCAAAATTTCTAGAATACTTATCACATGAAAAGACTCGGGTGGTTCTTCATCATAAGTTCCTCGGGTTCCCACGTTGCCTCTTCCATCTTATGGTTTCTCCACAAAACTTTTACCAGATGCGTCATCCGGTTTCTCAGTACTTGTTCTCTCGTATCAAAAATCCTGACGGGCTCTTCGCAATAAGACAGAACGGGTTCCAGTTCTAATTCTTCATAGGTGAGTACATGCATTGGGTCAGGCATGTATTTCCTCAACAGAGATACGTGGAACACATCGTGAACTTTGGGGAGACTTGGCGGCATTGCCAATCGGTATGCTACAGCCCCAATTCGTTCTAGAATTTCGAAAGGTCCGATGTACCTGGGACTCAATTTACCCTTCTTACCAAAACGTATGACTCCCTTCCATGGAGATACCTTCAGGAAAACATGATCACCGACTTGAAATTCGAAATCCTTCCTTCGATTATCGGCATAGATCTTCTGCCTACTTTGAGCTGCTTTGATGTGATTTTGGATTACCTTCACCTTTTCCATCGTTTCCTCCACCAATTCTGGGCCTACAAGTTTTCTTTCACCAACGTCATCCCAACAGGTTGGTGTACGACATCTCTTTCCATATAACGCTTCATATGGTGCCATCTGAATACTCGAATGGAAGCTATTGTTATAGAAAAATTCTACGAGAGGTAAATATTGATCCCACATACCCTAAAAGTCAAGTGAGCAAGATCTGAACATGTCTTCTAAGGTTTGAATAGTCTGTTCTGATTGTCCATCTGTCTGAGGGTGGTAAGCAGTGCTCAAATGAAGTTCAGTATCTAGGGATTTCTGAAGACTTTTCCAAAATCTTGAAGTAAAATGGGGATCACGATCAGAAACAATCGATAGGGGTACTCCATGAAGTCTCACAACTTCATTAACATATAGTCTTGCTAGACGTTCCAGGGGTAGATCTTCTCTTATAGCAAGAAAATGTGCTGACTTGGTAAGACGATCAACAATAACCGATATTGCATCGTTCCTTCTAGGAGTCTTTGGTAGTCCCATGACAAAGTCCATTGTAATATTGTCCCATTTCCACTCTGGTATGGGAAGAGGTTGCATGACTCCTCCAGGCTGTTGCCTTCCAGCTTTCACTTGTTGACAAACCATACTTCTTTAAACAAAATCAGCAATCTCCCTCTTCATGTTGTCCCACCAAAAATGTTCCTTCAAATCTCTATACATTTTGGTGCTCCCAGGGTGTATAGAGAAATTGGAACTATGAGCATCATCCAGCAATTCCCTTTTTAGATCAGGTATATCGGGAACACAAAGTCTCTTCCCAAATTTCAAAATTCCATCTTCATACACAAAGTCTCTCAATCTCCCATCATTCACAGCTTTAATTTTCTTTTGAAATTCTTCATCATCGGTCTGAGAACTCTTAATCCTTTCTAGTAAAGATGGTTTGGCAACCATTTGAAAAAGCATTGATGTTTCACCTTCCCTGGTTATTCCCATGTCCATCTTCACTAGATCTATGAAAATTGGATCCCTTTCAATTCTAATATTGTTCAAAACTCCATGATATTTTCTGCTCAAAGCATCTGCCACCTTGTTTGCCTTACCCGGGTGGTAGTGTATCATGCAATCATAATCTTTGAGTAATTCAAGCCATCTCCTTTGCCTCATGTTGAGTTCTTTTTGTGAGAAAATATACTTCAAACTCTTGTGATCAGTATAAATCTCACATTTTTCACCATAGAGGTAGTGCCTCCATATCTTCAAAGAAAAGATCACAGCTGCTAACTCGAGATCATGAGTAGGATAGTTTTGTTCATGAATTTTCAACTGTCGTGATGCATAGGCAATGAACCTATCATTCTGCATAAGGACACAACCAAGTCCTTTCTTCGATGCATCACTATAAATAACGAACGCACCATTCCCCAATGGTAGAGTCAATATAAGAGCATTGACTAATCTTCTCTTCAGTTCTTCGAAAAATTCTTCACACTCTTTTTTCCAAACAAATTTAACCCCTTTACGTGTTAGCTTCGTTAATGGGTTAGCGAATCAGGAAAAATTCTGGACGAAACATCGATAATAACCTGCCAAACCAATAAAACTACGTACCTCAGTTATACTCATAGGTTCTGGCCATTCTTGGATTGCCTTGGTCTTAGAAGTATCAACATAGATTCCATCTTTAAAGACAATATGGCCAAGAAAAGAAATCTCATGAAGCCGGAACTCACATTTTCTAAACTTCCCATATAATTCATGTCTTCTCAGAGTCTTCAGGATAATGCAAAAGTGATTTTCCTGATCTTCGTAGCTTTTGGAGTATACCATGATATCATCAATAAATACCACCACAAATTCATCGAGATACTCCTTGAAAATTCTATTCATCAGATCCATGAATACAGAGGGTGCATTAGTCAATCCAAAAGGCATTACAGTAAACTCGTAATGCCCATACCTGGTTTGAAATGCTGTCTTTGGAATGTCTTTCTTCTTTATACACAACTGATGGTATCCAGATCGAAGGTCAATATTTGAAAATTATTGAGCTCCATGCAGTTGGTCAAATAAATCATCAATTCGAGGTAGGGGATACTTGTTCTTTATCGTTATAGCATTGATCTCCCTGTAGTCGATACATAACCTCGTAGATCCATCTTTCTTTTTAACAAAAAGAACAGGGGCTGCCCATGGAGAAACACTAGGGCGAATAAATCCTTTATTACTCAATTCCTCTAGTTGTTTCTTTAGTTCAACTAATTCTACAGTGGCCATTCTATAAGGGGTCTTTGATATAGGCCTTGATCCCAGAATTAAGTCATTGGAAAACTCAACTTCTCGTTCTGAAGGATGTCCAGGTAAATCTTCCAGAAATACATCTAAAAATTCTTTCACAATAGGTACATCCTCTATTTGAACATTCCTTTCCTCACCCACAATCATTTCATTCTATTCCTCCCCAATAATTGAATTTAGTTGAGCTAATGGGGGTGGATCTAAATAAGAATTAGGTGGTGATGATTATGCTCTAAATATAAGGTGTTCCTTATCATTATCATCAAGAATTGTAACCTCTTTCTTCTTACAATAAATCTTCGCATCATAGTCCAAAAGCCAGTCCATACCGAGGATTATATCAAACTCAATCATAGGTATGACGATGATATCAGCAGATAAAGAATATTTATGTGCTCTAATGGGGACTGATTCACAAAACTTTGTTGCAATGATACTTCCTTTAGGAGTTTTAACTGACAACTCCCTTGTAAAATCAAATTAGAAATATCTAATTTTCTTAGCAAACTGGGAAGATATGAAACAATGTGATGATCCAGAATCAAATAATTCATTTTCTAAACTTGATGAAACCATTAAATTACCTGCCACCACGTCTTTCAGAGCTTATACCTCAGCATTAGTGATAGAATAAGCAAGGCCTTGATCCCTTGGCCTTTTCTGAGGTAAGTTCTCTTGACGCTTAGGAAATTCATTTGCATAATTCCCCATATCTATGCAATTGTAGCACTGAACGTTGGTGGTTTCCTTCTTCCCTTTGTAATCACGAGCTTGGTGGCCTTTTTCACCACACTTGTAAGAGACTCCCATTCCCTTCAAGCAAGTACCGGGGTGTTTCTTCCCACATTTACCACAGGATGGATATTCAACCTTTCTCTTCTTCCCCTTATTTCCATTCCCAGATTGATCAGTAGGCCTCTTCTTCTCTTTCTTTGATTTAAAGTCATAAGACTTAGAGAATTCCTTTTCGGTCTTGATAACACATGAGAAAATGTCTTCGTACGACGAGAAGGATTGTGAGACCAATGCTCGACAGAGAAATGGTTTTAACCCATCAAAGAAACGATCAATCTTACTTCTTGGGTTACGTATATAATCTCCAGCATACCTTGATAACCTTGTAAAGTTAGCCTCATACTTTGTGACATTCTCATCCTCCTTTTGTCTCAGACTCAGAAACTGCCTTTCCATATCTGCTCAATGGTCGCGAGGAAAGTATTTTTCTAAAAACAGATCTTTGAACTCCCTCCATTCCATATTTGATACTTCATCATCTTCCTTCATGTTTTGAATCAATGACCACCATTGATCAACATCTCCAGTGTGGCGGTAAACTGCCATGATAACTTTTTCCCTTTCACTACTCCCCAAAGCCTGAAATATTTTCTCTAGGGAAAATATCCATTGCTCAGCTACTAAGGGATTTGTACTCCCATGGAACGTTGGTGGTTGTTGCCTCATGAATCGATATAACATTGATCCTCCACGCTGCAGATCAGGGTACTCCATACGGGTAAGGTTATTATTCATAACCTGAGTGAGTTGTCCCAGTATGGTGATTAGCTGATCAGCACCAGTTGCATCACCATCTCCACTATAATTATCTTCAGCAGGAGGGAAATCCCTACATGGTGTGCATGCATTGATTTGGTTTCCATTTCTTCCACTAGGCGCCATTTTTAAACAATGGCATAAACTAGATCAGTTTATGAATCAAAATACATAATCCCATACTTATAAAACACTTAACATAAATTGAACTATTTATGGATATAATCCATAATCATAAAAATGTTTTTTCTTTGAGGAAGTATATACTCATAAACCCTTCATAATGATTTGTAAAGAAAATGAGAGTTATCCTAAGCATATCCCCCGGGAGTGTCGTAACCAAGAGTGCAGCAAGGCCCGTTTTCGTGCACTAGTTCTCGTTCGAGTCTAGCACAAAGTGGTGTTTTTGGGTTTTACCCCTAGGTACATCTGTTCCAGAGCCGCCTCTACCTGCTCGTATCCAGACAGGTATGTATTTCTCACAAAATCTTTACAATACCAAAATTCTATGGTGTTCTTCTATACTAATCCTCAAGGTTCATCTTAGGTCTACGTGCTCTAATCAGAGTTTATCTAAATCTAGCTTCCAAGGTTTGTACTAAAATTCCTTTGATAACAACTGTAACGCCCCGACCCTAGTTACCCAGAGTCGGTGCATTATTACATAACATTGGCATGATCACAACAAAGATCAAATCTCCAAATACCGATTGGTTTAGTAGCCTTGGATACACTAGATATATTCATAAAGTTTTACATTACATCATAAAGTGAAAAACTACTACAACAACATAGTCTCCATATTCCACACTCATATCCCCACATAAAATCCCTACAGGTCATTCAAAACTTACTTCTTCACATCCTGGGAAAAATAAAACATAGAAAAGGGGTGAGCTCAAATGCCCAGTAATGATAACAATATAGCGGAACTTTTAAAAATAAGCATAAACATTTAAGGAAATGCATTACTAAAACAAAATCCTATTAAACTTGAACTTCAACATAGTATGGAAAAAGTAAAATGAAATAATGCCATTTACTTATTTACATGGATATTCTACTAATCGAATAATCACATGAAATATCAATAACCACTTTCATAATGTTGGAATGCATAATGCCAGACTATCATAACCACATAGCCAAGGCCTCATGCCAAGACTACAAATAAGATTTTGCAAGGCCTTGTGCCAAGACACTAGTTTGTCTCATGAGACCTACCGATGCATCGAGGAGCTATAGCGGGCTCCACCCGTCACATATTAAGTCCAATGCATTCCCATATGAAAAGGTTTAAACATAACATAAACATTCATATTAAAACTAGCATACGAAATGTCAATACTTTCACCATAAACCATGAATGGTATAAAAATAGTACATCCACAGTCAAACATATCACAAAACCTTCAATACAACATAGAAGTTTTGTATCATAATAAATCAACTTCACATAAGCGTAAAATCCAACAAAGGATGTTGACATAGATGAAATCAAAACTCTTTTTAGAGAAATATCTCTTTTTATTTTGAAATCATTTAAGAGCCATATAAAATAAAACATTTTCTTTGAAAATATTCTTATAATCTTTTAAGGGAAGCTTTGAAGATTTTATAACGGCGGAAAATAGCCGCACCAGCCGTATAAGTTAAAAAAACATTCTTACCATAATTCTGTCGAAAAGGTTAAAAAGGACCTTATTTTGAAAACGACGGAAAGATTCATTTATAAACCACTTATAAAAGTCAGAAAGGGTATAAATGACTTTAAATCATATTCTAGTAAATAGTAAAAATGTTTTGAAATACATTTTTAAGAAACATGGATGTGGATGATAAAGAGATCCCAGTAGATTATTACGTATAAACAACCTCGAATAATGAAAAGATTGTGAAATAAACCTTACCTTTTACTTTTCCTTGGTTGGGGTAGGTTAACCTCCTGTATAATGGTGAAATAATTGTAATTAAATTATACAAGAATCATATACATTAATATGATATCATATATGATCTTTTAACATTGATTTGTTAATAATATCTTAGTATTATCGTTGTTTCGGGTGTTAACTTACTTATTTTCTTTTGTATGTTTTGTTACATAAGACATGTTTGTAATGGGTAGGTTGTATCTTAATCATATCGAGAATGATATTAAGTCCTTAAAAATTATTTTTAAATAATCAAATGATAATTATACTTGAATGGATATGATGGAGAATGAATCTTATCGCGTTCGTGGAGACGGTAGTCCGTACGTACGCACGAGCGACAATATCATTCTTTTGATATTAAAATAATATATAAATGGATGGTATATCATATATACAGAATAATTAACATGTTATATTTATTATTTACATGTGTTACACATCATTATTATTCCCATCCAAATAATAATATATTGAATAACAATTACACCACGACGTGGAGACGGTAAGCCGTACGTACGCACGTATGGTGACATGTTATTCAAAGGATGGATAGAATACTGAATATGGTTGTACCATATTTATAATAACATCATATTATATATATTATACTGGATTTATTATTTTAGAATGGTAAAAATAAAGGAAGGAGTAGTGGAAGAAGAAAGGAACTTGGAAAAGGGTGGTGAAATCATTACCTCTTCTTCGAGTTCTTCCATTTGATTTGATCAAAAGGGCTCATTAGGTTGGCTTTCTGATCAAATTATGGCCTCTATATTGTAGTGATGGAAGTTGGAAGAGTATTTGGGCAGATTTTGGCCGAACAAAAAGGCTTTTAAGGTGTGAGGAAATGAGAAGAAGGAGTGCCTTTTTATAAGAGGGGTGAGGGGCACCTTTGGAAAAGCTAGAAATATTAATTTATAATAAATTCATATTCGGTTTATAATGGCTCCAAAGTTGATTATTCAATGGTTAAGGTAGGGATGGGTCGAAAAAAACTCAACCAATAGAATTTAGACAGGTTTTGGTACTTATATTGACCTTATCTTTAAGTATTAACTCTAAGTTAATTAGTTTCACTTTTACAATGTCTTTTTGTATTTTTGTATTATATGGTTAATAGACATACCATATAAATCCAAGAGCCCCCAAGGGGTCCATTAATGATACACCTATCATGATATAATTCTCTTGGCCGAACCTTATATTTTTAGGAATTTAATATCAATTAATAATATAATATTTGTTTTAAAAACTCTTTTATGTCAATTTTGACACTATTCAATAGTTGATTTTTGTGAAACTCATAACAGATTGATTACTTCAAGATAAGTATATTAAATAAATCCTAATATATCATATTATCCTAGAAAATTAGTTTATTTCATTAAAAGTTTCATATTATATTTATTTAGGTATTTATAATATCAATTATTTTAATTGTTCACTATTATAGTAATTACTGCATCATCATTGTGTCATAAATAAATTAAATTATTTAATGTCTAAAAATTATAAATAAAATATCATTATATAGGAAATATATTTATCTTTATAATGAATATTTACCATCTAAAATCCAACATATATATCCCTATGTAAAAATTGTTTTGCTTAAAGATATATGCTTGTGTCATTTTTGTATTCATTTTAACTTAATTAAAATAAAGTGTCCCTATCTCCTACAAGTGCCACCATGGGGTCCCAAAATCGACCCAAAGATTCCTATGGTAGAAAATTTATCAACCGATAAGTCTAGGACACGTTTTAGGGTAATTTATTATTAATTTTTAACCCTTATTTACCAGATTTACCCTTAACCATGGTAAATAAAATATTTACCGCAGTAATTATTCAAAATGTCTAAAATTAAAAGTTACCTATTTACACAATCTGAACATCCTGATTCCAAATATGGAATACATTTTTCTAAATTCAAAACACAGAATTGGAAGAAATTAATTTAAAATTAATTCCCGCTGTCAAAACAAAAAACGCGTTTTTAAGAGATAATAACTATCAAAAGATTGACAATTGTTTATATTCGGTTTAATTGTAAAACTATGTCCAATGACCAAAATTATAATAAATGGTAAAAATATATTATAAATATACTTTTAAACCCCTCAAATTCATAATTTATCACTATCAATTATTTTGATTAAAAAAGTTGTTTTTAATTAAAATTTAGTAATTTTCACTATTCATCAAAATATTAAAGTTATCCGAAAAGTACCAAAATTTCACCTTAGGATAAATTCGATATTCTGAATCCAAAAATGAAGTCCATTTTGAAATATAAAATATATATAATTTCAAAAAGTAGGTATTATTATTCATAACGACTAGTTTGATTGGTTATGGTGTGTTAGAACTCGGTGTTGCGTACAACACATGCTATCACATTATTCAAAGAGAAGCGTACCGTAGAAGCCTGGGGTATTAAAATTTGATTAAAAACACAATAAATGGTTACTAATGTTTTACAAAAATGGTATAAAATAACTATTACCTCTTGAATTTTTTATTCCCATCAATCTTGGTTGCAAGTTATGGAAGAAAATCAATTGCATCGGCAATGTTTTGTTGCTACTTCTCTCCACAGCATGCATCCCTATCCTCTATACCAATACAAGTCATCAAAATCAACAAATGACCGAAAAGGAAAATCCATCTGGAAGCCAAAAACTGGAATACAAATCCTATTTTATGTTATTTAACCTCTATATATTCATAGCCTTCGCCCCCCTCTTAGAAAGCCCCTTCCCCCTACACCCCCACACCCCAAGCCCACCTCCCTAACCCCTACACAATTCCCCCTCACCCCCTCATGGATATCCCCTTCCCCCTGCACCCCCACACCCCCTTCCCCCCTCCATGCCCCCTACACACTACCCCCCAGACCCCTTCACCACCTGGACACCCCCTCTTAGACAACCCCATCTCCCTACACCCCACACGCCCTTACCCATACCTACCCTACTGGACACCCTATGCACCCCTACCCCCTCCCAGCCGCCTACACAACCCCATCCCCCATCAACCCCCTCCTGGATAGCCCCCCTCCCCCTCCCCCTCCACCCCCACACCCCCTTCCCCTCCTTGCCCTCCTGGGAATCCATGGACAACCCCCTGACCCCCCTATTGGATAGACCCCCTCCCCCTAACACCCCCTCCCTGCCCCCAGCCCCCTCCCATGCACCTCTTCCCAGCACCCACATCCCTTCACCAACTCCATCCTAGACACCCCCCTCATGGACACCCCCTGAACATCCCAACCCTCTGCACCCCCACACCCCCTTCCCCTTCACCCCACTACCCCCAGCCCCCTTCACCCCAAACTGCCCCCAACCTTCACCCCCCACTGCCCCACAACCTATAACCCAACTATATGAGTGTTTGATATATAGTTAATTAAGGCCATATTAGAATTACCTTCCTATGAAGAACAACATTCCATCATAGGTACTGATTGCACACTGTAAACAATACCTATAAGTGGTTGAGATTCACCATCTTTCATATTGAAATCCTTAGTATCCAATGCAATTCCAGAAAGGAATTTCCCCAAATTAGGGGAAGAGGACTGAGAAACCATGTTTCAAGGTTTACTATTGGATTTCCCTGAAGTAGATACCACTATCTTTGACGTACCTTTATAGTTATTTGAAGAAATTGTTCATTGCTCTTGACAGTAATTGGAATCCACCTTAGCCTGTGATTCATATTACATTTCATCATTACTATGCTCAGATGCTTCTCCAAGCTATTCATCATATATTAACCTTGATAGAGCATCTTTAAAAGAAATTACCTCATAGGATGTATGAGACTCATATACTATATCAACCCATAAGAGAGTATTTTTCACCTTCTCTTGAATAGGAGGAATAAGGCCAATTAACTCTCTATAGAGGAAACTAATTCAAGTACATGATCATCCAAATGGGGGGATTTTTGCAACCAATTATTTATTGGTTGGATTTGTGGAAAATACATGAGGTATGAATGAGGTATGTTTGATTAAATAGGAATGGTATTTTTCAAGAATAATCGAATGAAGATCTATTTCATAAAGATGTGTTGAATATATATATATATGAAGAGTGAATTCGAAGTGTTAATATAAAGAAGAAGTCTTTCAAGGGGACCGAGGGTGAAGGTATGCATAGAATAATTTTGTAATGAAATAAAATTCATGATTTGGATATATTGATATGTGTATGGAGCATGGATGAAAGATTCACAGGTTTTCAATTGGATGTGGATCATGTTCACTGGTTGAATTAAATAGGTGGGTGATATATTAAATCTGGAATTGATTTTAATATTTGAAATCAGGAAGTGATTTAAAATACATGAATGATGAAGAAATTTTTAACTGGTGAGGTTACATAAAATTTCAATGTCCTACATAAATATTGTTTCTTAGGATGTCAGATGCTTCCATGAAGCTATTATATAATGGGAACTATAACTATAGGTCTGGATAAGTAGGCTAAAAGGCAGTGTTTATGAGGAAAAACATGGATCATGTGAATGAAACTCTTTCATGGTTTAGATGGTTGCATGAATCAAGTTTTTAGGTCTCATGAAAGTGATGTTTTGAATAATTATTTTTGGTAATATAGATTCCATAGTATACAGGGTCTTAAATGAAGAATAAAGTATTTCGATATTCAAGATTTGATTTTAAGGAATGTTTTTAATGAATACTTAGAAAACTAGGTTCTTAAATGAAGATTTTCAAATAAATATTTAAATGTAAATATTATCAAGAGTTAGAAATGAGAGTTTGAATTTGGATATTCACTGATTTAAGTAGATCACATATTTGAACATGGTGAAGGTTTTCACGCCTGTAAAACCAGAGTTTGAATAAATTAAATAGGAAAATGTCTTTTATTTGTGTTTTTTGCTCTACATTTAGTGTCTCGGACAAAGGATTTTTCACCCTGCTTCTGGGTGCAATATGTTTGAAATTTGAAAGTCTAACAATGGTATTTAGTTTTTTATTGCAGAGATTACCAACTGAATCCAGAGAACCCAATTATCATGAGGCATGTACCAGTCCTTTAAAATGAGTAGAATTCCATGGAAAACCGAACTGTGTTGGGTGTCTCTAAGAATGAACCAAATATTCATAGAAGAATCGGTGGGATGATTCACCTTATTCCTGACATTTTATCAGATAACGAAGGTAGTTCAGACAACCCCAGGTATTTATTTTCGGTATATTGTTCTATTTAGGGTTGTGTGGAACTCCACTCATGTAATATGATAAAGGAATAACTTCCATGCCCTTAGTTATGATTTATTAACAAATCATGATTGTAACGCCCCGACCCCAGCTACCCGGAGTCGGTGCATTACTTCGTAACATTGGCATGATCACAAGAAAGATCAAATCTCGAAAGACCGATTGGTTTAGTAGCCTTGGAAACACTAGATATAATCATAAAGTTTTACATTACATTTCAAAGTGAAAAACTACTACAACAACAAAGTCTTCATATCCACACTATTAACCCCTCATAATATCCCTGCAAGTCATTCATAATTTACTTCTTCACTACCTGGGAAAAATAAAACATAGAAAAGGGGTGAGCTCAAATGCCCAGTAAGGATAACAATATAGCGGAACATTCATAATAAGCATAAACATTTAAGGCCATGAATTACTAAAACAAAAGCCTTTTAAAATTGAACTTCAACATAGTATGGCAAAAATAAAAATGAAATAATGCCATTTACTTATTCACATGGATATTCTACTAATCGAATAATCACATGCAATATCAATAACCACTTTCATAATGTTGGAATGCATAATGCCAGACTATCATAACCACATAGCCAAGGCCTCATGCCAAGACTACAAATAAGATTTTGTCAAGGCCTTGTGCCAAGACACTAGTTTGTCTCATGAGACCTACCGATGCATCGAGGAGCTATAGCGGGCTCCACCCGTCACTTATTAAGTCCAATGCATTCCCATATGAAAAGGTTTAAACATAACATAAACATTCGTATTAAAACTAGCATACGAAATGTCAATACTTTCACAATAAACTATGAATGGTATAAAAACAGCACATCCATAGTCAAACATATCACAAAACCTTCAATACAATATAGAAGTTTTGTATCATAATAAATCAACTTCAAATAATCTTAAAATCCATCAAAGGATGTTGACATAGATGAAATCAAAATTCTTTTTAAAGAAATATCTCCTTTTATTTTGAAATCATTTAAGATCCATATAAAATAAAACATTTTCTTTGAAAATATTCTTATAAGCTTGTAAGGAAAGCTTTGAAGATTTTATAATGGCGTAAAATAACCGCACCCGTCGTATAAGTTAAAAAAAAACATTCTTACCTCAATTCTGTCGAAAAGGTTAAAAAGGACCTTGTTTTGAAAACGACGGAAAGATTCCTTTATAAACCTCTTATAAAAAGTCAAAAAAAGGTATAAATGACTTTAACCCATATTCTTGTAAATAGTAAAAATGTTTTGAAATACATTTTTAAGAAACATGGATGTGGATGATAAAGAGATCCCAGTAGATTATTACATATAAACAACCTCGGATAATGAAGAGATTGTGAAATAACCCTTACCTTGTACTTTTCCTTGGTTGTGGTAGGTTAACCTCCTGTATAATGGTGAAATAATTGTTATTAAATTATACAAGAATCATATACATTAATATGATATCATATATGATCTTTTATTATTGATTTGATAATAATATCTTAGTATTATCGTTGTTTCGGGTGTTAACTTACTTGTTTTCTTTCATATGTTTTGTTACGTAAGACATGTTTATAAAGGATAGGTTGTATATTATTCATATCCAGAATGATATCAAGTCCTTAAACATCATTTTTAAATCATAAAATGATAATTACGCTTTAATGGTTACGATGGAGAATGAATCTCATCGCGTTCGTGGAGACGGTAGTCCGTACGTACGCACGAGCGACAATATCATTCTTTTGATATTAAAATAATATATAAATGGATGGTATATCATATATACAGAATCATTAACGTGTTATATTTATTATTTACATGAGTTACACATCATTATTATACCCATCCAAATAATATTATATTGAATAACAATTACACCACGACGTGGAGACGGTAAGCCGTACGTACGCACGTATGGTGACATGTTATTCAAAGGGTGGATAGAATACTGAATATGATTGTACCATATTTATAATAACATCACAGTATATGTGAGAAACTGGAGTTATTATTTGAGAATGGTAAGAACAAAGGAAGAAGAAGTGGAAGAAGAAATGAACTTAGAAAAGGGTGGTGAGATCACTACCTCTTCTTCGGGTTCTTCCTTTTGATTTGATCAAAAGGGCTCCTTAGGTTGGCTTTCTGATCAAACTAAGGCCTCTAGGTTGTATTGAGGGATGTTGGGAGAGTATTTGGGCAGAGTTTGGCCGAACCAAAAGGCTTTAGAGGTGTGAAGAAATGAGAAGGAGGAGTGCCCTTTTATAAGAGGGGTGAGGGGCACCTTTGGAAAAGCTAGAAATATTAATTTATAATAAATTCATATTCGGTTTCTAAAGGCTCCAAAGTTGACTATTCAAAGGATGAGGTGGGGATAGGTCGAAAACAACTCAACCAATAGAATTTAGACAGGTTTGGGTACTTATATTAACCTTATCTTTAAGTATTAACTCTAAGTTAATTAGTTTCACTTTTACAATGTCTCTTTGTATTTTTATATTATATGGTTAATAGACTTACCATATACATACAAGCGACCCCCAAGTGGTCCATTAATGATTAACCTATCATAATATAAGTCTCTTGGCCGAACCTTAGATTTTTAGGAATTTAATATCAATTAATAATATAATATTTGTTTTAAGAACTCTTTTATGTCAATTTTGACACTATTCAATAGTTGATTTTTTTGAAACTCATAACAGATTGATTACTTCGAACAAGGTCAATTAAATCAATCCTAATATATCCTGTTATCCTAGAAAATTAGTGTAATTCATTAAAAGTTTCATATTATATTTATTTGGGTATTTATAACATCAATTATGTTAATTTTTTACTATTTTAGTAATTACTGCATCATCATTGTGTCATAAATAAAATAAATTATTTAATGTCTAAAAATTATAAATAAAACATCATTATGTAGGAAATCTTTTTAGCTTTCTAATGAATATTTATAATCTAAAATTCAACATGTATAACCCTATGTAAATATTGTTCTTCTAAAAGATGTAAGCTTATGCCATTTTTGTATTCATTTTAACTTAATTAAAATAAAGTGTCATTATCACTTACAAGTGGATCCATGGGGTCCCAAAATTGACACAAAGATGCCCATGGTCGACCATGTATCAACCAATAGGGTTAAGACACGTTTTAGGGTAATTTTGTATTATTATAATATTATTTTTTTAACCCTTATTTACCGGATTTACCCTTTAACCATGGTAAATAAAATATTTACCGCAGTAATTATTCAAAATGTCTAAAAATAAAAGTTACCTATTTACATAATTTGGACATCCTGATTCCAAATATGGAATCCATTTTCCTAAATTCAAAACACAGAAGTGGCAGAAATTAATTTAAAATTAAATCCCGCTGTCAAAACAAAAAGCGTGTTTTTAAGAGATAATAACTATCAAAAGATTGACACTTGTTTATGTTCGGTTTAATTGTAAAATTATGTCCAATGACCAACATTATATTAAATGGTAAAAATATATTCTAAATATACTTTAAAACCACTCAAATTCACAATTTATCACTATTAATTATTTTGATTAAAAAAGTTGTTTTTAATTAAAATTTAGTAATTTTCACTATTCATCAAAATATGAAAGTTATCCGAAAAGTACCAAAATTTCACCTTAGGCTAAATTCGATATTCCGAGTCCAAAAATGAAGTCCATTTTCAAATATAAAATATATATAATTTAAAAAATTAGGTATTACTATTCACAACGGCTAGTTTAATGAATTGTGGTGTGTGTTAGAACTCGGTGTTGCGTACAACACACGCTATCACATTATTCAAAGAGAAGCGTACCGTAGAAGCTTGGGGTGTTACATTCTCCCCTCCTTCAAATAATTGCGTCCTCGCAATTTCTAGGGTATTACTGCATAAAAAGACTCGGGTGGTTCTTCATCATAAGTTCCTCGGGTTCCCACGTTGACTCTTCCATCTTATGATTCCTCCACAAAACTTTTACCAGACGCGTCGTCCGGTTTCTCAGAACTTGTTCTCTCGTATCAAGAATCCTGACGGGCTCTTCGCAATAAGACAGATCGGGTTCCAGTTCTAATTCCTCATAGGTGAGTACATGCGTCGGATCAGGCATGTATTTCCTCAATAGAGATACGTGGAACACATCGTGAACTTTGGAGAGACTTGGCGGCATTGCCAATCGGTAAGCTACAGCCCCAATTCGTTCTAGAATTTCGAAAGGTCCGATGTGCCTGGGACTCAATTTACCTTTCTTACCAAAACGTATGACTCCCTTCCATGGAGATACCTTCAGGAAAACATGATCACCGACTTGAAATTCCAAATCCTTCCTTCGATTATCGGCATAGCTCTTCTGCCTACTTTGAGCTGCTTTAATGTGATTTTGGATTACTTTCACCTTTTCCACCGTTTCCTCCACCAGCTCTGGGCCTACAAGTTTTCTTTCACCAACGTCATCCCAACAGGTTGGTGTACGACATCTCTTTCCGTATAACGCTTCATATGGTGCCATCTGTATACTCGAATGGAAGCTATTGTTATAGGAAAATTCTACTAGTGGTAAATATTGATCCCACATACCCTGAAAATCAAGTGAGCAAGATCTCAACATGTCTTCTAAGGTCTGAATAGTCCGTTCTGATTGTCCGTCTGTCTGAGGGTGGTAAGCAGTGCTCAAATGAAGTTCAGTATCCAGGGATTTCTGAAGACTTTTCCAAAATCTTGAAGTAAAACGGGGATCACGATCAGAAACAATCGATAGGGGTACTCCATGAAGTCTCACAACTTCATTAATATATAGTCTTGCTAGACGTTCCAGGGGTAGATCTTCTCTTATAGCAAGAAAATGTGCTGACTTGGTAAGACGATCAACAATAACCCATATTGCATCATTCCTTCTAGGAGTCTTTGGTAGCCCCATGACAAAGTCCATCGTAATATTGTCCCATTTCCACTCCGGTATGGGAAGAGGTTGCATGACTCCTCCAGGCTGTTGCCTTCCAGCTTTCACTTGTTGACAAACCATACATCTTGATACAAAATCAGCAATCTCCCTCTTCATGTTGTCCCACCAAAAATGTTCCTTCAAATCTCTATACATTTTGGTGCTCCCAGGGTGTATAGAGAAATTGGAACTATGAGCATCATCCAGCAATTCCCTTTTTAGATCAGGTATATTGGGAACACAAAGTCTCTTCCCGAATTTCAAAATTCCACCTTCATACGCAAAGTCTCTCAATCTCCCATCATTCACAGCTTTAATCTTCTTCTGAAATTCTTCATCATCAGTCTGAGAACTCTTAATCCTTTCTAGTAAAGATGGTTTGGCAACCATTTGAAAAAGCATTGATGTTTCACCTTCCCTGGTTATTCCCATGTCCATCTTCACTAGATCCATGAAAATTGGATCCCTTTCAATTCTCATCATGTTCAGAACTCCATGGTCTTTTCTGCTCAAAGCATCTGCTACTTTGTTTGCTTTCCCCGGGTGGTAGTGTATCGTACAATCATAATCCTTGAGTAATTCAAGCCATCTCCTTTGCCTCATGTTGAGTTCTTTTTGTGAGAAAATATACTTCAAACTCTTGTGATCAGTATAAATCTCACATTTTTCACCATAGAGGTAGTGCCTCCATATTTTCAAAGCAAAGATCACTGCTGCTAACTCGAGATCATGAGTAGGATAGTTTTGTTCATGAATTTTCAATTGTCGTGATGCATAGGCAATAACTCTATCATTCTGCATAAGGACACAGCCAAGTCCTTTCTTTGATGCATCACTATAAATAACGAACCCATCATTCCCCGATGGTAGAGTCAATATAGGAGCATTGACTAATCTTCTCTTCAGTTCTTCGAAACATTCCTCACACTCTTTTGTCCAAACAAATTTAACCCCTTTACGTGTGAGCTTCGTTAATGGGTTAGCCAATCGGGCAAAATTCTGGACGAAACGTCGATAATAACCTGCCAAACCAATAAAACTACGTACCTCAGTTATATTCGTAGGTGCTGGCCATTCTTGGATTGCCTTGGTCTTAGAAGGATCAACAGAGATTCCATCTTTAGAGACAATATGGCCAAGAAAAGAAATCTCCTGAAGCCAGAATTCACACTTGCTAAACTTTCCATATAATTCATGCCTCCTCAGAGTCTTCAAGATAATGCGCAAGTGATTTTCATGATCTTTGTAGGTTTTGGAGTATACCAAGATATCATCAATAAATACCACCACAAATTCATCGAGATACTCCTTGAAAACTCTATTCATCAGATCCATGAATACAGAGGGTGCATTAGTCAATCCAAACGGCATTACAGTAAACTCGTAATGCCCGTACCTGGTTCGAAATGCTGTCTTCGGAATGTCTTCCTTCTTCACACACAACTGATGGTATCCAGATCGAAGGTCAATCTTTGAAAAGTATTGAGCTCCATGAATTTGGTCAAATAAATCATCAATACGAGGTAGGGGATACTTGTTCTTTATCGTTATAGCATTGATCTCCCTGTAGTCAATACATAACCTCATAGATCCATCTTTCTTTTTAACAAAAAGAACAGGGGCTCCCCATGGAGAAACACTAGGGCGAATAAATCCCTTATTACTCAATTCCTCTAGTTGTTTCTTTAGTTCGACTAAGTCTACAGTGGCCATTCTATAAGGGGTCTTCGATATAGGCCTTGATCCAGGAATCAAATCAATAGAAAACTCAACTTCTCGTTCTGGAGGATGTCCAGGTAAATCTTCCGGAAATACATCTACAAATTCTTTCACAACAGGTACATCCTCTATTTGAACATTCCTTTCCTCACCGACAGTTATTTCATTCTCTTCCTCCCCAATAATTGAATTAAGTTGAGCTACTGGGGGTGGGTCTAAATAAGAATTAGGTGGTGACGATTCTGCTCTAAAAATAAGGTGTTCCTTATCATTATCATCGAGAATCGTAACCTCTTTCTTCTTACAATAAATCTTCGCATCATAGTCCGAAAGCCAGTCCATACCGAGGATTATATCAAACTCAATCATAGGTATGACGATGAAATCAGCAGATAAAGAAAATTTATGTGCTCTAATGGGGACTGATTCACAAAACTTTGTTGCAACGATACTTCCCTTAGGAGTTTTAACTGACAACTCCCTTATTAAATCAAATTGGAAATATCTAATTTTCTTAGCAAACTGGGAAGATATGAAACAATGCGATGATCCAGAATCAAATAATGCATTTGCTAAACTTGAGGAAACCATTAAATTACCTGCCACCACGTCTTTCGGAGCTTCTACCTCAGCAGTAGTGATAGCATAAGCCTGGCCTTGATCCCTTGGCCTTTTCTGAGGTAAGTTCTCCTGACGCTTAGGACATGCATTTGCATAATGCCCCATCTCCCTGCAATTGTAGCACTGAACGTTGGTAGCTTCCTTCTTCCCCTTGCAATCATGAGCTTGGTGGCCTTTTTCACCACACTTGTAACAGACTCCCATTCCCTTCAGGCAAGCACCGGGGTGTTTCTTCCCGCACTTACCACAAGATGGATATTCAACCTTTCCCTTCTTCCCCTTATTTCCATTCCCAGATTGATCAGCAGGTCTCTTCTTCTCTTGCTTTGCTTTAAAGTCATAAGACTTAGAGAATTCCTTTTCGGTCTTGATAGCACATGAGACAATGTCTTCGTACGATGAAAAGGATTGTGAGACTAATGCTCGACGGAGAAATGGTTTTAACCCATCAAAGAAACGATCAATCTTACTTCTTGGGTTGCGAATATAATCTCCAGCATACCTCGCTAACCTTGTAAAGTTAGCCTCATACTTTGTGACATTCTCATCCTCCTTTTGTCTCAGACTCAGAAATTGCCTTTCCATATCTGCTCGATGGTCGCGAGGGAAGTATTTTTCTAAAAACAGATCTTTGAACTCCCTCCATTCCATGTTTGATAATTCATCATCTTCCTTCATGTTTTGAATCAATGACCACCATTGATCAGCATCTCCAGTGAGGCGGTAAACTGCCATGGTAACTTTTTCCCTTTCACTACTCCCCAAAGCCTGAAATATTTTCTCTAGGGAAAATATCCATTGCTCAGCTACTAAGGGATTTGTACTCCCATTGATCGTTGGTGGTTGTTGTCTCATGAATCGATCTAACATTGATCCTCCACGCTGCGGATCAGGGTGCTCCATACGGGTAAGGTTATTATTCATAACCTGAGTAAGTTGTCCCAGTACGGTGATTAGCTGATCAGCACCAGTTGCATCACCAGCCCCACTATAATTATCTTGAGCAGGAGGGCAATCCCTACATGGAGTGCGTGCATTGATACAGTTTCCATTTCTTCCACTAGGCGCCATTTCTAAAAAAATGGCATAAACTAGATCAGTTTATGCATCAAAATACATAATCCCATACTTATAAAACACTTAACATAAATTGAACTATTTATGGATATAATCCATAATCATAAAAATGTTTTCTTTGAGGAAGTATATACTCATAAACCCTTCATAATGATTTGTAAAGATAGTGAGAGTTATCCTAAGCATATCCCCCGGGAGTGTCGTAACCAAGAGTGCAGCAAGGCCCGTTGTCGTGCACCAGTTCCCGTTCGAGTCTAGCTCAAAGCGGTGTTTTCGGGTTTTACCCCTAGGTACATCTGTGCCAGAGCCGCCTCTACCTGCTCGTATCCAGACAGGGATGTATTGCTCGAAAAACTCACAAAATCTCTACAATACCAAAATTCTAGGAAGTTCTTCTATACTAATCCTCAAAGTTCATCTTAGGTCTACGTGCTCTAATCAGAGTTTATCTAAATCTAGCTTCCAAGGTTTGTACTAAACTTCCTCTGATACCAACTGTAACGCCCCGACCCCAGCTACCCGGAGTCGGTGCATTACTTCGTAACATTGGCATGATCACAAGAAAGATCAAATCTCGAAAGACCGATTGGTTTAGTAGCCTTGGAAACACTAAATATAATCATAAAGTTTTACATTACATTTCAAAGTGAAAAACTACTACAACAACAAAGTCTTCATATCCACACTATTAACCCCTCATAATATCCCTGCAAGTCATTCATAATTTACTTCTTCACTACCTGGGAAAAATAAAACATAGAAAAGGGGTGAGCTCAAATGCCCAGTAAGGATAACAATATAGCGGAACATTCATAATAAGCATAAACATTTAAGGCAATGAATTACTAAAACAAAAGCCTTTTAAAATTGAACTTCAACATAGTATGGCAAAAATAAAAATGAAATAATGCCATTTACTTATTCACATGGATATTCTACTAATCGAATAATCACATGCAATATCAATAACCACTTTCATAATGTTGGAATGCATAATGCCAGACTATCATAACCACATAGCCAAGGCCTCGTGCCAAGACTACAAATAAGATTTTGTCAAGGCCTTGTGCCAAGACACTAGTTTGTCTCATGAGACATACCGATGCATCGAGGAGCTATAGCGGGCTCCACCCATCACTTATTAAGTCCAATGCATTCCCATATGAAAAGGTTTAAACATAACATAAACATTCGTATTAAAACTAGCATACGAAATGTCAATACTTTCACAATAAACTATGAATGGTATAAAAATAGCACATCCATAGTCAAACATATCACAAAACCTTCAATACAATATAGAAGTTTTGTATCATAATAAATCAACTTCAAATAATCTTAAAATCCATCAAAGGATGTTGACATAGATGAAATCAAAATTCTTTTTAAAGAAATATCTCCTTTTATTTTGAAATCATTTAAGATCCATATAAAATAAAACATTTTCTTTGAAAATATTCTTATAAGCTTGTAAGGAAAGCTTTGAAGATTTTATAATGGCGTAAAATAACCGCACCCGCCGTATAAGTTAAAAAAAACATTCTTACCTCAATTCTGTCGAAAAGGTTAAAAAGGACCTTGTTTTGAAAACGACGGAAAGATTCCTTTATAAACCTCTTATAAAAAGTCAAAAAAAGGTATAAATGACTTTAACCCATATTCTTGTAAATAGTAAAAATGTTTTGAAATACATTTTTAAGAAACATGGATGTGGATGATAAAGAGATCCCAGTAGATTATTACATATAAACAACCTCGGATAATGAAGAGATTGTGAAATAACCCTTACCTTGTACTTTTCCTTGGTTTTGGTAGGTTAACCTCCTGTATAATGGTGAAATAATTGTTATTAAATTATACAAGAATCTTATACATTAATATGATATCATATATGATCTTTTAATATTGATTTGATAATAATATCTTAGTATTATCGTTGTTTCGGGTGTTAACTTGTTTTATTTCATATGTTTTGTTACGTAAGACATGTTTGTAAAGGATAGGTTGTATATTATTCATATCCAGAATGATATCAAGTCCTTAAACATCATTTTTAAATCATAAAATGATAATTACGCTTTAATGGTTACGATGGAGAATGAATCTCATCGCGTTCGTGGAGACGGTAGTCCGTACGTACGCACGAGCGACAATATCATTCTTTTGATATTAAAATAATATATAAATGGATGGTATATCATATATACAGAATCATTAACATGTTATATTTATTATTTACATGAGTTACACATCATTATTATACCCATCCAAATAATATTATATTGAATAACAATTACACCACGACGTGGAGACGGTAAGCCGTACGTACGCACGTATGGTGACATGTTATTCAAAGGGTGGATAGAATACTGAATATGATTGTACCATATTTATAATAACATCACAGTATATGTGAGATACTGGAGTTATTATTTCAGAATGGTAAGAACAAAGGAAGAAGAAGTGGAAGAAGAAATGAACTTAGAAAAGGGTGGTGAGATCATTACCTCTTCTTCGGGTTCTTCCTTTTGATTTGATCAAAAGGGCTCCTTAGGTTGGCTTTCTGATCAAACTAAGGCCTCTAGGTTGTATTGAGGGATGTTGGGAGAGTATTTGGGTAGAGTTTGGCCGAACCAAAAGGCTTTAGAGGTGTGAAGAAATGAGAAGGAGGAGTGCCCTTTTATAAGAGGGGTGAGGGGCACCTTTGGAAAAGCTAGAAATATTAATTTATAATAAATTCATATTCGGTTTCTAAAGGCTCCAAAGTTGACTATTCAAAGGATGAGGTTGGTATAGGTCTAAAAAAACTCAACCAATAGAATTTAGACAGGTTTGGGTACTTATATTAACCTTATCTTTAAGTATTAACTCTAAGTTAATTAGTTTCACTTTTACAATGTCTCTTTGTATTTTTATATTATATGGTTAATAGACTTACCATATACATACAAGCGACCCCCAAGTGGTCCATTAATGATTAACCTATCATAATATAAGTCTCTTGGCCGAACCTTAGATTTTTAGGAATTTAATATCAATTAATAATATAATATTTGTTTTAAGAACTCTTTTATGTCAATTTTGACACTATTCAATAGTTGATTTTTTTGAAACTCATAACAGATTGATTACTTCGAACAAGGTCAATTAAATCAATACTAATATATCCTGTTATCCTAGAAAATTAGTGTAATTCATTAAAAGTTTCATATTATATTTATTTGGGTATTTATAATATCAATTATGTTAATTTTTTACTATTTTAGTAATTACTGCATCATCATTGTGTCATAAATAAAATAAATTATTTAATGTCTAAAAATTATAAATAAAACATCATTATGTAGGAAATCTTTTTAGCTTTCTAATGAATATTTATAATCTAAAATTCAACATGTATAACCCTATGTAAATATTGTTCTTCTAAAAGATGTAAGCTTATGCCATTTTTGTATTCATTTTAACTTAATTAAAATAAAGTGTCATTATCACTTACAAGTGGATCCATGGGGTCCCAAAATTGACACAAAGATGCCCATGGTCGACCATGTATCAACCAATAGGGTTAAGACACGTTTTAGGGTAATTTTGTATTATTATAATATTATTTATTTAACCCTTATTTACCGGATTTACCCTTTAACCATGGTAAATAAAATATTTACCGCAGTAATTATTCAAAATGTCTAAAAATAAAAGTTACCTATTTACATAATTTGGACATCCTGATTCCAAATATGGAATCCATTTTCCTAAATTCAAAACACAGAAGTGGCAGAAATTAATTTAAAATTAAATCCCACTGTCAAAACAAAAAGCGTGTTTTTAAGAGATAATAACTATCAAAAGATTGACACTTGTTTATGTTCGGTTTAATTGTAAAATTATGTACAATGACCAAAATTATATTAAATGGTAAAAATATATTCTAAATATACTTTAAAACCACTCAAATTCACAATTTATCACTATTAATTATTTTGATTAAAAAAGTTGTTTTTAATTAAAATTTAGTAATTTTCACTATTCATCAAAATATGAAAGTTATCCGAAAAGTACCAAAATTTCACCTTAGGCTAAATTCGATATTCCGAGTCCAAAAATGAAGTCCATTTTCAAATATAAAATATATATAATTTCAAAAATTAGGTATTACTATTCACAACGGCTAGTTTAATGAATTGTGGTGTGTGTTAGAACTCGGTGTTGCGTACAACACACGCTATCACATTATTCAAAGAGAAGCGTACCGTAGAAGCTTGGGGTGTTACAATGATCCCTTCCATGAGGTTAATGAAATTTTTACTAGGAATTTCAATACCAAACTATCTAGTGTATTATAGAGTATTTTTGGCACCAAGTTATTTCTATAGTTGAATTGGGATGGAGTAGAATCATAAAGTACAACAATGTAAAGTAGCTCATGATCTGATATTACATTATAAAATTGGTTATGAATGTGAATCTCTATTAATTAGTCCCAACACATTATCATTTCACCACCTTTTAATCCCATAGAATTTTCAGAATCAATATATATTGCATAGTCTCTCATATCTGATCATTATAAATTCTAATGTACTCGATCCTTATTCATTGGAATTCACAATTCATTCCTAGAAATTCTCAATACCTCCCTAATTATCCTTGTTTTCTAAGCCTTCCCATGGTTCAGACATAGGCTATGATATAAAAGTACCTGGATGGACTAAGGTGGATGGGCTATGCCCATAGGCGGGAAAAAGTGTCTGGGCATCAAGGAACCACCACTCGAGAATGATTTTCCCCAAAAACAATTAATTAAAGTAGTAGTGGAAAATAAATATAATTTTTGCATGACCCATCCGTATATCGGACGTCCACACCAAAGGAAAATAATATATATATAAAACAACACAATAAAAAGGTAGAAAAAAAGGAAACACACTATTTAACCCCTCCACTACCATGATCTCCCTCCCATGCAATGAAAACATCATTTCCCCCTCTAGTTCTCTTCTAGACCCCTTTACAGAATATAACTACCCTTCATCCATAGAAATAAGTAAAAGGCCTAAGTGGATGATGTGATAAAGAAAATAAAATAAAAACTAAACTAGAACATACCTATATTTTGTGACTATACAAGTCACTGCCCCAATATAAGAACCACAATGCGCCATGGGTCAAAACATGTTCCTGCATGCAAGGAGTAAATAGACTATATTGGAAGGATGTCTTAGAATAAAAACATTCACATCATACCACTAACATGAGATTTTAGACATCCACCATAGAATAGTGTACATGTCTAGCGACATCAAGAAGAAATTACCTAGAATAAATAGAAAGAATTTGATGAGTAAATAAAAAGAGGAATAAACTTTCTCTAGAAACTAATTAGTGGATGAATAACCATAGAAAATCACCAATTTAATTGAATATGTGGAATGTAAACAATACAACCTCAAATACTCAATAAAATTAGTGACCAATTTTTTCATTTAATGTCGAGTATTCAATGCCAAAATATTAAACCATTATTCTAAGGGTTGCTAGAAAAATCTTGAAAATAATGTGGAAAGAACATTGTAGGTTTCTATGACCTTGAAAAAATATTCTCATGAATCCACACCTGGTACCTTGTGGTGGTGCTACTAAGATGGAAGTGTCTTCCAGTTTGAAGTAGAAGTGTTCATCTATTGAAGAAGTTAAGTATTCACATCATGAAGTAGTTTATATTTCATTTTGAATCATTACCCAGAATAATAGCACCAAATTTTTTTGTTAATGTGATTAGGACTAAGACTACTCTATAAGGAAAGTATAGAAAACGTGAAAATACATTGATACAAAAAAATGAGAGTACATGTGACATTGAGGACGTGAAAAAATATATCGCCTAAAGGCACAAACATTAAAGAATTTCAATAATATTTATTGTCTGATTCTGAGGATTGATGACAACCTAAGAGTAATAATGAAGAAATATTCCCTAGTAAAGGACCAAACTTCCTAAAACCTCATGTTGAGAAGAAAGTGGAGGATTTCAGTGAAAAACTTCTCCAAAACCAGTGATGTAATTGATTTATATGGTTTTTAGTTTTGGGATGAATTCAGAATGCTTTTTTAGTGGAATGAGTTGTAGAGAATTTCACCCAAAGGGTATCAATATTCATTTTTTTAAAACATCGGAACAATTAATGAACAGGAAATGAACATACCAATATACAAGATGAATTGTTTCTCACCCCACATAAAATTATCACGACCTCCATTATTGGCTCGAGACAATAGAAATGAAAAATAAGAGCAAGCGAATACATTAAATGAATTTAACAGAGAATGAAAAAATAATTATAGATAATAGTATATGAAATTAACGTTGGAAAATACAATAAAATTGAAAATTGAAGTCCCCAAAAGATATATAATCTCTCAAGTATAAAAATATATGTAATGGATTTAATATAAAAAATGAGCATAGTTAAAATAAAATGCTTCTTGATCACTTTGAGCTTAATCTAAGTAAGAATCTTCATATTACACTATCGATTTGTAGTGAGAAAGTGAGTAATAAGATAAATTAATTCTATGTTTCTTTTAATTCATAAGGAAAATATACATCATCTTAAAATGAACTCAATACCACCCATTCAAACGAGATTGAAATGTCTCATCATTAATTCCTTAATACAAAAATTAATGATGAAACATTGTCTCCAATTCAAACTAATTATAACATATAATACAAGATAAATCCACTAAAGCATCTACCAATGATCCATGGACAATGGTTAATGCACCTTAAGAAGTTTCAAGAATCACAAACGGTTTCATTCAACACAACATAGACCCCCAAAATGAATCAAATTCTTAAGAATCCAATCGAAACTCAATATTTTTGCACAATTTTTTTTATTACAAGGTTCAGTAGCATGGAATTTGAAAAATAATGATCAAGTAAGTGAGGTAGGATTGTTATTCTGTGGTTGGACCTCCAGTGTAATATAATTTCATATGGTTGGAAACACGTACACCCACAAGATCATGACAAGGAAGGCACCCCACAAGATCATGACAATGAATGATCTGATATATCCACTTTATCTTATAAATAGGAGAAAATATATATATGGTTAAAGATAATATCAATAGACTGCTCATAAATATAGGGACATATTATCGCTACTGTATTGTAGGAGGGGTCCCCAGAATAGTGGTCTGACATCTATACCTCTTCTTCCTGGTAATGTATAGAGTATCATGTAATAATAATAATAAGGTCCTTGTAAGAAGCCATAATTACAGAAAGGAATAACATATAAACCCCACCAAACCATTTTTTAATGGATATCAAATATCATGAATCAAGCACTTTGAACTACTCATCAAGGATCTCATCTTTCCGGGAAATACTAGGAACTCACAACTGTCATCTGACAAGTGATATATTAACTTATCTCCCTACTTACCAATTTTGTGTCTTAAGGTCACAATGTAAATCCAAATCCTAGCCAACTTTATGGTAACATATCCATGGTAAGTTATCTTTCCCAAACATTAGATACCACCCTTAGTCTCAACAAGAAATCAAAAATCAGTTCACAATTCAACGTTCAATGTTGATATAACCCTTAAGAATCATTACACTCATTTCCATACTTGAGCCCCCCTAGAAAAAACACACATTGGTGACTGCCAAATAAATCTACCCTTGATGTATTCTCACCCATAGATACAAAACCCCACATAGCTTTTTATATAGGAATATCATTCAATTCTCATAATTCATCACTCTTAAATAACTTATTTTATCAAGAACACTCATCTTAAACCACCCCATAACTCATATGGATCACTACTCTTCATGAAGATCAAAAGCCTCAAATTATACCATACAATTTATCCTTATTCTTAAATTTTCATCAAACACCCTTCATGGGTCCATATTTAAATTTTTGATACTGCCCTTACAGTGAATTAATCATTGGAAACCTCTAAACCCAAGGCTCGTTGTGTGTATAATATCTTTCATGGTTTTAATAAGTAATATCCACTCAAGTTTTTGGACCAATTTTCATTTCATCATACCCACTTACTCAATGTAAATAATTATACATCACATGGAAACACATATAAAATGATATAAACTACTAGGTACTACTTACCTCAATAACATAAGGGTTTTCCCATATTTTATTACAGTATGATTTATCCTTGTTCACTTAAAACAACGAAATGAAAAAAATGACAGAAATTATGAATTTATGGAAAATCAATAATAAGCATAGAGCGAAACCAATAATAAAACATTACATGTTATAAACATTACTCAAAGAAAATCACTACCATAGAAGTTTCTACAATTGTAAAGTTTCAAAAGAGAAAAATCTTGGAGAATACAAGGTAGAAGAGGGGATAATGAAAGGAGACTTCTTAAAAGATGTAGAAAATCAAGGGATAAAGTATAGGGGATAATTTTTATAAAATTTATCATGGAATGAACAAAATAACCCTACATTAATTAGGAGTTTAGGGGCACCACTAAGATTCTAGTGGCCCTCACTGGAGTTCTAGTAGACCACTAGATCTCTAATTCCAACCATCAGGCTCTCAATGGTGGGTGTTTGACCCATTTTATATATGATGAAACTCATGCGGCCTCTACCCAATGTTATGATGGCTTATACAAAATAAAACATAATGGGTTTAAATTTCACAACACCCAAAACTTTGATTCAAGTATTTGTCATTGGTCCCTTCAGCTAAGAAACATCACTTTTAACACTCCAAAACATCTTAAGTATCGTTCTCTTGAAATCAAATTCTAAATATCAAAACCACTTGAGCTTTACTCCATCAATATTTAACACTTTCACCAACTCCATTAACACACGACATTGTAGTTCATTGAAATAATTATAGTATAATTTTAGAAACTATGGTTTCTAAGTAGAGAAAATTACATCTAGACCAAAAAAAAGGAATTCAAAGGTATTTAACATTAATCACACTTTATTTTAACATTGATTTATTTTATAATTTTATTTTTCATTCAAATAAAATGTATTGGTTAAATTAGACAAAATATTTATTCTCTACTATGTACTGTCATAAACACACTCACTTTTCATAAAGAAGTATTTTTTTTGTTTCAGTGTATGTTTATCCCCTTGAAAGAAAATAAATATGTCATTAATATAAAATAAGTGAAATGGTGTAAGTAATTACCTTGAAGCCCTGATAGGGGTAACAATCACAATTTATGTATCCTTTCACAAGAGTCTCCTTAGGTAATATTTTGTAAGACCAAACAACAATGTAAAATAGGGGTTCACCATGCCTTACACCCCTTTATCATTTAAAATACCCCATGGGGGGGGGGGGGGGGTCCAATACTAGGCATAAAAAATATGGTATTATTTTATGTTACAAAAACCAATTTATTGTAATCCTTTGAAAAACTCTACGAATATATAAAATAAAATCCCATGAATGATATCAAAATATTTTGAAATGTTACACTTTAAAGATAAATTTATATGCATGGACTTCTTTTGAATAATATTAGTACATTTAAAAGCAGTAAAAATAAGTATTCAATTTTTCTTTTAGTAATGATCCCATATTGATTATATGATATCATTTTAAAGATTAGGTAACCCAATCATAAAATCATTATCTTCAAAGTAGTAAAAGTAATTATAAAAATCAAAGTATTCTTTGAAAGTGCATCGATAACTTAGATCCATTCCTTTTAAATGAAACTGATCATAATTGTAATAAAATTCCTAAATTTTAAGAAAATCTATCATTCACTAAGAATATTTAAAGGAAAAATATGTGATATATTCTTAAAAAATGAAATGAATGAGGATTATAAAATCATCAAACCTGGATTTTAGTATCTTCAAATGCTAGCCACCTTTTGTAACCTTGGATTTGTGATGAATTCTCTCTTTATATACAATTGAATGAACTCAGTGATCAGATATCCTTTTTGGATCCCCAGGCCGCAGATTGGGAGGGGACATCATCAGGGGAGAGGGAGCCGAGAGGGGAGAGGGGGTGTCTCTAGAGAAGAGGTATCCGAGAGGGGATGGGTGTAGGGAGGAGGAGGTTGGGACATTGTGGTGGAGGTAGAGGCATGGACTTTAAGGTGGAGGCGGAGGCCAGGATATTGAGGCGAAGGTGGAGTCCAGAACGTTGAGACGAGGGTAGAGGCATGGACATTGAGGTGGAGGCGGAGGCCAGGAGGTTGAGGTAAGGGAGGGGAGGAGAGGGCCAGGAGGTGGAGGTCAGGGAGAGGAGAAGAGGGTTCAAGAAGGAGAGCTCGATGGAAATGTGAAATCTAAAGGGGAAGCTCGATGGTATCATGAAATTGGGGAATTTTATACCCAAAATTTTAACAAAACCATGGGTATATATCATAATATATCACTTATACCCATGGTTTTTCTAAACTATCGGTATAGCTGCGTGAGGATAGACCTATTTTCTAGTAGTGGGGGGTTCGGTTGTTGTTAAAAAGGATTTACAAAATTAAAATTAAATGCGCATGGTTTCCAAGGCAGATGGTCACAATTAGGAAAACTGTTTTCCAACCATACATACATCTCTTTCTAGTATTTCTTGGTTAGAATGGTTTGGCTGCACAGTTTTTCAAACCATGCGCAAACCATTCAGACCCCTCTTTCCAGTTTTCCACGCTTGGCAAAGTTTGGTTGTACGGTTTTTCAAATCGTGCACAAATTGTGTAGAACCCATTGTCCATTATTTTCCCTTAAAATTCACCCAAAATCACCCCAAACCACTACTCTAAGTTAAAGGTACTGAAAAGCATCAAAAAATACCTGAAAACTCAGACGAGATGACTCCCTAAAAGCTTGGGATCATACAATCTCCACACCTTATAATAGCTCGTCCTCGAGCTTCACTCCAGAACCATTCTAAGATTATGATCCAAAAATATTGGTCCATTGAGCCCTTATGAATGATTCCCATTCCCATGTTTCCTCTTGAACATTTCCATGTTTCCATAACACATGAACTAACATCACAGTCTTTCTCTATTAGACTTTATCATTGTGACCTAGCACACATATCAGATTCTCCTCAAAAGATGCATCAATCTCAAGGTTAACCTCTTCCACATAAATCACATGAGAAGGGTCAAGGTGATACCACCGTAGTTGTGACACATGTAAAACATCATGAAAAGCACTGTATTTCTGTGGAAGTGCTAATCAATATGCTGCTGGCCCGATTCTCTCCAGCACCTCAAACAGTCCCACAAACCTGGGGGCTAACTTGCCCTGCCTCCGTATCCTGTGGTGACCAAATCTAGGCGACACCCGAAGGAATACATGATCAACCTCTATAAAATCTATAGGTTATCGTTTTCAATTATCATACTATTTCTTCCAACTCTGAGCTGTCTTCATACACTTTCGAATCAATTGTACCTACTTCGATGTCTCCTGAACGAGACTCAGTCCCAACAGCCTTGTCTAACCCACCTCTAACCAATAGAATAGTCATCTACAAAGTGTACCATAAAGTGCCTCGTATGTTTCCATCTATATAGTTTCCACATAACTGTTGTTAAAGGAAAAAACAACTAAATCCAAGTGCTTCTCCCAAGAACCACCAAAGTCAAGCAGACAAGCTCGCAACATATCCTCCAACACCTGTATGGTACGTTCCGACTTCCCATCTGTCTGTGGGTGGAAGGCCATACTTAATAAAACCTATATACTAAGTGCCTTCTATAAACCCTACCAGAAGCGTGAAGTAAATCATGAATCGTGATCTAAAATTGTAGTCTGTGGCACCCTATACAAATGAACTATCTTTCTCATGTACAGTTATCCCAACTTCTCTACTATAAAGTTTTCTTTGATTGCAAAGAAGTGTACAAATTTCGTTAGTCAGTACACAATGACTCAAATAGAATCCTTCTTCCTAAGAGTCTTTGGAAGTCCTATAACAAAATCCATTGATAAATCATCCAACTTCCATTCTATCATAGGTAACTGCTGCAAAAGGCCTCTTAGTCGTCGATGCTCTACATTCACCTACAGACAGGTGAAACATCTTGTTATGAACCCAACTATCTCCTTTTTCATGCCTTTAACCCAAAACATTTGTCGATGTTCATTGTACAATTTTTTCACCCTAGGATGTACCACCCACCATGAAGCATGAAATTCTCACACGAGTTCCTCTCGCATACGCATAGGCATAACAACCCGATTTTTCACATAGATGATCTCATCCTCACATATTTTACAGTCTGAAGGTGTCTCCCCACCTTCAATGATTTATCATAAGGGTAAACATTCCAGATCCTCATAATACTTTTCCCTAATCCATCTCAAGTGCATAGACTCCACCACTATAGAAACCGAAGTCACCACCTCCTGACTATCCTGAATTAAAACATGAATTTTCGCCAGCAGAGTAATCATCTTCCACTCTAAACTTGACTCATGTACTAACTGAGTCTATGATTTCCTACTCATGGAATCATCCACACCATTCCCCCTTCTAGGTGTATATGCTAGTTAAAAATCAAAGGACTGCATATACTCTACCCATCTTCACAGCTGAAGATTCAAGTCACGTTGTGAAAAGATACACATTAATATTTATTGATCTGTTAAAATTGTAAACATTTCACCAAAATGATAGTGTCTCCAAAACATAAGAGCATAAACCACTACTGCCAACTCGAGGTCATGTGTAGGGTAATTTCAATCATGTGGCGTTAGCTTTCTAGACCAATAATAAAGGACTCTACCCCTTGAATAAACATATCTCCGAGTCCGATCCTAGAAGCGTCACAATACACTGTGTACTCCTAACATGACTTACGTAAGATAAAAATTATTGTTGAATTCAAGCACTTCTTCAAATCATGGAAAGAATTATCGCATTAGTTTTTCTAAAAAAACATTATCTCTTTATTTATCAAACCCTTTAGGAGTGCTTCCATTCTATAAAACTCTTGGATAAACCTCCTATAATAGCAGCTAATCCCAAAAATATTCTAATACGAAAAAAATTCATGGGATGATCCCAAGAAATCACTTCCTGCACATTTTATGGGTCCACTATCACACCTTCATCTGACATGATGGGCCTCAATAAGTGTACCTTGTTAATCTGAAACTGACATTTAGATAGCTTAAAATATATCTGATGCTCTCTTAGTGCACCCATGATGATGTCAAGATGCTAAGGATGATCGTTATGAGAATTAGAGTACACTAATATGTCATCCACAAACACCCCCACAAACTAATATAAGTACAGATGAAATATCATGTTCATCCAGGCCATAAACATTGCTGGAGAATTAGTCAACCCAGACGACATTAAAAAATTTTAAAAAGGACATAACTGCTCTTAAAAGAAGTTCTTGATATATTAGATGTCTTAACCCTCACCTGATGATACCCTGATCTCATATCGATCTTTGAGAACACACTACCCCCCTTCATCTGGTCAAACATATCATCAATACACAAAAGAGGATATCAGTTCTTCACAGTCATTTTATTCAACTTTTGGTAATTAAAACCCATGAGTTGTCTCCCATCGAACTTCTTTGCAAACAAAACAGGTGATTCCCAAGGTGATGTACTTGGAAAGATAAACCCTTTATCCTCCAACTCTTCTAAATGTGCTTTGAGATCTTTACTGTGTGTCAGTTCCATTCAATAATGTGGAATAGATACCAGCTCAGCCCCCAACATGAGCTCAATAGTGAATTCCACATCTCTCTCAGGTGGAAACTCTGAAAAGAATTTAGGAAAGACATCCTAAAATAGTTATACTACTGGTGGAAGGACATATTTCCCACCACCCTCATGATATAGAAAAAGAACACCAAGTTTGGCCATGAGATCTCCAAGTTGATGATTAATTGGACCACCTATGCCTTCATGGATATCCCATTATCCACGAAGGACATATTGGTCACCCTTAGGAGACACAAAGGTCACTCTCTTGCATTAACAATCTATGTGGGCTCAGTTTGTGACTAGACAATCCATACTCATAATCAGGTCGATGCTTGTTATATCAAGGACATAGATATCCCAAAAGAAATGATACTCGCCAATCTCTAGAGAACACCCCTTGCATAAAAAAATATCCCTAGTCTGTGTTCCCAACATTGTATCGATATTCATCATCCCACTTATGAACTACACCTCCCAGCTCAAGATAATAATAAGAATTGTAGATATGAAGGAATGAGAAGAACCAATATAAAACAAGAAATTAGCTAAAGTAGATGCAACGAGAATAGTCCCTCTCACTATTGATGGCCCAAACTCTCTCTCACTCCATGTAACTATCCTTCCCCCCTTCCTAGTGGTGTCTCTGGACTCCCCTCAGTAGCACCACTCTACCGATAAGGGTGCTCATACCCTGAAGAACCACATCCACTACCTATACTGCCTCTTTTAGTAGAACTATAATTGCCAGAACTGTATTGTGTAGAAGATCCTCTTCCCACAATCTGACTCTATGCAACTTCTCCCTCAGCACCAGCCTGTTGCTGCTTCCTGCAAAGATTCTGTAGGTGACCCATCTTACCACAAAACCGACACTCCACTGGTGGTCGAAGAAAATGTGTACAATAGTCACCCTGCTTACCACACTGGTGGAACATCATATGAGAAAGATCCGGTGTAACTGTTCCTCTTGAATATCAACCTTTATTTCCTCTATCCTGACTGAGATTCTCATGACATTGTGTCTGGATCTTAGAAGGAAGACTTCCTGGTCATCCAGCTATCTGTCTACTACTGGAAGCCCCCTTCAGGTTCGACTCTGAAATGAGATTCTGATTAACCACTTTTGAAAAATTATTTAGCCTAAATATATTCACATGGGACTTAATTTCAAACTTAAGTCCATCCTAAAACCATTCTTCCAAATATGACTCATCTTCCACCAAATGTGGAGAAAAATGATGTAAATTTGTGAAACATTCATCATACTCCATTACGGACATTCTCTATTGTTTCAGAAGAAAAATCTCTAAAGCCTTATATTGCCTCAGTGTGTCTGGATAAAAGTGTTCCACGAACTTCTCCAAACATTCCTTCCATAACATTTTGTCAGTCTGTTTAGATCATACCTGAATGTCCCACCAACACATCATGGAACCCCACAATATATAAGTATCCAACTTGACCCTCCTCTCATCCGAATTCTGCAAATGGTCATGTATCATGTCTTTGGATTCAATCTAGAATTCAACTCCCTCAGGTCCACCATATCTAGTAAAAGTAGGATGGTGCTGTAGCTGAACCTCCCTTGTCAACTCAAACAAGATTTTATGAACCCACCTTCTTTCTTTCTCCATGAATTTCATGAAACGAGAAAATTTCTCTCAAAACTGATCTCTTTCTTCCTTAGACTGCACTAATGGTGCCCCAAGATCCTTGTCTGGATGTTCGTTCCGGGATATACCCCTCATTCTCTCCTTCTAAAAGTGTTATGGAGGCATACTACTACAAATCCAAAAAGACGTCTCAGGTATCATAACCCAACCTTATAACATTTACGTAAGAGGAGAAACTAACACAACAAGTTTCAACATGTCTTTTCCCCTTTTTTTATCACCACACGGTCAACATCGAGGCTTTATCACTACCCTTAACCAACATGCTCCTAGGTATGGGTTAACAAGGGTATATTTATTCTCATTAATCAATTCATCTATTAATTAATCACATTATATCAAATTAATTAATTTCTCATACTCAATTCAACAATCAAGGATCTCATTAGACACCCATTTATTTTCATTTTGCATCATTATTCTTATCTCCCCACAAGGAAAATAGTTCCAATTCAACAACTTAACCACAACTTGTTTTCCTGTGACTACCTTGAACGATGCATGTATTTACAACCCTGAGTGCCTAGAATGATGCATGCCGATGCAAGTATCCTTCCTCCTTAGGCTATGAATAAAAATTCAATAATTTAAAAAAAATACCACATCACACCATGAGTGTGTCACCCAAGGTGAAATAATATTCAACTGTTACAACAAACAACAGTCACAACAATCTCACCATGAGTACTTAGATTTTCCCCCATACATGGGTTTGTAACTACCACACACGATCTCATTACCAAGCCTCGAATCTTCCTAGTCTAATGTATATCTTTCATAAAATAGCAATACAAAATAAGAAGAAAGAATAGAAAAATCCTTTAATACCACTTTGTGACATCCTAACCTGGGATCCACCGAATGGTGCCCTGATCCCATTTTCCACATGCAATCAAGAGAAAATCCCCATATTCCAGATGGAGCCAACTAGCAGCAAGGGTCTGGTAAGTCAGTCTTGGTGAGACTAGACCCTCTATTATCAGAATAAAACAAAAGAAGATGAAAATAAAAATAACCAAGTAAGGAAGAATATAAATAACCAGAACAATACCATGACATATGATAGTCAAAACAAGAAAATACAATACTGAACTGAAAGGTAAAGATTTCTATGACAATGAAAGTACCAAGTGTGTACAGTGAAACTCAATTTATAGACACAACAACTCCAAAAGGTTCATGAACTGCATCAAGTTCCCTCTCCCATGATCCAATCCCAAACTACAAAGGGCCTTTTACTTATTCATTACTACAACAACAAAGTCTGCTTGGGTGCTGATTAGGCTGCCCGAATAGTGTGTGAGAACATCTTAGTAGGACACAACCAATGGTGTATAAAATAAGCCCTGTCAAAATATAGTACATGCAGATTAATGAAACAATTAATACAATGCATAATCTAAACAGTTATCACATTGTCATTTATTCTTTAATCAACACATTAGGCCAAGTTCAAATCTTGTTTCCCATTTTAATCATCATTCATTATCATTAATAATTTTTTGTATGTCATCATTCCATGCTCCAAAATTATCAATTGAATCATCATTCATTACCATCATTAATCATTTGATGTTGGTCATCATGCCCAACACCAAAAATCTCATTGAATGTATACCTTCATGCCTAGAACTCTAATTATCATTTGGTGTAGGTAGTCATGCCTAGAACACCATAACCTAAATATTGGATAAAAATTGAGGAGGAACGTCATGTCTAAGTCCCATATTCTAATCGGTCTAGGATGTCATGCCCAACACCACAAAATCTCTTCCATTTAATCATTCCTTAAATCATAAGAATTTTCCACATTACTCATTTACTAATATAATGATTAATAAAACATTTCAAAGGCCATTTTTTAATTCATCAATTAACTAAGAAAATAACTCATTAATTAATTCATGAATTAATTAATCAATCAATACCATTCTAATTCCATAATTAATTCTACACAATTAATTAACTATTTCAAATATCAACTTTCCATAATAAATTCTCACAATTAATTATCTTCGATCATCATCATGGAATATAACTAATTCTCCAAATTAATTATCTTTATGTCACCATCAATATCTCAAGACAATATTTCAACCAAAAATCAATCTTCAAAACAAATATCAATTTGGGAAACCCCCTTATATTGTTGAATGATCAATTAACAATTAACCAATAAGGCAAATCACAAGTCAAATCCATATTTCTAATTACTCTAACATAGAAATTGAATTATAAAGAGAATCTAGAAAATTCACAAACCCATACACATATCATAAATCATGAATATGGGAGTTCGATTTAGACCACCTACCTTGATTTAATGATGGATGTTAGCCCAACTGAAATACCCAAAATCTTAGCGGCACAACGTCGTCGATCAAGATCTGGAACTAAATGCCTAAAACCAAAATTAATATCAAAGGAATAAAGATATTGAAAATATAGATCTAGATTCACAATCCCAGATCTAGATCCAAACCCATAGGTTTAGATACATGTAATCGATGATGATCCTCCATGAAAAGACCTAGAAAAGATAAGAGAAAGAACATAAGAATCATCGGGATGAAATCCACTTATTCAGAGAGAAAATATTCAATATGGACATTCAATCTTGAATAATGGTGTTCATATTAACTTGTAATATCTTAGGGAGTATTTGGACACAACCAAAATTCTTCAATCCCGAGACAAGGTAAAAAATATGGAAGTCTTGGTGGGTTAGGTTGTTTGAAAAAGGTTTTTTGGAATTAAAATCCCGCACACAGGGTTTCCTGGGGAGAGGTGCACAGTATTGAAAATGGCGCACCAACCGTGCAGACCTCTTTTTCCAGGTTTTCACAGGTGGAACATTTTGGCCGCACTATTTTTCAAACTATGTCTAAACCATCCATAGCCCTCTGTTATTTTTTCAATCTTTGCCCAGTTTGGTCACATAGTTTGTCAAACTGTGCGCAAACCGTGCACAACAGAATATCCATTAGATTTCCGTAAAAATTCACCCAAACACACCTAAGACACTAATCCAAGTTAATTGTAGTTAAAATATTCAGAAAGACCCTGAAAATGTTTCCCAGATGACTCTAGAATATGATGGGATCTTGTAGAAATATTTATAGAAAATCATTTATCACAACTTACTAAAGGAGACTATCCCCACAACATCAACGAAACACCAAATTTTTTGATTACACTAGAAACACATCATATTTACACATATGAGAATAATATTTATCATTTTAAATCTTTTATATTTAGCTTCTTATCTTAAAATCTCCATTTTGACAGAATTATCTAAGAGAAGCTCAAAGATATCAATACAATTACTAATATTTCCCTAAATATTTGTTTTGTTTCTACCACTATCATTGAAATATATTTTTCTCAATATTATATGATAAGATAATTATAATAGTATACATAAATTATTTATGTCTTTGTATTAACCATTATTCACCTTTCCTCATTTCCTTTATGGAAAATGGAAACAATAATTGTTCATACATCCAGACTACCACATGCACATAGAATATTGTTTCATTTTGTTTAACCAAAATTAATGGATGAAATTAATATAAAATTTAATAAATATATTTGATAATTATGACATGGTTTAGATTCTAAAATTGTATACAAGATTATACATTTAATGAACCAGCTCGGGTCAACTAGACATATCCCCCAAGATAGTACGTCACATGGTGAGACACGAAAAAGAGACTAAATCTCATTTATAACTAAAGAAACATCAAAGTAATACATCTATGAAAGAAATACATATCTATTAAATAGAAAATGTTAATCAATGAAATTCAAACCAAGATGATAATGAATAAAATACTAAACAGGTCCTCATGTGACTATCTGTCACCACTAAACCTACCCACTATGAAGCCGAAAAATGATAAGAGAATCCAACATGCTACTTGATTCCCTTCCCTTTGCCCAAGTCCCAAAAAACCTCTACTACTATCCAAGGGAAAAAGTAGGGTGTGACCATGGAGACTAGTAGGATACCAAAAATGATTCTATTTGATTTCAGATTACAAGAATGAACATGTTCTATCTCTAAAAAAATCTATTTTATAAATAAATTTTATAAACAAAACCATTTTTGTAAATATTCTATTTTTTTACAAACATGCATAACATATTTACCAAATCTAAGAGTTTTTAATTTATAAATTAAAGCGGTTAATAATAATAAAAACTAACCATGGATTCACTATAAGATAAACCTGTGTGAAAATATCCATGAAATAATCTCTCATGTGATAAACCTTGTGTAAATGAAAAATCACACTGTTTTTGGATCTATCCTATGGTAATATATACTAGAAATAAAAAAACCATAAACAAAGAATATGCTGGTTCCAATCTATATCATGTCCTACCACAATCTATTAATATCACAAAACCACAAGTGGAATTACAGCTAGTAAAATGACATGTTCATTTCCCAGTGATCCCAAGGTTACCAATGTTCTATGTTTATTTAAAAAAATTCAAAATACTTGTTAAAATTTAATAAAACCCTTTCATATCAATAAAAATAAATTTTCAAATTCATATCCCTTAAAAAACATGAAAACATTTTCAATAAAGAATTTTTAATGCCAAAGATTATTATTTTTAAATTACTAAAAGGAATTGGAAACCAAATACAAAAAGTCAAGAATTAGAACCACTTTCAAAGATACACATACCTTAATAATGTTGTAAAACTATATGAATTAAATAAAAAAGATTATAAACCAACATATCAACCTTAAAAAGACAATATATGAAATAAAACTGTAAAGGATTGATATAAGACACCAACATATCACAATCTAAACCGAAAAGGGGGCCAACACTGCTACCACGACCTATAAAAATAAAGGAAAAAGAATACCACTTATTAAGGTTATCTGACACAACTTACATGGGATTAAAACATTGTTCAATGTGATCTAAAATGAGGAAAATCACATAAAATCACCCTACATCTGAAGAGATTGGGATGAAAACTAGATAAAAAACATGTGTTATTCATGCATTATAGATAATTTACCGCATGTACCCCTTTCATATTGTGAATTCCAAAAGAATACAAGAATGTAAAAAAGGGCTCGTCTCAGATTAAATTAAATCATTATCAAACCATTCAAAAAGTAAAAAGGTTTCACAACTTGTATATTTAATGCTCTGAACAGTACTCACAATATCATCCCTAGAATAGGTTTATGTTATGAAACTCATTAAGGATGTGAATATGTATAGTAGGTAGTCCATATTCTAGTTTCCTATAGAAAATTCCTAAAACCATTCTTGACCCTCTCTAAGCCATATTAGGACCCTCTAAATCCATTTAAAAATTTATACATGGACTCTATTAATTCAAACAAACACACATCACCATATTTTATGTTATTTTCCTAATCTAAGGATCTTCATCCCTAATATGTCCACAATGCACCCTACGAAAAGGGAAACCAAAAAAAGAGTCAAATCATACCCAAAGGAAAGTGAATGGGTGTTGACATATACAAAAATATATGATTTTTTTCTTTAATTCCTTAAGATCAGAGACTCAAAAAAATTGAAGGGCTATGTTGCCTCATCATCAATTCCTGGGCCCACATCCCATAGCTATACTGTCTTCACTGTCATAATACATGAAAAAATGAATAATTTTATCTTGAAACACATGATCTTAGTGATCCATAATATGAATTATTTTCTCATCCATATTGTATTTGGGCTCAAGATTATCTTCCTTCCATTCATTCACTTGGGAAGGATTCAGTTGACACCACCTTTTGAAGGGAGACATGAAACATTTCATGGATGGAATTCAAATGATATTGTAAATACAACCAATATACCACAATTCTGAGTCATCCAATGATTTCAATGGGGCCCACAAACCTCAACGAAAATAAACTTATATACCCAAATAATGATTTCCTAATCCAGGTAAAACTCCAAGAAATACCCAATCACCATCCTCAAACTATATCAGCTAATGGAGACCATCTGTAAAACACTTATGAAGAATCTATTCCTTGTTTTATCTCTTCTAAATAAACTACCTATATTCAGTTGTCTCCTAAAAAACACTCAAACTAACCATGTATGGATTTACCAACTCTTCCCAGCAGAAGAGAGATCTATTTGGAAGCCCATACAATGCCTCAAATGACCCCATTTTTATCAAGTCCTAATAAATAATTTTATATGAAACATAAAATAAATGAAAATTATTTTCTCATGAACAATATAAATTAAGTACACAATCCCATAAAATATCCCCTAGAAACTAGATAGCCTTTTCTATATATCCATCCATCTTTGGTTAATATACTATATTCAATTTTAATGAGGAACCCATTATCTTCTGTAAACCATTAAAAAAATGGGATGTGAACCTCAGGTCCCTATTAGAAATAACCACAGAGGGAACCCCATCAATTATCATAATCTCTTGAACAAAAAAGATTCCAAGATATTCCACCTTAATAATATCCTTGAAATAGAGGAAATGTTCTTATTTCTTATATCAATCAAGGATCACCCAAATCAAATCCTTCTCACTGAGAGTAAGTGGTAAATTAATGATGAAGTCCATGAAAATCTCATACCATTTTTAAACCGTAACTAGAAAGTGAGACAAAAAACTAGTAGGTCACTCATGCTCTGCCCTAATTATTTGACAAGTAATAAACTGTTATGCAAAATACACAATTCACCATCTCATCCCCAGCCACCAATACCAATTCCTCCGATTATGATTCATCATGGAAGTACCTAGGTGTACAGACCAACAATAATGGTGAACACAATCAATCAACTCCTATTATAGAGAAATATGATCAACCAACCTATTTTAAAAATAAGAAGTGACACTCCGAGACCGAGACCACTCGTTTGGGGTCTCCCAACCATAATGGATTTTAATACATATTTCACACTCATGGTCCAATATTTTCTTAAGTGAAACCCATTAATAAAATGATGATACAACATCAATTGAATCCCAAAATAATTTCCCACAAGATTATTAAATTACCAATATCATCTTAGTAAAAAAAATCATGATAGACCATTATTATACTAATTCCTTCACTATTTATGTCTATAATTTCCTACTCAGCATGTTGGAAACGACATTCTAGTTTTTAGGTCTGTAAGTTATACCAAAAATTAAAATTATAAAGATACTCTAAACTATGTATCTCTATCATGTTCAAATACCTCTGAGTGAAAATATACCTCATGACCTTATGATTAGAATATATAGTAAAATTCTCCCAAAAAGGTAGGTATTCCATGTTTAGAGTGCATTCATAATTGATGTCAACTCATGATCTTGTATAGAAAATATCTGGGCATGAGGGACTAACTATGGAGAGCCATAGGCTGTTATATATCTCCCATGCATCATGACACACCCCAAACCCTTAACAAAAAAAATTGAAGAGAAAATCATAACTAGAATTTGGTTCTAGAAGAATCAAAACTACATTTGAAGTCAATATGACATTAATTTCCCTAAAAGATCCTTAAAAAGGTTATATTCAACTCAAACATTACACCCTTATGGGTTAAAGCTGTCATCAGAGATATACGGTTGGATAAGTCCCAAACAAACCACTTATAATTACCAAGAAACCTACAGATGCTTCAGATCTGAATAAAATTTTTGGGATACTCTCAAGGCATAACATGATATTCTTTTTTAGGATCCACTAACACCCCTATAAAATATTAAATTCCCCAGAAACATTAATTATTGAATAATAAACTCAACTTTGGAAATATTACCATACAGAATATTTTTCTTCAACATTATATGAATGATATCTAAATAGTATTTATTCCCCTTCTATAATATGAAGTAAACTAAAATATTATCCATAGACACAACAATAAAAGAATCCAAGAATAGAGGAATGATATGGTTCTTTAAATACATAAATACCATAGGAAAACTAGTGAAACTGAATAGCATATTTAGAAACTCATAATTCCCATACCAAATCATAAATTAGGTATTTTGTGTATCCTCCTCTCAAAATATCAACTGTTGATACAATTAATGGAGGCCAATATCTTAAAACCAACATGCCCTTATATACTGATCAAATAGATCATCAATACTGGAAATGAGTTTTTATAGTCACTTAATTTATCTTTCGATGATCAATACAAATTCCAAGGATCTAGTTTGAATTCTTAGAAATGAGGATAGTTTAATCCCTTGGTGACATGCTAGGACAAATAAATAACTTATCCTTGAGATCCAAAAGCCAGACCTTATGTTCTAACAACTCATCTGGTTTCAAATAATAATATGGTATATAAATGTGCATCATACTATGTACCAGGTATATGGTAAACATGACCCTATCTATGGTGGTAAACTAGAATAATCCATTGGATAGACCACAGGGTATGAATTCACCCCCATAAGAAGTGGATTACTCGAACAAGGATCAATGAAATCTAGTAACAATTTCAGAAACTAACATGGGATGGCCCAAGCATAAGTAACAAAAGGCCCTACAATCCCATACTATGACTCACACTCACCCTAATGGACATGAGTGATTATATCCAGAGATCAAAAATAAGTTGAATGATATGACAATCAATTTGGTATCTAATAATTGTAATCGGTTCCCTTATAATAATTAGGCCCAAGATATCATGATTAAGGACCATGAAGTCGCACTCCACCTCATGACCTTTTAATGAAAATTGAAATGATGGAAACATAAAAAATTATTCATAAATCTTTACTAATAGTTTTTAAAGATCCAATAAGAAGAAATTAATCACGAAATGAAACCCTAACCCATCTACTAACTTTAACAATATAAAATAATCTACAGTATCTATATGAAATAGATCTAGAACCATAGAATATGAAATAAGAATTGCAACTATAATCTTAGTTGGACATTATTTAGGTTACTCTAGTGTATACTATATAACATAAATACATTTATTATTAGAAAATACCTAATATTTTATGGCTACATAATCATACCCCTTAGCGTGAGGATATTACCCACCACCCTTGGACGTGTTTGTACAAACCTGTGAACCCTTGGTGAGAGTGGATCTGAACTTATTGCTTTAGGACAACACTTCAAAAAAACATTATATGGCCATATTGTCCATAATGATGGAAAGTCTTAGTATTTATCATAAAATTACACTTGGAATAACTAGGCCTTCCACACTAATAGAAAATGGACTATGAATTTCTTTATAAAGCCCTGCGAACTGGTCCTAATGAAAATTTTATACCTTTTTGCTTCCTTTTATAGACATAAGATACAATGTGGCTGTTGAAGTTCCCAACCAAATATCCTTATAAACATATTTTTTGATCTATGTTATTCTATTACAAATATTCCTTATCAACTGCTTCTATAAAGGTTGGAAGGAATAAGAGGATTAGCATTCACTGAATATCATCCCTCCATAAAAAACAAAACCACTAAGCCTTTAGGAAATCTTTTCTAAATAGATCTAATTCCAAGTTTCCCAACACAAGAAAACAAGTGGATTACTCCAAAATGGTATGGTCTCTTTTCTATAATTTCAAAAACTACAAAATATATTCCCCTCATAATTTATCATGATTAAATATTTGGATGAAAATTTTCTTGAAAGATACCCAGGTGAAATACTCATGAAACATAGATTTGAAAATATATTCCCACTATATTCTTCCTAGTCCCTCAATCATATATGTGGAAAACCCCACATTAGAGTCCTTAAGAGTATTTATAATGTTAAAGATCCCCTCAATCTACCAAGGCTATTCTTCAGATTACTGGGTTCCTTTATCACCATGGAAGACATGTGGATACTTCTCATTAAATTATAATCCATTATCCATTACTTGTTTAGTGTTCTCGACACATTGTAGACCCAAATTCTGAATAGGATATATTAGAACTTCTATAAAAGAAGGCTCCACTATAGGATTTTACAGTGGAACATATCTCATTGATTCCTCACACATATTTGGAAGACCTATTATAGAATGTATTTCCTAATAATCATAATAAAAAAACAATCAGTTAGGGGAATATTCTAAAATCATATGAATAACTCCAAGTATTTATATTAATGATTTTAAAAAAATAAATCAAATAAATAATGATTTTTTTAACAAACATTAAAAAAATGAAGGAATATTCCAATTTAAATAAACCCCTAATATGGTTCATTTAAACAACCTGAACCATCATGTCTCAGACATTAGAAAAATCCTTCTCTAGAAATGGAAACTAGTATTCAAACTTTAAAGTGACATAGCCATGCCAATTTTCCACACATAATACTTAAATAATTATGACCCTAACATTGATATCCCAAAATAATGAGCCAAACCTAGGCAGTGTCAACAACACTTCCAATTGGGAATTTCCTCTGATAATAAATTGTAATGAACTAGCCAATATCAACTAGAATAGTTTCCTAAGAGGGTCCACCACATGGTGAGATATATAACTGAGCCACATTCCCATGCTATAATAAAATAGCCAAAAAATTATAACATTGAATTAAGGAATATACAATTCCAATCCATAAATTAAAAACCAAAAATATAAAGCATACCATAAATAAATAATCTCTACATGACCATCATTAACCACCAAACCATCCCACTATGAAGGCAGTGAATGACAAGAGAACTCATAATTCTACATGATTCACTTCCCTTTACCTGAGTCCTATAAAATAAGTTCTACAGCCACATAATGTAAAAATTAGAGTGCAATCATACAACCTAGTTGGATAAAACCAATGAATCTACACAACTTCTAATATCAATAATCCAAAAGTTCTGTCTTTTAAAAAATATATATTAGAATGAATTTCATAAAAAACCATTTTCTAAAGATTACATTTTTCATAAATAAATACCTTATTTACCATATCTAGTAATATTTCAAGTATAAGAAAATATAGTAAGAATATGGAAATCTAACCATTGATTCACCATAAAATAAACATGTGAGAAAATATCCACGAAATAATACATCTTGTGATAAACTGAGTATAAAATAAAAATCCCACCATTTGGGATTTAGCCTATGGGAATAAGTACTATAGAAAAAAGAATCCATAAATAGGTATATGTTGGTTACAACCAATATTGATTCTACTATAGTATATATATATATCATAAAACCTCTCATGGAGTTACACCCACTAAAGTGACATGTACATTTCTTGATGCACCCATGGTTCCCAATGTGATATTCTTGTTAAAACCATTTCAAAATCCATTATCAAATTTAATAAAATATTTTAATATTTATTAAAATACATTTATAAATAAAATTCCCTTTATAAATATGAATCTTATCTAATAAATAATTTCAAAGGATAAACATGATATTTCATTCAACAACCTAATGCAATTGACAAGAACATACAAAAATTAATGAATTATAATCCCTTGAATAGATACACCTAACTCAAGAATGATGGAAACATGGCCGCCTTTGATAATAGAGATTGTAAGGCAACATGTCATCCTTCAAAAGACATGGCATGAAAGAAAACTAAAATGGATCGATAAAAAATACCAATTGACCCCAATTAGAATCTCAAACATGGACAGTGTTGCAATCATGTACAAAAACAAAAAATAAGTAAGAATACATTTTAGCTATGATATGCAATGCAACTTCCATTGGAGTCAAATTCTGGAAGGAGCAATTCCAAAGGAGGGAGATCACCCAAAATCTCCCTAATTATTGGGAGGAATGTTTGTGAATTTTATAAAAAAGGGATATGTGTACCAGATGGAGAATTCATGGTGTGTAATTCATCTATTTCATTAACTAAATGAATTTAATGTACACAAAAAATAGGTATCACCTCATGTTAAATTAAATCTCAACAAACCGATTCATGAATTGAAATGGTTTGACTATTTGAATTTTTAATGATATGGACAAGACTCGTGACATATTACATGCAACAGGTATACATTGTGTAACTCATTCATGATATAAATATGTCTATTAATTATTTTGTAGTCCAGTTTCTTACAAAAAAAATTCCAATCCATTTATTCAGTCTCTTTTAACCCATAGATCTCCCACTAAATCCATTTAGACACGTATACATGGAATCCATTAATACAAAAAAACATATGTCACTAAATCTTAGGTCAATTTTCCCAATAATGTCTCTCCATACCAAATAATCCCACAATGCAACACAAAAAAGGGAAACGAAAACAATAATTAAAGCATACCTGAGGGAATGTAATAGGTGTTACAATAAAATTATCTCATTCTTTTGAAAATGGAAGCATTATCTATGTGTATGTTTAGAATATCTTCTCAAAGGATAATGTATTATGTTCTTCATCACTTACTCTCCTGGATGGCCAGGAGAATGGGTTTAATGGGAAAATATGATGGCTATAAAATTATTTAAATTCCAATAATAAAAATTGTATAACCTATTAATAATATGAGAAATAGTTGATGGTTGTAAATTCAACCATCTAAAATAATCATACTAAGAAGAGAAATAGTTTATTCAACCTATGTAATAGTTTTGTATCTATTATCCTTTAGTTTAACTCTAATAAATTATAATTTATTCCTTAAAAATGTAGAGATATCACTAGGCCATTGTATGATTTATACTACAACTAAATAAATTCACAATCATCCGTTAATTATGTTATATTCATGTTTGTTTTAGTCAAAAATCCTATTAAAAAAATTCTATAAACTAACTTCATGGTTTAACATTAGAAAATAATTACTAATAACATATGATAAAATTACCTAAAAATGTGTATGACTTTTTATAATGGTAAAATTAATATTGAAATCATTAATTAAAATGGAAATGTCTTTTTATTTAAAAACCCCCAAACATACTCATTTCTTATTTCATATTTAAGGATCATAATAAAAACACCCATATAAATATACTGTAACATTATAAATAATAATATGTTATATATTCTAGTAACTTTTATTGTGTGTGAATGCTATAAATTGGGATAAAATGAAGTAAAACATAACTATTAAGAAACTATCTCAAAATGATCAAGATTACTCAATTCGGGTATTAAAAATAGATAGAAGATAAAAAATATACATACAGAGAATAATTATATTTTATGTTTAAAAATGGATATAGAATTGAATATGTTTTTTAAAAAGGTGATTACAATTGTTATTTTTATATATAAGATATTCAAGAACTTTTCTAGAAGTAAGGAATTAAGGTAATAAGTTCTTTGACCCAAACATAATTTCTTGGGAAATATTTCATATTGTGCACCTAAATATCATTGATATGGTGTGACTAATACCAAATTAAGTTTTATTCTATTAATCAGGAAATTAATTAGCTATGAATATCCATGTCATGTTTTTTATTGAATATATTTTGATTCAAAGGATACTAAGGTTGTAAGGGTTTCTTTGTTTGATTTTAAACTCAATGAGTTTTTTTTTTATTTTTTTACCATTTTTTTTGATATGTTGTATACAATAACCATTAGAGATGTTATATGATGAATAATTTTTTATTACTGCTATTTTTACGTATAATAATTGACTTTAATAGGATTTCAGTTATAGTTTTACTCAAACTGTAGGGGTTTTATTGTAAATATTACTTTTAAATAAAGATTGTTTTGAAAAAACAATCCTTCTGGGGAATTTTTATTCTTTGTAAAACCCTTCATTATCTTCATTTTTTATTCCATGGATTTTACATGACACCTATGAAATAACTTCCCTGTAACTCATATTTTACCTATAGTGTCACATATATTTTAAACTAACCCTTTCTCTTCTTTATATTTGGGATCTACCCTTTTCCGTGTATATATTAATGTAATACTTTTTCTAACTTCCCTACATATTTTCTAAATAACTATTTTAAATCAATGTATATTACTATTAGATTGATTAAATACATTAAAAAAATATTTAACATTTTTCACATTGTTCATTTTCATCTAAGTGTGAAAATAATCTATTTTTTACTTTTTCATGTGAAAACATAATTCCACAATTTAATATTTTTATAAGAACCTTCTTCTCCATACATTAATTATTTTTAAATGAAATTATATTCCACTAGGTAAAAAATATATTTTTATTTTTTAAATTAATTATTCTAATTGTTTAAGGATATTCCTTATTTCCAATTTATATTTCATATTCTAATAAATATTTTCTCCCAATTATGTAAAATTATTTTTTTCATATTTTATGCAAGACTGGGGATATTAGTCATATTTTACCATATAAATTTTTATATCTAGTTTCATTTAGAATTTTTATTTTCTATTAAAGGGGTGATCTATCATTACATTTCCCTTAAATAACCATAGACTATGAATTTGAATAACTTTTTTCTAATTTATTTATATTATCAATACAAAGTTTTACATTTAATTTAATCAATGATAATTTCGATACCATACATTGATTTATTTGGTAAATTATTAACTAAATTTTATTCCATTAATTAAAACAGTGTAAATAATATATACTTGTAACACCCAAATATCTCAATATTTAATTATCTTGAATGTAATAATGTTCTTGATATCATATACCACAAGTAACAGTTGGCCTAAATAAACCATGATAAACTAAATAAATATTACTATTTATATAATATATTTCTAACTGATATGTTGGTTTGGTGGGTATAAATATAAAAAATAGTATTATAAAATAAATATATATAAGTCATATAAATAAATATGTACGAATGAATGCCTACGAAATAATAAATCATTTTAAATAAAATATTATATTATTAAAAGATATATTTTTTTACAAAACATTATTATATTCCCAAAGAATTTTAATTAAAAAAATTTGTTAATCACTTTAGATGAATTTTGTTAATGAATATTATTGACTATGTATTTTAGAAAATAAATTAACATTAATCTAACTGTTGTAACAAAACAAGATGTGATTATATATTAATTTTGTACTTAAGAAAATATTTTTTTAAAAATGGTTTTAATAATTCTTCATGACTGGATATCATGATGAATTTAATAGAAATTTATAAGTTTTATTTAATAAAATAAGAATATTTTTTGAAATTATAATATCATTATGGTGTTATTCTATTTCTCAATATTTATCTTAAAATATATTTTTTAGATTATCTTAAAAAATATAGATTTTTTTAAGATACTGTTGTTTCTTTTCATTATATGAAGTAATTTAAAATTTCTATTTTTTTGTTTTTTAACGTAATTTAATGTCACATTGATTAAACCTAATTTAATTAATTCTATAAAAATCATAATTAAATTTTATTTTGGTATATGTTAATATCTATTCTTAAAAATTCATTTTTCAAAAATCTATTTTTGATTTTTTTTGTGATCATATATTAAAATAAATTTATAAAAACTATAAGAATTTAATGTTGAATAATTTATTCCATACTTAGAATCCTGAGGTTCATGTTTTTATATTAGTAAAATACATTTTAGTTCATAATTTACAGTGAACATGGTAAAATATATTCTAAATGGTAATGTATAAAAAATGATAATTAATGTTATAATTATTGTATAAGGCTACAATGTATCTTTAAAAATATCCTTAATATCATTTTTTACATAAATCCTCTACAATCATCTTAATATTGAAAATGTAGTAATATGATTACCATTTATTTTGATTATGAAATTTATTTCATTTTAAGAAATGTGTAATTAATAAATGTCACTTTCACCCAACTATTATGTTTTCATGATTTTGATATAGATAAAAATTATATAGAAACAAATATAGATGGTAAAATTGATTAAGCTGGAACTATATTTATGATATTATCATTTGTACAAGCATTAAAAAATAAGGTAAATTATTTTTAAAAAATGCAAGTAATATGGTCTGAATGAATTATTGTTTTATATGAATTTAAAAGATAATTATAATATATATTCAATTAAAAATAGTTTATATTATAATTCCAATATTTTGTTGATTCCCTAAATTTAAATTTCAATGAATTGTGTTGATAAAGGCATTAAATGATATTTAATGTTTAACAACTATTTTTAATTCATTAAAATTTATAAAAATCATATTTTTTCACAGATGTATGGGAAATTATTGAGCACCTATTTATTGGATCATATATATAACACTCATATTTTTTTAATTTTTTTTCTTTCCATATAAATAATAGATTTTTTTACAATGGTTATGGTTAAATAGGCTTGATGAGGTGTTAAAATAAGAAGATAAGGTAAAAAATTAGAAAAAACATGTCTAATACCTATGGGTCGAATGTAGTTCGACCCAATATGATCCAAAATAATAAATGGATAAAATTTGGAGAGACATTTTCATGACCTTATCCATACATTATATTTATATTTAGAATAATTTCAAGTGTTCCCCACACCTCACATATAAAAGGGAACCACATCTATACTCATCCTTATAAATCATGAGACAATTTATTCAACTAATATCTATAAAAATACCTCCCTATATTAATCCTCCACATCCAAGATCTATGTTTTATCCCCTAAAATCATCATAAGAAGGCATAAGGTGTATGAAAATTAAGGATTTCTGATGAAGAGATTTGACTCTTAACTGAGATAATTTATATTATTACTTCTTATTTCAAATTGAGTTACCTCCCAACCACGATGATATAAAAACATATGTATCTTCTATATAATTAAATTTTATTATGATTATTGAACAACCCTTATTAATCTCATTTTCCATCATATTTGAATTGAACACATCGTTTGTGTTTCTGTGTGGATCACATCCTCTCTAAAGTAATCTATTTGGTATTACATCCCAATTTAATAGGGATTGTTATTATGATAGAAATAATGAATATATATGATATAATTTTAATAATTATAATTATGATATTTTAATTTATTACTTAAATTATGACCATCAAACCCAAAAAAAAAATTACACATCTGTGTACATGTGGACAACTGCCTCCACAAAGTGGTGTTATTAATTTTTAGAATATTCATTTCATATAATATTATAAAATTTTGTTTACTGTATAAATGTTCAAATTATTTCTTGACTAATATTCTTTAAATTACTAATCCATAACTCTATTGACCCTAGACATCCTACTAATGTTATTTTGGGATTATGAATAAAATCTCCTTAAAACATCTGATGTGAACTTATCTGATTTCGAAAGTAAATTAGTCAGAGTAAAAATGAAATAAAATAAATAATTGTAATTTAATAACCATTAAGAATTATATTAATAAATTTGAATTAAAATTTAGTAGTATTATTCAATATTTATGGAATCTAGAATACAATTCATGAATATATGTAAGGCATTTTTGATAAAAACATTATATTAAAATTTTAAATTGACAATAATTATTCTCCATATCCATGTTCATCAAATGATTGAATAATTTTATAATTTATGTTTTAAATTTGGATAATTTATAATTTCAACGAATTTTCAAATTATTTACCAATTATTATAATGAATCACTTCTAATGTTTTCAACATGATTCGCATTTGAACTTTTTAAAAAATATGAATTTTTTTTCTATTTTAACATATATGGAATGAATTTTTTTCCACTAATATGATAATTCATTATATTTAATATTTGATTAATACTTTTCCATGTCGAACATAAAATATTAGAATTTTCTAATAATTTGGGAAAAATTTAAAAATTATGTCAATGTAAAATGAAAATTTTCTTAGGTTTTCAATGAAATTTTATAATGTTATATTAAAAATATTTTCATCTATTCAAAAACCCATTAATGAATCATATGATTTAATAGGGATATAATATAACTATAAAATCTTACATATTATAATGTATTAATTATGATTATTTTGTTATAGTTATTTAATTTGAGAAATATTAACATCTCATATGTTTGGTTTTCAATAAAAATGTTTTTATTGATTATGTAGTGTATTATTATTCATTTTACTGATATTATTAATTTATCATACCTATTAAGTGTTTGGTGGTCCTGTTATGTCCCCTCGATACATCAATAGGTCTCATGGGATAAACTAAATTTTTTTATGTATTCCTTCCCAGTTATTAATTATGCCTTGGAACAAGGCCTTGATGATATGTTTATGATGTCTTTTTACAATTCATTGATGATATGATTATGATAATTAAAATTATTAATTCCATAATTATTATCATCTATCTTATTATTTATATTTTTTTCCTTGGGTATGTTTAATTTACTTGTTATTGATGGTATTTAAAAAAATATTTTGATTTCAAACACTATTAAAATAAACACTAACATAAATTATTGTTTATTATCTCATCTATGTATAATGTTTTTAACCAATTAAATTTACTAACATTTGTCATGAAACCCTTATGTATTATTCTAATGTATTTTCTTTATTCTTATGAAAATATTTATGAAATAATTTGAGGGAAAAGTATATTTAATGAGTATATTAGTGACTATTTTAAACTCTAAGTTTCTTTTTTTAGAAAATGAAAACAACGTTATGGGTTTTCATGAATTTCAATTTGATAAAACTGTTTTCATTATTTTTTCCCTCAATGATATTTTTTCCATTCAATGTTTTCAAAACAAATTCATAGATTATAAGGAATACTCGGAACTATATCATGGAAAATATTTCTGTTATGGGATTCTATCTTACAAAAAATAGATAGTGAATTGAATTAGTATGGAGTTTAAATTTTAGAATACTAATATTGTGAAATAATATGTATATTGAGTAAAAGTATAAAACTTTTACTGTATAGTTTTAAAATTTAATAATTCTTCCAAAATCTACAATAATCTAAACTATAAATATCCTCAAAATATATAAAATTCAAATCAATTTTACATATAGATTGTTTAAGTTATGAGGTATTATAGTCAGTATAGATGTAAAGATTTAGATAACATTATTATTTTGTATATTTCATATTCTGATATTATATTAATATTTATTATCATCTTCTTTTAATGAGACTATGTAAAAAACATCATATTAAGAGTATAAATATCCCTTTCAAGATTTTATGTGACTGGAGTTGTGATGATTAAGCATATTTTGGGAAATATTTATTTGAATAAAACCATTAGGTTTTGTATAGGTTTTAGTGAAAAAGACATATGAAGAAGAACAAATTTGATTCTTTTCATAAATTTTTAATGTTATTGATAACCTATAGGATTAATATGATCATTGATGTTAAAGTAATTATGGATAATTGAATAAAAAGTTTATTTTTTTGGGAACATTTGTTTAAACATATTGATAAAAATGGGATAAAAAAAGTGATTTTGTTTCTAAGTAATTAATTATACTTAAAAAAAATCACAATATTGAGATCCTTATAGGATTAAGGTAAATATCATTTTTTGGATAATATGGGAAATCATTTGATGATAAATTTTTGAGTTATTTTTGGGAAGAATATTTGAATTTATTTGTTCATTATGGTAATCAAGGTTATTTTTGAAAATTATTGGAAAATTATGGATATTAAATGATCAGGGAATATAAATATTTACTTTATGAATTTATTAGTGATTGATGTTCTTTGGATATAAAAGATAAATTGATCTCAGAAGAATAGGTGATAAAATCATTGTTGATTTTGGGGATTTCAAAAAGGTAGAAATTTTTTTGAGGAGTTTTAAGGTTAGTATAAAGTCCAATACTAAAAAATTACATGATCCCAATTTTGTAGTCATGAATCCATTTACTTAAATTATAGAGGATAGTTAGAATATATAGTTATGGAAAATTTAATAATAACTCATACATAATCAACCAACATATTACAAGTGGAATCTTCTACTCAATATCAATTTTTATAAAAATATTAAATCTTAATGTTAAAATAATTTAATTTTCTTGATTAATATTCCTGACATTAAACATGAATTATTCTTTATTCTTACCCACCTTTAAACCCCATGATAAAAAAATCTAGGATGAGTAAAAAACCCAGTAAGTGATAGAAAATATGAAATATAGTAGTTTAATGAAAATAATAAAGACCTATAAAATAATAAACATTATCAACTTGTTATTTTAGAATATTAAATAAATATTTTACACATGAAAAACATACACATTTCCCAATGGAAACATTAAAACTCATAGAAAATTAAATAGAACCCCACTTTAGGGATCTTAGAGTATTATATTCATAATCTGTTTTAAACATATCCTAAAAATAAATAGAGCACAATTAAATATAATAAGAAACCATAATGGTTAACTCCCCCCTTATTTCCTATGAAGATAAAGAATATTAACAAATGCTTATTAGAACTATAATGGGGACCACACTTCATGAAAGATATATTAGGCTCACATATATTCATGATATATAATTTGGCTCAACCCATTGTATAAGTTACGTTAGAATAACATTTTATCATATATAATTATCAAGTACCATTATGTTAATAAAAAATATTATTCTTGTAATTTTTCATCATACAATAGTTTCACAAACACCTTTAAACCCATATGTAAACTACATTCAAATATTGGAAAATAATTTTTTCAAAAACCATTTGAAGAAGTAAAATACCCGAAATAAATGGAAATATGGTTCTTATTTGAAGAAAATATGAAGTCGTGTAATTTAACCAAAATAAAATCATAGTTATGGTAATGAGAATATTCATTGTCTCTATATATTTTAATATAGAGCATTATTTTCTAAATAGAGTCAAAACATTATGTAAATGATTACTTTTGGAAACCATTGAAGGAATGTAAGGAGGTATAAAATGACCATTTTAATTCATTTATATCAATATAATTAAATTAATAGGATATATTATTAATATATGGGCATTAAAGATAAATAATTTTAAGGGAGTCCTTAAAAGAGAAATATTTTAAAAAACAAAATTCTTTAGTTTGAGTCTGACTCATCATGTACAATCTTTATCTTCGTGAATAATAAAATCATTTTAGTTATTTTATTTCTGAAGAACATTTTTCAGGTTTATTATTACTTTTTTTAATATTTATTAACATTTTATATTCAATTATTTAATCATTTATGTTTATGTTGGATGATTTGATGATCTTTCTCTCATATGTCCATAGTAACTTCGATAGATTGACTATGCTCAATGAGTTAATTATTCCAGAATATAAATAAATAATAATAAAATTACCATTTTTAAACATCATTTATAATTTTTAATCAAACCATGAAATGTGGTTATGAAAAATTAAATTTGTTATAATCATAGAGAAGGTAGTTCGTATGTACGCATTAGTAACCTTTCCATTTTTCATCAATGATTATGGAAAGATGCCATGTATTTTTCTTATCTTTACATAATAATAAAAACATCATTAATTCAATATAATTTATTTAAATATATTTTTATATATCATCCATGTGATGTGGTTAGGTAAAATGAATCCCATCGCTTCATAGAGGTGGCTATCAACATATACGCATGAATGACATTATCATCCTCCAATGAATGGAAAGGTGAGAGAATAAATTATTTAAGACCTCTATAGAATGATAAATACATCATCAATATCAAATATATATATATATATATATATATATATATATATATTAAATCCTTTATTACAACTATCCAAGAGATAAGGTGATGGAAAATGAATTATATTGGTTTGTGAGATGACAGACAACCTTACACAAGAATAACCTTCTTTATTTACATTTTGATAAAAGAGGAAATAGATTAAGGTGTTTAATTTGGAATAATAACCTCTAGGTTTATTTAAGACAATGGTTTTATTATTTCATCATTTTTATAAGTATTTTAAAGTGGTAAAGATGATATAAAATGAAAAGGCTTGGTTAAGAACTATACCACTTATTTGGACAGCCAGTTAGGGTTTAAAAAAATGTTTCCTAGGATGGTTTTATGATCTAATAAAGGAAAATAAAATTTAGTAAGGAATTCTATAATGTGATTTGGTAGTTATTTTCTAAACCAATTTTTTTACTTGTTAAGAAAATAGAAGAGGGGAGTACATTTTATAAGAGAGAGGAGGGGAATTCTTGTAATTTAAATTTTTAAATATATATAATTTAATTTTTATTTTAAAACTGATCCAAATTTATAGTACCATATTCTATAATATGTATGAGTTTTAATCCTGTCATCTAATAATATCTGGACATGTTCAAATTATATTTTCCCCCTTGTTATTTAGTTTTAACCCTTTGTTAACCCTTTTAACATTTATAGTTCTATCAATGTTTATTTGCACATAAGAGGAAAATATAGTTATTATTAATGAAAAATTAGACCCTAAATTGACTGTAGCAGATTTTTTGACCATATCCCATTTAGTTGGTTAAATATAGGATTTTTAAAATTTTAAAATAATTTAATAGAATAACATTTTTTATAAATTATCCTTACTGAAATTTTTGATATATTAATTTAATTTGACACTGAAAATATCACAAGATTAAAGGAATTAGAATATAATCCTTTTGAACATTTATAACTTGTTATATTAATCTATAATATTTATATAACATAGTAATTCATTCAAATTACAATAGTTCTAATATTTTTAAAATCATGAATTGAATTGATATTTTAATTAAATATATATTGTGTTCTTGTTGTGTTTGTATATAAAGTAATTATTTCAAAATCAAAAAATAAAAATAAATTATAATTATAAATAAAAAATTTAACTTTCAAATGAATATTTATAACTGATCATAACAACTTTTTATCCTAATGTAAATAACATAATGTATAAAAATAAAATGACATTTCTTTACTTTTCTTTACATAAAATTTTATAAATTTTGATATCATGGAAATATGAAAAAAGGTCATATATAATATATTTTAGTGATTTTGGATTAAATATAGCCACCCAATAAGACTTATTCAAGTGTTAGTGTCACGTTATAGTCATTATGAATTTTTTTTAAAATTCAATAACCTATTTCACATTCATCATGGTAAAAATGTTTACTATGAATACTATTTATTTATACTCAGCATAAATTGGAAATATTTGTCAAATATATACCTCATTATTCCAAATAATTAATGAAATTTTCAGGTTTCAATTTATAGAAGTCGAAGAATTTAATTTAAAATTATTTCCTAAAAATGCGATGAAAAATATTTTCTCCAGAAAATTACATTTTTATATAAAATATTGTTTTTATACTCAATTAAATTTTACGATTCATTCCAAATACTATAAATGGAATTTCACAACCCAAACTAATTGGGCCCAGACTGCAACTCCCCCAGCCCGCTTCCAATTGTCCTGTGGCTGGTGCCTATCTCAGAGTAGGTATATCACACATATGTGAGGAACTATTCTAATGTACCTATATGCACACATACACAAATACCTCAATGTAATAGTGCATAGATATAAAAAGTTGGAAAACTAAAATTCATGAATACATCTTTCCCAAACCAGAATAAAATTAAAGTAATGAAAGCATAAATGAAAAAAATGCCCACCAATGAACACTTTATGTAACGCCCCGACCCTAGTTACCCAGAGTCGGTGCATTATTACATAACATTGGCATGATCATGAGAAACATCAAGTCTCAAAAGACCTATTAGTTTAGTAGCCTTGGAATAACTAGATACATCCATAAATTTTTACATTACATCATGAAAAAAAAACATCTTGTCTTCATATCCCCTCATACTATCCCTGTAGGTCATTCATAAATTACTTCTTCATAATCCTGGGAAAAAAAAATTAAAAATTGAAAGGGGTGAGCTCGGATGCTCAGTAAGGATAACATTATAGCAGAAGCTTTCATAAATAAGCATAAACACTTAAGGCAATTTATAACTAAAACAAAAGCCTTTTAAACTTGAACTTCAGCATAAAATGGCAAAGGTAAAATGAAATAATTCCATTTACTTACTCACATGGATATTCTACTAGTCGAATGATCACATGAAATATCAATAACCACTTTCATAATGATGGAATGCATAATGCCAGACTATCATAACCACATAGCCAAGGCCTCGTGCCAAGACTACAAATAAGATTTTGCCAAGGCCTTGTGCCAAGACACTAGTTTGTCTCATGAGACCTACCGATGCATCGAGGAGCTATAGCGGGCTCCACCCGTCACTTATTAAGTCCAATGCATTCCTCATATGAATAGGTTTAAGCATAAAATAAACATTCGTATTAAAACTAGCATACGAAATGTCAATACTTTAACCACAAACCATGAATGGTATAAAAATAGAACATCCACAGTCAAATATAACTCATTTGATACAATATGGAAGATTGTATTGTATCACATTAACCTCAATCATGAATAATGAAGGATGTTGACATAGATGAAAATAATCATCAAAACTATTTGAGAGAAATATCCCCCTTTTCTTGAAAACATTTAAAAGTCACACTATTTGTCAAGAAGCCATTTAAAAATAGATTTTTGAATCAAAGTGTCCCATACCACTTTGAAACTTTTTAAAAGGAGTTTTAATTTGTAAACTTTAATGTCCATATAAATAAATCCTTAAAACCATTTTTTAAAACATGGACATTAATGAGAAAGATTTAGATGAATAAGTCTTTAAATCATTTTAAAAATGGTATTTTAGTTAGAGATTCCAACCAAAAGAGACACTAGAATACAAATAATTGTGGTAATCAAAACTTTGTAATGTCATGAGAATAAAGGGATTCATGATATACTATGTCAAAGTACGTTATATACACCACATAAAAGTGATTTGGTGTATATCAACAAAGAAGTCTCAATGGAATGTAAATTGAGATGAAATATCTTGTAAAGGTTGTATCCTTAGGTTAAGGATAAATCAATGACATAATTATGTGTGACAAATATAAAGACACTAAATATGATTGGATATTCAGTGTAAAACAATCAAAGGACATTCACACATATTCTTGTAAAAACAATACCAACGAATTGGATGTTTAACTCAACAAATGGAGAATGAGTTAAAATTACTCTTATCAAATTCATATCAATGACTTGAGAATTACCAATGGAGTGATTATGTGCATAAAACTTATATCCACAGGAAGGGGAGTGGAAATTATGACATAATCAAATGAATAGTGATTCCACACATAATCTTGGGGTAATATAATCAATGAAATATGTGTAAAGCCAAAAGAGTGGAAATTGAAATCTCAAATTCCCTTATCGATTAGGTAACTTTCGAAACATACACCCATGAAAGAAGTATCATACCATGATGATGTAAATACCCATAAATTAAAGTATATTACACAATGAATACAATCATGGGCAGTACACATACACCATATGCAATAATTAAGTGGTGAACAATAGAATTCTCACGAAATTAAAAGTGAGATTAGAAAATCCCTTACATTGTACTTTTTCCTTGGTCGATGGTAGGTTTACCTCCTGTATAATGGTGAAATAATTGTTATTGAATAATAAAAGAATCATTTACTTTAATATGATATCATATATGATCTTTTATCATTGATTTGTTAATAATATCTTAGAATTATCGTCATTTCGGGTGTTAACGGGTTCATTTTACTTTATATTCTTTGTTATGTCAGCCATATTCGTTATTAATGGGATGTATATTATTCATATCCAGAATGGTATCAAGTTCTTAAACATCATTTTTAAATCATAAAATGATAATTATACTTGAATGGATACGATGGAGAATGAATCTCATCGCGTTCGTGGAGACGGTAGTCCGTACGTACGCACGAACGCTACTTCCATTTAATTTTTATTTTAGAAGAATAGAATCCAAATGATACATAGGTATATTACTATTCCAGTATAATATAATATTTTATATATGTTACTTAAGTTCATTAACACCATCCTTTATACGTTCCATGTGTGGTATGAACGAGTCATATCATTTTAAGGGGGCGGTAGTCCGCACTTCCTCAAATGAAATTATCGTATGTATATACAACATGAAACGAATAATGGTATGAAATAAAATGGAATTACAGAAGCTTATATATAAAATATTTATCATTAACATCATATTTAATTACAGTGCCATCATAATGGCCACCATGAGAGGCGGTAAGATGTATTTGAACAATCATCGTTTCGTGAGGCGTTAGTTTGCCATCCACAGAAACATTATGTTCATCATCCATTAGATGGAGTTGTGTGTATGTGTAGTTTGAATCATTCTTATAAAAACATCCTAGTATATTGAGGATACTGGTGTTGTTACAAAAGAAAGGAAATAAAAAGAGTTTTGGGGTTGGAGAAGGAAAATAAATGAAAATAATTTAAGAGAAAACGTTACCTTTAATTTAGGTAACTCACTTTGGTTGGAACCAAAGGACTTGTTGAAATGCTTTCTGCCTAAGAGGAAGCTTCAAGGAGGAGGAGAGGGATGTGGGGAGCTTAGTTGGGCAGAGTTTGGACGAGCCAAGTGGCTTTAGAGGTGTGAAGAAATGAGAAGGAGGAGTGCCCTTTTATAAGAGGGGTGAGGGGCACCTTTGGAAAAGCTAGAAATATTAATTTATAATAAATTCATATTCAGTTTCCAATGGCTCCAAAGTTGATTATTCAAAGTCTAAGGTGGGGATAGGTCGAAAACCACTCAACCAATAGAATTTAGACAGGTTTGGGTACTTATATTAACCTTATCTTTAAGTATTAACTCTAAGTTAATTAGTTTCACTTTTACAATGTATCTTTTTATTTTTATATAATATGGTTAATAAAATTACTATATACATACAAGAGACCCACAAGTGGTCCATTAATGATGAACCTATCCTGATATAAGTCTTTTGGCCGAACCTTAGATTTTTAGGAATTTAATATCAATTACTAATATAATATTTGTTTTAAGAACTCTTTTATGTCAATTTTGACACTATTCAATAGTTGATTTTTGTGAAACTCATAACAGATTGATTACTTCGAACAAAGTCAATTAAATCAATCCTAATATATCATATTATCCTAGAAAATTATTTTAATTCATTAAAAGTTTCATATTATATTTTTTTGGGTATTTATAATATAAATTATTTTAATTTTTCACTATTATAGTAATTACTGCATCATCATTGTGTCATAAATAAAATAAATTATATAATGTCTAAAAATTATAAATAAAATATCATCATGTAGTAAATAATTTTAGCTTTCTAATGAATATTTATAATCGAAAATCCAACATGTATAACCCTATGTAAAAATTGTTCTTCTAAAAGATGTAAGCTTATTCCATTTTTATTTTTATTTTAACTTTATTAATATAATGTGTCCCTACCACATACAAGTGGCTCCAAGGGGTCCCCAAATTGACCCAAGGATGCCCATGGTCAGGTATGTGTCCACCAATAAGGTTAGGACACGTTTTAGGGTAATTTTGTATTATTATAATATTATTTTTTTAACCCTTATTTACCGGATTTACCCTTTAACCATGGTAAATAAAATATTTACCACAGTAACTATTCAAAATGTCTAAAAATAAAAGTTACCTATTTAAACAATTTGAACATCCTGATTCCAAATATGGAATCCATTTTCCTAAATTCAAAACACAGAAGTGGCAGAAATTAATTTAAAATTAATTCCCGCTGTCAAAACAAAAAGCGTGTTTTTAAGAGATAATAATTATCAAAAGATTGACACTTGTTTATGTTCGGTTTAATTGTAAAATTATGTCCAATGACCAAAATTATATTAAATGGTAAAAATATATTCTAAATATACTTTAAAACCACTCTAATTCATAATTTATCACTATTAATTATTTTGATTAAAAAAGTTGTTTTTAATTAAAATTTAGTAATTTTCACTATTCATCAAAATATGAAAGTTATCCGAAAAGTACCAAAATTTCACCTTAGGCTAAATTCGATATTCCGAATCCAAAAATGAAGTCCATTTTAAAATATAAAATATACATAATTTCAAAATTTAGGTATTACTATCCATAACGGTTAGTTTGATCGGTTGTGGTGTGTGTTAAAACTCGAAGTTGCGTACAACACACGCTACTATTTTATTCAAAGAAAAGCGTACCGTGTAAGCTTGGGATGTTTCATTTTAAATTTTTTGATGTCCCCATTTAGTCAAAAAGTTTGAAATAATTTATTTAAAAATGGTTCACTATTAAAAGTTGGTAAAACTACAATACTGAAGATGAATTTGTTCTTACATTATGTCTAAGAAACTCATAATATGGATTCTAAAATTATAAGGATTATATAAAGTTTAAAATTTAGTTAATACCATTCATAACCTTTTTTGAACGGCTTGTTTGGTGAGTCATGGTGCGCTTGAACTCGGTGTTGCGTGTAGTGCATGTTATTGAATTATTTTGAAGAAATAACACACTATGAAATCTTGGGGTGTTACATTCTCCCCTCCTTCAATAAATTGCGTCCTCGCAATTTGAAATTGTTCTTAGAAAATAAAAGGTTGAAAATAGAAAATATATTTGTGGGAAAACCCACATCGGAAATTGGTTTACTAAAATTTAGTCTTAATATGAGGAAAAGAGAAATGAAAGGGTCACCACCAAATTATGATCTCGATTAGGAGAACATTGGTGGCAATTAGAGACATATAATTGGAGGAAAAACGTAAATATTTATAGGTAGTGGTTGAGGTCATCAATCACAAACAAGTATAAAATTGAGGTCCTTAAACTCATCAATCTATTATGATTTTAAGTACCATCGGTTCAACAAAATATAGGGTATTGGGATCACGCATTTTTGACATTTCAAAATATCTTAGTTGAAATCCCACATCGAAAAATGAATTAATGAGGCCTCTATTTAAAATAAAGAGTGGAAAGTATGAAGATTACCGAAAATAACACATACTAGGGTTCCATGTAGGAAAATATGGATATGGAGGAGAAATCTAACCATCAATTATCTGATGGAGAGTGGTAGAGAACATGGCTATGAAAAGGCCAACAATCCCAAAGCCATAAATTAGTGATGATTTAAGGTACCATCTAGGACAACATTTTTTTTTCAAAGTTACATTACATAAGGAAGAGGAATTCATTTATGATATTGACTAAGAACATTATGAGATATACTTAAATTTTAAGTAGATTTTCATTCTTTAATAAATTTCCACCACTAACTCAATTTTTTTTAAACGATGAGTATTCAAGATGACTTGGTCACACTGGAAGAGCTAGAATAAACTTCTATAGAATCACATGATCCATGCAGGATAAACCATATATTTACATTGTCTTTGAAGATTAATCAAAACCAAAATGGTTAGTGAATGATCTAATGATCCCCCAAAAGGATATTCATTGAGATAAATATGCACTAATCTTAATTTCTAAAATTAAACCAACAATACCCCAAAGTTAAATAGATACCATTCAATAACCAATTGTCCTTAAAATCCTTTAATATAATCCAAACTAATATTGAAACCCAAAACATAGAAGAATTTGATTATGTAGTCTCCCATGTTACATCGTATCTCCAAATTACATCAAATACTCTTAAAGTCACATACTTAAAAGTAATCAACATCATCACATATTCTCTGTTATAGGTTAATCATTTCCATAAATAACCCAAATCACTATAAATAAACAATAAAAATGTAGATAAAAATCCACCATTACTCTACAAATGAAACCTCATTGTATTCTATTTTCCTTGGGCATATAGTGTTCCTAACAAAACGAACATCTTCCAAAATAACATTTATCACTTAATCACCAAATCATTTTCCTATACCAAGGGTATTAATTTGATAAGACATAAGAACCCAAATCATCTTATTATTGATCAATAAAATCATTTAACAAAAAAAAATAGTCACACTAACCAGGGACTTCACGTAGTCCAGCGGTAGGCGATAAATCCCAATCACACTTTGGTTGTGGGTCTGATTCCCACAGCTTTGTCCGACGCGACGGGTTGTCACACGGTCTACGTGTTGCCCTTTTTCAAAAACTATATTCTATAATATTACCAAAATGAGATAAATTCCTCAAAATAACAAAATTTAACCACAAATGTTATATCATACGTTGCATTTTCATCCCAAATTATAATAACTTATCATTTTCTCAAACCCCAATGATCATATAAAACCAAATGGTTATTTATATCTATATCCACAAGGGAAGAGACAATTCTTCCTCAAATATCATTCTCACATGGCAAACTGTGGGGTTACAAATACAAGAGAAAATTATTCCAAAGTAAACCCATCAACAAGGAGTGCTAATACTTTTTAATTTTTTATCCAACCATTTATTTCCACATATCTTCTTCTTTGACCAAGAAAATATCCTATAGAATAGGACATTCACTCGGGAAATGGCCAGGTCCCCTACATTTACGACAAATGACTGTAAATGGACTCTTGGGACCATTTTTATCTTCTTCCATAGTAATCTTCATTTTTCTTCGGCAATTCTTCACTTTATGTCCTTCTTTCCCGCACGTAAAACATTTCGTTGTCCCATTGAGACACTTTCCTGGGTGTCTCTTTCCACAATTCCTGCATGATGAAAATTGAGGTTTCTTTTCTCCATGGTCTCCATTGCTGGAGATCTTATCATTTATCACCTTTCTCTTCCTTGTTGAGTCTGGGATTTGGTTAATATATATGTTGTTGATCATATTTTTGGAAAACTGATTTGGCATAAAGACGATATCTTTTACGCCTATCAACATTCCATTTTGTTGCTCATTTCCACCACTGTTCCCAATTTGTACATCATTCTCAAAGTCACTATGACTTCCTTGGAATCCAGCCATTGACTAAAACCAGAAAGCATTGTCGCGAGTAATAGTAGTCGTAAAATCATTTAGAGATTAAAATGTCACCATATTCTCAATTTGAAACATATTAGGATTAACCAAGGTCATTTACTCTCATCTTATGTATATATTACTTAAATCGGTTTGTAAAGAAAATGTAAATTATCCTAAGAATATCCCCCGGGAGTGTCGTAACCAAGAGTGCAGCAAGGCCCGTTGTCGTGCACCAGTTCCCGTTCGATTCTAGCTCAAAGCGGTGTTTTCGGGTTTTACCCCTAGGTACATCTGTGCCAGAGCCGCCTCTACCTGCTCGTATCCAGACAGGGATGTATTGCTCAGAAAACTCACAAAATCTCTACAATACCAAAATTCTAGGAAGTTCTTTTATACTAATCCTCAAAGTTCATCTTAGGTCTACGTGCTCTAATCAAAGTTTATCTAAATCTAGCTACCAAGGTTTTTACTAAACTTCCTCTGATACCAACTGTAACGCCCCGACCCTAGTTACCCAGAGTCGGTGCATTATTACATAACATTGGCATGATCATGAGAAAGATCAAGTCTCGAAAGACCGATTAGTTTAGTAGCCTTGGAATAACTAGATACATCCATAAATTTTTACATTACATCATGAAAAAAACATCTTGTCTTCATATCCCCTCATACTATCCCTGCAGGTCATTCATAAATTACTTCTTCATAATCCTGGAAAAAAAATAAAACATTGAAAGGGGTGAGCTCGAATGCTCAGTAAGGATAACATTATAGCAGAAGCTTTCATAAATAAGCATAAACACTTAAGGCAATTTATAACTAAAACAAAAGCCTTTTAAACTTGAACTTCAGCATAAAATGGCAAAGGTAAAATGAAATAATGCCATTTACTTACTCACATGGATATTCTACTAGTCGAATGATCACATGCAATATCAATAACCACTTTCATAATGATGGAATGCATAATGCCAGACTATCATAACCACATAGCCAAGGCCTCGTGCCAAGACTACAAATAAGATTTTGCCAAGGCCTTGTGCCAAGACACTAGTTTGTCTCATGAGACATACCGATGCATCGAGGAGCTATAGCGGGCTCCACCCGTCACTTATTAAGTCCAATGCATTCCTCATATGAATAGGTTTAAGCATAAAATAAACATTCGTATTAAAACTAGCATACAAAATGTCAATACTTTAACCACAAACCATGAATGGTATAAAAATATAACATCCACAGTCAAATATAACTCATTTGATACAATATGGAAGATTGTATTGTATCACATTAACCTCAATCATGAATAATGAATGATGTTGACATAGATGAAAATAATCATCAAAACTATTTGAGAGAAATATCCCCCTTTTCTTGAAAACATTTAAAAGTCACACTATTTGTCAAGAAGCCATTTAAAAATAGATTTTTGAATCAAAGTGTCCCATACCACTTTGAAACTTTTTAAAAGGAGTTTTAATTTGTAAACTTTAATGTCCATATAAATAAATCCTTAAAACCATTTTTTAAAACATGGACATTAATGAGAAAGATTTAGATGAATAAGTCTTTAAATCATTTTAAAAATGGTATTTTAGTTAGAGATTCCAACCAAAATAGACACTTGAATACAAATAATTGTGGTAATCAAAACTTTGTAATATCATGAGAATAAAGGGATTCATGATATACTATGTCAAAGTACGTTATATACACCACATAAAAGTGATTTGGTGTATATCAACAAAGAAGTCTCAATGGAATGTAAATTGAGATGAAATCTCTTGTAAAGGTTGTATCCTTAGGTTAAGGATAAATCAATGACATAATTATGTGTGACAAATATAAATACACTAAATATGATTGGATATTCAGTGTAAAACAATCAAAGGACATTCACACATATTCTTGTAAAAACAATACCAACGAATTGGATGTTTAACTCAACAAATGGAGAATGAGTTAAAATTACTCTTATCAAATTCATATCAATGACTTGAGAATTACCAATGGAGTGATTATGTTCATCAAACTTATATCCACAGGAAGGGGAGTGGAAATTATGACATAATCAAATGAATAGTGATTCCACACATAATCTTGGGGTAATATAATCAATGAAATATGTGTAAAGCCAAATGAGTGGAAATTGAAATCTCAAATTCCCTTATCGATTAGGTAACTTTCGAAACATACACCCATGAAAGAAGTATCATACCATGATGATGTAAATACCCACAAATTAAAGTATATTACACAATGAATACAATCATGGGCAGTACACATACACCACATGCAATAATTAAGTGGTGAACAATAGAATTCTCACGAAATTAAAAGTGAGATTAGAAAATCCCTTACATTGTACTTTTTCCTTGGTCGATGGTAGGTTTACCTCCTTTATAATGGTGAAATAATTGTTATTGAATAATAAAAGAATCATTTACTTTAATATGATATCATATATGATCTTTTATCATTGATTTGTTAATAATATCTTAGAATTATCGTCATTTCGGGTGTTAACGAGTTCATTTTACTTTATATTCTTTGTTATGTGAGCCATATTCGTTATTAATGGGATGTATATTATTCATATCCAGAATGGTATCAAGTTCTTAAACATCATTTTTAAATCATCAAATGATAATTATACTTGAATGGATACGATGGAGAATGAATCTCATCGCGTTCGTGGAGACGGTAGTCCGTACGTACGCACGAACGCTACTTCCATTTAATTTTTATTTTAAAAGAATCGAATCCAAATGATACATAGGTATATTACTATTCCAGTATAATATAATATTTTATATATGTTACTTAAGTTCATTAACACCATCCTTTATACGTTCCATGTGTGGTATGAACGAGTCATATCATTTTAAGGGGGCGGTAGTCTGCACTTCCTCAAATGAAATTATCGTATGTATATACAACATGAAACGAATAATGGTATGAAATAAAATGGAATTACAGAAGCTTATATATAGAATATATATCATTAACATCATATTTAATTACAGTGCCATCATAATGGCCACCATGAGAGGCGGTAAGATGTATTTGAACAATCATCGTTTCGTGAGGCGTTAGTTTGCCATCCACAGAAACATTATGTTCATCATCCATTAGATGGAGTTGTGTGTATGTGTAGTTTTAATCATTCTTATAAAAACATCCTAGTATATTGAGGATACTGGTGTTGTTACAAAATAAAGGAAATAAAAAGATTTTGGGGGTTGGAGAAGGAAAATAAATGAAAATAATTTAAGAGAAAACGTTACCTTTAATTTAGGTAACTCACTTTGGTTGGAACCAAAGGACTTGTTGAAATGCTTTCTGCCTAAGGGGAAGCTTCAAGGAGGAGGAGAGGTATGTGGGGAGCTTAGTTGGGCAGAGTTTGGACGAGCCAAGTGGCTTGAGAGGTGTGAAGAAATGAGAAGGAGGAGTGCCCTTTTATAAGAGGGGTGAGGGGCACCTTTGGAAAAGCTAGAAATATTAATTTATAATAAATTCATATTCGGTTTCCAATGGCTCAAAAGTTGATTATTCAAAGGCTAAGGTGGGGATAGGTCGAAAACCACTCAACCAATAGAATTTAGACAGGTTTGGGTACTTATATTAACCTTATCTTTAAGTATTAACTCTAAGTTAATTAGTTTCACTTTTACAATGTCTCTTTGTATTTTTATATAATATGGTTAATAAAATTACTATATACATCCAAGCGACCCACAAGTGGTCCATTAATGATGAACCTATCCTGATATAAGTCTTTTGGCCGAACCTTAGATTTTTAGGAATTTAATATCAATTAATAATATAATATTTGTTTTAAGAACTCTTTTATGTCAATTTTGACACTATTCAATAGTTGATTTTTGTGAAACTCATAACAGATTGATTACTTCGAAAAAATTTAATTAAATCAATCCTAATATATCATATTATCCTATAAAATTAGTTTAATTCATTAAAAGTTTCATATTATATTTTTTTGGGTATTTATAATATAAATTATTTTAATTTTTCACTATTATAGTAATTACTGCATCATCATTGTGTCATAAATAAAATAAATTATTTAATGTCTAAAAATTATAAATAAAATATCATCATGTAAGAAATATTTTTAGCTTTCTAATGAATATTTATAATCAAAAATCCAACATCTATAACCCTATGTAAAAATTGTTCTTCTAAAAGATGTAAGCTTATTCCATTTTTATTTTTATTTTAACTTTATTAATATAATGTGTCCATACCACATACAAGTGGCTCCAAGGGGTCCCCAAATTGACCCAAGGATGCCCATGGTCGGGTATGTGTCCACAAATAAGGTTAGGACACGTTTTAGGGTAATTTTGTATTATTATAATATTATTTTTTTAACCCTTATTTACCGGATTTACCCTTTAACCATGGTAAATAAAATATTTACCACAGTAACTATTCAAAATGTCTAAAAATAAAAGTTACCTATTTACACAATTTGAACATCCTGATTCCAAATATGGAATCCATTTTCCTAAATTCAAAACACATAAGTGGCAGAATTAATTTAAAATTAATTCCCGCTGTCAAAACAAAAAGCGTGTTTTTAAGAGATAATAACTATCAAAAGATTGACACTTGTTTATGTTCGGTTTAATTGTAAAATTATGTACAATGACCAACATTATATTAAATGGTAAAAATATATTCTAAATATACTTTAAAACCACTATAATTCATAATTTATCACTATTAATTATTTTGATTAAAAAAGTTGTTTTTAATTAAAATTTAGTAATTTTCACTATTCATCAAAATATGAAAGTTATCCGAAAAGTACCAAAATTTCACCTTAGGCTAAATTCGATATTCCGAATCCAAAAATTAAGTCCATTTTAAAATATAAAATATACATAATTTCAAAATTTAGGTATTACTATCCATAACGGTTAGTTTGATCGGTTGTGGTGTGTGTTAAAACTCGAAGTTGCGTACAACACACGCTACTGTTTTATTCAAAGGAAAGCGTACCGTGTATGCTTGGGATGTTTCATTTTAAATTTTTTGATGTCCCCATTTAGTCAAAAAGTTTGAAATAATTTATTTAAAAAGGGTTCACTATTAAAAGTTGGTAAAACTACAATACTGAAGATGAATTTGTTCTTACATTATGTCTAAGAAACTCATAATATGGATTCTAAAATTATAAGGATTATATAAAGTTTAAAATTTAGTTAATACTATTCATAACCTTTTTTGAACGGCTTGTTTGGTGAGTCATGGTGCGCTTGAACTCGATGTTGCGTGTAATGCATGTTATTGAATTATTTTGAAGAAATAACACACTATGAAATCTTGGGGTGTTACATTTTAAAAGTGTCCAACCTTCCCAGAAGGAGGGGATCACTGTCAAATGAAACTCCTGGGAAGATCCTCAGCCCAGCTCCGGTAAACACCTCGGTCAATCTAGATCACTATGATCTATATACCTCGGGTCCACTGTGGGCTCCATCAAAAGGCATGTGGTCTGCACAAGACACAACATGTGCTAGAAAATACAATGCAGGGGTGGTTATAAAAATACTATATAGGTGCCCCAAAGACCCCAAAAGAAAAAAGTGATCAATTAAAAGGAAACAGTCTTCTCGACCTAGCCATGTTGAACCCAACCAAGAGAGAAGCTCCATCTTGAACCATCCTTATATGTACATGAAAATTCATCTCAGTCAATAAGGGGTGTTAACATAGACACATGAAAACACTTTAGTGACTCCCAGAAAACACACCAAAATATATTCATCTAATACTTCAAGTCTCATGAGGTTCCGACCTCATAGACATCAATAGAATTTATACTCTAGGTCTTAAAGGTAACACATAAAACTAGGAGAACACACTCTTAGAGGTCACCCATCCTAGATAACACCTGTCGGAGAGATACACTCCTTTGAGAAAATCCCAACCATTCTCAATGGTATGTCTGAGAGAAAGTGCTCAATCAATAACAATATACTAGGACCAGCTCGAGTTCCAAGAAACAGAGGTCCGTTAATCTCTACCTTATGCCCAATGAAAGCTAAAGAAAACCAAAGTGAAGAGTCTTTCCCTTATCCAATGAACACAATTGATGGAGGAATACTCCATTAAATGAACCATGTGTAACCTCTCTATATAGAGATAACAGAGCGGCCCAAAACTCACCACTACCCCACATTCGAGGGATTATTATCTTCTAATTAACTCACAAACCTATGTAACTCAAGAGTGGAGTGGCCCACACCTTAGTCTGTTGAGGGAGAACTAACTCTTAATCAGGTATCATACATATCTAATGGAGGTTACCACTCCTCGTACTATACTCCACCGATGATGGAGCACAACTACAATGGAGGACTTTCTCCCTACTACTAATTGGATATAGGATTGTAATACTCATTAAGTGAGGACCTGTGGCCATAATGACAAGAGAGTACTACTTAGAGAATGGAGGTCCCACACCCTAATTAATTAGGGGAGTATAAATCTATAGATAGAGGACCTTCACCCTACCTTAGTAGGGGAGTACCACTATAGTGACAGAGGGCCGACCCTCGAGAATGACAAGAGATTACCAAATATTCCAGAACAATACATATGGAGGACCTATACCTTGGAACGACATGGGAGTACAGAATTCTAGGATAGAGGAATCACACCATAAAAAGGTAGGGGAGTACCCACTCTATCTATATGTCGTATATGGAGTACCCACACCCTAGTCTAATAGGGGAGTACCAACTCTACCAAATCAACTTGTATGGAGGACCCACACCCTAGAACGATAGGGGGGTACTGACTCCATTGTTAGAGGACCCACACCCTTACATGGTAGGGGAGTACCCACTCAATCTATTTGTCATATATGGAGGACCCACACCTTAGTACAATAGGGGACTACCAACTTCATTGATAGCAGACTCACCCCCTGGCTTAATAGAGGAGGAAATAATATACCTTCCAACTAGTATGGAGGGCCTCTGCCCTATCATGACTGGGGAGCACTGCCCAATTGTACGAACATAATGAGGAACCCGCACACTGATCTATTAGGGGAGTAACAACCTCAAACGAACTTAACCAAAGGTAACGAACTTATACCCATGAAATGGGGAGTCCTGTCTCTACCAAAGTGGAGAGGTAAGGGAAACCCACACCCTAAAGACACATGGGAGTACCAGTCCTTGCATCTCTCTACATAAACCACACTGATCTCTAGCATCAACTCAGTATAGATCTCCACGTTTCTATCCTGATTTACACCAGATCGCTTCTCATGGTTTTCCATACCATGTAAGGGTACATGGAATTTATTTATAGTACACTCTGTGTCCCGCTTCACTCGGCCCCTGGCTGTGTTCATCTTCTACATGGACTAGCCACCCATGTTCTTTACATACAATGTAACCCATACTACATGGCATGTACATGATAAATAGACAATTTTCCATTTAGTTTTATTATTTCCATTTACTAGACCTCATTTGCATGTGTTTTTTCTGTGTGTTAGTACACAATGATGTTGTTCCACATGGAAATCTCAAGCCATGTCCCATGGTCACGTAGTTTGGGTCCCTACATAGTGTGTAATCCCAATACATGACGTGTAGTCCCCAAGGATCATCTTAACTGAATAGTAAGTCTTACATGAAATGTTTCACTAGACTGCACACCACTTAGATGGCAATTCTAGTCAGGAATTACCTCCAAAAACTGACAATTTTTCCCAATTTACATCAAAACCTACAGATCTACCTTGGAGGGATATGTAACAAATATTAAAAGGTATATAAAACCTCAAAATGAATCATAAAAAGGATATCAAGACCAAATCTTAATTCCACCAACTTTGAGGGAGAAAGGATGAATCATTGGTGGAAGAACAACACTTAAATAATTCTTATCCTCGATCTAATGACGATTTATGTCAGAAATATAGATCGGTGGGGCCTCACTGCATTGATTCAGCTTTTTTTTTGTCATCACCAAAGGGATAAAAAGATATGGGAGGAGGAATGAATCATACTATGTGTCATGTGCCAAAATGGGATAGGGAGAGGTGGTTTGGTTTGTTTTAGTTTAATTAATTAATTAAACTTTCATTTAATTAATTATTCCACCATAAAATGACCCACTAACTCGCATCAGACCAACCCTCCTAATGAGAATGTATTTATGTCGCACATAGGGTAAACATGAAATTCTGGACTAAACTGCAGCCTCATAAATCCAATATGATACACCTTCATAGAGTTATTTTACTTTTAATGTGAAAATTCATGGGTGAGAAAAAATATATTTAATATATTTAATATCATAGCACAGAGGCTCCTCGATCCACAAATTCCCGCACTGACTCAGTGCATGGATTCATAAACATTCCTTGAAATATTAATAAATCATATATCTTAAAATCTGAGTCATTACACTCTCCCATCCTTAGTTCTTTTCATCCCTGAATAGATAAATCGTAATAAAAAATGAAGAAATTGATCTCTCCACTTGACTGCCACACCAGTGAGCTCACCAACGGTTCCTTTGCTGATTCCAAGCACACACTCAGTGGAATCACCAAATATAAACCATTCTTATGTCCAGATCTTACCAGAAGACATCCCACAAGAAAGTGGCACACGTCTCTTCTGACATGATAGGAGAAAATCACCAAGCACCATGATCTATCTACAATCATGGGGTCCAATAGTATGACACCTTGATAACCTGATGTAGACACCAATGTAATCCCATTATTCACAAAAATCCTTGTATGAAATGTTTCATAGCCTCTTCATGCATCTTGTGTTCATTGTTTACTCCGAACATGTGAGGGTACTCACCAATGGAATAGGGTTACTAATGTTTAAATTCTAGGTTTTACCAGGACCTTCTTCTATGAACCACTAGCTGTAAGAAAACTAGCTAATAAAAGCACTTCCACCCCCACTAGTGGTATACTATCTTTTTGTGGATGTTAGGAAACCAATCTACACTGCAGAAACATCATAGGGTCTAACTATGTTTCCATGGGATGATTATGAACGAGGCTCCCCCTCTACCTAGGCCACCATGAAAAAAACTCCACTGGAATGGCTAAGAACTTATCTGAAACTCCACCGCACAACCATTTCCTAAACACACAAGTCTAAAAAAATCATTCACCAATCCTCAATAATATCATCTTTGGGTGGCACTAACTCACCCACATGGTTTTGGTTACATCACAAAAACATGTCTCTGTGGGGAAAGTGTCCCTCCTCCTCATGAGTTACATCAAAATGGATCACATCCCACCTCGAGTGTCTTACATGATGACTAACACTAATCACATTAGTGTACTAACAAAAAGAAAAGGGCTACCCAAACAAAAATCGGGTCTTACCAGGCCCTCAGTCATAACAACCAACATGGGGTTCCACTGACACCATGTGTCACCCTTGTTATACCTTGAGAAAGAAGCATAATGAAAAGGAGTACCTCCTTATAGTGTATAAAAATTTCTAATATATTAAGTAGAAAGGACGTGAAACATACCTCTATTCATTCGTAGAGCTTCTGGTTCAACGGCCTATATGGCCTGCAGTTATCCAAGATCACATACTCTAACTCCTCGAGGATAGTGTGTACCACATGGGGGGGGGGGGGGGTGGTGGAAACACCTCCAACCACCTACCACCTATTTCTTATCCACTATATCCTCTTCCTCATCTAACCTCTTACAGAACTCCTTGATCCAAGCGTTCTCTATACCAAGGTGGTTCATCGACTGGTTCCCACTTAGAAGCACAACAGGTCAAAAAATATCTAAAAGATATCATCGACTATTGAAAGCATAACAATGCCTCTATTACTATTAACCCGATCCCCAATGAGACTCCTACACCATAAGCCCACATGCCTGAGACTGGGTATGGGTATTTCTCTGGCATTGTGATCCTATCACCGACTGTCTACCCACTATTTTAGATGCCTCAGCATCATGAACAACACTGCGGGTCACATACACCTATTCCTCAGCTAGGAAGCTCTATACCACCGGTGCTCTCTCCTACACTCCAAAAAAGGTGTGAATGCGTAAAGGAATCCCAAGTTCCCTGATATCCAAAATAAAGGCTTAAAAGAAGGTCCATTCTCAAAGAAACAGATCTTGAACCATACCCATGGAGTAATGAGACATGTTTTTGAACCTTGTCGAAAACTCTTCCATGGTCATGTTACCCTGCCGAAGTTGCAAAAGCTCCTAGATATGCATCGACCACAATATAGCTGTATAAAACTCTTCCCTGCAGATTCGTTCGAAAACCACCCAAGTGAGCATCACCTCATCATGGGAATGCATCAATAAATCCACCATCACCTAGAAAAACCCTATAAAGGGCTCTCCACTTGCACCACCATCTCATCGAGAGATGTCCTCACTAATCAGAAAACTCACATGACAACCTCAATCTAGTCATTAGCTTCCTGGGGTTTTGGATATCCCCAAAAACATAGATTTCACTACCTTTGGAACTCATGTGATGCACTAAAATTAAGAGCATCATCGATCTAAACTATCAGCACAACTAGCTTCTCAAATGGTAGTGGAACAATTGGAAGACTACCCGGATGTAACGCCTCAAAACCAATTCCTTGAACTAAAGCCTCATCATGGAGAAGATTGTCATAAAAATCATTCCAGATAACCCTATATCGCTATCATCATAGAGGTATCCTGAAAGAGAATCAAGATACACCATGATCAAAGAGTATATCGAGGGATCTAACTCAATAAGAATATGGGAAAAAACCAAAACCCAATACTATATGATTCATGTAACACTATTTCCCTGCGACCAGTTCCCTAATGTACCGAGTCAAAGGGAAGGTTTTCAGAATTCCAGTGAATGGATATGTTGGCCGCCACCCCAAAATTGGAACATCTTTCTTGAAAACCAAACTCAAAACTCTGTAACATTATCTCTATGAAACCCAAAAAAGATCACAAATCTATAGTACAAAATTGGAACCTTCTTTGAAACTACTCTATCATGACCCAACCCGATGGGGCCCAGTCTACAACTCTCCAAGCTTCCCTCTAATCATTCAGGGGATAGAATATAGCAGCAAGTAGGCATATCAAATAGATTAGAGGCATTTTCCTAATGTACCTGTATGAACACACCCAAAAACATCTCAATGTAATATTTTATGGATATAAAATGCTGGAAAAATATAATGCATGTATACATCTATCCCCAAAAAGAGTAAAAAATAAGTAGTGAAAGCATAACGGAAAAAAAATTCCCACAAAACAAAACTATAAAAATATCTATCCTGCTTAAATGGGGGGATCATTGTCAAATGACACTACCAGATAGCTCCCCATCTCAGCTCTAGCAAACACCTTGATCGATCTATATCACTAAGCTCCCTCTGCCTCTGGTCATCCACATAATCCATCAAATGGCTTCCGGTTTGTATAAGATGTAACTCATGTTGGTAGAGCCTGTATAGGGTTGAGTAAAAAAATAATTTGTAGGCGCCCCAAAAATCCTTAAAGTAAAAGGGAGAAACTTAAAGGAAATAGACCGCTTGACCTAGAAAGCGGGAACCCAAATGAGATAAAATATCAATCTCAAACCATCCTCAACTATACATGACAAGTTATCTCAATAAAAAGGGGTGTTAACCCAAACATGTGACATCACCATATGGAATACTGGAAAGCAGACCCAGATATACTCATTTTAGACTCCATGATCATGAGGTTTGGACCTCATAGATAACTTTAGGATTTCTACTTGAGGCTTTAAAGGAAATGTATATAAATAAGAGAAAACACTCTATAATATCATCCATAAAATATGGAACACATCTAAAAGATAAAATCCTTTAAGAACAACCCTACCATTACTAATGGTATGTGCAAGAGAATGTGCTCTATTGGGAACAACATACTAGGTCCATCTCTAGTTCCCAGCACCATATGTCCTATCATCAAAGCCTTGTGAAAACCCAATAGGTGAGGCCCTCCCCTCACCACAACACACAGTTGAGGGAGCACTTCTCTAGTCCATGCACAATGTGAATAATCTCTAACAAGAGATAATAAAGGAACTTGAACCTCACCAATTCCCCAAATTAGGGGGAGTACTAGCTCCAAATTAATCCAAAAAACCTCTTTTGCTCCTGAGTGGAGTGTCCAAAACTGGAGTACATTGAGGGAGCACTAAATACTAATTACTTATCACATGTATCTAATGGAGGGACACTCTTCTAATACCTTACTCCACTGATGGGGGAGAACAACTCCAATGGATGACCCACTCCCCGATACTACTCAGATATGGGGGAGGACTACTCTATAAATGAGGACCCGTGCCCTAGAATGATATGGGAGTACTGCTCATATAATTGAGGTCCCACACCCTGATATGTTTTGGGAGTAAAAATCTATAGATTAATGAACTTCACCCTATCCTAGTATGGGCGTACAACTCTATGGTTAGAGGATCCACTCCCTGGAGGAACAGGGGTATACCAAGTCTATCGAAACACACATATAGAGGACACACATCCTGGAATGACAGGGGGTAACAAATTCTAGAATAGAGGATAACACCCTATCATGGTAGGGGAGTAACCACTATATCTATACATAATATATATTGGACCCACATCCTAGTCCAATATGGGAGTATAAACTCTACCTTAACAACATGTATGGAGGACCCACACCGTGGAACAACCGGGGATTATTAACTCCTTGGATAGAGGACCCTTACCTTAACAGGGTAAGGGAGTACCCAATCTATCTATATGACATATATGGAGGAGCAACACCCAGGTCTAATAGAGTAGTACCAACTCTATAGATAAAGGACCCACACCTTTTTCCAAATGGGGAAAACCTACACTACCTTCCGACTAGTATGGAGGGCCCATGACCTACCATATCAAGGGAACACATTCCAACTTTATGAACATCATGAGAACCAGCTGCATGATCTGTTACTATAGTAATTGCCCCATAGGAAAGTACCCAAAGGTAATGGACCTACACCCATGATGTGAGGAGTCCTATCTCTACTAAAGCAAGGAGGTAAGTTAAACTCATTCCCTAAATACATAGGGGAGTACCAGTCTAAACATATATCTTTGTGAACCTCACCGATCTCCAACATCGTCTATGTATAGCCTCATAAGCGTATTTACTTATTTACACTTCCTTGTATCTCATAGGTCGTAACAGAGGCCATCATCACGTTTTACACAAAAAAATTATAAAGAAAAACTACCCGTAAGATTCAATCCAAGTTCACTAAGAATGATATATGGAAGGTGAAAGATATCAAGAATACCCCTATGAGTACATGATGTGCACCGAGGCACCCGCATCATGTGATCCTACCCAAAAACCTACCTATGTATTCTGAATAAATGGTTTTCCAACTCATTGTGCGGTACATGGCATGTAGTTACAGTACAAACTGTGCCCCGCTTCACCCACCCCTGGATGTGTTCCTCTTCTACAAAGACCGACCACCCGTGTCCTTTACACACCGTGTTTCCCATACTACACGACGTGTGCATGATAAATGGCTGCCTGCTAGTGTTGTTCTCCCGTTTCCATGTACCGAACCATGTGTCTGTGTACTTTAGCCTAGTATTAGAACATGACCATGTATTTTGACATAGCTAACTCAATCCATGTCCCATGGTCACACTATTTGGGGCCCTACATATTCTAAAATCGTTATACATGTTATGTAGTCCCCAAGGATCATCTTTCCAGAATAGTAAGTCTTAAATAGTGTGTGTCGCTAGACTAAACTCTATGTAGATGGAAATTATAGTCAATAATTACCTCTGAAAACCCCAGATTCACCACGGTCTACTCCATAACCTACAAATCTTCCTAGGAGGGATCTCTAGGAATTTTATAAGGGCTATAAAACCTCAAAACAAATAATAAACTAGTGGATCTAGACCAAAAATGAAATCCACCTACCTATAGGGAGAAACAATGTAGATTTGGGTGGAGACTAATGCTCAAATCAGGTTTCTCCTTGATCTGATGATGATCTAAATCAGAAATAGAGACCAGTAGTACATCGTTTCCTTGATTTGTCATCAGTTTTTCATCACCAAAGTGAGAAGGTGAGAGGGGAGGAGGAAAAAAAATCAACATTTGTGTCGTGTGGAAAAAAGTGAGAGGAGGGAGGCTTTGAGTTTAGTTTTAGGGTAATTAATTAATTAATATTTAATTTAATTAATTATTCCACCATAAAATGACCCACTGACTAGCCTCCGACCAAACCTCATGTTGCAGACAACTTTAGGTCACACCTAGTGTAAACATGATATTTTGGACTCAACCACATATTTAGAAATACAATAGAAGAATCCATATGGGATGTATTCTAATTTTCATTAAAAATGTATGTGTGTGATAAAATATATTTCATATTTTTAATATCATCACATTGAGGCTCCTCGGGCCCCAACTTCCCACACAGACTCAACGCCTGATATTGGAAATATTCTATAGAATATTCCAATGTATTACAGGTCAAAAGAAAAATAATTACATATAAAATGTGTATTAAAACATTACTAATGAAATTTTAATACCTATACAAAATATAAATTTTCATTATAAATAATTTAAAAGAAAATATAGTTCTAAAATATTAAGTATTCTTTACTATTAATTGAAAAATCAAATTTTCTAGAAAAATAAAAAAATATCAAAATAAGATAATATTAATATTATGATTAAATAAGTGATATAATTTTGATGAAATAAAAATTACTTTTTTTTAATAACATAATTATAATGTCCTATCACATAAAATCATTAAATATCATTTTTGAAGAATATATATTTTGGACTAATTAATTATCATTTATAAAAAATGAATTCTAATTTTATAATAATTAATCAACAGATATTTATTGATCAGGAAGTTAAAATATATTACATAATGTTGTTAATAAAATTCATACCCTCAAATTCAATGATTAGGCAATAACATTCATATTTAAATAATAATAATATTTATATGTCCATTTGACCTCTCTGTTGTCTTTCATGTATGCTAATGAATATATTTTTTATTTTAAAATAATTAGATATTACATTATACCTCATTTAATAAATTTAATCCTCTAATTTTCAACATGTTCTCAGTAATGAAATGATTGACATTTTAATATACCATTGAAAAAATCCTACATCATAAAAATTGTTATTAAAACTTCCTCTTAAAAAGAGGAAAAGAGAAATATGATGGTCTTCTATAATGACTGAGTTTTGAAGTTAGAAAACATTAGTGGGAATTGATAATATTCACATGGAATGTTACTATTCCATTATGCATGAAGTGCAGAAGGAAGGATAGAGGAAATGGTCTTAAGGGGACAAGTGAATGTTTTATTATTTATAGGATGGCTATTAGGTAATTGAATATTTATGTAATGAGAGGATGATGTTAACTAGTAATGGATAGAATGAATTAAAAGAATTCTCCACCCACTCTTAGGTTCTTCAAATAGAAGGAGTATAGACATTAAACTATCAATCAATAAAATAAAAATTCTAATGAGGATTATTGATATCAAAAACCACTTAAGGCCATTGAAAAAAAGAAATCTCATGTGATAACTATTATTTATGTGGGGTATGGTAATGAAGTGGTGAATGGAACACTTACCATCTACTCTATAACCACTAATGTCCTATTTTATTCTAGATTTACCCACTCATTTGTATTTAACGATTTTAAATGGGGTATCATAATACACCCATAATGATTAAATGTTTAATTTGTAGTTAAAACCGTCAATGGTATGATGATCACATCCCAAGTCTATGATTATTTTATAAATGAATATTATGGGAATGTAAATCCTTTAAGTCTTTTTATTCAATATCTAGTTTAATTTGATGTTATTTTAGTCATGGATTCATTGTAAATACATAAATACCATGTCAATTACCATGGAATGAAATCCATGTTTAATATAATGAATAAACCATTTATCATATATCCATGTGATTATAAATATGAGATTGATGTTGAAATTAAATCTATTATACAGGTCTTGATACCTATTCAAAAGGGATGTTTATATTATATAGTATAGTGAAAACTAAAAAATCAAGGATATTTCAATTGAAATAGAGTTATTTTATTTTTTCTGAAGTGTTTCCAAGCATCCCTTTGAACCTAATGTTGAGTTTTCAATAGAAATCCTACATTATTCTACACCTATTTAAAAAGTATCTTATACAATGGCCCAAATTGAGTTATAGGAATTAAATAAAAAACATTATTAGAATAATGATAAGGGATTAAGTTGTCCATGTGTGTCACTATGAGGTGAACCGATTTTTTTCTATCAATATAGTTGGATCACTTTGACTCTGTATTGATTATCTTGAAATAAACTAGATTACAGTTAGGAATAATCACCCCTTTCCCGAAATTGATTATTTATTTGAATAATTATGAGGAGTTAAATATTTTTCCAATATTTATCTTTGTTTTATATATTTTCAATTAGCAGCAAAACATGATGAAATACATAAGGCATCCTTTGATAAGAGTTATGAACACTGATAACTTATAGAGATGATATTAAGTTTTTATAATTACCCTAATATATATATATACACACACGAATATATATATATATATATATATATATTATTCATTTATTCATTAGATATTATCTTGGTATTTTTATGGTTATTTTTATAGATTAAAATCTAAAATATTCCAAGAGTAAGGAAGATCATAAAGATCAATTTAATATTGTGTTGAATACCCGAATAGAAGAGAAGGTGTATGTAAAACTTTCTATGAGTTAATTTTGGGTTTTTTTCATTTTTTGATCATATAGTCATAAGAGAGGGTATATTGGTGGATCCATTAAAAATGAAAGTTGTTAAACATTAGCCTAGATCAATACTATGACTGATATATATAGTTTTCATTATTATTCTAGATATTATTGATTCTTTGTGGAGTTTTTTTTTAAAAATAATTTAATAATAAATTTAATCATGAAGGGATCCATTTACCTTTGGATAGATGAATGTGAGTAAAATTTTATGCATTTAAATAGAAGTTTGGTCATCACACCTATTCTTACACTAACCCATAATGGTGAGGTTTTTTCATTAATAGTGTTTCATTTAAAATTAAACTATGATTCTTCCTCATGGAGAATGGTATAGTGAAAAAATTATACCTCATGAAAATTGATGATTCATGAAAAAATTACCTAAATCATGAGTTTGAGTTAAAAGTGCTAATTTTTGAAATAATTATATGATGGAATCATCATTATAGTGAATGTTGTGATATAGAAATTGATTATAGAAATTTAATATATATATATATACACACTCATAAATATATTAATATGAACTAGAGAATATAGATGGAGATGATTGGAGATTATGAAAACTCAGCACATTACAACCATAGAAAAGTGAACAAGGTAGTTTATTATCTAATTATAAATGATAACACCTTAATATTTATTATAAGGATCATAGTAGATTTAATATTTCTTGAGTTTCAAAGGATTCACCTTGTAATTATGATGGTATGGGAGAAATATGATCTTTATCTAATAAATGTTTGACAATCTATTTATGTAAATATTAAGATGATGATGATATTTAAAAGATAATGAAAATATTCCAATGTTCAACCTTGAATGTAATATAATAATAAGTTTCTATAACATCTTAAGTGTCCCATCCCTAACAAATTTTAATAAGGATATTTTCTATGAATTTCATAGAACATCATTATCTATTCATACTCGATGTATGAAAAAATATATATGTTTGAAATATTATTTCTTAAATGAAAACATGAGAAACATATTTTTTTAGTATGAATATTGTTTCATAGTTTGTATTGAAGTTAAGATTGAGATATTAAATTCTTAATGGATGTTACAAATATTACCCATACAGTAACGGAAATGGGAAAACATCACAGTGGATTATGTCATTGGACTACGAAAAATGTATAACGACCGTAACACTCTTTTGGTTGGAGTCGATTTCCTTACAAAGTTATTAAAATTTATTGAAATCAGAAAATATTTCCCCATTCATTATATTCTAATAATATACATCAAGAAAGAGGTAATTGTTTATAGAGTACCATATTAGATTTTATTTGACATATATTGGAGATTTACATCAATGTTCTAGAAAAATCTTCAATATTCTTAGGACGTAGAGTTCTTTTTCAATATAGATTATCATCCATAGAATTATTATCATTATAAGAGAATACTTATAACTGTAGAGGATATACGAAGGTATATTTCAATGTATTTAAAATTTGGTTTTGATCAACACCATCATCTTTTTGAGTTTTATTGAAACAATATATTTTATTCAAGTATTCAGATGAATCATTATGAAACACTATAAAGAAGGAATTATATAACTCCAACATGTCAGGATGAAGTTATAAAAAGAAAGATATTTTTACCTAATGTAGCTATGAAAATGATTAAGAATGTTGAAGCCATTCAGTAGAATATCCAACAAACTCAGATTTGATAGAAAAGATATACTGATAATTGTTGGTGTAATATGAAGATCAATTTTATTGAGAAGGTACTTTTGTAAATTTTTTCATTAAAGAAGGTTATAAAATTCTAATAAAAGTTAAATTTTATCCATTTTAATATTAGTCCCTATGAGATTCATAATTGAGTTGGAATAGTATTATATCACATTGAGCTTCCACCAAACCACTCACATGTTCATGACGTGTTTCATTTATTTATCATGAGCATTAAATACCTGCTCCTTTATATGTGTTGAACATAGATGATGTACCACTAGAGTATGATTCTTCCCCTAAAAAAACAACAAGTATCACAGAGAAAAAGTGTTGTGGAACAACAGTACCCACCTTATTAAATTTCTCTTGAGGATTTAGAAATTCAAAGATGATGCTCTAGAATACTAGGATATAACAAAACATAGATATCCTCTTCTATTGTTATTCGTATTATGGAATTTGGATGGATAAATTCCATTAATGGTTGTTAGAATGTGTCACATTGATAATTTATATTATATTACCATATGAATAAATTTAATTACATCTATAGCCTGCAATGCACAGAACACTTAGTCAAAATTAATAGTAATATAATATACTGACATAACCTAATTGTGGAATTGTTGTTATGAATAAGAATAAAAAAATTAATAAAAAAATATTTATAATATTTTTAGATAAATAAAATATGTTGATAAGTAATAAATTTTTTAGTAATGTCATTATATGTCTCAAAAGCACATTTTCCCCAAAAATGGTATTTATTTCTTTTTATGAGAAATAATATAATAATTGTTTACTATTTAAGAAAATTTAATTGATAAAATTAAATCTAATTTTCAAATTAGAATTCCATTATTTTTATAAATTTAGTTTCTGATAATTTTATGAAAGGTTTTATTTTTTGATGAATATTGGAACGCGATAATTTTTATTGAAAACCATTTTCCATTTATTGTATTTTTGTATATACATTCAACATTAAAAAGATTTTAAAGTATAATTTGATTTTTTAAATATGTATAAACAAATTAATTTCATTGGAATAAATTTTATTATTTATTTTTGTATAATAATGTTTTATACTAAAGATAAAAATTTCAGGAAAACCTCTTATTGTCGAATTTTATGAGTATAAATTAAAATTATGTTCTTCCACTTCAGTGAACTAATTTTGAAAAAAATTGATTCCAAATTTGGATATAGGTTAATTTATATTATTTAATAATTTCGATATAATTTTCTTCATATTTTTTAGTAAAAAAATGAATATTTGTTACGACAGTTAAGTTTAAAATAGGTTTACCAGATGGGTGAATCCAAGAGATAAATTATGTGTTAGAATTAAACATTGATAAATCATATTATATGACCATACTTATAAAAAATACAATTAATACATAGAATATAAGACCATTTGGATTAATATTTATTGATAATTTCATTATTATATTTTATATTTTTAGAAATTTCATCTGTGACCTTTGAGAAGGAAATTTATCACCCATGCGTACATGTGGACTAATGCCTCCATGTAAAGATAAAATTAATTTTCAATGACGATATTTCATGGAATTTTATTATTATAGGTTAAATGATTATATATGATATTATTATTATTCTATAATTATTATATCATATATTACTTCTTACATTCCAATTTTTTGGAAAATGATAATGTCACTTGTGTGTACCTATAGACCACCACCACCATAAAGCGATGTGATTAATTTTTCATATCAGAATTACATGGAGGGTACTAAGGATATATTTTATGGATAATATGATACATATGATATATTTATAATTTTTGAACTATGAAATATTATTTTCTTTTCTTTTATCCCATATGTTAGAATGATAAAGCTGAGTTCCTAGATACTGACAGCCTACCATCTCCATAAATGATGTAATTATTTTTTTTTCTATAATTTTCATGGATTAATATAGATATAGATATATATATATATTGAAAATATATGAAAATTATATAATTATTAATATTTTGGAGATTATTTAATATTGATGAAATTACTATGACCGGAACCACCAAACCGAAATTCTCTTGGAAAATAAAATAATTGAAACCCATCGAATTACTATTTTATAAGGAATTAGTAATTAATAGATTTTGAAATGTTATAAGTGGATAATAAATGATTAATTATCTAATGATGAAATTTTATGATATAAATATCTATATTTTCAATGAATTTAATATACTATGATTTTTATGATATTACAATTTATCATTTCAATTTTCTATCATTATTGCATTACCACCTCCCTCTAATGGTAACCCACAAGTGCTGATAGTGAAGGTTGATAGATAATGACCCCTGATTCTTGTCTCTAGTTGGCCCCAAGTTAGCTACAAGCTCCTAGGATATTAAAACTCCAAAAGTAATGGAATGAATTTCCCTCATATAATAATATATTATTGGGAGATATGATAAGAAACCAAAAAACAATCGATCATAAAAAACCCAAAAACTCTTCCACAAATCATGTTCTGATTTAGTAGATATAAAAAATGTCTTCATGTAAATAACAAAACCAAAAGTCCTATAATAATGAGTGAAATATTTCTCCAACTGAAGCTATGAATGTCTTCAAAGGTCCCCCAAATTCGTCCTAGAAAACTAAAAAAAATATACACATAGGGTGAGGATACCTGTATACTCAGTAGGACCAATCCCAATGTCTCTAGTTCATATGTGAAAATAAGATAACAATGCAAAAGTGAATATAAAGAAGAACCCACAAGAATCTAAATAGGTCAAATAATGAAATCCCAACATCACCATGATTAGATTAAAAAATCGCACATTCAATATAGTAATATAGTTTCAAAAATAGAATTATGGTTCTACGCTAACAATTCCCCGATGATTTTCTATACTCATTACGCACCATCAAATGTCATGTGCTACCAAAACTTCTCTATATATCACATAACAATTATCCATCTATAATGTTGGTTGAGATTCATCCCTACCTAACCCACCCTCATATGTTTTATCATTAAATAAATAACTTTTTATTGGATTTTCATAAAGACTGCACTGAGGGTGAGTAGTAACCAAAACATTAGTAAAAAACATAGCGGGATTCAGTAGCTGTGAGCCAAATTCAAAATCCATACACACCAAATGAGGAGATCACATTCGAGATATGCTAGTATTATTCGAAGTCACAGTCGCGATTGTCATCCATCATCGTCGATGTAACCGCCGTCATCGTCGTTGAATAATCACCATAAAGTCATCGTCACCGATTCAGCACTGCATTAGAATGCTTGAGGCAACCGGTCACTGAAACTAACATCAACACTAAGAAACCGGAGGCTATAAAGTAATTATCAAAACATCCAATTGGGGATCGTATGTCCGCCATTACATCCTTGTACCGTCGACGACATCACCGATGACCACCGCCTGACCGATGACCGGAGGAACTCCCACCAAAACAGAACCCACCACAACATCCTTCGCAGAGATCACCCACACCATCGTTGCTTCACCCTCATCACCATCGTCAACATAGACATTCGACACCACACCAAGAATGAAAAAAAAACAAACCCAGAACACAAATAAAAATCTTCATTGAGTGATAATAATGGATCAATCTCTCAATGAAAAGCAGAACAAACCGTCATCAATTGCTAAGAGGAAGAAACATCAAACAGATCTTACAAACAGGAAATCTCATTCACAAGAGAAGCAGATGCAATTCACGCATGGAGCACCGACGACTTCCGAACCACATCCCAAAACCTCATACTTCCACCACTCCAGATCCAATTCAGAGGGGCGCATAGGAACAAGAGGCCAGTGCAGGGTATTGAGTGGTAGAGGACTTCGAGCACATGAATCATCGAAGAAGAGGAACACCAGTAGCTGACATAAAAAAAGTAATCTGACTCTGTTAGCGCATGGAAACCCTTTGACTACCGAAACACATAACCCAAACCCTATTTGTTACCACTGCTCCAAATACGACTAGGAGTGGCGCAGAGGAATGTGAGGGTAGAGCAGGTTTTGAGAGGTCGAGGGCTTCTACAATAAGCATCCATCGACGGGAAGACTGAAAGAGCCGCGTAAGAAAATCCACAGTAGCGAGTATTACAGAAATAAGAAAACAAAAGGAAGAGGGAACCACCAGGAAGAGGATAAAATGAAATTGAAGAAGCGAATCAGAGATGTGGAATGCTGAAGAAGCAGGAGACGAGAGGAAGATCCATCACAGCCAAGGGCCACAGAAACCCTAGGAGGCAGAGCAGAGTTGGGATCAGAGAGGAGATCCAGGAAAATGGGGTGCTATCCAATTATCATATGTTTTATCATTGGGTGTTTGTAGTAGTCACCATCAAATCTCATCTTACCTAAAGACACATGGACCAACACATAATATCTACTAGCATAACCAGAGTTATAAGGTATCATGAAATAGATTGAAATAGACCTCATTCCCTCCACCTAATTTTCAGGACCCACACCACATATCACATCACATAATTTAGTGGGTAATATCTAACACCAACCCATATCTTCATTGTTCTTGAAGGATGAGTATGGAAGATGGGGTTTCTAGCAATCGATATCACCATTATCCTAGAATTTTTGAAATACACATGAATCCAAAAATAATTATGTGTTAGAATAGTTTTCTAAATCGTGTGGGGAGTGTAGATAAATAACATAATATAATGATATATAAATCGCAAAATACCCAACCAATGGGATCAAAACAATTTCAGTAGTGTACACCTCCTCTCCACCCTTTCACCACATGCAACCATCACAATTGATTCCACTACTATGAAACACACCACAAAACCACCAAGCGAAGACACATATTCCCACTTTTAGTTACATATTTTTCTATTTTAATGGTTCAATGATTTTCCAAAAACTCATATTTACAATCCATTTCATTCATATTAACCCAACCCATTCATTTATCATTTGACACTTCATATCTATAAAATTTTCTATTTCAAGTACCAACCCTTGTCATATTTTTTTCATTAAATTTTATTCCATGTAGAACATAGAAAATAAAATAAAAAAACCATATAAAAAACAATTATCTTACATCAACCATCATCATGATGCCACCACATCCTAGCAAACTCACCACACCAAAAATCGGTTGTAGTAGCCACACCACAAACTCCTCAAAACAGAACCACCACAAAATTAGTCACCTATAAACCACACATCAGAACCATAGACTAACTACCCATAACACAACCATTAAAAGATATCACACACAACATCCAAAGACAAAATAATCACATCACCATCGAATATGCCTCATTCGAGTGGTGGACTCCGAATCGGTGGAGGTATGCGGATTCTTTGGGCCAGTTTCTTCATACTTGTTTAGTTTCTTGTTCTACCTGCTCAGGATGTTCGTCGGATTCTTCTTGATGGGTGGCTATGCTGACTTCGGTGTGGTGTTCTCAGTGGGATCTCGACGGTGGATCGTTGTGCTCAGGGCTGCTCCGGTGTATGGTGTATATTTATTTCAGTTGGTAGTGTCACCCTTTTGTTTGATCTGATCTTTAGAACTTTCCTCCCCAAAACTGACTGGTCCTCATGCGGTGAGGTGCGATCGTCGGGTTTCCTCTTCCTGGTGCATCTTCCGAATGATGCTATTTGTGGATCAATGTTTAGAGGGGGTTGCGATTCTGGATGGAGGACCATTTTGCAATGCTCTTGGATGCTATTTTCTTGGATTTTTTTGTGCTATTCCCCTTGTTTTTTCCTTAGATATAATCCTTGAATGGTGGATTTCGGTTTTTTGATACCGAGTAGAGGTTTTGGGTTGTGCGCTTCTTGCTTCAGTGGAATTTATGACTTCGACTGTGATTTCTCCTCTTTGGTTTTTTATCACTACTTTGGGATTCATTGCTCTTTTTTTGATTTTATTTGGATAAGAAGGTTGGATGATATGCAGATGTTGTTGTGAGAATTGGTCAATGCCTATTTTCATTTGGCATGCGTGTCTGTTTCTTACAAATGGCATCGGGTGGGAGACCTCGCAAGAGGGATGGGTGTGCTGACACCCATCATTCAGCTGTCGGTCCCTTTTTGGATGGATAAGTTCTCTTTTGGTTTCTGCATGGTGTTTTCTGTTTGGTTTTGTTCTTCATCAGGTTGAAAATGCATTGATTTCGTCGCTTGCATTGTCGGGTGGGTGGCTTTTTTGAGAGATAGGTGTGCTGGAATCTATCGTCCAGTCCTCTTCCTTAATTTTGATGTTGGATGGAGGAGTGACTTGCCTTTTTTGTGTTGCTAGCATGATACATTACTTGGAAAGGGGGGTAGCGCATCATCTTGGACTGATTCCACTTTTGTTGGTTCTGATAGGGGGCAAAAAGACTCTTGGATGGTGCTTACTTTGATGTTTGATTCTTTTTGGCATTTGGGTCTATGTAAGGCCTTGTGCCCTTCGGTTTTATTTTTTTTCCCATTTGGTTTTTGTAATGGGTTCCTCCTTTTCCCAGTCATCAAAAGGAGTCTTTCCTTGTTCAATAAAAGGGGTTCGCCACTCACTTTCTCTAAAAAAACAACCCACATCACATAAGGGAAGGCATCAAGAAAAACCACATATAATAGCACATACCAACTTCAAAATTTTATATTCAATGTTTTATATCACAATAATTATTTATCTAGAATGGGTATTATCATAAAAACCTAATTTACATGGGAAACTAATTCATTATCCATATTTATATTCATAGAGTTTTTAATTTATAGTGATAATATAAAACATCATAGAAAGGGTCTCACGTGCATATAAAATAAAATAAAAATAAGGATCTGAAGAGATGTGATTTTTAACAATGTTAAAAATCATGCATAACCAATCAAAAATAAGCTCAAAGTGATAAAATCATGTAATTTTTCTTTATCCCCATAAATTATAATTTTTCCATTTCATTATCATTATTTTTCAAACCCATACTATCCAACCAATAGAAGTCAGACAAAAGTGATATGCATATGATTCACATAAGTAAAGAGTGAATATAGATACAATCATTAATTATTCTTTTTAATTCAATGTACACCACCAGGAAAATAATAAAAATCTATAAAACCAAAACTACACTAGGAAACCCAAGATAAACCTAAATTGTGTCAATGTATCATAAAAAATGCTACTCAAGAACACCTCGAACAAAAGAAACATAAAAAATATGAAACCCTGAAATAATAAATTATAGAAACAACGAGATATATTGATTAACTAACCATAGATTAACAAAAAACAAGCTATAGTACCCATGGATCAATGTGGGAGGAATGAGATTACATGAAACTCTAAAAATTCCCAATGTTCACTAAAAAATAAAGAGGAATGTCTATTGAATGGGAGAATTAGTTCACTGATCATAATTATAAAGAAAATGTATATCTCTTGATTCAAATCATGAATTTCATGTTCATGGATTTAATTATACCAGGCCCATGAAATCTAATCTTTGAATTGGATTTATTCCATAAACACACAAATATTTGAACATCTATTGAATATCACGGTTACTCAGAATGATATAACTTATGCTATGAATATGACATTCACAATCTGAATTCCATTGATGCAATACATATTAGCCACATACAATATGTGAATTTAAGACTACACATTAAATGAAATAAAAAATCCCAACATGTGTACTCTTCACATCATGAAGCGCCTGGTGTAGTATTGTATCTTCTCCGGTATCCACTAAACCATCCCATAGGCTCCTCCGAACACCTCCAACACCAAAAATAACAAGGTAATGGGATCATATTTCATGGGATGTTACATTAGATAACACTCATATAATTATTATAATAGATAACCATATCCAAACCAAATGAAATAATAGGGTTCGTACACCAATCCCATGATGTACCTCTCAAGGATATCATTATGTTGCAAAAACTGCCAATAGAAAAAAACATTAAGCCTTAATGACCACAAAACACTATGAAAAACCACATAACCATCCTTCATCGAGCTCAAGACTACACATAATCACTTAAAACACATTCAAACGATTTCTAATAATAAATTATTAACCCCCATGTCACCCTCCACACAACGCAATCCAACAATCACCATGACCAACGCATGTCACTTCCCTAAGACATAAATATTGTAATTCCCTTTTCAATACCAATATATTATCCTATTTTGGAGGAACTAACTCCCCAATATTTTTTTAATACATGTCATAATATAACATGTATTTATTAGGAAGTGTTTTTCCCTTCCTAGAATCTCAGAAGCTTTAACACACATCACATGTCAAGGGAATGGGCACATTTTATTAAACATTAATGTTCAATGCATCATCAAGAAAAACTGAAAAAATAAAAACATAAAATAATCCTTGATAAAAGTCAAACACATGTTTTTCATGCTCCCAATTACAATCCCCCAAGACAACATTCCTCTATATCCCATGAACAATGGTGATGGATCGTTCGTACTGCACATTCTCTCAATGATCTTAAATCTTTACCAGTTGATCCATAAATGCCATATAATCATCAATATAAAACTATCCTCAATCAATGATGTCAGATTCATTATGATGGTACCAATGAAGCCAAGACACATGAATGAAATAATTGATCTTTTACCTCTCTAGTGCCAGTACCAAATGATACAACACTATGCCAACACACTCCATGACCTCAAAAGTACTAATGAACTAGAGAGAAAGATGAAACCCATTCCAAACCTCAACTACATCCCCAAAGATAAAACGTCAAGAAATCATGGTCACCTAACTAATACCATAGTATCCTCTAACTATGATCAACATTGGAATTTTGAAGGTAATGCTCTTCCCTCATATCATCTCAGATGATGTGGACCTTCTCGTTCATACAATACACTAAATACATAACAACAACATTAGACTCCCCAACCTACACCCAACAAAATGGATAATGACACGAACACCCATACAATAACTAAAATGGATCCATACAAATGAATGAGTGATAGATATTGTTGTAGGAAAACATAACCAAATTTTGTTTCCTTACACATGATTCGACAAGTTTCAAGACCAAAGAACACAACATATCCTCCAGTGTATGTATGGTCTTATCTATCTGTGCATATGTATAAGGGTGTAAATTAGTGCTACGAACAAACTGGATGACATCAACATACTTCAATATTCTCCATAACCATGAGTTAAAACAAGGTAACTGATCAAATATGATACTCATTGATATCCAATGAATCCTAACAATATCACCAGCATACTTAATCTCTAAGAAATCCATGACACTTGACTCAAATATAAACTAAAAATTGACTGACTTAATCATTTTATACGCTATCACCTAAGCTACATCACATCATCCTTAAGACTAGGGATTAATAGTGAAAACTTCCACGGATATGACCTCCCATTTTTCACTCTGAAACATCCAATTCATGCAATAAAACTCCACTAACTCAGTTTTATTCTTTCAGCTAATGGAAAATCAGGCACTTAGACAAAAACATTTCTACTGAATTTTTCATCCAAGAACACCAAAAATATTTCCTAAGTCCATAATTACATTCATTAATTGTAGGATGTTCCACAAAATTATAGTTGTAAAAATCATGCATAAATATCTCACAAACATCCAATAGAAAAAAAACCTCAACAAAAATGATATATAGTTTTGAATTTTCATTAATCATCCCTCTAGATAATCATCATGGAAAATATGGTTAGGTATCACCTCTACCTATGAATATTCAAACTTTGACTCCTCCACCCATTGTATCAAATATGAATCCACAATCATCTCACAAAGAAAACCCCAGCCACTAATCTCACGGTGTTAAGATGCATCACTACACGCTTCTAATTTTTATACAAACATTAAAAGACTCCTAATACACATCTACTCAAGACATCCGACATAGTTAATTGAAAATAATGTTTCACTTTCTTAGGGTGTATGAGTTATTAATTTCATAATCCTTAAGAAAATACATCCACCTCCATTGGAACATATTCACATCCCAATGAGAAAAGGAATATTCTTTTCATTTTTGGTCCCTAAAAATAAAAAATAACTCCAAATTTGGTAATACCATTATATAATACCAACAATCACGGATTCCACTCACTCCACATCATTGGTGGAATTTTTAATGTCATGGAAATGTAACTATATATACCCATAAGAGATCTATTCCCTATAATGCATCAAGACACATCCTAAACCTAGATGGTATGCATTACAAAAAACCTCAAGCATCACACACTCTTTAAGAAATGAAAACAATGGAGAACTGAAAAGCTTCTAATTCATATAAGTAGTTGTTTTCTATCACTAATCTTTCCACGCAAAGGCTACACCCTTCCTATTTAAGTCTTTCTTAGAAGCTATAATCTAAGAGAAATCAGACATAAACATTTAATAATACCCAGAAAAACCAAGAAAACTACCAACCTATACCATGTTTTCAATACACTGATATTTTATAAAATATTTTTTTTGAGTGAACATGATTTCACCAATATATTGCATTAAACACAACATCGAGTTTTAGAAAGGGGGAATACGCTATCAATATTGTTATTTAAATATGATAGTTGTAACCTCATATTTAAACATTACCGTAGAAATTAGAATATCCAAATTTTAAAAATTAATTTTAATTTTATTAAGTAATTAAAATATTTTGATAAAAAAGTACTAAATTTTGATTGAAGTATTTATATTCTTAAAAAATACATATTTCTAAAACAATTATTTCAGTTTCTTTTTTGTAAAAAAATAATAAAATTTGTTTTTCCACATATATAAATTTTTGTGGGAAAAATTAATTTCATTTTTTTAATCAAAATGTCAAAATAAATATAGGGTTAATTTTTTTTCTAGTTTTTTGTGAAAATTTTAATTAGATAATGATAAATGAAAAATACTAATTATTTTTATTTTGTTTCATTTTAAAAATTTATTCGTCCAATTTTTTAATATGGATTTAAAATTAAAATTAGTTCAATAATATTATGATTAATCCAATTTATTCCATTAGAATAATCTTTATTTTCAATTTTAATATAATTTTTTTTAATTATGAAACCATTTTTATTGTAAAACTATTTTTTCATAGCATCTTTGACATTAATATTAAATTAAATTCTACCACTTCTGTCAATTGAATATAAAAAATGTATTAGATATTTAGAATCATATTAATTATTTTTTTATAATAATTAAAACTGTATTTTCATTCATAATGAATACTAAAAATAGAAAAAAAATTAATTAGAACTGGTAGGTTACAATAGGTTTACCAAAGGGGATAAACTAAAACTATAAGGGTATGTTTTCCAATAAAATTTTATTAAATCATATTTTTACCAACTGTTTTTCTTATCCTATACCTAATTTGGTTCTATGGTAATTTTAAATCTTTTCTAATGGGAATTAAATTAGCATTTTGGATTCATTTTGCAAATTTCCATGTAGTTTCCAACTGAGTTCCTTTACCCACATAAAAAAATACGGCACCTATTATATTTTATTCACACTCAAAAATATTTTTTAGAAAATTTACCACCCAAATAAATTCCATTAAACCCTACCCATTTCATAGAGTCCTTATTTTTTATATTAAACAATCTTAATAAGTTTTTTGGTATAAACCTAAAAAGGCTCTCTGAAAAATAAGTATAGCTCTTAACCATGAGTTATCATTTTATTTCTTCCCCCTCAGCAAATTATTATTAAAATAGTATAATATAATAACATTTGTGTCTCTCATATACTTATATGTTATTTCTTTAATGGAATAGCCTACATCTATCTCTTATTCTATAAAATTAGAAATAAAATTATCGATCGAGTGTACGTAGTACTACCTCCTCAAGAGTCGATGTAATTCATTATTTTTCAAGGAATATCATGGATATATATAATTTAACACCCCAAGATTTTATAGTATGTGTCATTTTAAATAAATTTAATCTCTTTGATAGATTACATTGCATGCAACACCCATCTAATATGAACAATGAAATATTGTTATGTGATTATTATAAACTAACTGTTAAATTTTAAGGAATGAATAGTATTAACCACATTATGATGTATATAGTTTTATAACTCATTTTAAATTTATTATATAATAATTTTTCAATAAGAACATATTTTTTTAATGTCATTTTTTTCTTCAAAAATACAATTTCTCCAAAAAAAGGTTCTTACTTTTTATGAGTAAATATTATAATAATTTTATATAACATAAATAAATTCTATTTCATAAAAATAATATCATTTTTAAATCATCATATTAAAATTATATCTGGATTAATTTGATGTAATTTTATGAAAATATTGATTCCACAGTGAATAGTTAAAAATACTGATTTTTATAAAACTATCATTTTCTTTGTATTATAGAGTCCCATTAAATTTTTATTTGATCTAAAATTAACATAACTACTCTTTAGGTAGTTATAATATAATTTATTTCATTTTAATAATACTTATACCATATTTTGGTATAAATACATTTTTGGTGTTAAAAATATTGGAAAACTATTTTTCATTACCTTTTATGGGGTTAATTTTAAATCAAATTTTGTTAGTTCTATGTTTTGAATTTTGAAAATTTTATTCCATATTTCAATAAAAAATTTTAAATTTATTAAATAGTTCCCTTTTATTTTATTCCACTGTGAATAGAAACCGTCTAATTTTCATTACCACGGTAAAGGGTAAGGTTGTTAACAAGGATTAAAAATTATATAATAAGGACTATAAAATGAACATTATAATTTATTTAATTATATTATATGAGTAATAGTTTTTCATAAGTATTCAAGGTTTTGATAAATCACCATTGTTTCCATTAATAGGTGATTATGAAACATATAATATTTATTTAAAGAAAATTCAAAGAGCCAACGAGCCCGTACCCGAGTGGTAAGGGCTACTTCTAGGCATCCAAGAGACCCAGGTTCAAAACCGGGTGGAGGTGAATTTCCAGGTTACAATATAAGTACATAGCCTCTACTATTTGTCACTGTAGCATCCTAAACTATTTTACCGATTAGGACCTATGATTCTCAAGGGCCTTCGGGTCATCAAAGGCTATCAAGCATCAGGGCCACCGGGACATAGATACTGTAGAGTAGCCCAGTTCACCAAGAGCAGGCCCCGGAAGAGGATCAGAGTAACAAGAGTAGTCATCACCAGAAGTTAAGTGAATCAGATTGGAAGAATGAGAGGGTATAGCAACCGCCATCGAGACTGGGCACAGGGAAGCTTTGTATGGGTCAATGATAGCCGATAATCAATGCAAGGTGGGGATCTAAGACATCAATGATGCAGAAGCTGAGGAGGGAAGTTCTAGTGGGTTAGGCTGATGGGTCATGTATTGGGCATGGTATGCCTCTGGGCCTTCAAGTCATGCATTGCGGGTCATGTCGGGTCTTGTTCCTTGGGCCTACAGGTCATGTACGTGTTCCCTTTCATCCCTTAAAATGGAGATTATTCATAATAAAATTAAAAATAAGGCCTTCGAACCATCTAGGGAAAGAAAATTCAAAGATGTCACATTCCTAGTTTTAATAAGTATAACATTTTTAATATAGTTTTTGAAAAATATATATTCATCTATAAATAGTATTTTAAAATAAAAATTTATTATCTTCATAATGGTAATATATATTAAATTTTTAGTGAATAAATAATTATATTAAATACTTTTGCAACACTAATGAAGTAATTATTTAGTTAATGGAAAAATAAAAAAAATGATATTAAAAACACGAAAATAAAACTAATTTGAAATAACTATTTTCATTTCCATATTTTCTAGAATATATTGATATATTAGGGAAGTATTAAATGTTTATTTCAATGCTATATTTTTTATTCATATTTTTAAAATTCAATGTATTTAATAGTTTTAGAATTTTCATTAATGATATTTTTAAATAAATAATATTTTATTATTAGATATAAAATTACAAAAAAAATATTCGAATCATGAAAGTGATTAATATATGGTTTAAAATATCAAACATAATCCATTTATGGGTAGTTTTTCATTTTATTGTAATATTATTGACCCTTAATGTGTAAAAGACATGTTGTTATGGTAAAAGTTAAATGGTTTAAAAAAGGATTAAGACTAAATAATAAGGGTAATAATGTTACCTAAACTTGTATAATAATTATTTTATGAGAGGATATAACCCCATAATCACCTTATATTAAAAATAACTCACATTATTAAATTTTTATTTAAAAATAAATTTATATAAATTTAAAATTTTTATAGTGTCTAAAAGTGTCCCTAACTTCAAAAATAAAAGAGAATCTCTTCCTTCACATATTTACACCACAATAATCTATCTAGCATGAAAAATCCCTACAGATTTCCCTTCTAAAATTAGTGATTCATGTTGTTGAGGTTTTTTATTATCAAAAGACCAACCCTAGGGTCCTTAAGAAGATATCTAAATGTAGTTCGTTGAAGAAGAGGTAATATTATTTACCAAATATTTGAAGTTTATTTCTTATTTTACTTAATCTTAATGTGTTTTTTGAATCCTAAAATAATAAATCTAGTCTAATATCTATAATCATATGATATTTTGATTATTAAAAACCCATATTATTCCTTTTTTCCATCATATGAATATTGAATGCACCACACGTGTGTGCATACGTCTTACCATATCCACATAGTAAGGAAATTAATTTTCCATCACCACATTACAAGGATGGTTATAATGATGTAAATAATGAACATATATGGTACTTGTACCATAATATTGATCTATAAAATTAATATATCACCAACATCCTAAAAATTTTACCCATTAATGAAATGATATTATCGCTCATGCGTACGTATGACCTATTATCTTCATGAAATGATTTGATTCATTTTTTATTTTCAACATTAAATAATGATTCTAAAAATGAATAGATATGATATATATGTTCTTAAAATTATTCTTTAGACTATTTAACTATATCCTATGCACATGAACCGAGACTTACATGATAAAACATGCATAGGATAATTAAGTATTTAACACCAAAAAAATGCTAATTACAATACATTATTAACAAATGGGTGATAAGATGACATAAAAATATCCTATATGATATCATAAATATGAATGGAGTTCTTGTAACAATTTATAACATGATTTAAAATAGTAATATTTGAGGGATAATCATATTCAATTAGAGTAAATTACAAGGCAAGGTATTCATTAACTCAATTATCATTCATTGGGTTAAACTTATATTTAATTTATTATGTACTTATAAGGTTTTGTGTGAAATGACTTATAATTATCTTATATTTAATTTACAATTTTTTTTGGGTTTACAATATAACACATAGTCAATTTATTTGATTAATGATATGATCATTGTAAGGGACTTAGTCTCCATTTCATTTCACTAAGTCACATTTCGATGTTATGCACCAATTTTTTATTAGGTGATATTATGCCCCCTATGACATTTTATATCAGAAAGTTATATATTATTTTGAAATTTTATATTTTTTAGTGTTAGTTTATTTATGTAGAATACAATTCTACTGATTAAAATGTGGTAAGAATTTATTTCACAATCTCATTATTATTAGAGGTTGTTTAAGTCTCTACTGAGGAATATTTCACTTCCACGTCAATGTTGTGTAAAAATGTTTTAAAAATGATATTATTATTACAATATGACTGTTTAAAGTCATTTTTATCAATTTTTTTATTTGTTTTATTTTTTTTAAAAGGAATATTTCTACCTTTTACGAAACAATGTATTTTATGAATTTTCCTATGAAAATGTGAAGAGATGGTGCATTTTACTTTTATGGACTAAAAAAAACATCTTATTTTCATTTCACCTTAATGTTTTGAAAAATAAATTAAAAAGTTACATGTTATTTTCCAAAAATATATTTCTTTATTTTGTGCGCAATTTTTATATTTTTTTTAAAATATCTTTAAAGTAAAAAAATAATTTTCATAAAGATATATACCTGTAATATCTTTGAAATATTATAATATATGTTAACATACGTTTTTAAACATATGTTTATAATGTACTCTAATGATACCATTCATCATATTTGTTTGAATTGTTTATGATTAGTTTCACTGGGGTAATATTGATATTCCACATGACTTGTTCTTCCAATATGAATAGTTATTGATTTTGTTAAGGCATATCGATTTATTCGTATTATTTATTCATGTGAGGAATGAATTGGAATTTATATGGGATTTAAGGGGATCTCTATAGACACATGATACATGAGTAGGTCATATGAGACAAACTAGAATATGTTTTGGCTAAGGGATTATCTAGTTTTTAAATGTATTAGCTGAGGCATCTACAGGAAGATTCATATGTATGACATTAGGCATTCCAAAATTATGATTTCAATTATTGATATTCCATGTGATTACCCTATTATTATAATATTCATGGTTATGTTTAATTCTCATGTGACTATTTATTTGAAATTAATTTATCATCATTTATTCAATTGATATTATTATCATGTTTGATTAAATATAATTCCATATTTATTATCTGTATAGATTCCTGATAGATTCTTCTATATTTAACCCCCACTTATCATTTTATCTTACCCCTTAATTTTGTTTCATTTTCCACCAATATACAAGAATGTTTCTTTTATGATTGATTATTTATGGTTATTCTATGGTGATACTGATGTTATTAATGAAAATTGTTTTTAAATTTTGTGTTTGAAATGTATTTTATATTTTATATATGTATCTAGTTTTGCAATCCTAATAAACTATTCGGCCCTTTAGGATGTGATTCCTTGTATATTATGCCAATGAAACAATGTTACCACCAAGATTGGGCTGCTGGGGTTGGGCTCTCTACAGTTGGTATTAGTGAAATTTTAGTAGAATACTTAGGACCTAGAGTTAGGAAATCATATATTAGAGAACAATACTGTATGATATAATTTCTAAATATTCCCAAATAAAACATGTGTAAGGACCAAAAGGGGCCTAGATACCCTGATGGGGGGGGGGGTGAATCAGGGTATGGATATTATTTTCCAACTTATTCTTCCTACCTCACTAGATCTTGACCTATTTATTAAAATGTTAACTTTGTTTTCACATATGTGTTTATGAAGAACATATTCATTTCCTTGTTATCTAGTGATGATGCTTTGAATGTAATTCAAAGACGAAATCTGGAAGACACATAGATTTTTACTTGTTTCACCCTCACTGGGCTATGTCCAAGGAGCATACAACGATGATATGCCGATGTACCAAATCCACTAAATCTAACTTCCAATTTACAATTTTTAGGCTATATCACTTCTATTCCCAGGCTCACTACACCTACAAAGATTAGGTTCATCTCACTACTTTCCAAAGGGTTACTCTCTATGTGTCTTTCTCTGGCCCACTACTAGTGGAGAGGATCACCTTCTTTATCTTATTTTTCTTACTGCTCTGGAAAGGATCCACTGATAGTTTATAGAATTATAGGTCCCTTCATTATCACAAAAGAATGAATCTTTCTCTATGTGTAGATGATCTGTTGACATTAATCTTTCACCCGTAGATTAATATCACATTGCACTGGAGGTACCAGGAAATCTTCCAACTTTCACACAACCCTAGAATGATTGACATACTTCTGTAATCCTAGCACGCTTCTTTATGCCTGGTGCACAAGTTTCACCTAACTACTTGTGAAACACTCCCTTATTCATCTTAGAAGATGGGAGAATCACATCCTTTTACGACCAAACCACCAAAGCACCAATATTGGTGCCCAAACCACCAATATTGGAGCCCAAACCATCAATATTGGTGTGAAACTAACAACAGGTGCAAAAATTCTGAATATATTTTACTTGCATGCCAAAACCACCACTTGCGCACCCAAATTACCTACGCGACTGAATCTCAAAAATTCTCTAAGTGTTGAGCTTCTCTAAAACTAAGGAGGTGTATACATCTTTTTATATGATTTTTTGGCACCCTGAGCACCATGCATAAGTCTCCTCCAAGGGCCCAAGTCTAGCCACCTGAGCCTCCATCACCCTAGTCACCTTATGCACCCAAACCAAAACATGGGTTTCCCTCTTCTCTTTTTTACCTCCTCGAGATCATCCACTCCCTTTTCAACATTCTTCTTTCAATCATGTATTGTCAACAAAATCTTCTAAAATTGACAACTCACCATGTAAGCCCACTTTTTCAACAAATTGAACATCATGGTCTACTTTTTTCAATAAACACAACTTGGAGGAAAACTTTGTAAACAAACACAGTCACTTCAAAAATGATTCAATGATACCTTGAGGGATTTGTGCCAATAATATTCCCCTTTGGTTTTATTGAAAACACTTCTCATAAAATGATACCCCGTTAACGCTTCATCCACCATTCACCTCTTGAGATTTCGATAGCGATCAAGGATTCACTCAACACATACTCTAAGCTGACATGAGCAATGCTCAACATGAGAAACGAGAGTAAATGAAAAGTTCATGAATAAATCAATTAATTTATGACACCAATTATTGAAACCAAACTGATACCTATTGCTGATTTCTAGAAACCTCCTGACACCATTCCAACGCCACTCTTCTACTTTTATCATGATCCTCAGCTATCATGATATTTATTCTTTGATCAATAACTTATAGCATCATCAAATTTAATACCATTTTTCTTCCCTTATTTGGTTCTTGTGTTGTCTATTCTAAGCTCTGCTAGATCACTTCGAACACCACATACTCTCATCATGATGCTCCCCCTATCAGTTTCATCACCTATCTTGATAAAATCCCCTATCTCGTTGCACCACCTATCATACTCTCCCCATGCATTTTTAATAGATATTGTATCCCTTATCTAGCCATAGTTTCTCCCACTTTAAGAGTCACTCTTTCTCCCCCTTTTTCAAGAACCCAAAGGTCACTTCTTTGTGGTCTGAAATTTATTAGAGAGCACATATCAATACAAAAATAAAAAAAAACCAAACCTCAGGGAGGGGGTCCACATCTACTCTTTTTCAAGTGGAGGGAGTTGAATGGACTCCCAGATCTAGTCGATGCCTCTCAAACGTGTCCTTGGGTAATGCCTTCGTCAGAATTCCTGAAACCTATAGCTCTGTAGGTACATAATCTACCTTCAAAAGCCCTTACTCCACCATCTCCTTAATAAAATGATATTTTATCTCAAAGTGATTTGTCCTTGAGTGATGTACTATATTTTTTCTAAGATTTATATCACTTGAGTTATCACACTGGATTCCGATCGGAGACTTCACATCAACTCCCATATCATCAAGCTACTTCTTTGTACACAATAAATTTATTCATGCTTGAGTGGCCGCAATATATTCTGCTTCGGAGTTGATTAATGAAATTAAGTCTTGCTTCTTACTTAGCCAAAAAATAAACAATCCACCAAGATATATATCACCTCTTGACATTGATGGACTATCGTCTACTGAACCAACCCAATCTGCATTTGTATATCCCAAATGTTGTGGCTGAGATATGTCATTATACATCAAATTGAAATCCATAGTTCTTTTGATACACCGAAGTATTATTATCACTGCAAGCATATGGATTTCCATGGGATTACTCTGATTTCTCAATACTTGGAATATTGAAAATACAATGCCAGGAATTTTCCTAGTCAATTCCAGTAAACTCCCAAATTTTTTTCTGTATTCTAGGATATTAACCGCCTTGGATTCATCATCTTTTGATAGTTTCATCTTGGTAGCATCCAGAGCCTTTATTTCCTCGAAAGTTTCCATCCCAAATCACCTTAAAACCTCTTTATAAAATTTGTATTGAGAGATAAATGTTCCATTCCATCCTTCTAATACCTACACCACATTGAAACCCAAGATTCTTCAAAAATTGATTTAGCGTTGAATGCTATTCTCTTGGTGCTTGCTTTAACCCATACTAAGCCTTCTTCAGCCGACACATTTGGTTCTCATCATTATAAATGAGAAAACCATTTGTCTACTCAATATAAACTTCTTCTTCTTGAACCCCATTCAATAATGTATATTCGACATATATATGGAACACTTTGAACTATTTTTACAATGCAATGGCTAGGAATAATCTAATTGTCCCTAATCTTGCAATTGACGTAAATGTCTCATCAACATCTATTCCCTCTATCTAGAAGTATCCTTTACAAACTAGTCATGATTTGTATCCAATCACTATGCCATATTCATTACTTTCAATAATCATCTTGTCACTTTGTCATTGTACAATGACCTCATTTCTTTCATTTACTTCTCCCAACTCCTTATTGAAATATTTTTTATATTCTTTAGAAGTTACATGGTATCCTGAAAATAGTAAGAGGATACCACATTATTAGAACAAAATAAATAATCATGAAGTGCATGATTTTTTATGATTCACTACAATCTGTCTTCTCTCGGTGGATGACTAACACTTGAACTAGATCATGATACTGATGGATATATATTCAACAAAACATAGAACCACTGGATCATCCATGTAAAGATTTGTGAGATCTTTAATTACAATGTAGACTCTTTATCATATCATCTACTCTTTCTAAAGAACACACCCATCTAAAATAGATTTTAATGATAGAATCATTGTGTAATATCATAATTTGAATATGATATTATATTTGATTTAACTATTCTAATCATTCTCCTCTCATTTAATTTAATCGTCCATCATATCCCTTTGAGAATATTCATATGAGTGGAAGATAGAATGATCTCCCTAGGATGTACAAGTCTTCCAGTTACAAGGCCTATTTTTTAGACCCATAAACATTCTTCTTATCCTACATCATTTCTTCATAAGTGATTGTAGGTTTTAGAATCTTTTGCAGCTCAATTACATCAAAGAGATATTCATTGGGTGAATTCACCTCTTAGCAATGATCCATCAACAAAACCTCTAAGACTAATGAGTTGGAACTTGGTGTAAGAAATAAGATATAATGTTAATAACATCATCACTATCCGTTATATCAAATTACATCCTTTCATCTTCAATTCTGATAACTAATTTGAATCAATTTACATTCTGGAGAACATCAATTCACAACTTTGAGTCTCTTGATGACACTTTACCTTGGATTGTATCTCCCCTTGAACCTGAAATATTAGAACATTAGTTAATATCATTTAAACACATATGGATAGGGGATATTTTGGAATCCTGAAGAAGAGAATTATGGTTGATCCTGACAGGTCAACCTTTTGATTATTTCTTGCAAAGCATCATACTCTTTCCTTGCCTACTCCAACTTCTTTGCCAACTTCAACTGTTCTAGCCATATGACTAGGAATTATTTACCCATATTCTATGTATTCTTCTGATATTTAGATTATGGATGCCCATCCTTTTTCAAAAATGAAGAATTAATCCCATTTCTAGAAATTTCCTTCTTTGATGCTCCACCAATATGTCATTTATTAAGATTCTTTCTCCGAGAAGAAATCTATTGATTGATGATCTACTCTTTCTTCTTCCTCTATTGACGATCTCATTCTATTGACTTCATATCCCGTTGTGTGGAATGAAAATAAAATCTTCCAGGCCATTCTTTAGTCGTATTTCTTTAATCAATTGTTCGAGTCATGCTACCCTTTCATGTTGGGTTTGAAACTTCCACTAATTTCACATTATTATTATTCAAAAATTGAGTTGATCTTCCATTGTTCTTATTTGTTTGTTCAGATTCTTTCCAAGATATCTTTTGATACTATAATAGATGATGTGATTGATACACCTTTTGTTGAGATCCTTGTGATTTCCCAGAGATTAAAACTATTTTTCAGCCTGCCATGTTTTCTTCTAATATAGTCCTTTTCGTTGTACATTGCCTCTATTGGGGATCTCCTTTTTAGTTCCTTTTCCATCCCCTCATTCTTATTACTACAATGTCTATCCAAATTTCCATGATTATAACATATTAAACATCTTCTATTAACGACATACCTCATTTCATCATTTCTAAATTGAGATGTTGATTCTGTTTTTATTCTTCTTATGACATTGGTGTCACGGGCTTCCTAACACATACTCATGGTGTGTCCCATTTTCCATCAATATAAGAACTTAATAGATACTTTATTTTAAGATACTATTATTTTAGTCATCTCAAGATTCTTCTTATTCTTATATTTAGAAATGTTTATATATTCACAGCGTGAAATATATTCCAAAGCTTCTAAATAGATTCTTGATTTGTGGCCATGAATCCCACATAAATAGCACATATTGTCACTAATTCTTATAAATGTCCTCTTAGGTATCTCTCCAAGACCTATAGTATTTTCTCAATTTTTGGAACTATTCATGGATCTGTTTCTACCATTCATGGGAGGGGACACATCTAATCCAATACCAATTTCTCCCAAATTTTATGGACTTTGAGATGAAATTTATGTTGTTGTTTATCTTTAGAATTAACATATTTTCTTCATTTTATAATCACTTGGCAAAAGATAATAAAATAGTATATTCAGGACATCCTTAATTTTATGGTTTTCTTTGGTATTGTATATCTCTTCTTATTTCTTTACTAACTCTAGATATTTTTCCAAGTTTTGAATGTTCATATACCTTGCTTCCAATTAAGCATTGATTTCTCTCTCAAGATTCTTCCTTCTACTCATCACATCATCTAACTTATGTGTGAGATTATCCACCGTGTCACATTTCTCATTTACTATCAATTTTTCATGAGCAATAGAATCAGCATAACATGTACTCTCCTATTGTAGTATTTTATTCTACAAAACTAGTTCAGTTATCTATGCAGCAAGATCATCATTTTTAGATTTCATGTTTTGAATGTTATCAGAGTTCAGATTCTTTCCATTATCATCAGCTTTCCATTTATCTCTCTTTGAATACATAGCTTGTATTTATTTAGCATGGGAATAATTCTTCTCCCTAAATACAATAGACACATCAATTAGCCTTTGATTTAAGGCTCATATCTTGTTGACCTTAATTTCTTGTAATTGGATCCAGATATATTTTGATTTAACTTCTTCATCCAATTTCTGATCCAATTCCTTTGCCAAATATACATCATCTACGGGTGGACTTCTTGAAACTTCTTCATAATCAGTATATTAAACATCACTTTTATTTTCAATTACTTCACTTGTTCCTACATTATTAGTGATTGAAACAATATTTTCTCTATCTGATTCATCCAACCCTTCCTTTAGCACGTTGTTTGATTCCTTTAGTTGAATCACAGTTTTTTCATAAACACTCCCACATTGAGGATTACCATATGGCTTCTAATTCTTCTATGATGTTTTTCCTTTTATATGGCACACAAAGATAAGATATGTCTAAATATTTAACCACAAAAATCGACTAAACCAAGTCAGAGCAAACAAATCTGATAAAATCAATCTACCCTCTGATACTAATTTTTATGACCAAATGAGGCCTAGATACCTGGGAGGGGGGGGGGGGGTGAATCAGGGTATGGATATTCTTTTCCAACGTATTCTTCATGACCCAGTAGATCTTGAACTCTTTGTTATAAGGGTCACATTTTTCACACAAGTGTTTATGTAGACCATATTCATTTCTTCTTTATCTGGTGATGATTCTCTGAATGTAATTCAAGGAATAAAGTAGGAAGACACATAGATTTTTTCTTGGTTCACCCTCACTGGGCTACATTCAAGGAGCATACAATGGAAATGTGCTGATGTATCAAATCAACTAAAGCTCACTTCCAATTTACAATGTTTGGGCTAGATAACTTCCATACCTATGATAACAGCCGTTATAATGTTTAGGGTTAGATAACTTCTTTTCTAAGGGTCACTCTCTAGGTTTCTATCTCTGGATCACTACCGGTGGACAGGATCACCTTCTTCATCTTCCTTTTCTCACTTCTCTGGAAAGGATCCACTCACAGTTTATCGACTTTTAGGACCCATAATTATCATAAATGAATGAATAACTTTGATGAAGATACTCTGTTGATGTAAAAATTTCACCTATAGATGAATATCACTTTGTACTGGAGGTACCGAGAAATCATCCAAATTTTACGCAACACTAGAATTATCGGTGCGCTTCTCTAGGACTCACACACTTCTCTATGCATGGCGCATAAGTGTCAGCTAACTACTTGTGTGGAACTCTCTTATCCAACTCAGAACTTGGGTGACTCACACACTTTTACGCCCAAACCAATATTGATGCACAACTAACAACTGGCGCAAAACATCTAAATATATTTATACTTGCACGTGAAAACCACCACTTGTGCGCCCAAACCACCTACATGACCGAAGATTGAAAATACAATAAGTGTTGAGATTATCTAAAAATATTTTGGGGTATACTTCTATTTATAGGAATATTGGGCACCATGTAGGCCGCGTGCAAGTCTCCTATCGACGCGCATGTCCAGCCGCCTGAGCCTCTGTCATCCTAGTCACATTACATTCCCAAACAAAAACTTGGGCACCCCTCTTTACTTTTCCATATTTTGATGTTCTGAACATGAAAAACATACAGTGCACAAATTTCCAAGACTCTAAGAAATTGGGACGCAAGTCCATTTTCTAATAACACTTTTCTATTTTTGTCGATTTTGAGGCCAAAAAATTTGGAAAACATTGGAAAGCGATGCCACCTTGTATCTTCTCTTTTTGTAATGCTTCCAAATAATTTATTGCTTTTTCATGGTTCTTCTTTCAATCATCTATTATAAGAAACATATTATAAACTCGACAACTCACTATGTAAACCCCTTTTTTCAATAAATTGAACATCATGGCCTACTTTTGTTAACAAATGCAAATGGAGTCCAACATTGTCAACAAACCCAATCACCTAAAAAATGCTCTAATGACACCTTGAGAGATTCTTCCCAAAACCAAGAGTATTATTTAGATATTAGTTATACCTAAATTTTCAATTTATTTAATGTGTTTGACTTTTTTTTCATATTATATATTAGGTTTCATAATTTTATGATCTAATCTAGTGTATTTAATTTTTTAGAAATGAAACCTAGTGGAAGGAATTGAAACTATATCAATGAATGTTGGGAATTACCTCTTGTTGGGAATGTATTGTCTCAAAAATACTCTATAAAGCTTGATTTAATTTTATGATCACAAATAACCTTGTTTGTTTTAATTATGATATTACTTTAATTGATTTTAAATAAATTATTATTAACTACGTTATTTATTCTATAGTTATATTAAAGCTTTTAATTCACTTGGAATATTTTTTAAAGTGTTCATAACTCTTTTATGTGTATTCTAGAAACACTATTCATACACTACATTTAGAACATAACATAAAGAATAAACCCTATACATGGGAAAACATGGTTGGATTATGAATCTTACATTTGTATTCGACCATATGTTTGAAGAAGGTTTGTATGGATCATCTACACTACACTTGAAAGAATGTATAGATAAGAAATATTATGTTTGGATGGAACCTTATGTGAGAGAAGAAACTAAAGTATGGTTAAAGAACCCTATGTCAATAAGGAACCCTATTTTTAAGGACACAAACATATGGTTCATCGACCTTATGATAAGACTTATGTTGTCAAACCTTACACTTTAAAAATTAATGCTACATAGTTGAATGCTACATATTTTTTCCTTTTGAGAAGGAACCCTTCATTTGAGATTTCATTGTCATAGATTTAATTTTGTAGTTTTATCTGAGATTTCTTCAATGGTCTTGACATATTTTTAGGCTATTTTAATAGTTTGTTTTCGACCATTTCAAAATCCCATTTTTAACTTTTTCAAATATTTTCTTAAACTGATTAAAAGCTCATTATAATTGATTCAAACAACCATATTCAAATTGATATAATATGTCCTACTCATAAGGGAAGTTATGAATCTACTAGCCTTTTTTGAATATGAATATCTACGATTTATCAGGTGACTTCTATGGATCTGAAATTTATGGAAGCAAGATATATTCTTTATATATTCTAACAGTGTATCGTTTAAATATATGGATATACAATTAATATATTTTATTTTTTGGTGAAAATATTTTATAGTTATTCTACAATAATGATTGAATTAGTTATTCACAAAATATGACACACTTTGGTGACTAACATGTTGTACCTCGTATTACAGTAATTTTTCTACTATTGTTTGATTCTTCTGTTATTTAAAGATCTTTTTTCTACAAAGATCTCTTTAGAAATATCCCTTTCTTGAATAATTTAATTTTTGAGGAAAAATATCCATCTACTATAAATTTCTTCTGATGTAATTGTGAAGTTCAGCCTGATCTATATTCAAATCAATTTCTTTTGATTTTTTGTAGTTTCAACTGATTGAACTCAGTTGTTGTGGTGTATCAACTTCTTGATCTAAGCTGTGGATATTTAGATCCCTGTTAAACAACCAAAAGGCTCTATTTTTAACCTTTTGGTGAAGGATTCAATTACCTATAGTCTGTTGTGGATTTATGGTATTTTGATAAGAGGAAATTTATAGTGAAATTTTCCACGCTCGGAGAGTGAGTGATTGGTGGAGTGGATTAGGGGATCATTGTTCCCCAAACAACTATAAAAAGATGTGTTCATTATTTTTGTTTTATACAATGATTATACTCATTACAGAATTAGACACTTCATATCTACATAAATGACAAAGGGTGTAAAAATCCAGAACTATCGAAGATTTTTGAAAAGACACAATTAACCCCCCCCCCCTCTTGTGTTACTTTGTATTATTCTAACATAAAAATTGGTATCATAGGGTTATTTTTGAGATAAATTTATAGAAAGATAAAAATATAAGTTCTATATGAAGTATATGCAAATGGATGATCCATGATAAGGATTATATATGGTATGTGCTCCATGTTTTAATGGTGAGAATTATGTTTGCTGAAAATCAAATTTGATAACCTATTTGAAAAATATTGGATTAAAAGTCTATTAAAAAAATAATTACTCCTTCTAAGAATCCTAAGAAATTAGAAAATTGTACTTCTAAAATATAAGTCAAGTACGATATCCATTGAAAAGTGATGAAGACTATTTTTTTTGGTCTAAGACCACATGAATTTAATTATGTATCACAATTCCCTAATGATTATGAGATATGAAAAACTGTGGCTGTTTCCTATGAAGGAATAGATAATTTCAGAGAGATGACATATGCTATAGAAAAACTAAAGTATGAAACCTATAGAATATTTTATGGTGAATGTGGCACACAGAAGAATAGAAATATTACAGAATTTGTCAATAATATTTCTACCTTAGGAGAACCCATAAAACAATATGATAAATCTTTGAAATTACTCAGAGTACTCCCTTCAAAATAGAATGACATATATGCAGCTATTCACAAATCATCACCTATCAAAGTTCTAAAAATTAAATAACTAATTGGGACAATGATGATGTATGAAGCTAAATGAAAGATGAAGCCGAATATCATAAAATTACAGTAAAGAAGGAAAATAGAGATCGAAAAGTAACATCTCAGTAGCATAGTATAAGAATAAAGAAAAAATTCAAATAAAAAAAAATTAATATTCCTTAGATTATGAAATAGAATTAGCTCATCTAGCCAAAAAATTCTGTAAATTATACAAGAATAAAATAGTTTTCAGAATATACTTCAGCAGAGATGAGAAATAACCAAGAAAAGTTTGATGTTATGAATGAATGAAATTTGGTCATATTAGACCTGATTTTACTCAATTGAAACATAAAAAGAAAGGCTAGAAAAGATATATCAGAAGAATGATACTTATGAGAAAAAAGAAACAAGAAGAAAAAAAGATAATAGAGTGTATCTAAATATTGTAGTAGCTCTTCAAAATATGACTCGGAAAAAGAGAAATAAAATTTAAAAGCTAATATTTTCTTTATGTATGAGGAGGAAAAGGTACGAACTTATTATTCCTTTTATTTTTATTCTGGTAGTTTATCAAAAAAAAAATTTCTGCCTATTATTCTATGTTAGAATAAACAAATGATTCTCTTCTAAATAAGAAAATTTCCTTGAAAAATATTCATAGTGATGTTTTAAGTGAAAGAGACACATTACTAAGACAACATAAGGAACTAGTTAATAAATTAAACTCATCTGCAAAAAACTTCCTTGATCATGAAAAAAGGATTAAAGAATTTCAAGATGTAGTAGAATCCTATCAGATTACTACAATCACATTTAAAAAAGGTTAAAAAGTGTTAAATGAAATTCGTGGAAATAATTCCATTAAAAAAGAAATATTTAGAATATGAAGAATGGGTGAGAAATCAAAATTATATAAAAATATTTTTCGGCCCAATTTTAAAAATGATACCTGTTATCATTGTGGAGGAAAATGTCATTTCACTAATAATTATTACTTAAAAAATCATGAAATGAGTAGTATTAAAAGATCTTTTATTCTTAAAAGTTTGACCGAAGAAAGTAATACTAATTATAAAAAAATAAATAAGATCTAGATTCTGAGATCATTGCTAGATAACAATGCATGACCTAAGAAGATATGGGTATAAAAAACACATGTTTAATTTCTTTTAAGAGAATATTCCACAAGAGAAAATTCTACATGGTATATATATAGTGGTTTTTCCTGACACAAGAGTGGAGACTCAATAAAATTTCATACATTAACTCAAATTAATGGAGGTGTAGTCAATTTTGGTGACAATGAAAAAGGAAAGATCGTTGGATTTGGAAAAGTTGGCTATCCCAAACCAATATCGATTAACAAAGTACAGTATGTTCAAGGGATAATGAAAAATCTGATAATTATTTACTAACTTTGTGACGATGGTCTTTATGTTGTTTTTTTAACAATTCATGCACAATTTTTAAAGATAAACTGCTTAAGTTTATATCACCTAGAACTGATAATGTTTATACTTTGGATTTAAATTCCTTGTGTAAATAGAAATTGAATTTTTTAAATATTAAGACAAATGAGTCATAGATATTAAATAATATACTTGGTCATTGTATTATTTATTCTTTACATAAATTATTTGAGAAATAGTTATTGTTTGATTTACCTTGTCTTAAATTTGACAATGACTTATTTATGATGCATGAAAAATTGGAAAACAACAAAAATATTCTTTCAAATCTATGAAAAAAATTTCTACATATAAACCATTAGAACTTACCCATACATATTTTTTTAGACCTTCAAAATTAGAATTTTTAGCTTATAAATTATATATCTAGGTTTTAGTAGATTATTATTCTAAATTTATTTTGGTATATTTTTTAAAAATAAAATGTGATGTTTTCAATATTTATGAATGTTTTTGTATAATTGTTCAAAATGAAAAAATGCTTTAAAATAATTTCATTATTAATTGATCATGGTGGATAATTTTAGAATCAAGAATTCAATTATTTTTTCTCAAATATAGTTATTAAACACACCTTTTCTGCACCAAGAACACCTTAATAAAATGGGATTTTTGAAATAATAAATAGAACTATTAATGAAGTGGAAAGGAATGTAATAGATAAATGTTGGATTCCATCATATTTTTTGGAAAAAATATATAAGGAAATCCTGCTATATCAAAAAAATAGTTTTAATAAGGCTCATTTTAAAAAGAACACTCTATGAACTTTAGAATAACAAAAAACCAAAAGTAAAGTACTTTAAATTATTTGTATGCATGGTTTATATATTTATTACTAAGGAAAATCATTGTAATTTTGATATAAAATATAATAAAGGAATATTTTTAGGATACTCATATACTTCTAAATTCCATAGAGTGTTTAATATAAAGACAACGATTTTTGAAGAATCATTTCATGTGAAGTTTGATGAAACTGATCCTTTCACTTAAGAAAAAGATCAAATAGATGATGTTACTGATTTGTTTGATAACATGGGACTTGAAATACCTAAAAAGCTTTTTGAAAATGATATTAATTAAATTTAGTCGAGTTCAAAAGTACATGAAATTGAAGAACCTGAAATTATCTTGCCTAGAAAATATAGATCCCTAAAGAACCATCCTTTAGAAATTATTATTGGATACCAAGCTATAGGAATTAGAACTTGAAGAAATGTAAGAAACCTAGATAATTCTCTACCTTTCTATCTCAGTCACAACCTATGACTATTGAGGAAGCCTTAAAAGATGAGGGTTGGATGTTATAAATGCACAAATAACTAAACCAATTGAAAATGAATAAGGTTTGGGAACTTGTAGAGAGACCAACAAATTATCAAATAATAGGAACCAAGTGGATCTTTATAATTAAATAGGATGATCAAGGGATCATTAATATAAATAAAGACAGATTAGTAGCTAAAGGATATAATTAGGAAGAAGGGATAGATTATGATGAATCCTTTTCCCCTATCACTGGATTATATGGAATTATAATCATTTTATCTTATGCATCTCATATGGATTTTAAATTATATCTTGTGGATGTTAAATATTACTTTTTAAAAGGTTATTTTAATGGATGTATTTTTTGTTAAATAACCTCATAGTTTTGAAAATCCACAAAAACCAAATTCTATTTTTAAAATTCCTAAAACTCTCTATGGTATTAAACTAGAACCTAGAGATTGGTATGGAAGATTAAGTTATTATATTTTGAGAAATGGATTTATAATTGGGTTGGAAGATCAAATAATTTTTAAGAAAATTATTTGTTCTAATATTTTATTAGTTCATATATATGTTAATGATGTTATTTTAGGTTCAACTAATAAAATTATTTCCCATGATTTTTCAAAACTAATGAAAAAATAAATTGAAATTAGTATGTTAGGAGAACTAAATTACACTTTAGGATTTCAATTTTATCTGAATGAATATGAAAAAGTTTAAAATCAAAGTAAAAATATTATTGATTTATTGAAAACGTTTGGACTTGAGAACAACAAGACATACACAACGCCTATGTGTGTCAATATAAAAATTAATTTGGATGAAGTTGGAAAACCAATGGAAAACAAGTTATATTGAGGTATGATTGGTAGTTTGTTATACCTTACTACTATATGACCATACATTATGTTATCTATATGTTTATGTACTATATTTCAATTAAATACCAAAGAATATTAACTTATTCCTATTAAAATAATTTTTTATATTTTTAAAAGGAACTATTTTTCAATTTCTTCATTACTCAAAACTTCTAATTTTATGTTAATATAATATTCAAATACTGATTTTGGTTGTTGTAGATTAGATAGAAAAAATATCTCTAGAGCCTGTCACTTTTTTAGGAAAATACTTTGTATCAAGGTTGAGTAAGAAAAAACACTCAGTTTCTATGTCAACATCTGAAAAAGAATTTGTTTTTCTGGGCAGTTGTTGTGCATCGATGTTGTGGATGAAAAATACACTACTAGAATTTAGACTAAATTTTAAAAGTATACATATTTTATGTGATAGTACTAGTTCAATAAATATTTCAAAAAATCTAACATGTCATTCTATGATTAAGAAAATTGATATATGACATTATTTTCTAAGAGATCATGTTATTAAAAAGGATATAACTTTAGAATTTGGTAATACTAAATATCAATTACCTGATATTTTCCCTAGACCACTTCCAACTACAATTTTAGGTTTTATTAAGGGAGAGTTGGGTTTATTTAATTTTAAAAAAAAATTTATTAGTTTATTTCAATTAATATATTTTTAGTTTTTATTAATTTTAATTTATTTCTATTAAAATGGTTTACTATTTTTATTTCTTCATTTATTTTATTTTCTCTATAAAATTTAGTATTTTTTATTTTGTTAGATACTTTTTGGTTTTAATTTAAAATTGGGTGTTTTCAAAATCTAAAAATTAATAATTACTCAGCATGATCAGCATGAGAAACAATACCACAACATTACCTATTAGAAAACCATTTGACTAATTTTACCATTTTGTTTTCGAACTGTTTCGCCTTCCAAAACCCTCATCTTTCTCATAAACCCTAGAATCTGAAAATGTTCAACATTTAAATTATTAGAAATGGTGAAGACCAAGAGAACCAATGAAGTTGAACCTAGTGATCTGAAGCATGATTGCATTTTTTCAAGAAATATTTTTCAAGGAAAGGTTGTAGACTTGTAATGGCTATATTTGACGAAACATATGCTCAAGAAGAAACTAGTGTTTCATGTTTTGAATTTCTGTTCAATTAGGAGAATAAAGATTTTCTTTACGAGGTATAACTGAAACACTTTTATAGTAGTGTGCAGTTTAGTTTTGGTGAAATAGAAGATATTATATCCTCAAAAATATAAGATAATAAATTTTCAATTTCGTCAGTTGAAATTGCTCAAATTTTGAAATTCAACCATGAAAGAGTATTCTAATTTGATCCTAGATCAATTGGAAATCAAGATCATAATTCTGAAGATATTATGTAATTTCTATTTGGATTAAAAAATATAAGGACAATGTTTTTAGGAATCTTGTAATAGATTGAAATTTTTTAGTAAAGTTAATTCAAACTACAAATTCTCCAAGAATAGTTGAGATTGAGAAAATTTTGTAACCAGATATGTATATCAATTTTATTTCATCGGTGACATCAAACTGAATTTTCCTAGATACATGATGAGGTATCTAAATTATTATTGTCATTCAAAGGACATGATATTGTTTTATACATATGGAAGGATCATGTATCTTATCAATTCTAGAAATAACATGATTTTTCATTTTGATATTATAGTTAAATATCTTCACATTAATGTCCTGAATGGTGGTAATGTTAGGAAATTTGGTTTTTATTAGAGTAATGTAAAATAAAATTTGATTCCAGTTTGTACAGATGGGAAAGAGATTTCTGGTACTTTTTCTTAGGGGGAGAAAAGTTCTTTAATAAATGAAGGCGTTAGAGAATCCAGGATAGAAGGTGTTAAAAAATAAAACAAAAGAAAGATAATATATATGATATTGTAGACCTTTCTAAATAGGAAGAATAAGAAGACGTTCATAATGAACTTGTTTTGAAATAAATAAATAGAGAAGAACAACAGATTGACGAGCCATTGTTAGGATATGGAGGAGAAACCCATTCAGTTCATTTGGATCAAATAGATCTTGTTGAGGATCAACAAGGAGATATCCAAACCTAATAACAGGTTTTTGTTCAATTATATATACATAAAGATGGAGTTCAAGAAGTTATGCACGTTCAACATTCTCTCTCTATGACTGCTGAGTTACATGATATCTTTGTAATGGATCATTCTTTAGAGAAACCTGTATCTATCTCTAGAGAAAGGATATAAGTGTTTGATGGTATATCTTGTTCAAGTGAAAATTTTATGGAAAAATCATCTAAAAACCACTTAGCTATTGTGGAAGTTTTTGTTTGATCAAAGAATCCACCTAAAGGGACATGTAATTCAATGAAAAATCTGATTTACATTCTTAGGATCATGTTTAATAAGGTTCAGGATGAAATTTATAATATTAGATATGAGTTAGATGCTTCTAGAAAATATTTTGATGATTTGAAAAATTCATATACTCCAAGGATATAATTAGAGTTTGTCCAGACTGAATTTCATTAGATTATAGATAATTCTATATCAAAAAGAGATTTTTATTCCTTTCAGAGAGAAATGTGGGATGATATTGGGAAGATCAAATTTGAATCTGTTTCTAAAACATATTTTCTATATCTAAAATGGTATTTGGGGATCCATTTTGAATCTATAAAGATAATTTCCAGTCAGGCCAATGCTTCAACATATTCACCTCCATTCTCTCTAAATATAATTAGAATATTTCAGGCAATCACATATGTCATAGAAGATATGAATAACCATATTCATAATCTTTAGTGAAATTTTTCACCTTTTTCAGTGTATTTAGAAAATCATAAGATTCTCTTTGAGAAACTGACTTCAAGTGAACCGGGTATTAGTCTACCGCTCAATAAGTTTAGTGATATGTTATCTCAATTATTTCCAATAGAAGAACAATTTCATTTGTTTTTAAAATTCAATTTGGTTGAGATTCTAAAATTCATTCAAGAATGAATAATTTTGATATGAAATTTGGGATATAATATTGAAGACATGATACATGCTTAGATGAAATAATTGAAAGAAATTTTTGAAGTATCTAGGATCCTACAGTACTAGAACTAGAAACCAATCTTGTCCTTTAACATTTGACTTGACAATCTATCCACCTTATATCCCTTTTCCAAAACCTATCTTAATTTATTTGTAAAATTTTTCTTAGTAAAATTCTGTTTTTTTACTTTCTCTACTTTATTTTTATGTTTCTTTATCATTTATTATTTTTTATCTCTACTTCTAGAATAACTATCCTATTTTCCTTCAAAGTGAACTATATATAATTTCATTTAATGTTCCTTGAAAAATTTAATGTGTTTTAATCTTTTTTTATAATTTCATTTTGATATCACAAAAGGGAATGAAAATTGGATGAACGCAACAATTCATTTTTAAATTTTTATTAATTAGAAATAGTTCTGTGAAATCGAAAATTTAAATATTTTTCTTTATATATGTTTACACAATTCTATATTTTGTTTACTATTTTATGGGTTTTGTGATCATAAAAAAGGGGGATATTATTGGTCATCTATTGTATCAACAATAGTCTATAAATATTAATATATTTCTATGATCACAAATACATTTATTTGTTTTACTACTGATATTAATTTATGTGTATTCCATGAAATTATTATTAACTAACTTATTTTTTCTGGAATTATATTCAAGATTTTAATTTTCTTGTAATTTTTGTTAAAGTGTTCAGAACTCTCTAGATTTTATGATGGAAACATTGTTAAAACCCTACGTTTTGAACATAATGTAAGGAATAAACCCTACACATGGGACAACATGTATGTATCACAAGACTTACATTTATATTCAACCTTATGTTAGAAGAAGGTGAGTATAGATCATCTACCCTATGCTTGAAAGAACATATGGATAAATAACCCTATGTTTGGATAGAACAATACGTGTGAGAAGAAAAGAATGTATAGTTAAAGAACCCTATGTTAGAAAGGAATCCTATGTTTAAGGACATAAATTTATGTTTTATCAACCATACATTTATGATCATCCATATATTGTAAAACTTACGATTTATGAATGAATGATTTGTAATTGAACCATATGTTTGGTATTTTGTCTCTTTATGAAGGAATCCTATGATTGAATTTTCAAAATCAGAAACACAATTTCTCAATTTTATCTAATATTTCTACAACAGTCTTAAAATATTTACTGGTTATTTTCATAGATCATTTTCAACCATTTCAAAGATCATTTTTGACCATTTTAAAGTTTGTTTTTGACTATTTCAAAGCTCATTTTTGACTGATTCAAAGATCATTTTCAACTGATTCATATCTCGTTGTAACTAATTCAAATAGAGAAAATATATCATATTCTTAATGGAAGTTACCACTCCCCTGGTGTTTTTTGAATTTGAATATCTATGGTTTATCAGTTGTCTTTTTTGGATCTAAAATTTGTGAAAGCATGATAACTACTTTATATATTCTACCAGAGTATCATTTCAATATATGGATATACAAGTCATATATTTTATTTTTGTTGAAAATATTTTACAGTGTTGTTTCAACAATGATCAACACTATTTTTTGTAAAAGTGGATAGACTTTGGTGACATAAATGTTGTACCTCGTATTGTTGTATGTTTGCTAGTGTCGTTTTCTGCTTCTTTTAATCAAATATATTTTTATAACTGAGATCACATTAAAACTATTACTTTTTTGAATACTTTCATTTCTGAAGAAGAATATCTATCTACTATCAATTTTTCGACTGAATTTTTGAAGTTCAACTCGATCTATCTTCAAATCAATCCCTTTTTATTTGTTGTAGTTTCAACTTCATAGACTCAGTTCTGGTGGTGTATCAGGTTCCTCATCTAAGATGTGGATATTCGGTTCCCTGTTAAAGAACTAGAAGGATCTGTTTATAGATTTGTTTGTAAAGGTGAAATATTCCTACACTCATTTGTGGATTTATAGTCTTACGATGAGAGGACCTTACAATTGAAATTCACCATGATAGCTGAGAGAGTGATTGGCAGAGTGGACTAGGGGTTCTTTGTGCTGCAAATTACAATGAAAAGTTGTATTATTAATTTCTATTTTATCCACTACTTATAATAACTACAGAAGTAAACAATACATTTCCTCATAAATCAACGAGGGTGTCAAAATCCAAAATTGTTGAAGATTTCTGAAAAGACACAATTCAACCCCTACTGTGTTTCTTTGTATCATTCTAATCTAAAACCTCCGATGAAAGATAATGAATTTGGATATAGATCTACACCATGAGATACAAATATTATAAATTTATTGTTATAGGTGATTTAGGTTATGAGAAATAAACATGACCGTATGGATCAACCTACTAATAAAAAATGTTGTGTAACAATGCTAAACCACTATATGAATCATCAACCTCCATCATTCAACGAAAATATCAATCCATTTTTAGCAGATCAATGGATAAGTTCCTAAGATATGTTTTTAATGATATTGTGATGTAATAAATTATAGAAAGTTTTAATGTAATTATGTTGTCTCTCATGGGGAATAGATCGATGGTTGTCAATGATTCATGACACAAACCATTGAGAAGAAATAAAAATCGTGTAATGAAATGAATTTAATAAAATTTTCTCAGAATTATATTTTCCTTGAGAATAATGAGTAGATATGTATAGAAAATTCATGAATACGAGGCAAAAGTAGGATGAGAATATTTATATGTTTAAATCCAAATCTACATGGTTAGCATGCCATGATTCAAAATATGTACATAATATAAAGGGAATGACTGATCATTTCATCGATGGGAATAAGCTAATTTTTTAGTGGGCACTAGTCTACAAAACATTATTATCATATGAGGATATAATATAATTTTCTATCAGGACATAGAAATAATTCTCCAAGGAAGATTACTTCAAAATGAATCAAGATCATAAGAGGACGATATAGAAAAAAATTGATACCTGGATGAAGGGAAAAAAGGATTTTACCACACATGATAATTATCGAAGGAAATAAAATTGTACTTTCTTAAATGAAATTGGATATTTCTATATTTTTAGGGATAATGGACATTTGGATCGTCATTTTAAGGGAATGCATGATGTTTTTAATGCTTCGACTGTAAGGATATGAGGAACTACACAAACTAATGTCTCTGGAGTCAAGGGAATATAGATAAGAAGAAGAAAAGTAATCAAGTTCAAGGTTATTCATTAACTATAGAAAATGGAATGATTAAATTATTTGTGTTTTTGGATTTAGTAATTATGTTGTAAAATCCTTCTATCAATGATATTTCAGTTATAAGAATAATGATATATATTAGAATTGTACGGAAGTACTACTACTGTAATGATTTAGAAGCTTGTGTTCTCTTCATTAAGTTTTTATATTTATTAAGGTTTTTACATATTTTTTATGTGAAAATAGGAGTTACATTTTACTATTCGGATAGTCTATTTTTAGATTTATTTTAGAAATTTAGTGTCCTTTATTCTAAAAGTTTCATCATATGTATTTTGATTTTTTTGTTTGATGTTATTGTATGATTTATCATATTTTATAGCATATTATAACTATTTTTACTTTAGTAAGTATTTTATGGTTGAATGAATGACTTAAATGACTTTAAATAAAAGTGATTCACACATAAAAAATTATCTTGATTATATATCTCTTGGTTTATGATAGGAAGTGGAGATAGATTTAAGCACAACCAAAGGATGAAATTATGATTCAGAAATGAAAAGAAATCACATAAGTTTATTTTATGGAGTGATTTATCTAGATAGAAAAATAGTTCCTCAACTCTATAAAAATGTTTTTAGAACAAAAAAATTATCTATTTACTTTTCTTAATAAGAAATAAATGTTCTTTTATTTTATTAAAGGCTTACATATTCGAGGTGGTTAAATTTAAAATGATCATGTTCTATATCATTCTCCATTAGAACTTGATAGTTAGATTTATCTTCTTGTCCATATTTTAATTTCTTCCAAATTTTATTGTATTTTACATCCTATATTTTTTATGATCGTTGAATTTTCCTTTCCCCTCTTTTTAAGAGGATGTTTTTATTATTTATTTTATGATGAGATTTTACCATAAATGAATTTTAAAATATATTAAATTGATTTTTTAAATGGAATTTTAAATTATGAGTAGAAAATTTACAAAAACATTTGAGAATGTTACACAAAATGATTTTACAGTATTTATCTATCAAAATAAATTTAATCTTGTTGATAGCTTACGTTCTATACAACACCTAACTTAAATGAATAGTGATATATTATTTAATTTTCATTCAATCCTAATTGTAAAATTGGAAGGAATGCTTATTATTTACCAAATTATAAAATATATAATTTTAAAAATATTTTTTAATGTATTAATTAATTTTTTACAATAAACACTAATATTTTAGTAATGTCATATTATTCTTCAAAAATATATTTTCTTCAATAAGAGTTTTCTTGATTTTTATGAGTTAATATTATAATAAATTTATGTAATTTTGTAATTTATAATTTATAAAAATAATATCATTATTTAAATAAATATATAAAAATTATCATATGGTGAATTTTTTGTAATTTTTTGAACTGATTAATTTTCCTATAAATATTGAAAATACCAATTTTTAGAAAAATATCATTTTAATTTATAGTAAAAAGTCCCTTTATTTTTTGAATTTTATATAAAAATAAATCATTTAGTGCTTATATATTTATAATATAACTAATTACATTTTAATCATTCTTATCCTTTATTTTCATTCTAATTTGAAGAGTAACCTTGGTAATTTTCATTACAACACAAAAGGGTAAATTGGGTAATATTTGTTAAAACTAAAATGATTAGTATTATAATTTAACCCCAACACTTGGAAAATTTAATTTAATGAGTAAATTCCATCTATAAGTATTAAAAGTTAAGATATATAACCATTTTTTCTATTAGGAAGAGATTATGACCCTTATAATATATTTTTTAAATAAATGTCAAAGATGTCACATTCATGATTTTAATAACTATAAGTTTTTTATATAGTAATATCTAGGAGATATATTTGATTATAAATATTATTTAGAAATATAGAAAAACTATCTTCATCATGATAATTTATTTATATTTTTTAGTGAAGAAAAACATACATTAAATGATTACAGAACATTGATGCAGTAATTATTTAATTAATGGAAAAATAAAAAAATGATATTAAAAATATTAAAATAAATATAATTTTAGATACATAATTTTTTCCGAAAATTTTCAACATGAACATGAAATATTATGTATTTATTAAAAAAAAATTCAAAGTTATATTTTTGTTGATATTTTTAATAGTCAAATTATTGAAAAGTGTCAAAATTAATAGCAATGATATTTAAAATAAATAATATTATATTGAATGATATAAAATTGATAAAAAATATTTTATTTTTAAAATTTATTATTATATGGTTTTAAATATCAATTATAATCCATACATGTGTCTTTTGGCATTTTATAGTAATAACATTGACCCATAAATATAAAATCAATGTCGTCACGGTAAGAGTTAACAGGGATAAATAAAGCTTAAAAATAAATGAATAGTGTAATAATGTGGAATAAACATGTCTAAAAATTATTATATAATATTATTTCAATCTATAGGCATCTTATTTTCGAAATAAATCACTTTTAATAAATTTAAAATTTAAAATTAATTTCTATTAATTTAATATTTTGAGAGTTTCTAAAAGTACCCCTAAATTCAATTCTAAAAGGGAACCTATTTATTCACTTATTTACACCACATTGAGATCTATTTTATGATCATACCCTACCCATTTATCTTATAAAATTTCTTATCCATGTTTTGGATGTTATTTTCTTCTCAAAATACCAATCCTAGTGTCCAAAAGAAGTGATCTAAAGGATGTTTTCTGAAGAAGAGGTAATCGTCATTACCAACACTTTCAATGTTATTTCCTATTATACTTACTATTGATGTATTTTTAATCATAAAATAATAAATATATTATCATATATATACTTATATTCTATTATGATTATGAAATTACTATATTCTACCTTTTATCTATCCTATGAAAAATGAAAGCACCACACGTGCGTACGTATGGCTTACTGTCTTCACATAACTGTCTAATTAATTTTTCAAAACCTCTTTTAAAGGATGGGTTTAATGATTGAAATAATGGATATATATAGATCTTATGAAATGATTTTATTTATGTAAAATTAATATATCAACCACTTCCAAACTGTTTCACCCATTAATGGAAGGATATCATCGCTCGCGCGTACATAAGACCTACCATCTCCAAGACATGATGTGATTAATTTTACACATTACAAATTCAATAATGACTATAAAAATGTATATAATTAATAATTTTAATATTTATGATCTTTATATGATTCTATAAATTATTTAATTATATCCTAAAATGAAGAACATGGACTTACACGACAAAACATGCATAATAAAATAAAGTAGTTAACACTTGGAACAAGGGTAATAATTAAATATTATTAACAAATGGCTAATAAGATGATTTTATAGGATCATATATGATATCATAAATATGAATATATTCTTGTTATAAATAAATAAAATTACTTAATCCATTACAGAGAAGGTTAAAATCAGGTTCAATTAAAGTAATGCACATGGTAAAGGATTTCATAACTCAATTTGCATTCATTGGGAGAAAATTATATTTTATTGATTATTTCATGATAAGGTTATATGTGAAATGAATTTTTATTATATTATATTTAATTTAAACATTTTTATGTGTATTTACATCATACACACATAATATACTGATTTCATTAATGATATGATCTTTGTAAGGTACATCATCTAAATTCCCTTTCATTGAGGCACATTTTGATGTTATGCACTTATATTATTTAATGAGATGTATATAACACCCCGTTGACATTTTATATCATCAAGTTATGTATTCCTAGGATGTTTAAAATTTTTTTCCAGAATTATTCTTTCCTGTGGAATAAAATTCAACTAATTACAAAGTGTTAAGACTTTATCTAAAAAATCTCATTATTATTCAAGATTGTCTAAGATTGAGTCTTTGATAACAACTATTTATCTTCTATACCAATGATATATAATTTTTTTTCAAAAATCATTTAACTAATCCCATGTAATTGTTGAAATTAAATTTTAACTATTTTTAATGTGTAATTTTTTATAAAAAAATAAATATTTATAGCATTTAACAAAAAAGTTACCTTATGAGTTTTACTATGAAAATGTCGAGAGACTATATTTTTAACTTATTTGGAATGAAAAAAATTTCCCACCATTATTTCAATTTAATGTTCAGAATCTTATATTACAGGTTTACAAGTTTATTTTCAAATAAAATTATTTATTTATTACATGTACAATTTTTTTATTTTTGAGAAATTGTTTTCAAAGTACTAAAAGAAATTTTCCACATGAAATATTCAAGTAATATATTTATTTTATTTTAAAATATGTCAATATAATTCATTGAATACTATGTTCATGAATTACTCTAATGATACCACTCATTATATTTATTTTGATGATTTATGATTAGTTTGACTTGGTAAGTATTAATATTACATATAACTAGTTCTTTCAATTCATATAGTTATTGATTTTGTTAAGGAATGTTGATTAAATTGTATTATTTATTCATTTATGGAATGTGTTGGACTTAATAAGTGATTAAAAGGACCTGTTATATCCCCTAGTTGCATCGATAGGTCTCATGAAAAAAAATACTACGTTTCAGCTAAGGACTTATCTGTTTATTTGTAGAACTGATCATCAAGGCCTCAATGATATGTTTTATATGTCCAACATTATAAATTCCAACATTATGAATTCAGTAAATAATATTTCATGTGATTGTTTGATTAATTTAATATCCATGGTTGAGTTTCATTCTCATGTGATTTTTTATATAGAACTATGTGATCATCATTTATTCATGACATATTAATCTCAAGATTGATTAAATGGAATTCATTATTCATTATTATTATTGATTCATACCAGATTCCACATTATTTAACCCTTAGTGAGCATTTGATTTCACCCATTTATTATGTTTTATTTTCCCTAGGATACTAGGATGTTTAATTTATGATTGACTATGCAAGGTTGTTCTAAGTTGATAATGGTGTTGTCAAAGAAAATAATATTTTTATTTTATAGGTGAAATGTAATTTCAATATTATGTAGGTATCTAGTTCTCTATGACTAATAATATATTTTCTCCTTTTTGGAAGTGTTTCCTCATATCATGTGCCAATGTAATAACGTAACCACCGACTCTGGGCTACTAGGGCGAGGTTATATACATATAATAATGAATTTATCATATATATTTGATATTCATGATATAATTATAATTTTGGGAATATGATACCACATCTACCTTCTTAACATAAAATCCATTATAAATAATAATGTCACCCAAGCATACATGTGGAATACCGCCACCACATATAGATGTCACGGGTTATTCAATTTAAATTGAAATAGACATGATTTAGGGTATATTTAATGAATATATATGACATATAAAGAATTAAAATTATTATTAAATGATGATAGATTTTTTTTATTTCTTGTGTTCCATTTTTTAAGAAAATATAAATAGTATTAATGCATATGTATGGCCTACCATCTCCATAAACAAGGTAATTCATTTTATGTATACAACTATTATAGATTTATATAAATGAAAATATAATGAAAATATATTATATTAATATAATTTTTAAAATTTTGGTGATTATAGAAAACATTATCAAACTGTAAGGACCAAAAATATAAAACTCAAACATATATGAAAAACAAATCATTTAACACCATAAACATGATTTCAACAAGGAATAGTTAATAAATGTGTAATAAAAGATCATAAGTAAACCATACATGGTATTATATATATAATTATGGTTCTATAATATATTTTTAAAAAACTATATATATTATACATGAGGTTTTAATGTGTATATATAAATCCAAATATTATGGTAATGGATTTATAGTCTCTTTTTTATTTATGGGAGACATATACCATATTCACCACTTGTTTCATTTTATGTTATTAATATACATCACCTTTGGAATTTTTTATCATTGATCACATTATTATAATGATACTTAATGTTTCATTTTATGTTATACTTTAATGGTAATAAAGATAAAAAATTTACCAAATAGGTAAAATATTTTCATTTACATTTATTTTCATTGGAGATAAGCCATATTCACCATATGTCTATTTTTTTGTGTGGTTTAAAATTCCTGTGAAAATTTGAAGATTATTTTTATGAAATTTATTGGTATTTACATATCCATTTACGGTTATTTATTTAATTAGTCTTATGATTCAAATTTTCCCAAAGTGTTAAAAGATTTATGTTACAATCTCATAGGCTATCAGGATAATTTATGATTAAGTTTCTGATGATTAAATATGATGATCAATATCTCTATAAAAAATGAGATTTATTATCCTATACTTATTTATAAAGAATACATTCTTTCTATAAATTTTCTCTATTCATGTAATCAAAATACATAAAGAATTATTTTAATGAAAATCAACTTTATTTATCCCTTTGATCAAAAATATTTTTCTTCTAAATCCATGGTTTTTTAATTATTTTCAAGAATTTTTTACTATGATTTATTTTTAAAGAAATTATACGATTTTATTTCTAAAAAATAAATTAAATTGAATCTTTCTGTCATTTTCCAAATAAGATAATTTTTTATACAAAAATTTGAAAGGAGTTTTCATTTTAACTTGTATGATATGACCAATATTTTCTGACATCATGACTGCTCAATTATTTAAATCTACCTTTACATGTTACCATGGTTATTTTAATATATAATTTTTTCATTAAAATTTTGTATGTTTTTATATTTAAAATAAATCATTTTAAAGAAAAAATGTTACTTTCATGAATAAAATTTATAAGTGACCATTCAAATTTATTTTACATCTAAAATTGTATCCTTTGATGTTACTTAATCTCTTCTGAGGATATGATCCAATTATTCCATCCTTATTATTTTTTTAGATTATTTATGCTTATGATTCGAGGATGTTTATGAGACCCATTAATCTCTCACAGGTTATAGTATTATGAAATTTTAATGAAAACAATTTCTTTCATGGTTCCTAATATTATGAATGTTTTATGTTCTTATAACACAAAAATATGTGGGATTTATTATTTGATATTTAGGACCTAGATCTCCCACAAATATGTTGGGAAAATTTGGATAACTCATTAATAAATATGTTATTCATAAACCTGATTTAATCTTCATAATGTTATGGGATAACCTAGTTTCATGCCCAAAAGATTATGTGTGGTCCTGGTTTCACTTCCATAAGTTTATCATTAGAACTGGTTTCATGTCCATATGGTAATGTGTGGGCCATGATTCATGTCAATATTGTATTGTCTGGACATGACTTCATGTAAATAAGGGTATTATTTTACTTGGGTTCATGTCCATAAGTTTATGTGTGGTCATGAATTCTTGTCCATAATATAATTTAGTAATCTATTTAAATTTATACATGTTCAAAATGTTATACACTTTGGATTTTCCACATTACTATTTCTATGTTATGCTCTATGGTCCTATATTATTTGATTACTTTATGATTCATTTCTTCTAAATAGCTATGATTTATTCCACGATGAATGTTTAATATCATTAATAGAATTGGTTAATAACTTTACAAGATATATTCATGAATATTATACCCATACTCTAATTATATGCTTAAATATGATCATCAATTAGTGGCTCCTCTCTTCACCTTTTTTGGGAATTTGAGCTCACCTTTTCTTAGGTTTAATTTTCCCAGGATATGATGATTGATTTTTAGAAGGGTATTTTTTTGGTGATTACAGAATCAAGAGACATCTTTGGAAGACATTTACGACAATTCAAGAAATATTAATATTGTGTATATAGTATCCAAATAAAGTAATCCTTTATGGTACATGGGAATTTATTTTTGAAATGTATTGAATTTTCATCTAAAATGATTTAATATCTATGTATTAAATATATTGGGTTCTTAAATTTGGTATTAGAGCTAGGGATTATTCATAATTTAGATATTACGATTAAGAATATTTACTAATATCCCTTGGGATATATCTAGGGATATTTCTTAGGATAATTACAAGGATAATCAAATTTATAGAAAAATTACATGGAATTCATTTGAAGGATAGAGACACTGGTTTCAAATAAATCACATCAATGTATGGATTCTTTATGTTTATGTAGATCTGGCATAGTTGTACCTATCAGTAACAACTCTAAAATGAGAACATTGGGAATTGACTCGATCGTCACTTAATGCACACCAAGAATCATTATTTCACTCAAAGTTAGACACTCCAATGGGGTATGATTTTGGATTTCACAATCTCTTTACAAACCATCATGAAATATTTGAATGCGTGATGACCATGAATGGTCAAGGTACATCCTAAATTGTGAAATATTTTAAACAAGTTATCATGATTTTGAAATCCTATAATTGAGTTTTTATAATAATTTCGTTTCCCCTATGACTATTATTTCTCACACTTTACATTTTGAATTTAGTAAAAGGGTGGAAACCAATAGAATCTTGTGAAAAATTAATTTAATGGTTATTGAAACCACTATCCTCATGAGAAACCAAATGACATAAAATATGGGGAGTGTTATTTTGTGAATATTCTCAATTAACTCTCTTATATTATAAGTGGTAACATGGATTATATAAAACATCTAAATTTACCAAAGAGTAACATGTCATTGAATATTTTATGAAAAAGATCACATCATCCTTAAATAGACATTATGATCCATAATTTTTTGGTCAATGGATCACTATGATAGAAATGATACGTTCCTTTATTCAGCGCCTAGGACAAGAAAAGGTTATCCTAACCATTTATTGTTTGGAAGAAAAAGTATATCAAAGGGGAAATATTATTAAAAATATGAAGTGATAGGATGAAATTTAATCCAGTGAGAGGTATTAGTTTAAATGAATATTTTTCAATAAGTAATTTACTCATATTCTACAAAAACAATAGAGAAGGAATTATTTGAACCTAAGATGAAGGATTGTGAATCCATTGGTACCTATAATGTAAATTTTACAAGAAATGAAAGGAATGATTCAGGTTTAATAATTAGTCCTGAAATAAAATTTTATCAATTATTTATTGGTCTAAAACAATGTATTTGAAACTGATTATCCATAAGGGATATTGGAATCTATGATGAAATAATCTAATGTGCACTGAATCAAGATATGGAGGCTAGAAATCCTCATGTTTCTAGTGATAATAGAAGGTAAAAGAGTTTTATTGAAAATAAAATTTTATTTAAAATTATCATAAGAAAAAATATTCAACCTCATACTTGGAAATAGTGTGGGAAGGAGAACTCAAGTTAATTTTTGAGAGGAACATGGAAATGTTTCAAATGTGGGAAGCATGAACATCGATCAAAAAGATGTTGAAGTGATGTGAAGAGTCTTGACAATTAAATTAATAGAGATAGTGATAAAAACACACACCGCAAACAATTTAGTTATATATATGTAATGGGTTTTGAATTATGTGAATCAATTCCCAAATCCACGGGAAAATAAGGATAATGGGACACAAAAACTTCTATTGAAAATTTATAAAATTAATGTTTATGTAATCAGAATAGTTGAAGTGTATCATGATAATTAAGTCCCATAAATCTTTCACTCTAGTTTTTGGAATTTAATATAGTATTTTCTTTGAGTTATTCCAAATAATACATTCTTTTTCATCCTTTAATGAAATTTGAGGTGATTCTGGATAGTCATTATTTATCTCTATATAGATTCTCGAATAATGAAGTCACATTTAACATTAAAACTCAAGAAATGATCATTCTTCAGTGAAAGGATGAACCTAATATTTTAATTTAAATTTTCTCTCTCTAATATTGAATCTTATTTTTGGAATGAAAATAGAATTTTCATGTTGAAGCACATGAGATTTTATTTTGAGAAATTTATAATGGTATTTATATTTTGGCATGATATATTATGTGACATTAAAATTATTTCTAAATAAGTACTATGATGATAATGGTGGGATGTGAGATCAATTAAATCCAATAATTATTGATAGATGTTGGTTATAAATATTTTATAAGTTTCCCAAAGTGAAATATTTATGTAATAGGTTAAGATGAACTTTTCATGTCATTTTTTATTTTTCAAACATAATTATTTGTTTTTATCCATATTGGATAACATTAAATAGCCTTTTTGGTTTTAGAAAATGTCTAGTTGATTTATGAATAACATTATATATTTTTTTGGACCTTAAAATTCATTAAAAGATAATTTTAGTGCTTTAGGAATATAAAATTTCTTCTTGGATATTAATTTCTCATAGTGAGTGATGAAGGGAAAATTGATCGAGGAATGTAAAAAGGATGTTATTTATATTATGAAATTGAATTAAAAATTTTAAGCATATTTTTTTATATAAAATTATGAAAATTTAGGAAAATGACACTAAAACAAAAGTTTTTTCAAATTACCATTTTTTCAATGAATTGATGGTATTTTACTCATCTCTTTGGTTAAGAGTTTTTTTGTTAACTTTCTCATGATTATTCAATTTATTATGATAAATGTTGTACATCTATTAATTTTCATATATATAAAAAATTAAAATACCCATTAATGTTTGACTATTTATAAATCACTTAATCTTTTATTCTAGAAAAAAATTATATTTTTATTTCCAACTATTTAGAAGGATACTTTATTAACACATTTTTATGATGTGTGTCTTCCAAAAAAGTGATTTTCAAATGTTGAAGCGTTGATTCTAGAGTAAAATTTACAATTTTTATGGTGAAATTTATCTAAGGTTATAGAATGCAACACCCCGGATATTTTTTATTTTTTACATTAATTTAATTTAGTAAATATTTTTTATTACACGGAACATTGTGTTTAAGAGAACCGTAATATAATATTAATATTATTATTTAAACATGACCATTATAAGATAACCATTAAAAATAGATATATGAATATAAATAACTGTCACAACCATGACATATATTAAATGTATTTTTCATTAATTTTTATTCTCTCTTTGTTTTGGAGTATTTCCATTCATTTTAGTGGAAATGGTGTGTTTTCCAAATTTGGGCCAACCTTGGAGCCCATTCTCAGATTTAAAAATAAATTTCATTTCTATTATAACTTCTTCATATTTCAACTTGTTAAACCCATTCAACTTTAAAATTGTAATACCTTGGTATATTGAAACCACCATATCAATTTGGACCCCATAAAAATTCATAATAATTATGGATTTGGGTTTTTTATTATGGTTTCAGGCCAGCCTATTAGCCCATTTACTGCTTTAAATTATAAGTTTTTAATTTTTTATATCTCACTCATTTATTCCTTTTTTCAATTATTCTACCTCCCACCCAAAGAGAAAAACCTAAGACTCACTATCATTATCTATTGCGCCGAATTGGAGCTCATTTGGTTCGTAGATTAGGGTGAAAATTATCAAGGTTTCTCTAATCATTCATATTTGAGAAGGTAATTATATTCTTTCATAAACCATTCAATTTTCACTATTTATCCCCAATTTTAGTCCCCAAATAACCTAATAAGCGTCATTAGATCCTACCTATCATTTTTGGTTACTTGGATATTAAACCTTTAGTGGATTTGGGGTGATTTCTTCAAGATTGTTTGTGGTAAGTGATTCCTTGTTGGTTTCTTCCTTTTTATTTAGGGTTTCCCACCTCATTCATGAAGTTATTAAATGTACATATGTAAGAGTTCAATCCTAGGGTTTGATATGTCGTATTTTTGGTCCAATCTTGTTGGTTAGGGATGGTTTTTACCCCCTTGTGGTGCGTCAGAGGTGTGGTTGATGCTTGACACCATGTTTTGGGGGTTTTGACACGAAAAGGTAGGTAATTCCATGTGTATCCATTTTATGATGAGTGATATTTCTAATGTTACTAATTTTTCACATTACTAATATGTTTTTTTTTGGGTTGAAAACTTTTTATGATTGATTTGGTTAAGTTTTTAATTTTTAGTGGCATTTTATCTTGAAATTGGGGGTTTTTCATGTGTAACTCTTTGGGTATTAATTGGGTGTATGTTATAACATAAGATATTGGTTTACTAAATATTTTTTGGGATTCCAATTCAGTATTGGTAGTGTCTTGGTGTGACATTGGGTTTTAAAGTGGGCTTTTGAATGAGTTTTATGTGTAAAACCATGTTATGACTCTTGAAATTGTTTTATAAAAATGTGTGTGTTTTCATGTTCATATTTTGTGGTATTATTTGAGGTGATTTTATAATACTTTAGAGTGGTTTATTAAATATTTATAGGGATTTAAATTCAGTTTTTCATTGGTATTAGTGCAATTTTTTCCTTAAAATATGGTTTTGAAATGGGTTTTGTGTCCAATGCTGCGGTATAGACCATAGAATTGTTTTATAAAAGATTTGAATAGTTTAATGATTTATGTAAAATGTGAAACCATATTAACAAACTATTTTGGATTGTGTATATTTTGAAATAGTTCATTTAAAATGTGAAAGGTTCTATCATGTGATGTGTATCCTCTTGGAAATGTTTTATAAAAATGTTTAATGAAATTACTAAAATGTGAATGTGATCTGAACGTGATGTGGGATGTTTTGTATGAGTGTGATGTGAAAAAAATATTCTGTTTATGAAAAGGGTATTATATAACATGTGATTGGTATGTTATGTGATGTTTATAATTTTTGGAATGATTTTATAAAATTGTTGAAGGATGTGTTGAATTGTGAAAGATATGAAAAATGTCTTGTGGGCTATTTTGGTGCGAGTTGGATTTCAAAATAAATTTGAATGAAAAGGGGGATGATGTGATTTTGTGATGTACATGTGGTATGTTTGGTTGATGTGTGATGTGGAAGTGGTATTTTCATATGCAAATTATATTTCATGGCTTGTTGAACTTTTTTGAGAACCAGAGCGAAACCCAGGTATCTAGGTGGGTGGATGTGTACTAGTATGCTAGTGATCATGTGGGGTTTGGCCTCAGTTTCATGTAGCAAGATTGATGTTTAAAATAGTTACTAAACTATGATGATGATGATGATTGGGGACCACTAGGTTATGGGTATGGTCCCTTTTATTGGCTCATGCACGAGAACGGATATTGTGATGGTTACTCTCACCGAGATACGAGGTACCTAGGACCCACTTCGAGCTAGTGCATAGGGGTTATTTCCTATTTCCCGTGCTAATTAGATGATTTACTCTTACCATAGACATACAATAGGTTTGACTAGAAATTTCAGTACCAATTAAATTTTATTTAAAAGTGTTTATTCTTTAATATATCCCACTTGAAAACTATTTTAATTTTCTAAGTTGCATCTTTTAGAAATTATAACGAGCATTTCATGTTTTTGAAAACTTTAAATATTTTCATCTTTGAATGTTTATCACATGTAATCTCTTTGTGGTGGTATCCTACTGGGATTTGGCTCACACACTACTTACACCTTTGGGTGTAAGTAGACTTGTTGATTTTTTTGCAGGTTTGGGTACAACTTTTGTGCCTATAGTTAGGGTTTTAGCGGTCCAACATGATTGTGTGTTATGGAGATGGCTTGAGGTCAGTGCCACTTTCCATATAGAGGTTATTGAGCTGTAATTTACAGTTTTTTACATTTGTAATGGTCTTTGAGCATTGTTTTATGTCATGTAATTAAATTCTGATATTTTATAAAAGATGATTTTTTTTTGAAAAAACCAGAATCATTTTATTAGATTTGTTTTCAGTTTACATTTATAAACTCGGTTAAATCATTCTCAATTTTCAGTTTTTGGTACTCGGGCACTTCTTCCACCCTCTAGGGATTGGGACTGCCCTTCGGGTCATTCCATAGGCTTGGTTTGGTGTTGGTTATGATGGAAACCAGATCTGGTTTGTGACTATAACAAAATTATAAAAATTACATATAATGGTTTTATATATATAAAATATATTGATAATCAAGAACATAATTTTTAGTAAAGTCTTTATATTCTTCCATATATAAGTTTCTAAAAAAACTATTTTTCTGCATTTTGTGGTCAAATAATTAAATTAAAATCTACCAATTTTAGAAATTATATTCTAAGGAATTAACTACATTTTTTAATCATAATGTCAAAATTACATTTGTGTTGCTTTACATTATTTTTATAAAAAATTAATTATTTCAATGAATAGTGAGAATTACTAATTTTTATTAAAAATTGCCTCTCCGTTTAATGAATTCATATTCCCCATTTTATTTGAATATGATTATAAATCTAAAATTAGTTAAATAATATTATTATTAATATAATTTAGTTATATTTATCAGATTTTATGTTTAGTTTTGATAAAAAAACTTTTTCACTTATGAAAACATTATCTTTGGGAAACTAGTTTTCCAGTACGTCTACAAGTTTTATTTCCAATTAAACTCTTAAATATAAGTGAATTGAATTTTAAAAAATGGATTGATTTTTTTTAATTACATTAAATTAAATTATTTAAAAATTTCCACTTAACTTTTTTTTCTTGGAAAATAGTATAGTTGGTAAAAAACAAATTATCATAGTTATTGTTGAAGTGGGTTTACTTAGGGTTAAACAAAAAAGAGAAGGATATGTTTTCCAATAATTTTTTTAATCATATTTTTTGGACTGATATAATATTTTTATAATATAAAATTCTAATCTATGGTCATTTGGGATATTTTTTCAGGGTAATACCTTTTTCATTTTCAATTTTTTTGGAAAATTTCAAAGTATTTTCAATGTTGGCCCCCTTCCAGACATACAGAAAGATATCCTCTCTACTCTCCTCCTCACACAAACATACTTTTTTTTTCATTAAATACCTACCTAAATACATTCTACAAATTCATAAATACATTATATAGGCCTTATTTTTTTATTATGGAACCCTCATAAGAAGGATTTAGGTATAAACCTAAAGAGACTCTCTGAAGAAGAGGTATAACTATTAACCATGCATCCCTCCACCTCAATCAAATATTGTTCCACAATTATAATAAAATTAAAATTTTTTCTTAGATATAATTAAATTTTATTAACTTAATTTAATAACCTATATTCATCTCATCTTTCATGAAATGGGAAATGAAATTACCGATCGTATTTATAAAAAACTAATTTATAACAATCTGATGTAATTTGTTTTCCATCGCCACATATCACGACTATATAGAGGGATGGATTATCAATAATAAATGATATTTATTAAATAATTATACTTATATTATTTAATGTCACATCTATCTTTTATTCTACCAATCAGTTGGAAAATGATAACATCATTCATGTGTACAAGTGGACTACCGCCTCCACAAAGTGATATAAAACTTTTTTCATTTTAATTTTAGATGGATGGTAATGTGGGAATATTTAATGAATATATATGATATATATTATATATAATTTTCCCTAAAAATGTGACATATTATTTACCTTTATTTTATTCTATCTATTAAGAAAATTGAAGTGGCACTCATCCGTATGAACGACCAACTGTCTCAATGAATGACATAATTCATTTTCTATCTATAAAATTTATGTATTAATATAAATTAGTATATAATTATTTTATACTTATATAATGATTAAAAATATTCATATTATGTAACCATTATTTATGTAAAAGGACCAAAAATACCAATCCAGAATATACAAGAAAAACGTGGTAGTTATTACCCAAAATGTGATTTTAACAAGGAATTGTTAATAAATGGGTAATAAAAGGAAATATATTAATAATATTAGTTATTATATATATATATATATTTACTTAATAGACTTATAATAAACCTCTATTTATTATATAGGGGGTTATACCATTTACGAATAAAATCAAGACTAAAGGTAAGTGATTTTTACTCTCTATTTATTTCTATGGGACATATGCCATATTCACAAGTTTTTTCTTTTATGTGGGGTATATATTGGATATGAATGAATTTTATTATTCTTATTTTTAATATTATTTATATTTATATATATATCCAAATTTATTTCATTAATTGGGGTTTATGATTCTATTATTTCCAAAGATGTAATGGTTTTTTTTACTATCATATTGATTATCGGGGTAGTTTACGATTTAGTTTCTAATGATGAAGTATTATGATACATCTATCAAGAAACTCAAAAACAATCATTTTAATCTATATATTTATATAGAATGGATTATTTAATTTTATTCCCTCTCTTTGATTACTTAATATATAGAAACAATTCTTTGAAAGAGAATTGAATTTATTTATATCTTCGGACAAAAATAATTTTCTTTCAAAATATCTATTTTATAAGAAAAGAAATAATGTTTTTATTTTAAATTTTAAATTTATTTCTACCCATTATTGGATTCTTAAAAAAAATTTAAAATAAATCTTTCTATCATTTTCCGAACAAAGTAGTATTTTAATTTTCATACAAAAATGTGAAATAAATATTTTTTAACATATAGATCATGAATGTTTTTCTTCTCCATCATGATAACTAATTTTTTTAAATACTCCCTTATATGTGAAAAAAATTCAGAGAAATTTTTTTATTTAATTTTTTGTATGTTTTTAGATTTAAAATAAATCATTTCAAATTAAAAATTTTACTTTCCTAAGGAAATGTTCCAAGTGATATTTTAAAATAAATTTATATCTAAGATGAAATAATTTTATGTTACTTACTATTTACATGGTACATAATCCAATGACACCATACTTATTATTTCAATCGCTGTTTTTTGTTTTTCATGACAACATTTTTATGAAACACAATTTTTTTTCATGGGTTATGCTATGATGAATTGTTTATAAAACACATTTCTTTTATTCGGTTTTTATATGATGAATGTTTTAGGATCTTGTGGTAGACATAAGTATGATTTTCATTATGTTATGGGTAATAATTATATATCTACACATTTAACTAGTAAAATATGGATAACACATGAGTAAGTATTTTATGCCTAAATTTTATTTCACGTTCAGAATGTTATGAGTGGAAATGGTTTCATGTACAAATGTTATATGTGGACCTAGTTTCCTATCCATTATGTTATTTTTGGAAAATTTTCCCTTTCCATAAAGTTATTTTTTGACATAGTTTCATGGCTATAAGGTTATGGGTGGACCTGATTTCATGTACAAAATGTTATGTGTGGACTTGGTTTCATGTCCATTAGTTTATCTAAGGTCCTAAATTCGTGTCCATAACTTAATGTGTAATCTTGTTTATATTTATACATGTTCACAATGTTGTAATATTATTTTTTGACACCTTACTATTTCAAAGTTTTGGTATCATGGATTATTTTCTTTTACTCCTTTATGATCCATGGATTATAAACTACCATGATTTATACCAATACTCATGATTATGATCTTTCATAGAATGGGTATGAAAATAGTAAGTTATGTTCACGATCTCATAACTGTATACTTTTATTATGATTTCATATTGTCATAGATTTATACCTACCATTTTACCAATACATAAAATCTAAGATCACCCATTCTTATGATTTCATTACATAGGTTATGAAGGAGGGTCTTAATTAGGGTATGACTATGAAGTGTACCAAATAAGGAGATATTTGAGGGATAAATTGAAAATCGTTCATGAAATAAAAATATTGTGTATGTAGTCTCCATGTACACTAAAAACATACAATTCATGGAAATTTATTTGTGAATAGTATTGAATATTCATCTAAAAAGATGTAATATCTTTATATCAAATAACATGGGACATTATAACTTTTTTGGGTGTTGCCTAGGAAAAAACTAACTTGATATTTGATAGGTATATGTCCACACTCTACTGTGAAACCACATTCCCTAGGAAATTAACCTCTCACATCCAAAATATACACATAGAAAATTTTCCATAGTGATGGTGGTGTAAAATGATATAAAATAAATATCTAAGGTTCTCATCATGCTTCTCTACTAAAATTGAGTGTATCAAGATATCATCAATTAACATATTGATGATCTGTCCAGGAAATTCATGGATTATGGAGTCCATGAGCACTATGAAAATAGATTTCATATTCGTGAAAAATAATGACATTACAATGAACTCATGGTGACCTTTACTACATCTAAAGGAAGTATTTGGGATATCTCCATCATTCACCCTCATCTGGTGATATTCAGACTTCATGTCATCCTTCAAAACCAAACTAACTCCCATTAGCTAGTTAAACATATCATCGGTCATTAGAAGGGGTAATAGTTCCTGATCATTACATGATTCAACCTATGGTATTACATACATAACCTAGTATTAAAAGTTTTCTTCTTGGTAAACAACATAAAGAACCCCAAAGATACACACTTAGCTAGATGAAACCTCACTACATCAGGCCATACTCTTATAACCTCAACATAAGTAGATACATAAGTCCCATTCATATGTATCCATCAAAATCAAAGAAACACATGACTAAAACTCTCTCCCACAATCTACATCACACTGGGGGGAGTTCATAAACTTATCTATGAAATCATTTTGAAACTCTTATAAAACCATGGGAACGTCCTTAAACAGAGCTTCTATTCACATATGTTTCAACTAGGATAAAATAGTATCTACATTCCTACCACCTATTTGATAACAATTCTCACTAAAAATAATTACTATCAATCCATATGAATTAGAAAAAGAAACATTCCTCTTATGTAATTCTATATTTCAAGTTTATAATATAACCAATCCTTTCCAGGTATAAAATATTACGGATTTATTTGTAGCAAGAATAAATATCTCACTAACTCGTGCCTCCCCATCACCAAAATACATCCTAGGAACACATTGAACATGAAATCATATCCTCCAAAAATTGTAATTAAAACAAATGACCCTACAATCATATCCACATACACCCCAAGGCATGGAAAAATTTAGGAGATGGGAGTGTGATACTCCTAAATAAAACAAGGAAAAAATAACATGATAATATAATCTAATTTCAAAAATAATCCAGCTATACTAGATACTATGGCTCTAACTCATGCATCTAACGACTCCCCACTCATCTACATCTCATATTTTGGCCTCCATTACTAGACTCTATCATAAGTCCCTATATTTGGGGACCCTTGTGAAGTTTTATCCTACCAAAAATAACTTCCCTATAGCAACTATTCTTCTCAAACATGGATAATGCATTATTTTTTATGAATAATAATTATATTAGACAAAAATATTCTTAAGGATTATAATGGTATAGTTCCTTTGGATTCATGGAACCATAATATTTTAATCTAAATAAAGTTACTCCATGTTTCTAAAAAATATCATTCCATTTAGAAATATTTATAGACATGCCTTGCATAAAATGTTTCTCCATTACCTTAGGAGAGGAAAGATAAGAAAGGGTGAACCTATATGACCAGTAAGGGTAAAAAAGAGATACTACTCTCCAATCATACGAAATAATAAGATAATATTAATAGAATTTAATAATTAAAATAACATAAAATGTTCACACCCAACCTTTCATAAATAAAAAACATGAGCCATGACATAAACATTAAAAGTTTAAAATGCATGAATCACAAGGTAATCAAGAACATGATCCTTGAAAAAAATCATTATCCTAAAGAATATATTTTTTCATACAAATAATTATAGAATATATTATACCAAGGATACCCACCAATATATTCATAATATTTTAGGCTTGGGATGACCACCCATGTACCTACTTTGGACTCAAGTTGACCACTCATGTACCCCCGTTACTTGCTTTGGATGACCACACATATACCCTCCTTTAAAGGATTAGGTTTACTACTAATTTCCCATCTAAGATCTTATAGAATTTACCTTTACCCAATGCATTAGAGGTTGATATATGTTACCCATGTTACATAATAAAACCATACATATGTGTGTCACTGGATCATAAATAGTCACCACATCATAACCCTTGAAATGAAATAGATGTCATAAAACTTTATTCATTTCCTAAGCTATGAAAAATAATCCAATTCCATTATCAGTTCAACATATCATAACCCATCAAAAGAATTGAGTTTATAATAATTTTATCATTTTATATCCCGTGGAAGAGAAATTGGTTTCACAGACAACTTTTTATCACAAACCTAAACCATTCAGAAAATAATATGAATGGTATGCATGAATAATATCTTAAATAATTAATATTTAACACTAATGGATGAAACCAAAGAAATAAAATAATTTTAAAATTACCTTTTAAAAACATTTATTTAGGAAAATTTCATTTCATCCTTAAAAAAACTTTTTAAAACACGAAAACATTTAAAAACATTTTTCTTTAAAAATACATTGGAATATTTGTAATGGAAGATTTGAAAATAATTTAAAAAATTTTAAGTCAAAAAACATTTTAAAAATAATTTTAATTTGAAATTATCTTTAATGATAATTTAAAATCATTTGAGAAATTATTTTTTGGAAACATTTTTTGAATGAACATATATTTATGACCGAAGAGGGAAATAAAGTTTGATTTTATTAAAAAACAATTATTAATTAAAAAAAGTAACAAATAATTATTAAATGGTATTATTACTTGAATAAATAATTAATAACTATAGGAGAATAAATTTCATGGGGATTAATGAGAGGTATATGATTAGATTTCAATATTTGATACTTGATCATAAAGAATCTCGATAAATGATGATATTGTAACATAAAATCATTACCAATTTGGAAACCTTGAATCATAATCCCGATGAAGAAATATAATAAACATGAACATAAAATATCATGTATATTGATAAAGTCATGATATTAAATTTCCAAGAATCTTAATATAAACCACATGAAAGAATATAGGTGTATATCACAACATACATCTCAAAGAAGGAAACTAAGACGCAAATCCATTTCCAATTTGGTAAATTTTGAACCATAAACCCCATGAAAGAGAGATCCTAAAAATTATATGTAAATAAAAAAATAATTTAGGAGAATAATAATTACATAAACTTATAGGAGTTATATATACCACAAAGAATAAAGTGGTGGTGAATATAGCATGCGTCTCACAAAAGTTAAAAAGTAATATGGAAATACATTACTACTTGATTTACTTTTAAATAATAATCCCCATAAAATAATAACATAAATGGAATGATTATTTATCATGAAACGATTTAGATTCATGATTTATCATGTAATTGGTATGTATATACACCACATAAATGAAACTTTTTGTGAATATGGAATATGTCTCTCTGACATAAAAGCAACACTAGAAATATCTTTACCTTAAGTCCTTCTTTTATTTGTATTCATCCAAACCTCATGTATAATAATAATATGTTAATGATAAAACTATTATAGTAAATAATTATATATATCAGATAATATATTATTTTCTTATGAATATATATTACCCATTCATTAACAATTCAATGTTAAAGTTTTGTTTCAAGTAATATCTTCTTTGTTTTTCCTATATATTTTGACCTATTATTCTTAGTACTCTAACATAGATCATGATTTAATTATTTAAATAATTTTAAAAAATATATAAATATCATATATATTAATAATATATTTTTTTATTTAATTTAAAAAATTATTTATAGAAAATCAAATGCACCATTCATAGAGATGGTAGGTCGTACGCACGCATGAACGCTGTTTTTTCAGGTTCTTATCAGTTTGAAAGAAATAAAATAGAATGATATATATATATTATAATTTTAGTATAAATTTTTACTTAATTTTTATCATATATATTTATAAACTCATCTGTAATACATTGAATGTAAATCTTGAACAAATCGCATCACTTCATGATGCAGTAGTATATAGTACACACAAGCAACATTATCGTATTCCCATAAAATGGAAAGCAAGAAGTTGTGTTAGATATAATAGTTATAGAAGCATAAAAATATCATAAATAACATGAATATAATATTATATATATATATAGTATTTATATCATTATTCCCAACCTTGAAATGTGGTGATGGTAAAATGGGTGACATCGGTTCTTGAGGCGGTAGTTCGCCGTGCACATGAACGTTGATTTTGTAACCCGTTTGATGGAAGTTTGTTTGGTTGTAGGTGATAACCATAAAATCAAAATATTTCAATATTTTTAAGATAATATGTTTATTATATATTCATTTTTTAAAAATAATTCAAGTGGGTGGAGGAAGAAATAAAATAGAGATGCTCGTTGAGGAACATTACCTCTTCTTTGGTTATTCTCCTTGGGTTTTTACAAAATCCTTACTAGGTTTAATTTATGCATAGACTAAGGATTATATGATTATGAGGGGATGTGGGGGGGGGGGGGTTAGTTATTATGAAACTTATTGTTCAACCCAAATATATTTATAGGTTTTAATATTTGGGTAGAGTGAGTTCTTTTTTATAGTTTAGGAAGAGTGGCATTGTTGTAAATACTCAGAAGTATTCAATATTGCGTATGGAATATTCTATAAAGTGGATCAAAAATTGATAATTAAATGTGGTATGGTATGATATGGTTGAGACATACATCAATCATACAATTTATTTTTTTTAAACATTTCCTTCCTCAAATTATTACTATTATTAATTTTACTATTTTGGTTCTTTTCACTTGGTAACTAGGAGTCTAACCAAAGTAATTTCTCCATTATAGATAATTTAAAGAGATAATTATTATATAAGTTAGTCCCAATAATTATAAATATGATTTCTAATTTATAACTGGAAGTCATTTGTGTGATGGAAATTAATTTTCACATAAGCACTTGCAATGTGTAAAAATAATGCTTTAAGCGTAGCTGCACTAATTGAGTTTTTAATTTCTAGTGGTCAACATTTTCTTTATAAAAGCTAACTTATTTCAAAAATGGAGTATATTTCAAATTTATTTGAAATTAAAAATAATTTTTTAGAATATAGGATTTTAATAATTTTAAATCATTTAATACAATATCATTTATTTTTAAATAACAATAATGTATATTTTGACATTATTTACTTAATCTGGTTATTAAAAATAGCAGGAAAATTATGGAATTATTATATATTAAGTTCATATATTAAAAAAATGGTAATTTATCTAAAAAAATAATTTAATAAAATAATTAATTCAATTTAATTAACTCTCAATATTTTTAGTATAATTTATTTAAGATAAATATTAACTCAAAAATTAATTTGTTGGAGTTTAAAAAGAATTTTAAGTATCTAATTCAACTCTAAAAATTAAATTCATATTATTATAATAAAAATGGTTATATATATTTCATAATAATATATATCACAGAACATATTTTGTTTTTATCATTATCCCAATGCATTATATATAATAAAAGTAAGAAAAGTATCTTTTTTGACTTTTTCATTACTTACCTTATTATATGGAACATATTCAAAGAAATGTGGAAAAGGATTTAAATATTTCAAATATTTTGTTTTATATATTCTAAATGAATTGATTCATTAAAATTAAGATAATATTTTAGGTGATTTTCACTATTTTCATTCATGTTTAACCTCCCACTAAACCGATTTTTACTTTAATAGTGCTAATTAATTGTTACTGTTTCACTATTCATTTGGTCAAAAATTAAGCTAACCTTATTACACATTATAAATTATTATTATTAAAATTATTGAATAATTTTTTACAAATTCATTTCATATAAGTGGAAAAAATTAATTTAAAATTTATCCCTCAGACATGACAAGAAAGTAGAGTTTTTATAGTTAAAATGGTCAAATGATTATAAAGTTTTTATATAAAATTTTAAGATTATATTTATATAAATTAACTAAATTATACTAATTTATATAAAATTGAACTATGTTATATTAAAAAATATTTAAAAAATATTTTGATATTATAAATTATTTAAACGGAAATGTATTTTTCATTTAACATTTAGTATTTTCACTATTCATTAAATAATGAAAATTTTTAGACATATCCAAAAAATTAACCCAAATCTAATTTTGAAATTATGATTTCCAAAGTGATTTTGTTTAAATTTAGTTTCTAAATTTTTTAAAAATTATTTTTTATTGTTTACAAAATGAAAAAATAACATTTCTTTGAAAAAATATTATTTTCAAAAAATATAAAGACTTTACTAAAAATTAAGTAAATTTTTATCAAAATGTTTTTTTTATGTAAAAAAATTTAATTTTATATTTAAAAGTTATTCATTACTATTCATATCTCTATGTTTTACATCTAGGTTATAATGGTCATGTTTAAATAACTATATTATTAAAATATCATTATTTTATTAAATCTCAGGTTTGCATGTAACACAGTCTAGGCCAGTATTGTGTGTAGCACAAGCATTACTTGGTGTTGAATACAACTGAGGATTAACTTGGTATTGAGGGTAACGAAAAAAAAACATAGTGTTTCATGAAATTTTAAATATAAAAAATATTAAATTAATATGAAAAAATTCACAAAAACATGGGGCGTTACATTCTACCCCCTGAAATGAATTTTTCACTCAAAATTCATCTCAGTCATCAACATTTTAACAGTTGAAAATTCAATTATAGAAACCCACATCATTCTAACTAATAATAAAACTTCCCATATAAATGAAATTTTATAAACATAATAGTTAACAAAAGTAACTCAAAAGGATATTTTCATATAGGAGAACATAGGTGGGAAGTGAAAACATGGACATAGAAGAGAAACCTAATTCCCAAATACTGATGGAGAGTGATAGAGACCATTGATCACAATAAATTGTGTTATCTAGAGATGGTTAATGAACACAAATCCATAATCCAAAAAGTAATGATAAAGGTCATTGATATCATAAAAGATGATGATAATAGGAAAACATTTTATTTCAGGATACTTTTCCTAAAGTTGATGAATTTTTATATACATAATTGATTTCATTCTATTTTATATTAATAATATCACCCTTTTTGGGACTTAATCAATTTCCACCTCTTCTCTTACCATAATAATCGAATTTTAATTTTTTATTCCTAAATCACTAATCATATCATAAGATCCATAAATAGATTGATAATTCATTATGTTTCTCTTTAGTTATCATAAATAAAATGATTATCTCATTTTATCCTATATGTATAAGTATTCATCAGATGAATTAATCTCTAAAACCTCATCCAAATTTCAAAATGAACTATTTGGAAAATGGTTAACTTTATAAACCTTACTAAATATTAAATAAAAACATTAGAAATATGGTTATTAAATTTCAAAAAAATAAATATAAAATAAATCACCTATTTATCATAAAGTAGATATTTATTTTCACACACTCAATGTGTGAATACCTTCATCATGTATACTCTTAAAACATGGAAATAAACTAAATTACCATAGAACCTTATTGGAAACAAAAATTCTTCCTCATTCATTGGATAGAATGAAAAATTATTGATTATATTTCATATATCAAATAATTTTGTAAACTCCATCAATTATGACCAAAAATTCTTTTTCAACAAATAATTTATCAGTTATGAGGTCATAAACACTACCTAATTTACATTATCCTAATAAATCAACTCTTATCCAAACTAAACACCATTTTAGAGCATCTATAAAATATTAATTGGTACCTTACCATGATAATTAATCAATATATATTTTAAAATTAATAATTATTGAACTAAATACATAAATACTTCAATACTTACACTTCAATAATTAGCATAAAAGAGGTCCTTACTTGTTCTAGAATTAAATTATTGGGTTAAGGCATTTATTTTTGTATTGAACATGTTCTCCATAAGTAATACATTGAAATCCTCAATAATTTTTCACTCTATGAATCATTTTTTCCAATAAGATAACATTATCCCATCTAGTTGAGATATGTCTTTATTTTTTTATTCTTGACTTCATGAGATATAGAAATATGAGTCTTCTTTTCTCTATATACATTACCACATGATTATTTATAAAATTCAATCATCCTCTTATTCTATATGTCAATAATCCCACTAATGTTCACATAGTTAATTATATATCGTGATAGATGATCAAGAATAATAACAATATATTTTTCTCCAGTCATCATCTGTTTTTTTGCTCATAGTTACTAAATTTTCTATTAGATTCAAGGTTAAAATTATTTTTCTAGTTTTATCTACATCCTAAAACCAAAAACATACTGAGAAAAACACTAATCATAGTGGAAAACCCCGGAATCATGAAAAATAGTGTGTACGATGTCTAAATCATAACACCTAATTTATAATCAATCAAACCATAGGTTTACTATAGTTAATTAGTATTCAATATCTATTAATATCCTTTATGATGAGTTATAAAGAGTTTTTAAATTTCCATAACATATCCCCAATGAGTGTCACACTAGTTGTGAACAAGGCCCACTATCATGCACTGGTTCCCGATTGAGTCTTATGCAATATAATGCTTTCAGTTTTTTACCCCTATGTTCATATGTTCTATATCCACATCCACTTTAGTATCTATATTGGGTTGTAAGTTCTTAGAAACCACTCTCTCAATCATTTTACAAAAATTCCAAGACATTTTCCTAAATATTCACTCATCCTTAGACTTATGCTTAGATACATCTCTAGGCCTATCCTCAGAAATATCCATATGGATTTCACAGATGTTTTGTTGTCTTAGTTTCCAAATTTTAACTAAACCATTCCTTTGATAACAATAATAGAGACCAAGTATTATCATACATGGATATTGCATCATTTTGTATTATTATTCATTATAATACAAAAATATAGGCTTGAGGGATGTAATACTTTAGTTCATTTGGAAACATGGAAACATAATCATCTAATCTGATGAATAATAATCAATTTTTACTATAAATATCAACTCATTTATTATACTTCATATACATGTCCTACATAAAACCTTTCTTCATATCCTAAGGAAAAGAAACATAAGAAAGGGTGATCTAAAATTCTCTATAAGGGTAAGCGTAAGAGATATCAATATATGATCATATAAAAGCATAAGAAGATTATAAGGGTATGTGATAGTGGAAAAACCTAAAATGTTCATACAAAACATTTCATAGATCATATAAACGAGTCATGTCATAAATATTGGTAGTTCATTAGGCAAGAATCCTCGGGTAATCAAGTGCATGATCCATGAGAAAATAACAGTGTCATAAAACATAGATTTATGTCATACACATATGAGTAGAAAATATTATGTCAAGTCTACCCACCAATAATTTTATAGCATGTTAGGATTTGGATGGAAACCCATCTACCCATTTCGGGATTGGTTTTACTACCCATGTATCCTAATTTACGGTCTTGGGATTACCACCTGTGTACCATACTTTATTAGTTTGGGATGACTACCCATGTACCCTATGAGTTTATAGATCATTCATCTTTACCCAATCAATTAGATAGAGATATAAATCCCACCTATTACATAATATAATCCTACATATGTGTTCCATAAGATCAATAAAATTCATCATATCAAAACCCTTAAAATGAAATGGGTATCATATAAATTTAATCATTTACTAACCTATAAGAAACGAGGAATGTTTCAGAATAATTTAAGCCTAAAATAACCTATGAAAATAATTAGGTTCCATAGGAATTTTATGTTGGTGTAAACTACGGAATAGAAAATAATTTTATAAGAAAATTATCATCACAAACACAAACCATTCAAAGAAGTAATAATAATGGTATCCTTTGATCATATCCCTAATAATTAATATGTAAAAATTGTCGACGAAATCATAGATGAAAAATAATTTTTAAAGGATCATTAGAAAAAATTTCTTGATGAAAATATCATTTCCTCTATGAAAAACAATTTTTCCAACATAAAACATATTTAAAACCTATTTTATTGAAAATAACATTGAAAACATATAAAAGAATCATTAAAAATAACTTATTTTTTTTAAAAAATATATATATTTTTTAAATAATTTTCCTTAAAAATGATATGAAAATACAATTTAAAAACATTTTGGAAAATATATTTAGAAATAATAGTTTTAAAAGAACATATAATTATAACTGAAGAGAGAAATAAAGTCGGATTAAAAAGATATTTTATTAATTATCTTAATTAACAAAGAGTGGAATAATGTTAAAACTAAATAATATATCATGAATAAGTAGAGGAGAATAAAATTAATGATAATTATTTATGTCACGAACTGAATCTAGTCACCGCCAAAATCGGCACCAAATCCAACCTGTGACATCACCCGAAGGGCGTTCCCTATCCCCACGGGCTGGCACAAGTGCCCGAGTATCATTAATTTGGGTTTGGGAACGATTTACCCGAGTATGAAAGCATAAAAAATTAAAAACAATTCATAATATAAATCTGAAATTTTTGAGCCAAACAAGACTTAAGTAAAAACCAGAACTGAGTACATTGGTTTAAAGATAATACAAGTGGTCCAAATAAAAATAATTATAGCATCAAGACATCCCCAAGGACTCCACACGACTAGGGGTCATCGCCCCCAAGCTATCTCCACAACTCCGCACCAAGGATGGGAACTAACACCACGAACCGCCATCACCCTTAGCCTTTCCTTTACCTGAATCAAACATAACCAATCCTACTTACACCCAATGGGTGTAAGTAGGGTGTGAGCCTAATCCTAGTGGGATACCACCCAATGATTACAAAGAGTAAGAAATACAATGTGAAAAATCAAGCAGTTTTCAAACGCAAGGAAAAGTAGTGTTAAAATTTCAAGAAATGAAACCTCAAATTGAAAATAGTTTTCAATACTAAATTTCCAGAATATTAACAAATTAAAATATAAATTTTAGATACTGTAATTTACTTAAAAACACACCCTATGAAATGGGTAAATACTACAAATCCAATAAGCAACAACATTGGGAACACCCCTAGGCACTAGGTTGTCTTGGGCCCTATATACCTCGTACCTCGGTGTAAAGTAACCATAGAAAAATCCTTTCTCGTGCATGAGCCACTAGTAGGGAACATACCCATAACCTAGTGGTCCCCAATAATAATCCAAATAGTTTAGTTGGAGTTGTCCTTATCCAAATGCTAAGTGAAACAGGGACAAAACCCATCTGGTCCACTAGCCGTACTAGTACAAATCTGCCCCACCTAGGTACCCGAACTTCCCCTTTTGTGCTCAATCAAATTCAGCATGCAACATAAATAAATTTTCATATAAAATACCATTACTAGTCAAGAACAACCAATACAGTAGCTATCACATTTTATACCACTTAAAAATGCAACAAAGCACTTATATTTTTCATAAAACAATTCCTCAAAATCTCGTAGTGTTTTAGAAAAAAAACTCCTTATAAACCTCACTTGTATACAATTTTCACATTTTTTAGTTTCCAAAACATAAAGGGAATCCTACTATATTATAGTGAAAACACAAAATCATTTTTAGGGCAGCATCATATGGTTCAAGAAACGACATCCTTGCAAAGTCTCCATTTTTACACAACACAACTCTTAGAATTTCATGTGGTTCACAAACACCATTAAAACCGGGTTTTTCAGCAATAAACAAAAGGGAAAATCATTAAAAACAGTATTTTTATCCCTATTATAGTTCAATAAAATCAACTAGTTACTTATTGGGTAGCCCCAATTAAACTAATAAAACATTTCTATGAGAAACCCCCAATTTCACATGAAATTGGCATTTAGGATTCATTTTAAATACAAACACCACTAAAACTATATTTTTCCGAAAAAATAAAATTTAATAAGCATTCAAATACCATAAAAACAGTATCCAATTCACAAATATTTCATACACAATGTAATCACCTACCAAAACCAAGGAAACTCTTGAATCCTTTGTGCGAAAACTCAAACACACCACCACCGCACCTCAAGGAAGGTAAACCAGACCTAAAACCCAGATTTCAGACCATGAAACACAAGATAAAACCCTAATTTTTAAACCCTACTTCCAGGACATTAGGAACCTCAATGATAACGGAAGAAACCCTATGGAAATTGGATGTAACCCTAAACAAATTGAATGAAGAAAGGAGGAGAACAACTTACTTAAAATATCTTGTAGAAATCACTCCCAAAAATACCAGTAGCTGATTTTAAAAATACTCAAAACTTCAAGGGAGGTTATAACAAGGATAGGTAGATCATTTAGGAATTTTAATGGGGGAAAAGAGTAAGAATTGAAGGAGTTATGAAGGAAACAAATTACCTTTATAAATATGCCTAAAATTTCAGTTTTTCAGAAGTCTCGACCTAAAACGCGATGCAAATGAGCTGCAAAGAGTGTGGGAGGATATTGGACGCGTGGCTGGGTTCAAGGGGCGTGTTTGGGGATTGGAATCACCGAAAAACACTTACAAATGAATATGTTATTAATTAATAAATGTTTCTTTTTAAAACTGGAATTGGGCTTTTGGGCAGGCCCAATCCCTTAAATAAAAACCCATATACACCTTGATTATGGATTTCCAAAGGCTCCAAATTTTAATTGTGGTGTTAATATATCAGGGGAGGACATTTAGGAGTTTGAATGAGTGGAAAATATTAAAAACTGAATAAGTTATAAAAGAAACAAAATTTATTTTTAAATCTGGAATTGGGATCACGGTTTGGCCCAATTCATGAAAACTCACCTATTCTCCATAAAAACTTTGAAAACACCCCAAAACAAAGCATTAATGGAAATTAAAATAAAAATAAATTTAAAATAAGCTATTTATGTGACAATTCTCCCCACCTTGAAAACTTTCCACTCTGGAAAGTCACAGTAAGGCCAAAGCAACAACCAAACCCAATTGAGAAACCAAGAGGTACTCTCTTGCCAGGTTTCTCCCCCAAAGGCCATTACACATCCAGTGATCAATGAAGGAAGGAATACTCTCACAAACCTAACATAAACCACTTTCCTAAAAGAATCAAGCACATTCAGGCTTTATCCCAAATGAAAACTCCTCAAACACAATCTGAACAATACTCAATCAATTTACCCAAATAAACAACAACATCGAACAAGGTTACACTTGCCCTACTATAACTAAACCATTGGTCACTCTCCAATATCAATGTTTACCAAAGTAAGATGTAGATAGTTAGATATCTCTAAATGATAATACCTACTTCCCATACAAAACCAAGGAAAAATATGAGTTACTCGTATGAAGAGACACAAATGGGTTCCCCACCGTAAGAGACAACTTAATATTTTTCCCGAGATAGAATCAAGACACTAATAGGGGAGGCCCAAACAGACTCCCTAGTAAAAGGGGTATACATAAATTAGAAATTTACAAAATAATATACATGATATCCACAGTGGGTCTTCCCACCACAAGAACCAACCATCTTAACTGACCAATATGGGCCGACACAGAAAGACCCATTTTTTATTTAAGATTTGGGAAGGGTGAAGGGTCAGTCCGCACGGTTTGGGAAACCGTGCACTAACTATGATGATCATTCTTTCCACGTGGCTTCCTAGCACATTATCACTACTAATCGTGCACAAAATGTGTGCTCAATCTTTCTAGCCAAATTTCCAACCATTCTCTAATGACTCAATGGAAACCAACGTGGGAGGGAAAGACATTAGGAGATGACATGGGTACAAGGCCCTCTACCTATTTCCACCGAACGAGAACAACAGAAGGAAGATGATGAAACCATAGGTTTAAAAACATTCTATCTTTCACACTGAGGATATGAAATTGTACAAGGGTTTAAACAATACTGGTGTTTCCCCTAACTACGCGCCAGCTTCTCTCCGGGACCTATGGCTGGAGCTCAAAATATTGAAGCATCTTCGGCCACATAGTTAGGCTGTTGAAACCCCTATGTGGAACTTCTTATTTTGGTTCCACAAACAACTACACCTCATACCTCGATGGCTTTATCAAGAAATAACACACTTCATAACCCAATTTACCAAAAACATACGTTTCACTGAAACAAGGGATCAGAAGATGCACACACATCGCACCTTGTTTCTTTGGGTGAGAAACAACAGAAGGGAAAGATACGTATAAAAACTTTTCTCTAAGATAGAGGATTTGATGTTTTTCCCAAGGTAGACATAATTCCAAAATAACATAGAACCTTAGAGGATTGTGTGACCTTAACCTTTATGTTCAAAAGAGCACACAACATCACAATGCGTCGCCGAACATGACCCTTGCGATTGATAGAAACAATACATGGAACAAGACCATATTAAAAGTCCCTAAACAACTGATAAGTCCAAAAAGTGGACACAATATCCTATCATGACCGAAATCTGAAAATTGGTGGTTTAGTAATAACTCTTTCTTCAAAGAAACTATAAAGAACCCAGAGGCCCTCTTAGACACCATCAAGACACTCATCCATACTAACAAAGAAAGAACACTCCCACCTTTGATGAATCAGGAAACTTAAGAAACTATGGTCTCTTTCAACCTTCCACAAGCACTATCCCACTACAAGAGGATCAACAAATCAGTGAAATGAATGGGTGTAGACTCAATAAAAAAATGTTTGATAAAATATTCTTTATATTGGTCAACAGGAGGATTTTCCAATGGCGAAACAAAATGGGTTGCACTTAAGTTGTGCATTAACCCTTAATGGGGCATACCTTATCCAATGAGAGAACCCAAGGACCCAACCAAGATGGTCGATTGGTCAAAAAATTCCACAAACCAGATCCAAACACATGAATGGATCCACAATAAAGTCATCCCAAAAAAATTTCAAAAGATACCACTAACCGTCCCTACAACACAGCTTACCGACCAAACATAAACCCAAAACACAGTTCAAACAGAAGGGGTTCCTGAACTCAAAACATCCCACAACATCAACAATTTTAAAAACCCATAATAAAAACCATACAAAACAATTCATCAAGACATCATGTTTTTCTTTAAAACCAATTCTTTGAAAACAAATGGTTTAGCAGTAAGCGTATCCACCAATGGTACCCCATGGTCCTCACACATGCATGTTTTTGTGTCAAACCGGGCACCCTCCTCATATCCATCCCAGCACTCATCCAGTCATGCCGTCAAACATCCTCATCCCATATAACCCCATGCATGTGGTCACTCATGGAAATACTAAAGGGTAAAACAAAACTTCCTTCCACTTTTCAAAAACAAAATGGTCAACCAACCCAACCTATTTCTCAAAACTTCTAACAATGAGATCAAAATCCCAATTCACATCTTACAAAACATTTCATAAGGATACAACCATTTAGAAAAGAATCCATAATTCAATAAAATCACATATTAATGCCTTTCACAATCATTTCAAAACATTTCAACCCATTTCAAAACACTTCTAATTTCATGAAAAACACCATTTCATAAATCTCATTTTAATTAAGAACTCAACTCTTCTAATTTCAAGAAAAGGTTCTAAAAGTTCATAGTTTTTATTTTGGTTCAGTAGTCACCAAACCCAAAATCCATCTTCAACCCCCACACAAAAATTCTAGAACACTTAATTCAATCCAAAACACTTTTCCATGGTTTAAAAAAATTCCACTAGAAACATATTTTCAAAACCCCAATTAACATAGTTCATAATTTAAAAATAGGTCTAAACACATAATTTACCCTTTTGAAATAATTCTGAAATTTCATTTATCGACATAAAACAAAATAAAACCATTTTCACTTTACAAAAAAATAAGTTCACAAAAATTCACTCTCCTTAAAGTGAAGTCATTTTTTTTGCTTAAAAAAACCAAGTTTAAAAGATTCCAAAACAAAGAGAAACAAGAAAATGTGAGAGGAAACTAGTTTCGGTGGGTGACTTGGACATATGGTTGGCATCCATATTCCAATCACTTCGCCGTCACAAAGAGTATTCTAGGGAAATATCCATGGCTCCACATGGCTTGCCAGGACCTGCGAGCTCACTGAGATTATTCACCCAACTCTCTTTTCATTTCCCATAGTCATCATTAAACCAAGAAAACCAAAGGACTCAGATAAATCCATACTTCCTAGGGTGACATGAATCCAGTCATGAGGTGTGTTGGCCAGGCACACTACCCATGACTGAAATTTCAAGTCCCAAAAATCCTAGCTCCAGACTATGCTGACTCTTCCCCAAATAACATGACCCAAGGAGCGAACCTCCTTTGATACCATTTTGTCACGAACCGAATCTAGTCACTGCCAAAACTGGCACCAAACCCAGCCCGTGACATGACCCAAAGGGCGTTCCCTATCCCCACGGGCTGGCACAAGTGCCCAGGTATCATTAATTTAGGTTTGGGAACGATTTACCCGAGTATGAAAGCATAAAACATTAAAAACAATTCATAATATAAATCTGAAATTTTTGAGCCAAACAAGACTTATGTAAAAACCAGAACTGAGTACATTGGTTTAAAGATAATACAAGTGGTCCAAATAAAAATAATTATAGCATCAAGACAGCCCCAAGGACTCCACACGACTAGGGGTCATCGCCCCCAAGCTATCTCCACAACTTCGCAACAAGGATGGGAACTAACACCATGAACCGCCATCACCCTTAGCCTTTCCTTTACTTGAATCAAACATAACCAAGTATACTTACACCCAATGGGTGTAATTAGGGTGTGAGCCTAAACCTAGTAGGATACCACCCAATGATTCCAAAGAGTAAGAAATACAATGTGAAAAAGCAAGTAGTTTTCAAATGCAAGGAAAAGTAGTGTTAAAATTTCAAGAAATGAAACCTCAAATTGAAAATAGTTTTCAATCCTAAATTTTCAGAATATTAACACATTAAAATAGAAATTTTAGATACTATAATTTACTTCCAAACACACCATAATACATGGGTAAATACTACAAATCCAATGAGCAACAACATTGGGAACTCCCCTAGGCACTAGGTTGTCTTGGGCCCTATGCACCTCATACCTCAGTGTAAAGTAACCATAGAAAAATCCTTTCTTGTGCATGATCCACTATTACGGAACATAACCATAACCTATTGGTCCCCAATAATCATCCACATAGTTTAGTTAGAGTTGTCGTTATCGAAATGCTAAGTGAAACAGGGACAAAACCCATCCGGTCTACTAGCCGTACCAGTACAAATCCGCCCCACCTAGGTACCCGGGCTTCCCCTTTTGTGATCAATAAATTTCAGCATGAAACATAAATAAATTTTCAAATAAAACACCATTACTGGTAAAGCACAACCAATACAGTAGCTATCACATTTTATACCACTTAAAACACGCACCAAAACACTTATATTTTTCATAAAACAATTCATCAAAATCTCATAGTGTTTCAGACACAAAACTCCTTATAAACCTCACTTTCATACTATGTGCACATTTTTAAGTTTCCAAAACATAAAGGTAATCCTACTAAATTTCATTTAAAACACAAAATCATTTTTAGGGAAGCCCCATATGGTTCAAGAAACGACATCCTTGCAAAGTCTCCATTTTTACACAACACAACTCTTAGAATTTCACGTGGTTCACAAACACCATTAAAACCAGGTTTTTCAGCAATAAACACAAGTTACAATCATTAAAAATAGTATTTTTATCCCTATTATAGTTCAATTAAATCAACTAGTTACTTATAGGGTAGCCCCAATTAAACTAATAAAACATTTCTTTGAAAAACCCCCAATTTCACTTGAAATTGGCATTTAGGATTCATTTTAAATACAAACACCACTAAAACTATATGTTTCAGAAATAATAAAATTTAATAAGCATGAAAATACCATAAAAACAATATCCAATTCACAAATATTTTATACACAATGGAATCACCTACCAAAACCAAGGAAACTCTTGAATCCTTTGTGCGAAAACTCAAACGCACCACCGCCGCACCTCAAGGAAGGTAAACCAGACCTAAAAACAGAATTTCAGACAATGAAACACAAGATAAAACCCCAATTTTTAAACCCTACTTCCTGGAAATTAGGAACCTCAATGATAATGGAAGAAACCCTAAGTAAATTGGATGTAACCCTAAACAAATTGAAAGAAGAAAGGAGGAGAACAACTTACTTAAAATATCTTGTAGAAACTGCCCCCAAAAATACCAGTAGCTGATTTTAAAAATACTAAAACCTTCAAGGGAGGTTCGAACAAGGATAGTTAGATCATTTAGGAATTTTAATGGGGGGAAAAGAGTAATAATCGAAGGAGTTAGGAAGGAAACAAATTACCTTTATAAATCTTCCTTAAATTTTAGTATTTTGGGGCCAATATAACCTCAAGTTTGTCAAAATATGATAATTAAAGGTGTGGGGGATGATAATTTCTATCCAAACACTAGAAAAAAATGAAAAAAATGTTTTAAACATTTATTTCTTTAATATCTATGTATATTTATTTTTTCCATTTTGGTTTTTTCACTATGGTAACTAGTTTTCTAAACTATGTAATTTATCCTTTTAGGATAATTTATGATGATTCATAATAGATAATTTTGACCCATTTATTCTAAATATGATATCTAATTTATAAATTATATATATTATGTGTGTTGGATAAGAATTTTCACAGAAGTGCATGTAACACACAAAAATAACACTTTATTAATAAATGCGCAGATAGAGTTTTTACTATTTGGTGCTCAGTATGTTCATTATAAAAGAACAATTGGTCCATTAATGTAAAATATTTGATATTTATTATAATTTGAAAATAAATTTGTATAATTTAATATTTTTAATAATTTTAAATCATTTAAAAAAAATATTAGTTATTATAATAAAATTTAAATTTAAATTTTGATATTATTTATAAAATTTGAATATAAAATATATAAAGACAATGATGGTATTATAATGTGTTAAATTATCCACTTTTTAGAATTATATATTTATATAAAAAATTAATGTAGTGTAACAATTTATTCAATTTAAATCACTTTAAATTTTTTTAGTATCATTTATTTTTGGTAAATATTAACTAAATAATTATTGTTTTGGAGTTTCTTAATCATTTTAAGTAATTAATTTATCTCTAAAAATTAATAACAAATTAATATGATAAAAAATATAATTTAAATTTCAAAAATAAAATACATTTAAAAACATATTTTGTTCCCTATCTAAAATAATTATATATGTTAAAAGTAAGAAAACTATCTTTTTTGGCCATTTTCATTACATAACATATCATATGTGTCATATTCAATGTAAAGAAAAATATAATTTCAATATTTTATAGAATGTTATGGAAAATGTCTAAATAAATTCATTAAAAAAAATTAAGATAATATTTTAGGTCATTATAACTCTTGTAATTCTAATTTAACCGCTGCTAAAATCATTGTTACATTAACCGTGGTAATTAAGTTTCATAGCATTCCGTATTCATTTTGTTATAAAATTAAGTTGAGCATATTAGAAATTTTAAGTAATTATGATTCCAAATAAGAATTCCATTTTTAAAAATTCAGTTCATATAAGTGGAAAAAAATTATTCAAAATTAATCCCCTATATTTAATGAGAAAGCCTGTTATTATAGAAAAATTATGAAATGATTAATTTAAAAAAAAAGATAAAAAAATTTAACCAATTTTAATATGAAATTTATTCCAATGAATTGAATTGGACTATATGATATTCAAGTGAAATTGTTTTACTTTAAAACCAATTTAAAATATAATTTAACAATATAAATTATTTAAACACAAATGTAGTTTATAATTAAAGTGAAGTATTTTTCACCATTCATCAAAAATAGAACTTTTTAGAAAAATTCCAAAAAATCACACTAAGATAATTTTGAAAATATAATTTCAAAAATTAAGTTTCAATTATAAAATTTATTTTTTAAAATATTTAAAATATAATTTTCTATTTCTAATAAAATGAAATAAAAAAATTTCTTTGACAAAATAATATTTTCAAAACATACAAAAACATTACTAAAATTAAGTACTTTTTTATTAATACATTAACTTCATGTAAAAAAACTGAATTTAATATTTTAAAAGTAAGAATTAATATTTATATATTTATGTTTTCTGGATATGTTATAACTATCGTGTTTAAATTACTATATAATTCATATATCATGGTTTTATTAAAACTCAGTGTTGTATACCACACAAGCTAAGCCAGTGTTGTGTGTAGTGCAACATTAACTTGTTGTTTCATAAAATTAATTTATAACTTGGTATTTTGTATAAATAAATCCAATCATAGTGTTTTGGGAAATGAAAAATATCTAAAACATAAAATTAATTTGAAAAAAATTCACAAATATTAAGGGTGTTACATTCCCACTGGAACAAAACATTCATTAATGGTCCCTTCTGCCAAAACTACCTTGGATGAAACTAATTCTTATATTTAGAAGGGGTATAATAACCAATATCATATTGTACTTCATTTATAGATATACATTGATCTTCGTGGCTACAATGTCACAAAAAAATATCTCAAAAAAATGGGAATCCCCTAGTAGGTTCTTGGAAGACACCTGCACTAAATGGATGCGAAAACATATGTCATGGTAGGCACCATACTAGTGAAAACCATAAAATCCCAAATTCGTGTGTCCCAATACCTAAATAAATACTCCTTATAATACCCTTCTGACCACTCACTCAAGGATAAACTCCCAAATAAAGCTTCCACTCAATGTCTTCTTCATATTTCTTCGCCACCCCATACATAGAAATCATAAATATAATTCCTTTATACTAGTTTTTTTTTCAACAACTGTTCTATAAACTATTATATTGATTAATAATATGTAAATACATTAATGTAATTATGAAAATATTCCTTGAACATGATCCCATGATCCCACGCTACCACACAACCTATCTCCCATGCTGATGAGAGAAAAAATCCTACTACTTCATTGAATTTATCATCAATGATAGGAAACCCATACAAAACTCCTTCTAAAAGCCTTTCCATAACACAATTCTATGATTTCATCACCATGATACACCATCTACCACTGAATATAATCTCCCACCCACTACCGAACTAATATTGGCACATAGAACCCATCCCAACACAAATTAGACTAAATGAGCTCTTGAGATCCTCCAATAACTGATCTCTCTTCATATCTAATACACTCCCCCATACATCAACCAAATATATAGCTGAATGGAACACAAAACCCTCTTTCATTCATCATCCTCCTCTTTTAGGAATATCTGTATACAATTAACTATATCACCAAGATAAACCTCAACTATCTGAGTTACTCATAGTGGATGAGCAAGTGCCCTTCCTAAAAATAAAGGAGAAATCCTACTCCCAGAAGAATGGACTTTTATCACATGTATTTAAAAATAATTTATTTATAAAATTAAATTCCCAAAATCAACTAATTGATAGATGAATATAATCAATCATTATTAATGTACCTCTCCAAGGTCTCTACCCAATAAACAGATCCACCTTACTTGGTTGAATGATAAGAAAAGAGTTGCTGAACCAGATTATGGGAGCCCTAAAATCCAATGTCATAGATGGTCTACGTGGATCATGTCACACCCCAAGGTAAAATAGAATTGTTTCCCTACAAGGACATAAAATCCTTACTATTACTAACTCCATAATCCACCCTAAAACTCAAATAAAACCTCTGATACCACTATTTCATGACCCCCTCTGTCTAAGGGCACCCCTCCAGGGATGAAAATAAAGTAAGGGAGATAATGAACATTGATTCCCACCTCTAGTATGACCAAGGTTCATGAAAATCACTAAGGGTATACAAATTATAAAAAATGGAAGATATTACCCCCATATAACAATATAGTATCAGGTGATAAGACATAAAACAAGAAAAAACACCATAATATAAAAATAATAATAAACCCAAAACTATACCATAATTCATATAAAATTCCAACATATATATTGAATTCCACAATTTAAATACCAAAAAGAAACTTAATAAAAAAACATCTTAATGGTAGCTCTAACATAAGATAGCAATGTCCAAATATATCACCAATGTCCTTCTGGAAATATATAATATATTATATATATTTTTGGTGATAATTGAAGTATGCTCAGTAGTATCAATCCAATGGTTTGTAGTTCACATGTGAAAATAGAAAACAATTGAACTAATAAATAAATAACAGAAGAAAAAAAAAGAGATAAATAGGTCAACTGACCAATCCCAGCCTCACTATGTATCTCTCACAAAATCATGCATTCAATATAGTAATATAGAGTCACAAAATACAAATGGAACCCTTGGTAGCACATTACAACAATGTTTCTTTTTTCATGCCACAATTTTAAATGTCATGTTCTCTACTCCCTTCCATACATATCACATCACAACCAAACATTTCGGATGTGGGCTACCACGAATCACTACCTACCCCAACCTTACAATGTCAGGAATTTGGTTCATAGAATCCATAAATATTACATCAAAATTCACCCAAAGACACTTGTACCATAACACCACATCTCACAGGAAGGCACATGGTCTATTACACTAAATCTCACATGGAGACACCTATGTCATCACAACAAATCTCATCACTTGACTATGATATTATATTATCTTGAATGTTAATGACATCAAAATCATGTTCTCCTCCTACCACGTATGATGTTGTCCACATATAAAAACACATCACTTCTTGGTAGTCATCAAATGTAACATGTATCATCACTATTACTCATTATAGAGTTGGAAATAGGGGGTATCCAAACATTTGTATCACCAACATTCTATCTGGTTGGGAAGGAAATAGAAACCAAAATTTATTAGGCATTGGTTATATTATCCAAATTAGGTGTAACAAATATAGAAATAGCAGAAAATACAATATATATTGATAGAACATAATTTCCATTCTAAAGGTTTACAAAAACTACACTTGTGAACACCACCACACCCCCACTTCCCCACACATCAACTACCACAATGACTACCACAACTATATAAAATATATCAAACAACCTCCAGACAATGAAACATGTTACCAAATTCAATTGAGGGTTCACTATTTTTTTATGAAAAATTTTCCACAAAATCCCATTTAAAATTAATGTGATACATATTCAAACAACAAATTCTTTTATCATTCAATTCAATTAGTACAATTACTACACCTAAAATTTATACCACACATATTCAATTACCAACCCAAGAAATTAAATTTTAGCATTATAGTTTATTTTATGGATAACCAAGAAAATAAAACAACCAAACAGCACAACATCATTCTCATATCACATTAACAATAACCATGACTATAACGAATTTTTTTTGACATAAATGTACTTGGAATTATTTTTGTGTAACACTAAAAACATTTCAAAAACATATACCCAAAGATAGTATTAGTCTAGTGCCTTTGGAAACTTTCAAACATGAAAAGTGGTACATAAGTGAGCTATATTATATCCCATATGGTTCTTCTTGACCAGAACCCTTCTTAGAAACATAATAATTAATACATATCCTTATAAACTAGGGAAGGAAACATTAAAAGGGGTGATCTTAGATGCTCAGTAAGGGTAAAAAATGGATACATGTAAGCATAAACATGAGGATAGGAGTTTGAGAACATTATCCAAACATTTCGAGATCATAACATCCATATCCAAGATCATAAACATGAATCATGGAATAAATATTGACCGTTCATAAGACATGAATCCTAAGGAAATAAAGAACATAAGCCATGAAATCATAGCATTGGAATATCACATGAAATTTTGGTAGACACATAAGCACATATAATGATTTCTATAGTAATCAAAAAATCACTACCAATTCTATATTAGTGAAAAATGTCATTTGCTGAATTGGGTTCACTCCCATTCCGTCCTTGTATAACTAAATTGAGTTCACTCCTATTTTAAACCCTATAATACTAAACTGAGTTCACGAATCATTTTATCCATGTCTATCTCATGAGAAATAAATATTTACCCGATGTATTGGAGGGAGATATAGGTTCCACCAATATCATAGTCAAATAATATATACATATTCCACAAGATCATGAAAAATCCTATCATAACCCATGAAATTAAATGGGTATCATAAACATTTAATCTTATCATAACTTCTGAAAAAAGATACAAGTTTCATAATCATTTCATATAAATCATAAATCGTGAAAAGAAACGGGTCCCAAAGGAGTATAAACTATGAAAGTGAAATGGGTTTCATAAAATATCATTACATCAAAAAATAATGCAATCGTAGAAATAATATTATGGTAATAATTTAATCATTTCCCTATAAAGGCATTAGTAACAGAAATGAATGTTATCTTAGAGAAATATCCTTTTATCATTGAAAAAATATTTTTAAAACATAAGGAAATTTGAAAAAAACATTCATGAATGAATATAAAGGAATATTTGAAAAATTAAAACCATTACATTTTAAATACTTTTTAATACATATAATTAAAGCAGGAAAACATTTTAAAAAGTTCCATTGAAAATACTTTGAAAACTTTTAAAGAAATCTTGAAAACATTTTAAAACCAATTTCATTGAATATACTTTGAAAAATATAAAGAAATATTTAATTCTTTTTTAAAATAATTCCTTTTCAAAACCCTTTTAAATTTTATAAATAATTATTGAATAACATTTTAAAACCTTTTTATTAAATAATGTTTTTAAGGAACACATATTTCTAACCAAAGAGAGTGGCAAAGTCTATCTTTCTTAAAAACACATTCTTGAATGTTTTATTTACCAAAGACTGGAAACATAGTACCATTAATTAGATATAACATGAATAACAAGAGGGTAATAAAATTAATGAATGTTCCTAATAAATTGATCATAATATTTCATCAATGAAAGAAAAATCATAAATAATCTTTATAAATTATTTGATTGTTTTAATAAACTCTTACCACTTGGAAACATTGAATCATAATCTCCATTTGATAAAATGATATTAAATGAATATTAAAATATCATGAAAATAATTACATTCATGATATAATATGTAAAATGGAATTATATACACATTAAAAAATAATATTGTTTTAAAACAAAATATGTGTCTCAAAGAATGAAAATTGAGACAAAACTATCATACCGATTTGGTAGCATTTGAAGAAATAACACTATAAAATAAAGATCAAATAATGGATATGTATATACCCATATAAATAATAATAATAATAATATAATACAATAAATGTCAGTATAAAAAGCACACAAATTAAATTGGCGTTGAATAATGCATGAATCTCACACAAATAAAAAGTGATATGAAATTCCCATACCTTATGTTTTGACTCTCATTGTACTCATTCAAAACTCTTGTATAATAAATATAAATTTATTATAAATCAATTAAAAAATAATACTTTTACATATAATACCATATATGGTTTTGTTATGGCTTTATATTACCCGCTTGTTAACAAGTCTATGTTAAGGTTTCACTTCGGGTAATATCCTCTTTGTTTTTCGCTTGTGTCTTAATTTGTTATATATTTGGTACTTGTACTTATATCATGATTTATATAATGTGAAACACAGTTTAAATAGAATTTATATTTATTATATGCGTATTATAATAATTCATACAAAATATAATTATGAAATGGAATAAATCGTTCATGAAGATAGTAGGCCGTGCATATGCATGAACGTTATTTTTGTTAAAATGTTGGGTTGAAAGAAAGAAATTAAAAGACATATATGTCTATATATTTATATAGATAATAATTAAATTGTCATTATTTTATAAAATATTTCAAATATATTCACTAAAACCATCCTTAATACATTCCATGTGGTGTATGAACCCATCACATCACATTGAGGGGGCGGTAGTCCACACTTCCTCAAATGAAATTATCATATTAACACAAAATTGAATGTATAAAGGTATGTTTTGTAAAAGAATTATAGAATATCAAAGACATAATAAATATATTTTATAACATATATAAACATATTTCCCATTATAACATTCACCATGAGAGGCGGTAAATAAAAAATTATCAATCATCATTTAGTCAGGTAGTAGTTCACCGTACATGTAAATAGTATGTTTGTTACCCATTAGATGGATGTTTGTGTAAGTGTAAGATGAAACATTATAGTAAAAAAAATCATATTATATTGATTAAACAGTTTTTTATACAATCATGGAATAAGAATATTTTAGGGTACGGAGAAAGAAAATAGAAGAAAAGAGTTTGAGGGAGGTAATTACCTCTTAACTAGGTAACTTCTTTTGATTTACACCAAAGGTATTCCTTGGAAGGTTTTCAGACCAATGTAGGCATAATAGAATAAGTGAGGGATATTAGAGAGCTATTTTGGTAGATTTTATTGATACAATGAGTCTTGATAGGTTTGAGGAATTTGGAGGATAAGAGGCCTTTTATAATCGAGGAGGAGTTACACTCTTGTAATTTTTTTTCCAGAAAAGGGAAACCCCACCCACATTTTTTATTTAAACTGGACCAATAAAGGTCCATAGTTGATAAAAAGGAGGATAGGGTAAAAATATAACCTTACAAGGGATTTTGGACAAATTTATAGGTAGTTTTTTCCATAAGGTTAGGTTTTAGTCCCCTATTAACTTTACTTTAACCTTAATCATTATAATTAATTTTAATTACATTCAATAATATTTTTTTGTAAAAATATATTTTGATTGTATTAGTTTTTATAAATTATTATTATTACAAATATTTAATCCATTTTACAAAATTCAAATTAGGGAAGTGGCATAAATTAATTTAAATTTAAACCCATAGACAGGAAAACAATGCATGGTTTTTATGTAAAAATGGTTATAAGTTTTCTATGTTTGTAGTCAATTTCAATGTGAAATTGATTCCAATGACCTAAATTGGATTTAATCATAAAAATTAATCTAATTACACTTAAAAAAACATAAAAGATAATTTTAATCTAAAAATATATTAGATGAAAAACCAATTTTGAATAACATTTACTATTTTAAACGATTCATTAAAAAATAATACTTCACAAAAAATACCAACAATTCTCCCCAACATAATTTTTATTATTAGATTTCAAATGTGATTTTTATTTTGTCATATAATATTTCTAAAAGTTTAAAAATTTATATTTAAAATAGGTTCACAATTAAAAGGTGGTAAAATTGACATATTGAAAATATTGGGTTTTATGTGTTAAATTTGGTTTGTTATTATCTTATAGCTATAGAATCTATTGGATGAATATAAAAAATAATTCATTTGATATATACAATATATATTAAATTAAAATTACTTTCTAATTGAAATTAAGTTTAATTTATTAGGATTAAGAAAACTTTGTTAGTATTTGAATTGTTTTATATAATAATACTCCCTTTATATTCAATTCATTCTTATATTCATTTATAAATAATTTTTTAAAAAAATAATTAATTTTATATTTTTTTAAAAAAACATTTTTCATAACTTATTTAATAATATTCAAAAAATCTTATTTAATGGCTAGGTTAAATATTATTTTATAAACTACATATATTGTTAATAATATATTATCATTCGTTAACACTCGATCTTCTGTGTTATGCAATCCATTGAGGAAATTAAGTCTTGTGTGTAATGTTATATAACATTAGTGTTATTTATAGAGAAATATGACCTTTATATTTCATGTAGTGAATGATTAACTATGTATTTCATATAACGCAAGACAAACATAGTGCTTTAATATATATAAAATAACCATTTTCAGTGTTTTGTTAAATCAAAAAATATCAAAAAGAATAAATTAATTAGGACAAATAATTCAAAAAAACATGGGGTGTCTAATTATACACCCATTAAATAGAATTTCTCCCTCAAAATTCATCTATGTTATTAATGTTTGAATACTTGAAAGTTCCTTTCATAGAAACCGACATCATAAAACTGAATACTAAAACATTATTTTCAAAAGGAATGATGGAAACATACCGAATACTCAAACTAACATGTAACTAGGTTTACACATGGGGGAACAAATATGAAAAGTTAAAACAGGACATGGAAGAGAAATATAACCATCACGTTCCAATGTAGAGTGATAGAGAACAAGGCCAGAATGAAGTTAACAATCACAATGAAATAAATGTATGATGAACTATGGGGCCATATGATTCATTTGAAATAGAGGAACTAGGATAATTGTTTTAGTTTTAAGATCCTTTTTCCTAAAGTTAAAGAATTTCATGATAATTTATACTTTCATGGTTTTAGTATAACCTTATCTCTTATTGATACTTGATCCACTTTCCCTCTTTCTCCATAATTGAAGGTTAATTTTTCATTCCTAAAGAACTAACAGATCATGATATCTATGATATTTTATCCCATCTCTCATCGGTTATCATCAACACCAAGTTTTTATAACGGGCTATCCGATATGAATAATTCATCTTGTGGTGAGATAATACATTATTATCAGAAACTTCATCCAATGTTTAACTTATTATTTTAATAAATGGTTAACCTTATAACACTTCTAAAAGAAGAAAATCCAAAACATTATCAAAATATCACAAAATAATCTTAACAAGGATCCCCAGTATGTCACAATGTAGCTCTTGGTTGTAATAATTCAAACATGTGTATACCTTCATCATATATTCTCTTGAAAATTTAAAATAACCTGAATTACTATAAATATTTATGTAAACATTAATGTGTCATTATTTCAATGTATATTGGATATATTCCTTTAATCACACAAAATTGTAAACATGATAGTATAACCCACTTGTTAAAAAGTATTTAATTAGTTTAAAGGTAATCAATACTATCCTAATTAATTATTTCTATCCTAAATAGCTTTATACAAAAAACATTATCTTAACATATTAGAGGATATATTCCCTTATTCAAAATATCACTTTATCATCCAATCACTTTTCCATTCTATTGGAAGCATTCAACATAATCTTTTAAATTATTAAAGAAAAACATAAACTGAACAAACCTTGTATATTTCACCATTCATACTACATAATTATTGAATCTAGGTACATATAAACCTTGATTATTCCACTTCATCCATAAGTCATAATAAGGCTACATCTTCCTATTACTTAATACCTCTTTCCTTTCACATTTCCCTTATAATCGCATCATCATCAGCAATATAACCATTAATCGTACCATTTTTTTCCTTCTCTTCAAAATCATTCCATTTAGGACGTATATTTTTATAATTACTATTAATTATACACTTAATGAATTTAACATTTTATGATTTCTTAGGGAGGCCAACATTCACATCCATTTGATTATTCAGACCCTTCATTTTTTATTTTCAGTTTTTTGCTTTGTTTCCTTTAGATGATGGCTCTGTATTCTCCATGGAGCACCCTCTCGGTTCTCTAGACAACAAGTAGGGTTTTACCCGGAACCCTCTAGTGGCCACGGTGGATCCTCTTATGCACTTGTTGTTCTGCATATTTTTCAGGCTCACCACTCTCCATTTTCTCTATTATTCCTTTCAACTTTTAGGGTTGATTTAGTTGCATCTTATTTTGTTGTGTTCCATGACCGATGCTTCAATATACCTCCTCCACTGCTCTTTTCATCTTCCCTATCTTTCTAGATTCCATATTGGTCTAGTACGATGGTTCAGATGGACGACTTGGGATGGTGTAGGTGGTGCGCTGGTTTGGTCCTTCAGTCTTTCTGGTTCGGGTTTTTGTGTGTGTTTGTGTTGTTCTGCTTTTCCAAGTTGGTTTTGGTTTTCTTCCTTTTTTATCCTGGTCCTCACTTCTACTTAGTGATGGCACTCTAGTTCCCCTTTGTGTCGACACCATATTCTTTCATGGAGCTTCTTTGGCCCGATGACTGTTGTTATGAGAACTCCTTTTTTGCTCAACCTTCTCAGACCCCATGTTACTATGCACCTCTCCTAGTTGGATCTTGCACAGTGGTTACTATGAGGTTATGGGATTTTTGGTTCAGTGTTCAAAAGATTCATGGTGGTCATTTCTCTAGTTGGGAGTCCTTCGATATCAGCAAAATTTTATTTTGGCTTCAACTATGTTTTTGGATAAGTTTTTGATGGTGCAAAGAAAATTGATTCATAATAGGGTTTCCCTATAGGAAGATATTTTTTAGATTTGGTGGGTTTACATTGTTTTTGTGGTGTTTGGTTATGGTTTTTATAGGAAGTGATATTTTTTCCAGTGATTTCTTTCCTCTGATATTCTGATGTGGTGATGAATCGGTGATGATTATGATGTGATTATTAATCGTGGATGATTACTACGTGTTCAACGATGATGATTGGTGGAGAGATGAATCATGTGTCAGTTGATGGCAGAAAACTTTTTTTTGACTTTGACTAATGCGAGCGTATTCCTCATCTCCTCATTTTTTGGTTGGTTTTTTGAATCTAGTATTTTGAATTTGGCTCACCGCTAGTGTATTCCGCCATTTTTAAATTCATATAAGAAGATAATTTTCAGTCCTAGTAAAAACACTGTCTTGGTCCTCTAAAACATTCACTTAGGTGATCCTATCAATATTCATGACACAAGGGAAACCTAGTATTATTTCCTACATGCTCTCCATTACCTAAACTCTTAGCGAGCTCCTTCCTTCTATTCTTTGATGAGTGAGAGAGTTGGTTAAGGTACATGTTGTTTATCATGTTCCTAGAAAAATTATTAGTCATGATCACAACATACTTTCATCCAGTGGTAATCCCATTTGATTTCACATTTCTGATTGTCCATAAAATTCAAAATTAACCATTTTCCATTCTGATTCCCTCTATTTCCTAATACCCGAAAACATTGAATAAGAAACAATTATCATAGCTAGGAACCACATAATCATGAAAAGTAACTTATACGATATCTACGTTATGACACCTTCCTTAATCTATAAAAACATAGGCTTTTTATAGGTTATTCATATATGACTTATATTTAAATCCAACATAAATATTCAAGAATTTTTCATGAGTTACCAAAGCATATCCCCCAGGAGAGTATCAAACCAAGTGTTCAGCAAGGCTCATTGTTGTATACCAGATTACCCCGAGTTTGGCCTGAGACATCTTATTGGAGTTGTTACCCCTAGGAACATCTATGATAAATCCACATACACTTGTACTATCCAGATAAGGATTTATTTCAAGGAAACCACTCACTCTATCCTTTAACAAAATTCCAGGACATTTTCTTATACTTTTCTTTATCATTTGAATTGTCCTTAGATATGTCCTTAGAGTTCTAACTATGTTTTTCTCATCCTAGTTTCCAAAGGTTGGTTAAACCTTCACTATGATACTAATTATAATGACCTAGTTTTGAAATACATTAAAATTAAATCATTTTTGTGTAATAATTAAAACATTCAAAAATTAGACACGCAAATACCATATTAGTCTAGTGCCTTTTGAAACATGGAAACATGAACACTGGAACATAATTTAACTACATTATCACCCACTAGGTTCTTCTTGACTAGAACCTTTCTTAGATACATCATAGATAATAGATAACATCTTAATCTAGGTAAGGAGACATAAAAATGGGTGATCGCAGATTCCCAGTAAGGGTAAAAAAGGGAGACATTTCAGTATAAACAGGCACATAAGATTATAATAACATGCCCAAAACATTTGATGATCATACCCTGTATACCAAAGATCATAAACATGAATCAAATAATAAATAGTTAAAATTCATAAGACATGAATCATAACAAAATAAATAATGTAATCCTTAAAAGCATAACATCAGAATAGAACATGGAATTTTGTAAAACACATAACAATATATAATGATTTCAATAGTTGTGAAGGAATCTCTTCCTATGCCATCACACTGGACAAAGTCCTTTACTGAACCGGGTTCACTCCTTGTTTAAACATAGTATAATTGAACTAAGTTCACTCCTTATTCCAACCCTATAATAATGAATCAATTTCACTCCACACTCCATCTATATCTATCTCATGAGATATAAATCTTCAAACACTAAATTTGTAACACCCCAAGCTTCCATGATATGCTTCTCTTTGAATAATACAATAGCGTGTGTTGTACGCAACTTGGAGTTCCAACACACCACAACCAATCAAACGTGCCACTATGAATATTAATACACACTTTTTGAAATTTTATAAATTTTATCTTTCAAAATGGACATCATTTTATGATTCGGAATATCGAAATTAGCTTAGGGTGAATTTTTGGTATTTTTCAGAAAAATTTCAATTTTTGATCAATAGTGAAAAACAATGAGTTATAGTTTAAAACCGAATTTTTATTTAAACAATTATTTATTTTATTTAAATTTATTTTAGGTAAAAATAGATACATAATACCTATATAAGTTCAATGTAATTCATTAGAGTTAGTTTATAATAATTTTAGATATATAAAAATTTTATTGAATTTTTTACCATCTTTTACCAACCTCATAGGAGCATTTGCAAACTTACATAAAACATAATTTTACCACTTATGTGAGTTGAATTTAAGAAATCAGAGAGACACGGTTGATATCAGTATGTAAAATGTGGTTCAATAATATGAAAATAATTTTTTTGTGAATATTAACTTTTTACTTTTATTTACCATGACGAAAAGTAAATAGGTAATTAAGGGTAAAAATTATATTATTATTACCCTAAAACATGTCTTAATTCTATTGGATAAGTACAATTCTACCAAAAACAACCCTAAGAATAAAATATGAACCTATTTGGTCCACTTGGATTAGATTAGGACATTTATTATTATTTAATTCAAATAAGAGTTAAAATCAAAGTTTAATAACTAAAACGTTTTTAATATAGAGTTACATATTAAATAAATTTGACTATAAAATTTCATTAGAAAGAGAAAAATATTTCCTACGTAATTTTTTTTTAGAAATTAAATAATTTATTTTATTTTTGACACAATGATGATGCAGTAATTACCTAATTAATGAAATATTAAAATATTTGACATTATAAATAACAAAATAAATGTTATTTGAGACTTTTTATGAATTAAAATAATTTTATAGGTTAATATTACATATTAGGGTTGGTTAGATGAACTTTTTTTGAAGTAATAATGCTGTTATAAATTTAGAAAAAACAAAATACCAAATAGTGTCAAAATTGACATAAAAGAGTTTTTAAAACAGATATTATATTATTAATTGAAATTATCTTCCTAAAAATATACTGTTCGGCCAAAAGAATTATATAATTATAGGTGTATCATTAATTATCCACTTGGGGTTCTCTTGGAAGTATATAGTACGTTTATTAACCATATTGTTTAAAAATACAAAGAGACATGGTAATGTCAAACTATTTAACTAAGTGTTAAATTCATAAGATAAAGTTAATATAGTGACCCAAACCTATATAAATCCTATTGGATGAGTTTTTTTCGACCCATCCCAACCTTAGCTATTAAATAATCCATTTTAGAGCCATTATAAACCGAAAATGATTTTATTATAATATAATATTTCTAGTTTTTCTAAGGTGCCCCTCACCCCTCTTATAAAAGGGCACTCCCCCTTATCTCTAATTCACAACATAAAGGCCATTTTTCTTGGCCAAAACCTACCAAAATACCCTCTCCACTGTCCTCCATTTATTCTAGATGCCTTCGTTTTGTCAAAAATCCATCCGAAGGAGCTATTTTGATCAAATTAAAAAGAAAGAACCCGAAGAAGAGGTAAATATTTCATCACCTCTTTCAAGTTCCTTTCTTCTTCCACTACCTCTTTTTTTGTTGTTTCCATCATAAAATAATAAATACAGTATGTTCTATATACTTTGATTTTATTATAAATATGGTATAATAATATTCATTATTCTATCCAACCTTTGATTGACATGTCACCATACGTGCATACGTACGACTTACCGTCTCCACGTCGTGGTGTAATTGTTATTCAATACATTATTATTTGAATGAGTATAATAATGATGTGTAATTGATGTAAATAAAAAATATAACATGATATTGATTTTGTATATATGATATAACATCCAATTATGTATTATTTTAATATCAAAATAATGATATTATCGCTCATGCATACGTACGGATTACCGTCTCCACGAACACGATGAGATTCTTTTCCCATCATATCAATTCAAGACTAATTTTCATTTGATGATTAAAAATATTTTTTAAACACATGATACAATTATGGTTATAAATAATATATATCCCATCCATAACAAGTATGACTCACATAAAAAAGAATATAATGGAAAACGAATCCTTTAACACCCGAAATGACGATAATACTAAAATATTATTGACCAAGAAATATTAAAAGATCATATAAGATATCATATTAATGTACATGATTCTTGTATAATAAAATAATAATTATTTCAGCATTATACATGAGGTTAACATACCCTCGACCAAGGAAAAGTACAAGGTAAGTGTTAATTCTACAATCTCTTTATTATCCGAGGTTGTGTTTATGTAAGAATATACTGGGACCTCTTTATCATCACAACCATGTTTCATAAAAATGTATCTCAAAACATATTTTACTAGATAAAGGGGTAAAGTAATTTATAACCTTATTTAACCTTTTATTTTTTTAAATGAATCTTACCACCATTTTCTAAACAAGGTAATTTAAGACTTTTTCGACAAAATTAAGATAAGAATGTTTATTTAACTAATATGGTGGGTGCGTCTATTTTCTGCTATTATAACATCGTCGAAGCTTCCCTTACAAGATTATAAGAATATTTTCAAAATAAATGTTTTCTTTACAATTATGTGACTCTTAAATGATTTCAAAATAGAAAGAGATATTTCTCTAAAAATGGTTTTTATTTCATCTATGTCAACATCCTTTGATGGATTTTAAGTTCATTTGAAGTTGATTTGTTATGATACAAAACATACATGTTGTATTGAAGTTTTTGTGATATGTTTGACTATGGATGTGCTACTTTTATACCATTCATGGTTTACGGTTAATGTATTGACATTTTGTATGCTAGTTTTAATACTAATGTTTATGTTATATTTCAAACTTTTCATATGAGGAATGTATTGGACTTAGAAAGTGATGGGTGGAGCCCGTTATAGGACCTCGATATATCGGTTGGTATCATGATACAACTAGATGGGTAATTGGCTGAGGCATTTCCCAATTTGATATATAGTTTTGGACGAGGCCTTAATCATTTTTAGACATCTTGGCCAAGGACATGACAAAATCTTTCAGAAAAACCGGCATTATACACTCCCTCATTATGAAAATAATATTGATGGTTCATGTGGTCCTTCACCTAGTAGAATATCCATAATTATGTTTTATTATGGAATTAATTAATCTTCTCATATTCCTGCCATAAAAGTGTTCATATTTATTATTGTTAAAGTCATGTGGTTTCAATTATTCACCATGCTTAATATTTATGTTTTCTTCCGCTATATTTCTTACCCTTATCGAGTGTTTGAGCTCCCCACTTTCTTATGTTTCATTTTCTGAGGATATGAAGAAGTTAGTAATGAGTAACTTTAGGCATAATCTAGGAGGCTTGGAGGTTACTAATGGAATAATTCATTTTGTAATTCGTTTCAAGTTGTAAAGCTGAACTTATATATGAATCTTGTTTGCAATACTACTAAACTAATCGTTCTTTTGAGACCTGGTCTTTTCTGATCATTCCAATGATACGTAATAATGCACTGACTCTAGGCTTATGGGGTCGGGGAGTTACAGTTGGTATCAGATGAATTTTAGTAAAAACCTTGGAAACTTGATTTAGATAAACTCCGATTAGAGGACATTACCCTAAGAAATACTTTAATTTTTAGTATAGAAGAACTTTTTAGAATATTGGTAATGTAGAGACTTTGTGAGTTTTAAAAGAAATACATCCCTTTCTGCATATGAGCAGGTAGTGGAAGATCCGGCACAGATGTACCTAGGGGCAAAACCTGGAATCACTGCTTTGAGATAGACTCGAACGGTAACTAGTGCACGACAACGAGCCTTGCTGCACTCTTGGTTACGACACTCCTGGGGGATATGATTTGGATAATTTTCATTTTAATTAAAAACCATTATGAAGGGTTTATGAATATATACATCCTCAAAGAGAACATTTTTATTATTATGGATTATATCCATAAACTATTCAATTTTTGTTAAGTGTTTTACAATTTTGGATTTATGTATTGCGATTCATAAACTAATCTAGTGTATTCCATTATTTAAAAATGGTTTATAGTGGAAGAAATGTAAACCATATCAATTCACGCACTCCATGTAGGGATGTCCCTCCTACACAAGATAATTATAGTGGAGCTAGTAATACAACTCGTGTTGATCAGCTTATCACCATACCGGGACGACTCACACAAGTTATAAATAATAACCTTACCCATATGGAGCACCCTGATCCACAATGCGGAGGATCAATGTTAGAAATCTTCATGAGGGAACAACCACCAACATTAAATGGGGGTCAAAATCCATTAGTAGCTCAACAATGGGTAAATCCGATGGAGAAAATATTTCGCGGCTTGGGGAATAGCGAAAGGGAGAAATTTGTCATAGAAGTTTACCACCTCACTGGATATGCTGATCAATCGTTGCCATTGATTCAAAACACAAATGAAGATGATTAAGTATCAAATATCGAATAGAGGTAGTTTGAAGAAATTTTCTTAGAAAAGTACATTCCTCATGACCATCGAGCGGATATAGAATGACAATTTTTGAGTATGAGGGAAAAGGAGGACAAGAATGTCGAAAAGTATGAAGCTAACTTTAGAAGGGTAGCGAGGCATGGACAGATTAAACATGTAACCCAAGAAGTAATATTGAATATTTCATTGATGGGTTAAAACCATTTCTCCATATACCATTAGTATCACAATCCTTCTCACCATTGGAAGATATTGTCTCGTGTGCTATCAACACAGAAAAAGAATTCTCCAAGTCAAATGACTTTAAAGAAAAGAAAGAGAATAAGAGATCTGATGAACACTATGGGAAATGAAATAAAGAAAACATGGAAGAAGGGATGAGTTGAATTTCCACCCTGTGATAATTGTGGAAGGAAGCACCCTGGTTCTGATCTAAAAGGAAAAGGAGTATTCTACAGATGTGTCCAAAAAGGATATCTTACTGGTGATTGTAAGGGAAAGAAAGATGCTACCAATGTTCAATGCAACAATTAGAGGGATATGGGGCATTATGCAAATGAATTTTCTAAGAGTCATGGAAACTTACCTCAGAAAAGGCCAAGGGATCAAGGCCAAGCTTATATAATAACTAATAATGAGGTTAAATCCCCAAAAGACTTGGTGGAAGGTAATTTAATGGGTTTCTCTTGTTTAGCCAATGCTTTATTTGATTATGGATCATCGTATTGTTTCATATCTTCCCAGTTTTCTAAGAAAATTAAATGTTTCCAATTTGATTTTACAAGGGATTTGTCAGTCAAAACTCAGAAGGGAAATATAATTGCTACAAAGTTTTGTGAATCAGTTCCCATTAGGGCATATAAATGTTCATTATCTGCTGATCTCACTTTCATACCCATGATTGAATTTTATATAATCCTCGGTATGGATTGGCTTTCGGACCATGATGCAAAAATTTATTGTAAGAAGAAGGAAGTTACTGTTTTTTTATAACGATGATAAATAACACCTTATCTTTAGAGTAGAATCATCACCTCCTAATTCTTATATAGATCCACCCCCAGTAGCTCAACTAAATTCAATTATTTGGGAGGAAGATAATGAAATAACTGTGGGTGAGGAAAATAATATTCAAATATAGGATGTACCTATTGTTCAAGAGTATGTTGATGTATTTCCAGAGGATTTACCTGGACATCCTCTAGAACAAGAAATTGAGTTTTCCATTGATTAAATTCCTGGTTCAAGGCCCATATCGAAGACCCCTTATAAAATGTCCACTATGAAATTAGTGTAACTAAAGAAATAACTAGATAAATTCCATAATAAGGGATTTATTCTCCCCTGTGTTTCTCCATGGGGATCCCCTGTCCTTTTTGTTGTGAATAAAGATGGATCTATAAGGTTCTGTATTGACTACAGGGAGATCAATGCTATAACAATAAAGAACAAGTATCCCCTACCTCACATTGATGATTTATTCGACCAACATCATGGAGCTCAATACTATTCAAAGATTGACCTTAGATTTAGATATCATCAGTTGTGTGTGACTAAGGAAGACATTCTGAAAACATCATTTCAAACTAGGTACGAGCATTACGAGTTTACAGTAATGCCTTTTGGATTGACTAATGAACCCTCTGTCTTCATGGATCTAATTAATAGAGTTTTCAAGGAATACCATGATGAATTTGTAGTGTTATTTATTGATGATATCTTGGTATACTCCAAATGTTAAAAATATCCTAAAAATAACTTACCTATTACCCTGAAGCCTCTGAGAAGACATGAATTATATGGGAAGTTTAGAAAGTGTGAATTCTGGCTTCAGGAGATTTCTTTTATTGGTCATATTGTCTCCAAGGATGGAATCTCTATTGATCCTTCCAAGACCAAGGCAATCTGAGAATGGACTGCACCGATGTGTATAACTGAGTTATGAAGTTTTATTGGTTTGGTAGGTTATTATTGATGTTTCATCTAGAATGTTTCTCGATTGGCTAACCCAATAACAAAAATCACAAAAAAAGGGTTAAATTTGTTTGGACAAAAGAGTGTGAAGAATGTTTTGAATAATTTAAGATAAGATTAGTTAATGATCCTATCATGACTCTACCATCGGGGAATGATGGGTTTTTTATTTATAGTGATGCATCAAAGAAAGGAATTGGTTGTTTCCTTATGCAGAATGATAGTGTTATTGCCTATGGATCACAACATCTAAAAATTCATTATAAAATGATACTACTCATGATCTTGATTTAGCAGATGTACTCTTTTCTTTGAAGATTTGGAGACACTCTCTCTATGGTGAAAAATGTGAGATTTAAACTGATCATAAGATTCTGATGTATATTTTCTCATAGAAAGAATCCAACATGAGGGAAAGGAGATGGCTTGAACTACTCAAATATTATGATTTCACGATACACTAACACCAAAGGAAGGCAAATAAAGTAGAAGATGATTTGAACAGAAAGGATCATGGAGTTTTGAAGAAGATGAGAGTTGAAAAGGATCCTATATACATGGATCTAGTACAGATGGATATGGGAATCACCATGGAAGGTGAAACATCAATAAATTTTCAAATGGTTTCCAAAACATATTTACAAGAAAGGATAAAGATTTCTCATACCAATGATGAGGAGTATCAAAAGAAGATTAAAGCTGTGAATGATGGGAGATTGAGTGACTTTTTGTTTGAAGATGGAATTTTGAAATTTGCGAAGAGACTGTGTGTTCCCAATATACCAGATCCAAAAAAAGAATTTTTGGATGATGCTCATAGCTCCAATTTCTCTATACACCCTTGGAGCACCAAAATGTATAGATATTTGAAGGAACATTTTATGTGGGACAATATGAAGAGGGAGATTTCTGATTGTGTGTTAAGATGTATGGTTTGTCAACAAGTGAAAGCTAGAAGTCAACAACCTAGAGGAGTCTTGCAACCTCTTCCCATACTTGAGTGGAAATGGGATAATATTATGATGGACTTTGTCATGGGACTACCAGAGACACCTAGAAGGAATGATGAAATATGAGTCATTGTTGATCACCTTACCAAGTATGCACATTTTCTTGCTATAAGTGAAGATTTATCACTTGAAAATCTAGTAAGAATATATATTAATGAATTTTTGAGACTTCATTGTGTGCCCCTACTGATTGTTTTTGATCGTGATCCACGTTTTACATCAAGATTCTGGAAAAGTATACAGAAATCCCTGGATACTAAACATTGTTTGAGCACTGCCTACCACCCCCAAAATAATTGACAATCAGAACAGACTATTCAAACCTTAGAAGAAATGCTGAGATCTTGCTCACTGGACTTTCAAGGTATGTGGGATCAATATTTACCTATGGTAGTTTTTTCATATAACAATAGCTTCCATTGGGGTATTCAGATGGCACTATATGAAGCGTTATATGGAAAGAGATGTCGCACACCAACCTGTTGGGATGATGTTGGAGAAAGAAAACTCGTAGGCCTAGAACTTATGGAGGAAACAATGGAAAAGGTGAAGGTAATCCAAAACCTCATCAAGGCAGCTCAAAGTAGGCAGAAGAGAAATACTGATAACTGAAGGAAAGATTTGGAATTTCAGGTAGGAGATCATGTGTTCATGAAGGTATCTCCATATAAGGGTGTTATACGTTTCGGTATGAAGGGAAAATTGAGTCCTAGGTACATCAGAACTTTTGAAATTCTAGAACGAATTGGGCTATAGATTACTGTTTGGAAATGCTACCAAGTCTCTCTAAAGTTCACGATGTATTCCACATATCAATGTTGAGAAAATATATGCCTGACCCAACGCATGTACTCAACTATGAGGAATTAGAAATGGAACATGATCTGCCTTATTGCGAAGAGCCTTTCAGTGTTCTTGATACAAGAGAACAAGTGCTGAGAAACCGGACGACTCGTTTGATAAAAGTTTTATCGAGAAACCATAAGATGGAAGAGGAAACGTGGGAACCTGAGGAACTTATGATGAAGAACCACCCGAGTCTTTTTATTCAGTAATATTCTAGATATTTTGAGCATGAAATTATTTAATGGATGGGAGAATGTAACACCCCAAGCTTCCATGGTATGCTTTTATTTTAATAATACAATAGTGTGTGTTGTACACAACTTCAAGTTCTAGAACACCACAACCAATCAAACTAGCCTTTATGAATAGTAATATGTACTTTATGAAATATTATAAATTTTATCATTCAAAATGGACTTCATTTTTGGATTCGGAATAATGAAATTAGCTTAGGGTGAATTTTTGGTATTTTTCTAAAAACTAACAATTTTTGATGAATAGTGAAAAACACTGAGTTATTGTTTAAAAACGAATTTATAATTAAATAATTATTCATTTTATTTAAATTTATTTTAGGTGAAAATAGATACATAATACCTATATAAGTTCAATTTAATTCATTAGATTTAGTTTATAAAAATTTTAGATATATAAAAATTTTATTGAACTTTTTACTGTCTTTTACCAACCTCTTTGGAGAATTTGCAAATTTAAATAAAACATAATTTTACCGCTTCAGTGATTTGAATTTCAAAACTCCAAGAGACACGGTTGATATCAGTAAGTAAATTGTGCTTCAATAAGATGAAAATGATTTTTAGTGAAGAGTAGCTTTTTACTTTAATTTACCACAGGTAAAAGTAAATAGGGTAATTAAGGGTAAATATAATATTATTAGTACCCTAACACATGTCCTAATTCTACTGGATAAGTATAATTCGACCGAAAAAAAACCTAAGGAATAAAATATGAAACTATTTGGTCCACTTGGATTAGATTAGGACATTTATTATTATTTAATTCAAAGAAGTGTTAAAAGAGTTAAAATCAATGTTTAATAACTAAAACATTATTAATATAGGGTTAAAAATAAGATAAATTAGACTATAAATATTCATTAGAACTAAAAACATATTTAATACATAATGTTATTTTATTTATATTTTTTATACATTAAATAATTTATTTTATTTATGACACAATGATGATGCAGTAATTACCTAATTAATGAATGATTAAAATAATTGACATTATAAATATCCAAATAAATGTAATTAGAGACTTTTTATGAATTCCACTAATTTTATAAGTTAATATTAAATATTATTGTTGGTTGGATTAATTTTGTGAGAAGTAATAATGCTATTATAAATTTAGAAAAAACAAAATACCAAATAGTGTCAAAATTGACCTAAAAGAGTGTCTAAAAAAATATTTTATTATTAATTGATATTGGATTCCTAAAAATCTATGGTTCGGCCAAAAGACTTATATAATGATAGGTGTATCATTAATTAACCACTTGGGGTTCACTTAGATGTATATAGGATGTTTATTAACCATATAATATAAAAATACAAAGAGACATGGTAAATGTCAAACTATTTTACTAAGAGTGAAATCTAAAAGATAAAGTTAATATAGTGACCCAAACATGTATAAAACCTATTTTTTGAGTGTTTTTCGACCCATTACCACATTATACTTGAAATAATCCTTTTTGGATCCATTATAAACCGAAAATTATTTTCTTATAAAATAATATTTCTAGCTTTTCCTAAGGTGCCTCTCACCCCTCTTATAAAAGGGAACTCCCCCTTCTCTCTAATTCACACCTTGAAATCCATTTGTCTTGGAAAAACCCTACCCAAATACCCTCTCAACTGTACTACCTTAATCCAAGAGGCCTTCCTTTAGTCATAAAGCCAACCTATGGATCCCTTTTTATCAAATCAAAAGAAAGAACCCGAAGAAGAGGTAAATATTTCATCACCTCTTTCAAGATCCTTTCTTCTTCCACTTCATCTTTATTTGTTGATTACATTATAAAATAATTAATCTAGTATATTATATATATTTTAATGTTATTATAAATATGGTAAAACCCTATTCATTGTTCTATCCAACCTTTGAATGACATGTCACCATAAATTCGTACGTACGACTTACCGTCTCCGTATCGTGGTGTATTTGTTATTCAAAACATTATTATTTGGATGGGTATAATAATTATGTGTAATTGAAATAAATAATAAATATAAAATGATAATGATTCTGTATCTATGATATACCATCCAATTATTTATTATTTTAATATCAAAATAATGACATTGTCACTTGTGCGTACATACAGATTACCGTCTCCATGAACATGATGAGATTCTTTTCCCATCGTATCCATTCAAGAATAATTTTTATTTGATGGTTAAAAATAATGTTTAAAGACTTTATATAATTATAGTTAGGAATCAGATACATCCCATCGATAACAAATATTACACACTTAATAAATAATATAAAGGGAAATGAATCCGTTAACACCTTAAACGACGATAATCCGAAGATGTTATTGACAAAGCAATATTAAAATATCATATATGACATCATATTAATGTATAATATTCTTTTATAATTTTGTAACCATTATTACACCATTATAAATGAGGTTAACCTACCCTTGACCAAGGAAAAATAAAAGGTAAGGGGTAATTCTACAATCTCTTTATTATCCGAGGATGTTTTACATAAGTATCCACTCAGACCTCTTTATAATCACAACCATGTTTCTTAAAAATATATTTCAAAACTTTATTTAATAGATAATGAGGTAAATTAATTTATATCCTTATTTAACCTTATATTTTATGAAAGGAATCTTTCCATTGTTTTCCAAACAAGGTATTTTAAGACATTTTCGACAAAATTAAGATAAGAATGTTTTTTAACCTATACGGTGAGTGCGACTATTTTCCATCATTATAACATCGTCAAAGCATCCTATACAAGATTATAAAAATATTTTCAAAATAAATTTTTTCTTTATAATTATGTAACTCAAACAATTTCAAAATAGAAAGAGATATTTCTCTTAAAAGGTTTTTGATTTCATCTATGTCAACATCCTTTGATGAATTTTAAGATTATATGAAGTTGATTTATTATGATACAAAAATAATGTATTGTATTAAAGGTTTTTTGATATGTTTGTCTATGGATGTGCTATTTTTATACCATTCATTGTTTACTATTAAAGTATTGACATTTCATATGGTACTTTTAATATGAATGTTTATGTTATATTTCAACCTTTTCATATTAGGAATGTATTGGACTTAGTAAGTGATGGGTGGAGCCCACTATAGATCCTCGATGAATCGGTAGGGCTCATGAGAAAACTAGAAATGGAATTGGATGAGGCCTTTAACAATTTGATATATAGTTTTGGCTGAGGCCTTATTCATTTTTAGACATCTTGGCCGAGGCCTTGAAAAAATGTTTCAGAATGTCCGACATTATACATTCCCTCATTATAAAAATAATATTGATGGTTCATGTGGTCATTCAACTATTATAATACCCATGATTATGTTTTATTATGGAATTATTTACTCAGCTCATATTCCAGCCATAAAATTATTCATGTTTATTATTGGTAAAGGAATGTGGTTTCAATTATTCACCATGCTTAATATTTATGTTGTCATCTGCTATATTGTTTACCCTTTCTGAGCGTTTGATCTCACCCCATTTTTATGTATCATCTTACCAAGATATTAAGAAGTTAGTTATGAGTAACTTCTAGTCATAATCTAGGAGGCTTGGATGTTTCTAATGAAATAAATTCATGTTGTATATATTTTCAAGTTGTAATGATGAACTTATGTATGAATCTAGTTTCTGATAATAATAAACTAATCAGTCTTTTGATACATGATATTTTGTGATCATGAAAATGATATGTAACAATGCACCGACTCTAGTCTTCTAGGGTCAGGGCGTTACAGAATTAGAGATATTGTTCTAACCCATCTCATTGTGAAATCATATATACATGTTCCAAAAAATCATGAAAAATCATATCACAAACCATGAAAGTAAATGATAACCATTAGATTGTAATATTATCATAACATGTGAAAAAATATAATTTTCTTAATAACTTCATTAAAATCATAACCTATGAAAAGAAGTGGGTTTCAAAGAATATACACCATGAAAGAGAAACGAGTTACATAAAAAATCCGGCTATCAAAACATAATCCATTTAGAAAATAATATGAATGGAATCATTGAATAATTTCCCAATAAAATAATGTTTAACACCGATTGATGTTATTTTTGAGGGAAAACGATTTTAAAATATCAATCAAAAATAGTTCTTAAAGAAAATATCCTTTTTTCTTTGAAAATTTGATTTTAAAACATAAAACATTTTGAATTATATTTTCATTAAAAATTATATAGAATGATTTGAAAGTTTTTTTAAAATATTTTCATTTGAAAACTTCTTGAAAACATATAATTAAATATTGATGATGTTTTTAAAACCATTCCATTTAATATAATTTTAAAATTTGTAAAAAAATCATGGAAACATTTTGAAAAACATTTATTTGAAAATAGTTTGAAAACATAAAAACAAAAAATGATTTTTTTTGAAAAAAATTAATTTTAAAACACAGTAGAAAACATATAAATAATTATTGGAAATATTTTTTAAACCTTTTTATATTACATGGCTTTTAAAGAACATGAATTTACTACTGATTCAATAGGTAAATTTGGGCTTTATTAAGGACACTTTCTTGATCATATTATGTATCAAATAGTGGTAAAATTGTACCAGTAATTGGATATGATATGAATAAATATTTGGTAAGAAAATTAATGATATTTATTGAGATATTTATCATAATATATCATCAATTAAATTTTAATCTTAAATAATATATAATGATATTGTTTATATAAACTCTTACGAATTGGTAAATTTGAATCATAATGCCCATATAAGAAAATGAAATTAAATGAATCATAAAATATCATTAAAATAAGTATATTAATGATATAAAATGTTAAATTTTGGTATATATTCTTTAAAAAATAACATTGGTTCATCACAAAACATGTGTCTCAAAGAAATAAAATTGAGACAAAACTACCTTAATGATTTGGTAACTTTTGAAGAATTGACCCTTTGAAAGAAAGATAAAATAGTGGATATGTAAATACCCATATATTTAAAAATAATAATCATAAAATACATTCATGTTATTTATACACACCACAAAAATGAAATGAGTGGTGAATAAGGCATGAATATCAAGAAAATAAAAATTGAAATGAAATTACGTTACCTTGTGTCTTGAATCCTGTCATACTTGTTAAAAAATACTGTATAATAAAAATAAATTTATTATAAATATATAAAATAAATTATTCATACTTATAATACCTAATATTTTTTGATTATTTCTTTATATTACTCTATTGTTAACAATTCTATGTTAATGTTTCACTTCAGGTAATATCCTCTCTTTTTTTGCATACGTCTTAATTTTTTATATCTTTTGTTCTTAGACATATATCACAATGTCCATAATGTTAAAAAATGATTTAAGTATAATTTATATTAAATATATGTGTATTATAATAATCCACATAATATATAATTATTAAATAGATTACATAGTTCATGGTGGTGGTAGGTTATACATAGGAAAGAATGTTATTTATGTATAATTGTCGTGCTAAAAGAAAGAAAGTAAAATACATAAATGTATATATATATATAATTAATAAATTATATTTATTATATATTATATATTCACTAAAACCACTAAAACCATCCATAATAAATATTATGTAGTGTATGAATGAATCACATCGTTTCAAGTGGGCGGTAGTCCACACTTCCTCAAACGAAATTATCATATTAACAAAAAATGTAAAGTATAAAGAAAGTTGTTTAAAAGAATAAAAAATATTAAAGATATAATAAATATAATATATAACATATAAAAATTTAATTTCCATCACAATTTCCACCATTAGAGGGGGTAAATGAAAAATTAATGATCATCATTTAGTGAGGTTGTATTTCGTCTTACATGTAAATAGTATGATTGTTACCCATTAGATGAAAGTCTATCTAAGTGTATATTGAAACCATAAAATAAAAAAATCCTAGTATATTGAGGATAATTTTTTTCATAAAATCATTGAATAATAATATTTTAGGTAGTGGAGAACGAAAATAAAATAAATGAGTTTGAGGGATGGTGTAGCTCTTAATTGGGTAACACATCCTGGTTTACACCAAATAGATTTATTGGATGGATTTATTCTCAATTGAGACATCAATGAGGAATTTTTATATATTGAGGAGATATTTATATAGATTTTAGTCGAGGAAATGTGGATTTAGAGGTGTGATAATGTGAGAGGAGAGGAGGCCCTTTATAATGGAGGAGGAGTTGTTCTCATGTAATATTTTGGAAAATGGAATCATCATCAATGTTTTTTATTGAAAGTGGATAAATAATTGTCCCAAGTCTCTATAAGTGAGGATATTGTAGAAATATTTCTATAAAATTATTTTTGGACAAGTGTATAGGTTGTTTGGATCCTTATGGTTATTTTTTAGTACCTTATTAGGCTTAATAAAACCTTAATCGGTGTAATTAATTTTAATTACTTTCACTAATATTTTTGGTAAAAAACAATGTTGAAATTTTTAGACATTATATTTAATTATGATTCAAAATATTTAATACATTTCTCTAAATTCAAATCACATAACTGGCATAAGTTAATTTACATTTAACACTGCAGACAGGACAACCATTCGAGTTTTTAAAGTAAAACCATTCAAAAGTTTTCTATGTTTTTATAGTGAATTTAAAATTTAAATTGATTCAAATGATATAAATTGAATATTTTGATAAAATGTAATCTAATTATAGCTTAAAAAAACTTAAAATATAATTTAAATATAAAAATAAATTAGATGAAAAAGTCATATTGAATTAAAATTTAGTACTTTTAACTATTAATTAAAAAATAAAACATCTCAGAAAAATAAAAAAATTCACCATAACCTAATTTTTATTATTATATTTTAAAGATAAAGTTCTTTATAACATATATAATTTATAATAGTGTCAAAATTTATATTTAAAATAGTTTCTCCATTAAAAGGTCGGAAAATTGCCTTGATAAAAACATTTCGTTTTATGTGCTAAATTAGGTTTTTTTGACAAAAGAAGTAATCATTAAAAATGAAGATCAGCAGAAGTAAATTCACTTAACCAAGAAAGAATGTTGTCCAGCTAGATCTGGTCATTTTTAAGAGGGCCAGATGTTTCCACCTGATGGACAGCCTTGTTTCCTTCCCTTTTGAAAAAGGAGAAGGTGCAAATGTTGAATCTTTGAGGGAGAGATTGGATTTTCTTAATGAGTGAACCAAAAGGTAGGAAGCCGCCATCGTGGAGGTTGATATCTTTGAAAATGGTGAGACAGTTTTATTCTATGTGGATTCCATCCCATCCACGATCTTTAGAGAACATCATCCCAGCGAGGATGGCGGCAGCTTCAGCGACCACAGGTTCCGACAGAACGTGGTGAGATTAATGTTTGGCTGCGATGGTCTGCCCAAAATGATCCTAGGACAAGAGACCAAGACCTACAGGTTTATCCTTGGGAAAAGACGCATCCACTTTAATCTTGCGTCTCCCTTCTGGTAGAGGGTGCCAATGGGAAGAAGAGGATGGGGTTCCAAAAGTCTTTTGTTGTCCAGTGTGATTTTTCCATCCCTCAATCCAAGATAATTCACGTTCGATCCCGAAAATGAGGGTCTTGATGATGTGGTTGAAAATGGCATCATTGCACTGCATCCAAATGATCCAAGACAAAATTCAAAACGATCCCGCTTTGGCTTGTGAAAAGGAGGAGCACCATCGCATCAGAAGAGAAGGGAGGTCCGAGACCACGTCCAGTGAGAGATTCGTACAGGAGCCCCATTTGTGCTAGACCTCCTTTGGCCCCGGGCATTGGATGATAGCATAGAGGGGAGTTTCTTGGGTGTTCGAGTATAAGGGGCACATCATGTCACTGGAAATAAGACGGAGGATGAGACGGTCCTTGGTTAGGAGGATGCCAGTGCATATATACCACTAGAAGTTGCCGATTTTTGGAGGGACATTGAGCTTACACAGCTGTTCCCAGGGTCCCCCATGACCTCTGGTTGTCTAAGTACAAAGGGAGAGCCGATCTCCAGATTTTTCCGTATATGTTCCCGATATGTCGTTGATCCAGTAGAGATGGTCAGGGCTTGCATTCGGCACACATGGGATACTCAGGATAAGCCTTTTGTCCCTTTCGTTGAACCACGACTGTTGTTTTTCCATGCACCACCCATTCCCATTATCAGCAAAAAAGGAATCGAACATTGGCCCCTTCAAAGCCTTCTTGAATAGAGGATGATGCCCGCTAACCTTACATGTCAATCAGCCAGGGATCAATCCAAATATTAACAGTTGATCCATTCCCAATCCTCCAACCCAACAATTTATTTAGAAGATTTTGGGATCCCTATAAACTTCTCCAGAGGAAGTTGGGTTGGGGGCCTAGAGATGAATCCTTGAAATCCTTGTGGGGGAAGTATTTCTCTCGGAGTACCCACACGTAGAGAGAGGATGGGCGGTTAATAAGGAGTCATCCTTGCTTAGCCAGCAGCACATTATTAAAATGAGAGAGGACCCGGAATCCAATACCACCCTCCGATTTGGGTTTGCAGAGTTTATTACAGGCGATCCTGTGGTTTATATTCCTTCCATTTCCCCCCCAGAAAAAGTTGGAAGTGCATGAATGGATCTGGTTAACGACAACAGTGAGAAGTTTGAACAAGGACATGAAGTAGATGGGGATAGACTGAAGAGTATATTTTATGAGGGTTTCCTTGCCGGCTCTAGAAATTTTATTTGGGGTCCAACCAAGGATCTTTGTCACGATCCAGACCAACATAGATGCAAAGATTTCTTTTTTGTATCGGCCAATCACTGTGGGTATCCCGCAGTACTTCTCTTGCTTCTCAACCATATGAATGCCTGAAGCGACACAGAGTTCTTCCCTTTTGGATAGTGGTACCCCCGAGCTGGAAAAGAATTCTGACTAGCCATGATTAATTACTTTCCCTGAGGCCCTCTCATACTAGTGGATCACATGGACGATAGCAAGGCACTCATTATGGGTGGGTCTAAAAAAAATAAGTCATCCATCGACAAAAAAGAGATGCGACACTGATGGTCTTGTATGGAAGACCTTTTCCCCATGAATTGTATGTGAGGATGCTTCCCTAGAATTTAGGTTAGAAAAACCATCATCTACCAAGATGAAAAGAAACGGAGAATGAGGGTTTCCCGAGATAAGTCCTCGGGTAGGGGTTAAACCTCTAGTAAGCACCCCATTAATGTTAATACAGAAGCAGACTGACGAGACCCAGTGCATGATCATATCTGTCCATTTTGAGTAGAAGCCCATTTTTAGCATCACAAATCTGAGAAAATGTCATTCCACTTTATCGTAGGACTTGGTCGTATCCAGTTTCCATGCCATGGTTCCCCTTTTCGCTGTGGAGTGTGTTTTCATAGAGTGGAACACTCCATGGGCCCCAACAGCATTATCAGTGACCAGTCTCTTGGCAACAAAAGCACTCTGATTTTACGAGATGATTTCAAGTAACCAAGGATGCATCCAATTAACTTGAATCTTTGAGAAGATCTTGTAAGAGACACTGTAGAGGCTAATAGGTCTGAAATCATAGACCGAAAGAGGTTTCATGATCTTAGGGATGAGGATGAAGACAATTTTGTTAATATCAGATAGGTTTGTTCTCCTCGCCCAAATGTTCTTCATCAGAATGTAGATGTCAGAACCAATAATGTATTAGTACTTTTTAAAGAAGATGGCGTGGAAGCCATCCGGCACTAGGGCTTTCGTAGGGTGAATATGTTTCAGAACCAGAAGAATCTCATCATCCGTAACATCTTTAGTAAGTTGTTTATTCATCTACTAAGTGATCATGGGTAATATGCATTCCTACACCTCAACCAAGATGTCGAGGCTTCTTTCCGTAAAGAGATCCTGGAAATAACTGGATATAACATTGTGGATTCTATCAGTGTCATATACATTACTCCAATCCGGGTGCGAGATTCAAGAGATAAAAATTTTCTAATTCATAGCTTAAGATTTATGATGAAAATATCGGGTGTTTTCATCCCCTTCTACAATGTGGATGTCACGTGCCCGCATATCCTAGAAGATTTCCATGATATGCACGGTGACATCAAAGTCTCTTTGGGTGGCTCCGATTTTGGAAAGAGTACAATTGGATGGGGGTTGGTTGAGAAGGTGAGACAAATTTCTTTCAAGGAAATCACAGTTCCTGTCAAGTAGATAGAATTTTTTATTTCTCCAAGACCTCAGATAGGTTTCCACCTATTAGAGGTTGGATCCAATGTCACATTGTCCACACTTCTAGCCTGATCAGATAACATATTCGCATTCATGGTCTCTTGACCAGAAGCTTTCAAATCTGAATGGTTTCCTGAATTTAGTGATGTAGTTACCTTGGGTGCATTCAATGACAGTCAGGTAGTGACCCGACCAATTGAGTGTCTGGTGTTTGATTTGAAACATTCTGAAATAATTCTTCCAATCCGTTGAGCCCAGAAATCTGTCAAGGCTCTCAGCAATATTGGTACCATCCGTATTCCACCTAAACCAAGTGAATGGGTAACCCGCGCAACCCAGATCAACCGAATCCTAAAATGGAATCACCTCCTTGAAGTATGCATTGACTTAGAGGGTTGAAGAGAACCACCTATATTTTCCTTCTAATACAAAATATCGTTAAAGTCCCTCCCGAAGGCAATGAGGCTTGGAAGATTGCATTGTAGATTGAGAAGAAGATCCCATGATTTCCACTTCTCATTATGGGATGACCAACCATAGAAACCCACGAACGTCAATAGTGGGGTTTGGGCCTCATGGATTGCCAATGCCACATGGTACAAAGAGAAGGATAAGATCCTGACGTCAACATTGTCCTTCCAATGGAGGAAAATTCCCTCTGAGTGGCCTTTTCGGGACACAGGGAGGCAACCCTGGAAGCCCCATTTCTAAGCTAGAGCAGTAGTGTCCTTGTTTTCCAGTATGTTTTCAGATAGGAAAACCATATCATAGCCACTTTGAGCGCAATGGTTCTAGAACATGCGAACCGTTCGTGGGTTTCCAAGCACACGATAATTCCAGAATAAGATAATCATTGCTCTAGGTGGGGCTGGGACATACCCACCTTCACCTTTGAGTCCTCTAGGATCATTGTGTCACCCAAAACTTTCCATTTTTTGGAATGTGTTTACCCGAATTACTTATTTCATTTCGTCATTTAAGTTCCCCAGGTTTTGGGTTAACTATTTTCCCATGTTTGTTTTCATAGTTCTCCCTTTTCCATGTTCGACGAGTTATTGGGCCTGATGATGTTATTCCTATCATCCCTGAGTCACCTTGTGGAAAGATGTTAGACGTGGACATGTCTGGATCAGGGTCAGGATCAAGTGGTTCGATGCCCATTTGCTTTGGCTTTGGACTTTGATCAGGTGGGTCCAGATCTTTTGGAAACAACTCTGTTGATGGTAAGACAATGTCTTTCAAAAGGGTAATAGCTCTGTCTGGGTCGATGAAAAGCTTCTTCATACGAATCTCGTGTCTTTCCCCCATATTTCTTGTGATGTTTAAGTCCTTAAGAGACCCTCCAGCCACTCTTTGATCTGTTGGGCTATCCTCAGGGAACTCTGGTGGTCCAAGGACGATTACATTGTTATTTCAAGTTCCTTCTATTTATTGTGAGCCATCGTGAGACAGTCTCAATCCTTTAGTTTTTTCGCCTCAGGTATGAAGCCATATCTTGATGTTTTGGCTCGAAGCCATGGAACATAATGCATAATGATATTTCCTAACTCATTCATTTTCTTTGCTTGACACGTTCTCTCCAGATGGCCAATGTGCCCAAAGAAGAAGCAGAAAATTGGGAGTTTCTCGAACTCAAATGAGATCCAGGTGTTAGAGTCATCGATTTTCAAGAACATTCCCCTTGAATATATAACATATATAACATATATATTAAATTAAAATTACTTTATTACTATAATTAATTATATTATTTGTATTAAAACAACTTTGTGAGATTTTGAATTATTTTCTATAAAAACATTCCCTTTATATTCAATTAGTTCTTATATTCATTTCTAAATAATTTGTAACTAATTATTGAATTTTATATTTTGTGAAAACAAAAATTTTAATTATTTATTTAATAATATTCATAAAATCAAATTTATTTTCTTGGTTATATATTATTATATTAAATAATAATATTTTTAATAATATATTATTGTTCGGAGTGATCTTGTGTGTTACGCAAGTCATCGAGGAAAGTCATTATTTCATGTAATGTAATGTAACCTCAGTGTTCCTTTTAGTAAAATATAACCTATATATTGCATATAGTTCAAGATTATCTTTGAATTATGAATAACACAATCCAAAATTAGTTCTTTAATGTATATAAAATAATTTTTTTTCATTGTTTAATGAAATGAAAAATATAAAAAATAATAAATTAATTTGAAAAAAAATAATTCACAAAATATCAGGGTGTTACAACGACACTAACTCAAGAAATAAAACTCACCAAAATAATCACACATCACATCCAAAACACTGTAAACACTATAAAACAAAACCATTAGATAAATAACCCTTCAATCAACACATCACATTTGTAGCATAACATCCACAAACACAACCACCACAAAACTGCATGCATCACATCCCATCAAAACACATTCGCATCACCTCCACACACATCTCACTACCTAGTTGGTCACTAATAACACCAAGAAATAACCCTCATCACATGAGGAAACACATTAAAAAAACAACACATATAATCACATTATATTATGCACAATTTTCATTCACCACCATTCAACACTTTACTTCATTATTTATCATGGTTGTTATAAATTATACCTGATTTCCATTGGAAACCAATTCATTAGTTGGGATTTCATTCATAAACCTTTCAATTTAATGTGATAAAAAGGAGACATAATATTAAGGGTCTCACATATATATTAACTATAACATAAAAATGATCCCAATAACTATGATTTATTACAATTTTGACAAGCATAGATAACATGAAAAAAATAACATAAAATTTGTAAAAGACTGAAATTTCTCCCCATACCCTTAAATTTCATATTATCCAATTCATTATTTTTTCAGGATGACTAGTACTATCCACAAAATTTAAAGCAACTAATGCAATCCAAATATGTTTCACATAAATAAAGAGAGAATTAAGATCCTATACCTAAAATAATATTTCTAAAATAATTTTCCACATAAGGATTAGAAGAATAGAACTAGAAAAACAAAACCATATTATGAAGCTCAAGATCAGCTAGAACCACATCAAGGGATATTTAAAGCCATGACCCAAGAACACCCCAATCCAATGACACAGCACTGATGTAGTTCCCTAAAATAAGAACATGGGGTTAAAAAGGGGTTAGTATTATAAACCATATTTTATTTCCAACATACAATCTCCAGAACCCAATGATGAATGCCGAATAAAAAGGGTTGTATTATCCTAAAATTGGTTCTATAGTTTACATAAAAATCAGGTGAAATGATTGCCATTTAGTATAATTAAGATGATCCTGACACTTATAAACATGTTATAACTCGACTGATGTATGTTGTGAAGTACATATTAATGTCATAAATTACACCAGGTCTACAAAATCTCTTTTTTGAATTATATTTATGCTATAAAACCTAAAAAAAATTTCATTATGGAAACAATCATAGTGCCCCAAACTGACTTAATTCATGTTGTGAATCTGAATTTCACATCATAAATTTAGTTTGTATAATACTCCTCACCCACATATTTTCCCCGAATCACTAAATTCACATGAAAAAAAACACTAACCCACTTTATAAATACTCTTCGCATTACGAACCAACACCTATAGTGCCACTGCAGCTCTGACCTCCACCAAAACCTACACAATCCCCATTTTGAATCCTTTAAATACTAAACTATAAATATAATTATATATAGAGATATATACTATTAAATTTTATGTATTCTAGAGACTGAAAGAATATTTTTGAAAAAATACGACATTATTTCTCTATTATTTAAAAATATTTTTCTTTATTCTCCATGTTATGTAAAAAAGTATTGAATAATTTCTTTACGAGCCTATAATTAATTTTTAATGACATTTTAACCATGTTTTACCTCCAATAATATTGTTGAAAATGGATTCCTCTTGTTGTTCTCTAAATGAGTTAATTTTTAATTTTTACTGAAAATTTGAGTGAATTTTTTTAACAGATGTGCCATGAAAAGAAATTCAGGTCATCATGATCACTCAATGCTTTGAATAATTCATTAAAATTTTCCATGGGTTCTTTTAAATAATATTTTTTCTATATTTTTTTGGGATATTATGAGATGATAAATAACAGAATTTAATAAGAAGTTGTCATTGGATTCACAAAATTATTTAGTAAAAATGTAAAATCATTTTTTATGAATGAGAATATTTTTTGATGGTACATTTGATTTACTAGGGTTATAATCCAATGACACTATATAATTTATTTATATGGATGGAAATTGATAATTATGATTTAAATATGATTCTATGAAACCCATTTATTTCCCATGGGTTATCCGTGTTACTATAGAACCTTTATAAAATAAGTTTCTTTTTCATGGGTTATGTTATGGTGAAATAATAAAATTATATTGAAACTTATTTCCTTTCCCCAGGTTACACTATGATGAATTTTTTTTGAATTTATTGAACACATTTTTATGATTTTAATTATATGTTTGGTGGTACTGGAATTATATAGACCCATAATGCATTGGGTAAATATTGACATCACATGAGATAATAAAGACTGGAATGCTAAATGAACCTAGTTTAGAAATAGGCCTTGTCCACCATAGTAATCAGGGGACTAATCATTTATGATAGCCTACAAGGGATCATTAATTACTACATGGCTAATTTTTTTAATTATTTATTAAACTCAAACAACCTAACTAAAAAAGTAGTATCTTGAAAGTATGAGTGTCAAACCCACAGTGAGAGATCGTACGTTCTAAATTAATTAAATAAACTGAAACTGAAATTGATTGATTTGTTTTGTAAAAGTGAAAAAATAGCCTCATTGATTGGGTTGAATATCCAGATGATAGGCATGTTAGGTTTAGAGAAATTCAGATTCTTATGCTAGTTATTTAATTGATAATCTATTTATTCGTGTTTTTTTGTTGGAATTGGGTCAATAGGGATCTGTGGTCTGGGTGTCTCACCCTGATCCTACGATTTCTCAATTCAAATGGTCGTATACTAAATGAAATCATAAAACCAGGTGACCCAATACCATATTTAAACATAACTTATCTGTATTGTATAATGTTCATACAAAAAATAGATTAATTAATTGATGCAATTAAATAAACTACCAAAGAATGCAACAATCATCTTGCAATATAAAAAGATAATGAATTAAAATTCAGTAAACAAAGATATAACAATCAAAAATTTGATTAATAAAATGAAACTATATCTAAGAATCAAACCACCCTAAAATTACATTACCTAGAATAAATATAACTACTCTCTAATTCTATACATTAAGATAATGAGAAACATGGGTACACAAAGAGGAGAGGTGGTGAAAAATGATGTTGAATTTGGGCTCTGAATCATCACTCTGTCATCTAGCAGTGCTCCATTGGTATCGATCCAACCCCCTTTGGTTCCAGAATCCCTCAAATCAGGGACCTAGGGGTGTATTTATAGGAAATAATATCAATATCCTTGGTTACGAAATCATTATTTTTTACCATGTTGACACTTAGATGATGTGTGATGGACTTATACGTCGTGTAATCCTTTGATCTTTAGGATTCACAAATCTCGGTGTAATCTCTACAAAAACATGTCCCAAAAAAACACATTGTGTAATTGGTATACATGACTTGTAAATTCTTTTCATCTCATCAAATTGTGTAACGACTTGTTATCAATGGAATATTCCTTTGAAAAACACACGACATGTAATTGCATTACACGACGTGTAACTGCATTACACGACGTGTAACTTCTGGATCCTATTTTCCATATCCTCTTCATTCTCAAAAATATTGTGTCATGTTGCTTCACTAAAGTTATGGAAAAACTATATTTTATCTTATAAATTATCTTTTTTCCATTACTTTTCCATAAATCAGTTGTTTCCTGACACAAAACATAAAACAAATCAAATCATTCCAAAATTGGAAAGACTAATAAATTAAGTACAAGAATTAATATATTAAATATACTATAAAATGTATGTATGAAATACACTTATAACTTAACTAAGGATAATATAGAATGGATATTTAACCCAATCCACTATGATAGTTTTGAAATTCATCATTAACAAAATAAAATATTTTCCATTCATATGTGTATACCAAAAATTTACATCTTCTGCAAAGATTATGATCTCATGGATCATATCATTTGATCCAGTATGATTCATTTTTTATGAAATACCATGTTTAATGGAGTAAATCATGATTATGGTCTATGTTATGATATTTATGGTTTTATAATGTTATTATCTTGTTTTCATACTCTTATTCTCATGTTATTTTTATACGATCATTGATATCTCCCTTGTTTATCATTGTCGATCATTTCATCTCACCGTTTATTATATTTACATTCTATAGTTTATGAATAAATTTTTTATGTATGATTTTTCTAGGAAGGGTTATAGTTATACAGAATATAATGGGAGATTATATAGATCTCTTATGAAAATGTTTTTTATGTATACAACTTTCCAAAGACATTGAACCTGTGCGATTCGGGCATGGACCGTAGTGTTACGTATTGAATATTATATAATAATTTTTCATATAAATTTCATAAATTTATGAATAATTATAATTTTTATACCATTATTCTACTGTAATGATTGTAGAAGTTTTAACTGATATTTTTAATTCTTGTTAGAAAAATAAAACAGTCACTGATGTGTTTTGCAGACTACCGCCTCCCTGACACAATGTGTTTTGATTTCCTTTACCATAATATAGGGATGATATTAATATGAAATTTAATATATATGTGTAATATATTTAAGATATATTTTATATTCATAGGTGATAAAACATATTTGTCATATTCCCCATTATATGGAAAATTTAATCATCATCCTTGTATACGTGAGGACTACAACCTCCAAAGAGCAGTCGGTTTCCATTTTAATTTTCATCACATATATTCTAAGTTATAATTAGTAATTGTATTAATGGATAAATATTATTTTTATGTCAATATTTTGATTCAATTATTTCCAACACAAATTACATATTTATGATAAAATCAATAAACAATCATTAAAAATTTAACTTTCCAAAATAAGAAAACCATGACTTAAATAATTAATTTAAATTATGTAGTATTTTCAAATCCATTAAATATTCACATATTCCCTTAAATTTAAGATTTATAACAAAAATAAAAACATAATAATATCATTGTCTCTATGTTATAGTTATATTATAAAAAAACCTCATAGAAAATCATTAAATTATGGTATGTTTTTGTTTGGTTCGGTTTAAAAACATAAATGGGAAATAATATTAATTAATATAATTTGGGACCATGGTTATATATTTATATTTTTTATATAATATACATTTTTAAAAATTAAAACTTTTTCTAGAGACATTATATCAATATTTACTTCATTAATTTAGAAAACACCCCTCATTTATCAAGAATCACTAAAACAACGATGTTATAAATATCATATTCAAGGATAATGTTTTAAAAACCCATGAAAGATATTTTGAACATCATAAATTATTATAAATCATCTATAATAGTAACATGTATCTACTAAAAATAATAAACATTAGATGAGGAATGCTTATAGATAATGCAATTACAAAACTAGTACAAAACAACAAAACTATAAACAACCAATGTTGGAAATATGTATAAATCATATAGAGAATAACTATTTATGAATAGTATATTAAAAAATGTATATAAGAATGTTTTTTAATTAGTACATTAATATTGATTTTTTTTGTGATACCATATTTTAATGTACAATCATGGACTTCGAGATGAGAGGAAAATAATTTCATCTCAAATACCCATCTCTATGACATGTTTTATATTATGAACCATATTTATTTTATATTATATTTATAAATCCTATTTGAGATTTTATATCATGAACTAAATTCTATTATTTATATTTAATGATCAATTTTATTCTCTACATTTCACGAGTTATTTATAGAATCTACCCATTCTATAAGTAGGATCTTTAGTTTCAATTTTTTATTATATGGGTCTCATGTTATACTAACCAACAATTTCCATTTTTTTGTAGTATATATTTACATGGAATAATTGTTACTATATTACTCATAACTGTAATTTAATGTACAATTCTATATTTTTATCCCTACATTATACTCCTTTAATTCCTGTGTTAATAAAACATTTTAAAAAACAACTCATTTCATGGTATAAAAAACATCAAATGTTTTTGTAATGTAATGATGTGTTTGGTTTTTTAGTAAATAAATCATTATTTGGATATTAGAAAATAGGATTTTTTTTGTGGTGTAGATTCACCTAAGGGAAATCACCCTAAAGTTTTTTGGTTGAACATTCACTCAATCATCACTCTGATGCACGATGATAGGGACTTAGACTGCACACCTTTACAGAGACCATAAGAGGGTTTTCTTTGGAATATATACACACCCCATATTAACCATGATTAAGGATTTTACCTTCCATTTCCATATTCTCTTACAAATTAAAATTACTCAACCAAATTAATATCTTCTATTGATTACCCAAAAAATTAAATGCAGCCTCACCAATTTAATTCCCTAATAAGGTTACATCATGTTACATTGATGATACCCAATATATTCTATGTTGATTAAGGTATATTCTCCTTTACACCCATATTATTCAATTAAATGTGGATATATTTAATTTCTATATTCCTTTAATTGAATTGATAACCATTTTTAATTCATCTATAGGTTTCTTAGGGAAATATATGAAATGTATTTCCAACTCTTATGGTGAATGTATTAGACTTAATCATATCATAGGTGGCGATTGACATTATATAGGCCCTTTATCCATGGATAGGTTACATAAGAATTTTTTTGGACTTTCCTATATACCTATACTCATATTAGTGCAGTGTCTTTGTATAAGGACATAAAAAAATGTATTGATGTTCAAAGTTATGTATTCTATCAGAAAGTGGACAATTATTATTAATATAGATGTATTAATTTATTTAAATAGATATAATATTCCTTATATTTCATATTATTATGGATTATTTTTATTTATTTAATACTTAAATATAACTTATTTCATGTTAATTTCATGATAAATTTAGCATTATGCTACTCTATAATAATTATGTGATCTCAAAATTATTGTTTTCCCCTTCCATAGAAATCCTAGAGGATAAATAGTAGAAAATTTTAAAGATATAGTGGAAGTGATTATAATTTTATCTAAATGTGTTCATATTATATCATTATTTTTTTAATTTAATTTATGTATATATCATTTATTCCTAGTCCACTAATCAATTTAATCATATGATAACTCTTATGTTGTATACCAATAATTTATATTAACCTTTGGCCCCATTTTTTTTGAGGCTATGTCATTATATTTAGCATCAAAGAGCGTTTATTTCGATCCTTATAGACTAGATTTAGAAGATCATAGTTAGATATTAAAAGTATGATGAAAAATACTCATGATATTTAGTGATAACTATATAGAACTTATTAGGAAATTTATTTTTTTCAATTCAATTTCGTGAGCTAATTATGTGTATGATATTGTCGAAATATAGGGAATAAAAAGAGAAATGAAAACCATATAGACTACTATAGAAAATGCAGGGATGTTCCCCTAGAACAAGTGAATAATGGTGGAGTTGAGACTAATCAAATCATAAGTATAATATAGATGTTTAATCATTTTATGTAAAATAATCCCACCTACCTAAAGGGACTCTCAGATCTGTAACATGGTTTTAACAATATTGGATTTCTTAATATGTCAATGAACTATTTCATGGAATGGAACTAATAATAAATTGAATGATAAAAATTTTATCAATACCCTAAAGAATATATTTATTTATATGTGATGTAGTGAATAATAGAAAATTCATTATCTTGTTCAATCATTTGAAGGTAGATGTGGAGCCACTATTTTCGCTAATTGAAAAAAATAATGTTGAAGTTGATAAAAACGTCATGGAATGGTAGAACTTTAACGACTTATTATATCAAAAATACATTACTCATTAGAATATATGATAAATGAAATGTAATTTAATCAATCATGGATTAAAGGACATGGAAAATGTTTTATCTTACAAGGCTAACTTTATAAGGTTATATGGACATGCTTTAAACAATGTAAAAAGACTACTAAGAAATATTGATTGTTTAGTTGATGGGTTAATGTTAAGACATTAAATGGAATTTTCCTCTTAGACCTTTTATTTTTATAATGATATTTTCAAAAGTGACCAGTAGGGACTTTGGTTTTTTTGGTTAAGACTTTGGATAATTCCTATGAATATTATTAGATCTGGGAATTGAGATGGCACAAGATGCCAAGGCCCAATGTGTTTGGAATTGATATTATAAATATATTAAATATATTAATACCATACATGCATTTTTTTTGAAAAGTGTAACAAATCCTGAACACGTCATCAGGTCATAAATCAATGACAACACTAGATCCCATAATGCAAAGTTTACCCTAGATATGACCTAATATTGCTCAATAATGGATGTCCAGTTGTGGTAGCCATTAGAGGAAGAGTTTAATTAAAATAATTAAATAATTTATCTATTTTTCTTATAAAATTATATAATTAAAATAATTTATATATATATATACCCTCTTAGGAATCATTTCTAAGTGTTATCCACATAACCCATGAAAGACCAGAGAGGAGAAAGAAGGAATTATTCTTTTGTGGATTGACATAGAACAATGAAAGATGATCGAATCAAGGTGGATCGATGGGTATCAAATTAAGTGAGTCTTTTATATCACTGGAAAATGTATTCCTTAATAAATATAGATCCATAATCAATTTAGGACCCTAAAATTTTCTATTTCTCCCATTTTATTACAAGAATGAGTATGGACTAATTATCATATGTTGATCATCGATTTATTTATTTTTATACATGAGCCATGCTGCCTTGCTGTATAATTGATTTGTTAAAAACATTGTTTTCCTTAATATCACCCCATTTATATTTTAATTGGTCAAGAATTATTGTACAATTATCATTCATATCATTCTTGTTCTTTTACACAATTCATTCATCACATTCTCCACTATTGGCCTATGGGGTCATCATTCGACATTATTAGGCATGCCTGAGTTCGATTAAACCCCTAGATTCCTTGTGGAAGCATTAAAATTATATGGATAAAAGTTATTTCCTATTTATGAATGAATGTTGAGGGATACAGTTGATACTACGTTAATCCAGGATCCATATGGGAGACCGAATCGAGTACTAGGAGCGTAAGAGGAGTGTCAGGGGACGTGTGGTTGCTACGAATAGATTGGGATGGATATCTGATGATAAGTGGATTTAATTCAATTTCGGTACATCCATGTAGAATCGTGTTTCATACTAATATTATTATTGTAAATATTTATAAAAAATGGAAACTAAAATAAATAAAATAAATGGGTGAAACAGAAGGTGGGCTTGTGACTTCGGCATCATGGGGGGAGTTTTGTTTCATTTACTTTTATTATAATTAATGATAACAATTAATGAAATGAAATTAGAGAAAGGAAAAATAAATTTTTATAAAAGGGTGAAAATACAAGGGGGTGTTGTTATAGAGATTGAATGGCAGAGGATATGTGTGGATTCATTATCTTTTATGTAAAATTATTATTATTATTATATAATATAATAATAAAAATAATATAAAATGATACAAAAAAATTATTTTAAATGGGGATTTTTTGGTGAATGCACCATGGATAAGGGATGATTTGAAAAAGGATTTATCCTCCCATTAATCATTATAAAAATGTTTTATAATAATAATAACATGAATTATTAATATTATATTTTCTTGTTATGGATTCTTGTTCCAGACGTAACTTCCCTATATAATGTCAGATTGAGTAGTTTCCTATGACATCATGACCCTAAAATTGAGATTATCTATTGGAGACCAATGTTTTTCACCTTTTTATAACTCAGGTCTTGAGCCCATGAAGTAACATACAAATGTGTTATCTCAAAATGTGTTTTTTAACTTGTGTCAGTTTAGGGAAATAAATTGCATATGCCGAGTTTTTTCTATGAAGATCACAGCGGTGTGATCTATTTGTCCTTCATGGGTTTTTTTCAATGACATATAGGTTGCTTGAAATTTTATCCTGGTGGACCAATGAAGATTATTGTGTGCTCATCAGCCTTTTGTCCAGACTTAGATTTTGGCCATAGAATAACCAATATTTAGTGTTTTTCCATGTTCAATTCAACGGTGTCCTTATTAGTGGATTTTTAGATATGATGGTAGTTTTTAAAAATGTTATGCTTCAATAGGAAACATTTTATGATGGTGGATATTGAGCGTAATCATCAGATTTTTTTGGGGATGGTACTCCCCTATCGCACCAGGGCATAAGTCCCCCATATTCTTCATATAGGTAGAGGCGGTACTCCCATGTTGCACCAAAGAGTGGGTCTTCTATCTATAGAGTAAAATATATCATTTCACACCAAGGAACGAGTCCTACATACTCTTTATATAGATAGAAATGATACTCCCCATACTATAGAGGGTGTATGACCTCTATATAACGGAGTGGCACTCCCCCATCTATTTGAGCATGGGAGGTGGATGGGTCCTCCATGAGAATTGTGTCCTCTTGTATGTGGACTATAGTTGTAGGGTATGAATCCCTCCACTATTTTCTTGGTGAGGTTATACGATATCCATGGTTTGGATTTCTGGCTCCCTTATATGTTGTTCATAATTGTGGTAGTATAGTGACTTGGGTTTTGTCCCTATTAGACTTTGGAATATTCTTATGAATATTTCAAGAGCTAGGTGCGAAGACGGCGTGCGATTTAGAGGCCCGATGTGCCCGAAATTAGTTTCATAAAAATATTAAGAATTTTTATACTATGCACGTGGTGGGGTTACATTTTATCCTAATCGGTATTTTGAATCAAAAATACCAGGGAACAGTTGCATCCGGAGCATGTCGTTTACCCTAGGTGGGGTTTAAACGTCATGGGTATGGGCCTGCTGTGGAAAACGCCACCAGTTTATTTTTTTTAAATAAATGGAAAAGTTTATTTTTGAGCATCAGATCGAATAACTCTTGAACAGAGTCTCGGAACAAATTTATGAGCTCTCCATTGCGTTTAGAATGTCGCGTTTACCCTAGGGGTGACCTTATCTTCTTTGCGCTAGGTGGTTTGGTCTGGGGAGTAGTCGTTTGTTGATTTAATTATTAAAAAAAAATTCAACCCCCCCCCTTCTCCTTCATCTATGTGGCTATGAGACCCCTCCTCCTCCCTCTATTCTTGGCCGACGATCTGCCAAATTGAACAAATGAAGTGACCACGAGCTCGGATTCTGATGACGGATGCTCTCAGATTGTGTAGCAGCAGCAGTGGAGTGTGCAAAGCATCAGTGATCCCCTAAAAGGTAGGCGGTTTGAGTTTTAAAATCCCCAACTTAGTGTATGCATTGTTTTTCTTTAAATCTTTATAAGGGTAGTGTAGTTCGGGTCATGAGCTTTCCGAAACATGTTTCAGATCTAAATTTTGAGCATTAGGGTGTTCCCGATTTCTCCCAGAAGTTTTCCAGCGGTGGTCATGGAAGCTTCTGGTGAGGTCAGGGGCGGCACGGTGGATTCCTTGTCTAGAATGGTGGTTTCCGGTGGTGGTGTTGTGGTTTCTGGCGAGACAGGTGTGGTCCAGCGAGGATATTCCAGGGGTTCTTTAAACCCCAGTAACTCGCAAATCGTAACACCAATTTGCGAACTGTTTGAGGCGATGCATTCCATACGTCGAGATGGACCATTTTAGCTTCATTTGGGAATTTTTATTAGTCATGTTTGTGGCATGACACTACAAAACGTTGAAATAATAATAATATTTTATTAGTATTCATCTTCGACCCGCCATAACATCTGTACGGAGCGTCTGATTGACACACCATTAGTGACATTGTGATTAAAATAGTAAGGCAAAATTGTTAGAATAGTTTCCTGGCACTGGGATAGAGATCAAGGTGTGGTCCCCATGAGGCTAGTTTAGGGTGTTTGCCGAGAAACTCTACATTTTTATCGGGTGTCCATTTTGGACGAATGAGTTATCGATCTCATGCATTTTTTCAGGGGGATCGCAATGGTGTAGTGTGCTCGATGAGTTTCGGGATCGAGGTGTGGCCCCCACCCGAGCATGCTATGGTGAATATTTCATTTTTCATCGTTTGTCCATTTCAAGCACTTAATTATTCTATCAGGCATGTTTCTCCTCGTAGATTGTGGTGGTGGCCTCCGTATAAACCTAGGAGGTGTGCAGTATGGTGATGTTTCGGGTCACTCGGGTTAGAAATGTTTGGAACAGTATTGGTTGAGTGTACTCCCTTGGTTCATTCCTATGAGGGTTCATGTGGAATTACAACATTATTATAGGTTATTGATCCCCTTGATAGGATTATTTTCTGATAGAGTTGTGGCATCCCTCTGGTCGGTTCAGAGTTGGGTCTATTAGTTTCACTGTCCTACATCGTGTTCTTGGTATCTCTGTGATCGCTTATCCACAGGCGGAGATCCCCTATCTAGCAGGTTAATCCCATAGTGTTTGTGGAATCATCAGGAATATGGTCCACTATGTAGTGGGCCACACATAGTAGGGTTGTGGCATCTTCGAGTATATGATCTCCCACTCAGCATGTGGTTTATATTAGGGTTACGACATCATTGGTTATACGATCCCCTACTCAGGGTAAGGTTTTGGTAGGGTTGGTGCATCATCAGATCGATCCCCTACATCGTGAGTTATGCCAAATAGGTTTCTGGTATCATCGTGACCACATTTACATGGGCGGCGATCCTCTATCTGAGTGATGTGATCCGTGGATCACCAGATCGGGTTGTGGTATACCCCAATGGCTCTTGGGAGTGATCCCCTATCTGTGAGATCTATGAGTTACCAGAGTGGGTTCTAATATCCCCTAGATGACCCTAGGAGTGATCCCCTATCTGAGGATTTTGGTTATTCTGTTATTTCAGCATGGTGTTCTTATTGACGATATCTGAGGAGCATGTACCCCTCAAATGAGCGTCATCTAGGATTAGCTCGTGGATTGTGTTCTCCTAGTTATGTACCTATCATAGGTGATGAGGTCAGAACCTCCTGATACAAGGTGCATGAAATTAGTATATCTGTATGTTCATAGTATATGTATGGGAATATACCTGAGCGGATGTTCATGGTGTATGCATGGGCATACACTTGAGATGAGTTGACTAGTAGTGTTTTGTCGAGGATGGTCTTAAGACAGAGTTTCAATCTCATTTGGGTTCTCTATAGTTGGGATGGGATGACTATTACCTTTCATTTGATCCCTTTTATTTTGGGGTTTTTGGGGTTCCTAATGAGTATTTTTATGCTCACCCCTGCATAGGATTTCCGTATACATGTTTGTGTCTTGTGAAAACCACAAGACATTCGACTAAGTCCCAGGAGGACCCAGAGCCGGAAGTGCTTTGTGAGAGAGAATGACCAGGTTTTTTACCAAAGCTGTACTGAGGAGCATAGTAGTGGGTACTTTTGACAGCATTCCCCTCCTTCGGAGTAGGTTTGATGCTTTTGTAGTTTACTTTTAGTGGGGCCCATATTTTCCTTTTTGTACTCTTGTTGTACTCTGGTAGTTGGATAGATGTATGCATGCATTTATTTTCAGTTTATATATATATATATATATATATTCACTGTTTCATGGAGGTGTATCTGGGTTCATGTTTTTAGGAACCTTACGCTAATTCCTCCCATGTGTGTGGTAGCCTACTCAGCGCTAGTCTCCAGCCCCTGGCCTATTGGAGGTGGGATTGGGGAGTCACCGATCAACCTCATTTGGGTCTAGTCTTGACAGAGTGGTATTGGAGGTGGTTCCACCTTTGGGATATCCATGCGTAGGTGGTCTAGCTATGTGTTTGGTTTTGGTTTCATAGCAGAAGTGTTAGGATGTTTCGAGTTCGGATTTCAGGCCAGGGACTCCAGTGTTGGTGCGGCGGCTGACGTATCCATTCACCAGGACTCTGACAACCTACCTTTTGACGTGGGACATTAGGACACTAGACATAGGGACATAATGGTACTTGAATCATATAGGACTGGGTTTTGGGGTTACCTTATTCTTTTTGAGTTAGTTCCCTATATATACTCTTTGACCATGGTGTGTCTTGATTGTATTTCAGGATGCCTCGATGATAACAACCAATGTGGGTTCTGCAGTGGGATTGTGGTTACGATCCTACACATTTATAGGCTCTGGACCAGGGCACAGGTTCTTAGGATGGACCTCCAAGTGGTCCGCTAGTTGATCCACCACATGTCTAGTAGGTGGTTGTGCCAGCAGTGCATGATGAGGATAAACGGAGTTTGAGTGCACTTCATGAGTTTCAGAGGCAAAGAACATTAAGGTTTTGCAGTGATCCAAACCCTCAGGTAGCTGATGACTGGCTCGAAGCAGTCACTCGAGTTTTCCACATAGAGAGGACACCTCCAGATCAAATGGTGGCCCTAGAAGCGAGCCGTATGCATGGTTTGGCCAGGAGATGGTGGAGTTTGGTGACATAGTACCATGATGAGGAGAGGCTCACATTGGTAGATCTTGAGCGACTCTTTAGAGAATATTTCTATATGGTGAGGCTGAGGTCAGTACAGATTCAAGAGATTCTGCGGCTTCGGCATAAGGGTATGACTTTGTCGGAGTACTCAATAAGTTTTACCGTCCTATCATGCTACTATCTGGATATGGTTTGAGACCTTTTATTTAGGGCTCGACCCTCTATGAAAGGGCTACGACGGGACGTCAAGGCAGGTGTGGTTTCCTTGGGCCATCCCACATGTGTTGTAGCGATGGAGTGAGCCTTGGTGGTGGAGAGATTTCTGGCTGAGCAGATTCAGCCCATCAGTGATGGGAATGTGGTAGCTGAGACTTCGACAACTAGTAGTCAGTGGTAGGCGCAGGGGTCTGGAAATGCCCGACGTTTCAGGATTCGACCCTAGGATGGAGGATCTAAGGCTTAGGGCTCTCAGGGCTCTTAGGCCAGTTTTGTTCATCCCAAGAGAGGTGGTGTTACACTTGTGACGGTCGGGGAAATCGTATTAGAGATTTTCCGACCTATCATGCTGCTGAGAGAGAGCCGGTCGACAGGCCGCCTTGGCAGTGAAAATGTCTTAATTATGGAGTTCTGTAGGGAAGCAGACATGGTGACAGAGCTGGTTCTGTAGCTGGAGGTGGTAGGCAGTATCAGATGCCACCACCACCACCCCTAGTGGTCCACACCAATCTCAGTGAGATGGAGGGCGTGGGTGAGGACAACTGCATGCCTTAGATATTTTTTACCCAGAGGCTGCGTGGGTGTATGAAGGTATGATCGGTGTCCTTTCTACTTCTATTGAATTTTTTATAGATATTGTTTAGTGGTACTCGTTCCTTTTTTTTCTTGCTCGAGTATTGTTCAGGGAATTGGTAAGACCATGTGTGGGAGTTCCTCGACGTGCTTTGATTGCATGAGGAAGGGGATTCCTTCCCCCAATGAGACGTGTTTTTTTGTGACACAACTAAAACTGTATTGGTGAGTCATTGTCTCCCAAAATAGATAGTGTCAAGGTGTGGTGGACTAGTACATCTGACTTATGCATTCGGACACGGGTGTGTCTTGGAAAACTCACTAGCATGAGAGACCCAATTGAGAGTTCATTTTCTTTCCTTGTGCTTATGGATTTTCAAGGATGAAAAGTTATAAGTTGGGGAGGATGTAAAGAATGAGGTTTTTCCCTATTAGACATTAGAATATTCCTATGAATACATACAGAGCAAGGAGCAAAGACGACATGTGATTTTAAGGCCTAGTGTGACCATAATTAATTTTTAAAAAATATTAAGTATTTTAATACTATGAAAATTAGAGGGGATGCGTTTTCTCCTAAAAATTAGCTCAGATCAGAGATCTGAGTGCACGATTGCGTCTGGAGCATGTCGTTAACCATAAGCGGGGTGTAAACTTTGCAGGCAGAGACCTACTGTGAAAATTTCCATGAGGGGATTTTTTGTAAATAAATGGAAATGTTTATTTATGAGCGTCGTCTCGACTAACTCCTGAATGGAATCTTGGATCGAAATTCTGAGTTGGCCCTTACGTTCAGAATGTCACGTTTACCCTAGGGGAAACCTAATCTTCTCTGCGCTGGGAGGTTTAGTCTAAGGCGTGGTCGTGTGTTGATTTACTTAGTTAAAAAATGAAATAAAAATCAATCCCCCTACTCCTTCATCTGTGCACTGAAGATCCCCTCCTCTTTCCTCCTCTGTTCTTCGCTGACAATCTACCAAACCGAGCAATCGAAATGACCACGAGCTCAGATTCCATCGGTGGATTCTCCCAGATCATACAACAGCAGCAGCGGAGGATGAAAAGCACCAATGATCTGCTAAAAGGTAGGCGGTTTTAGTTTTAAAATCTTGGATCCTGTTTATGAATTTTTTCCCTCAAATCGTTTTAAGGGTTGTGTAGTTCGGTTCTCGAGCTTTCCGAAACAAGTTTGAGATCTAAATTTGAAGCACTGGGGTGCTCCCCGTGGCTCCTGGAAGCTTTTTAGCCGCAACTATTGTGGATTCTGGTGAGGGAAGAAGCTGTGTGGTGGCGGCACATTAGATTCCGGCTCCCACACGGGGGTTTTCGGTGGCTATTTGGTGGTTTCCGGCGAGATAGGAGGTGGTCTGGCCAGGATTTTCCAGGGTTTCTTTAAACCCCTGTAACTCAAAAACTGTAACTCTGATTTACAATCTGTTTTCTATGATGTGTTCCTTGCATTAAGACGTAACTTTTTAGCTCAATTTGGGAATTTTTATGAGTTAGTTTTGTGGTCCGAGGCTATGACACATTGAAATAATGATATTATTTTATTATTATTCAGCTTTGACCCACGGTAGCGTCTACACAGAGCGTCCAATTGACGCGTCATCAGTGACGTTGTGATCATGATAGTAAGGCGGATTTTCAGGATCGTTTTTGGGTGCAGGGACGGAGATCACAGTGTGGGCTCGACGAGGCTGGTTTTGGTCATTTACAGAGAAATGTGACTTTTTCATCCGGTGACTGTTTTGGATGAATGAGTAGTCGCTCTCGTGCATTTTTTCAAAGGGATCACAAAGGTGCATTCCACTTGATGTGTCTTGGGATCGAGGTGTTGGTTCCACCAGGGCTTTCAATGGTAAATAGTACATTTTCACCTGTTTTCAGTTTTGGGAGTGTAAATAGCCTATCCTGCATGTTTTTTCACATAGATCGAGGTGGTAACCTTTGTATAGGACTCCTAGGTGTGTAGAGTGGAAATGTAGCAGGTCACTCAGGTTAGCGAAGTTTGGACCAACAGTGGTTGAGTGTACTCTCTTGGTTTGTTCCTGTGAGGGTTCATGTGGCATTAAAAAATTAGTACAGGTTTGTGATCCCCTCGATTAGATGATTTTTTGATATAGTTGTGGCATCCATTCGTTGGGTCTTGATTGGGGTCCTTTTGTTTCACTTTTCATGATTAGGTTAATGGTATCGTTGTGACCGCTTATCCACGGGCAGTGATCTCCTACTAGCAGCATAATCCCGTAGTGTTTTAGGAATCATTGGGTATATGACCCCCTACATAGTGGGTCATTCTTAGTAGGGTTGTGGTGTCATCGGGTATATGATCCCATACTCAACATGTGGTTTATATAAGGATTACGACATCATTGGTTATACGATACCCTACTTAGCATGAGGTTTCAGTAGGTTCAGTGCATCATCAGTTCAATCCCCTACATCACGATTTATACTAGATAGGGCACTGGTATCATTGTGACCACCTTTAAATGGGTGACGATCCTCTATCAGAGTGATGTGATCTGTTGATCCCTAGATCGAGTTGTGGTATCCCCCAGTAGTTCTTAGAAGTGATCCCCTATCTGTGAGATCTACGAGTTACCAGAGTGGGTTCTTGTATCCCCTAGTGGACCCTAAGAGTTTTACCCTATCTAGGGAGTTTAGTAATTCTGCTGTTTCAGCATGAGGTTCTTAGTGACGATATCTGACGAGCATGTATCTCTTGGATAAGCGCCATTTGGGACGACAGTGCTCATGGAGTGTGTTCTCCTAGTTATGTACCTATCGCAGGTCATGAGGTCGGAACCTCATGAGACTTGGTGCATGAAATGAGTATATCTGGATATTCATGGTATATTTATGTGCATATACCTGAGTGAATGTTCAAGTTTTATGTATGGTAATACAATTGAGATGAGCTGATTAGTCGTGTTTAGATGAGGATGGTATCGATATGGAGTTTCACTCTCGCTTGGGTTCCCTCCGGCTAGGAGGATTGGGCAATTACCTTTCAGTTTCTACCTTTTAGTTTGGGGGTTTTGGGGTTCCCACTGATTATTATTATACTCACCCATGAATGGGATTTTCCCACACATGTTTGTGTCTTATGTAGACCAGAAGCCTTTCGATGGAGTCCAAGGAGGACCCAAAGTAGGCAGAGCTTTGTGAATGAGACTGGCCGGGGTGTTTACCGGATCTGTGCCGAGGAGCTTACCCATGTGTTCTTTTGACAGTGATCCCCTCCTTTGGAATAGGTTGGAAACTATTTCATTTTACTTTTGGTGGGACCTTTATTGTCCATTTTATACTTTTTCTATACTCTAGTTGTGGGTTATATTTATGCATGCATTTCATTTCATTTTTTAAATATATCTCTACACTGTTATATGGAGGTGTGTGTGGGTGTGTGTGTGTGTACATATACCATAGGCTAATGCCTCCCATGTGTGTGATAGCCTCGTCAGCAATAGTCATCATCCCCTGGCTTATTGGAGGTGGGATTATGGAGTCACGGGTTGAGCCCTGTTGGGTCGGGTCATGACAGGTAGGGTGTGAGCCCCTTCCCATAGTTTATATTTTGATTGTGAATAACATTGGGAATTGGTAATGGAACATTGAGTTATGGGTAGACTCATCTGTCTTAGTTGGTCTATGGTGATAAGGATCCCATTTATCGGTTGTTTGGGATTTTTGGTCAGTATATCTATATTTTTATGGTTGTCGAATCATTTTTTATTGACATTCCTTCATTGGGTTAACATATCTACTTTATTTGTATTCTTTCCATTTCTCACTTTAGTTTTTGTGGTGTCATTATGGGTATGTATACACTTACCCCTGTATGGGTTTTTACAACATTTTTAATGTCTAATTCACATTAGGGATAGATTAGTGGTGTGTTTGGTGGATACTGTGTATATATTGGCACATTAATAATGTTTGGTGGTTGTTCATGGGTATTTGGAGTTAGACATAGTCTTTCATCATTTCTCTGTTCAAGTTGTTGTTATGTAAGGATTTATTTTCTAGTTGTGAAAGTATTTTGAACATTTAAAATTTCATATTACACATTATTAATCTTTTTAATTCCCAATAGGTTATTACATGCATGGTTTTTACTCTAGAGGTTACTATAATTTATTTATTATCCATGTTCACTTATTCATGGAGATGGTTGGGTGTGTGCATACATGTACATTAGGAAAAGGTCTCCCAATTTATTTATGCCTTTATGAAACTTTTCACCATACCCTTCTCTATTGAGGCTATCTTTGGGTTATGGTATCTCATAATTCAGGTAACTAGGTGGGCCCCGATGGTGTTAGTAGTTACATGACATTATTATAGTAAATGAGTTATCCATAACATATGTATTAGATTGAAATATAGAGAAGAATATATGATCTTATAATAATTGTATAAATAGTATAGAAAAAAGGGTTAACAGAAGAGGGGTTTTCTCCTATGTTATAATTGTGCAAAGAAGCTATCATGGGGTTTATAGGAAGGGAATTAGAGATTGATACAAGTTAAAAAAAAAATTAATCACACCTTTGAATTCATGGGAAAAGATGTATTTCTTATGTTAAATCATTTGAAATTAATTACAGGGGGTCATTATGAGAACCAATGACTCAAAGATCAACATAATGTTCTTAAAAAAATCCTAGGGAGAAATGCAAAGATTATTCAATTACCATTTATTACATAAAGGTTCCTAATGATGTGGTGACATTCAAATTGTTCTTATACACAATATTAGAAAATGTTTTATTTAATTTGGGATCTTCAAAAACAATTGTGTCTTTTTTTTCCCTAAACATCAAATATTTCCCTAGCACATTATTAATGGAATTATCAACTAATAAGAAAAGTGGAAATCTTTTTGAAACAATGATATATTAGTCAGTTTCAAGTATGATACAAGGGTGTTCCCTATTTTCAAAAGATATTTTATCTGTGGATAACCATGATATTTTTGTTGACATAGAATATAATTCAATTTATAATTCAAAAAATAATTTCCAAGAGAATTATATTATGATCTCCACTTGTGAATTGGATATATTTTCTTAATAAGGGATACATTTTTAATTAAATGATGTCTGGATCCTTCCCCAGCAGCTATATCTACTAAAAATTTAAGAAGAAAGGAACATCCAAATTGAAATATAGTCAAGTAATATGTCTTTAAGAATTGTATATCTACATATGGTTCCTAAATTCAATTTTGTTGTAGAATAATTTCTAATTCATCCCAAGAGCCTGAAGTGTAGTTCTCCATTGAACTAATTCCTGACACAATACCCCTATCTAATAATCCATATAGAATTGAATTACTGAAGTTAGTGGAGTTGAATATACATCCACAATAGTTATGTGATTATTTATTTATATTCCCTTCTATTTCATTGTGGGGAGCCCTTATTTTTTCATGACAAATTATAATGGTTTTATGAGATTATACATCAGTTATAAGGACATCAATTCCATTACTATAATGAATAGGTACATTTTAGCCAGAAATGTTGAATTATTTGATTAACTTCATAGAGTCCAATACATTTTAATGGTAAAAATTCAATATGGTTATCATATTCTAATGGTGATTAATGATGATATACTAAAGGTGCAATTTCGATCATGGTATTTACAATATGTGTTTTTGCCAATAATTTTTGAAATAATGATGGAACATTATATATTTTTAACCACATTAATAAAATATAAAAGGATTATCTTTATATCATTGTGGTCGTATAAATTTATGGTATCTTTATATACTCAATGACCTATGAAGAGCATGAGATTCATCAAAAAATAAATATAGAGAAAATTAGAAAAATTTAGTTATATGGGAAATATATTTACTATGAATTATTATGAAATTATGCTTCTTTTTTGGATATATATACTTTATGAATGGAATATATTTTAACACATAAATGATCATGGTTTCTAAATAATGGAATACACCAATTAAAACAACAAAGATCCAAATTTTCATGGGTTTATTAGATTTTTATCAGTAGTTTGTTGGTGTTTTTTCCTAGATGGTCAACATGTTTTCCATGTTAAAACATTGTGGAATTACATTAACATGGTCAAAATAATTTTAGAAATGTTTTATGGTGATAATTAGAAAACCAATTACTGAACTATAAAAAGAATTTCTTTCTAGTAAGGAGGGAATTTTATTTTAATGTGGTGTATCAAATAAAATACTTGGTTGTTTCCTTATACCGAAATATAAGGTGATTTACTATGCTTAATGAAAATTAAAAATTCATTTATATTACTATCCAAACAATTACATTGATTTTGAAGCTATAATATTTTAATTTAAAGTATAGAGAAACTATTTATTTGGTGCACTATGTTATATATATAGAAGATATGAGTTTTAATAATATATTCTCTTAGAAGGATCTCTGCATGAATCAAACCTGGTGGTTGGAACTACAAAAGGGCTACAATTACACAATGTATGACCAACCTTGTAAGGAAGACAATGTGATTGATGCTTATAGTATTAGGAACATTTGAGTTATTTCCATGACGAGGATTAAAAAGAATCATATATATTTTGATATTGTAAATATTTCTATGGTGACTTTTAGGGATGATGATAGATTATTAAATTTACAAAAAATTGAAGAACTATCCTTTCAATAAATAACAGAGATGTCCTAGAAGGTAAAACAAGTCAATAAAATAATGATTAAATTGGTAATTAATCAATAAATAAAGACTATTAATACTTGGAAGGAGGTAATGTCTTCCATACATAAAAACATTCCATAAAGAACACATAGAAGAAGAAAATAGATCAGAATTTCTAATATAAACCAGAGAAGCATCGAGATGTATAGGGATTTAATAGAACATTGATGGTGGGATGGAGTGAAGTGAGAAATTTAGAACTATATCTCAAATTTCATAGTGTGCTAGTAGTTAAAGGATTAATGTCATTATCCCAGTGGGTTCATGAAACCTATTTAAAAAAATATGTGATAGTTAGACAATATGAAAATGGAATTTGTCCCTGGGCACCCATAGACTCCATAAAAGATTGATTTCTTCTAGGTAATGTTTTTTTCATAATATGTTTTAAAATTTTATAGGGACAAGAGATGATATATCCATTGATTTTATTTTCTAGTTCCATATAAATGAAAGCATATTTCAATATGGGGAACCTAAATTAAATATATCTGATTGTGAAACTCGGTTGACATTGAAATTATAGAAATTTTTTAAAAGTCATATCAATAGTTGGTTACATTTAATCACCACTTATAATGACCAATTAAATGGGATGTCTGATTGGGATATACAAAAATTAGAAAATATATTGAGATCATGTTCTATTGACTTACAAGGTATGTGGGATCAATATATACCATTGGAGAAATTTTTAGAAAATAATAGCTTCTATTCAAGAATCACGACGGACCATAGGAAGCATTTTATGGGAATATATTTCAAACATGAACTTTTTGGGATGAAGCTATACAAATAAATAATGTTTTAAAAAAACTTATAGAGGATACAATAGTTAAGGTTTGGACTATTTGGAATCGTATTGAAGTTATCCCAAAAGAAATGGTATGTTGTAATATTTGGAAAGAAATTCAATTTTTAGTGGGGGATCATGTATTCATGATGGTTTATCCATGGTAAGGAGTTATATGTTATCATAAAATAGAAATTTAATCCCTACTCACTATTAATTAGAGTTATATCATATTGATTGGATATACTACCAATCCTTTCTAAAATACAATACATATTCTGTGATCTATTTCTAAAGAAAAACATTCCATATCCAACACATATAATAACATCTGTCTGAATATAGATAGAACGTGAATTGTATTATAATGAATAGTATTTGAAGATTCTTATCCTAATAGAACAGGTATTGGGGAATTATACTACTCAATTGATTAAATTTTATCTGAGAAATAAAAAAATAGAAGTGGGAAGCTCAAAGATTGTGTAATATACTTATGAGAAATAACCACATTTTTCAATAGCTAATATATAAGAAAATTTCAAAGAAAAATTCATTTAACCAGGGGGATATAATACCTAGGACCATACTGTAGCAATTAAACACCTTATCATAAACAATCACACAATATAAACTCAAATGATCATTCATTACATTGTATATTAAAAATAATAATAATTGAAAGTTATAATATTATTTTTTGAAATATAAACATTGTTTTTTAATTCATAGTAATTAAATTATCTTATAAATATATTTTGGGGTATTTTGCAAAAATAAATATTTTTATGTGAATAGTGAAAATATCATTTGTGTAAAATTGATGAATTTTATGACATTATTCAGATATATGAATAAACCAAAACTCAAAAAACCCATATGATGAAAATATATATATTTTACATGTATTAAGATAAATTTTTAAATATAATTATAAATTTATAAACATATATTGATATTATAAAGCTTAATTTTCATTTTTCACAAAATTTGTTTTCATGAATTATATTTTTACAATTTTAATATTAACTTATATCACATTTAGAAATTTTTTCATATTAAATGGATTTTAAATTTTTAATAATTAGTTCCGAATTTTTTAATAAAGTACTTTATTATTTTATTGTATAATGGATAAATTACTATGGTAAAAATAACAAATTCTTGTAATAGAAGAAATTATAAATTTAATAATTCCAGAGGTAGAAGGATTTAAAAATTATAAATATATATAAGATTTAGTGGATGAGACTTGTATCAAACATATATAATTTGTAGTCTATTATTAAAAAATTTTGGAGCCACATTCCTTGATAGTGACTTCCTATTATTGAAAATATATGGGTATTCATAAAAATGTCTTCCCTTTTCACCTAAAAAGTATCACTACTCTTCTCAAAACACCTCACACTACAACCAAAATAATTTGTAAAAAATATACCAAAACCTATCATGAATATTTTTATCCACTTTGATGATGTTTTTTTCTTATCAATATACCATTTCCCAAAGGGATATCCCTTATTGAAATAATGATAATCCATAAAGTGAGGTAGAACTTTTTGAAATGTAATATCCACTTGTTTATCTTTTTTTTATGAAATTATACTTACTAATATTCAGTCACAAAATCATAAAATCATAACATAAATATAATTATTATATAGTTATGTTTTTATAATGATGGTACAATAATTAGCCACCATTCCATTTTCCTGTATGAAAAATAAAACCATCCTTCTTCCGTAGTGTGAACTACCGCACCTTTGATACATCATTTTACCGTTTAAATATGGGAATATAATTATTGGTATAATATAATATATTGTTTTAAATAATGATCCCTTTATTCCAGAGATGTTATGTTAATATTTAATTCATATATTTTGAAAACTGACCTTAGTTATCCAGAATATATGAAACATGCGGTTATTAATTTCTTTTGCAATAATAAATATTAAAAGACTCCAAAATTAAAATTGAAACATTATAAATAAATATTATTATTCCCTTTAAGTAACATAAATAACCTATTAATAATTAAAATTTAATGAATAATGAACATGGAGACCACTATTATAAAACTATTACAAAAAAAAGAAACTATAAACACTTAATGTTGAGCATAGATAGAATTAATATTGGAAATAAATATTTTATAGGAGTGTAATTGAAAATATATATGCTTAATGTTATGAATTAAGTGATTTAGAAAGAATTTTTTCTGGAAGAGGAGGTTAAAGTATATTTTTGGATTATAGAAAAGTAGGTTAGGTTATTCCATATTAAATTCCAATATTTGATACATTTTTTGCATTATGTATATAATTTCATTTATGTCAAATATAGACTAAAAATTTGAGTTGTTATATCATGAAAATTTGAATTTTTATGATTTTTTAGATCAATTAGAATCCCTCTATATATTTATTATTTGATTGTATTTCTACTCAATACACAAATGTGTTTTTCTATATTAATTTTCAATGTTTGGGAATCATGTTATATTCACCACCTATTTAATTTTTAATTATGTAAAATCTTCAATGGAAACCTTTTTAACATATTCATCATGAAATTTATGTTATTTAAAAGTCTATATTTTCATCCCTCTCCCATTTTTTATTCACGATGTACAAAAACTATTTTAATACTAAATCTTTTCAATTATGGGAAAAATCATATTTTTTGTAACTTTGAAGTATGTGTAGTGTCCTAGAAAACACAATAGTCTAAAAATAATAACATGTGTATTCAATCATGGAATAGATGCACCTATTCATAATCACCCTGAAAAGGTTTGGTTGATCATTAACTCAGTCCATAATCTGAAAAAGAAAGTGGGAATAATAATTCACACTAGGATACACACACCTAGTGTATATGCTTGGGAATATTCACACACTCCTCATGAACCATCATAAGGGATTTTTACTATAATTTCCTTGGTCTCTTAAAAATGAAAACTATTGAACATAATTAATATATTATATTTCTAACTCAACACATTAAAAGTACCATATTAACTTTCTTCTTGATATGGGTATTTCTTGTTACTTTAATGGTACCCTAAATATTTTATGTTCATTAAGGGATGTTATCTTAAATATCAACATTATTCCACTGAATGGGTAAATATTTTTTCCATATATTTTCATTATTTGGATATCCATGTGATTATTTAGCTATTTCTTCCATGTTTAATGGAATGAAATGTCATATGGACTATTGTACTAAATGTATTGGACTTAATAAATTGATAATTTGATATTTACTTTATATAGACCATCATTACAATGATATGTCTCCCGAGATAATATATTTTGGTTTTAGGTATATACATCTCCCCCTATTTTTATAGTTTCTTTGAATAAGGCCTTTATAAAATGTTTTGATATTCAATATTATCCATTCAATCTATATAAGAACAATTAGTTTTTTTACACATGTTTTCAATTATTTTCATCAGTATAACAGACAATCTTCTTTAGTGGATTATGGATTCATAATGATTATTTATTACTAAAATATCAAATATTACATTTTTTTTTCATTATATCCTCAATTTTATCAGAATTCTTATTTAGACTTTAATCTCAGCCTTATTTTTTCATTTTCCTATGAATATAATAGGATAACTACCTGTAATTTTCAATGGTATGGTGGATGGGAAAATCATGTTATGCCAATATGTTCATACTATATCTTATATTTTAAAAGGTAATCATTGTATTTTTATATTATTCAAAGACTATTAATATTTTTAACATACTTTAACTATTGTATTATGTATTAGTAATACAATATAACCACATTCTTTGGGTTTCTATAGTTGATTTTGTTATAGGTATGGAGGATTCCAAATTAATTTGATAATCACAAGGAAATAAAATGAAAAATATTTAAATATTTTGAAATTATACTATTTACAAATAAATAACTTATTATTGTTCATTTGTTGACATGTTAGATAAAAAAATTATGAAAATATTGGATATAAAATCATATCATATATATACATGATGTACAATGGATTATTTTATTAACACCATTAGTGGTGCAGAACTAGATAATGTACTCAAAAAAGTTATATTCATCTCATTGAATATGTTTCTTTATTTATGTAATTTCAATTAAAATTTGGTTTATGAGGTTTTTTAAAGATTAATAGATTCAGATGATGTCAAACTAGAAGGTCAAAAAAATATCTGGTCTCTGAGTAATGGTGTTCACCATTTCAAGTAGGATACTTTTTCATATATATTTTTTACCATAATTATTGATGTTTTAGATATATAATTAATATATAGACTATTATACTATCAATATATACATTTAAATACATATAAATGGTGTAGTTATATTATTATATTGGTACAATATCTACTCCATACCAAAGATATATTTTGTTTTTTTAGAAATTTTTTACAAATAAATTACTTATGTTAGATTTATTATTAAATCTCATATTAATCATAAATGACAATAAAAGTGGGTAAATACGTCCTGAATGATTCCATTTCACCCTCTACACATGTTATTAACCATTTTAAATTGAGAAATATACATGAGATAGTGATAATCCAAATTATGGTGATAGAAGATTTGGTTTGGGACATTATAGAATGTGTAAGGATGATATATAAAGATAAGTCCTAAATTTTTTTACTAATATTTTAATGAACATATGATTTAATTATGAGAAATAATAATTAGAATAATACAATTAATTTACCTATATTGTGAAGTTTATAATCTTTTTCATTAATTAAAGATCATCAAATTTGATGAAGGGTTAATTTGTAGTTATAGATTCACCCCTCAACTATAAATTATCATTTTGGATGAGATTTTATCATTGATATGGTTTTATTATGTTAAATTAATCCAATGGATAGTTTTCATGTAGGATATTAAGGGTATATGGAAACACTGCATAGTGGGGGTGAACATTAGTTTAAAAAATAAATTTACTAATATTCATATCCCAGTTATGGATTTTAATCAAATAGACCTATTTCTAGTAAATGAATGTAATCAGAAAAACAATTATTCTGATTCTTTATAAAATCAGAGTTAAATAAATTTTTATAACATTAAAATTTCATTAAACAAATGAAAAACTGAAATACAATTGTGAAGAAACATGTTATGTGAAACATTATAAAATGACCAAAGAAAACTCATATACATTTAAAAAAATGATCCATTATGTAACCTTTAGGATTATGAAATTATATGAACCAAAATCTATGTATCTATAGTTTTAACAAAATTATAGTGGTATGTCTTCCTTAAGTAATGAAAACATTGATATAATGATTGGAAGAACTATTCTTACCTATCTATGGGAACCCTTAGTCAACAATATTTGAAAAACTATATCTTTATATCCTAAAAACCCCCTGATCATAATAGATTGGATAAAAAATTTTAAACATAGAAACACCCAAGGAAGTAAATAATATCCTCAAAATTGGGTGTATTATGTAAAAAATATGTAAATTATAAAATTAAGTGATGAATCAAAGTAACAAGATGTTATAAATAATATTCACAGTAAATCATAGATTCTAAGTGATGAAAAATCACAATTCTCCTCAAATAATGCTCCAATAAATAAAAAAACATCCAATGGTTATATTCCACATTCTTTATATTTATTTGAAATAACTTAAAAATATATATTCCATCACTTGAAATATTATCTATAGATCTTCCATCTGATGGTTGTCATGTTTATACATCATTATTATGTCTTCATATTTATTCCTATAAAAAAACATTATTAATTTTGTGAAATTGATTTATTTTAATGAAATATTTAGAAATATTCATCCATATATAATGTCTAAATAATTCTAATAAATTTTTTGTGTGGTGGTCTCTGGATAAAATCAACTGATTAAAATCACTATACATTGAATTATAGTATTTTAAAAATATTCATCTGATTGGGATTTGATTCATCCATTTGATATAGGTTCATCTGATTACAAGGAGATTCCATATGATAAACACAGATTTCTTTGTTAGGAAAGAAATTTTTTCTATAACAACATTCTTAGAATGTGGTAAATATAAATGGTATTAAAATAATGTATTATGAATGTTTGATTATTATTTCCAAAATTAAAGTTAGTTACTGTTGAAATAAAACCTTTGACTCAATATTATCCTCCTATTTTTAAATTATAATACAAAATATCCAATGAAAAAAACTAAATAATAAAACCATTAGAAAACACTCAATCCTTGTTACTTTTATAACGTTTACCTTTTTAACACTCTAAGAATCTTAATTTATATATTTATTTCTCCTCCTTTATTATATAATATTTTTCTGATTTATTTTATTGAATGGTTAGGCTTTATCAATTTTCTTCCCCTTTGTGATTTATAAAAAAATGTGGGATGGTAGAATGTGTACCTGAAATCTTGTGGAAAAAATTATGAAATAATTTCTATATTTGAACAAACATTATGCAATTAAGAATTTTAAAATATTTTCATCCAATTAAATGGGAGAAAACATCCATCCAAATTATGTACTTATGAAAATTCATTCCAAATTTTCATTGAAAAAATTCATTATAACAATTTTTTTCAAGGGTTGAAAAATTTAATATTTCTCTGAGATTTTCTTCATAATGAGTATCATATTTTTTTATTCCTAATATTTCTCATTATTTTCCATGTATAATTTTAATTGTGTAACTTCCTCTTAAATAATTTGATAATTTCATTCATCTTTCTTGAGATTCAACACTACTTATATAAAAAAATAAAACCAAAAGTTTACATTATTCCACTAAGATACATCTTCTCCAAAAAATTAAATATTTATACATTAGAGTTTGAATTCATCATATTGGGTTATGGAAATAAATTTTTGAATTTAAATATCTCTAGAATTCATGTTAACATCCAAACTAAAATCCTTTGAAATATTTGATACTTGTTTTGAGGAACTTCTAATACCAAATATTTCCTCATTATAAAACATCATTTTACCTTCAACATGATCAACCTAATGAAGAGGTTATTTCAACCTTCTATTTTATTCATTATATTTAACATTTAAACCATTGAAATCAACTTTATGTTGAATTATGGTTTTTATCAATAATTTCAATGAAATAGAACTTTCTAAAACATCAATTCTACCTTACATATATTTCCATAATTCTTCAATATCAGAGAATAAATTTTGAGTATATTATAGTTTCTTTAAAAAATGATTTATGTAATTCAAATTAATTTCAATTAACTAAGAACATATTAATGGAGTAGAGTAATTTGTATAAAAAATCTTTAACAGATAGAGGGGGAGTTATGAAATCACTAGATTCTTTCTTATTTTCCCCATATTTTTCATCAGAAACATCAACTACTAGAACTTATGTCTAATAGATCATTTTATGAAATCATTTGTTTAGAATATTGATATTATTCATCTTTATAACATTTATATTTCTTTAAAATCCTAAATATATATATATATCTTTGTGAGATTTATTTGAAATATTACTAGAATATGTGTCCTAAATTTCTTCTTCCACTTCCTTAGATTTTTTAAATACTTTTCAAATTACTACTTCACTTTTTATCAACCCTTTTCCAGACATTATATGAACATTAAAAACTTCATAATATTTTTAATATTAATATTTTCAGAAACTAATTACATTGATTAGACTTTATCAATAAAAGAGGAACTTTTAATTTTTGAATATAAAATACATTGGATGGAAGTAATTTAGAAATAACAAGTTTTATAATGAAAAAATGTGAAATTGAATGATGTTTTCCATTTGTTATAACTTCATCATTTGAGTGAATTTTATAAACACATTTTTATAACTCTTTATCTAATTGAGTAAGGTCATATTTTTTTGTTTGTTTTATCTTATCCACCTCCTCTCAATTTTTTTTAATATTGTTCTTTAAAATTAGTATACTTATCATTTTATAATCCAAAACATGGATCACTAAGCTACTTCCCCTCTTTTTTCTTCACAAGGGCTACAAAACCCTATTTTAACATGGCTTTCTCCGTATCTTTAAAAAATGAGGGGACTATTCTTTAATTATTCTTATTTATTTATATTTATATTTCAATTTTTTGGATTGTAATTCAATAATATATTGGTCTAATTTTTCCACAAACATCTTAAGAAAAGGAATAAACATAAGACTTATCACACTGAATGATTCTCCACCAATGAAGTAAATATACTGCCTTACTATAGTATCTTTATTTTAAATCTTTTGAACAATCATGAAATATACCATCAATCTATTTATCAAATTTGGAATCGATAATTTTTTATCTTAATGGTTCCTCTCCTGGAATCATCAATGTGGATAATAACACACTTTGTGAATTTGATCATTCTTATCTTAAAAAACACACAATGTATATATCATGAACATTTATAGTATCTATATTTCATTTCCATGGGATAATATAGTTCCACATCCGTATATCCACTACTATAGAATCTGAATAAGGGTGATTCCCTTTTATTACATTATATTAATAGTTAAACAATTATGTAACTACCCAGTACTTTTCAAAACTATCAAACATCTCAGGTAATGTATGTGTAACAATATTATATTTTCATATATAAGGATAACATAATAATTCATATAATTTGAGAAAATTAAACATATAAAACTCTTTAAAATATAATAAAGTGTTAAAATTTAGATTATCTTCTTCACTAAATTCATCTGAATATTATAAATCACTAAAAATAACTAGATAATAAAGATCAATGTCATCTTTTTCAATAGAAATTAATTCCCAAACATGAAAGATAATCACTAATTTTATAAATGAACAATAATTTTCATACCATAGTCTTTATTTTAGTCACTCTTCTATAACATCCCCACTGGATAAATAACATGAAGAAGCCAAATTTTTCGATTGAATGAAGAAATAATATCAGAAAAAACAAACCAATAAAATGAAATAAAATCGAGTGGTGACAACTATTTTCCAAAACACATTGGGAATGAAGTGGTGGTTACCCACAACCCTTTATATAATCTTGATATGTGGAAAACGTTAACATATATAGATATGAAAATTTTTATTGAAACCCTCTTCTTTATTGATGGTTTTTATCTTCTATAAAAATATTTTACAAAAAGGAATTGAGCTCCTGAAAGAAAATTTAAAATAATAAATATATAGGTTTTATCAAATGATAATTTTCCTAATGATATTTATATGTTTGAATAAAAAATTAATAAAAAAATAAAATGTATAAACAAAAAAATAATAATAATAATATTATAACAGAAGATATAGAAATTATGATTCAAAGTTTAAAATAGTAAAAATTCTTATAAACGTTTTTCTGGTAATTGTAACTTTTTATTTTCCAGAAAAACCTTCTCCAAAATTTTTTAAAGGAGATATAATTACAAAAATGTTTTATAAAATATTGAAATTGTTTTCTATAAATTTAAGCCTATTTATAATTTATAAAATACTCTATCTGGGAATTTCTTTTGGATAATATAAAAAATCAAAACAATGTAAAAAATGTTCTCAACCTTTTTTATGATTTTAACTGTACGAATATTATTAAACATGAAGTCAATATGAATGATTATTTTATTTTAATAATTCGCATATTCTATTTATTATATTCAAAACTATCATAATATAATGGTTTTGTAAAAACATTAGTATATTCTTCTTACATTCTGATGAAATGTAAAATAATATCTTATTTTTGGGTGGGTTCTTGAAGTAAATGGTGTATTAAATCTATTTGATCAGCTCATTAATGGGGTTATGAGTTTTTTATGAAATTTATTTTAATTATCACATAATATTAGAGTTTTTGTAAAAAATCATTTTAATGTCGGTGAGTGTGTATTGTATCCACAGCTCTTGAGCACAAAAAATTACTATTTCCTAATCTACTACTTCAGTTATAGAAAGTGCTAAAAATTATAATTTCTTATATTAAAAAGAAACTAAATCACATTATGTGAAATTAATGGTTTTAGAAGTACTTTTTCTATATATTTAACAACCAAAAAAATAAGCATCTTTAAAATATTTTTAGAAAATATCATTTCTATAAGAATAAAATAAACCATGATCTATAGTTTCATTAAGATATCAAAAAATTAGATTTATATATTTAATATGGTACTCTTTTGGATTTTCATGATATAATGCACAAAATCATAATGTAATTGATAGATTCACAAATGAAACATTATGTTCAGTCCACTATCTTTAATATATATCAAACTATTGATAATTCCAATAATTGTTTTTTTTGATAAAATGGGTTCCAAAATTCATCATTATAATAATTTTTGATATTTTTATAGGATTAATAATACTTTTAGTATTCTTATATATGAACATATTAATAATATAATATTTACACTTTTGTTTAGATATAATAATTGATTTTGGTTTTTTAGAAATTTAAAAATTAAGAAAATGTTTAATAGTTCCTTCATGCAAATTTCAAATTCAGTTTTCCTAATATCCAAAAAGGAACAAGTAATATGTTTTTGAGTTGAACCAAATATAATTTCAATGAAATAAACTTTAAAAATTATGATATCATTGAAAAACATTTTTAATCAAAATATTTGAATCCACAATTCCCATAAAAAATTATTCTGTATCAAAATTCCCTGTAATATATAAAACCCTGAACTATGGTCTTTATTAAGTCTATAAAGTTCCATAGTAATTCTTAAAAAATTATCTTGAAAAAATTCAAAATACAGTGGCTATTCTACATAAACATTCTCCTATTCATATCCATTAAGTAAATCACACTTCACATCCATTTGAATGTTTTTTAAATTTAGAAATTATTTTTAATCTAAAAGAAAATAAATTCATTCATGAAAAGATTATAGATTATACATTATTAATATTTTGTTCATTCCTATTTATTATATATTATTACATCTAATTTAGGTTTATTTTTAGTTGTTTCATATAAATCAAAAATGATATTATCTCTAGTATTATTAATTGGAATAACCTTTTTCCTTGGATTTGAAAATTATTTTTTTTCAATCCAATGTTGAATTTACTCTTGATGTAAAACTTAATAATTTTTTTTACTTTGTTTCCCTCATGGGAAGTATTTTCTATTATGGAATGAAAATAATTTTAAGAAAAAACATTTGAAGTTGTGGTTTTAGGTTATTTTAAAACAAACAGATCAGTTTCATCATGTTTTACATATACAATTTTCTTTAACAGTTCTTTTATTATTATTAGAAATTATATAAATCATACTTTTTATAGAGTTACCTTGAAATATTGCTTCACCCTTTTTTAGATAAAATTAATTTAAATTACCATTAGTGTTTCAGATAAATACTTTGTATCCAAAAATTCTAAGGTAAGAAATTTTTTATTTTATTCATATCTAAAAATCATAAGATGTTTTATAATAAAAGGTCAATTTAATACTAAATTTATAGTATAGTAGGCAGTATTAATTTCTCTATCCATAAAATTCTTACTAATTGGGAATTTACTCAAAAAAATCGAGTAATATCTTGAAGAAATCTATATATTTTTTCAACTACCCCAATTTTTTTATTCATTCTAGGATATGATAAGTTATGTATTATAACATTTTAATATGAAAATATTAAAATTAATAAATTAAAAAATATCCTCTATGGTCACCAGTAAAAAAGCTATATTTTATTCATTTTTAACAGGGGATACAAAATTCTTAAAACTAAAAAATTCTTAAAACAATTTTATTAGAAATTAAAACAATTTTTATCTAGTGTAGTCATAAAATAAAACATTTATATTGTATTTTACACCAATAAATTCAATTATTCTGGGATAATAAAATGCATGTACACTAACCATAAAACGTAAAATTTTAAACTTTACTAATAGATTTAAAACATGAGTTATGTTTCCTTTGAAATTGATATGGATTACAAAATTTAGAAAAATTAAAACTAAACTCAGACAGATAGCTAACTAGTACTTTATTAGAAATTTTTTATATTTTTCATATATTCCATGTCATATTCTTCTATTTGACAACCAAAACTGATCCTCCATTTCACTTAGTAAAGGTAGATGTTGACTACTAATGTATTCTATATTATGTGTGTAAAAATTCTCATTCTTGTTAGTATACAGAATGAATTTATCCTATAAACATTTAATAGTAAATTTATCATTCTTAAAGTTTTCATGATAAATATCCAAACCTAATTGTTTTTATGCTTTTATGGTTGTTATTAATACCCCGAGAAAACTAACCATTTAAAATTAATTGTTTTCTTTGAGGAACAATATTACATATCCCTTAAATTTATTTTCAATAATTATCAAAACAATTTAATTTCCCCCCATTCATATTTATATTATTCTTGATGAATTTAATATTTACAATCATATTTTTGGAATAACCACTATATATATACTTTATTTTGTTAATATTATAACTCTTTTTGTTTACCAATAAAAGAGAAAAAATTATATTTTTGGAACCCATAATTTCATTACTCTTGCATTGTTTGAAAATAAGATTTTAGGAATCTACATATTTGTAATTTTTTTAAGTTGTATAATTATCAATGATATACCAAAAAAGCGATATGAAATAACATAGATAGTAATTTATTTAAATAACACATATTATTCCAATTTCTATGGTATTAAAATTTAGTACAAAATGAAAACTTTTTTGAACTGAAGAGTTATTTTCAAATGAGGTTTAGGGTTTGTAAAACCAATCCCATAAATAATTATATATTTTCTAATTTTATTATGTATGTTAACAATTTTATTTTTTAGGAGTAAATTTTGATAGTAAAATTTTCAGACTCAAAAATTTTAAAGTAATTTTAATAACTAAATATTTTTTATAATTTTTAGAATTAGATTTAGATTTATTAAAAAATTATTTAGTAATCTTATTAAATTATTTTGAATGTCTTAAAATATTAGATTTTAATTTGATGATATCTTCCATGAGATCTTAACAATTTTCTTAAACATGAATATTTTTATTGTATAAAAATTTATAAATCCTAGAACTTCTTAAAAAATAGATAAAGAATCATATTAAATGGATGAAATAGATTTTTCCACATTAGAAGAGGATGAGTTACAACTATCCTAAAAATTAGGATAATTTTCATTGAAAGTAAGATTGTTAAGGTATTTAGTTGATACCTTTTCATGAATCATTTGTTTTTATTCTAAATTTTGGTATAAAACAGTTTATTTTTTTTATTATCAAATCAATCCTTAGTTGATTTTTTCTGAATAATTTTCTCCACCACTGGATCTATGTAATTACCTCGACCCTAGTCACCCAGAGTCAGTGGTTACTTTATTATATTGGCATAATATACATGGGATCACATCCCAAAAGACCAAATAGTTCATTAGGTTTGAAAAAATATATATATACTCGAACAATACTTTAATATTTAAAGTATAAAATATATAATAGTGAATCATTTAATAACATCATTATTATCTTATATTAACACTGTATATGAATTTTAATAATATTCTTGACATCTTAGTAAAAATAAATCATAAGAAAGGGGTTAGCTCAGATGTTCACTAAGGTAATGTATAAAGGAAAAGTTATCATAAATTTGAAATTTAAATTATGAAAAGGTAAATAAATGAAACACATTTGATTTAATAAATTACCTAAGAATAATTTGGAAGGAATAGAAGATGATTGATAATGACGTATATAAAATCACATTATCTTGAAAACATGGCCATTTTTATTTTAATAATTAAATAATCACATGGAAATCAATAACTAATCTCATAATGTTGTAATTCGTAATTCCAGAAATCTGAAGCCTACCATCAAGGCCTCGACCAATAAATCTGAAAATAAATGGGTAATTCCATGTCCAAAACCCAATATATTTTATCATAGGAGACCTATCAATGCATTGAGGGGAATCATCATGCAGCGCCCGTCACCTACAAAGTCCAATGAAATCTTCACATGAACAAATAATTCAACAGAATTAATATTTGTTAAGGTAAAATATCGACTTCAATTCCACTAAATGGTTCCACAATATGGTAAGTCACTTGGCCACAAGAAAAAATCCCTTAATTTCAGGGGACTCTAACTAGTAGTGAGGGCCTAGGGTGTGTCAATGGGGAGACTATGGCATAATGTAAGAGTGTTACACAGTAGTAGTAAACACTTTATCTAATAGTGGATGAAATAAATCATCCAATCAGAATATAAAAATCAAATACATGAACATATAAACAATATTAGATGTAATATGATTTAAAAAATAATGTTTCATGTCATTTATCTAAAAAAATAAATAATTGGTATATAAGAAACAATACAATACATGTATTAAAATATCAAAAAGACCAAAAAGGAACTATCATGGCCTGCATCATGAGCCTAGATTAGTCATGTTCTCTCCAACTCCTAAGAAATTTGTTTATCAAGAAACCTTGTATGGGAACTTTCCATGGTCCGTAATAACATCCATAGAGTCTTTAAAAGTACCCATTGGTAGCCTGAATGTGGTCTGAGAAAAAAATTAGTAGTCCACCCCCAATTGTGTCTATAAAAATCCAGATTGTGAAATAAAATCTAAAATGGTGTGAAATGTCTAGGTTCCTGGAATTGCGAAAGTGTATGATGGACGTGTTCCCAACATTGAAAATTGCCATAATCGATTATTAATCTAGGATCAATATGAATAGGAATGTCAGTTTCCATAGAATTTAATCAAAGATAAAAGGAAAAAGAGATAACCCAGAACAGAGAAGAGAGGATCGACATATTTTGTCTATAATTAATTAAATTAAATTATAAAATTACCTCCAAGGTGATTATTTCCTCATTGATGAATCCGACCATGGGTATGAGGTGTGTCTTTGTTGCAATTTTTAATCCAAGGATAGAAATCCACTAGTGGTGATCCACACGTGCTCCATGTATCTCCAAACATCAATGAAGGAGTCTCCAGGTGATAGCGTGGAATATTCTTGTGCTTGTGATGTCTGCCATTGATCACCATTAGAATCGATCCCAAATCATTTTCCTTGATCCGCTTTAGGAGGATATATCATGTTCTTGAGATCATTCTCGGTGAGGGAAGACTTCCCTATGCTCGAGAGATTTTCTCCAAGGATATTGTGCACAAAATGGTTGGTCATCCAGTCAAGAGACCCATTATCTTAAATAGGGAATAATAACATAATAAGAAATTTAATTCACCTGGTAATAATAAATAATTAGCACAAGTTCTATTTCTTAATTTATTATTCCATGTGGAACCCCATGTCAAATAATAATAGCAATGCAATTATTTCCTTGACATGTGATTAAATTTAATGTTATATCTAAATATCATTTTACCAAATAATATTTAATATTATTTAACAAAATAATATTTAATATTATTTCAAATCGGACCCATAACATGGTTCACCAATCCTCCCCAATATTTACTAGGCCTTGAATAAGTACTATATATTTATTGAATAAATATAAATACATTAGTTGTAAATAAGTAAATATTCTTTCTGCAATATATAGTCTCTTAAATAACTAGAGACAAAATAAATGTGGTCATGAATACATAAATAATTACTAAACAACAACCAGGAATGAAATTTATTAAATTTATAAAATAAATAAATTACTTAACTGAGATACTGGCTACACTTAGTGTGTGACACTCTAGGTCTCTTTCTCTTTAAAATTAGACTGAATTGCTTAAATTCCATGATTACAATCTAGAAACGGGTCAAGGAACCCAAGAGAACAAAGTTGATGTCGCAAAAACGTGTCACCTCATACGAAAGCTTATCATGTAATATAATCACTTTTTCCCAAAATCTCTAATCAAGCGGGTTCCATGCAAGTCCCATCAACCCATGTGCTCGATTTCCCATTCTTTGAATTCCCAGAATTGAACTTGCCTAGTGAACACCATGGCCATAGATTTTTTTAGGCTATATCATTTATATTAAAAGTTTTGAGATATCTACTTCTATAGAAGTTAAAATAAATTTGTCGTGTTATTCATTAATGCAGTATTACTCGTGATGCACCCAACATATCTTTCCTTGCCACAAATATTTTTCATCATGATTTTTATCAATACAATTAAGTGTAAGAGTTATAATACTTAATAATAATAATATTAATGTGTAAGGACCAATAAACACATCCATAGATATAAACATCCAATAAAACTTATGAATGTGGATTTCATACTGGCGGGTCTTGTTCTCATAATATCCTCCTAGATATTACCAATAGTGCACACCATGAGAATGTGCCTAAAAGATCCATGATTCCTGACCCCTAATAGCATGTATCATTTGTGTGCCTTCATATGATATCATCCAGCCATAAAACATATATTAAATAATAGCGTCATGGTACTTTTGGGTTCTTTTCTTAGTAAGGATCTGCTATGACCTTTTAATCTGACACCTATTCTTAGGAAATTATCACATAATATGTTACACAGATTAACAATCATGATATGATAAATAGTTTATTAATATTTATCTAATGAATACAGGTTTATCATAAAGTAAAATGAAGTTTTTTTATAGGGCACTAACTCCAAAAGAATCCCACTTACACTAGAGCCAACTGCAAACAACCTTCATTCCACTAGCTCTCAAATGATATTCATGCTTCTATTGAGATAAGCCTCTAACCAAGGGGTCCACTACGTTCTCTTTTGTGGAAACTATGATCACTATAACTTCACCCATTTTTATAGAAATTCATTAAGAGGTGATAAATTCAGAGTATGTGCTTTTCCCGTTGATGTGACTTTGGCTATTTTGTAAGAGTCAGTGTTACAGTATTATCACAATACAATGTAATGAGATCTTACCTACTAGAAACCACATCAAGCTCCTGGAAAAAGTTATGAATCTAGACGGATTCATTGGCTACATCAGAGGATTATATATATTTGGACTCCACTAAAGAATCAGTGAAAACAGGTTGATTTGAACTCTTCCAGCTTACAACTCCTCTTTTAAGGCAGAAAACATACACTGATTGTGACTTCAGATCATTCTAATATATCTAAAAACCAGCAACAACATTCCCTCTGATAAAAACATTTCTGTCTCCTCCTTACAACAAGAATATATCCTTAGTTCTTTTAATCTAATTAAGGATAGTCTTGATAGTAGTATAATTTTTTTATCATGGATCTTATTGATATCTTCCTACCTTGATCAGTGTATTGGAAACATTATGTCTGGTAAATAACACATCATAAATGATAGATCCTATCGCTGAAGCGTATGGAATCTTACTCATCCTATATTTCTCATATTTTGTTTGGGGACACATTTTCATGGAATGATGTATACCATGTGACATTGGAACCAATCTCTACATGTATTGTTCCATTATAAATCTCTTTAGTATCTGGTCAACATATGTACTTTGACTTAGTCCAATTAAGATCTTAGATCTATCATGAATGAACTTGATCCCTAGAATGTAGGATACTTTGCCTAAGACTTTCATGGTGAATCACTTGTTCAACCAATCCTTGACTGACTAAAATACTGGTATTTCATTTCCAATAAGCAATATGTTATCAACATACACTACTAATACAAAGACATAATTCCCATTAAACCACTTGTAAACACATGAATCACATTAATTCATAATGAAATCAATTTTTCTTATGGCTTCATTGAATTGAATGTTCCATAACATGGATGCTTTATTTAATCCATAAATGGATAACTGCAAATTTCGTACCCTTTTAGAACCACCTGGTGTCACAAAACTTTCTACTTCTATAATATAGTCATCTTCTTGAAGGTTCCCATTAATGAATGCAGTTTTGACATCTATCTTCTAATCTCATAGTCATTGAATGATTCTATGGAAAGTATGATTCTTATATATTTAAACAGGGAAACTGGTGAAAAGGTTTCGTCATAGTAAATTCCTTGGTGCTGTTTAGAACCCTTATCCAGTAGCCTTGTTTTATAGGTTCTAACACGACCATCCATTTCCAGTTTCTTCTTAAATACCCATTTACACCCAACTGGATTTACATAAACTGGCACATCGAATAGAACCTATATTTGGTTCTAATACATAGAATCCATCTTGAAATTCATATCTTTTAACCATCTTGCAACTTCTAATATTTTTACTACTTCTTTTTATGAGATAGGTTTATAATTTTCCAACAATAAAGAGTCACAATCCTTGGTGACAAGAAAACCATATCCCTATGGTTCCCTTACCTCTCTTGTACTCCTATGTAGTACCTATGTTTCAGGAATTACCTCTTCCAGGGGGACCTATGGAACTTGTTCCTGTACCAACTCCAATGTATCTTGAGGATTAAATTCATCAACGTCAATATTTCCCCCACTATATTTTTTGAGTATGCACTCCCTCTCAATAAAGAAGGCATGTCTAGAAATAATCACTTTTTTGTCTGAGGGGTTGTATAGGAAGTATCTATTTATTTCCTTGGGATACCCTATAAAGATACACTTCATCCCCCAATATTCTAGTTTTTTTCATTGTAAATCTTTAATAAATTCCTTCCATCCCCATACATGTGTATGAAAAAAGTGGGTTTCTTCTACTCTATAGATCTAATGGAATCCCATTTTCTTCCTTAGTTGGTACTTGGTTTAATGTGTATGTCATAGTTTTCAATGCATATCCCCAAAACGACAATGAGATATATGAATGAATCATCAATGACCTTACCATGTCTAAAAAGGTATATTTCCTCCTTTTAATAAAAACATTCCACTATGGTGTATAAGGTGGAGTAAGTTGAGATAGAATCCCAGACTCCCGTAAAAGGTCGATAAACTCTTAGTTGAGATATTCTCTGAATTGATTCGATAAAATATTCTTTATATTTTTACCAAGATGATTCTCTACTTCATTATTGGACTCCGTGAATTTCTAAAAGGACTCAAACTTATACCTCATTAAGTAGGCATAACCATATCTACTCAATTCATCAGTAAAAGTATTGAAGTAAGAATATTCACCTCTAGCTTCTTCTTCAAAATGGTCTACACAAATTAATTCATACCAATCCCAGAATCTCTATGTCCCTTTCTCCCTATACACAAAATGGTTGTTTGGTCATTTTCCCTTGTAAATAAGAATGACATCTATCAAGTGGTTTTAGCTTGAAAGAGTCCAAACAACCATATTGATTAACATTTTTCAGGAGCTCCTCATTTATATGACCAAGGTGGTGGTTCTACAACTGGGTGTTGTGTGAGTCGTGAGAACTTGGTTCGTTATTAATTTACAACCCTTGGTTCTCGTAATTTAAAACCTATAGACCATTATTTAAATATTCCATACCATAACATATGTTGTCCATATAAAAGATACAAAATTAATTTCCAAACATGAAAATAAATCCATCTGTATCCAAAATAAATTCAGAAATTATGTTCTTTGTAACACTAGGTACATAATAATAGCCTTGTAAAACCAAAATTATTCCCATCAGTAATGTGAGGTGGTAGTCAAAACTGACAAGAGCAGCCAACCTCGCACCATTGGTAGCTCTCAGAACCACTTCTCCTTTGGAAAATTTCCAGAATCTACATGGTTCCTATATTTGAATACAGATATGAGCCCAGAAGCTGTATCTAATACCCAATGTGTATAAATAGAAAGATTTAACTTGATAACAAATGCACCATTGGCTTCCCCTTACCTCTGGGTGCAGTTCCTCTTCGAGTGGGTTTACTTACTAGATGTAAAGCATATTACCTCCATTTCCATTCCCTGCCTATGGATCTTCTTCTTCTTGGTTGGACGGTTCTTGGAGGCTTTAGATTTTTTATAAATATTAGCCACATTTTCCTTGTCCTACCTCTTCCTTTTCAACGTAATGGATGTGGGTTTTTTATTCCACATGTCCTTATCAACATGGCGAATGAGGGTAAGAAGCTCTGATAGCCTCTTCTCATTATTTATCATATTATAATTCACAATAAAACTAGATATGTTCTTAGTCGATGATGATAGTATGAGATATATATGTAACTCATCTAGGAATTTAATCACTAAGATGTCCAGATGCTCAATGTTGCCAATATGATTAACGAAAAGTGGTCCAGTTGATGTTGACTCTCATTTCTTAGTAGTGAACAAAGCGTTGGAGATCTCATAGCTCGCCTGTCTCTCCATCCCTTGATAGGGAACCCAAAGTTGATACATCATGATATAAGCATCTGTTTACTCATGTTGCTTCAAGAGTTCATTATTCATGGATGATAGTATGAGGCATTGAACATCTGTAATGTCATTCAGATTTTTCTCATACCTAGAGAGTTTCTCATCACTCGCCTCATTTCTAGGCTCAATTGTTAAGGGATCATCCAGAACAAAATGTTTACTCTCATGGAGAAGGATAACATGAAGGTGTCTTAGCCACTCTAGAAATTAGTACTAGTGAGAAGGTTTTCTTTCTCGATTATGGATCACAATGATATTTTTGATGTCATTTTGATTGTTTTTTCTAAAATTTAATTTGAACAGAGCTTTTGTAATTTATCTTGATAAATATAGAAAAATAAATAAATTAATATCTATTATTCTCCCACTATTTTGTTGAAACCCAATATCCCTCACCATTGGATTCAAAATATTCTATTTCTTGGACATTCTTGTGGCAAGGACCCAATATTTCCATTTGGATTACCCAAACTAGGGTTGGTCAAGAAACATGAATGGTTTGAGATATACATTCCAAATTCCAACTACTTTAACACATAACTCGATGATATATTGAGTGGAATACCCAATCCTGAAATCCTTAATTTTGGACTTCCTCATCCTTTTTATCTCAGTTACACTGAGTCCTACTAGGGTAGTCAACCCTTTATGTAAACTAATTTAAGTTAACCCAAAAATTCAAATTAGAATTACTCGATAATTGAATGCACCCAAACTAAGATTGTGCAAGAACATTGAACTTTGGTTCGATTCTAACCAAAGTAATGGAAGGCCACACCAACATTATATTTAATTTAGGGATTTTATCCTTTATGTGTAAACTGCCACTTATTATTTTTTCACATGCTTTCTAAATTTAAGTGGGATATACTTAAGTGATTAACCATGTATATATAATATTTACGCATAATATATTTCTAATTTAGTTCCATCTTGTATGCTTGGTAGTTAATTAATTACGTGATCATGTCAAACATCCTTAATGAATAACCATACAAAAAACAAAAATAATATAAAGGGTATTATCACGAGCTCTAATATTTGTTAGTTTACCTAGAATTTGATAAAATAACCCAAACAAAAGGGAGAAACACCTTGGACCATTTAAGCTTCTTCTTTAGAGAATTCCACCGGTCCGCCTCTGTATCTCCTTAGATTGGTTTCGCCTTGACTCCTAACTTGAACTACCTCCAATATCTTGAGAGATACTTCTATTTCATATTCTTTTAACTCACACGTAGGTGAGGGGTAAAAGGGGGTTTACATCAAAGAAACCATGGGAACACAGACCCTATATATTAATGATAAGAAGGAACATTATCCAACTATTTTAATATAATATATAAATTAAAAGGGAAATAGTCACATAAAAAGGTCCGGTCAAGCTCATTATCATCCACATACATGCAAAATATTATCCATTTAATAAAACTATCATTCAATTATTTAATCATTTTATTAGGATAAATTAAACTAAAATCTATTAATCATTATCTTTAATCAATCAATCTTTATCATCTTAATCCTTTTTTTGAATTTCCTTGAGATTCTCATCATTTACCTCGTAAACAACTTGGACCTTGGAAGAAACCCAGTGAATACCAATACAAAACTTCTCATCATGTATTTATACTTTTATACACTTTATTCTTTATGAAACGTAGCATGCACACAGAATTATAATTGTAATACAACTCATACACGGTGTACAGATCTTTTAACATTAAAAAGATGTTAATTACACACACAGACACAAACACAGACACACACACACCCACCCACACACACACACATATATATATCAAAAAACTATCATATGTTGTGTGCCAACTTGATGCTCACATGAAGGTACATGTCTTAAGGGTTACACAATATAATAATAATTTTTTTAAATTGCATAATCTAGAAATAGTGCATGGTGTGTAGTTCCAACTACATGGTGTGTAGACTCCTCATCATCCATCCAAAGTACAGGCCTGGGGAAATGGTTTGTGAGGTGTAATTCATAAATATTTGGAGTTCACAGTGCATACAATGGGAAAAATACCGTGTAGACTCGACATTACACGGTCACCAGCTGGGAAAGTCGTTTATGGGATACACAACTTGACCCTGACCCGAAGGGACTACACGTCATGTTCATAGGGATAAACCGTGTGTATACTGGCTGACCATGTGCTAGTCTATCCTAGTCAATATACGATGTTAGAATTAACTACACCATGTTTCATTAATACACAAGACTTGAGTAATTTCCAAATTACTCATGATTCATTAAACACAAATACACAACATGTAGATTCGACTACATAGCATGTATTCTAGTGTTATCTGGATATAACCATCGGTGCCTCCTAATGAGATCCTTTATTTAGTTTTAATCCTAAAATTACTCATTTCTATTAGACTTGCGGGAATCAACAAGGGAGGAGCATATCTCAAAATTCAGATTACAAGAACGATTAAACATGAATTGACAAACTAAATTATTAAAGCGTAAATCATCAATGTAATATTTAAATAATTATAAACAAAAATATGAACCTTTTCATGCCACTTATAGGTTTTGGGCACATCATAAGTGTAATAGGGGAATGTACCCATATTTTTAAATTTTCAAAATTTATGATTAATTCAGGATCAATATGACGATGGATACCAGTATCCACAGAATTAAATCAAAGATAAAAGACAAAGGGGAGAACCTGGGACCAAGAAGAGAGGATCAACATATTTTGTTTATAATTAATTTAAATAAATTAAATAATTACCTCCAAGGTGATTCTTTCTTTGATGATATGTCTTACCACGGGTTTGAGGTGGGGCCTTATTTTGATGTAGAATCCAATGACATGTATCCTTTAGTGGTGATCCACACTTGCTCTATGTATCTCCATATGATTCCAAAGGAATCTATGGGTGCTAGCATAGAAGATCCTTGATCTTGTAATATCCTCCTTCGATTCCCTTGAGAATCGATTCCAAAGAATTCTCTTTTCTCCCGTGGAGTAAGATATCTCTCGTTCTTGAGAGCATTCTTGGAGCAGGAAGAGTTCCCTAGGCTAGAGAGATTTTCTCCAAGTATGTTGTGCACACAACGATTGGTTAGCAAGTCGAATGACCCCTTGTATTAAATAGAGAATAATAAAATAATGGGGAATTTAATTCACCAGGTAATAATATATAATTATAAAAGGTTTTGTTATATAATTTATTATTCCATGTGAAACCCCAGGTCATATAATAATAGCATTGTTATTATTTCCATGATTGTGCTTAACTTGCACGTTATAATTAAATATTATTTAACCAAATATTATTTATTATTACTTATCACCAGACCCATAACATGGTCCACCAATCCTTCTCAATATTTAATATGCCTTAAATAATGACTATTTATTTATTAAATAAATATACCTGCATTATTCACCGATTAGAAAATATTCTATTTGTAATATGTATTCACTCAAATAACCAATGATGAAATAAACGAGATTAGGCATACACGAATAATTATTAAACCACAACAAAGAATAATATTTATTCAACTTGTTAAATAAATATATTATTTAACTGAGATACTTGATACACTTAGTGTGTGACCCTCTAGGACTCTTTCACATTGGTATTAGGAATTGTTTCCTATAAGTACAAGATTACTGTCTAGCAATGGGATAGGGAATCCAAGAGAATGAATTTTATGTCACAATGACATGTCACCTCATAAAAATGATTATTGAGTAATATAAACCTCTTGTCCTGATATATCCAATCAAAAGGGTTGTATGAAAGTCCCATGAACCCATGTGATCAATTTCTCATTCTTTGACTTCACAAAATTTAACTTTCCCAGTGAACACTACGACCATGGATTTAGTTAGACTATACCATTTACATAAAAGGGCCTATGATATCTACTTCCATTTAAGTGAAAAATACTTTCATGCATTATTCATTAATGCAGTATTACTCGTCATGCACCCAACATATCCTACTGCACCATGAACATCAGTAATCATAGTTTTCATCAATATATCTAAGTGTGTGAGTCATAATACCCATTAATAATAATATTATAGTCTAAGGACCAATACACACTTCCATAGATAGGAACTTATAATAACACTTATGAATATGTATTTCCAATTGGCAGGTCTTGTTCTCATAATATCCTCTTGGATATTATTAAGGGCACATACCACAATAAGGTGACTCAAAGTTTCATGTGTTCCCACCCATGATAGCTTATACCATTTGTGTCCCTTAAAATTATTTCATCCGACCATAGAAAAACATATTCATGATTAGTGACATGGACCTTTTGGGTTCTCATCATAGCATGGATCTTCTATGACCGTTTAATGAGACAAATATTCTTAGTAAATTATCACATACTATATCACATATAAGATAAATCATGATTGGATAAGTAGTTTATTAATATTAATCCAATGAATACAGGTTTATCATAAAGTACATAGAAGTTGGTTTATAGGGAAACAACTCCAAAATAATTCGCATCATAGGTATAAAAGAAAATAAACAAGTTCTAAAGGAATATGTAATAAATGTAAAGTGAAATTTTTTATCAAAACATGGCTCCTTAAAAACAATAGTCAGGCTCCCATGTAAAGGGAAGTGGTAAAAATTTGTAATAGCAAGTCACACTGTCCAATCTAACAATTGTAAACTGATACACATACCATGGTTATTTATGATAATATAAAAAAAAATCTACCATAAACACACTTTATAATCTTGTATACATATCATTCATCACAACCTTTCTAAATAATAATGTCATCCACTATGTCCATGCAGTGTAATCACAAAGTGACAGACCATGATGGGACAAACCTAATGTATAGAAGACAACGTCATCCTTGTCGAGTCCCGAGAGAATCTCAATGAAAACTTAGTAATGACATGGGAGGGGTCTAAGGTGCATGTCAACAAAACATGTCCACTGTGAGAACAAGAAACCCAGATCAAAGGGGTAGTAAGGCCCATGAAATCCTTTAGAATTAACAGCCAAGGAGGAAGTAGATCCAAGGCATCCACTACCATAATTAATATCCATGGGAGAAACAATAATGGAATCTAATCGAATATCTATCCAAGATATACCAACCACGAAATCCACTACCATTTCAATTCATTGAATAAATTCATAAATTTAGAATTATAAACATTTAATGATTTAATCAACCCATTTTTAAAACTACTATAAAATCAATTTTACAATTAAATAAAATCAAATCATGCTATCACATAGAAAAGGAGGAAGACCATATATTGATATCTCAATTAAATTCAATTAAATTGATAAAATGCTTCCTCTAACTAGGAAATCACACACACACACACACCATGGGTGGTATAAAAATAATAAAAGATAATGGAACACTACTTTTGTTTCCTAAGTTGGGGCCACAACCTCCAACAATCTCAAAGGTTCTCAAGGGATAACTAAATAGGTTGCATTTCAATTGATTCAAGAATTTATTTTTTTATGGGAAACATTAGAAATTATGAAGTATGTGAAAATCGAATCTATTATTATCAAAGACTAAACCCTAGGGAATGTTATAGACCACCTACCATAGGTATGTAGTAGAGAACTCATCTAGTATTGATCTCTTATTTGGTCAAGATCGAGAGAAAAAAGAAAAATAGAAGAATAGACTAAAAATAGGACACAGTTGTTTTCACCTAAATAAATTCATTGATGTGAATTCAAATGAAGAAGATCACAAGAGTGGAAAGGACAACCCATCGGTATGAATGGAATGAGACTAACAAAGTTTGAATCTATGTTCAGATGGAGAAATGGGAGAAAATGCTATGGATTATTCTTTATGAAGCTCTCCTAAATCCCAATTTTTTCCAATTGAGGATAAAATAAAAGTTGTTAAGTTGTTAAGTGTTTTTATAGTAAAATGGAAACATTTCTAATAATTACATATCTACATGGTATGGTCACATGGTTTTCCAAACCATGCACCGATTGTGCACCCTTAACTATGATATGGGGAACCTCACATAGTTCATGAGAATGGTATTAGAAAATGGTATGAAACCCATGTATGAGGCTCTATCAAAAACTTCATAGGCCCTTACATGGGTGCACACAAACATCCTCAATGTTTCCATAAACTTTGAACCTCCTGACATAGGCTTGTACCTCCTCACACACTTACGTGTAATAGTCAGACTTGTCCTACATTTTTTCTCCTAACCATGAACCCAGTCTTGTTTGTCCAAAAATATGTGCTCCAAACTACAAAAAATCCTTGAATACCCTTGATAAACTCATGACCTTAATGGGTATTAACATTAGTTAATAAGAAAACATTTAAACCAAAAAAAAGATTCATACCTCAAAAGGAAAACATAAGAACTTACAATCTTCCCCCAAAAAGAAATTAATCCAAGAATTTCCATCTAAAGGGTGGTCCAGAATCTCTTGAAGATAAATTTGGATGTTGATAATGTATTCCAATCTCCCATTCCCAATTATCATCTTTTAAACAATCATTCTTATATAGAACCAATACTAGAGAAACTGACTGGACTCGGAGAACCTTCATGCTCCCTTCAACGATATGAATAAGATGATCCTCAAAGGACACATCAACCTATAACTCCAACTCATTTTAATGTAGTGTTTTAGATGGATCTATAGTATAAAATCACATAATAGATCTATAGAATATGTCATGCATGTCCCAGTACCTCTGACATAACTTTAACATATAGGCTGCTGACCCAACTCTCTCCAGAATCTCAAACATCCTAACATATCATTATCAAATATTCCACTACCTCCTAAAACATCTATGTCCTAGCCACCAAGAGATACATAAAAAAGACACCATCCAAGTTATTAATCTCTATAGTTCATCAACAACAAGAAGCTTAATATTTCCTTTGAGACTGTGAAACAACCATCCACTTTCTGTTCAACTAGACCTGCTCAGAAGTCTCATGCACAAGGAACAATCCTAGTAAATCTAACTCGCCTACTTATAACCATTATAGGAGTTATCAAAATTTATAATGGTTAAATGCCTCATAATATTCCATATGTATATACACCTGATAGCTATCCTTATTTTAAAAAGTAAACTAGGGGTATATGCCTCTCCAATAAGCCTCCAAAATCTAAGACGCATGACTGTATCATGTTATCAAGAACCTAAATCATGTCCTATGACTAGCCATCAGTCTGAGGTTGGTATTTCGTGCTCAGAAGCTCCATTATACCCAAGTCCTCCTATAGAATATTACTTAAGTGAGATGTAAAAAGTGAATCCAAATATGAAATGATAGTATGAGCGACCCTATGAAGTCGTACAATCGCAAAAAAATATGTATCATCCCATGATAACTAGATAAGAAGGTATCTCTTATGGATATTAAATGAAAAAAATTCATTATCCTATCTATAACAACCCATAAAACATTGCTACCACGAGGAGACCTTGGGAGACTAATCATGAAATCGATCATGGAATCAACCCATATCTTCTTTGTAGTAGGTAACCATTGTAAAATTTTGGATAACGGTTGATGTTTCATATTCACCTATTGATAGTTGAAACAGACAATATCAAATCCATCTAGCTCACAATTCATTTTTTGACACCAACACTAGTTAAATAAATCATGATACATCTTGGTAGCACCGGGATGTACCACCCCAAATGATTCATAAAACACCTATACTAGCTCCTTATGTTTGTATTTTGGCACCCAAACCTAGAAATGTATATTTCAGATTTAAACCTAACCTATAGTCCAACTAGGAGGTGATTCCCCACCTTCCACACTCTCTCACGTGACTTGGCCCAATGATTTTTCGAGCAACCTCATCCTTACTTTATCTAGAAGGGTAGAGGTCAAAACTAGGGATGAAATAAAATTCATCCACTAACCATCTTGCATCTCCAAGTTCATATATGAATGTAATTCTTTAAGCTTCTAATCGATACTAGACTCTTGAATATCTTGTATCTAAGTCCACCTACTTAGTGCATGGGTATATGCATTTACTATCCTATGTGTATAATAAAGATCTAAAATATAAAGACTATATATAATCAAACCACGTTCACTGACTAAAATTTAGATCACAATGTGTAAATATTTACTGGAGGTATTTATGGTCCGTGTTTACCAAAAAATTATCTCCCAGTAAATATTGTCTCTTATAGTGAAAAGCATAAACAATTGTTCCAATCTAAATATCATACATCAGGTAATTCCTCTCATGTGGCCTTAATTGAGGAGACCCTTACTCCATGAATCTATCTCCCTACATCATAACTACCCCTATAATAATACCATATGTATCACAAGACACATTGTACCTCCTACTTTGATCTAGTTGCATCAAAACTGTTACTGAATTCATTCTCACTTTCAGATCCTAAAAATATATCTCATAGGTATCTGTCTATAAAAACATCACACCCTTATTATTCAAGCCTATCATTGGTGATGGTAAGAATGTTAATTTATATATGAAAGTTATGTAATATCAATCTAAAACCTATAAAATCGTTTTTTCAAAGATGTTATTAGTATTCCCCCTAGAAACTACAACTCTCACATTCTCTTGGTCAACGTATAATCCGGTATCTAAGATAATATGACCCATAAAGTGAATATGATGCATCCAAAATTGGTAGTTTGTGATATTAGCATATAAGAAATTGCCTCCCATTATATAAAAAAAATCTCAAGATGATTTTCATGGTCATGTCAATTTTTATAATACACCATGATATCAACTATAAAAACCACAAAAAACAAATATAGTTAATGATGGAAAACATAATTCATGAGCACCATGAAAGATACTGGTTCATTTGTGAGACCTAATGGGATAACAAGGTATACATATAGAACATACCTGCTATGAATACATGTATATGGTATGTCTATTGGTTGAACACTACTCTGATGGTATCTAGATCTCAAATCAGTCTTTGATAAATTCCAATATCCTTAGAGATGATCAAAAATGCCTTTTATCCATAGCAAGTAATACTAGTTCATAAGATTCAATTGGTTCAATTTTTAGTAATCCACATATATCCTGAGGATAGTATATACCTTTTTCAAAAAAGGACCAGTGAACCCCTCATAAAATTATTGGGTCATATAAACCCCTTTGACTCCAAGTTCTCTATCCACATCTTGATCTCTTGTAACTCCTTTTACTTATATTATATGGAACAATAGATATTGATGAATCTATTGGAACTACCTCACTAGAGGGATCAACCTATCTCTTAGGATGTAAACCAAAAATATCATCTCCGAAAGCATCCCTAAAATGATCAACCACTAGATGGAAATATTAATTTACACAGTCTCTTCTCATCAAAATAAAAACTAGCTATCCGTACTATTATCCCTCCCAAACCACGATGCTCTTGTCTATCTTATATCACCTGAACATCCCATTCACCCTTTTGAATTAAAAATATCTCATCTAATTATGTTAAGGTCACCCTATATTGATAGAAATAAATGTAGTCCTTTTAATAAATTAGTCATTCCGTCGCATGTATGATGTAAGTCCTAGTCATCTCGTGGTAAAAAAGATACCATATGAAGTGACACCCACTAATATTAAGGGGTTCACATCCTACACTGGCGCACACTCTCTGTTCTGATCCCCAATGGATTATTGAGTAACATGACACCCATATAAAACTTAACTAAAAGACTATGGATTTCCAGCACATATACACATAAAAATCAATGATAAGTACCTATATCAAAATGAGTAGATACGATCATAGAGGATACTAAAATCATACCTCTAACCATTGATGGCCTATCACTCTACTCCTTAGGTGTAGGTCGTGAAAAGTATATCAGGCTTGATCTGCTGTCCTAAGACACAACCTCACTGACTAGAGTAAGACAAAACTATTGTATAGGTACAAATGGTGCTTAGATTCCATGCCCATAACCACCACCTCAACCTATCAAACCAGTACTGCTCCAACTCCCAACCTAATATGGACCAATGGATCCCACTCTTATACCTAGAGTCAAAACTAACCCCTTAATGTTAACTGCTAGAGGGAGGCTCCCTCAAAAATAGTGTATGTGGCCCATCCTTCCATTAGATCGGCACTAAACTGGGTCTTAATCACACAATTATTCATATGTCCACTTTATCTATGCTGATAGAAAAAACATCACTACCTTAACTATTATAATGACTGATACTCATCTCATTGGATTTCTCAAAACATATCTTCCTTCCAATAGAAACTGAACCTCAGGGTCAAGAGAATGAACTTCCCTTGTCTACACCTCTAGATTACCTCAAGTTAAACTATGATATCAATGCATCATTCACTATCTCTATAATTGTTTTCAACCAGATCATGATGACCTATGATCAAATGATATTCTTGTGACCCTCCTAGAAGCGTCTCCCCATTGAAGAATCATCAGAAATATATATCAGTGGAAATAACTGAAAGTCTATACATATTTTCAGATATTCCATAACCATAATTACAACATACTTCATAACCATAAAATCACTAGCCTGATATGGTCTCAATGTATTGGGGAAATATTATTAAAAAAACCTGGTATTGACGTCACCCTAATACATAAGTCATATCCTTTCATCCTAGTTAAAATCGTCCTACCAGTTCTTCTCATACCCCTAAATAAAATATGTCACTAGATTCACTCTCCTCTAAGGAGGTGTCTCCAGATGCACAAAAATAAACAACAAAGTTGAAATCCATAGATCAGTATCATGTGGAGCTCTATCGGCTAAAAACCAGGGAGGATGCTACTTCTAGAACACACTCATCAACTCTACCATAGATGAAGCAAGCTATGGTGCTCCCTAAAAAGTATTCATATGGAATAAACCCCTACCGTATAACTATGTTTGGAACCTATATACAATAAAATAGATGTTTCTAAAGTTTGAATTATAGGAGGATATACTAATATCATAGGGACCACTACCTCTAGATACTGGTTTTCAGCACCTTCCTAGCATACGACTTCATGTTATCATGGAATCATGTCTCTCTAATTCAAAACAAATTCCCTATCAATGATCGATAACCAAAAATTCCTAGCTAAAAAGAATAATACTTGTCAAATCTATCCTATATTAAGTTTATAACCCTTTCTATTCCAAAATCTAGTAATCGGTAAATCGAAACCATCACAAACATCACTAGTGACACTGCCTATTGCACATTCAAAAGCTCAGTCTAGTTCAAGTTCATTGTTTCATCATTTCAATTTCCATTTGAATTCATATTAATTTCATATTTCTCATTAAAGGGATGAACCAATTGGGTCCCCACTTTCGGTCCATAATGGCCCATACCCCAACATAAACCTAAATTAGAAATCCACTTAATCCAAAACATAAAATGTGTCAGTCCATCAAATGAATATTCCATGACTCAATGTTCCATTGTTGACTGCATAGGGTGTTTGTTGTATACAAATCATGAAAAAAATATTTAGGATATGAAATGAACTTTATGTACCAATCATATATCTCAATTCTCTATAAAAATATTTTATCAAATCATAGATATATCATGCAAATAATATATCACAAAGTCCTATAGTCAAGCAATGTATCCTATATGGAATGGCATAATTCATGTAATGTGAGTCCTATAATGTTTCTAAATTGGTGCATGAGATGAATACCCTCATCTCATCAAGAACAAAAAAATCTATAATTAGAATAAACATAAATCCACAAGTGCATCCCCCCCAACTTTGGAATCAAATCAACTATAACAGAAACAATCCAGAAAACAAAACTTTCCATTTTTGGAAATTTGTATCTTCCACATACATGGGTTAGCTTCTCCTAGAAACATAAAATATAAAAATTCCAATTCAAACTTAATCCCCTCCTATTGTAACAAAATAGTAAATCAAGGAAGTTAATTGATCTAATAACACTATGTAACATCTCAAACTAGATGACAATAAACGCTACCCAGAGCCGATGGCTCACATGGTCTCTAGTGGATCTCCCCTAACTCAAGAAGGTTTTGACTAGAAGAAAGAATCTAGGGAGAATCCAGGGGAATAATATTCTGTCCTTTTAGAGTGTAACACAATGGTATTATATATTTCAATCAATAGTAGAAGCAATAAATAAAAAATTCGAAAGATAAACATCCAAGATAAGAATATATAAATAATACCAAAAGTAACATCAGTTACAAAAAGATGCATCATTTCATGTCTCTATAATGCATCCAAAACATGTATGAATAAATCAGTACAATACTTAGACCAAAAAAATAAAAAAGGAGAAATAAAAACTCTCTCATCCATCATCATGATCCTAGATCGGTCATGTGATCTTATTTTCATTAGAAACATTCATATCATGCATCATACAATGGGTGCTTGACCGGGTCCCTACCTTAATATATATAGTTTTTCTAGGTACCCATCATTAACCCAAATAGTGTGTGAGATAACACATAGTACTCCCCCACCAATGGTGTCTATAATAATTTCATGTAATGAAATAAGAGATAAAACAATGCGCAATGAATATCACATGTATTACAGAAAAGAAACAAGAACCAAAGGAATATGTAATAAAATTAAAGTGAAATTGGCTAGCTAAACATGGCTCCCTGGAAACAATATTTTTGATCCTATATCAATGGAGGTGGTAAAAAGAAGTAATAAAAAAGTCTCACAATCCAATCTAAAACTGTATATCGATACTATACCATAGCTATCTTTAAGAATAGTTGAAAAAATATACAATACATTCACCGTATAATCCAATAAAAATATCATTAATCAATAAATTTTCCTATAATAAATTCCTATACAAATGTTGTGTCATGTAATCAATGTGACATACCATAAAGGTCCATATCAAAGTTATAGAAGACCAATAAATCCTCCTTGAGTACCAAGAGCTTGTTAATTGAAACTCAGTAAATACTTGAAAGGGTTATAAAGAACAGTTCAATAGACCATGTCCACTGTGAGCCTAATAAATTCAATTCCAAGGTGTAGAAAGGCCCAATTCATAGTATAGAATCAAGACAAATGTAAAAAAAAATATCCAAGGAATCCTCTTCCCAAATCAAGATCAATGAGGAAATACCCATGGAATCTAATGGAATCAAGATCTATGGTATTCCAACCAAGGTATTCAGTACCATGTCAATTCATTATGAACATCCATCAATTCACAATTATAAACATTTCATGAGTTTATCAAACCATTTTCACAATATCTATATATGAAATTTCAAAATTTAATCAATTAACATAATTCCATCACATGGAAAATGAGGAAAACCATATCCTAATATCTCAATTCAATTAAATTAAATTTATAGAACGCTTCCTCTAACTAAGAAAGCATGAATTCACCCAACAGGTTGTATAATAACAGTAAAATAAAAAGGCACACCACATGGGTGACCTAGTTTGGGAAAACAACCTCCAAAAATATCAAAGGTACTCAAGGGAAACCAAAAAAGGATCTATTTCATTTGGATAAAGAATTTAATTAATTTTAGGGGAACCATCAGAATGTATGGTGTGTGAATCAATTGAATCTGTACTTATAAAACACCAAACCCTAAGAAAAATTGATATACCACCGGCCCTAGTTTTGTAGTAGAGAACTCATCCATTATTAATATTTGTTTCGTTCCAGATCAAAAGAAAAATGAATAACAAATGATGAACCAGAAAATAGATCATATTATACCGAAACTAAATAAATCTACCTATATGGATACAAAATAAGAATGGAAAAAGTGTAATGGATAACTCACCAATACAAATATAATGAGATAGATGGTGTTCAAATTTTATTTCAGATGGAGAAATAGGAGAAAAATATATGGATTTAGCTTCAAGGAGATCTCCCAACACCCAAGGCTGTCCAACAACTGAGAAAAGAAAAGTGTTTAAGGTTTTAATGTTTTTTATAGAAACATTTTAATTTCCCCATGAATTTATGGGATGTAAAGTTTGGCCACATTTTGGGCCAAACAGTGCACCATTTACTTTTGTTAAGTGGTACCTCGTACAGTTCGTGGGATAGGTTTGGAAAATCAAGAAAAAAATGTGTTTTGAAATCGGTCAAAAATTTCAAAGGCCCTCGCACAAGAGTGAACCCCCTTCACCATAGTTTCATTAATTTTCATGACTCCATATATATTCTTGTACCACCTCGCATGGTTAGGTGTAACCATGCATCTGATCATGCATGGTTTCTCCTAATTAGTAGACCTACCTTGTTTTCCCAAAAATCTAAAATACCCAAAAAAACCCATCATACACTCATGACCTAAATGGGTACTCATATAAATCCAAAAAACCCATTTAAATAGAAAAAAATATTTATACATTGTAAGGAAAACCTGGGATCTTACACTTAAAAAAATTAATAACTATATGTATTAGAATAACTAGTTATAACAAATATCAACAAATATCCCATAAAACATATCATAAACCATTTAATAATGTATGTAATATGGTATCATAAGAGATCAACATCAATGAATCTCAACGTCCAACAATGGATGTTGACATAGATGAAAATACTTTAAATGATATCATTGAAAATATCTTACGAAAAATACCACTTTTATCTTTAAAATCACTTATTTATAAAATGATGTGCAATTATAAAAAAAATTCCCTTTAAAATAATCAATAAAAAATTTAATAGATGTTTTAAATAATTAATCAATCATGATGGAGGGAAAATATTCTCACACCATACAAGTTAAAAAAACATTCCTTTCGTACTTTTTTCCAAAAATCCTCAAAGAACATTTTTTAGAAAATTAAAAAATATACCATTCAAATCATTTTTTAAAATCAATAACATGAGTAAAAATGAATGTAAATAATTATAGATTAATATTAAAAATATATTTTTAGAAAATATTTTATTAAACATGGTCATGTATGAAATAATTGTTTTTCAGGGAAACTTAAAAAAGATAATTTTTAAAGGAAGCCCCGAATAAATATCATATAATTGAAGTGAGAATTAATAAAATGAATAGAATTTATGTATTCACTATAAAAAATTGAAAATAAAACCTAATATATTCCGATTTTTATTCCAAAATAATATTAGTATGATATAACCAAGGAAGTATATTTTTAACCCAAAGAATACTTATTATGTTATGAATTCCCTTACAAAATTATATTCAGTCAAATCGTATTCACCATAAAAGTAATATTTCAAAAGTAAAATTTAATACCATGAAGATAATTAGATTAATTAATTGATATAAAAAATTTCAGTATATAATCCACACATAATAAATTATTCATGAATAAGGAATATAGCTCAAAGAAGTAAAAGTGAGAAGAGAAACTCTTACCTCACGATTCGATTTAATTACTTGTATTTTAAACTCCTATATAATTGTTTAAATAATACTATTAATGCATTGAAAAAATATATTAAAATTTATCATAAACTATATGATACTTTTATAACATCTTACCGCACATTCATTAATAATATTTCATTATTTTCATTATTTTGAGTTTGTTCTTTTCATGGTTTCATGATTGAATCATTTTTGTATAATTGTGGATTTTATTTTAAAAATTAAATAAGACTATATAAGTTAAAATACATGGTAATATTTCACATAAATAAATTTTTCTATATAATAAGTTCATTTCTCCCATGAGGATGATTCATTTGATAAAAGTAAATGGTAAATGCTTAGTTTATTTTGGTGGTTTTTCGGACCATCATGAACAAGTTTGGTTTTATTTAATAACATGTATATATATTAGATAAAGAACATGAAATAGGTTATAATATACCAATTAAACTATTTTATAACCATAATAATAGTTTTATTACTTGCATTAAAGCTGGCAATGACAACAAAAAATCATTACCCACGTAGACAATTAACCGTCATAATTTAGACAATAGTTTCATTTATCTGAATAAGACTAGATAAAACAAGGGATAATAATAGGATATTATATTGGGAATATCAAAATTTATTATATTACTGACACTAGAGTAATTATTCCTTGATGGATGAATGAGGTGAGGATAATGGAGAAGAATAAAGGAATTTAAGAGATGTGGTTTGAGAAAGTTTCCTCTTAAATATAACCACATTTGTGGACCCAGTAAGGAACATTAAATTGGTATTCAGGTGATACTAGTATCACTTGTACATAGGGAGATTATGGAGGAGATTTTTTAATATAGTGTTTAAGATATTTATATATTTTTAAGAGAATTAGGGTGGTTTGGTTGGGTATTTATACACGAGAAAGGGTGGTTTTAAGTGATTAAATTATTATAATTTTATATTTAATGTCAACCACATTTGGGTGGAATTAATTCCCATGAATTTGGGTGATAATTAATGTTTTAAATAATATTTAGGGTCAATAAACACATCAAAAAACCATATAAATTTTAAATTTTTAGGTATTTAGTCTATTACATGAAAAAATTAACTCACTCTATTATTTTACTTATACTGTGGTAAATATTTTTTTACTATGGTGAATTTTTAATAAGTAAAAATAAAAATGTAATTATTATATAATTTTTACCTCCTTATTACAAAAAATCAATCCATTTTACTCAATTAAATTTATTAAAGTTATAAAATAAATTATAAATATGTTATGCGTGTGACTCCTAAAAATTGTTTTTAGGTTAATATCAATCTTGTCAGAATTGCTAAGCATGCGTTTATCAAATGTAAAATATCAATTATTATTCCATTCATTATAATTTTTTTTCAATAATAATGATTATTAAATATGAATTAATGATCATATAATAATTATTTCATAAGACTAATGGTATTTCAGATAAAATTTATTTTCGCTTTTTTTTAAAAATAAACATTTTTAGGAAATTCCAAAAAACTACCATAAGATAATTTTGAATTTATTATTTCAAAATGTATATTATTTTTCATAATAAATTTTCTAAAAGTATCAAAAATTAATTATATTTGTTTTTTCATAGAATGTAATAAATATACCTTTTTTGAAGAATAAAATGAATTTACTATAATTTATGTGTTATTTTAAAAAGAATAATTAAATTGTTATTGAATATGAAAATAATATTTTTTTCCTAATTTAGTAAATAATATTCACATATTCCAATTTAACAGCTATTTTATAATTCTTTTATAAAAATAATGATATTTTGGGGTTTGTTTAAGATTAGTGTTCTGTGAAATGCATGCTATCAAACATATTGTTTTTCTAAAATATAAAGGTGTTACCTTATCACATAGTTAAATAAATTTAAACCTATAAATTTGAACTTGTGATTCATAGAAAAAGATTTTATATTTTAAAATACCGTTTAAAAAATACCAAATCATAAAAAGTGTTGACAAAATGTCATCTTAAAAAGCGAGAAATGAAAATGTAAAAGTTTCCAAAATATTGGTTTCTTAATAGGATAAAATTACAAGGAATTGAAAACATGGAAATATAAAATCATTTCATGTTCTAATGGTAGTGATAGAGAATATGTCCAGTAGTAATTTTACCTTAGAAAACCACAAATCTGTTATGGGATAAAGCCTATTCATTTCTTAGTAATAAAACTAAATGAATAATGTTTATTCTAAAATAATTATCCTATATTTGAGGAATTATTTATCATCCTACTATTTTAACATAAGGAAATATACTTACATGATAAGTATAGTTTCATAATTTAATCACATTCCAAAAAAGTCATCTTTTCTTCAAAAAACAATACAACTATTATTCAACAACTAAAACTATTTTTTTGTTATTCATACAGGGTTACCAAAATGAACTTGTACTTTATCTTCCATATAATTTAAATAATGAAAATTATGTTATACTAAATAGGACATCATGTAATCCGGTGATAGGTTATGCACCCTTATCACCCTTCGGTTGTGGGTTCAAGCATCATGAACTTAATGGATGTGACATGTTGTCCCCTAACCTACACATTTTCATTTTTCAAAAACTAAAAAAATATAATACATGCAACATTAAAAAAATTAGCTTAATGATTTTTTCATATGTTTCATTTTGAATTCCAAAATATATAATAACCCATATTTCATCATTTTTTCATGGAGACTTTAGTAATCAAGTGACACGGTCTATAGAAAATTCACCCCTTACCCCATGAAATGAATATCAAAAAATGGATTTTTTTATTCATGAATCACAAAGGTTCACTTTTAATTGATTCTAAGATCCATAATCATAGAAACATCATTCCTTATATCTCAAACTATATTAAAAAAACTAGTATACTTGTAACAAATTGTAGAGTAAGAATAAGTACATTAATTTTTAAAACCAAATACAAAGTTCAAATAAATCCATTTAATTAATATTTAACCAAAGGACACTTCCAAAAGATCAAGATCTAAAACATTATAAAGGATGTTTCTAATTTTACAAAATGAATATATCATTAATATCTTAAATAACATGAATTAGATCATAATCATCACATACCAAACATGTGAATACCTTCGTCATATATTATATTGACTCATAGTAATAACCTCAATTACCAGTAAGCTTAATTTAAAACATGCATGCTTCCCTTTTCCTTATGTAAGACATATATTATTGGATATTTTCATTAAATAAGAAAATGTTTTCAACTCCATAAATTGTATCTTAAAAAACATTGTCAACAAATCATTAGTCATGTCCAAGGTATATCATATCTTTATCCTAACATTATTATTTCAACACCAAGAACATATTATGTTTTATCTTTCCCTCAAGCATATTTGTTCAAAAATATAAAAATTCCATTGAACACTTTTCATGGTCAATTGTACTATTCAATATATTCTGTCAAATACTTAATGAAAATGTATTATAGTAAAATCATTATACATTTTTTAAATCACATATCAGACGACATATTTCTTAGATAAAAAAATAAGAACTATAATCACTCCAATTCATAAATATCAATCACAAGCTTGACCTTTATCCAGTAGCTTCTTCTAAGATATATTACCTTGAGGTTTTGTTAAATATTTTAACAGTGACCTATAAACTTACAATTGAAGAATTACACATTAGATAATTCAATACTTCCATTTAAATCATGAGAATGGTGTCCTTTCCACCACACTTGATGAAAAATACTTTTCGTTTTAGAATGTACCAAGGTATTTCCTTCCAAAATTATAACATATTGGAAAATACTTATTCCCTTCTCCATTTATCTACATTTTCCACTATCATCCTCTAATTCTACTACATCCATATGAATCCTTAGTACATATATAATTCTTTTTTATGTATTTTTATAACCTTATACTATATCTTAATTTGATTATAATGTTTTATAGAATAGTTCTCTTTGAAATATTGACTTCATCCCACCAAATAAAAGATCATTATTATTATTTGGATCATGTGCATTTTTTTGGTTCCCATTCCTTCTACTAAGTTTCATTTCTCAATGATGGAATACACTAGATTATAGAATAAAATTATAATAGATAATGTAAAATCTCAAAATTACATAATGTAGATAGAAAATTTTGGTATAACTAATATATAAATCATAAGATTGGATTCTATTAGGGTATTTACAAATTATGTCATTGGGTATCATTATATAATATATGTTTTATGAAATCTAGTTCACAAGGTTTCTACTAATCATCCTTTTATACCAACTATAACCACCCTTACCCTAGTTTCCTATAGTCAGTGGTTACATTATTACATGGGTGTAAAATACAAGGAATCATATCTCGAAGAATTGAACATTTTAGTTGTTTTGTAAAATTAGATACATACATAAACCATATATTACAATTTAAAATAAAAAATAAATCATATATAATCATTTGATAATTCCATTATTATCCTATATTAACCGTGCATATAAATCTTAATAAACTTCTGGGTATCATGGAAAAAATAAAACCTAAGACAGGGGTCATCTCAGATTCTCAGTAAGGGTATGTATACAATTATAGATATCATAAATGTGAAATAAAAATTAAGGAAATGTAAATAACTATTAAACATTCTTTTTAATTAATATCTTGAAAATAATATGTACAGAAAAAACTATGATTAAATAATTCCATATAAATAATTTCAAGAGCTAGAAAACATAACCATGGATATAATACTAATAAAATAACCACATAGATATCAATAACTACTCTCATAATGGTAGAATGAATAATGTTGGACATTTAAAACATACCATAAAGTCCCCAGTCAAAAAATCTAAAAACAAATGGGTAAGGCCTTGGAAAAACTCAACCTGGTTTGTCTCATGAGACATATTGATTCATCTATAGGATATAACAGATCCCGAAAATAAATTAAAAAGTACAATTCACTCCTCACATGAATAATTTATAGAACTAAATCAACATGACTTAACAAAATAAATAACTATCCTTATTAGAAAAACTATTCATACACAATATCAATACATTCATAGTTAAATTGATCATAAACCATTTAATAATGGATAGAAGATTCTATCATAAGAGATTAACTTCAATAAGTCACAAGATTCAACAAACAGTGTTGAACTAGATGAAAATATTTAAATGAGATCATTGAAAATTTCTTGGGTAAAATACACCTGTAATATTTGAAAACAATTAATTTTAAAATGCAGTGTAATTATAAAAGAAATAATTTTTTTAAAAAATAACCATGAAAACATGTAAATGATATTTTAAATCAATAAGGAGACATAATGGGGGGAAAATAAAATCATGCCATATAAGATTAAAATACACTCCTTGTACGTTTTTGTTAAAATTGTCTTAAAGAACCTTTTTTAGAAAATGAAAAAATATACCTTTCAAATAATTTTGTAAAAATTAAATCATGAGTAAAATTGAATTTAAATAATTATAGGGAATAAAAAAATTGTAATGTATTTTAGAAATAATGGTCATGGAAGAAAAATAGTTTTTTAATGGAAACATTAAAAATTTATTTTTTTGAAAGGAATTTCATTATAGATATCATATCATCTATGTAATCATTAATCAAATGAATCCAATATGTGTATTTTTCTATAAACCCTCTTAAATAATTGGAAATAAAACATAATCGATTCATATGTAATTTCAAAAATAATCTTAGTATTACATAATCAATAAAGTTTAAGTTTAAACCAAATAATAGATATGGATTTATAAACCCCCTTACCACATTTTATTCAGTCGAATCATATATCCATAAAAGTAATAAATATCAAATAAAACATTGAATGCTAATAAGGCAATGAAATTCACTTTTACTTATATATAATGGTTTAAAAATGTTATTAACCAATTTATGAACTATATTAAAATTTATAATACCTTATATATTATGTTTATAAAATCTTAACAGTTTTTCATTAATAATATTTCATTATTTTCATTATGTCAGGTGCATTTGTTTAATGGTTTCATGTTCAATTCATTTGATTAAAATTATGGATTTTCTATTCAAATGGAAATAATAATACATAATTTAAATGAAATAGTATTCAGAAACATCCATAAGTTTAAATGGAACCATATATAATTTTTCTTTCTTATATAAGGATCATTTATTTGATAATATTTAATGATAAATATTTAGTTTGTTTTGGCTATTTTTCTGACCATCACAAACTAGTTTCTTTTTATTTAATAATAAGTAAATATATTAGTTCCAGAACATGAGATAGGTTATAATATACCTATTAAAATCTAATTTTACCTGAATAACACTTTTATAACCATCCTTGAAGGTGGTAATGGAAAATTAAAAACCATTATCCATGGACACGATTAACCGCCATAATTTGGAGAATAGTTTGGTTTCATTGAAATTGATGGGATAATAATATGGATAGATATATGATAATACATTTTCAATATAAAATTACATTAAATATAATATAATAGATTTATTATTTCATTATGAATGAATTATATGGGGATAATAAAGAATAAGAAATAATGTTATGATAGGTGGTGTGAGAAAGTTAAATCTTGAATATCACCTCCTTGAACGACCCCTTTAGGAACATGAAATTGGTATTTGGGTGAGACCCGAATAACATGGATATGGGTAGAGTGGGGAGGAGAGGTATTGAAAGATATTTTAAAAGAATCAAGGTTTTTAATCATAAAGGTCATAGTGAGGGATGGTATTTATACTTGGGAAGTAGTGGTTTTATGTGAATAAATCATGATTATTTTATATTTAAATCCATAGAAATCCGGTAGGAATTAATTCACACGAATTTGGATAATATTTAATGTTTTAATGGATTTTTATGGTCAATAAACACATCTAATAAGTATTTAATGTTTTATTTTTTAGTTATTTTAAGAATTTACCTTTTAGATTTAACTAGCTGTATTATTTTACATATACTACGGTAAATATTTTTTAACCATAGTGTCATTTCTATGATAAAAATGAAAATGAAATTATAACCTAATTTTGATCTCCCTATTCTATATATGTAATTTATTTTACTTTATTCATTTTATAAAAGTTATAAAAAACAATTCTAAATATTTATGCGTATAACTCATAAAAACAGATTTTTAAGGTAAAAATCAGAGTTTTCAAAATTGATAAGTATGTTTTTCTAAATGTAACAAATTGTAGATTATTTCATTAATAAATTTTTTTTATCAATAATAAAGGTTCATATTAAATCACGGTCATATAATAATTATGTCATAACATTTATGGTATTTTATAAAAACAGATTTTTCACTTTTTAACCACAAAATTAACTTATTCTGAAATTCCAAAAAAAATTCCCTAAGATTATTTTGACGTGATGAGTAAAAAATTAATTTTATATTCTGAAATACATTTTCTATAAGTGTCAAAAATTATTTATATTCTTTTTATTATAGAAATAAAAATCACTTTTTGATAAAAATATATATTTGAAGAATAAAACGACATTAATAAAAATTTTGTGTTAATTTAATAAGAATAATTTTATTGGTAATGGATATTAAATTATTTTTTATACCATAATTTATTTAATCATATTCACACTCTCCAATTTAGCGGCTATTTTATAAAAACCGTGTTAAAATATTGATATTTTGGAGTTCTACTAAGCTCGGTGTTCTGTGCAAGGTAAGCTATCAGAAATTTTGTTCTTTTAAAATATTAGGGTGTGAAAACTAGTGATGTTTGTAGCTTTAAAAATTTTATATCAATCATATTTATAGAAATTTTTACAAATATATCTATTCTTGAACATTCTCTTCGGTGTTGAAAAATATAGTTCTATATAACATGGATTCTTACATTCATGGGTTATCAATGCTGGAGAATCCTTCTTCTTGCCTCTTTCTTTAAAATAATTTTTCTATTGATAATAAAAATCATTCATTATACCAATATTATAATCCTATTAACAAGATTACCCAAATTATGTTCACTTCTATTTGAGGAATAATTTATGTCTCAACTTTAACTATCTTTTTCTTCTAGGATTTAGAATCATCTTCAGCACCCCTATATTTTTTAATAAAATTTTAAATTGATGATAAATATAATCTATATTTATATTTATATTTTTTTATTATCTATTTTTTTCCTACATATATATTTTATAAGAGTACCAACATGGTTATCTAATCTTAACATTTTTTATTTTCTTGGTTTTATCAAGAGTTGTCCTATTGGTTTGTAATTAACTAGGCATAATATCAATAATAAGTGGCCCCAAAATTTCATCAGATAGGTTTTTATTACCAAATTAATGTCAATTATTCATAATTTTATTATATCTCCAATGAATCCTTAAAATAGGCGCCAAAGGTAAAAAAATCATGTGCTTGATGATCAATGCTTATTATAGGTCCTTTGGTTTCAATAAATTTTGATGTTCTAGAGTGAGTAATCTGAAGAATTTTCTATATATTATTAGATTCATCACAATAATAAGTGTTAATAGATATCTTTTATGTCATAAATCGTAATAAGGTATTTTTGAATCTATAATTCAGTTGATATTAAGACTTCTCATCTTTAGATTAGGTAGAAAAATATTTTTTGTAGAATTTCCTACTTTCCTTTCAACATGAAAAAGTTGTCTACTCTAGTATTTATAATGAATGTATTAATATAAAATCTTATATAATAATAGTCAAAATAATCAATGACTGGTGGTACTCTTAGATTTAGATTTTCTAATGTTATTACATTTAAGGCATCTATATTTAAAAACAATAAAATATATTCTTTCCAAAAAATTACATGTTAGTGTGAACAGATTACAAAAAATTAAAAAAATGATATAATATATAATTTTTATGAAAATTATAAACCAGATAGTGTACTATATCTTACTATGATACCAAATATGGGATTTAAGAGTATATAGAAAAACAAAAATAGTGGTGAATTATAGTTATAAAAAATAAATCTATTAATTTTAATAACCTTTATAGGTAGCTTAATTGGATAGACCATTGTCCAGTAAATTATTTTAAAGAGACAGAAATTTGTTTTGAAACTCTATAAAATCTGAGTTAATGAAAATTTAATAACATAAAACTTCCTTAAACACATGGACAATGAAAATAAAAACTTGTAACAAAATGAAATATTAAACTTTATAAAATGAGTAAGGAAATTTTTTATAATTTTTATAACAATTATCCACACATTAACCATTATCATTAGTAAATTATACATCTCAGACTTAAGGTATCCAATGTTTTAATTAAATAGTAATGATTTATATTCATTAATAAAGTAATCACCTTATAAAATGACAGATCAAATCTTTTTACCTATCCATATGATCCCTTTATTAGAAATACATGTTAAACCCTATCTTTTATACATGGAAGACCTCGACCACAGTAGATTTTACAAACAATTTCAAGCACCAAAAAACTCCATGAACATATAAACATCCTCAAAATAATATTAATTGTGTATAAAATCTATAAATAATTATAATAAATTGATCATAAAATTTATTAATATGTTATAAAAATATTCATAGAAACTATTAGATCAATAGTAGTGAAATGTATTCATTATCCTTGAGTCCTTCTATTATTTATATGGAAACCCCTAATGGTCATTTTCCACATTATTTGGAGTAGGTTAAAGAAATTTTATACGAACTCTTCCTTCACATGGAGGGTTCTTCACAATTTTTTTTATGGTCATTATGTTTATACAACAGTATATTATCTTCAGAATCTTTATAATAAAATAAACATTGATTATAGAATAAAATCAAAGTCACCAAATGAAAAAAATAAAATGATTCATTTGGATATCATGTATAACACTAACTATTGAATATTTTTATGGTGGTATTTTTATAAAAACCAATATGAACATTGCCATTATTTTATTTCTTTACCATTATAATTCTTTGTCTAATGATGATTTTAATCACCTATCTAATACATTTTTGTTTCATTATAAAGAGATTCCATTTGATAAACAAATATTTCTGTATCTAAGAAAATAAAATTTATACCATTCAATTATTATAACTAGTGATGTATAAATGTTATTAAAATATAGTATTATAAAAGCGCGTTTGTGATTTAGAAAAATTAGTTTAGAAGCGTCTAAAGAAAAATTTTAAATAAACATTTCATTGCACAAAATACTAACATATTAAAAATTATTATAAACTAATGTTGATTATAGTAACATTTATAAATTTAATCTATTCTTGGTTATTCAATTGTCAAAAATATTTATCATTAGTATTGAACAATATATTTTTTTTAACATTCTTCTATTTATTATACTATGCAATTTCTCCTTGATTAATTTCATGTTTTAAAATATGAAAAAATAAATTTCCATTTGATTATATATTATAATTACTTCCTTTTTATATCCTTATGTCTCTCATTTTAATTCATTAAATATTTTTCTACAAGATGAATGTATAGGTTCATTAAAGAATATTTATTTTTCAACCATATAATAATATTTATGAATGTTATTACATTCTAAATTATATAGTTTCAGGAGTTGCTTTCCTATATTATTTTAATTTTAACACAGTCTATAGAACTCATAATTTAATAATAATTTTTTAGTTCCAAAACTATGATGATTATCTAAAATTTGTTGAACTAAAAATAAATATGAAAATATCATTATCCAATCTTGAATTTAATCTCAATCACTAAACTTTTCATATTAAATTTCATAGTTTTCCTATTTTTTCTACAGTGTTTTAATAATAACATGATATATATATTTATGAATTTTATGATTATTGTATTTTAGTTAATATATAAATATTAATTATATATCACTAAAATGATTTGTAATATCAATCTATAGTTATAATGTTTGAAATTATTTGTGACATCACTGCATGTTCTCAGTCATATTTATACAATTTTATTCTTTGTTTTTTTTGTAATGTATATTAGTAATATAATGATCAATAGATGTGTTGGGAATGTGTTGATAAAAACATTTAATTAATTTCCATTTTATTTATATGCTCAAAACACCCATATATATGTTTTTATTGAAGTCACTTTAATTGATTTTCAATATAAATATCATCGGAATATTGAATTTAATCTAGAATAACTTTCAGACTATATACCCATGGAAGTATATTTTTTTATAAAACTATTTTAATTATAGATGTATTTATAAAAATTATGTAATTTGTTTATTCCCTACATTTTATGCTGGATGTAAGGTTTGTGTATCCTTTTTTGTATGGAATATATTGATTATGAACCCTACTATAAGAAGAAATCCAATCTTTGTAAAAAAATGTATATATTATAATCCATATATTTGAAATCAAGCATATTTATTCCACAATATTTTTTATGTTTATCAATAAATAAAGAATCCCAATTTCTTACATGGTTAATTAAAGTGTTTTGTATTGTGGATTATTTCCTCATTTTCTATAGTGATTTATTTGGAATTGAACATATCTTTAATTTTTTTTGAAGATACAATCAAAGGATCATATTCAACATATTATATCATTATTATTTATAGGGGATGTTGTGAAATTATTTAATGGTTTTATATTAAAATCATTTTGATTTATCATATGATATTTATAGAGAAGTTTAACATGAATAAATAGGACATATGGATAAATACTGTGAGTTTAATATTCTAATGATAAAGCTATGCATCTGAATATAAGGATGTCTATTCACCTTCATAGATATACACTAGAGACATACATGTTTGATCATATCCATGATGTTTTCTCTATGATTGTTTAAATAAATCTTATTTGATGTTGGAGAATATTTTGTTGTTATGTTTTGTTGAATATAATTTTATTTTTTTAGTTTTTAAAACTACGTATCGATGCCATTTCAAAAATATTCATCTTAATTTATTTATTATTGAAGTGTTGAATGATCATACTCAGTCATGGTTAAGTGTTATCTTATTGAACTAGGATATGAATTGTTTCCTTATAAATGAACCTAAATCTCTTTAAAATCAAAATAAGGTGTAACGTACCTGCACTTAGTTGTAGTGGTCCATGAAAAAATAGAATGCTAGTGAAAATCACCACACTTGTGGAAAGAGCATTGGTTGAGTGGACTATGGTATATTTGTTTACTAAAACACTATATATCATCTTTCTCTATTCTTTTCTCTATAAATATCTCACTGCTTCTCATCTTTTATACGAAAATAATGAAAAACATTATTTCATTAATGTGGTTTTAATTTTTTCAGGAATTTTAAATGGATACAATCCCCCTATTTATGTGGATTCTACCTTATAAATAATATTGGTATCAAAAGTTACATTTAATTGGATATATTTATTTTTACTCCAAAAAGTGAAATTTAAAGATCAAGATGAAGATAAATTGGAATGGATGATATTAGAGAAGGTATGTCGATGATCTGTGCACCTTATTTTAATAGTGATAGTTATGGATGTTGGAAACCACGAATGATTATTTATATGAAAAATATTGGAATAATTTTTTATCTAAAGGTATTCAATCCCTATGAAATTCCAAAAATAAATCTAGGAAAATGGAATGATGATTTATAGAAAGAAAACGATCTTAATTCATGAACTGTGAGTTCCATTGTTTTGGGAATAAGAACTGCTAAATTTAATCAAGTATCTCAATGTGCTAACAAATATGAGATATGGTGGGAAATTATTTGACCAATAAAAAAACTAATAATTTTTGAAAACTATCATAAAATACAAAATAATTTCATTTTGGTACATTTATAATTCTTGAATATGAAATAATCACTGAGATGAATGTAAGAACGAACAAAGTTATCAATGATATTGCATCCTTGGGAGATCTAATTAAACAACCAGATCAAGCATTAACGGTATTAAAAGTTTTAACCTCTAACTTTAATGGAATATTTGATATTATTTATCAATTTACACTAGTTAATTAATTTATAATTAAATAACAAATTAGAAGCATGATGATGTTTGAAACAAAAATGCAAGATAAAGTTGAAAAGTTTATTTCTATCAAAAAGGAATATGATAAACACAAAAATAATATGGATGAATAATCTAATTCAGGTTATCCAAATTTAAATAAAGAACTAACATGTCACATACATGACTTATTTTAATGTTATTTTTCATTTAATTTTCATTCTTTCTTTGTTTTGTGGGGTTTCCACTCATTTTGGTGGAAATGGTGTGTTTTCAAAATTTGGGCCAAAATGTGAGCCCATTTCCAGATTTAAAAAATATATATTTCATTTATAAATGATTCATTTTCAACATTTTACACCCATTAAACTTCCCCATTGTCATCCACTTGTATATTAAAACTACCATATCAATTTGGACCCTACAAGAATCCAAAATAATGATGGATTAATGTTTTTTGTTAAGGTCTTGGGACAGTCTAAAAGCCCATTTCTTTATTTAAAATATTATTTAATTGTTTAATATCTCATTAAATTTTTATAGTTTTTTGGTGATTCCAACTCTCACCTGAGACCACTTACCCAAGTCGTGCTCCCATGCTCCCTTCCCCCTCTTTGGAGCTAATCTCCCACACAGATTACAACGATCATTCTTAATCATTTTTAAATCACCCATATTTGAAGAGGTAAATTGGTCATTTCATAACTCCTTCAATTTTTACTCTTTTTTTCCAAATTAAATTTCCAATTGATATAATTTTAATCCTTAGATCGTCTCTACCAGTTTTCGTTACTGCAATATTCAAATATTGGTGGATTTGAGAAAAGTTCTTCAAGATTTTTTTCAAGTAAGTGTTTTTCTCTTCATTTCCATCCTTCTCCTTAGGGTTTCCTCCCACATTCATGATGTTATAAATTATAATGAAGTTATTGTTCGATCCTAGAATTTTATTTGATGTGTTTTGGGTCAAATATTTGTGTTTGAGGTTGGATTTCAATTCCTTGAGGTGTGGTGGTGGTGCAGTTGGTGTTTCGTTCCAGGATTTGAGGGTTTTGATTCAAAAGGTAGGTGATTCAATGTGTAATAATTTTATGAGTTGTTATATTTCTTGATTAATTACTTTTGAATGTTTACAATCTGTTGGGTGTGGTGAAAAAACCTTTTTTGTTGATATAGTAAAGCATTTAGCATTAAAGTTACATATTTGTTTGAAGTGTGTATTTTTAAAATGTAACTCATGTCTAATATCATGTAGTAGTTTTATAAAATTTTAAGGAGATTTTTTAGTTGTTGAAATGGGTTTCCAATTATTTTTTGGTAATTTTTTAGTGTCATGTGGGTCTAAAAGTGGGCCTTTGTATCGGTGTTATGCATAAAACCTTGTTTTACTCCTTGAATGTGGTTATGAAACTGTGGGTTTTTGATTTGCATCTGTTTTGACATTATTTGATGTAACATTATGGAACTTGAGAGTGGTAAATTAAATGATTAAAGAGATGAATATTCTTCTTATTTAGGGTCTTGGTATGATTATGGCCATGAAATATGGTTTTGAAATGGGGTTTTTGTGCAGAACATTATTATACCCCTTGGGTTTGTTTTGTGAAAAGTATAAATGTCTTATTTGGTTAAAAAAAGTGGTAAAAGGGTGTATAAGTACAATTTGAGTGAGTGTGTTCACCTAATATGGGTTTTTTAAAATTAAACAGGTGGGTTGAGATTTCAAACATTTTTATAATGTTTTACAAATTCCTGAAATGTTTAACTAAATTACGTTGGGAGTGAAAAACATGGTTTTGGTCTGTTTTATGTGAGTTTGTTGATAACATGAATATTAAAGGTGAGAAGGGTTTTGTGTGATATGTGTGTGGGATTTTATGTGAGTTTTAATACCTTTTTAGGTTTTTATAAAAAAATTTAAAGGATTTTTTGAAATTTTGAAGAAATGATAAAAGTGTTGTGGGCTATTTTCTTGTGAGTTTGATTTCAAAATGAATTTGAATGAAAAAATGGATTTTGTGACTTGTCTTTTTTACATGTGGAATTTTTAGTGAATGTGATATTTAGAAGTGATTTTTGCATGTGAAAATTATATTTCTTGTCTTCTTGAGGTTGTTTGATTACAAGAGGAAAACCCAGGTATCTCGGTTGGTGGAAGTGTACTAGTATGCTAGTGATCCCGTGGGGTTTGGCCTCAGTTTCACTTAGCATGATTGACTCTTAGAACACTATCTAAACTATGAGAATGATAATTATTGGGGACCTTTAGTTTATGGGTATATTCCCTACCATTTGATGGTTCACGAGAATAGATTTTTGTGATGGTTACTTTCACCGAGATATGAGGTACCTGGGACTCACAATTAGCTAGTGCCGAGCGGTTATTTCTCATTGCTTGTACTCAATAGATACTTTGTTCTTACCATCGGCATACAGTATGGTTGGATGGAAAATTCTGTAGAATTTTCATTATTTTTAAATGTGTTGAATCTATAAAAATCTATACTTGAAAACTATTTTTAAATTAGAATTTCATCTTTTAGAAACTGTAGCTAGCACTTCATGATTTGAAAAATTGCATGCTTTTGGTCTCTAAATATTTATCACAAGAAATATTTTAGTGGTGGTATCCTACTAGGATTTGTCTCAAACCCTACTTACAAATTTTGGTGTAAATATACTCGTTTATTTTTGTCTCAGGTTTGGGTAAATCTTTGTGCCAGTGGCTTGGGATTTTAGCGGTTCATTGTGATGCATTGTTTTGGAGATGGATTGAGGGAGGTGAATCTTTCCATGTGGAGGTTATTAGGCTATCATTTCTAGTTTTTTACTTTATTATTGGTCATTGAACATTGTTTTAAATTTTGTAATACAATTCTTAAATTGTGTAAAATAGGATTTTTTTGAAGAATCCAGATTCGTATTATTGGATTCGTTTTTTTTTTGATGTTCATAAACTCGGGTAAATCATTCCCAATATTCAGCTTATGATACCCGGGCACTTGTGCCATCCTGTGGGGATTGGAAATTCCCTTCGAGCCTTGTCACGAGCCAGGTACGGTTCTGGTTTTGATGGTGACCAGATTCAGTTTTTGAAAAAATGGTATCAAAGGTGGTTCAGGATGACTCTTTGGGTCATGTAATTTGGGGAAGAGTCAAGGTAGTCTAGAGTTCGCATTTTCAGGCCTTTGAATTCCAATTATGGGTAGTGTTCCTGGTCACCACAACTCATGATGGGATTCAAGTCTCCAGGGGAATTTTGGATTTTTCAGAGTCCTTTGGCTTTCTTCGTTTGATGATGGTTATAAGAAATGAAAAGAGAGTTGGGTTAATAGTCTTAGTGAGACCATAGGTCCTGGAAAGCTATGTCGAGCTGGGAATATTTTCCTAAAATACTCTCTGTGATAGTGAAGTAATTGGCATATGGCCTACAAACATATGTCCAAGTCACAAAATGAAACTATTTTCCCCTTATATTGTATTGTGTCCCATAGTTTGGAAATCTTGGAAATTTGGTTTTAAAGAAAAATGAAATGGTTTTAAGAAGCGTAAGGTTTTTGTGAATTTTTTTTCTAATAAAGAGGAAAAGGATTGATTTGTGAAATGGTGGAACTAAATTTTCAGAATTATTTTTAATTGGAAAATGGTGTGTTTACACATCTTTTTAATGTAGGAAATTATGTCAAAGATGGTTTTGAAAAAGGGTTCCCAATAGATTTTTCAAAACCACTGGAAATGTGTTTTAATGGGATGAGATGTTTTGAGATTAATGTGAATAAATTGGAATTGAGTTATAATTTGAATGGTTATGCCTTTATGAAAATTTTTGTAAGATGTAAATTGGTTTTGATTTCATGGATAGAATTATTGAGAAAAAGGAAGTATTGGTTGACTATTTTGGTTTTGAAATATAGAAAGAGTTTTCATTTTAACCTTTTGTATTTCTGTGAGTGACCACATGCATGGGGTTATATGGGATGATGGATGGTTGATGGAATGGATGGATGACTGCTGGGGTAGATATGAGGAGGGTGCTCGATTTGGCATGGGAACCTGAATGTGTGACGCCCATGGGGTACCATTGGTGGATACGTTAACCACTAACTCATTTGTTTTCAAATAAATTTTTTTAAAGGAAAACATGATGTCTTGATGAATAATTTGGTCTTGTGTGCATTATGTGTTTTTAAAAATATTGATGTTGTGGGATGTTTTGATTCCAAGAACCCCTCCTGTTTGAACTGTGTTTTGGGTTAGTGTTTGGTCGGTAAGTTGTGTTGAAGGGCCAGTTAATGGTATCTTTTGAAAAATGTTTTAGTATGGATTTATGGTGGTTCCCTTCATGTGTTTGGATTTGGTATGTGGTATTTCTTGTCCAATGGACAGTCTTGGATGGGTCCTTGGGTTTTCTCGTTGGATAATGAATGCCCCCATTAAGTGTTAGTGCACAACTGAAGTACAACCCATATTTTTTCTCCATTGGAAGAACTTCTAGCTGATCAATATGAGGAATATTTTTATCAATCATTAGAGATTGATTCTACACCATTTTCTTTCATGGTGTTATTGATCCTCTTACAGCGGAAGAATGCTAATGGAAGGTTTAAAGAGACCTTCGTTTCTTAAGTTACCTGATTCGTTGAAGGTGGAAATGTTCTGGGGTTTTTAATGTGGATGATTATCTGGATGGTGCCTAAGAGGGCCTCTGGGTCCTTCGTAGTCTCTTTGAATCATGAGTTAATGTTAAACCACCAGTGTGGGAAATCATGTCATGAGAGGATGTTATGGAAACATTATATAATTATATGATGTTTGTGGACGTTGTATAAGTTCCCCATCCATGTTCTATTTATATTAGTTGAAACAGTCATGTTCGGTGATGCCTTATGATGTCGAGAGCTCATTTGGCAGTAATGGTGAAGGTCGTGAAATCCTCTAAGAGTCTCTATTATTTTGGGAGTATGTCTCTGTTGAAAAAACTTCAAAATCCTTTATTTTAGAGTAAGGTGTTTAAATTTTTCCTTTCTATATGTTGTTTCTCACTTGAAGAAACAAGGTGTGATGTGTGTTCATCTTCTAAGACCTTGTTTCTGTGAAATTTTGGGTTAGGTTAAGGTGAGCTTGGAATTTGTTGTGTCTTGGTAAACTTATCAGGGTTTGTGTTGTGGTTATTTACATCATTGGAAGAAGAATTTCAATTAAGGTGTTTCCAAAGCCTAATTGTGTGGCCAAAGATTCTTCATTCCTTTGACCTCCAACCATAGGTCCTAGAGAGAAGATGACACGGTGTCTGGGGAAATCCCAGGGTCATTTAAAACCTTGTAAAAAGTATTATCCTCAACAATAAAGATGGGTAATAGTTAAAACCTCTGGTGTTGTCATCTAGATTTGGTTTTTCCCTTTCGATGGAAAGAGGGGGGAGGACCTCCTGTCAATGCTATCGCCCAATGTAATTCCCCCCCTTGGTTTCCATTGAGTTTATGAAGTAAAGTTGAGAATTTGGCAAGGAATGTTGAGTACACAGTTTGTGAACAATTAGTAGTTACTGTGTTCCAAGAAGCCATGAAGATAGAATTATCTATACGGTTAGCACACGATTCCCCAAACTGTGCGGACTAATCATGCAGTCATCCCAACACCTTAAATTTTAGGATATTTCCTTGTTGGCCCATGATAGTTGGTTAAGATTGTTGTTTCTTATGATGTGGAGACCCACTATGAGTCTCATGTATGTTTTTTGTAATTGTCAAATGGAAGTCAACCCCTTATACTAGGGTGTCCATTTGGGCCTCCCCCTGTTAGTGTACTGATCCTGTCTCAGGAAAATTTGAGTAGTCTCTTATGGTAGAGAGCCCATTTTTGTGTGCCCATAATAGTAACTCAGATTGGTCCTTGGTCTTATCTTAGAGATAGGTAGTCTTGTTTAGAGCTATCTAACTACCTACATCTTTATTGGGTAAACATTGGGAGTAGCTAAACCCTAATGGTATGGTTAAAGAAAGGTAAGTGTAACCTTGTTTTTTGTTATTGTTCGTTTGGGTAAATTGTTGGAATATTGTTCTTATAGTGTTTGAGGATTTTTCTTTTGGGATAATATCTGAATATACTTTATCATTTTAGTATGTGGTGTATGTTTTTTTGTGAGAGTAATCCATCCTTGATCGATCAATTGGAGGTGTTTTGGCATTTTGGGTGAGGGCGAAACATAGAAAAAGAGTCCATTTTGGCCTTTTAGTTGGGTGTGGTTTTTATTCTTGGCCTTATTGTGGCTTTATAAGGGAGGAAAGTTTTATGGTGGGGATAACTATGAAATCCATGGATTATTTTAAATTTATTTTTCATTTAATTTCCATTATTGTTTTGTTTTGGGGGTTTCCCATTTATTTTGGTGGAAATGGTGGGTTTTCAAAATTTGGGCCAAAACCGTGAGCCCATTTACAGATTTAAAAATAAATTTTTATGGTTTTATAAATCCTTAATTTTGAAAAATTTTACACCCATTAAACTTCCCAATTGTAATCCCCTAGTATATTAAAACCACCCTATCAATTTGGACCCCATATGAATCCATAACGATGGATTTGAGTTTTTTATTAAGGTGTTGGGTCAGCCTGAAAGCCCATTTGATGCTTTAAATTATTTTTTAATTCATTAATATCTCATTCAACATTTTTGGTTTTTAGTGACTCCAACTCTCACCTGAGGCCACATACCCAAGGCATGCTCTCGTGCTCTCCTCCCTCTCTTTGGAGCTAAACTCCCCCGTAGATTAGGGAGATCTTTATTAATCATTCACAAATCACCCAGATTTGAAGAGGTAAAATGTTTCTTTGATAAATCCTTCAATATCACAACTCTGTCCCAAATTTCATCCCCACATGACCTACTATGACTCCTCCGAGCCTCTCTACTAGTTTTGGATACTTCAATATTCAACTATTAGTGGATTTGGGCTGATTTCTTCAATATTTCTCAAAGTGTTTTCCTCTTCATTTACATCCTTCTCCTAGGGATTGCTCCCTATTTAGTGAAGATATAAAATTTAAATAATTTAGGTTTCAAACCCAGGGTTTGATTTGGTGTCTTTTTGGAAAAATATTTGGGTTTTAGGTTGGATTTCACTTCCTTGAGGTGCTGCGGTGGTGCAGTTGATGTTTCGCACAAAGATTTGTTTGTTTTGATTCAAAAGGTTGGTAATTCCATGTATAATAATTTTATAATGAGTTATATTTATTTTTTATTAATTTATAATGTTTCTAATCAGTTGTGTGTGGTGCGAAAACCATTTTTGGTTGCAATAGTTAATCATTTAGCATTAAAGTTAAATTTTTGTTTGAAGTGTGTATTTTTCAAATGTAACACATGTGTTATCTCTTGGGGTAGTTTTATAAAATGTTAAAGGGATTTATTATTTATTGAAAGAGGCTTCCAATTCTGGTATGGCAATTTTTTAGTGTCATGTGGTCATAAAAAGGGGGCTTTAAATGGGTGTTATGTGTAAAACCTTGTTTTACTCCTTGAAGGTGTTTATGAAAAGGTGTGTTTTTTCATGTGCATATTTTGTGGAATTATTTGAGGTAATTCAATGGAACATGAGATTGGTTTAATAAATGATGAAAAGGATTCAATTTCTGCTTTGATTATGTCTTGGTATTATTTTGGCCTTGAAATAGGGTTTTGAAATGGGTTTATTGTGGAAAACATTGTTATACCCTTGTGGTTGGTTGTGAAAATGGTAAATGTTTTATTTGGTTAAACAAAGTGGGAAAATGGTTTATATGTACTGTTTAGGTGAGTGTGTTCACCTAATATGGGGTTTTAAAGGTAAATTGGTGGTTTGAGATGTCAAATAATTTTATATTGTTTTATAAATTGCTGAAATGTTTTACTAAATTGGGTTGTGGGTGAAAAACATGGTTGAAGGTTGTTTCATGTGAGTTTGTTGAAAAAATGAATTTTGAAGCTGTGAAGGGTATTATGTGATATGTGTGTTGGATTTTATGTGAGTTGAAATATCTTGTAATGGTTCTATAAAATAATTAAATGGATTTTTTGAAATGTTACAGAAATGTGAATAGTGTTGTGGGCTATTTTGGTGTGAGTATGATTTCCAAATTCATTTGAATGAAAAAGTGTAATTTGTGACCTGTGTGATGTACATGTGGGATGTTTGGTTAATGTATGATGTGGAAGTGATATTTGAATATGAAAATTATATTTATTGTCTTGTTAAACTTGTTTGAGCATAAGAGAGAAACCCAGGTATCTTTGTGGGTGGACGTGTACTAGTATGCTAGTGATCCTGTGGAGTTTGGCCTCAGTTTCAAGTAGAAAGATTGACACTTACAACACTAACTAAACTATGGTTCTGATGATGATTGGGGACCACTAGGTTATGAGTATGTTCCCTACTAGTGTCTCATTCACAAGAACATATATTTGTGATGGCTACATTCACCGAGATACGAGGTACCTGGGACCCACAGCGAGCTAGTGCCTAGGGGTTAATTCCCATTGCTTGTGCACATTAGATACCTTGTGCTTACCATCGGAATACAGTATGATTGGGAAGAAAATTCAGTAGAATTTTCATTATTATTAAAATTTTTGAATCTTTAAAATATCCCACTTCAGAACTTCTTTTTATTTAAAGTTTCCTATTTTAGAAATTGTAGCTAGCACTTCATGTTTTGAATAATTTCATGATTTTTTTCTCTAAATGATTATCACATGGAATATATTAGTGGTGGTGTACTAATAGGATTTTTCTGACACCCTAATTATAAATTTGGGTGTAAGTAGACTCATTTATTTTTGTTGCATGTTTGGGTTCATCTTTGTTCCAGTGGTTCGGGGTTTTAGCGATACATCATGATGTAGTGTTTCGGAGATGGCTTAAGGGTGGTGAATCTTTCCATGTGGATGTTATTGGGCTGTAATTTATGGTCTTATTCCTTTTTATTGGTCTTTGAACATTGTTTTAAATTGTGTAAATCAATTCTAAAATTTTGTAATAAATGCTTTTTTTTTTGAAAAATCGAGATTTGTATTATTGGATTCGTTTTTTGTTTTAAGTGTATAAACTTGGGTAAATAATTCCCAATATTCAGTTTATGATACCCAGGAACTTGTGTCAGCCCATGGGGATTGGGAGTGCCCTTCGAGCCTTGTCACGAACCAGGAATAGTGCCAGTTTTGATGGAGACCAGATTTGGTTCGTGACATATCATGTCTTTCCCTATGATATGGGATATATTATAACATGACAAAGAAAATGAATATAGAAGATAGATTATATGAATGTAATGAGAAAGGTCATATAAAGTATTTCTATCCTTGGACTAGATATTAAAGAAAGTATAATTATAAAAAGAAAATATTAGAAATTCATGATTAATAATTAGAGTAATACATATAATTCAAGTAGTGAATCCACTACAAAAAAAAAAGCTGAGAATGAAAATGTAACTGTAAATCTTTGTCTTATAGCTCATACTGATGATGTACACACATCTTAGTCTCAATATTATGATTTAGAAAATATTTCATACCATGAACATAATAAATATTTTTTATGATTCAAGATAAGTTTGAATCATTAAAGAAAGAGAATAGAAAACTTATAAAATCCTATTATGTAATTTTATTGATAACTATTTTTCAAAAACCATATTTCACTTTAGAGATCCAACCATCTCAAAAATTCATGATTTTAAGTTAAAATATAATTAAGGAACTATTTGATGAAGTTGGTACTTTAACACCATCCTATAAAATTATTATTAAATGAAAAAACAATTTAAATAAAATTATTGAAAAGAATAAAAATTCATAAATGATAACATGGTATTAGTAATAATGGAGGAAAAGAAAAAAAAATTAGAAATTATTTTTCTCCTCATTTAAAAATAAAGTGCATATCTACTGTTAAATGTTTTACCTATGGAATAAATGTACACTATAATAATGATTTATATTTTAATAAAACATAGTTTTTTGGAATAAATCATGTTTAATATTTGAAAAAAATCATCATGTTTTAATAATGGAGTCTCAATGTAATATAAATAGATTTTTTACCCAAGCATTTAGTTTCTAACACTATCGTGCCCAAAAAGACATGGGTACCAAAATGAACATTATTTAAAATATTTTAGGTATGTAACTCTGGAGTTCAATGATATATCATTCAAAGGATACATTAAAATTATTGAATAGTATTATATTAATATTTATTATTATTTTAAATTGAAACAAAATCATAGATGGAAATTTTAATTCATGAAGTATTCCATTTATATTTTAATATTTGATTTAAATGAAATAATTATCTTATATATGGGGAGTAAAAGTTATAATTTTTGTTCATTTAATTATCATTTTACTAAAAATATTATTCTTTTCTCACCCTACTATTTTAATTTATCAATCAATTTGTTGAACTATTTTGATCACATTATTAACACTTATTATAGATAATTTAATTCCATATCAAGATATGTAAAAAAATTTATAATGTATCCTTATATGTGTAAATTTTTATGATATTTTTAGTTATATAAACATTGATTTATAGTAATATTAGTTTTCTTGGCGAATTTATAATTCTGGTGTATTGTATAGTACATTATTGTATTAATTTACAATCATATGAAGAACAGTATGTATATTTAAGAAAAAATTGAGATTTTAATTAATATTTCATTTCATAAAAATTGTTTGGAATTTTTTTTCTAAGAAATTTTAATCAATTACATATATTTATTCATTAAAAATAGTTTCCTTTTATAAAACTAACTTTTCAAAATGAAAATATATCATTACTCTTTGTTTGTAATCACCAAGGATTTTTTAAATGATATTTTATTCCTGACCAAGTTTTTGTTATATTATATTATATTATAAATTTTAAAAATATATAGGGACCAGAAAAGCCTTATCTCATTAATAATGATAATTATATTAATCATCTGTAAAATAAATTAAAAATCAAAACATTATAACTGAAAAAAAATATAAAATAAAATAGATAAATCAGGAAAATATGGAATACCCCAGTCTTATAGAATTATCATCCCCATGGAAAACACTATAGAAATGAAAAAATATATATTGAGAAACCAATAAAAATATTTGGAAACAAAAATATAACCTTAGGAGAAATTTTAGTAAATATTGAGTGAATAATGAAGTGGTATTTATAGGGTACAAAGGGAAATTTGGTCGTTGGGATTCAACCTTTATGTGAATGTTGGTTAAATATAACCATTGGAAAACATAACCATTGGTCAATTTGACCAATGTAAACTATACCCATGAATTATAATTTTACAATTATAATACATTATTATATGTATTAATGAAAAACGATAATTAATGTAGAAAAGAAGAAATGATGGACTCAACCAGTACAGTCGTGTCTTTTGAAGTCTATTTATCAGAACATTGTTTGGAGTAAGTGTTAATGGGATTTTAACATAACAAAGACCAATATAATATCCAAAAATATAACATTGAATGAAACTGACTACAAGATAAGTTTATGTAAGCATTGATGACCACTCAATCAATGTAGGTTGAACAACCCCATCAAACTACCAACATTACCCTTATAAAAACGTATGTGTTATAAGAGGTTATGTGTCTAGGCCTTTTATTACATAATGTGTAATTACATTTTATAAATAAATTTTAATTCCATAAATTCCATTTTATTATTTTTTTTCTTAATAAAATATATTTTTGAGGGGGTGGAATTTGAAAAATTGATTTCTGGAAACAAATAAAATATAATTGTATTTTTTTGAAAATATATACATTATTATAATAAAATAAGTTATTATAAATAATATTCTTTAATTATTTATTATTTTAAAATACACTTATTTAAATTTAATTATAAAACAATTTTATAATGTCCTAGGAATAGTTTTATAAGTTTATGAAATTTAATAGCCTTAAAAATGATATTTTTCAATAAATAAGTATTATTATATTTAAATAAATAATTTCTCATATTTTGAGAATTATTATATTAAAATAAAATTATATTTTAATTTATAACATCCAAATTTGGTTAGGGTAAATTTTTGAGAATTTTCTAAAATACGTTATTTTTCTATGAATACTTAAAATACAATTTTGGGTTATTTGAATGTTTTATGACATCCTTTTTTTAGTAATAATGATTTACTAATTAATTAACCATAATGAAAGACCAAAAATATGTTATTTGATTAATATTAATTATTTTATTGTATTTTAATCAATTTTTAATCCAATAAGTGACTTTTCAAACTCAAAAATGGAAAATTTTATTTTGAAAAATTATTTTGTGGAAATTAAATATTCCATGTCCAAATGAGTGTTAAAAATGGTGTTCTATTATAATATATTAAAATATCATAGAATTTGACTCCTAATTCTACAACCATGAGAATAAACCATTGCCATGGTATTAGATATTCATTTTTTAGAACCATTATTTCCAAGTCCTATATTTGGACATTATTAAACAAATCATCCACCTTTTCTATAAATACCCACCCATTTCACCCTTAACTTCACTAAAAATCCATCCTCTATGATGGTTTTCTAATTTTATATTCCCAAGAGCACCTAATGGTATCCTTAAGCCCCAAGGTTCCAATCTAAAATGAATTTGGAGCAACTATTCAATGTAAATGAAATCCTCACTTCTCTTTTCCATTCAAGTTCCCTTTTGTGGTTTATCATCTATTTGAAAAAAAAATTACTTTTTGTCCAATTTATATTATCCCATTACTATAAGAATAGTCTTTTATAATTGGTAGATCATTTCCCCCTCTCATTTTCCCTTATTCTAAATCCATGTTTTATTCTAGTCATGCTACGAAATTTATTTCTTGAATTTATAACTTTTGCATGAGAAATTACCTTTTTCTTTTTATTTGAATACCTAGAGATATTTTATTTTCAATGGGTATTAAACTTGATTTAATCATGATTTAATAATTTGGGATTTTACATATATATATATATATATATATTACCCATATTCCATTTCATGGGTTATGAATGATATAATTATAATGTATTAAAGAAAATTTCTATGCCATGATTTTGGAAAAAAACTCATTATTCATTATACACAAGTCATTATTGAAATGATTTATTATGATCTATGTGGCTCACATGAAATTAAGAAATCTGAATTTTACACCAAAAAATATCTCGAATGCACTAGGTAAAGAATTTATTTTTCATAGAGGTTATGTTTTATGATAACTTAGTGATAACATTGGTAATTTTCATTAATGATACGCTGGTGATAAACCATGGTGATATTCTTATGAATTCCTAGTTCTAGTATTGTAGGTACATTTACATGTTATTTTTAATTTTCCAATTATTATTATATGATTCTTTTTTATTACTTATTTATATGCTTCGTGTTATTATTAATATGTCTAATGATCACATGTAACATGTCTTCATTTCTTTATTCCCTTAATGAGAATTATGATCACTTTCATTTGATGTATGTCCCAAGGATATGAGGTGTAGTAAAAGTAATATAGGTTGAACCCTTGAAGATGTTTTTAATGTGAATTAGAATAATGTTTTATGTTTTAATGTATTATGTAACTACTTTCTAAGAAACTAATATTTAATAGATCATGAGTTTTGTTCCATTTAATGACAATTTTATGTATTAAAATGGAGGATTATATAACTAATATCAAAGCACGTTTGGTTATTTTATAAATTTGGACCTCAAAAATTTTGTATGAACCTTATAGAAAATTATAAATACTAGAAAACATCTTGGTATTTTGTACAGTATTAAGTAAGTTTTTTCCAAGAAAACACATCCATGTTTTGATACTACAAATGGATGTGGATCTAGGATAGATGAACATATGGGTAACACCCAAAAAACTGCATTGATATTGAATCGATCGGGAACTGGTGCTTGACAACATGACTTACTAGACACTTGGACACTCTCGGGGGATATGTTTAATTATTCACACTATTTTTTTGAAAATTTAAGAATGATATATAGAAAATGTAGTTGTCATTGGAAAAGATTAATAAAATATTTTATCATGTTGTTTTAATACTTAAACGCCCATTAAAATGATCCGTTTCCTAAAAGTAAAATGTTTCTTAATAAGGTATTATTCATTTTAAAAAATAGTAGGAAATAGAAGGAACCACATAAATAATGAGTGTAATAGAAAATGTACTGAAGGCCTTCCAATAGAATCTAGAATGTAAAACACTATGAGGATGATTAATCAACTAACACGATCTATGAATAATAACTTGAATCATTTTGAAATATCAAATTCACCTTTAAGGGAAACAATTTCCATCATGTCCTTCATGTATCAAAGACCACATTCTTTTAGTGGATTTGTTGATCCATTGATTACTAAAAAATATATTAGATCTATAGAAATGATATTTTCTTTTCTCAATTGGTTTGGATATAGAGAAATTCATCTTTGAAGTATACCACATATAAGGATAATCATATCACTGGTGGAAACTAATTATAAACACAAATCGTTGAAGGGATATATATTATACAGAGTGGGAAGAAACTAGAGGAATCTTTTTCAATAAATATTTACCTCGTTCAATGTGAACAAAAATATATAAGGAATTACTAGAGATGAAGTACAAGGGAAAAATATTTAATAGGGATATATTATATGAACATTTAATGAATTTCTCATTACACCTCGTTTTTTATAGTTCTTAAGGGAATTGTTTATATATTATTTATTAGAATGATACCCTATATGTAAAGGAATTTAGAAAATAGAGACTTTCAAATGTATGAAGATATAATGTGGAGTTATTTGAATGTTGAATTTTAATTTGGATATGTAACATCCTGGATCCAAGTTCCACACAACGGGTTCCCCGAACACGGTTGGTCACATGACCTCAAGCGCATTTTCCCCAAACACCAGAGGCTACCGACTAATAGCATTGGCCTAGGACTAATAGTGGGGAAACTATACCGTCCTTTGTCAAAGTGTAGCACAGTGTAAATAAATTTAAACATATAGAAGAAGAAGCAGTAAAAAATATAAACCTAAAATGGATAATGGAACAGAAATAAATGATAACCAAAATTAATATAAATATGAAGATGAATTATGTCTCTAAATCTAACAAAGAATCTGGAATAGGATACGCTATAATCTAACAGAATACAGCACAAAGTACAAGTACATCAAAACAAATCCAAAGAAGTTCAACAGGAATGCAGCAGCTTCACAAGCCTAAGCTCAGTCCCATGCTCTCTTACTCTTATGTAACAATCATGTACCTATGTAGGGACCCTTTCCATTAATGAAACCTGCAAAAATATAATCTGTTTGGGCCCAATACATGACCCAAACAGGGTGTGAGAAATAAATCCTAGTAGGAATCCACCAAAGGCATGTGCCCAACTATCAGTGAAAATGTTTAACAGTAGTGTGAAATAATAAAACGCAGTAAACTATAAAGAACTCAAAAGTAACCATTCCTACCAGTTACTTTGACATTTTAATATATATTTATCCATACAATAAAATTAAATTATGAGTTTTGTGAGACTCAACCTCGACCAAAAATCACTTATACCACTTCCATAGCAGAAACAAAAAAAATACTATCTATCAAGTAAAAGATAATAATAATACCAAGCATGTGATTTATCTTGGCATGTACAACATAAGAAATCACTACAGTGAATATTCAAAGTAGACATTGTCCTCAAAAAAGTAAATCCTTACCCTCATGTGAACAGAATCGAAACCCTCAGGTGATTTCTCTCAGGCTAAATGAATATTTCCCTCAAGCATGGAAGAGCACACCCTCAGGCACAAAAGCTACTTCCCTCATGCATAAAAATCATTATCCTTAGGCTAAACAGAACAATGCCCTCAGGCTAAAAAAAACCTTGTCCTGAGGCTAAAAAAACACTACCCTTGGGCTAAACATGTAACTGGGCCGAGCCCAATGCATAAGCAGGAAATTTGTATATGTTTCCTCTGAAGAAAACTCAAAACATGCTACAATCACATTATACCCCAGGGTGTCCTGGCCAAACGGCTAAACAAGGAAAACGCACCCACCGGGGTGGCCCGGGATCAAAGCAGTGATCCCAAATAGTATATTACACCTATTTATTAGATTACCTATGCAATTCTAGGAATCTAAATAGTCATGGCCTCAACCAGAAGACACCTGAACATGGGAGCGTGGCACAATGGTACATAAATTCAACTCGAAAGTTATTATTAAACACAAGAACACCTACCTCGATCTCCTCTGATCGATATACGTGAAAGGTGCCTCCCAAAACAACTAATAACGACATAGATCAGGTATAAAAAATACTCATTAAAACCTAAAATAACTTACTATAGAGAAATAATTTGAAGGAAAGACTAATGAAGAGGGGAGCTCTTACCCGTGCGGTTCAAATGAGATCAACAACAGAAGAATCGGATTCACGGTGTGCGTTCGGGAGCTCCTCAAAGTTCCGACCTTCTCTCCTACTCCTCCAGGTGAGTTCTCTGCCTCCTCTTCCAAATGAGGAGCGTACTGCCTATTTTAATGAAAAATAATGACTACATGGCATGTACTTTTAAAATACACAGTGTGTAGTTTCGTTATAAACTGTTCCTCTGGCAGCTACATTCTACCGCCTGACTGTTCATCTGTTGACTAATTTCATGGCGTGTATTACTAAGTACACGACGTGTAGTTAGTTTCTACACCCTTAATCACCAATGAGCCTACACACCCTGTGTTCTCATGCACACATCCAAAGTACATTACGTGTGTATAATAGTACACGATGTGTAGTTTATTTATACACCCAAGCCTACATGCCCTTTATTCTCATCCCACACACCCAAACTACATGGTGTGTGTGCAAAAGTACACGGCGTGTACCCATAAATTTAGGACTTTCCCCACATTTCCATTTTTCTCTCAAAAAAAATTAAGGAAAAGGAAAGGAAGAAACTTGTACCTCAAGAATAAGAACCGGGTTCTTACTTGATAGATTTAATAATCAAACAAGTCTAAATAAAAGTTTATATAAACTGAAACAAAATTTGGGAAGAATTCAATTCACATGACAGGAGGAGCGAAAGTGAAACTTCCCATGTGGACCAAATGTGGGAATAAGGATTCAGGGAACTGATTTATTGAGAGTGAGAAGTTCTATAAATATATAACTGATAGTAATACATCTCAGAACATTCATGGTGAGGTGAAGACTAATGTTATAAACAGTAATTAAAATAGGAAGATGATGTAGTATGAGCTTCATGTTCAATGCTTCATGTGTGAACACCTTGGGAATTTTTTCTATTCAATTTCAAAATTAGAAGAGAATAGAGGTAAACCAACATATTCATGAACATAAGAAAATGGAACAGGGTAGGGAATTTTATATCATGAAGGGATAATTGGAGGCTTCAAATGATGAGGTTGTAGGCACACTCGTTCTCTCAATGATTGAATGTACATTGATTGATTATGGTTCTACAGATTCATTTATTTCATCCATGTTTGCAAGGAATATAGAATCAACGTTGAGATTCTTTAAGTATAGTAATCATTTAAGACTCATGGAGGTATTATACTATCATCAATAGTGTATATAAACTCTAGTATTTAATTTTTTATTATAATCTCATTGAGAATTTTATAGTCATTCAAGTGGTGTAATTCCAAACTATACTTCGGATGGACTGGCTCTTAATGTATATTGAAAATATCAACTATAGAAGAAAGAATATTTCAATAGTATTGAATGGAAAACCTGTAGTTATTTTCTAAGGATATATATCACATATTGATCTTTATTTAGAAGAACCTCCCATAGCATTTTTTTTGATAAGATTAATAAAGAGGGAGAAGGAAATGAATGTATAAAGATAGATAAGGTTCCCATCATCCAGGAATACATTAACGTATTTCCTAAATAGTTAAATAGACCTACCCTAGAAAGATATGTATAATTATCCATTGAACTTATTCCCAAATCAAATCCAATATCAAATACCCAATATAAAATGGAAGCTTTGGATTTAGAGGAATTATAGAAAAAAATTCTAGATATTTTCGAGAAGTTATTTATCCAATAAAATGTTTCCCCATGGGGAGTGCCTATTTTCTTTGGGAAGAATAAGGATGGATCAATGAAACTATACATTACTTATCAATTACATAAAGGGATCGTAGTGAATAACAATTACCCACTCCCATAGATTGATGATTTTTTGACCATCTTCATGGGGCTCAATTCTTTCACAAGATTGACCTCTGATATAGGTATCATCAATATACGGTGAATTAGTAATATATTCCAATAAATACATTCATAAAACGATATGGTGCTCATGAGTTTATCTTTATGCGCATCACTTTGGCTAATTGTCCTGATATATTTATGTATTTGATAAATATAATCATTAAAGACTACCCTGAATATTTCAGGGTAGTTTTAATTGATTTTTTTTGATATATTCCAAAATTCGTAAGCAGGATAATAACCATAAAAGGTTTATAATTAAAACTCTATGTAAGGATAATATATTAATAAAATTCAGAAATTGTGAATTATAGTTACAATAAGTTTCATTCTGGGGGAACATTCTAACAAATGAAGGAATCTCAGTTGACACTGCCAAGAAATAGGGTGTAGCAGAATTTATTTATCATAAAATAGTTACTAATATTCATAGTTTCCTTGGATTAACATTTTATTATAATAGGATTGTGAAAATATTTTAACTAATTTCTAGTCCACTAACCATGTTAACTGTAGAGAGAGATAAGTTCATCTGAAAAAAGGATTCTAAAGAATGTTTCCATGAACTGAATAAGATACTGATTACTATACCTATGTTAACACTACACTCTATCATAGAAGGTTTTTATTTATAGTGATATGTATATGAATATTATTGGGTGCATTCTCATGAAACATGACAAGGTTATCGCTTTTGGATCTTTATAGTTAAAGCCTCTTGTGAAAAAATATCCGATGTAGGACCTGGAGTTAGTTGCAATTATTTTTTCTATGAATATATAGATGAACTGTCTTTATGTGGTGAAATGTAAAATATAAATAGACCCCAAAAGATTATTGTGTACATTCACAGTCATGTAATTGAACATGAGAAAAATTATATGGTTGGAGCTTCTTAAATACTACGTCTATTAAATTCATTATCACCCCGAAAGAGGAAACAAATCACAAATGTATTATATAGAAAATACTCTATAGTGTTGCAAATGCTGAGAATTAAAGGATATCTATTGATCAAGGACCTAGAAAGGTTAGACACGAGAATCATTAGAAAAGTTATATCTTCAATATTATCCCAAATTATTTCCCAACCATTATTACTAGAAAAGATCAAGATATCTCAAAGAGAAGATCATTTTATTCCAAATAAGATAGAGGATACAAAGAATGGGATGTTTCTTGAGAATAATATTGATCAAGAAGGTGTACTAAAATTCCATACAACATTAACTACCATGTTTACCCTTGATATAAAGACGTAGATAATGGATAAATATCATATCTCTACATTCTCTATACATCATGGAAGCACACGAATGTATAGGGACCTTCGTGATCATTATTTTTGGTATAATATGAAAATATATATATTTTTACTATACTATAAGGTGCTTCGTATATCAACAAGTTAAGGAAGAGAAACAACTTCCAAAAGTTGTATTGAAACCAAAACCCATACAAATATGTATGTGGGACAATATCACTATTAACATCACCATTGGTCTCCCAAAAACATCCAATGTAAACAATGTGATATTTGTTACAGTGGATCGACTCACCAAGACATCCCATATCATCACTATTCAAGATAACTTTCCTCTTGACAAATTTTCCAATATATATGTAAAGGATGTGGTGAGGCTGCATGGGGAAAAACTTTCTATTATTTATGATCAGGATCCATGGTTCACATTTAACTTCTAGATAAGTAGTCAACTTCTCTAAGTACTGAATCGAATTTATGTATGTTATATAATCCCCAAAATGATGGCCAATCTAAAAGGACTATTCAGACACTCATGGAAATTCTAAGAATGTGATAAATTGAATTTAAAATTGGATGGTATAAACACATCCCATTATATAGTTATCATATAACAACAACTTCTACCTAAGGATTCAAATGTGTCCATATGAAGATCTATATGGGAAGCTATGTATAACGCCAACGTGTTGGGATGAAGCTAGGGAGATAATGTTACTTGGGCATGATCTTATGGAGGAAATGACAAATAAGGTTCATTCCATCCAACAACATATAAAATATTCTTAGAGTTGGAAGACATGTTATGTTGATAATCCTTGAAGGAACAAAGAGTTTGATGTTGGAGATAATGTTTTCCTTTAGATATCCCCATGGCAGAGATTCATGAAAATTGGGAAGAAAGTAAATCTTGGTCCTAGGTATATTGGAATCTTTGAAATCCTTGATCACAAAAGAGTAGTGGCCTATCGACTATAAATTAATCCAAATCCAGTTTAGGACCAAGATGTATTCCAAATATAAATATTGGGGAAGTACATACCTGATCCATCACTTGTACTAAATATAGAGGTTGTACAATCATAACATCACCCCTGGACCAAAGAGGTATGTTTCTATGAAAATAAACAACCAAACTTGTCAATGTTTTATAAATGAACCATAAATATGAAGAGGAAATATGGAAATATGAGGAATAAATGAAAAAAAGTACCGTCAATTTTCTCAAAAGAGAGAATGAGTTCAAATTTTATGGACCAAATTTCTTAAAGGGTGGGGAAAGAATGTAACAACCCTTACATTTTTTAAAATTTTATTTTCTTCTAGATGAAATATGCATTATATTATATGATATTATACACATATAAAATATATAGTATCCAAAAAAAATTGTCTCGCTAATAATTATCATTACATTAGTCATATATAAATTCAATTAAAATTCTAAACATTACAACTGGAGAAAAAATATAAAATATAATAGCTAAAATAAGAAAATATAGACCACCCCAATATGTTAGAATAATCACCCTCATGGAAAACAATATAGAAATGAAACAACATATTAGTAAACCAATAAACATCTTAATAAATAAAAATATACCCTTTGGATGAATTGTATTGAATATTGAGTAGAATAAATAAGTGGAATATATTGTGTATAAAGGAAATATGATCATTGGGAATCGATCGTTATATGAATATTGGTAAAACATTAAAATTTGTTAATATAACCATTGTTCATTTTGATAATTGGAAATTGTACTCAGGAGTGATATTTTTATCATTATATCTAGTTTTTATAAGTAGTAATGAAAAAGTATAATTGATTCAGAAATGAGAAATAATTGCTTTGACTAGTAGATTCATGTAATTTAAAGACCATTTACTAGAACATAGATGATAGGTATAATTTCTAGGGTTCAACCTCAACTGAACACAACCATGATCCAATGAGAAAATGTTGAAAAAAATTCCGAATGGTATAAGTTCAACATAGTTGATATTACCACTCATTAAATGTTAGTCAAGCTACACCGTGAAACATTCACCATCACACACCTTACCTTTAGGGCGTACATAATTGTTATAAGGTTTTATGTGTCTGATAATTAGTTTAATAAAGTGTAATTACTTTATAGAAATGAATTTTATATTCCATAAATTATATTTTAATAATTTTTTTTCTAAGTAATATATATATTTTAATAGAGATGAATGTGATAAATTGATTTTTGGACACAAATAAAATGTAAGTGTATTTTTAGAAAAGATATAATTTTTATAATAAAATAAGTTATTCTGAATATTTTTTTAAAAAATAGTATTAAAAAACTCTTATATAAATATAAATTATAATTTTTTTATAATTTCCTAGGAATTTTTTTATAAGTATCATAAATTAGACCCTCTCTTAAAAACCGATATTTTCATTATATAAAGATTTTTATATTTTAATAATGAAATTATAATATTTAGAGAATTATTCAAATAAAACAAACAATATATTTGAAATTAGTGCTGAGAAATTTGGATTATGGTGAATTTATGAGAATTTTCTAAAATACTCATGAATAATACAAATATTTTTTTGGGGATTTAATAGGTTTTATGAATTCATATTTATTTAATAGTGGTTTAATAATTAATTAAATAAAATATACGATTTAAAATATGTTAATTTTTTAATATTGATTATATTAATTGATTTTAATCAATTTTAAAAACTATGAGTTACTTTGTAAATCTTGAAATGAAAAATTGATTTAAATTCATTATTTTTTGTCGAAAATATAAATTTCTATATCCATAAGAGTATTACAAATGTTATTTAGTTCTAATAGATTAAAAATAACAAAATATTACTAAAATTTCCAAAACCATGATTAATACCATGGTAAATACAATGATATTCCATTTTACAAAACATATATTTCCAAGACCTATATTTATAAATTATTAAGCAAATCATCCAATTTTACTATAAATACCCACCCATTTCACCCTTCCACATTTACAAAAAACCAACCTACATGATCTTATACATATTTTACCTCACTAGGAGACACCTATGGTGTCTTTAATCCCCAAATATCTAATCCTCAATTATTTAGGATCAACTCTTCATGGTATTTGAAATCTCCACTTGTCTTTTCCATTCAAGTTCTCTTTTGTGGTATGTATTATATTTTTACAAAATAATTCCTTATTCTTAAATTTATATTATCACATTACCATAAGAATAATATTTTAACAATGGGAGACCCTTTTACCCTCTAATTTTCACTATAAGAAATAAATTTTCTATATGTGTCAGGATGTCAAATTAATTTTTGGATTTTCTCTCTTTTACATGATTAGTTCTCCATTATTTTTTATTTGAATACCCAATCCAATATTCTTATATATTTGTATTCAACTATATCTAACCATTATTTATTGATTAAATTATATACGTATATGTATCCGACATTCCCTTTAACTGGTTAAGAGTTATATAATGATCTTTCCTTTATGAACTTTTCTACACCATGATTTTGAAAAGAAACTCAATATTTATTTTCTATGGGTTATTAATGAAATGATTTACTATGATCTCTATGGCTCACATGAAACTGATATATATGAATAGTGTGCCCTTATATTTCTCCAATTCATTGGAAAAATAACATAATCTCTAGAGATGATATGTTTTACAATACCTTGGTGAATAACCTTGGTAATTTTTATTTATGACACCTTGGTAATAAACCATGGTGATATAATTATGAATGCCTCTTTTTATTTTATAGAAACATTTACATAACATGATTCATGTTAATATTATTATTTTATTACTCCATTTAATGAATAGTTATTATGCCTCATGTACTTAATGATATGTCTCATGATCACGTGTTATATGTATCCCGTGCTTATTCACTTATGAGGCTTCATCCTCACCCTTTTCTATTGATGTATATCCTCTAGAAGTGAGATACAATAGAATTAACATAGGTTTAACCCATGATGATGAAGTTAAAGTGTATTATAATAATTTTACTATGTTTTAATATATTATATACCAATTGAAAATGTAAATAAATGTTAATATAACTTCTGTTTTATTCCATGTAATGAATTATTCATGTATTAAAAAGGAGGGAATCCATATTCTTTTGCCTCGAGAATCTGAAACATCACCTGAATACCATCAAAATGAAACCAATATTCTTCTAAAACCCTATCAAAATATTTTTACTTCAGTCTTTTTAAATTCAAAACTCTTATACTTATAGAGAATCCATTGAAAGAAGTATGAAGAAACCTTGGAATTCAAGATCAAATAAATGTTATTCTGAATTTATAAAATATAAACATTGAATAATTTGACTCATTTTTTGAAAGTGATTTAATATGATTCATCAAGAAAGGTAATTATTTCCATAATTATAATCCTGTTGTGTTTGGAGAATGGTCTGTTTCTTTTGTAAAGGATTCCTTAGAAAACTCTTTTTGAAAAGTTACACAAAATCAATGGTTTTGAAGAACCATAAGTTCAGTCATGTAAAATAGCTAAAGACAGAATTATTTATATAGAGTTTTTTTCAGTATTAATCTTCTGAATGAATAAGTAGTGAAGCCAAATAAAGATATAAAAAGGAATAGAAAATATTATGAAGAGCTATAAACCTATTCTGTTTCAAAATCAGTTTTTGATACCCTTCAAAATAAATATTAAAGATTGTAAGAAATTTTAGTTAAGAAAGAATATTTTAACAATAATTAAATTTGGGATGATAATTCAAATGTTTAAAATCATATATGAAGTTGTCACTAAGTTACATATTAATGAACTAATAGGTTTTTTAGTTAAAATTATCCCATCTTCCTTAATGAATCAAAGATCTACATATTTTTAAAGGAGTATAGAACTACTATCTAGAGTTCTAGATACTATGAGTAAAATACATTAAAATTTGGAGGGAATAGATGAAATGTTTAATGTTTGAAAATTTCTTGATTCTTTTCCACCACTATAGCCTAGCTGAAGTCAAACACAAACTATTTCTATTAAATATAATTGTTTTTTAATATATTATTCTCTCACTTTAAGTATCATTTTTTTTCATGAAATATACATAAATTTGTTTCTTAGTTTTTATTTTATATCACAAAAGTGGGTGAAATTTTCAGACAAATGTATGTGGAAAGATTTAATTATTTTGAAAATTAGAGGAAAAAATGTAAAAAATGTTTTGAAATAACTATGTTAAAAAATGTGAAATCTATTTAAGGGAGAAATTTATTTTTTTAAAAAAAATTCCCTTTGTAAAAGTAAATTTTTATTCATGTTTATGTCAATATTAGTTCTATGGGGTTTGTTTTCATCAAAATGGGTGATATTTTTGGGTATGTGTTGATCCAAATTTTTTGATAATTTATTTTAAAATTTTATGCCAACAAACACCCACATCTATACTGTAAATGAATTTCATTTAAGATAATTTTATGATTAAAATCATTGGAATAATGATTTTATTCTAAAATAATTTTCACACCTTCAACCCGTGTAATTTTTTTATTCTCAATGTAAAACTATTCTGTATGTGTTTACCAAAAGTATAGAAACCCTATTTATTCCAAACATTTTAAGAAAAATTTATGGTTTGTGTACCCTATATTTGGAATGAGTGTATGTATCAGGAAATATACTTTTGGAAGAAACCATATGATTGAGGAACAACTGTATAGGTAATTATCATTACATATGTAATCAATTATACATTATCAACTATTCTTTTAAGTTTATCACCATGCAAAGAAAACTTATGTTTGACTTTGTCAATTATAACGTTTTGAATTGTGGATTATTTCCACTTTTTAGGTTATAATATCTCTATAATTAAATATATATATTTAAAAACATAAATACTGATTAAATTTATCAAATATTGTAGATTAATTCATTCATACTTTTAAGTGATGTTATGTATTTCTTTGAAGGTTTTAAATTAAAATTCTAGGGATTTATCATGTAATATTTTTGTATATTTTTAACCTAAATCAATTCAACCATCATGATAACTATCAAGACCTTATTATTCTAAATATATAGATGTGAATTTGAAAATAATTATTCTTTATCACCTTTGGATATAAAATTTGATGACATAATTGTTTGATCATCTTCCTAGTCTTTTCTACACAACTATTTAAACAATGCCTGTTGAAATGGAAGAATATTATACTGTTATGTTTTATTAAATATCATTGTCTTTTTTCCTTTTTTTCTGAATCTATATGTTGAATTTGTTTCAAAAATCCCGATCCTAATCTATTTACTTCTGATGTGTCAAATTCACATACACAGTTATGGTTAAGTCCCAGCTTATTCTACTTAGATATGGATTTTTAGATCCTTGTAAAAGAGCTATAAGGCCCTATAAAATCATTGTAATTTTTCAACATCCTACACTCAGTTGTAGTGGTCCTCAGGAAAAGGACCTTCTAGTGAAAATCACCAAGCTCCATGAAAGATAATTTTTAGAGTAGACCTGGGGTAATTTATTCCTTGAAAAAAATATGTCATCATGTTCTATCATTTTCTATGATAATATTATATTTCTTACATGTCTTTGAGAAAGAAGTAAAGGATTAGATAATTTTATAAGAAATTTTTTCATTTTATCTAAATATTTAGAATGAAACAATTCATCCCCATCTTGTGTCAACATCATAGTCGTTCCAACATAATAAGATGTCAATTTAAATAGAAAATTGTCTCATTCTAAATATAATAAAATTACCAAAACACATGATAACATTAATATAAACTAATTCTATTATTTTTAGGTTCTATTTTTAGTCCAAGTAATAAGTTTTATAGATATATCTAAATTTTAAAATTTTCTTATGTGACCTAAAATTTTGTAGTATATTGATTATATGAGAAACAAACATGAGTTTATTAAATCATCCATTACCAAAATTTTGGAAATGAATTTTTCATCCATGAAAATCATCTATGAGTGTAATGATCCTTCCATGAGGGTAAGTTTGTCTCTGTGAGGAGTAAAAAATCAATTAGAATTGAAATTTTACTAATGTATTGAAAATATGTGAGTGTAATGAATCATTCTTGACTGTAATGAACCATCATTAACTTCAAAATATTCTCTATGAGAAGTAATGAATATTTCATGAGCGTAAATTTAGAAAATACCTACAATTTTGTTTGATGTCTTGAAGCTTTTATAACTAAAAAGTTTCATTAATTAGAATAATTGGACACTCTATAAGAAGTCATAAGATTTTGTTTTTATGTAATAAGGCTTCTATGAGATGTTCCATCAAATTCATGGAGCCTTACCTGAAGTGTATTGAACCATATGTATAGTAAACTGAACATTTTTGTATTATCTTCTATCCTTTGTGAGTATCTACCACATGAAATAATTGTCTTCTGCATTTTAAAAAATATCAATCATGAAATGTCTAAATAATGTTATTATTATTATTATTACTATTATTATGTTCAAAACATACTTTTTTGTACTCAAACAATTATATTTTTAATTATTTCATGTTTCTTTAAAAATTATCTTTTTGTATAGTTATTTTTTCATTGATCATTAATAATTTCAATCCTCTATAATTATATTTGGATAATGTTTATACCATTTTTAACGAAAATTAAATGTTATCATGTGGGTATAATTATATTAACTATATTTTTAGAACACGCCGTAGTGAGATAAATATTTTTCGAAATACAAATAGTATACCTCAAATCAAATATGAGATGTTTTCAAGATTTTTTTTGTAAATTTATTTATATCTATATTATTTTTTATTACACTATTCAACTACATTTTTTTATATATTGAAAAAATTTAATGTGGGCTGTTATCAATGAAATTGAAAGTTAATTATACATAGAGAAATATGTTTTAGAATGGAAATCACTAAAGAAACACTTTATAGAAGAGTTACATTGATATATTTTAGGCCTACATAATGTGATATCAAATAAATGAGCTATTAAAAACAAATGTACGATACAAGGTGATTCATTTTTTATAACGAATGTAACAGCCCAAGATTTTATAAAGAAATATTCTTTTTAATTTTATTAATGTCTTGTGTTGTACGCTACACCAAAAAGAGCTTGCACAACACGCATCCTTGTCTTGCCTTGCATTACACGCAATCGCGACCTTCCTCGATAGCGTGTGTAATACGCAATACCGAGTTTCACTAAACAATGATGTGCTATTAAAATATTATTAAAACTAGCCGTTATGAATAGTAATAACCACTTTTTAAAATTCTGAAAATCTTATTTTTCAAAATGAACTTCATTCTTGGATTCGGAGTATCGAATTTAGCCTAAGGTGAAATTTTGGTACTTTTCGGATAACTTTCATATTCTGATGAATAGTGAAAAATTACTAAATTATAATTAAAAACAACTTTTTTAATCGAAATAATTAATAGTGATAAATTATTAATTTGAGTGGTTTTAAAGTATATTTAGAATATATTTTTACAATTTAATACAATGTTGGTCATTGGTTGTAATTTCACATTTAAACCAGACATAATCAAGTGTCAATCTTTTGATATATATATTGTTTCCTAAAAACACGCTATTTATTTTAACAGCAGGATTTAATTATAAAATTAATTAATGCAACTTCTATGTTATGAATTTGGTAAAATAGATTTCATTTTTGAATTCGGAATATGAAATATAGCTTAGGATGAAATTTTGGCATTGTTCTGAAAAACATCAATTTTTGATGAATAGTGAAACTACTAAGTGGTAGTTAAAAAAACTGAATTTTTCATAAAACATAATTTTGCCACTTCTGTGAATGGAATTTCGAAAATCCGAGAGACACGGTTAATATCAAGGACTAAAATGTGGTTCAATGAGATGAAAATAATTTTTTGGTGAATAGTACCTTTTTACTTTTTTACCGCGGTTAATAATAAATAGGGTAACTAAGGGTAAATATGATATTACTATTACCCTAACACATGTCCTAATTCTATTGGACAAGTTTAATTCGACCAAAAACAAACTTAGGAATAAAATATGACCATTTAGGCCCACTTGGATTAGATTACGACATTTATTATTAATTTATTTAAAGAAAGGTTAAAATAGTTAAAATCAAAGTTTAATAAGTAAATCATTTTTAATATGGGGTTATACATAAGATAAATTCGATTGTAAATATTAATTAGAAATCTAAAAAGATTTCCTACATGATGGTATTTTATTTGTAATTTTTAGACATAAAATAAGTTAATTTATTTATGACACAACGATGATGCAGTAATTATCTTATTAATGAAATATTGACATAATTGATGTTATAAACACCAAAATAAATGTAATTTTAGATTTTTCATGAATTCCACTAATTTTCTAGGTTAATATGATATATTAATGTTGATTTAATCAACTTGGTTCGAACATTTAATTCTGTTATGACTTTCAAAAAAATCATATATCAAATAATGTCAAAATTGACACAAAATAGTTTTTAAATCAAATATTATATTATTAATTGTTATTGTATTCCTAAAAATCTAAGGTTCGGCCAAATGACTTAGATAAAGATATATATATTAATAATAAACAATTTGGGGTTCGTTTGGCATGTTATAGTAAGTTTATTAACCATATAGTGAAAGAAAACAAAAAGACATGGTAAAAGTTAAATTATTTAACTTAGAGTTAAATTTAATTGATAAGGTTAAAATAATATCCTAAACTTGTCTAAATTCTATTGGTTGATAGGATTTAGACCCCTCCCCACCTTATCTTCGAAATAAGACCCTTTGGAACCATTATAAACCGATTTTGACTTTAATATAAAATAATATTTTGAGATATTCCTAAGGTGCCCCTCTCCTCCCTTATAAAAGGACACCTCCTCCCCCTCCTCCTCACACCAATTTGAGCACTCAAGCTCGGCCAACCCCTGCCATTTTCTCCTCTACACTTCCCTAGAAACATCATAGAGGTTCTGGTCTTCCTCAAAGACCAATTTTAGTGCCCTAAGAGGAGATCTCAAAGAGGCGCTTCAAAGAAGAGGAGGTTCGGACACTTACAAAGCAAGTCGGACATAAGGTAAGGGAAATATCACAATCTCATTTTTATCCGAGATTGTTTATTCGTAAGTATTTACTGTGGTGTATTTTATCATCCACATCCATGTTTACTCAATATGTAATATTATTTCCATCCACCTAAAATTGTTTAAATCCATTTTTACCCTTCGGTGAGTTTTTAGTAATACGTATGAAAGGAATCTTTTGTCGTTTTTCGTACGAGGTACTTTTTGACTTTTCCGACAAAAGTACGAAGAATGTTTTTTTTAACTTATACGGCACGAACGGATTTCTACTGTTTTGTAAAGCCTTATTTTCATGATGCTTCCTCTAAAAGATTTCATGAATATTTTCAATAAAATCTCTTTCTTTTAAAATTTCATGATGTTTTGTGAAAAGAAATTGATTTTGAAGAAGAAAGGATATTTTCCTAAAGAATTCAATTCAAGTGTTTTATCAAAATTATTTTCCATCTAAGATAATAAAGGGTTCTGTTTCTATCCATATTTTTACATTGATTTGACTATGTTGTGATGGAATTATGTTTATGAATTCCTTTATCTTATATGAATTGATTTATGATGTCATGATGTTTCAAGAATCCCATTTTTGTTACATGTGCGATGATGTATGTTTTATGATTATGTGGAACACATAAGAAAGGATTCATTATAAGATGGGTGGGACCTATATCTCCCTCCAATGCATTGGGTAATGATTTTATATCTCATGAGATAGACAGGGCTGGAACGGTAGGTTATACCGGTTCAGTGAAACAGGACTGAAACGAGGGTTACTCGATTCAGAAAGGGACTTTGTCCACTAAGATAGTCTTGGCAATGAGTCATGACTAACAAGAAATGATTTTCCATGATTATGTGTGCATTCCACAAAGTTTCAAGTTTCATGTAATGATTATGGTGATCTCATTTTCACTTCTATGATTTGTTCCATGTTAAGATATTATGATCTCTTTTGCAGGTTATGATTTTCAAAAAGATATGATATGATTTTTATTTCTTTTGTATACCCTTACTGAGAATTTGAGCTCACCCTTTTATGTTTTCTTTTCCCCAGGATATAAAGAAAGGTTTTAGGTAAAAAAAAAGGAAGATCTAATGGGATATTTTGAAGATCTTTCACCGCGATTAGAAGATTATATTCCGAGTTTCCAAAGACACTAAACTATTACGATCCTTGTGTGTGTTTTTTTGTTATGTACTAAGTATTCAGCAAAAGTAATGTAATGTCAATGTACGTCAGGCTTCGTGTCTCTACAGTTGGTATCAGAGGAAAGGTATTGTCAACCTTTGGAAACTAGGATGTGAAAGCCTTAGTAAGAACCCTAAGGATAAGTCTAAGCATAGAACACAATCTTAGTGTTTTAGAAATGGCCTTGAATAACCTAGGATAAGACCTTAAGCATGAAAATTTTATTCTTTAATTATGTGGTTTCCTATTATAATTAGTGTTGCTCACATTATTCTTCTTGGTTTTAGTCAATGGCTGGATCCCGAAGGAACCGTGTTAATGAGGAATGCGATGGGCAATGCAATGATTGTCCCCCTGAGCAAACAAACGATATGGGAGCTGGAATGCAAAATCTTGTAGCAATGCTCACACAACTTTCTCAAGCTATGAATCATGCAGGACATCCAAACGAGCAAAGGAAGGAGCAACATTCTGTTGAATCCTTCATGAGGCAGCGTCCACCTTCTTTCAGTGGGTCTACTGATCCATTAGTTGCTGAACAATGGATTAGTACTACTGAAAAGATATTTTCAGTTCTTCAATGTTCTGAACATGATAAAGTCATCCTAGCAGTGTATCGTTTGGAAGGAGATGCTAATCAATGGTGGAATCTTATTAAGAATACAAGGCAAAGGGATGAAATTGAGTCTATGGAATGGGACGAGTTCAAGAACTTATTTTTCAATAAGTACTTCCCTCGTATTCTTCGAACAAAGATGGAGAAAGAGTTTCTTGAACTGAAGCAAAGGGACGATGAATCTGTTGGTACCTATGAAGCAAATTTTACAAGACTTGCAAGGTATGCTTCTAGAATTATCATCCAACCTGAAAGTAAAGTTGATCGATTTTTCAGTGGCTTAAAACCAAGTCTTCGAAGGGCATTAGCTATAAGAGACTTCAGTAGCTATGAAGAAATTGTGCGTTGTGCTATCAAGGTAGAAATGGAAGTTGGTGTTACATATCCATCTCATGGTTTTGACAAGAAACGAAAGATGGAGTTCAAGGAGAAATCTCAGAATAATGGTGAAAAGAAGATGAATGTTTCCTTATGCACAAAGTGTGGAAAGAAGCATGGTGGAGATTGTCTAAAAGGGACTAGAAAATGTTTTATGTGTGGAAAAGAAGGTCATCGAGAAGCTGAGTGTCGAAGTAATGGAAAAAGGGTTTCTAATGATGTGAATAAAGCAAACAATGCAGAGAACGCACCGCCAACACTTCAATGCTTCAAGTGCAAGGAAATGGGGCATTATGCTAATAATTGCCCTAATCCAAGGGTTAGTGATGATCAACATGAGCAACCACTGAAGGAAAAGGACAAAGGGAAATCACATGCGATCACTATTGGCAATGTTGAATATAACAACGATGTGGTGGAATGATTAAGTGTTTATGTAATGGGATTCCAAAATAATGTTGTATCATTGAGTATTGCAATATTTATTGATGTGGTATTCAAAGTGATTGAGATATTTTTTTTTGGAAATAAGATGATATGCGCATAATGAAGACGAGAAAATGAAATTCATGAGCTCATGATTGATTAAGTGATATCATGGTTTGAGTATATAGAATTTTGAGGATTTTGGTATGTGGAAAGTGTTAACTTTTAACTGCACTCATGTTTTCACTAAGGTATTCAAGAGAATACACGATTAAGGACTTTGAATGTTTGGAATGTGACCAACAAGACATATATTATGATATGTGGGGATCAACGACAGTATTAAATCTCTTGTAATCGATGTCACTATAGTATGAGAGTGGACTGCAGTATTATGTATAAGCCTAAAGATTAGACTGGATTATGTTGGACATAAGTTAGTATTGTTTAAGGATAGAAGATTTTCGATATTATTGATGGGATGTTATAGTAACGTAGTTTTAGAAAAAGGGACAACCTGCAGGACGGGCGACAACCCATCGCTTCGGACAAGGCTGTAGGAATCGAACCCACAACCGAAGTGCGACTGGCCTTTATCGCCTACCACTGTCCTACAGGAAGTCCCTGTTTAGTAGAAACTAGTTTTATTATATTAAGCAGTATGATATATGAAGTATAAGTCCATTTTAGGAACCATATATGATTAATCTCACTATAGATCGACTTATGTATATAAGTTTTGCTAACCTTTTGTTTGAGACAGATGGAATGACCTGTCATTCTATCACATGATCTGCTAACACTTCATGAATAACAAATTCAACTTCATTTATTTAAGAGATGAAGTGGAAATTGTTCAAAGCACGAACAACAGTGAGATTGTACCAAAATAAAGTAAGTATTTATTCTAATTCAAATTTTCAACTTTAGGGGAAATGATCTTGAAAACCAAAAATGTTGTCCTAGTGATCTTATACCTGATGAATCAGATGGTACCTTATATCATCACAAATCTATGGATTTGTGATTACTGGCTTTTCCATAGCCATGTTCTCTACCACTCTCCATCAGAACATGATGGTTAGATTTCTCTTCCATATCCATATTTTCACCTATGTGGAAACCCAATAATTAGTTTATTTGGGTAACCGTTACGTTTCATACTTTTGTTTTTAAAGATTGGTTTTGATATTCCTTTTTACGATGTGGGTTTCTATTAAAGAAACTTTCGAATAGTAAACCATTTATAACCCCGACAAATTTCGAGGGCGAAATTCATTTTAAGGGGGGTAGAATGTAACAGCCCAAGATTTTATAAAGAAATATTCTTTTTAATTTTATTAATGTCTTGTGTTGTACGCTACACCAAAAGGAGCTTTCACAACACGCATCCTTGTCTTGCCTTGCATTACACGCAATCGCGACCTTCCTCGATAGCGTGTGTAATACGCAATACCGAGTTTCACTAAACAATGTTGTGCTATTAAAATATTATAAAAACTAGCCGTTATGAATAGTAATAACCACTTTTTAAAATTCTGTAAATCTTATTTTTCAAAATGAACTTCATTCTTGGATTCGGAGTATCGAATTTAGCCTAAGGTGAAATTTTGGTACTTTTCGGATAACTTTCATATTCTGATGAATAGTGAAAAATTACTAAATTATAATTAAAAACAACTTTTTTAATCGAAATAATTAATAGTGATAAATTATTAATTTGAGTGGTTTTAAAGTATATTTAGAATATATTTTTACAATTTAATACAATGTTGGTCATTGGTTGTAATTTCACATTTAAACCAGACATAATCAAGTGTCAATCTTTTGATATATATATTGTTTCCTAAAAACACGCTATTTATTTTAACAGCAGGATTTAATTATAAAATTAATTAATGCAACTTCTATGTTATGAATTTGGTAAAATAGATTTCATTTTTGAATTCGGAATATGAAATATAGCTTAGGATGAAATTTTGGCATTGTTATGAAAAACATCAATTTTTGATGAATAGTGAAACTACTAAGTGGTAGTTAAAAAAACTGAATTTTTCATAAAACGTAATTTTGCCACTTCTGTGAATGGAATTTCGAAAATCCGAGAGACACGGTTAATATGAAGGACTAAAATGTGGTTCAATGAGATGAAAATATTTTTTTTGGTGAATAGTAACTTTTTACTTTTTTACCGCAGTTAATAGTAAATAGGGTAACTAAGGGTAAATATGATATTACTATTACCCTAACACATGTCCTAATTCTATTGGACAAGTGTAATTCGACCAAAAACAAACTTAGGAATAAAATATGACCATTTAGGCCCACTTGGATTAGATTAGGACATTTATTATTAATTTATTTAAAGAAAGGTTAAAATAGTTAAAATCAATGTTTAATAAGTAAATCATTATTAATATGGGGTTATACATAAGATAAATTCGATTTTAAATATTCATTAGAAAGTTAAAAAGATTTCCTACATGATGGTATTTTATTTGTAATTTTTAGACATAAAATAAGTTAATTTATTTATGACACAACGATGATGGAGTAATTATCTTATTAATGAAATATTGACATAATTGATGTTATAAACACCAAAATAAATGTAATTTGAGGTTTTTCATGAATTCCACTAATTTTCTAGGTTACTATGATATATTAATGTTGATTTAATCAACTTGGTTCGAACATTAAATTCTGTTATGACTTTCAAAAAAATCATATATCAAATAATGTCAAAATTGACACAAAATAGTTTTTAAATCAAATATTATATTATTAATTGTTATTGTATTCCTAAAAATCTACGGTTCGGCCAAATGACTTAGATAAGGATATATATATTAATAATAAACAATTTGGGGTTCGTTTGGCATGTTATAGTAAGTTTATTAACCATATAGTGAAAGAAAACAAAAAGACATGGTAAAAGTTAAATTATTTAACTTAGAGTTAAATTTAATTGATAAGGTTAAAATAATATCCTAAACTTGTCTAAATTCTATTGGTTTATAGGATTTCGACCCCTCCCCACCTTATCTTCTAAATAAGACCCTTTGGAACCATTATAAACCGATTTTGACTTTAATATAAAATAATATTTTGAGATATTCCTAAGGTGCCCCTCTCCTCCCTTATAAAAGGACACCTCCTCCCCCTCCTCCTCACACCAATTTGAGCACTCAAGCTCGGCCAACCCCTGCCATTTTCTCCTCTCCACTTCCCTAGAAACATCCTAGAGGTTCTGGTCTTCCTCAAAGACCAATTTTAGTGCCCTAAGAGGAGGTCTCAAAGAGGCGCTTCAAAGAAGAGGAGGTTCGGACACTTACAAAGCAAGTCGGACATAAGGTAAGGAAAAATATCACAATCTCATTTTTATCCGAGATTGTTTATTCGTAAGTATTTACTGTGGTGTATTTTATCATCCACATCCATGTTTACTCAATATGTAATATTATTTCCATCCACCTAAAATTGTTTAAATCCATTTTTACCCTTCGGTGAGTTTTTAGTAATACGTATGAAAGGAATCTTTTGTCGTTTTTCGTACGAGGTACTTTTTGACTTTTCCATCAAAAGTACGAAGAATGTTTTTTTTAACTTATACGGCACGAACGGATTTCTACTGTTTTGTAAAGCCTTATTTTCATGAAGCTTCCTCTAAAAGATTTCATGACTATTTTCAATAAAATCTCTTTCTTTTAAAATTGCATGATGTTTTGTGAAAAGAAATTGATTTTGAAGAAGAAAGGATATTTTCCTCAAGAATTCAATTCAAGTGTTTTATCAAAATTATTTTCCATATAAGATAATAAAGGGTTCTGTTTCTATCCATATTTTTACATTGATTTGACTATGTTGTGATGGAATTATGTTTATGAATTCCTTTATCTTATATGAATTGATTTATGATGTTATGATGTTTCAAGAATCCCATTTTTGTTACATGTGCGATGATGTATGTTTTATGATTATGTGTCACACATAAGAAAGGATTCATTATAAGATGGGTGGGACCTATATCTCCCTCCAATGCATTGGGTAATGATTTTATATCTCATGAGATAGACAGGGCTGGAACGGTAGGTTATACCGGTTCAGTGAAACAGGACTGAAACGAGGGTTACTCGATTCAGAAAGGGACTTTGTCCACTAAGATAGTCTTGGCAATGAGTCATGACTAACAAGAAATGATTTTCCATGATTATGTGTGCATTCCACAAAGTTTCAAGTTTCATGTTATGATTATGGTGATCTCATTTTCACTTCTATGATTTGTTCCATGTTAAGATATTATGATCTCTTTTGCAGGTTATGATTTTCAAAAAGATATGATATGATTTTTATTTCTTTTGTATACCCTTACTGAGAATTTTAGCTCACCCTTTTATGTTTTCTTTTCCCCAGGATATAAAGAAAGGTTTTAGGTAAAAAAAAGGAAGATCTTTATGGGAGATTCTGAAGATCTTTCACCACGATCAGAAAATTATATTCCGAGTTTCCAAAGACACTAAACTATTACGATCCTTGTGTGTGTGTTTTTGTTATGTACTAAGTATTCCGCAAAAGTAATGTAATGTCAATGTACGTCAGGCTTTGGGTCTCTACAACGAAAAACAATAAACTATAGATAATCAGAGAACACTAATATACAAGGGTAACCTATTCTTTCTCTAAATTCACAAGAATCATTGTTCAAAAAAAATATTTGTTCTATTATTTTTCATATTTTATATCCATGATTGAGTGTGTGGGAATAAAAGCACCTCATTAAAAGGTACATGTGTTAGGGTTGTGACTCCATATTAAAACTAATTTTAGGGTTTAAAAATTATAGGAAAATAGAATTAAAAATGCAGGGATAATTGGGTTAAGACACTTGGGGTTAAAAAGTCTCATCATGGGTTAATAATCATGGTTGATAAACGATCTTCTATATTGGGTTTAGTCCACCGAATATTAAAAAGAATTTTTATTTTTGTTACTATAGTTTTTATGAATTTAGTGTTTTAGATTAAATGTTTAGTGAGTATCATTCCAATATATGTTTGAAAATTGTTAGGATTTTACATTGGAGCAATTTGATCTAAACTACTATAAATAACCCATGTGAGCTTTCTATTTTATTTCCATTGAATTATTCATTAAACACCGATATAAATAAATTTAATTTTATTAAAATGACTAATTAACCCCCACATAATAATTCATTCATAACCAATATATAACCAATAATTTTTATCTGATATTGACCCAGATATTCAGTATATATATAAATATCATTTTCCTCTCATATCCATAATAGTGAAAAGATCAATTTGAGATGGAGGGAACAAGTCAAACTGATAGAATTATTTCTATAAGACCTCTTCATTTTTTATGACCATGATAAACAATACTGGAAATGTGAAATGGAATAATTTTTAAAATAGATATATATTGATCACTTGATAATCTTGGAAAAACTTGAAAAATTACATAAAGTTGATCATGAATCATTATGTAGTATTGATTTGGTAAAGGTTGTGTAGAATAAAAAAGTTATGAGTAATATATATTATGAAATAAATATAAATTTTCATAGCTAAGTATTTTCTTGTAATTAGGTTCTTGATATTTAGAATATTTACCAGTTACAATTATTAGATTAGATAAGTTGATATAAAATAAATTTATAAATTCAAGGGTTGTATTTCTAGAATTTGAAGGTGTTGATAATTAAAGTATCAATCAAATGTTTCATTGATTATATATAATTTAAATATTTACAATTAAATTATGAAAATCATTATAAATTTTTATTTTACATGAATGAGTACTTAGAGAACAAGATAGTAGATTACATCCTAAAATGTTTACAAATGGAGGTTGTAATATATTTTATGAATATAATCTTTATGATTTATTTCATCCCTATTACAATATGAGTTATAAAATAAAAATATAAATGATAAAGGGTCTTATAAAAATAAGATTATTTGTTTTAAATAAAACATTTCTACGTATTCTTATATTTCTTAGGTATAGCATAGTGATGAGAATGATACTATTCGTTTTCCAAATGGTTGATATAAAAAGAATAAAAGATACTCAACAACATTTAAAAATGGTTATTATATAAATTATTTCATTTATAAGAGTAAGGGTAATTTTATTTATAATGTCACTCAAGATATAATCTATTATTTGTGGAGAAAATTTTGGTGCATTAAGAATGATTTTCAATGATTAAAGAAAGAAAAGAAATAAGAAAATGGGGTACATGAATTTTATGAAATATATGGTGACTAGAAGGAGTCCCACTGAGGATTCATATTTGAAAAAAAAAATTGTTGAAGGCGGTGTGGAAATTTTTTAACTAATTTCTTTGATAATTTATATCTGCGAGTCTATTTATTACTCTCAATTTGAATATGATATTGATAAACCTTATGAAAATTATCTCTAAAAGGAGACTGAAGGACTCATTCATAAAATATAATAGATTACTGATATATAATTTATTTTTCTAATAATTATTTTTAAATATATATTAATGATATATATAAATATAATCATACAAAAATTAAAATTATACATGCTGGTTTTATTAATACTAAAAAAATTCCCTTAATGAAAATGAAAAAATTGAGTAAAATGACATAGTAGTTAATTTTATATTTAAGAGTAATATGGGACATTAATTGAATAAAAATACTTTTCTCTAATAGGAACCAAATATCTAAAATGAAATTTAATTTTTAAAATCAAGTGTTTCTACTTTTATTGAAGATAAATATAACTCTTAGAAATGATCAGTTTTAATAAATTGAAGTAAAAAGAAACCAGAAAAGGTTTTGAGAATCAATGACCTAAGATATATACCAAATTAATTGCAAATAATTCATGTTTAATGAAATCAAATACTATATGATAAATATTTGAAATAAAAATTCAATAAAAAAATGAGCATTCATTGATATTTCCAAAATATATTTGACATATAAGAGCAAATATATATAAATCACTAAATTATAGATTACCATTATAAAATAGTTATATATATATTTGGGTTACCAAAAAATCATATAGTTATCTCATAGGACCTAAACTTTTTATATGTACCAAATCCTTTATAAATATATTGCTGAAGGTATAATGTATTGTATAAGTAAACAAAGACACTTGGTACATGGAGAGTGGATGTTCTCAAAAAATTCCATGTTATTTATCTAAATATATTTCATTTTATTTGTGGAATGGAGGTCGTTTTACATTTGATTATAATTATGAAGGAGTTGGAAAAGGGTTTGTTGTGGTTGGAATTCTAATTTTTTTAACTTTTTATATATTTTTAGTATATTAATGGATTAAATAAAAATTTAATATTTATTTCTAAACCATGAAATGATGGATATTTTAAAATTACAATGTACAAAAATTATTGTTTTTTTGGATTTTATTTATTTTTTATAGAATCTAGAATGAAAAAATTAAAATAATTATTTTTTTTTTGAAATTTGTGAAAAAAAATTTAAAGTGTTTGAATGTTTCACAATCTAATATCATTTTTTCACATGAGATTAAACATGATAAATTTCAGTTTCTACAATGTTTCTCTATAAACCGAATTTTTTTGTAAATTAATAAGTTAAATCAAGACAACACCATAATTTTTGAATACATCATGAAAAAGACATGGCAGAATCTATTTCAAACATGTTGATTTTGTTTAAACTATAATGAATATTAAAATTATTTATTTAGATTTTAAAACCAAAAAGAAATTTTAGATTGGGTGGAATGAAATTTCGTTTGGTAACTAATGATTATTTTCATGGATATACTGGGGTTTATGTTATTTTATTTTATTATGAATCATTATCTATATTTAGCACTTATTGATTATTGGTTAAAAATGAGAATGGAATGTTCATTAAATCAAATAAAAATTATAATTTTAGTGATTTAAAAGAACCTTTAATGTATCTATTTTTTTGAATAATGTAGATTATTTTTACAAATTTTCATCACCTTTAACTGCACAACAAAATGTTGTTCTAGAATGAAAAAAATAAGAACACCATAAGAATTATCTAGATCCATGTTAAAGGATTTTAATTTATATAAATATATTTTTAAGAGGATTTTAATAAACCATGTTATATATTTTATTGAATTATTATATGACCAATGATGAAAAAAAAGTCATTGGAATGGAAGAAAAATATATATTTTTTTTTGGGTGTATGGTTTTCATTCATTATAATAAGGATTCGTCAAATAAAATATATTCAAATTTTGATATTTTTTTCCATTGCTGATTCAAAAAATAGTAAATCATTTAGATTATATAACAATAAAAGTTTAGTTTATAATGAATCTATTAAAGTTAAGTTTTTTAGAAAAAAAATAATTTATATATCAATTAATGAAGGGAAGTCTGAAGAAAATATTTTATAATTTAATTTTACAGTATATGACCCTACAAAAATTAATTCACCTATTGAGGGGGAGTATGAAAATATAACCTATAACCATTAAATAAAGTGTTATAAAACTCATAAATATCATCATATAGAAAGTATCATTTGAATTGTTGATTTAATGTTCAGACAATGAGGTCCAATATGAAATTTGTTCTTATAATGATTTCATTTAATATTTGGTTCCCTATAATATTGATTATTATATAAATAATTCAAAAAACGTTTTATAAATGAACAATTAGTTTAATTATGTTAATTGAAATATTATATGAACAATATAGGAGACAACAAATGATCAAAATATCAAATAAAAAATTGATATTTAGAAATAAATTTGGTGAATTGCATAAAAGAAATAAAAATAATCCTATATCAGTATCTCAAGGGTTTAATCCATTAGTGGGTATATATTTTGAAGTGTATTTTCTATAATTTCTATATTATAATCTATAATAATTCTCTTAGAAAATGCATCACATTTTGAATCATAATTTTTCAAATGGATGTAAAAATGTAATTTTAAATGGAATTATTATCGAATATATTTATTGTATGACTACCCACATGTTTTATAAAATAAATCCAGACATAATCATGATTTATAATATTCATAATCACATTATGTATTAAATCACATCCCTAAACATTTTTATGAGAGGATATGTAATTCTATTTTGAACAATATTTTTTTAAAAGTAAAGGGTTGGAATAAATTTTTTTGTAAAAAGAAATTCCAAAGACTTTTTAAATGATCAAATTTGTGTTAATGGTTTTTTAATATTAAAATTAAAATTATATTAATGAATTTTATAATATGATGTATTTCTAATTTGATATGAGTGGGATGGTAGATTTTATATATTCCTTAGGGATTCATGTATTTTAATGAAATTAATGTATATTTCTTAATCAATATATATATATATATGATAAATAACTAATTAAAATATTATAATTAAATTCAAGTAAAATTATTCTTTCTCTAATGAGAACTACATAGAAATTATATTTAAATAATAAAAAGAAATTTGTTTATAATAAAATGTATAAAGGAATGATTTGTATTTATTATATTTAATAGAATATTTACCTAATTTGTTCTTTTCAATTTTTATGGGACCTATATTTCAAAGTGAAATTGAATAATGTCACCAAAATTATATTAAAATTATTATTATAGTCAATTAACCAACATAAAAAGTCTATATATCATACACCCGATTCATCCTAAAACATAATCATGGGGAATCCTCAGTCCCCTCATCCTGATGCAAGTATAAAAAGAATCAAAATCAATCACTGGGGATGATTTATCATATGAAGTATATTAAATCATAGTATCCGAAAACACTAAAATTTTATCATAATTTTGACATTACCTATCCATAGTTTGGATTCCCACACCGAATCTAAATCATAAAATATATCAGGTATAAAAAATATTATCAAGAAAAACGTTGAAACAGATATAATATAATCCCTCATGTCACCCTCTTAGATACTTCAAATAGACAGAACAATCATCTCACCCCCAACTCCCTTAAAATATTTAATCCCTTGTAGGATACATTACAGACATGTGGAGTATGGGGGGATCAATGTTAGGAAGTAAAAGAAGTAATGTGCAACTTCTAGGTTAAATTGGCACTACAGCAGAATAGGAATCTAGCGGCGGTTTTTTCGTTTAGTGGTGGTTTCCAGAAACCACCGCCTAATACGGCGTCGCCAATCTTTTCACGGTGGTTATTTTCATTTACCGGCGGTTTTAGGGAAGCGTCACAACTGCCTCATTTCACGGCAGTTATAACCGCCACTAATAAATTCAAATCCAGCACTGTAAAACTGCCGCTAAATCCAGAAGAACCGCCACAAGATGAGACTGCCACGATGCGACTATTTCACGGTGGTTATAACCGCCGCTAAACGTATATTTTATTTTACGTTTAGCGGCGGTTTTTAATGTTTAGCGGTAGTTTAAACCGCCGCAAAAATAGCCGCGAGCTTTCATTTAGCGGCGGATTAAACCACCGCTAAAAAGTTGTCCCGAAAAAAAAATTACCTGATTCTGCTGCCCCACAGCCTGAAAACCAAACCAAAACACATATAACCGAGAGAAAATGTATAATACATGAAAACAATGTTAGGGAAAGAGGTGAATCTAGATGTTGAAGTGAGTCAATGGGTAGGAGAAATGATAGGGGATAATTCAAGAAATATAGAATTTAATCTAGAAACAAGGTAATAAAATTTTTTAAATGTAAACAACCTGGACAAGGGTGACTTTAAAGATAGTAATAATGACCATTCCCTATTAGTTGAACAAGACTTCGACACTACTAATGTGTTAAATGTCACTGATATAGCCATCTTATATGAATAGAACAAGGATTCATGATGCTCATTCCACATGTGACCAAATAATGAATTCTTTATTGAATTAAGGAAATTGAATAATGGTGAGGTATTTCTAGGGAATAATATGAGAGGTCACATCATGGGCATAGGCTCAATTTTACTAGAGCTGCTTGATGGGTCTGTTAAAACTTATGAATAATTTAGGTGGGTACCTGAATTAAAAATAAACCTAATATCCCTAGGAACCCTTAACCAGAAAGGGCACGGCTTCAAGTCTAGATCTAGAAGCCTTAGAGTTTCCCAAGGATCCCTCACTGTAATAAAGGGAACCCTTCGCAATGGTCTGTTTGTGTTAGATGGAAAAGTTTATAGAAATCAGATGAATAGTTATTCTGGTTCATAATGTGATTCCACCACCTTATGGCATAGGATACTAGGGCATGTTAGTGTCATGGGTCTTAGTGAGCTTAAGAAACAGTGCCTTCTAAGTAATATCACTCTTAACAGTTTACCTTTTTGTGATGACTGTGTATATGGGAACTCTAGGAGAATCAGCTTCAGTAATTCCATGTTTAAGGCTAAGGAACCTCTTGAATGTGTACATTCTAACTTGTGGGGTCCTTCTAGGGTTACCTCCCATGGTGGTGGTTTATACTTTGTAACCTTTATTTATGATTTCTCTAGGAGAGTGTGGATTTATATTATTAAGCACAAGTCATATGCCTTTCATACTTTTATGAAATGGAAAGTTGTGGTAGAGAGCGAGACTAATAAGAAACTTAAGGCCTTAAGAACTGATAATGGTTTAGAATATATATCCAATGAATTCATTGAATATTTTGAATCTGAAGGAATTAAGATATATCAGACTGTTTTGGAAACTCCATAACAGAATGGGTTAGCAGAGAGAATGAATAGGACTGTTCTTCAGAGGGTAAGGTGTATGTTATCCCACTCAAAACTCTCTAGGTCCTTCTAGGCTGAGGATGATCCAACAGCAGTGCACCTCATTAACTGTTGTCCATATTCTGCTAACTCCTTTATGACACCTGAATAAATTTCGAAGGTCACACCCCCAAATCTATCTCACCTTAGGATATTTGGATCCATAGCTTAGGTGCATTCATGTAATGATAAGCTATATGATAGGGCTATTAAATGAATATTCGTGGGATATCTAGAAGGTGTTAAAGGGTATTATTTATGGTTAGATAAACTAGGTTACTAGAAATGCATCGTTAGTCATGATGTGGTCTTCCATGAATCTGGTGTGACCAGCGACAAAGTACCTGAACCTGTTGTAGCTCCTAATGAATCTGCAGGACCCTTACAGGTCCCAACACCTTTAGGTGTTGATGTTCCTTTAATATCAGGTGACCAAACTCAGTTCAGTGTTGGTCCTTCTCCTTTTATTACCCAAGCCCAGCCTAAATCAGATCTCAATTTGGAATCCGAACCTGAGGACCAAGAACCTGCTGGCCTGATCGACAATCGGCTTACTTGAGATAAAGAAAGGAGAGTTATTAAACCTCCAGCCCACTTCAACTAGTCATACATTTCTACCTATGCTTTCAATGTATCTTAGGAATTGTTTAATGATGAGCCTAAAAATTTTAAGTAATCTTTTAAGTCCATAGAATATAGTAATTGGCTAAGATCAATACAAAAATAAATGAATTCCCTTCTTAAGAACAACACCTGGGTTGTTGTTCCGAAACCCAATAACCAGAAAGTTATAGGTTCAATATGGATTTATAAGAAGAAATAATGCAATGTAGGAGAGTCTAAAATCAAATTCAAAGCATGCATGGTATCTAAAGGTTTTCTAAAATGTGGAGTCATTGATTATAGTGAAATATTCTCTCCTTTTTTAAGCATTCATCCATTAGAATTATGCTTGCATTTTCTGCCAAACTTGATTTTCATGTTGAACAACTCGATGTAAAAACCACTTTTTTACATGGTAGTCTTGATGAAATCATTTATATGAATCCTCTAGAATGATTTTCAAAATTTTTTAATCCAAACCATGTTTTTATTTTACATAAGTTCGTTCATGGGATTAAATAGTCTTCAAGACAATGGTATAAAAGGTTTGATTCCATTATAAGTGAGAATAAGTTTTCTATAAGTAGATTTGATGCATGTGTGTATTTTAAAACTGTTAAACATGAGTCTTTTTACCTTTTATTATATGGTGAAGAAATATTTTTAATATGTAAAAATATAAAGATCATAAATTCCGTTAAGCACCAGTTGAATTGTGTTTAGGGTGTGGATACTAACCACATACCGTATGATAATTCAATGGAAGAATACCTTATCAAGGATTGGAAAAAGTTGTTGAAAGCATAGTAGTCATTATAATTAAAAAATGATAACAAAACAGACTGTCAGGACACAGAAATGGGCAGATCAGATTGAAAAAACAAAACTTAGCCTGAAACTCATAATGTTGAATGAAAAGAGATTATAGGTCATAGTTAAGAGCATAAATCATTCCATAATCATGCATGCATGATGCATTAAATTACCATTTCCGGATTGATGTACCCCATCAATAATGAGAACTTCTTATTCTGTTTTTTTCAAATGATGTACCCCTGTAAACAGAAACAGTATAGTATGTTCATCTTCCTTTAACGCACACCATATAAATCGTTGTCTTGCCTACAGAAGGTGTAAATCAAACCTTTTATGAATGGACCTGAATTTTGTGTTGTGCACTTGTTTAACGGCACCAGTTCTTTTTCATTATGTAGCAGGGATTCGTGGAAACACTTCTATACAGTGCTGTATTTTTTGGGCAATGACATCACATTTTTTAAATGTTGCAACAATTCATAAACATCGAGACAAATCAATCTATCATGAAATCCATTTCTAAGGAATTTGAAAATATAGAGTCATGAATAAAGGGATACAAATCTGCTAGGAGGCTTACCATTTTCATCTGTGTACTCCTATTTCCATAAAAATCCGATCTTCTATCATCAGGTTTCTCCATGAAACCATGTTACGACAACCTGAAATCATATTTAAACAAAATATTGATGCATAAAAAGGGAATATAAGTGGATAAAATATGAACACCATTAAAATACATGAAATCTAATTAATACCCTAATTGAATTGATTATCTAATCTGAATACATGTATAAACTGAATTTTATTCATACGTTGACATCATCCTTGCCAAAGGGGACATCATATTATGAATTGCCTTGTGGTATCTGAGTAATCTTGCTACATATCAAATTTACAACATCAGTATACGAGAAATAAAGAAAATAACAATGGACACCTTAATGCAAAGATCAAACATACTTCAAATAGGCTCACTTCTGGATAAGAGAGTCCAAAATTTCAATTGTAAAAAAGAGTAGTCTGGTGCATGATGTAAATCCAGAGCCATGCATCAATCAAAGCTGAATAGGTAGCAGTCCTAAATCATCAAGTGAGATGGATTTGATCCATCCTTGAAGCACTCAGGATCCTCAGCAAACCCGGAAAACCATGAATATAGCAGATTCAATGGAAAATGAGGCCGCAAAACCATCCAAATAGAAGAAACCCAAAACAGTAAGATATGTTCAAACAATAAACATGACAACTGAAAACTCAACTGACCATAATCTAGGCGGATATAGAATAGGATGACAGCTTCAATCCAGATCAAATCAGTAATCAGCTTTATGTACATCCTTATTCCATATGTATAACTATCCTATGTGCACATGACTTGTGTGACATTAATAGTAGGTAAATCTTATATGTGTTAAATGGGCATGTCCCACATAAATGTTAAATGGGCATGTCTCGCATACAATTTAAATATTAATATGTATCCCCTGTGCCCCCCCAACCCCCTTACATCAGACCCCCCTGCACCATCCCCCCACCCCCAACCAAAAAATCATTGTCTCATGAAAATAAAAAAACAGTCCGGTGTATGCTGTAAATCCAGAGCAATATAATATTATTCAGCCTCATGCAATATAATATTATTAAACTGTTATAAACCTAGTTAGATAAAATCTACATGTATTTCAATGCCTCATGCAATATAATATTATTCAGCCAAAGCAATATGATTTCCCAAGAATAATCACAAAAATGTTTCCACTTCACAGAGAATAATATAAAAGCTCAATTTCAGTTTACACCATAACCAAATCATAGAAAGAAGATAATAAATCTACAAGGAACATACAATTCATAAAAATTCTCATAAACATGATTTATAAAGTAGTCATAACCAAACACATAAAAATTATAATATAGAAGCCTTGGAAAAGTTCTTAGTAGGATAATCAAACAATTTATTCCTAAATGATGTATATGACACTCGAGAAATCAAGACATAAAAAGAAATATCAGAAATCAATAAAATGCATAAAAGGAAAATGAAAAATCAAGGAAATTTTAGGACATGAAAATGTGTGGTGGAAACTATGTGCAACAAATGTTACATATACAAACCAACTGTTTTCATATTACAAATCAACAATACAACTACTCAGGGTATGATGATGCATCGTCACCCTCTCCACCTTTATCTCCACTTTGTGCTATCACCTGTAAGAACATTATATTGAAAATTAAATACGATTGAATATTTATATTAAAACATTAAACCGATGAATGTTAGAAAACTAAATGATTTTGATTTTTTGTGATTTACCTGCATACCACCAGTCGATGCACTACCACCAGGGGCATATCTGCTCATCTGCTGACGTATTTCAATCAACTCTTTCTACAATGCAGATATTTGATCCCCCTGCTGGTGAACTGTGTTTAGTAAAGAAACATTCTCTCTCTTATCATCTTCGGGTATGGGCTGACTAAATTCAGGAGTAGATGCAGCTCTTATCCCCGATGGCCTGCTAAAAATCTCAGATGGTATGGGTCCCAAAACCATCCCGTGCACTCTCCCAGCATGCTCCTTCCCAAGGACCTTAGCAACTGGGTCATCCTGGGAGACTGAGTAGGACTGTGCAGGATTGGCATCCCATAGCTCTTTAATTTTTACCTATAAATCAAATATCAAAATATATTAACACAGAAAAACTGATAATAAGTTATTGTGATGAAAAATTGACTTCATACCCCAACTTCTTTAGTAGGATTGTTAACAAAACTTCCATCTGATTTCTTATGAACATCCAACCACAGTTCAGTCCTGGATGCTTCATGCCCTAAACTCTATGACTGCATTAAACAAAGATAAATCAACAATTCAATATATTAAATAGATAATATTGCCTTATAAATATTTAAACAAATTAAAAGATTTACAATGTCGTTCGACTTATAGAAAAACCTTTTGAGCCCACAGTGTGCGGGATGACTTTCTTTTCTTGGTTTGATGCATTTTGTCTTGAAAGATCTTGAAATAAATAAAAGGAAATTTAATATTGATGTATTTAATGTCATGTCATTTTCATATACATGTATAAATGTAAAATGAGGATAATATAATAATATATATTTCAATACCATCCGCTTCTGATCACGATGTCTTTCAATAAACACTTTCCAATGCTCTTTCGGTACCCCACTGGGTAGCTTCTCATACATTTGCTGCGTGGTTAATGAAGTATCATTGACATCACACCATAATCTCTATTTTATATCTTTCCACTTCTTACCTAGATTTTTCAACGTCCACTTCCGTGCTATCACATTAGCAACAGTAATGTGGAAGAACATCTGTATACAGAAATTCATTTTGAACATATTAGTAACATGACATTCAATTGAACCATAATGTAATAAATTTACCATTATTTGAGAATCAAACACTTCATTTTTCCAGCTTGAAGGCATATGTCTCCAATCGTCATATGAAATGGAAAGGGAAATGGGCTCCTCTTCCAGCTGGCCTATAATCTGGTCACATAACCCCGTGGCATCATCCGTAGGGACCCCGTGAGAATCAAATGACACAACAATCTTCTCGCCATTCAGATTCAAAACATCTAAAATTTTTATATTTTTCTTCACGGTTGCATTTTTCTCATCTTCAATGAGAAAACAATTCGTATAAACAAAATTCAATAAATTTATTTAATTAAAATTTGTACCTATGATAGTGACACTCCAGTGTTTCCTGGATGAATATATATTTCAAAAAAATTATGATAATGATAATAGATGCCCAGTACTAACAACAAAATATATATACAAATGATAATGAATGACTGCAGAAATGAATCAAGTGGTTGCTGAATAAATAAATAATTTTACATACAATCATTTTCTCCTTCAATTATGTTGGTTTCCTGCTCCATTGCATCATCCACTTCATTCATCCTTGCTAGACTAATATTTTTAATATCATTATTGACAACTAATTCTGCTTCCTGTTTCTGATTAAATTCAATTTCAGAGGTAAAAGTTTCCACTTTATCACCCATATCATACAAATCTCTTTCTATTACATAAGCAACTACACTCCACCCTTCATCGGAAACATCATTCACATAATATACCATTTTTTTCTTGTGATGCTAAGATATACGGATCATGCAGTTCATGATCACCAACACCCATCAAGCGAGAGAAGTTCACAGAAGTAAATTGCAAGGAATCTCTTTTAACACCTCTGATAATATCGACCCATTTACATTTGAATAAAACAACCGAAAAATTTCCGTGGTAGTTTAATTCAATAATATCATATAGCATTCCATAGTATTCCACTTCAGAAAATGTAAATATACCATTGTTCTGTGTTTTCAAACCCACTTCTCGATCGACTATATGAAATCTAAAGTCATTCACATTATAAGCGTTGAACATTCTAACTTCTTTTAGAGGACCTCTAGCAAGAAACATCAAATCTTCTGACACCTCTGCTCAAGTATCAGTATTCATGATCTAAAAAAATAAATATACTTTATTAGATTCACAAAATGTATGTGTCAAACTAATATTCGTATTTATTGTAATATTTATGAACTTACACATCGTGTACACCATTCTACTAGCTCTTTATTAACAGCTTTCGTTATATCATTCTCATTTCGTGTTCGACCTCTCATTCATAACTTTTTTTTGTATCCTCAACTCTTCAATAAATGGATCTACAATGTTTCTATTCAGCAGCACATATCTATGTGCCTGTAATAATTCCAATTCAGTCAGTGTCGCATTTGAGGTCCTCCCAACTGATCGGCCAATAGCAGGAAATATTTTGGATTTATGATGTATTTGAGATTGAGTCTATGTGTCGTCAACATGTCCAACTCAATTAAATCTTGTCTCAATATCATCCAAGTATCAAGGAAAAAAGGTAAGACACTCCTCAGCCAAATAGCCTTCAATAATTGAGCCTTCTGGTTGAGCTTTATTTCTCACGTATGATTTCAAATGTCAACGATATCTGTGAAATAAAATAAACATAATTATGCATTTAATTAAGTAACAAAAATTGTTTACTTAACTGGAAATCATATAAATAAAGTACCTCTCAATCGGATACATCCATCGATAATGAACAGGGCCTCCTAATTTAGCTTCCTCAACCAAATGAACAGTTAAATGCATCATTATAGTAAAAAAAGGACGGAGGAAAGATCATCTCCATTGCGCAAAGGGTCAATAAAAACCTCTTCTGGATGTTCTCAAGCTGAAATGGATGTAGAAATTTCTCACATAGTTGTCTGAAAAATGTGCAGAACTGCAGTACAACAGCAGTAATTTTTTCAGGTAATAATGTATGCAATGCCAATGGTAGTAACTGTTGTAACAAAATATGTGAATCGTGACTTTTCAATCCATGTAACTTACGATTCTTAAAGTCAACACACCTCGAGATGTTACTTCAATACCCATTAGATAACTTAACATTCTTTAAAAGTCTAATGAATGTATCTTTATCCCTATTTTTCATTGCAAAAAATGACGGAGGATTCTTTTCATTCTCATGTGGCCAGAGATCGCATTTTATGTTCATTGGTTGTAAGTATTTGCGAGAATTGAGATGATCTTTCGACTTTCCATGCTCATTAAGAAATATGAAAATCAAATTGTCATATAAATTCTTCTCAATGTGCATCTCATCAAGATTATTCCGTAACAAATTAAATTCCAAATATGGAAGTTTGAATAATATACTTTTTTTCTTCCATTTTTGCATTCCGGTTTCGCTTGACGATGCACTTTGGACCCGTTTTACGCTATCATTCAAATGATGAACCTTCCCAAATTCCATTTCAACATTTTCAAGCTGTTTCAATATTTCAAAACCATTTAACAACTTTGGAGGTGGTCTACGATCAATGGAACCATTAAATTTTGATCTGTTCAGCCGAATTCTATGAGATGCATCGAGAAATCTTTGATGACACAAGAAGCACCATTTTCTACTATGAGATATCCATTTGGGCTCAAAATCAAAGTTACAAACGGGACAAGCCAAACCCATGTAAGGTTTCCAACTAGATAAATTCCCAAGCCCATGGAAGTCACTAATGGTCCACATTAAATAAGCATGCATTGTGAACATTGTTTTAGAAGAAGCATCAAATGTCTCAACACCGTTGCTCCTTAAATCCTGCAATTCATCAATCAAAGGCTTCAAGTATACATCAATATCATTTCCAGGCATTTGTTTTCCATGAATAATCATCGAAAGAATAAAATATGTTGGTTTCATACACATCCACGGAGGTAAATTATAAGGGATCAAAATAACTGTCCAAATGCTATAATTGGTACTCAAAGTCCCAAATGGGTTGAATCCATCGGTGGCCAATCCCAATCGAGCATTCCTAGGATCAGCTGAGAAATCGAGATATAATGAATCAAATGTATTCCACAATTGAGAATCTCGTGGATGTCCTATTAACCCATCATTGTTATTATCTACAGATTTCCACTTCATGTGTTCGGTTGTTTTTGATGACATGAATAATCTTTGAAATTGAGGATTCAAAGGGAAGTAATGAAAAACCTTTGCAGGTGTGCTCTTTTTCTTCTTCTTCTCCATGAAATTAAGTTCATTCAGACTTCCAACATCACTCTTTGCCTTCCATCTAGAAGAAGAACATTTCTTGAAATTCTGTCTACTTGAATCCTCTCCCCAATAAAGCATACAATCATTGGGACACGCATGAATTTTTGTATAATTCAGACCAGGCTTGTTAACAACTTTTTTCATATCATAAAAAGATTCTAAGATTTTTGCTTCAGGAAAAGCATCACGTATCAATTCCAATATCATGGACATTGTCTTATTTGTAATTCCACATAGAAATTTGATGTGATACAACTTCAGCAGAAATGAAAGTTTTGAATATTTCAAACACCCACAATACAAATCTTGATTTCCATCGTCAACTAAATCATGAAACACATTTTCCTCAGTGAAGTTTTCTATTACACTTGGCTCCACAAAATCAAGAGAAGGATCTAATGATATGTGACAATCTTGATCTACCTGTGTTATAGTCTCAAAAATATCACTAGTCACGTTGCAATTTATAGCACCCTCTTCTGGTTGTTCTGATATGTTTTGATGCTGATAGTGGTGCCTTGTAGTGCCGAATGCATCATTTATTAGGTTCTGCATTTCATTTTCCATTGTCGACGAACTTGGGACCTCATTCTGCAGATTAACATCAGTTCTCAATCTTTCTGTAACGTTCGATTCTCCATAAAAAATCCAACACAAATATTGATTAGAGAAATTTTTCAGTATTAAATGTTCATAAAACTCATCTCTCTTTAACCATGTTCTAAATTTACATTTAGGACATGGACATTTTATTCTCCCTTCAACGGATCGATTTGAAATTGAAAAATCGAAAAACTCATTCATACCCTTAACATACTGAGGTGTGTTCCTCGGTAACGTGATCTAACTTTTATCCATGTATATCACAATGTACCTACACAATAATAAAAAAATTATAACACAAAGTTACTACTAAATAGAGAAATAGATTCATATATACGATAGTATAAGATTACAGAAACATAATATAATAAAGATGATCCCCTGATTTAGATATGAACCCTTAGTGTTTGGGATAGGGGAAGTTTCTTTGGTAAAGAGAAACAGTGTGCTAACAACGTGGTAGCTACTTTACCATGAAAACCAAAACACATTGTTAATTTGGAATAACCCCAATAATTGTGAGAAACACTTTTACAAAGGTGTGGATTCTCATTTTTAAGATGAATTGGATTTACTGGAATCCTAGAATACAGTGGGATATTGCTTATGCAGTGGGTTCCCCTATTTGAATTGACAGATAAACTGATAACCCACGGTATGGGAACTATGCAAGAGTCCTCGTCAATATTGACTTATCAAGAACTCTGGTTGAGGTGGTGGTCCTCACCACCTTTGATGATATGTTGAATCTAGAAATTATGTATGAGAGAAGGCCCAGGTTCGGTGGGAATTGTAACATTATTGATCATTCGATTTATGAATGTAGAATATTAACAACCTATGACAGGTGTAATCAATGAGGCCATAATGATGGAGACTTCCAGAAGATTAGGGGGAAGGGAAAAGAGAATTTGATCCACCCTCTAGGAAGCATCCCTCTGTCAAGTCACTCATCACTGAGCTGATACTTTCCCCTACTATGAAAACTCATAATGAGGTGGCCACCACATCCCCCCAGGATGATCACTTAGGTCATGAGTCAAGACCTACTTTTACTTTAGGCTCTACCTCAGGGGGAACAAATCTTGACATAATTGTTGGCCTTGGTCCAGGCCAGGCCAATCTCTTGGAGGCTGACAGGGATGGATCAACATCAGATGCTGGTGGCACCAAATTCCTCTTACCTATTCCTGCTATAACTGTTAATGTACAGGTTGGTGAGGGGATAGAATTCTTCATTTCTATGGAAGAATTACAATGATCCTTGGCTCACCCAAGTCACTGAAGGCACCAGCCCTCCAGGCACATTCTCAGGTTGCACCTACAGCTGACTCGGCGCTTGCCTTCTGTGGAGGTGGATATGGTATTGATAGGAAGTAGGAGGGGAATTTATAACAGGCTGTTGCTGCTCTAGAACCTGCTTCCTCCCTGCATGATGTAGGGTTTTCGAACACCACTACACACTTGGCAGAGAAGGGCATGTAGCTGGTCAGCAATCAACCTTCTGTTAATAAACATACTGATGTAGCTCTTATCACCTCTTGTTCCAATAAAAATCCTTTCCCAATGCTGTAGTATACTTATTGAATTGAATTTTCTATTCAAAATACACCAACACAAATTCTGGGTGTCCCTCCAATTCAGTTCATAGACCTCAGGATGTTATAGTGGGCTCCCCCTTGGAGGGGACCTCAAATCACTCATATGGGGATTCTAAAACACTGAGATACCTTTTAACTAAGTTCACCTCCCTGAATGATAGGAAGTGTTTGAAAAGAAATCCTGATGGAATGTCCCCAAAGGTTGATACATGTGTTCTAAAAATATTCTCACCCCTCTAAAGTAAATACTAGGCAGATGATGGTGATGACAATCATGAGAAGGTGGATGATGATGTTACAAGCAAATCGAATCCTGATAAAATATCCATTGTCCAAACACCCAAGAAGAAGGGTGGGAAAGGTAAAGAGAAGAAGATTAATCAATAAAGACCCTCTTTTAAAACTATCGAGGGCTTGGGAACTCTCCCACTGCCTCTTCCCTCAATAATTTTCATTCACATAATATGATGACGCTAGTTGCAGTTGCTGAACCCAAAATGAACTTTGGGAAATGGAAAGGGTTTAGTTGGGCTTCTCTTAAATACTAACTGTTTGCACACAATAGAGATCTCAAGGGCTCTGAAACCCTATGGGTTCTCAAGCATGATGATATTCAGATTACTTTTTATGAGATTTGTTCCCAAGTCATCACTATCTCTACTGTTCTAGGCGGTGTTGTCACCACATTTTAATTTGTATATGCATCCTATGCCTACACCAGGAGAAGAGAGCTTTGGAGGGATCTAAAACAAATTAATGACCAAACAAAAAGTAATTGGGATATTGTGGGGGATTTTAATACTGTTCTAAGGTCGCATGAAAGGTTGGGTCCTCATTTTTCTCATAATTCTATAAAGGAATTTGAAAGCTTCTTAGATAAGTGCAACCTAATAGAGGTCCATATTACTGGGGATAAATTCACATGGGGAAGGATTACAGGAAACAGAAGACAAGAAAGTAGGATTTATAGGTGCTTCTTCGGGATTAAAGATCATTACGCTATCACTGAAATTTCCAAACATACACTTGAAAAGTTCCACTCGGATCACAATCCTCTTGTCATCAAGATTATGGAAGGACCCAAAAGGTCGCCCCCCTTACCATTCAAGTGTAATAATGCATGGCCTACCATTCATGGATTTAGGAAAATTGACATTAGTGGATGTAATAGTGTCATTCATGGCGGTCCATTTTTCACTGTCACGTCTATGCTCAAGTGCATTAATGCCCAGAAGAGGGAATGAAGCAGATGATCCCTCTCCATGTTGGATGATGACATTAAGGATGCCGAATCGTGGCTTTAACATTGTCTAATTGTCAATCAATAGCATAATTTACCATTAAGATGTATGAGATTTCTATAAAGTAGTTGTATTTAATTTTGGTGATAATAAGGATCTGTTTCCAACAATAGTAAACTAGAATAATTTTTTGATGTCATCTTTAATAATGGTTGAAGTCTTTGAATGTACTTATGATGGAAATTATGATTTCGACACTTCCTCAATGGAAATCAATTAAGTAAGCCCTACAGAAATAATTATGTATTTTTTGAAAATCCAGAGGTGGTAGAGATGGTAGAGTAGTATGAGGAGTTTCAGTTAGTGGATGGTATTATTAGGTCCTTTAACCACAACCCCTAGGAGGCTCACGTCAGGCATAAAGAGCGGGGGGCTAGGGCAATGTACAACTTCGTGCTTTGGATGTCTACGATCCAATGGCACACGAGATGATTTGAGTTATTATTTGTGTTTACTATGATCTTTCCTTAGTATTATGAAACATAGGTTCTACCCATTATTTTATCCCTCGACTCCTTGTGTGATAGTTAGAGATCAAAGTTGAGACATTATCAAAATAATGTCGTCTTGAGGTTCATACCGGGAACACTTCATTTGAAATTTCATTTACTTGTAGTGAGATGTATAAATTATCCCATAATGGTTAATGTGAGATCATTTAGTCATCACAATGGATCCCTATGATTTCATCATGGGCACATATTGGCTTTTCATGGTCCAGGAATAGATCGACTTTCACTATAGACTAGTCATATGCCTATTAACTAATTGGATGAGGTTATCCTTTAATGTGATAGATATATCAAGGATGTTTTGGTGGATGTTGTGAATAAGAGGTTTCAACCTATCACCCATCAGTTGGAAGGGGAATCCCTTGGATCCATAAGAAATTCAGGCATCTGGGTTCCTTCAATTCTGGTTGATTATTTGAAATTTTTTTCTGATGTTATTTCAGGAATACCTCCAAGATGGGAGAGAGAGATTTTCAATTTATTGGATCATGGTATTTCCCTAATATTTTTTATGGCATATCAGATGGTACCTACTGCGCTTCATGATCTATGGTTGCATTTTGAAGACATTTGTGGGAATTGTTTCATCAGACCGAGTATTTCCCCCTAGTCAACTCCATTCATGTTCAAGAAAATGTTTGAAGAGATCATATGGATTTGTGTGTATTGTCATTTCCAGAACCCGAAAATGATAAACATGAATTATCCCTTTTCAAGTATTAATAAATTTTTTCACCAGTTTTGAAGTGTGATATGGTTCTAGAATATTAATTTCAGTAACATATATCACTACTAGAGGGTTTGCATGTCTGATATTCCAAAGTTTGAATTATGATGACACTTAAAACACTTTGAGTTCCAAAGATTCCATTTTCTGTGATGAATTACCACTATATTTTTATGTATTTGATGAACCAGTTTCTGTATCCATACATGGACCACTTCCATGATTTCTTTATCGAAGACACACTTTTCTACTCTATGGTATTGTAATATAATGTAGAGAACTAGAGGACGGTTAATTATTTTCTTCGAGACAACTATATTTACAAAAATCTCTCGAGGTGAATGTTCTGGATAAGTGATGTTCACTCTCTAGGGAATGTCATTTCTAAACGAGTTTTACCCATTAATCTAGAAGATATCAAATAAGTTCAGTCGTGGGATCCATCCAAGGATGTTTCATAGTTAAAGAGTTTTCTTGTCTTGGTAGGGTACTATATCAAGTGTGTGGAAAACATCCCGAGAATCACAACCCATTTGACCATCCTGACACATAATTGAAATTTTTTTACCTGGTCTGAGTAATGCCAGAGGTAATTTGGTGAGTTTAATTTGCTGTTTCAAAGTTTCAAAGTTTAATTTGCCTCTATAGATACAGTGACTAGTCTCATAAATAAATAAACACCTCACACAAGAAAAGAGTACCAGTTATCCAAGAAAAAATAATAAAACAAAATAATATCAAAATAAGTAAATAATTAGAAATAAAACCCTAGGGTTTGTATAGGTCGTCAGGGAAGCCGGGTCGCCGGGGTAGTGGGGGCCGGGGTCGCCGAGGTCACGGGGTCACCGGGGAAGCAGGGTCGCCGGGTTGCGGGGTCTCCAATGTCGTCGGTGTTGCGGGGGGCCAGGGTCACAGGGAAAGCGGGGGGCCGGGGGAGCGCGGGTGAGAATGAGGGTCGGGGTGGGGGAAGGGTCGGGGCCATGTAAAAAAAATGTTTTGCGGCGGTTTTGTTGTAGTGTGGAAGGGGTAGTGATTGAAGGGAAGTCCCTCTGGAGAAGAATCATCACTATCATCAATGACAATGTTTTGAGAACAAGGAGAAAGAACCCATCTAGTCTATATAATTTTATCAACATTCATATTATTGACCTATATAAGCACTCTTAATGGATTCAAGGACATAGGGATATTAGTTATTAGGAGTTTAATTGGGTGGTGCAGGTTATGTACTTTCTAGGATTCCGAACACTAGACATGATATTCGAGCAAGACAGCTGCCACCCTTCCATCATTCATGTTATCTCAGATCCATCATAGAAAGTACTTTTTGATTGAATCTGGTTAGAAGATGTCCCTAAAAGTGTGTTTCACAAGAAACAAGTAAGTAATTTTTTCAATAAAGGTTTAAAATAATGATATGAAGGTCTCCCAGGATACTTACGAGTGGTGTGGTACCCTATGGTATAAATAAATTCCTTCTAAGAAAGACTATTTGGTTTGTAGAATCAAGAACCATGTGCTTCCCACTAACATGACAGTCTAAGTAAAATAAGTTTGACTAGACTCTAAATGATCATGCTTCTTGTTTCACAAGCAAGAAACCACCCTTCTTATTTTCTATCATAATTAGCATGAAACAAAAGTATGGGGAATGTTGGGAGAGTTTTCTGGTTTTTCATAATTGGTGGAGTCCTTTGAGAATTTTATTCTGTGTTGGTTTAATGTTATTACTAGAAGAAATACTAGGATGATGGTTTAGACACTCCTCCATGATATATGGTTTTGTTTTATTTAGGATTATATAAACCATTCATACTAAAATGGATCTCTCATGATATGTTGGGCCTTTGTGGGAAGGACCAATTTCCTTATCATAGATCCCACTCATCTTTTCAAGATAGTGGAAGAGGAAGACTCCCCCAAAATATTTTTGGATCATAGCCACAATATTATTTGATCATTTCCCTCATCATATAATCATTGGGTGAGCTGGAATCCCCCACACATTGGACTTAATATTAATGTTTATTGCTCATGCACACAAGGTTATATGTCAGGGGTGGTGGTGTTCTACATGATTTAGTAGGCTTTGTGTTGTTTTCGTTCAATGTTTTCGAAGGGAGTGGTGATTCTCTTGCAGAACAAGGAAGTCCCATGCTACATGGTCTCAAATTATCCCATGCCGAGGAATTAACTTTATCATATGTCGAGTCATACTCGAAGATCATCTGGAAGTCCCTTAAAGGCCTCTATTATGCCACTTGGCACATCATATATCTGATCTGTAAATGTTGTTCCCTCCTAACATAAGGCATAAATATCCTCCATACATGGAGTGAAGTAAATCATGTAGCGAACATTTTGGAATCACATGCATCTCATGCGTCTCATCTCATTGACTTTTCTTAATATACTTCCTTTCCCCAAGAAGTGTGGACATTCTTATCGAAGATTCTATTGGTTTCCATTTCCAAAGACCCCCTGAAAATCCTTTTGGGTATATCACCCTTTTCACTAATAAAATTATTGTAGTGTATGTAAAAGAAAAAAATAATTCATTTAATGGGATCATATCACCAATAATTATTTAAAAATATAAGCATACTCAAGAAAAATTCTATATAGGAACTACATGATGAATGAGATAAGAAAAATACTAACATCAATCCCAAAATTAAATAAATGATCTGAGTGTTGAGAAAAGACAAATAAGAAACCTGATACCGAAATAATAGACATGGGTGTATAAAAATTACCATTATTCCACCACTCACCATGTTACCTAGAAATATATTAATTACAAAACAACTTACATATAGTTTGAAAAAAACTATAAAATGTCATTCTCATAAATAATTTCTAAAAAAACAACATATCAGATGCATTTTAAATATCTCCTTTATCTTATTTATAAATAAAAAAATCTCCCAAATTTTTTTTACTAAGAATCAAACTATTTTTCATAAAAACATTGATTTTGAATATGGTTTTTAAATAAATTTATAATAATAATTTTTATAACATTTTATAGTATCATGATAAATGCATAAAGGATGATAAATAACCACTCATTCAATGCCTAAAAAAAAATTTAAATATGATTCCATACATGCCAATCACATGAGGATACATTAAAAATGAATATCCACTATTGTGGATATTTCAGAAATCGTGATAAATTCCCAAAAATATCATTAGTAAACCATAGATGTGAATCGATTAAAACCATCTATATTCTTGTTAATAAAGTTCCTGAGTCTATAAGAAACTAAAATTCTTTCAACTATCATCACTAGTAGAAAAACCCTCCTTTCATTTTCAATACCATGGAAGATATATTCAATTTATTTATGCCTATATAGAAATATATATGAACCATAATTAAAATTAATTAGACCCCTTTTCATTTAAATCAATAGGAATTAATAACAAATAAGTAGAGTTATGATTAAAAGTAGTAAATCTAATCAAAATAACAATACCATCCCAAAAAATATTCCCTTTATGCATTTCAATGATAGAATGAAATAAAAAAACATTCACCCTTATGGTACAATTTGATAAGTGTCTCATTGGGTATTCTCATCTAGAAACATCTTTTAGAAAACAATCAAGGAACCCAATATGCTTTTAATGAAATAAACTTAGGTATACAATCCATTTATAAATTTATTGAACATTAATTCCAAAACAATTCTTTGAGACTCAACTATTTAAAACCCGCTACACATTATTTGTGAAAAAAATATTTAGCCAAAATCCATTTAAAAAATATATAATAAAATAAAATCACCTTTTCAAATTCAAAAAAGTTTAAAATGAATATTTTTAATTTATCACTCAACCCAACTGTGGTTAACATGGTTTCAAACCTTGGAATTTTTTTAAAACATTATTTAAATCATTTAGCTACAAATATAATTAAAAATACATATTGAAATTCTAGGTAAAAAGAATTAATACTTTTTTGGAAATAAAATTACATTTTAATAATTCCATTAATTTTCATAAAGGCCAATATTGATATTTCAAAAATATAAGGAAAAATTATTAAAAAAAATAATTTTTAACAAATATTTAAAATTGGAAATGATTTCAATTTCCATAGATACCAAGGTAGAACCCTGTTTTCAATAAAAAAAATTCTATAAAAAGTAATTATATGAAAAATAAATATCTTAGAATTAAATTTAAAAGGTTTAAATAATGAATTATTTATGAATTTAATGTTGTTTCATGTGAAATCCTATCTATAATTGATGAAACATTGACTGGTATGCATTAACGTTGATGGTGAATGATCCAATAAGTAATAACATACCCTAAAAGAACCCTGAAAACAAAATAAACCAATAAAATAATGTCAAATCCTTGAACTAGTGTTCGTACAATCAAACCACAATGATTTTTAGGGGAAGAAACATTGAAACAATGGATTATACAAAGAGAATACTTTTGCCTGAAAAATATTCTTTAACCCATGATAATAAAATTTGAAACCATGATGGTTAAGACACTATAAGAGGGAGACATGAATTCATGGGGGAGCACCAAAGGGTGGAGGTTTCATATGAAAATGGGTGAATGGAATGGGGTAATAAATGTAATAAAATAAAAGAATGAAAAAATAGTTTTCTTATTCCTTAGAATCCCACATGGTTTACCCACACTTTATAATAAATCATACAATATCTATGCATCCTACACTGGAAACCCCAAGAAATTTTTCATGGATTCTCCTAAGACCATGGAATGCTTATCTAACTATTCACTAACTATGCCAAACAATATTGTCCAAGGAAAGATCCAAGTGCAAGGTCTCCAAACTATTTATCAACTATGCAGAAAAATAGCGTGACATAGTAAAACTATAACATTATTAAAAAAAAGGGCCAACATTGATGATTCAAAAGATATACTAAAATAATAAAAAAAATAAACTAATAAAAAGATTAAAACAATATGGTTCGAAAAAACTCCCCCTATAATGATTTGTTCCACCAAAAATACATTAACAATGAATGGAAGATAATAGAGTAATAAATCTCTAACATCCCATATAACAAGTAAAAGGTAGGAAGAAACTATGATAGGTTATATCTAGAAAAAACATTATTAGATATATTTACTAAATTTTTATAATACACATACTCATACAATATCTAATATCTTTAAGAGTAATCCAACCAATAAGGGACATAAGTCATAGAAAACACTCCGTCCTATTAATGTATCTCTATAATTCAGACATCTTCTAAAATAGTTAGTAAATAGTCCCTATTATCTCCAAGAAAAAATACAAACAAATAATCACTTCCATTTAACACATAATGAAACCACATTTATTCTATCCATTATATCATCCATCTATTGGGAAATAGTTCGATCTACAAGGGGGAAAGACCAGGAAATAGAAATGCACATATAATGAAATATTATTTTGACTAAAAATACCAATAAAAACACAATGAACTCATGGGATATAACCATAGGTTGTAAAAATAATCAAGTAAACTAAGACCTCAATTCTGGACATTATGTCAAAAAACTATCAAAATAATTTGAGTGCTCATGTTCCCAATATATTGAAGGTTACCCGCATACAATTTATCCAATAACTAAACTACTTATTTGTTATGCTAAACATCCAAAATATAAAATCCACTAAACCCAAGACACCTGTCATATAAAACATGAAAAATATAGAGGCATAAGAAACCCAAGAGAACTTGACATCTAATAAAGACATTCATAGAGTCACCTATGTACGAATGAATCAAAAATACCTCAAAATCATGTATAGAATATGAATTCACATAAAGGACTCCACCGATAGTATGAATCATGATATAAAAAAAGATCAAAAAATTCATACTAGATCCTTGGTCACCACGTAGAATAACACACTATGACTCCTAAAACCATGAATAGAGTCCAAACCAAGAATTAATTTGGCCTTACCGCTCAATTTTGAGTCTATATAAGGCCACCATCTATATATGATACACAAATGAGATTAATATAATTGTCTGATAGTTCATATCTTATAGTATACCACCACTCATTTCAATAACATTCTAAGAGATAGAGTTTTTAATAAAATTATCCATGAAGTCAACATGTTCATGTCTTATCTATAAAATAAAAGAATCCCATTTTCTTTGAAAACACATTATCCCTCATTGATGATATAAATAACTAATGAATAGAGGTATTATTCTGAAATGAACTCAAATAAAACATATAATTTTCATTCTTCAAAACATGATGAAATAACATAACACTTTATTTCATATTTAAAGTCCAAATAATTAATAAAATTATTTTCATCTTTATGATTTCTAACTATTTCACATCCACATTGAAAATAAAAAAAGGCCCTTAATTAATTTTTAAATTCAATATAAAAATAAAAATAGATTCCTTGTTTTCAAATAAAATCAATTATTTTTAAAAATGTTCTTAAAGTATTTCGTAAAATCAATTCAAATTTTAAGAAAAAATATCAAATCCACATTTTCATCCAAGAAAAAGATTTACAAAACTCTAGTAAAAAAGGAATAACAAACTCCAAACCACATCATCAATTTAAAACAAAAAAAATGAATTTTTCTAAAATTAATGATTGATAAAATGATATCTAATTTGAGTTCCCAAGAGGTTTAAAATAATTCCAATTGATTGGAGATAAGTATATTTTTTATCCAAAGGGGTTGCTTGAAAAAGTTACCACCATGTGTTATTCCTTATTTAAATCAAGAAACAATTTTTCCATTGTATCCAAATGGATTTACATACCAGTTTTTATATAAAATACTTCATTTTTATACTTTTATTTCCAAAAGAAATATCATAATAGTGACCAAACCACCTATAATGGGGGAATAATCAAAACCATAATAAAAAATATCACATAACTAAAAAACCAATACTACCTAAGGAAAATAAATCTTCATAATTATAGGTAGTGATAAAGAATATACCCAGTATCAACCCATTATTTATTGACATGGCACTATCCTCTTTTCAACCATGAAAACACTAATTACATAAGTCATTTTCAAGAACCTAACCTATCACTAAAAAAATGGGCTCGAACAAAAAAAACTTTTTATAATTCAATATTTTCATAAACAAACAAGATGATTCCATTGATTAGATTCATGATCCACCTATAAACATACTCAAGGGGAATCTCTAATTCCCCAGTTCTATGAAAAGGGTCAAAGTAATCACAAGAAATTTTTAAGAAATATTATTTATTGATGTAAATTTAATAAGATTATATGAAAGAGAAAAATTCTACAAAAATTTCATAATTACCATCCCATAGGTTTTATTTCCATTATATAACATAATTTTAATAAATAAACCAAATATAAATATATATATATATAACAAAAAAAATCCTAGATGTAATTAAATAAAAACTAATCCCTCATTTCACCCTCCAAACTCCCTCACCTAACCAGATCCCTCTACTCACCCCATCTCTATCAATATCTTAAACTTCCCAAATCATCCAGTATTCACATAAAAAAATACAATACAATAATAAACATAATTGAATTTTTTTAATAAATCATTTACTAGGAACACATGGATTGGAATTCCATTATGGAAAAGGTAAGTCCTGCAAAACACATAATTGGAAGTACATGTGGATGTGATAAAATAAAAAACAAACCTTAATCCCTATATTTAATAAATTTTCTAAGAGTGGTAAAAAACTAATCCATAATATTGGAACTAAAATAACAGATATTAATGAGAAAAAAGCTCAGTAGGATACCACCTACCTTTTCACATGGATTTTATTTAATAATATTAAAATTTCATGATGGTTTGAAATAAAAAAATATAATAAGTTTTTCTTCAGTAAGAAATAAAATTCAAATTTTAAAATAAAGTATCAATAATGGTTTTTTTTATTTTCTTTTTAAATTAAAACATTCACTTCAAAACTATTTTACTTGGAATCATCCATTTTTAGTATTAAAATACATTTTAAATATACTATTGAAATCACTTTATAAATATAATTTCTATAGAATTTAAGTGAAGTATGCTAAATGTATAAAAATAAATAAATAACCTATAAATAATTACATAATTAAGTAAATAAAAAATTATGATTCCATTTGTTCCAGTGGAATTTCGGGCCTCAAATAACGAATGTACTATGTTGAGAATAGTTGGGTATATGTAGGAAATTTCAAAACATCACATAGAAAACACTATACATATATTGTTTGGAGATATAAATATTCCTATTGATGAATTTATTAAGAAACATATATATATAGTTTCTCTCAACTGGCCTCAGTAGGGGTAAAACCCTCCCTCAACATTCCATACAATTTGGATCTAGTCTGTTCATCATGACTAGATATATATAACTTTTTACCATCAATAAAATTTGAATGATTCCCATGAATTTCAATAAATTGTATGATATAAATAGTAATTAGAAATATTAAAAAAAATTAGTAAATAGAATTTTACCACCTATACCCTTTCATTAAATAGCCCCTTATAAATTTCAATCATGGTAAAAAATATGTCACTTTGGCTAAAATTAAAATCAATGCACTAATCAACATCCCACTAAAGTTTACAATCCAATAAAGAAATGAAGAGGGTTACACATAAAACCACACCATATAGAATATAATAAATGTTACAAATTAGACTTTATTAAATATTACATAGGATACAAATCCATTTATTAATGGTTTGAAATCCCATTCCAAACCATTCCTTGAAAATCACCCCTTTAATCCATTTTCAAATATTTTAAAAAATATTTTAATAAATATAATATAGAAACCCTTTAAAGAAATAAATTTACTTTTATTAAAAGCCTTAAAAATACTAAAATAAATATTTTAAATTTATCACTCATAAAAAATATGGTTAACACAATTTTAAACACTAAAAATTTATTTAAATTGACTTTAAAATAATTTAACTACACATTCCATTTAATGTAACACTTGGAATTACATGTAAAACCATTAAAATATTATTAAAAATATGAAACTCTTATTATTACAAATAAATTCCTAAAAATACCATCATGAATTTACTTGAAAACAAGTTCTGAAAATTCATAAAAATATAATTTCATACAATTATTTTTAATATGAAATTCCATCAAAATAAATATATGTTAAGGTAAGACTATGTTTTCAATATTAAAATTTAATGAAAACAATTTCTATAAAATGTACCTCCCTTAAATATGAATTTAAAACATTATTCAATAAATGATTCATTAATTTAAAAATATGGAATAGAAAAATATCCCAGGAATCGATATATAGTGATTCAAAATGTGTGGCATTTGATGGAGAAAGATCTGATAAGAAAGGGAGGACCCTGTATGAAACTTAAATTCTGAAGGAACCATAAAAATTGGGTTGAAAATGACATATGGTTTATCTGAACTGGTTATGGGGATGAGAGCGGATGATACCCTAATTAAATAGATAGAGGAGATGAATATAGAAGTTAAATTGAAGAATCATCCATAATTCCTGATGAAATAGGATGGATCCATGATCTGGGGATGAGAAATAAGGGGATGGTTCGAGTTCATGAAGGAGATTAATAGGGTGAGGTGAAACATGAAATGGGGAGAGTAAGTGGCATTTAAAATGGTAAATGTGGAAATAAATAAGGGGAATTTAACCATTTTAATCACAGTTAACTCGTATAACTTACGAGGATTGTTTAATAAACGATGCATCAAACATGCAGATCACACAAGACACCCAATGTTTTATACGTTTATTCATAGGACCCCATATATTTAATCTATTCATGTCCGAACGATTCTAAATGAAACGTTCAAAGGACACAATCAAATGCACAATATTCACATAGTTTACCATCTTTTTAGGATAAATGTGTGTCCTTATAAAACTGTTTGGATTTTAAAAAAGTTCAATGCTAAAAATGAGGAAGATAAATATATTATAAATTAATATTTACTGAATTTAATAATAAAAATATTTAATTAGTTGGGTATGATAAAAAATTATAAAACATCTCTAAAAGTGATGCATAAAAAGCTAAATCTCACTACCCATGTTAACAAGGGGTGCCTTTCTTTTCCGAAGCCTGATTAATTAGATATTTTCTGTTAATATATCTTAGACTAGGTGACCTACTATGATTTTTCTTAGGTTTTATGTGAGTCAGGAAAAATCATTCATAATGAGCATGCATTATCCTCTAGAGACAGTCGTTAGTATAATATGTGACCGTGATGGGTAATATCTTATTGTGTGCTAGTATAGAATCGAATGTATAATAAGAGACCCATGTATTCAGATGGATATGTTTGTGGTCTAAGGATATGGGGTCCTGTAAAATTTCAATGGATACAATACCCATAAAAAAATATAGGGGTTCTTCCTAGGTTTGATGTTTATCATCCACAATAAGAGAATTTATACACAAAAATGGGGGAGATAATCTAACACCCCTACAAAAGTGATTCATAAATTACTAATTGAATCTTCCCATGGAAATAAAGTTGGAATTTATTTTGAAGAGACCACATAATTATAAATTCATGGTTTTATGATCTTAGTGTGGAGTAGTATCTAGATGAGTGACCTTTTGTGATGTTTCTTGGGGGTGTGTGTGAGTGAGAAAAAAGTACAATGAAATAAAATGGGTTCTCCAATGCGGAATGTCATTAGTTTGACAAGTGAAAAAGATGGATAATAACATGTATTAAATTATTAAGTTTCAGAAGGTATTAATGGAGACTAATGGGGTTAAATTTTTAGGTTAATGGCTAGTGCAGATCTGTTCATGACATTATATATGTTAAATAATCATTGAATGCAATTTTTTTAACCTAAAAATTTCCATTGATCCCATAAGAAAAAATGCATAAAAATTTAGTGGATACATAAAAAAAGGAAAAATAATACTAGATATGCTTCATTTACATGGTAAATTTTTGGTTTGTTAGGATTCAATGTAGAAAATCCTTATCCTCCTTCTAATTATGGATTTAATTATATTACCCCCACTTCTTTATAATCATATTTATTGTTGTTTAAACAAGTAATTTCATACATTGGATTAGTTTTTTGAAAATATTACTATAAATTGGGATAATAATTTGGTTGTTTCTATCTCCATATACTCATTACAATACTTTAGAACTAAAAGTATTGAGGTAATATTTTACACTCATAAGGAATTGTTTCATAAATGATATAACTATATTTAATTTACTTTTACTGAAAATAAACATTCTCACATATTTTCTAAGCCATTATATTTATAATGGTTTAGATAATCTTATTTTAATATTGAAATATTATAAAATAGTTTTTAATTATATTCTTATTGGCGTATATCATAATATTACTTATATGAGATGTTAATTACATCATGAAAATATCTTCTAACAATATATTTTTATTGAGATAATTATTTATTAATATAGTATTTTGTGTGTCTTTTTGTTTCATGCTTTCAATAAGGTGTCAATTTAGGGGGAGTATGTTTTTGAATTAATTTTTCAATGATAATATTGTATTTTCTAGGTTCATTCTCAATAATTTTAGTTAAATGTTAGAAAATTATAGCTTTGTGATAATTTTAATGAATTATTTTTTTAAAAGATTCTTTTTAAATAGTGTTAAATAGTAGAAGAAGTTATTTAAACAATACAATGTATTATAATTGTAATTTTTTTGATATTATTGATTAGATACATGAATCATGACCTATTTTGATAATTTCAAACCATTATTTTTTATTTGATTATATCATATGTTTTTTTATTTTTATACCATTACATCTCATATTATGACTTTTTATTACTTGTTAAACATGTTTCATGTATGGTTCTTATGAGAAATATGTATTCAGAAGCATATAATTTTATTTTTGAATGTTTTTTCATTATAAATAATGTAGTTTATAGATTTGGATTACTACTACATTATATTCATAACATTGTATATAAAACTATATATTTATTGAATCCTATTAAGATGGAATTATATGATGATAACTTATATTTCATTAAACATCATGGGATGTTGAATCTATTTTTATCACATATTTTATTTAATATAATGTTATTTAAATATTCATTACTTTTAAGATAAATTTTTTATTATATTTTAATCATAAAATGTTTCATGTAACTCTCAAGAGGATGAATCATGTTTATTTAGAAAGATAATAACATTATCTAAATTTATTTCAAAAAAAATTAAAGATAAATCTATCATTTTCATGTCTGATATTTATGATTATTTCACTTCATGTTCTTAGTGAAAATTATTCAGTTTTTGTAATTATTTTCCAAATATTTTTCCTATTATTTTCCTATTATTATTCATTTATTTTTAATTATTGTTTATAAAAATTCAATTTTTATACAAAATTTTAAGTAGTTTTCTATTTATAAATTTTATAAATTTTCATTAGTGAGTAAAAATTTTAATTTTTTTCTTCCATGAGAATCATCCCTAACTGAAAAATTTTAAAATTATTCTACATTAATGAGAATATTATATGAGGTTAGTGAACCTTTCAGGAGTGTAAATTTTCTTCCATGATAAGTAAAATATGAAAATATATGTGTAATGAAACATACAATTGTGTAAATTTTATTCAATGTGAAGTAATAAATCACATGTGATTAATATTTTTGTTATATACTAAGAATCAGTGAGATTTCATGACCCTTACATGACTAAAACATTTATTCTTTGAAATTTCTTGATGATTTATTGATAATTATTTAAACTTCTATTATATTTAACGACGATTTAATGTGACTTAATGATGATTTTTTGAGAAGTAATGGTGCTTCCCTAAAATGTATTAAACCATCCATGAAATATCTTGAGTATTTTATGAGATTCCTTAAACCTTCTATAAAATAAATTTTATTATCCCTAGGTATCTACCGCATGATATAAGAACATTCTATATGTTATAGGGATAATATATGAGTTTTCAAAAAAAAAAAATTATCAATTTTTTGATTGTTATTTTTTAATGATATTTTTATTTTCCTTTTGACGTGGTTCAAGTTATCTTTACAAATTTTATCATTTTTATTTTTTCTAAAACAATTACTATTTTACTCATAAATTTATATTTTTAATTTTTATATTATTATTTTAACGTTTTCCCTTCATATTGATATGCCATCACTATTTATTAATTATTTTGACCCAATCTAAATTTTTTTGGATATATTTTATAAAATATTTAATGTTCATTAAATATAATCATTTCATTATTAATATATATATTTTTTGGGATATAAACAACATAAATTTTAAAATTTTGAAAATTGAAATGACTTTCTTGTATAAATTATGGAAATTTTTAGAAACATCTTTTTTTAAAGAGTTAATTTAAATATGAATTAGTTTTTTTTAACAAATTCTGTGATTCAAATATTTTATATATCAACTAAAAAATATGAATTATTTAATTATTATTGAAAGAGATATGTTTTTTTCATTATAAAATACATTTTAAAATGGATATGAATGAAGAAACTCATTATATAGGAGTTATATAGAACATGTTCTTATAGATAACACATGAGTTCAAAATACAAATATATCATAAACATAATAATATTATAATATGATTAATTTTTTATACTGAAAAATATTTGTTTTTTCATCATTAAACCATCATATGTTAGTGTGTTCATGTTGGGAGAAAATCCCTGAATGTAACATTACATCATTTTTGGGTTTCTTTTTTTGTTGACAATGAAGGTTTCTATGGTGAATTGTCGAGTTCTAGAAATATTATTGATAATTCATGTTGACAATAGACCATGACATATGAAGAGATGATCTGGAGGTGGTACAAAAAGAGCAGATACAATGTGGCGTCATTTTCCAATGTTTGTAAAATAAATTGGTCCAAAATTTGGAGTTGGAAAGCATCATGAAATAAGGATTTCCTTTAAGATCTCATCAAAATATGTAAAATGCAGGAGTTTTGTGAAGATTGGATTCATGATTTGGATTTTTCAATGACATAAAAAAAGTTTACGGTGTTCTTTTCGATTTTGACAAGCTTCATGAATGGCAGAGTTGAAGAAAATTGTGCTGGCAAAGGGCATTTCGAGTAGAGCATTGTGGCAAAGCCCTGAAGCAATTGAAAGAATGCTTTGTGATTACGAAGCGCTCTAGGATCTAAAAACTGCCACGTTTAATTGCGATATAGAGATTATTTCGGCAGAAATTTCAGAGCATCATGATTTCGGATGACGTGGCGCTTACTTCGCGCGGATGGTTCGAGGGTTGGTGGAATCCCTTATAAATCGACCTTGACCCCCTCGAGAGAAGTAGAGTTTTCTCCCAAGAATTTGTTTTATCTCAGCTCGGAAAGGGACTTCGCGAAGGCAGTGTGCTTTGCAAAGGAAGGAGCTTCATGGGTGTTAATTTTTCTCTATGAAAGTGGTTTGCTATGTGTTGTCTTAGTGAGCTTTATGAAAGAAGTCCCTTTGCGATGACTTGAACTCCGCGACTTCCTAACATTTGCGAAGGATTGAGATTTTCAATAGTCTGATCACTGCGAAAGCAGTGTGCTCCATGAGGTAGGAGCTATGCGAAGCTGTGTTCTTCTCAAAAAGGCAGGGACTTCGCGAAGGCTTGTTTGAGCTTTGCGAAATTGGGACCTTCGCAAAGTAGGGTTCTTTACGAAGGTATTTCCAAAGTGCGTTTCCCAGTGATTAGTGTCAATGAGGAATAGATCATTTGATGAAATTTGTACTTTAACATTGAATATATCAATAGTTGAGGATGCATGTATTCATGCAAATGAATAGACCTACAGGTCTATAAATTTTGAGTTGATCCCTCCCAAGTGTAGCGAGAAAAGGAATAGGAAAAAAGTAATCCTTTCTACTGGCAGTGAGACAAAGAGAGAGAAATAAGGAGTGACCCTTGGGAAAGTAGTGAGCTAACCCTAATAGTGTAAAGGCAGTGAGAGTGGGAATAGAAGTGATCAAGCCTGACCATTATTGGCAATGATCATTAGTAGATTTGGTACAATGGAACATCGTCATTGTATACTCCTTGAACATAGTGCAGTAAGGGTGACCAAAGTAAAAATCATTGTGTGTGCCTGCTTTCTTCCCTTCATTGCATTCAAATCATTATCATTAGATAAATAAAAAAAGTTGTGATCATAATAAACACACAAGTGAAAACAATTTTACCCTTGTAATAAATAGGTCAAGATCTAGTGGGGTAAGAGGAATTTAGAAAATAATATACATACCCTAATTCACCCCCCTTAGGGTATATAGGCCCCTATTGGTCCTAATAGATCATTTCAGCCTCAAGATTCAAAGGCTTCATTATGCCATTTTCTATATGTTGATATAATTTGTTTTGTTTCTTTTTTGTTTGTTTGTTTGTGTGTGTGTTATACCACCCCTTTAAATGCAACATGTGTGTGTTGTAACTCCCCTTTAAAATCCTATATAAGTTAGTTCCTCCAAGTTAAATTAAAGGGAATTTTTTTTGCATTAATTTTGTAACGAAACAACTATAGTTAAAAAGGTTCATCTTATGTTAATATTCATTGTTGAAATAGGATTGTATGTATTAGGATTAAGAAACCAGTGGATTAAATGTACATTTAATTGGGTATTTACTGTAGGTGTGTAAATATCAATGTATTGGATTCCTTTTTTAATGGGTCTCATTCCTCTATATGTTTGAGGGGAGTAAATAGTAGACATAAGATCATTATTATCTGAACTGCAATTAACACCTATCATGATATTTCTCTATTATTTTCACAGAATTTATAGTAAAACAACGATATACTAACTTTAAAATTTTAAAATATCTAATTTAACACCCCCTCTTGTCCATTATTTCCTCACCTATCCTAGGAACAACTTGGATTTCTATTGAAATGTTCTTCTCTAGTTTATATATAATTACATATTATAAATATTTTCATAATAAATAATAGATATTTATTTTTGTTTGAATCATAATAATAATTAAATATTGTAGATACATTGACACACTACATCTCTTAGTGTATCGAAATATCTCATAGGGTCTCAAAAATTATTAAATTTTCCACTTTTATTATCTTTCAAAAAAACTACTGTTAATATATTTTTTTCATTTCTAAATTTTTTTAAATGAAAATTGATAGTATAATTTTTCAAATGAAATGGATTCTTTATTTTTAACGAGATAAATTTCCATATATCATAATAAAAAGTATTGCATCATTTTTTTCAATCATTGTTGATTTATTTGAAGTAATCATGAATCTTTTTGTTTCTATAGTAGAGGGATATTATAAAAAAACTATTGATATGTTTTTTATAAAATAATAGTCATTATACAAAAATAAATTTGTATTTAATTTTATAAAATGTTTTTAAATTATTTAACTATTGTGACATGACACTATAGTTTTAGAATAAAATGACAAAAATTTCTGAATAAAGAAGTATGTTAAAAAAGGGTAAAATTAAAATCTACATTAATACTATTTGAGGACTTGTATATTGTTGTTAATGATTCAGTTTATAACATCCCAAATCTTCTCAGGAGGAATCAATCATTTATTTTTTTAGAACTTTACATTTATACAAATAAATGTGATTAAAATTTTAAGGGAGGACATGGGATTATCTACAGCTTGTTGAGAGCCTAGAGATCTGATTTTTTTGGAAAAACACAGATATGAGCATTTTTGGAGCACATTTAGTATTATATGTGATGAAAAACCATGAAAACCATGTATAAAGGAGAAAAATTAGACGAACCATAATAGTGAGGATAAATTTCCATGTTAAATGGTGCATGAATATTGGAGAAATTAAACACACGACTAGAAGATAGTTTGACTAATCATGTGCCTAATAATGTGACGGTATGAAGGTTTTGGAATATTATCATGAATGGGATACAAATTGGTTTTTTTAACTAATCACCTATAGATGTGAGGGGTGTTTCACCTTGGAAAGTATTGATTCACTGTTCACACACAGTTAGACTAGTGGTGCAACCAAAACATACACCTCTTTAATGAGATGGTAATTTCCGTTTAACATATGAATTTAACAATTATTCCTCCCATTTATCCCTTAAATAACAAATAACCTCCTCCCTCTTTCTGGAGCTCTAATTTTTCCTCAAAAATAGGATTTAAGCCTCCTAATCTATCCAATATTTTTCTCTCTCTCTTTTTGTCATGTTGGATAGAAACTGATTTTCTCTTCAATCATATCCATTCATTTTTTCATTAATATAACCATATAAAATTATATATATGTTGGAGTTAATATTCCATGTTTTCAAGATATTCTTCATTTATTTGAATTTATCCCATTCTATCCTATATTTATGAATGGTCATGGATAAGGAGTATACTACTCTTCCAAGGATAGTGTTTTTATCTTTTCCTTAAATATATTGAAGTTAATAGATTTTTTTATTTTGATTAACACTAGTTTTGAGCCATTGATATTAGTGGAGGTCACCAACCTAAACCCCAAACACCCCTTGTGGTGGGATTGATTAAATTCATGTGACCAAGACAACCATTTTGACGTGGCGACATATCTACTTATGAGTGGAAGAAGTATACGAATTGAAATATATGTGTATTGATTTATTAACTATTTTGGAACCTTGTGAATTAAAAATTAATTATGGAAATGAAATGGAATCGATGGGAATCATGAAACATGGTGGGTAATCACTTAGCTTATGCTTAATTATGAAAATGACTCATATTTTGTCACAAACATTAACATGACTATTATTTATGACATGAAAGTAAATTATTTAATGAAATGATTCTGATGATCAGAATGTATTATGGGAATGGACACTAACATGGACACTTTGAACCCTTTTATATATATGATGTTTCATAATGGAAACACAATATGGAAATATCGAAGGGTATCATGGTACAATACCAATAACTGAAATCCATATTTTAAAATTGGGTGCCTTGGATTATTACCTTGGATATATATTTCTTGGAAAACCTATGATTTTTCCATTGGGTTATATAAATGAATTTAACAAGTAGCATTATAGAGTCCCCTTGGACATGAAGAGGATACCTCATCCATGGGGCATATGTTCCTAGCCCATATACCTCTATATTATAATGATTTTTATATGGACGAACTCTGTGGACCCAGAAAGGATTCCTTGGTTAATGGACCACAGTCCCGACCCATGTAGGTTTGATACATGATAAACCTATTTTTTGTCTGGTTTGAGGCTTTACATTGGTAGACATTTATATTTAAATTAGATACCTAGTTTGGAAACAAATTGCATATGATGTTTTTGATTTTTTGAATTTATCATTTACAACCATGTTTTTTATGAATTCACATTGTTACAACATATATTCATAGACTAGATTTGTTATAGAAACAGTTAGTGGTGGCCCAATGATATTTTTTCATACATTTTTTGAATGATTGATTTATTCCCAAACATACTGGAAATCATTTTTTTCATTTTCTAAAGGCCAGTTAAAGGGTTGATGGTACCCATTACATGACTTCACCACATCCACTCCCCCACAACACAACATCGTTCCATTGATTCATCGTCATCGTCAAGATATCATCGTTCATCACCAGTGAGAACCCCTGAGGCATTGCTGCAGCAGATTCAAATATTCATCCAAAAAACCATGAAAATTTTAAATTACAAGACAAACCCAATCCACCAAAACAACAAAACGAACAATAGTGCAGTAGCAAGAACTCATCAAATCCAACATCGACTAAAAAATTGAAATCCATCAATGTAGAGAGAACCCCTTACGGGCTCATCCGAGTTTTTTCCCAAACATAATTCATTGACATAAGTGTGAATCAAGGAATGATTCATTATATGGATAAATAATTTTTTATAAATGGATGGAGTATGTGAGAAGAGGACTGAGCTTGATCTTACGATGCTATTGGAGACATCTTTTGGCATTTTTTATTTTTTCATATCATGTATTTTGTCTGCCTACTACCCTATTCTCCTTGTTTTACCGCATTATTGTATAGAATCATCATATAATACTGTGGTTTATGATAGTTTATCTGGGTCTATTTATTTTTTATCCTAATTCATTCATTAGTTCCATATTTACATGGTTGTTTAATTATTTCTCTTTCCATTTTATTATCTATTTATAATGTGGATATATTTATTATTTTACCATAAGAATCCACTATAATAATGGGGGTATAGTCTCCCTATTGAACTATCATTGACCCTAACTATTAATCAAATTTACTCTTTAATGTAGGTAGGTGAGCATAATTCTAGGTGGATCTCTAGATCGATTACTAATTAGTTAATCTGACATGAGTCTCTTCAAGTAGTATCAGGGTATTTCATTTTTCATTTTTCCTATATTTTTGGGTTCCTAGACTTGGGACTAAGAAATTATTTAGATATGGTAGTGATATTTTTTATGGGAGTATCTAACTCATGTATAGGTAAAGCCCATTTTTCAAGGTATGGGGTGTGATATTCTTGTTTTTTTCTATTATAGTTCACTTGATTTCAGTATTGGGAAACACATATGATTTATGGTGTTATTATTATTACTATGGACATTCTCTTTCCCTTGTATGATATGGAAGGGATTTTTTATCAAATTAATCAATATAGTCACCTTATGATTCACATTTCATGAATACTTCATGAAATATTTATTTTAATATGTGAATTTCCATTAGAATGTTGTACAACCATGACCATTATATCTATTATCTGGATCATGTTTCTTGTAGAAAATAATAAATAATTTTGTAATTAACATTTTTTCACCAAACCAAAATAGATATTTCCCATATATCATGATGTTGTCACCCCAATTAACTAATTATTATATGTTTGAGACTTTTATCAACAGTTACATGAGCTGGGATGTTAGTTACCTACAATTATACATATTCAAATTGTAGTTCAAAAATATAGTACTTCTAAAAAATTGTAATGGTGATATATCTAATGAAGATATCACAAATGGATTGGTCACATTCTAATATAGAGTAAAAATGTCTTTTTATTTATGTTATATTTTAATTGTAATATATAAATCATAGGAATTTATAATATGAGAGAGATTAATCATCTAATAAGACTCTTTCATAAATATATGTATGAATTTACTAACTCTTAAAATTTAAATGGAATATTTTTCATTAAATGGGGATTCCAATTTTATCCCAAATGGTTATTTCCTCTAAAACATGAAATTGACACTCCTTATACAAGAATCAATGACATGATTCAGAGAAATAGCCTTTTTCATGAACATGTAAGTCGGTAGTTTGGAGTGTCTCTCATGCTTCATTATGGATTTTTACATCACCCAAAACCTAGATTTAGGAGTTAGAAGAGTGGTGAGAATTTTTTATTAGATGGATAGTACATGTCCAATTCATTTATCTATGATATAATCTACTTTAAAATCTTATATGAGGCATGTGATTGAAAATATAGATTTTCCTTCACTATGGCCTCAAGTCATGCACTAGGAGAGTGGTGATGACTATCCTCTAGGGGTGGGAGCCTTGACCCACCAGTTTTACCTTCTATAGTTCTACATGAAGCACCTCCTAATATTTTTTATATATGCATCAATAATCTATTTCAATAGGGTTTCCAATGACTCATTCATACCATGTAGGGAGATATAAAACTAGACCCTACTTTGGGAGAGCTGGTGTAGGAATTTCATAACAGAACATACATATGTTTTCAGGGGATGGTGATTCACATGATACTTATTCATGGATAGAGGCCATGTTATCTATCTTTGATAATTTATATATTTTTCCTTCGATGAGGGTTTACGGACCCATAATGTCCATGTAATTTTTTTAAATATATGGTAATTTTACGAGTTTTCAAAAAATTGACGGCACGTGATTCTAAAGCCCAGTGTGTCCGAAATGAATTTCTAAACCTTTTTATTTGGGTACGTTCAGTAAATATATGGGTGGTTTTTTCTAAATTTTGAACCAGTTCTCGGAATTGAAATCCAAGGGAACCATTGAACTCGCAGTGCTAGTGTTTGTTTAAGGACACATTCACCTCGACCGTAGTGAGTCGAGAGTGAAAGATATTTTTTAGTTATTTTCATGAAATAATAAAATAAAAATAAAAATTTCTAACATTTTTATTTTTAGAAACCCCTCAACATGGGTTTCGGTGTTGGGGACCACCCGAGCGTAAACCTCCAATATGGATGTTAAGGGGTTGGGACCACCTGAACTAACTCTCAATTTTGAATTTAAGGGTGGGTACGACATGAACCACTTTAATGAGATAAAACCTCTCAAATCCCCCAAATTTAATTATGCCAACACAAATCCATTTAACTAGGCCAATTAAATGAAATAATTAATGGTGCCAACGCAGCACATTAATTATGCCAACCTTGTTGTGCCAACTGAGTTTTTTTATAAATTAAATCAATAAGTTTGGTACATTCACATTTTGGGTGGAATGGGGAGAGAAGAACATTGGGGGGATTATTCTCTCTAATTAATAACGCATTCTCCAATGAAGAACGTGCTCCCCAATGAAGAACGATCACACCGACAAGGAACATCTTCAGCCACAATGAACCAACGTTCGAGGAAATGCTGAAGTCACCATTTTCCATCTATCCTCAACAACTTTGTCTCTTCCCTCATGACCTTCATCAAAAAATGAACGAGGTAGGGGTTTAATTTTCTATGATTTAATTTTATCATGTTCTTCCTTTCCAAAACAAAGAACGAAGATAAACTCCCTAACTAGTTGATCTGCGACTGTTTTCATTTTTTCAGGTTTGGAAATAATCATTGCAGGAGGTTGTTAGGTTTTGACATTCTTCAATCAAGTTTTTGTTTAGCCGCTTGCTACCACCCTGACGCAAAGGGTACGGGCCAAACAAACATCACCTGACCCCTCCAAAAATCCTATAATTCTTTGTTGTGTTCTTCATGATGGTGACGACAACTGGTGCAAGCGGTTGGCACTGGTGGAACTCGAGAACCGCATCCGGCACCACGACCAACCACGCTGAAGGCAACAAATGAAGGGGGTGCAGTCAATCTGGCTATCGGTGAAGCCAGGGCGCCCCGCGGTGCTCCGCCACCTCTTCGCCTCTGCGTCATGTGGCCCCGCCGCCCTCACGGACTCCGTGCCCTAAGGATCTACAGCTGACGGCCTCCATGACCCGCAACGCTCTGCCTTCCACGACCACCGTGCCCCAGGGCTCCACCGCCCGCGCCCTGTGGATCCATCGCCCGCAGCCTCTGCACCCCGTGGCACTCCGCTGTCCCGCGGCCTCCGCGTTCCCGCGGCCTCCTCGTTCTCATGCCACCCGAAGCCTCTGCGGCCCCGCACCCCCACATCCTCCATGGCCTCTTCATCCCATCATGGCCCTCGTGGCCTTCACAACCCCTCGCAGCCTTCATGCCGCCCTCGCTGCCGCCCTCAGCCTCGTGCTGCCCTCACGGACTTCGTGCCCCCCTCACGACCTTCTTGCCGCCCTCGCGGCCTTCATGCCGCCCTCACAGCCCCTAGCTTCCCAGCACGGGCCGGGCCATCGATCGGGACTGGCGAGACCCAGTGGGTCCGGCTGCGTCGGGCCGGGTCGGTCCGACTAGGTTAGACCGGACCCGAACCAGTTTCGACCATGTACTCTCTTTTGGACATAACTTTGGCACCAGGCGTCTGTTTGACACACCATTAGTGGCACTATAAACCTTGTAGTGAGACAGTAACTACGAGTATACCTGAATAATGATTTAGATTATAATGGGGTACGGTCGAGTTGGATCGATCACGAATCCAACTGGGCCCCCGTGACTAAAATGCTAATAACTCATAGACCGAGTGTCCAAATGATGCACCATCTGTGGCGTTGAGACCCCTATGACATGATGGTCCTTTGAGATACCTCTACATGGGACTTCATGGAAGATTGAGTATTGACTAGTCGCTTATGGAGCATACCCTCCCAAAGACAAGCGATCTTAGTGCAGAAATCCTATAGATGGATGTGATGTGAAGAAAGAATAGTGATCCTGTGTGGATCAGCACCGAGCGAACCTATGTGGGTCAGCACCTAGCGATCTTGTGTGGGCCAGCACTGAGCGATCCTGTGTGGTTCAGCACCTAGAGATCCTGGGTGGGACTGATGAAGATTTAGGATCCTTCCTGGGTCTGCCTCTTAACGGAGTAAGATGATTCAGTATTTATATCTAATCAACTTTACTATCGTACATAAGTTATACCTAGTGTGAGCTGAGTCTCTACCTATGTGGTACCTTCTTTCTTGGTAAAAACTTGTTGATATTATTTAGTGTGACGTAGTTGTGTTGTTCTTTCCTTTGTGGTATTCCTTCATTTTTGGAACTGTTGAGCATTGAGCTAATGAGTTGGGCCTTGTGTTTCCATGTATTTGAGATGGGTTTACTGGATAACTTAGGTATATGTATGGTCATATACCTAAGTTGGGTTGATATTTGTTTTCATGCATTGTAGTTTATCCTTTGTGGATTTTGTGAGACCTTGAGGGTCTCAGGGTCCCTACTGAGTATTATTATACTCACCCCTGCATGGGCTATTCCTGCAGCTCGTTGTGTTTGGTGCATATGACAGACAACGCTGACTGAGGACCATAGTATCAGGATAGGAGGTCACTCGGAGGTAGATGTTAGACGAGCAAAATCGCAGAGACGACCATTCGTGAGTTGTACCTACACTTCTTGTAGGATTCATGGTGGACCATCTAGGAGCTGCTTTACAACTATCAAATGTCTTGTACATTGCAGTTTTCCTTGTACATTCCAATTGGCCTTGTATTTTGGTCCCTTTTACTTACTATACTCACTTTTTTTACTCTATAATTTTCTTGAGTTCATATCTTGTTGTGTTCTTGTTCGTGTGTGTATACATGTTATAAATTCAATGTCTTCCCAGTTTTAGGGAATACGCCTTCAGTGCTAGTCATCCGCCCCTGGCCTATGGAAGGCGGGATTGGTGTAGTCACAGCATGGGCCTCGGGGGATGGGACGTGACAAATTGGTATCATAGGAATCGTTTTTACCATAGAACATATGACTCTAATCTTTTTAACGATAATAGTGTTAAGTGTGGTGAGTGTGGTTATCATTTTAGGGAATACAGTGTTTGTGCGGCGGCCGACGTATCCATACCCCAGGACCCTGACTTCTAATTTCTGACTCAGTACACAAAAACCCTGATTGCATGTGTGTTTTGAACAGTTTTCTTGTGTTTTCTTGAGTCATATCACTAGGTATAACTTAATGATTGTGGCACACCTGTTCATTATCAGGATGCTGCGGTGTAGACAGCCAGCTAGGATTCCCAAGAGAGTACACGAGGACGGCCCACCGAGCGATGAGGATCCAGTACAGGGCCCTCTTACTATGTTGGCACTTTAGGGTGGTGAACCAGTAGCACCACCACCTGTTGGGAAGTAGTTACCACCAGCCGCACTAGTGGGCGGTGCAAACTGACTAAGCGCATTGCACGAGTTCTAGCAGAAGAGGCCTCTGAGGTTTCGAGGAGAGATAGATTCCCACGTAGCTGAGGGATGGCTGGAGGTAGTTGCTAGAGTTTTCCGCCAAGTTAAGACTCTAGTAGAGAATATGGTGATCTTAGCTACTAGTCTTTTCCAATGAGTGACCATGAGGATGGTATGCATAGTGATGAGGCTTCGTTACATGGACCATTTCTCGAGATAGTACCTTCAGGTAGTGTGTCTGTTATATCAATGCTCGTTGTTATGAAGTTACAACCGGTGGTACTGGTAGAGGAAAAATTTAAGCTTAGTACCTTACACGACTTTTAGCATCAGATACCTCTCAGTTTTTGAGGTGATCCCGACTCAAAGGCAGATGAGGAATGGCTTGAGGAGGTTGCTGAGAGTTCTCTAGAGCTTTTACAGCTTCAACAGGATGATATGTTTGTAACTCGGAATTCGTCGGGGCATACCAACCATTCCTGGTACTCGATGAATACGATATGATCAGTGCTTCAGGGATCAGAATTCTTAGGAAGGTTTGTTTAAGGACATCTGAGCCAGCACTATTCCTCTATGCATTCCTACTTATGTTAGGCTGCTAGATAGAACCTTTGTGGTTGAATGTTCGTTGACTGAGAGGATATAGCCAGTGAATGTTAATAGTGGGGAAGCAGAAAACTGGAACCATCCTCAGAGACATGAGCATATAAAATGTTTTGGGAAGTGGAAGTGTTAAGGAAGGATTAATCTGTAGGGCAGTAGACATGGAAGTAGAGCTATCAGAGCAACATGAGGTGGTTTACTTTTCAACATGTCATAACCAACCCCCTTTGTGGTCCCCTCCAGGCTCAGGGAGTTGGAGGGAAGGGAATGAGAGTAGATACATGTGGTCAAGGAGTGCAACCCAAGGGCTCTAGGAATGATTCGACGTACGGTCTGTGTCTACTACTATTTGTCGTATCAATAGACATAGTTACCAATAATTCCTTCCTTCCATGAATCGTGTACATGACCTAGAGTTTCCAGTTAAATCGTTGACTTGACCCTCACGTCTAGAGATACCATTTAAAGGAGACTTGATAAGAACACATACGTCGACAGTGTGATCTGACCCTTGAGGTGAGGTTTTCATTTTGAACCTCTTGGTGGCAGCGTCGAGGCCTTACGACGTTAGTTTGGGTATGGACTAGGCATCCACAGTTCATACACAGATTGAATGTGTTAGGAAAAATGTTTTTGGTTTCTCTAAAACATTGGAATGGGGTTTTCCTTGGTCGGCGAAAAATTAAAACCCAGGCAGCACAGGATGGACTCATGCATAGGAGGTTAAAACCAATCACTCATGAGTCGGCCAGACTTACCCTTGTGGCAGTTGGAGGTTTGAGTCTTTAGTTCCAAACAGGAGTGGCAGACCATGAGGACATCTTTTCAATAGCTGTTTTCAGGATTAACTCCCCAAAGGGAGAGGGATGTCTGCTTTGGCTAGGTACTACCACAGGTTTGTGCCCGATTTGTCCAGAGTTGAAGCAACTTTATTATCGTTGAAGAAGAAGGGTCGACCCTTTCTTTGGTCAGAGAGATGCCAGTGGAGTTTTCAAGAGCTGGGGTAGAGGCTGACTAGTTCCCCCATCTTGAGGCTACTGGAGGAGGGAGTAGGGTATGTATTCTACCGCGACACATCCGAGACCAGGCTCAGATGTGTTCTGATGCAGGATAGACCAGTCATCGCATATGGTTTTCGACAACTGAGACAGCATGACCAGAACTACATTACCGATGACCTGCAGTTAGCAGCAGTGGTCATTTCCTTGAAGATGTGGTGAGGCTATCTAATGGGTGAATGATTTATAGTCTACTCAGATCACAAGAGTGTCACATATGTCTTCTCTCAGAAGGACCTGAACCAGAGAGAGTGATGTTGGAATGAGTTCCTCCATTACTATAACTTCAAGATAGTCTATACTCCTGGGAAGAGGAACTTTGTAGCAGATTCACATAGTATGAGGTTCGGAATATAGCTTCTAGGCGAGGTGACGAAGCAGCTAGCCGCTTTGTAGACATCCTTTGTGGATCGGGATGGTGCAACATTTCTTCATTCTCTTACAGTCACTCCCCCACTACTTCAGCGAGTCAGGGAGGCGCAGCGTGGGGACACTGACTGTGAGGCTCGACATGCTCAGATATCCACAGGATATGCACATGATGGATTTTTTGAAGGTGGGGAGCACGTCATCCTCTTCAGAGGACGTACCATGGTAATAGTGTCACTTCGGGGGGAAGTGTTGATGGAGTTCCACACATCCTTTCTAGTGTTACATCCAGTAGTGTCAAAGATGTACTAGGACCTCCGATGACAGCACTGGTGGCCAGGAATGAAGAAAGAAGTTGCATAGTTTGTCTCTCAGTGCCTCACTTGTCAGCAAGTGATGGCAGAGCATCAGGTACTATCAAGATGGGTTCATCCTTTAGAGGTCCTAGAGTGAAAGTGGGATGACATATCCATGGACTTTGTGACAGGACATCTATGGGTCATGATTCTATTTGGGTGATCGTCGACCGACTCACCACGTCGGCCCACTTTCAACCGATCAGAGAGTAGGGTTCAGTAGAGAGCATGGGGTGCCTCTATGTGTAGGTGATTGTGAGGCTACATGGAGTACCCTCAACGATTGTATCCTATCATGATACATGTTTCACTTCCTAGCTATGGAATGGGTTGAAGGAGGCTCTCGGGATGCAGCTTCGTTTAAGCTCCACCTTCCATCCTTAGACAAATGGCTAGATAGATTGGACCATTTAGAACCATGAGGACATGTTTAGTGCTTATTCCCTCCACTTCTGTTTTTAGCTGGGAGTATCACTTTCCTTTGGTGGAGTTTTCATACAACAATAGCTATCACTACACCATTGGGATGGCACCTTTTCAGGCATTGTACAGGCAACCTTGTAGATCACCTTTGTGGTGGACTGACCTAGGAGAGTTAGCACTCGTGGGATCAGAGATGGTTTGGGCTACCACATAGAAGGTTTAGATCAACCAGTAGTGGATGAAGACTGCACAGAGTAGGAAAAAATCATACGCCAACAAGAGACATTGACCTCTAGAGTTCGAGGATGACAACCACTTCTTTCTACGTCTCTCACCTCGACGAGGTTTGTGGAAATTTGGCCGAGGCATCAAGTTATCTCCGAGGTTTATCGGACCCTTCCAGTTCCTCAGTAGAGTTGTCGAGGTGGCTTACTACTTAGCTCTTCCACCTCAGTTGTACCAGGTGCACGACATCTTCCACGTATCCCAGTTAAGGAGATACATGCATGACACTTCCCACATCATCGACCATGGAGAGTAGGATGTCGATGATGTGGAGACATTTATAAAGGTTCCAATTGAGATTGATGATCGATAAAAGTGAGTGCTTCGTGGGTGGTCGATACCTCTAGTGCGCATTCATTGGCAGCATTGGAACCTCTAGAAGAGAACATGGGAGCGGGAGGCTCATATTCGTGCTCAGTACCCCCACTTGTTTTCCTAGTTTTGAGTTGTGTCTTATGGGGATGGAAAGCCCTGATATGGGGAGAATATAAAGACCCAAAATTTCCATGTATTTTTTTTTAATTATATGGGAATTTTAAAAGTCTATGAAAATTGACGGTGTGTGATTCGGAGGCCCGGTGTGCCCGAAATTACTATCTGAACTTTTTCTAGGTTACGTTTAGTAAACGTGCGAGCGGTTTTTTCTAACTTTTGAACTAGTGCTTAGAACTGAAATATAAGGCACTGTTGAACTCGTAGCGCAAGTATTCACTTAAGAAGACCTTCACCTCGACCACAGTGAGCCGAGAGTGAAAAATATTTTTTTGTGCTTTTCATGAAAGAATAAAATAAGAATAAAAATGTGTATCATTTTTATTTTCTGAAACCCCACAACATGTGTTATGGTGGTGGGGGTCACCCAAGCCTAAACCTCCCATGTGGATGTTAAGAGGTGGGGACCACCGGAACTAACTCTAGATTTTGATTTTAAGGGTGGGGACCACCCAAACCCCTTTAATGAGAGAAAACCTCTCAACTCTTCCATCATTAATTATGCCAACAGATGTCCATTTAATTGGGCCAGTTAAATGAACTAATTAATGGTTCCAACATAGTAAATAAATTATGCCAACCTTTTTGTGCCAACATAGATTATTTTGATAACTTAAATCAATATTTAGGATACTTTCTCATTTTGGGTGGAATGTGGAGATAAGAACCTTGGGAGGATTATTCTCTCCAATGAAGAATGAATTCTCCAACGAAGGGAACTCTCCCCATTGAAGAATGCTCATGCCGATGAGGAACGTCTTTAGTGAAAACAGAATAACGATCGAGGAAACGTCGACGTCACCGACGTTCATCTATCCTCAACGACTTCATCTCTTTCCTTAAGACATTCGTCAACAATCAAACGAGGTAGGGGTTTAATTGTGTATGATTAAATATTCCCTTGTTCTTCCCTTCTAAATCAAAGAACATGAATTGACTCCCTAACTAGTTGATCTGTATATTTGTTTATTTTATGTGGGTTTGGTAATAATCATTGGTCGAGGTTTTTGGGTTTTGACGTTCTTCAATCAAGTATTTGTTGAGTAGTTTGCTACCGCCCTAATACGGAGGGTACAGGCTAAACAAACATGCCCCGACCCCTCCGCAAATCCTATGGTTCTTTTGTGTGTTCTTCACGATGGTGACAGTTACTGGTGCCAGTGGTTGGTACCGATGGAACTCATGAACCGCGGCCAGCACCACAGCCGGCTACGAAAAAGGTAAAGAATGAAGGGCGGCTGGTCCAGCCAGCAGTTGGGGAAGTCTTGGCACCCCGCGCCCTGTGGTGCTCCGCTGTGTTGCGGCCTCTGCCGCCTCATGGCCTGCATGTCTTGTGGATCTCGATCCCTCATGGCCTCAGCACCATGCGGCTCCACCACCCATGTACTCCACTCCCCGCGACGCTCTGCTATTCGAATCCTCTCCGCCCCGCGGCTCCGACGTCCGTGACCTCCATACCCCGCGGCTTCACCACCCATGGCCACCATGCCCCTCGTTGCTCTGTTGTCCCGTGGCTTCTACGGCCTCGTGCCACCCGTGGCATCTATGGCCCCATTCCCCCGAGGCTTCCACAGCCCTTCGCGCTGCCCTCGCGGCCCCGGGCTGCCCACTGCGAATCGTGCCAGACCCAGTTGGCTAGGCCAGACCCAGCTGCCCGGGCCGGGTAGGGCCAGGTCTGTTCGACCAGGTTGGATCGGACCTGGAGTAGTTTCGACCCTGTACTATCTTTTGGACATAACTTTGGTACCAGGCGTCCGTTTGACGAATCATCAGTGGAACCGGAAACCTTGGAGCAAGGTATTTTTTTTGAGTATACCCCATTGAAGATTTGGATTAATATGGGGTATGATCATGTTGGATTGAGCATGAATCCAACTAGGCCCCCATGACTAAAAGGATAATAACTCACAGACCAGGCGTCCGATTGATGCACCTTCTGTTGCGTTGAGACCCCTATGATGTGGTGTTTCTTTGAGATACATCTATGTGGTACTTCGTGGAAGTTTGAGTATCGACCAGTTTCTTGAAATGAGGACCCTCTCGGAGATAAGTGACCTTAGTGCGAGAACCCTGTAGCTGGCTGTGACGTGAAGAATGAATAGTGATCCAGTGTGGGTGAGCACCAAGCGATCCTGTGTGGGTCAACACCTAGCGATCCTGTGTGTGTAAGCACTGAGCGATCCAGTGTTGGTCGGAACCGAGCGATCATGTGTGGGTCAGCACTGAGCCATCCTATGTGGGTCAGCACCTAGAGATCCTATATGGGTCTGATGAGGATTTAGGATCCTATGTGGGTATGCCTCTTAAAGGAGTAAGATTATTCAGCAGTTGTATATAATCATCATTAATACCCTACCTATGTTATACCTGCTGTGAGATGATTCTGTACTTTTCTGGAACCTTCCTTCATGGTAATACCTTGGTGGTAATCTTCATTGTGGTGTACCTGTGTGGTACTTGCCTTTGTGGTATTTCTACCTTTGTGGAACAGTTGAGCTTTGTGATAATGAGTTGGGCCTTGTGTTTCCTAATGATTGAGATAGGTTTACTGGATAATTAGGTATATGTAAGGGAATATACATAAGTACGGTTAACAGTTGTTTTCATGCTTTGGGGTTTCTATTTTGTGGATTTTGTGAGACCTTGAGGGTCTTGGGGTCCCTACTTAGTATCATTATACTCACCCCTGCACGGGCTATGCCCGCAACTCGTTGTGTATGGTTTAGAAGATGGACAACGCTGATTGAGGATGAGAGTACCAGGACTCAAGGTATCTTGGAGGTGGACGTTAGACGAGGTGAACCATAGAGATGACCATTCGTGAGCTGTACCTACCCTTCAGGTAGGATTCATGGTGGACGATCTAGGAGCTGCTTTACAACTATCAGTTGTCTTGTACTTTATAGTTTTCCTTGTACATTCCATTTGGGGTTGTATTCTGGCCCCTTTTACTTATTGTACTAACTTTTTTTACTATACAGTTGGCTTGAGTTCGTATCTTGACGTGTTCTTGGTCGTGTGTGTTTACATGTTATAAAGGTAATGCCTTCTCGATTTTAAGGAATACGCCTTCGGTGCTAGTTTTCAGCCCATGTCCTATAGAAGGTGGGATTGGGGTGGTCACAGAACGGGCCCCGGGGGATGGGTCATGACAGAGTTAAAATATTAAAGTATATATACTAATAGGGTCACACATGAGATAATACGATGTTTTGACCTATGCTAACCAACATTAGGTTATATTCTAGAGGTATTTCTATATGAAATTGTATCATTACTTATTTCTAAAAAAAATTAGAGTAATAGATCCATAGAGTTTATGTGTATAGATAATGGAAGATTATACATTATGGGTTACTCCTCTTGTTTTATGTAACTTCAAATTTCTTCATGATATTCTTGGTGGTGGCCTATCAATAGATATACGTTTTGAGGATTGGCTCATATATTCCATTTAGTATCAAGTGAATGTGTTTCATTTGACCATCATCACTACGATAGCGGACTTTTCCTTCTTCACTAAGAGTATCCTTAGGTAAGGTGAAGGGGTGGGCTGTGTCAGTTTAATAAATTGATTAAACAATAGTTCATCAAGTTCTAGTAAGAAACATTTTGAGTCCTCTATGGGAGGAAGCAGTTTTCATAGTGTGTGCCTGGGTAGCCATGTGATCTATCATTAGTGGGTAAAATATATTCATATGAAGCCGTACTATAATATATTCCTAGTTTATTTTAGATCCTATGTTATGGTGGTCCATAATAAAATGATTTTTCATAACTTTCCGTCACTGTCTAGTACAATTGGATCCAAACCATCTCTACCTTATGGAGTGGGATTGGTATCCCCTCATCAGGTGGGGAGCTAAAGAACTATAATACGTACAATAAGTGGGGTTGGATGTGGTCTGGGTAGCCATACATAGGGAATATAGTTCCAAAATGGTGGGTCTACTTTGGGTGGTTAGGATACATCTATGGGATATAGATTTAGATAGATATAATAAGTGAAACTGAAACCCAAGGAGTAGAGTGTCCTTCAATATATGGGGGATTGTTTGATTTTAGTAGAATCTGATCTTGAGTTTTCTTTAATTGTCATAGGTTCTTCCCACTACATTATATCTTTTGAAATCATTGAATGTCTTGGTATTGATTATTAGTATTTTGGCAGAGTCAAGAAAATTGACACTCCGTTGGGGATCCAATCAGAATGTGTACACCAATGAAAGCTATACCCTCTCAAGATTGGACGATTCCATTACCTATAGAATATTCTCATCCTAGTAATGTTAGACTTTGATATCATACTCATGAAAAATTGGTTGGTTCCACCCCATGATCTGGTTTATTTTTATCTTTGGAGGGTGTATTTTGAATCACCCCTTGGATTGTAATTATATCAGCTTCGGTTAGTGGTATATCAAGGTGAGTCGATATGGACTTGAGAATCATGGGTCGGGTTGAATGAAAGCCCATATTTCTAGACATTATATAGATGACTAGGAAACATGATATAAACATTTTCTTATGTAGTGGACAATTTCTGGAAGTCTTCTATGATTATGTTTCTAAGAGACCTTCTAAGACACAGTTTGGGCTTACTAATGAGCTTATTCTAAGAGATTATTCAGTATACCTTCCTCATTATAAGAGGGATACTAATGTGGTATATGAGATCAAATAAAGTAGGAGGACCTAGAAGATAATGGTTTTATATGATCCAATACATCACATTGGGGTTTACTCAATCTTTTCTCCAAGAATTCAGATCTATAGCTTATGTATTGATTACAAAAACTTGGATTTTATTATTATAAGTAATTGGTATCCTTTACCTTATCTAGATGACCAATTTTACTAGATTGAGGTGGTAAGGTTTCAATCCAAGTTTTATTTGAAGCCCGGAAATCATCAAGTGTGTGTCAACCAATCAGATATAGCACATAAAAAATTAATATTATATATGTCTTATACATGAAATTGGTCAAATCCATTCAGTATCACAAACATGTTGTAAATTTTCATATATATAATGAATTGGGATTTTTACCCATATCAGATTTATTTACGGTATTCATCCTAAAAACATCTTGGAATAGTCACATACTCTACGCAAACATTCCAAACATCTCGATATCTTTTTTGTGTTTTCTATGGGAGAACCAGCTATATTCTAAGCTCGAAAGATGACACTTTATGATAAATAAATTTCACTTAATTGTTTACATAATGTTGGAATGATGAGTATCCATGGATCTAGAAAGGGTAATATCCATAATTTAGTGGGAGAAGCATAAGAATATCTTTGATATATGGAATTTCTTGGGGATGTATTGTTATTATGTGGAATATATATAGTATTTATCTCAGGTTGAACACAAATCATTGGCTTGACCAAGAAATGAATCAAATTTATATAGTATGAAGCATATGGGAATGCCATTAGGAGATGAAAGGGAGAGTGAATTTAGATCCAATCTCGATTCTTCTAGAGATGGACATAACCTATATAAGTTATTGCGATGAATCTGGTGTTGGGATGAGAGTCATTATAATATAGGGAGATCGGGTTATGGTACGAATGTATCATCTCTTGAGACCTCAAAATAAAAATTTCCTAATGCATGATCCCTAGTTATTTGTTGTGGTTCTTGTATTGTTGTATTGGTGGAATTAATTTTTGATAGGGTTCTTTATTGTATTCATGGATCACAAGAGTCCCACATATATATATATATATATACATACAATGATTTATTTTAATCTTATATAGTGAATATTAGTTGAATGCCTGATTTAATTTCGTTTTGTTTATTTATTATAATCATTAGAAGGGAAATTTCATTTTAAAAACATTAATCAATAAGACTCTAACATGAGTTGTTCAGTAGTCTAGTAGTGAATTTCATCAAATGATATTTCTTTTTTAAATCCATAATGAGGATTAAGATAATGACAGGTATTCTATTCTTATAACTTCAGTACTGACCCATTCAATTCTAGATAGAGTTATGATAAGGAAGCCTAATGATCTTGAGGGATTGGTCCTAGTAGATAGTGATTGAGATAAGTACTCAACACCATGTTGCTCCAATGAAAGGGATGAGGTCTTGTGCATTCATGGATAGCTCTGGGTTCCTATAGAAATTTTGGAGGAATTAATGAAAGAGTATCTTTCATCTTCCTATGAAATACATCTCAGTCTTAGAAATATGTATCAGGACTTACTCTTCCAATATTGTTAGTTGGAAATAAATAATAGATAATTATATTTTTTATTCAACATTCAATTTATCAGTAGGTGAATGAAGAACACTAGTTACCAATAGGTCTTTTATAGAAATTTACCATTCCTGAGTAGAAATGGGATGAAAACAGTATGTATCTCATGAAGGTATTTCCGAGATATCCTTAGGGAACTAATCTTGTGTGGGTGATAGTACAAAAGTTTAAAATGGTCTCCCAGTTCATACCTATCAAGGATACCTTCTACTTTATTATATTGGGATGCTATTTGTCCTTGAGATCATACACCTTAATAAATATCCACGTACCATCATATGAGACATGGATTATCAATTCATGTCGTATTTCTTGTTGGTTTTGAAAAAATTACTGGGTTTAATTGTACTTCTGAGTACATCACATCACCCATAGGCCAAAAAATAGTTTAAGTATATTATACATGTGTTGGAGGTCATGCTCTAAGCATGTTTCCTTGATTTTGGAGGATCTTGGGAGAAAGACCTACCGATTGATGTAATTTATTATATTAAATGCATCCATGATACTATGAAAATAAATCTCCATGAAGCCATATATTTTAGGATGTCCCGTTCACGCCTTTGCTGGTTAGAGGAATGAGAGGTAGTGCTACTAGGACATTATTTCATTCAGGAGTCCTTAAAGAAGGTATAGCTTAATATAAAGTCGATGGATACATCTCAGTATGGGAAAAGGTCTAATACTAATATTTTTTGACCAAATATAGAGCTCAAATTCATAGAATTTTTTTTTATATATCTCTTATATTGGGGAATCGATGGAATTAGAAACTAGGGAAGATTTCACCAAGGTTTGTTGGACCCATTCATATTTTGGAGAGAGTTGGGATGGTAGCCTGTCAGTTGTAGTTTCGTCAACAGTACCGGACCATGAACGACATCTTCCATGTTCCACTACATCACAATTACTATTCATACCCTTCTTATATACTTTATTTTTTTGAGGTTGATTTGGATGTTGATGATTCTTTTGATAATAATCAAAAATCAATTTTTGATCATAGTAGAAAGATATATGTGGTATGTGAGTTCCTCTAGTTATGGTGATACTGTAGCATGATCGTGTAAATGATGATATTTTGGAGAACAAGAATTATATAAGTGATAGATTTCTAGAGTTATTCAGAATTTATTCCATTAAAACCTCATAAGGGAAACTCAAGGATGAGAAGGAGGTGAGGTTGTAACATTCCTGTATTTCTCATGATGTATTAATCCTTTAAATTTCTCTTTGTCGTTTCTTTAATATAAATGATTATACATAATGGTTTAATGAAGGGTTGGAAATTATCTGGGGATTTTTTAATCTGAGAACTTCATTTTTAGAGAAATAGGTAGAGGATCACAGTTGTTGCATGGTTAGTTTGTACCATGTGGCTCAACTATGTGGCCAGTGTATAGAGTAACATGGTTTAAAAACCTGATGAGGTAGTCTGCATGACCATGGGAAATAATGAATGAGTGATGTAGAGTTGGATTGCATGGTTTTAATAACTATGTTACTAATATTTCAAGTGGATGGTGGTTTTGGATAATGATCATGCACAAGATATATATGGTTTTTCAAACTCTACACTTAACTATTCAAGGGGTGTTCCATCTTGGGAAGTACTGGTGAAGCGTTGGAGCATGGTTATACTAACTGTGAGACCGAAACATGAGCCTATTTAAAGAGGTGGAATTTACCATTTCTTTCTTCTATATATTAAACTATTCCTTGTCACATTTTCCCCAAATCACACAATAGATCCCCTCTCACATAGGAACCCCACCTTTGGCCTCTAAGCAAGGATTTCAACCTCCATCTCTGTTCTGCATCCATTTTTCTTAGAAAATTTCATGTTAGTTATCCACTAAATACTTATTCAATCATATTGTTTATTTGTTTCATTCATATCAACCTCCATCTCCGTTCTGCATCCATTGTTCTTAATCCTTAGTGGAAGTTTAGAATGTGTAACAGCAAAGAGATCATACAGTTCAAGCAGAAAAAAGTATTTAAGGAGAGGAAACTTGCACGCGATATGTTTTTCAAGATCAGAATATGGGAAAATGACAAAGGGATAAGGGTTGCGCAAGTTTTGGGCTGGTCGCACAAGTGACCTGCGTGCTGTGAAGAGACTTGCGTGCTGATGCGTAGGAGGATTGGAAAGTTGCATGCCTATTGTTTTTCAAGATCATAACATCATAATATGGCAAAGGATAGAAGGTATCACAATTATTGGTGTGGTCGTGCAAGTGAGTAACACGACAGAGGCTAGGGAGGATGAGCTACGCACTGGAACCTGTGCGCTGAGAGAAGAACTCGCGCGCCACCGCACATGGGGTCCAGTTTGCCTATAAATAGAAAACCCCACTCCTCATTTAAAACGGAGTTTAAAACTTAGAGAGTTTTCAAGCTCTCGTCGCACAAGTGGTTGAGTCTTGCAAGTGGTTGTTGGGTCGCCCAAGTAAGGGTTGTGCGCCAGTTGTTGGCTGAACGACCAAGGCTGTTTGGGAATTAAAGGTGCAGAGTCATGCAAGTTTGGAGTTGAAGGAGGCAGTGTCGCGCAAGTGTTTTGGTGTCACCTGCATGCCGATTTTGTACTACACAAGTGACTTGTGTGCCATTATTGAAACTTTCACTCTAGTCTCAGAGAAGTGCGCCAGGTGAGGTTGTTGTACGCCAGACCTGTTGGAGCAGCACAAAAACTCGAAGATTGCCCGATACCTTCGGTGAAAAGTGGGATTATTATACGAGTGAACGTTAAACTTCAACAGAGCATCTACATTCAATAGAGGATGAATTCTTTTGCAATGATGAAGAGACCTTCAGAACTGTAAATTGAGTGGGACTTCACCAAAGGCTGTGAGCCAGGGGGAGTCAATGGGAGTGACCCGAGGGACGCAGTGAGCTATCCCTGAAAAATTGTAAAGGTGGTGACCCTGGGACAAAGTGACTATTCCCGAACCATTATAATCCACATCTAGTGAAGTTTAGAGGAATTAGGTATGACCGAAAACCTGTCGGCGTATGCTCCTTGGACATATCCCTTAGTGGTGAACCATGTAAAAAGTGTTGTGTCTTCTCTATGCATGTGAATGTTTTCTTTCTGATCATATTCATCAAACAGGTAAAAAAATTTCCTACCAATGTTGGAAAAAGATCCATCACATTAAACAAAAAAGTTGTCACCCTGATTCACCCCTCCCCTCTCAGGGTGTCCCGGGGTCCTACACTTTTCATAGATTCTACTTGGTGGTCAGACGATCCATCCCAGTAGTGCGCCTAACCATGTGCCTACCCAGAAGACCGTGTTTCTCCTTACACGGTTTCCTATAGAAGTTCCATGGGTTCAACTAACTATGATAAAACCTTGATCCTTTATAAAATCCCCAAAAACATTCCAAAAGTTGTCCAAACCCTCTAAAACATTACCCAAACACTTTATAAACATAAAATACATATATAAATGGTTTTTTACTTCAAAATAGGGATGCTGCAATGGTACATTCTCGGTCTATACTAGATTTTTGATATAATAATACCCCTTTTATATTATTAGTGGTTGTCGACCACAAATCGGTCCTCCCCTTGAGGTGGGTTTGATTTAAATCCCTTAAGCTAGCCACCCCTTTGGATGTTTTGAGTATGCCACTTATAAGTGGAAGGTGAATAATAAATTAAATTTATTGTTAAAGGATTAATAAATCTTTTAGATCCTTGTGAATTATAAACTAAAGGGAAAATGAAATTTAATTTATGGGTATCATGATACGATATATATAATTAATTAGGTTATGCTAAATTTTATTAATTGGATTGTATTTTTTTATACATTAAATTGAATCATCTTTATCACTAGAAATTGAATTTTTTAATGAAATAATTATGTTTGATTTAATGGATAAATTATGTAATGGATGATAACATGGAACCTTTTATCACTTATACATATGATGTTTCAAAATGGATAATATGGTATAAAAACAATGTGAGGTATCATGGTATAATACTGATGAACCAAATGCATATTTCTGAATTGGATTTCATATATAATTACATTATATCTAACATTCATGGACCACCGTTGATTTATTCCTTGGGCTCCACCTATGTATTTTACGAGTTCCATTAGAGAAAAATCATAGACATGAAGAGGAAACCTCTGCCATAGGCCTTGGGTTACTTTCCCTTGTAGGTCATTATTATACTTAGTTTACTATGGATGATCTCCCTAGACAAAAATATGACTCTATGGTCATTTGTTATGGGTTTTGTACCATTTATTTCTGATACATGAAACATTCGGCATATGATGTGGCAGATGATTTATGTTGGTATATAATTAATTTTTATCCATATAATTATTTTGGAAAAATATCTCATAGGTTGTTTGAGATATTTTACTTTATAATTTATAGCCTTATTTATTTTATACAAACAAAGTGTTAAATATTTTATTCATAGACACAATTTTATGTGGACATTGTTTATGGTGGCCTATTGATTTTATCACACAACCTATTTGGGCCGCTGATTGGTACCCGAATAGAATTCATTGATGCATGTATGGACAAGGTATAAAATATAGATATGGATTCCATATTTTCTATACTTGGATTTTTTATGAAAGTATAGGGCAGATCATGATCTGTCAATACTATTTGAGGTAGATTATTCCCATTTCATTTATATTGTATATCATATACTGTGTATTCCTTCTACCATGTTCCCCTAGTATACCACCATTTCTTAAAGCATTATGGAATCATCATTTGGAGTATTATAGAGGATATAGATCTATTTGTCTTTTATTACACTGTTTCTTTCAATTACATATTTATGTAGATGTTTATTTCTATCATCTTCTAGGTTATTATCTATTTATACAACTGATAATTCAATTATTTTACCCATGAACTCCACTCTATTAATAAGGGTATAGTCTCACCACCATACTATCACTGACCCGGGATACTAGTCAGTAGCCTATAGCATATTAAGAGGCATGTTTGAGGCTAGGTGGCTCTCATATTTAGTTTCCAATTAGTTAATCAAACCCAAAACTCTATATATTTTATGATTTTATTTGTCATATAAACGAGAATTTATGTTTTATTATTTATTATGGAAATATTATTTGAGATTTATCTATTATAAGGAATACTATTAAAAATAGTCTATAAATAATTGATTATAAAGGTATTTTTTATAATGATTAAGATATGGATACATTTTTAATTAATGATTTTTTCGATGTGATAATTTCAAAAAAAAATTAAATGGATCCACAATGGAGATAAATTTAAAGTGACAAAAGAATAAATTATTAGATCCCTAAAAAAATAAAAGATACAATTTTTTAATAATGGAAGGATAAATTATATTTTTAAAAATAATGAGGCATTGAAAAATGAACTTCCCTAATATTAAAGAACATTTTATTGGTTAAGGGGATGTATAAGGGGAGATATGTAACAAAAATATTTAATAGTGTTGTTGTTACCATACTTGTTGTAAATTATTTAATTATTATGAATAGAGAAAATGATATATAGGATTATATAAATATTTTTTAGAATAATACATTTAATAAAATCTGTAATTAAAATTATTTTTTCAAATAATAGCTATAAAATTATTCTAATATTATCAAAATGAATTTTCCATCCAATTGAGATGATAAATCATTATATTGTAGTAGTTGTTAATATAATTTTTGAGGAGGTGATATTTTAAATTAATATACTGAATTATAGTATGAAATTATAAATATCTATATATAATGATTATAAATGAAATACAAAAGAAAGTGAAGAAACAATCCAGTTTTTATTATAAATATTATTCACTACCATATTCTTAGATATATTAAAATAGAAAAATGAATATAATTTTATGAAAAAAACACCTAGATGATTTAAATGAGAATAATTATTTTTATGAAAATGATATTTTAAATATTTAATAAATTATATATTTGAATAAATACCTTCCCGAATAAATGAATTTGAAAATTAAATTTTAACTAATTTTTATTATAATGTAAAAAAATAAAAAAATGAAAATAATTTAATTTAAAATAATAAATAATTTTATTGAATTGGAAATTAAATTTTAAAATAACTTCACAAGTTTATGGTGAACCTAAAATATATAATGTGAATTTAAAAATTTTAGTGAAGAATCATGATCCTTTATTAAAACAAAAAAGGAATTTTGAAATTGAAATAATGTTATTGAGTTTGTAAATGATAATTCTTATATTGAACCTAATAATTAATTAGTAAAATTTCTATATTCATGTAGTAATATAATAAATTTTATTTGTGCATGATATAATTAATATAAAACATCATTTATACCATTTTAGATAGTAATATTGTTGAAATTTTAATTACTATGTCAAATATAATTTATATTGTTTAAATTTTGTAATAACAAAGGTGAAATTAGTAATATATGTTTTGTAAAATTGATTTTTTAAAAGGTAATATTTTATTTGAAAATATATTTTTTTCATTATATTATTGTTGTTTTGGAAAATATTATCCCAAAAATAAATAATGACAGTTTAGCATAAAGATTAATAAAATCTATATATGAATAAGAAATAATATATAATTAGGGTTACAAATAACATTTTAGAAGTATGTTTAATGTTGATGTGTGAAACATAAACTAAAATGGAGAAATAAATTTCTTAGATAGAAAATGGAGTGTGAGAGATTTGATCATATTGAATATTTTTTTTAAGTGTTTAAATTTTTTCATATTTTACAACATTTTTCAAAATATTCATTTAATTTTTATGTTGTGAAGTAATGAATTAAAATAACAATGTATTTCTTAGTGTCTTAAATGTATTCAAGAAATATAAACTATGTATTTTTTTATTGGGGTTCTATATAACATATGATTAATTATAGAAATATTTTTAATGGACCAAAAAAAGAAAATGTTTATTTAAATTCATTAATATAAATAATCTTAAATTTAAGTGTCTCGGTATATGTATTGTTGGTATAAAAATTTTTAAATCAGATGATACTATTTTTGTGAATGGTTTAATAAAAAGTTCTTTTGAGTGTATAAAAAATATAAAAAATGGTTTTGATGTTATTTATTTATAAAGTATGAAAGTTTTGTGAAGATATTATCCTAGAGGGGTGATATTAATAAACTTTTATTGAATAAGAATCAATCCACTAAAAGTGTCAAAATTTCCTAATTTTTAAAATTTATAAATAAAATAATAGATTTATTTATGGATTAAATTCATTTGTTATCTTAGTAAAATTAATATGAAAAATTTTTCACTTGAGAATGATTTTTTCTGGCTCTATAAAAATTAAATAATGTATCATATTGATTAATAATAAACTTCTAATGTTATTGATGATAGAATTTCACCTAACAAAATTGAAATTAAATATGATAGTTTTTAGATCATATTCATTTTTCTATCTGTAGAATAATACAGATTAAATAATAAACTATTGATCAATATTTTATTTTAGTTAATTTTAAGATAAAATGTTTTTAATGAATCATTTATATTAATAAAAAAATTCTCGTTCTTGGTATGATGAAAAGATGAAAAATAAGTAAAAAATTATAGATTTAATTTTTTTTTCATAAAACATTAAATAAATATTATTAAAAAGTGAAATAGATTAAATTTTAAATTTTATTACTAAATCCATAGTTTTCAAAAAAAAATTTCATTATACAAGATATATAAATGATTTTTTGAATGTAAATATTTATATCTTTTTGAAATAACAATTACCAAAGTGCTTAAAAATACCACATAATGATATTTTTATAGTGAAATTTATTTTAATAATTCATAAATTAAACTGTTATTATTATTGATTAAATTTAGATAGAACTTAATATATAATTTTGGTTAGAAATATTAAATTTAAAAACAATTTTATTTATTTTAATATCAGATTATTATAAAGGTGAAAAAATAAAATTTAAAAATCAGATAATATTTAGATTAATTATTTGTGTACTCTCCATATAATTTAAGGTGATTGAATTATTTCAAACATGAAAATTTTATGACTGATTAACCACTCCCTTGAAAATAATATTATGAATAATTTAGAAGGCATTGTTTAAGAATGAGTTATAAGAAGATGATGATAAAACTTTAGGAGTGTTGAGTAAAATATTTGAATATATTTCATTTAATAGTATTGAAGAATAAGAATTATATTTTTACAATTATGAATAACAAATTATTAATACATTTTATCACATCCAAAAATGAGGAAATAATTTGTGTTTTAATATACTAATTGTGCCCTGATACACCTTTTTGATGAAAAATTAAATTTGTAAATATAGCATATACTTATCTATTTTGAATCATTTGGCCATGAAATGTGTCAAATGTTATTATATATAACTAATTACTTAAAAAATTAATTAATTATTGAACAAAATTAAAAATTTGGTCCACAATAGATTTTTATAAATTTATGAACAAAAAAACATGTTAATGAAAATGTAGTTGAAATTTATTTTTAATGAGAAAGGTAAAATGGAAGGAAATAAATTTACAATTTTTTATAATAGAAGTTAATAATTTTTAGAGGATTAATTTTTGAGAAAAAATTAACATATAAAAATACTTGAGAAAATAAAAATTTATATTACTATTATATCATGAAATAAATTATAATATATTTCAAGATTATGTTATTCGAGTATTTATTAAAAGTGATATAGTAGAAGAAAAATATATTAATCCAACTGATGATTTTAGGATTTAAATCCATATAGAAAATATCTATTTACTAAATATATATTTATATAACATAATACATTATCAATGATCTATTACTTTCATGATAGATATTTTATTAAATTCTTTTTTAAATGAACATCGGTAAATAATTTTTTAAGATGGAGATATGAATTTAATAATTGATTTTCACAATACATATTTTTTTCGATCAAATTTATAATGTTTAGGAGAATATTTTCAGGGTGTTTTATAACCGAAGGAAAAAATTATATTAATATTTAAATTATTATAAAAATAAATAATATTATGAGTAATTTTTTTACACATGAAAATTGTTATATTGTTATATACCAAGAAAAATTCCACAATGATTTATAAAATGTATTTATATAAAAGGAAATAAAGTAGTTTATATTTTAATATTAGTTGGTATAGATATTCTTAAACATAATTATTGTTATAAATAATAATTAAAACAATTAAAAAGTTCCATTGGAGTTTATTTTTCCAAAATGAGCATAATGATAAATATTGAGTATAAGGTATGCTTATTTCAAAATTTTATAAGTACATTAAACTAATTAAATTTTCATAGACATTAATATTTTTATGTATATCATTGGAAATATATATTTTTGTATTAATTTCGATATAAATATATTTTTGAAATTTTATTGATATTTCAATTCCATTTGAGATAGGAATAGTAATGAAAAATATATATTTTTTGATAGGTTTTTTCATAATAGAAGGTTATTTTGGTTATTATTATAAAAAATTATAATTAAATGAAATTAAAATCTATATTTGGTTAATAATTTATTTTCCCAAAAATATTAATCCATCACTTTATAATTTTTATATGACATGAGGTTATCAAGAATTATGTAACACTGCATCTAATGATATGACATGTTAATAATAGTACAATTAATATTTCTACAAATATTATTAATCAATTATTATCTACGTATATGGATATACATTATCATTTTCAAAAAAATAAATTATTTCATATATTTCAAAGTATGAAGTTTTTTATTTATATTTATAATGTTCTATATTTTTTTCTCTTATATAGAATTAAAAGAAATATTTTAGAAGTTGTGGTTAAAAATAAGTGATTAACCACATTAATTTTATCAATGATGATTTATGAAGTGGTTTCCCCATGAAATATACATTTGGATTATATTTTTCAAGGCGGAATATGATATATAAATTATATGAATAAATGAATTTTTTTAATGGATTTTATGTTAAATATCAAAAGATGAATGTTTTTACTTTAGATAGATGTTAAAAGAGAATATAAAACTATGTATCTATGTAGATATAGAATCAATATTATATTTATTTATTTTAGAATTTTTATGAATTAATATTTTCTATAATGTTGAATTCATGTGAGGATTTATAAAAAATCAATGAGGGATATTTAAATTACATTATTTACTTTTTTTTATTTTAGTATTTTCATATTAATTAAGGCACTGATTAATGTGCATTGTAAACTATTGAAGATGATTATAAAACATTTTACAAGGGGGTGTCCAACGTACAAGGTAAATATATGATCTAAATTTGTATAATTTAATATAGACTAATGAATTTAGATGGAAGTTATTATTTAAAATTGTAATTTTCTTATTATAAAAATAATTATGTTCTTTTTAATAATAAAGAAGTTGTGAAAGGATTTTTTGAAAACAATGATTGGATATTGGTAATGAGTATTATTTATGATGTAGTTTAGTTTATTATAATGCACAAACGTAAACTAGGGAATTATTTAAAATTTAAAGTGTAGATAAAATAATAGAATTTCCAATGGTGGGAATTAAATAAATATAAATTTTAAATGTATTAAATATATTCTTGTACCTTGGAAAAAAATTTATTTTAGTTATATAAGGATCACTTTTGGACTAAGTTATATTTTTTAATTTAAAAAAAATATTTTTTTGTGATATTGGAGTAATGTCTTTATGTAATATATTTGTAGTACGACATGATTCATTATAACACATGGTTGGTTTTTCTTCATCTATAAATTTGTTTAGTTGACTATGTATTATTCAATAATTAATTTTTCAGTCTATAAAACACATTTATATTAAATAATGAATAATTTTACTATTAGATAATATAATATAATATATGTTTGTTTTATTATAATAATATAAGAAATGAAATTTATGAAATTTATTTTTTAATACTATAAAAAATAGATATTAGATATCAGATGATTTCATTAAAATAGTATAACTAATTAATCGATAAATGTAAGCTTGGTTTATCATAAATTAGTAAACAATCATTGTCCTTTTGTAAATATTCTTTTGATATTTAATATTCTAAAATAAAATATAGTGTATAATTCATGGATTTATTTTGTAATTGTTGATGTATTTTTGTGGGCGAGTATATCTAATTTAATATTCAATAGTAGTAACATTTAATATAATATAAATATAATTATTAACCTATTATAATTATGGGAATATATATAACCATGAGTTTATTTTTCCATACTGTCATTTTTTTGGAGATACTCGATTGATTGGATTATACCTCATTCTTCAGGAATTTTTTAGATGAGTGGAATTAAAAGGTCAAATAATTTAATGAAGGTAAATATTTGAGTTTGAATAATATTAAAAATTTATTAATTGGTCATTTTATAAATTAAAAGTTCTATGATATGATGGGGAATTGTTTAGGGTTAATTTCTAGGTCAAATTTGGTGTTTTGGAAAATTATTAGGACCCTCAAGTTCCATTTAAAAATCCTTGAGAGTATAAATTTAGACCATTCTAACTAAAATGTTTTGGTGGGGAGTAGCTTGAGATCTATACATGGATTTTTGGATTATATATTCTAGTCATCAAAGTACTTATATAAAATTCAAAAATTTTATTTTAAACCTAATTATTTTAATTTCACGCCTATTTGGATACCATTTGATGGAACTATTAAACCATACATGATTTTTCGAATAACATTTATGATTTCATCCCACTCGATCATATTTTTATTATATCATCGTGTGTTATGTATCCCGATATTTTGTAAGTCCATTATAATTCCCTCCCCAGTTCTTCTTTCTTATAATTATGTTCATGAAAACTATCTTGATATAGTGTTTTTTAGAGATTCTATATTTTTTAGGAATGAATATAGTGTTTTTTGGCCTATGGGAATGAGGAAGTAATGTGTACAATATACCTCAATTTAGTGGTGTAGAATAAAAATATATATTGGTTTAAAGGTAGTTTTTTTCTCATTGAAGAATTTTTTATATTGAAATATCATATATATAGTGTGAGAATTTGTTTAAGATATTTCATATGCCTAAAATAATTTATTGTGAATAAGATTTTGGTTTGAGAAAAAATGGGTTTTCTATGCATGTTTATTTGGTAAAAAAATAGTGGATTGTCTTAGAGGAGAGGTATTTTAAAATGTATTGTTGTTTCATAAACAATATAATGTTTTGATTGTGAATGCATAATGAAAAAAATGGTTAATTATGTGGATTTTTGATTATTTTCTTGAAAATGTTCCTTTCAGAAAAAAAATAACATTTGTTTTTTTTAGTATTTAGTTTCTTATTATTTGGTTATTTTGGATTTTTCTTGTATTTTATTTATCCAATTATGACATTTATTTTTAGGTTATTAAATTAAAATTATGTTACCTTTTTTAAATAGTGGAATTTGATTTTTGAAGATGTGTTATGTTGGATGATATTTCATTATTATTAAAATTTAGTAACATATAGAATTGAGTTTCTATAAGATGTATAGAATTAAATTTTTGTTAATTATATTTTGTTGTTTTTATTTTAATTAGGGATTTGGCATGAGTTAGTGACTTTAAACATGGGTGTGAGGACCTTGATAGTAATTTCATAGTGAAGTTAGAGAAATTACCACATTTGTGTGGTGTACTTTTCAGGTTATACATGGTGAGGTTTTGGGGTAGTTGGTTCTCTCCCTAGTAATTGATTCCAAATCTTCTAAGGGTTCTCGTGGACATTGTTTCCCTTGAGTTTGGTTATTTTATTGGTTTAATGTGTTAGTAGAGATGACCTAGTTATGTTTTGTTTATTGGTTATGATACTTGAAAGATATTTTATTATCATGGATTTTATTAGTATTAAGGTTCATGATGATTTTATTATGGTGTTTTTATAAAAGTTAATAATTGGGTAATGTGTTAAAAATATAATTCATGAATGATATTATTTCACATGCATAAGATTGAGGGATAACATTAGTGAAATCCTAATAGGTCTAGTACTCTCGCAATATTCACCCATTTTGGTGGATGGGAGAAATAGATATTAAAGGCAACATATTGAAGAGAAAGTTATCCTTGTATATGATTATTATAGACATGAATAAGGAGTGACCTAGTGATTGGTAGACTTATAGTGATGTGGAAACATGGATGAGTTTTAGAGGGACTTTATTTGAAGAGTTACAAGGTTGGGTTTCTGATTATTTCTGGGGTTGCATTTATTTAATAATATTTGATTTTAAATAAATAATTTATTTAATTTATATAGAAATGTTTTAAAAATATATCACAATTATTCTTGTTCTTTATTCTGGTATATTGTTATATTTGACTATAGGTTGGTATGATCATGTTGTTAAAAATTGATGTTATATTTTTAGTATAGGTTATGGAATGAGGGAAGTGTGATATATGAGGATAATTCTTCCCCTAATGGGTTCATATAAACCCCAAATAATTATTTCGATCCATTTACTATTCTAGTGATGAACCAACTTCTTGTTTAAATTATGGGATGAATCGATTGAGGTTAGGGGGTGATGGTTTAGGTTAATGAGTTAATGTGTATTTTTTTAACAAAAACGTTTTTTAGGTTATCCAAATTTCTAAATAAAGTTTATATATGAATTATGGTAATTAGAAAAAAAAACTTTTAAGTGTATATGATTTTGAAATGTGTGTTTTTATTATGGACCCATCAAACCAAAAAACTTGTAATTCATAACAGGTAAGGGGGTCAGTATATTAATCATTGTTTCATTATTTACTTATAGAATTATGATATTATTTATGGTATTTTAGGCACTTTTAAGAAAATTTAGTATTTCCACAATAAAAAATAATGTCATAATTCCTATTAATTATGCAATTATATATTCTCTAGAGTAGGTGATTTTTATAGAAGTCATTTTGATACTTTTGTCATGTGATAATGTAGAGGTTTTCATTCACATGTTCTAAATAGAAAGTATCAATATGAGTTTTTCACTATAAACGATTTTGTTTCGCTATGATGCCCAGTTTTTTATCCCAATGTAACTATGGAAGAAAATCGGTGATCTATTATTCATTTTGGGTATATTATTTCATTATTTTTTCAAATATAAAAAACTATATATGAGAAGGTTACATCATAAATTTTTCCTATTTGTATGAAACAAATGATAAGATAATTCCATTTTCAAGAGTAGTAATAGGTAACTGTATTTTATCATAAATTATTATATCTTAAAAATGACTATTACACCAATATGTACATAATGTGAGTGGATTAAGTTAGATTGATTTTTTAGTTTTCTTTATGTATTTTGGATTAGGTATTTATTAAAAAGTCATGTTTCATTTGTATACAGATGGTGATTTTAATGTCAAAATTGATCTATTTACTAATATATAGGATGGATACGTTAAATTTTATGATTTTTTTGGATTTGGAAGTCAAAAATAAACATTAATTAAATAGATATTTATATCACTAATGTCCTGGTACAGATATTTGTCATAACTATATGTGAGGTTAAATAGTGGATAGTTATCCAAGAACTAAGTTGATAAGAATTCAAGATGACGATTATTATAGGTTATTAGAGGAGAAAATATTGAATAGTATACATTGGAGGGTAATATTGAATAAGATTATCTTCATCGTTGTAATATTGTTTTGATGTGATTTCTCTTATTGTATTATCATCATGAATATTTATTGGAATAAAAATATGTTATCTATAGATGAATGGGGATGATGTTTTTTCTATAATAAGTTTTTATTGTGTAATTTTATTATTATTGTGATCAAAGAGAAGTAGAGAGGTTCAGAATATTTTGATATTATAATTTTATATTGTTAATGGTTTTTTATGATCCGTAGTATTTTATTTCATGAAAAGAAATCATGGTATGTCTAGAAGTAGATGCCACTTTTTTATTTTTATTTTCACATAGAAAAGTTCTAGAATATAAATTTCTTAGGATAATTAAGTAAATGAATCTTTTGGATTGTGTAGAAAAATATGACAATATTAAATGATAAGGATGTCTCCACTTATATTTATTAGTGAGGCATGTACATATCTATTATCTCATTGGTCATGTTGATAAAGAAATTACATCAAAATCCAATATTTCTTTTAAATTCAAAAATGTAAAATGTTTATAAAGAATGTCTTTTAAATACTATTATAATCTTATTAATCCTTGGTAGAGTAAAAAATTATAAAATAATATTATTAATTAATTCACCAATTTTTTTTGATGTAGCCTCATTCTAATTTGATACAGTTTCACTGATTATTGGTATAAATTAATGGAATGGTTTTTATTGAAGACATTAATAATTTTTTATGTTGAAGGTTTGATATTTTCTATTTTTTTACAAAAATCAAATAAATATGTTTCTATCAATCATAATCAATTATTATGTTAATAGTAAAGGGTATCCCATATTTTATGGGTGGAATAAAACTATTTAGAATGATTGAATGTTTGTGTTCTTTATTATACAATATTGTGGGAGCAGAGACATTGTAATATAAAGTTTTAATATAGTCATGGAAGGTACGGTAATGGATCCAACTAATAAAAAATTTCTTGAGGTTGATGCTCATGGAATTAATTATATCATTCCCAAGTTTATATATTACAATTTAATAGGTGTTATGGGTTTAAAGGAATAAAATTAATTTTAGAGAAGCTACCATTTTTTCATAAATTTCATATAAGAGTGAAGGAGAAAAACATCAAATCATTAATGTATAATTTGGTAAAATATATGTTTTAGAAAGAGAATAAGTGGGTATTTTAGACACTATATGTAATTTTTTTAGGTTCTTCATAAAATAATTTATAGAAACTCTCAAGGTTTTAAAAATTTTCATGAAGTTAGTTTTTTATCATTCCAAATAGGTTTGAAGTTATTTTTTTATATAATTATGATTTTTAAATGAATTCATTCCAAAAGATTACTCAAAAATAATTATAGTCATGTATTATAAAGGGGAAAATTATTTATTTTATGTGGATTTGTATTGTTGAGATTTAAAAATCCTTACATTTCATGGATAAACTAGATACTTATATGGTGTTCAACAAAGATTATGAAGGTACATATATAGATTTATATACTGACATGGTTTTTTAATGGTTAAGTCACATATCATAATATTTTTCTAAAATATAAGATTATTTTACCATGTTTAACTATACTTTAAGTGTTTCACCTATAAAGGAATTAAAAATTTTGATATATAATTTTTATTTTGGAAGTAAGATAATATTGAATTTTATGATGCATAATTAATTAATTTCACCAGGAATAATCGTTCAAAATTCAACATGAATAAGTATATGCTAATTAAAATTTAATAGAAAATTTTTTAAATATAAAAAAATATTATTCTAATATAGAATATAATGAATTTTATTACTATGATAATGAACAATTTTCATCATCTAGTGATAATGAAAAGAAATTACTTATCACCATAGTGTATTATAATGATATCATTAGTAAAGTACAAGTGGAATATTAGACAAAGAATTCTTAATTTTGATATAATCGATGGAGTGTCACGTGATAATGAATAATATAGAGATGGATCAAAATAAACTGAGTACATTACCTTATATTCTAATGATATTGAGAAATCATGAAGAGATAGAGTTGTGTAGCTGGTGATATAAATTGAATATTTATGTTTTTCACTGATGTAAGAGAAAAATTTGAATGATGAAATAATGGAAACATAATAATAAAAATTTCTGAAGATATATTTTTTATTATAAATTGTATTGAGATAGTGAAGATCAAATATATAATATAAATTTTGATTTCAAAAAATTACTGATTGTTTCTATAAAAATATTAAAGAGAAATCAAGAGATTAGGGAATACCCATAAATTATTATGATCCCCGGAATCATTAAAAATTTCATTATGTTGATTATAAAAGGTAAAAACTCATACTGAAAACGTTTTGAAAAAACGAAAATACAAAGAAGAAGAATAATATTTATTCTCAAGATTAATTATTTGGACATAAATAATATTTAAATGGGAACTTGGAGAATAAATATTTTATAATTATAAAGAAGTAAAATTCATAATATTTATTGTCAAATAAGGGTCATATATTAACTGAATAGATTATTTTAATTTTCAAATGGGGGATTAGATTACTGTTAAATAATGAAATGGAATATACATTTCAAAATCTATGCAATTACATGTTTATGATATTATATTTTCATTACTGGAATATTTTTGTGTTATAGTGCCTATAAGCATATGTAATAGAACATGCAAAATATATGAAGTAATTTCAGTGTAAGGGAAATATTGAATTTCACTAATTTAAGGGGAGAAAACGCATTAAATGAAGACATGACTTGAAAGAAAATTAAAATTTTGGATTTCAATAGATAAAATAGTTTCAAAATTAAAATTACATTCTAATGATATATGACCAGTCAGGTCAAATCATTAGGTAATGAAAAATAATTTTTCTATATAAAATAGTAAAAATAATTATAAATTATTTTAGTTAAATAAACATTTAGAAATTGGAAAACACTTTGATTAATTTTTTTTCAATAACCAAAAAATAATAAATCATGGATACATGATAGGGGTAAATCATCATGTATTAAGTTTCATAAGAGACAATATAATGGCTTTGAGAAGTCTATAGAAGGATTAAATGGGTTTTATAATGATGGTTCACATAAAACTGAAGTGACTGGATCAATAGAAATTAGAGAAAAAAAATAATTTCAAAGGGTGTCCTTTTTATTGTTGGTTTTAATCACAACATTTATGAAAAAACATCTATTTTATATAATTAATTTTCTGATTTATTATATAAATAGAGATATTATATATTCCCAAAATATACAAATCCCAATTGTATGGGAAATTAGACACATATCATAGTAACTTGAAACATGCATATACGAAAATTATTTAAAAAATCACTAAATAACTATAATATTCCATATATCTTATAAAAATGTATGGGATAGACTGGGGACATAATAATAAAGGGGTAACTAGTAAAACCCATTATGAGAATTATAAAATAATAAAAATATTAATTTAATACTTTTGAGTCCTGATGCATATCATTGATATACAAATGGGTGAGAATCTTAAACATGGACATTGAAGCATGGTATAAGATAATAATATAATAGAAATAGAAAAATATATGAAAAGAATAAATAATGAGATCATATTCATAAGTAAATTATTTAAGAACCTATGATTTTAGAAAAGAAAACTATGATCAGTAGCATTTTCGGCATGCCACACCAAGCTTAAACGACACATGAAATATATTACCATTATATCCAAGAATTTAAATTGATGGATATGAACAGAATTAAACACATTATTAAATATATATATTTATATATTTCCTACTCAATATAAATTAATGATATATTCTTAGTAAATAGTTAATAAATATTTCAAAAATATTATTCTTGGAAATTAAGTTTTCTTCGAAAATGTTTTTATTCATTTTTGTTTAGAAATATGATATTTTTTTTGGGAAATTTTATAAAATTTACTTTATAAAATTAAATTATTTTTTAATTTTATAAGACCATGTTTTTATTAGGATGAAATCGTGTTATTTTTTATAAAATATTGATTCTTTAGTTAATGGTGAAAAATACTGATTTTAAAAAACATTTATTTTAAAAAATATGTAATTTAAAAGTCCCATTATTTATTAATATTATTTAATTTAAAATAATTACAAATTATTTATATTTTATCTACTTAATTATTTTTTAATAAAATTTATAATGGATTTTGGTAAAGGATTGTTTTGGGATTAAAAATGATTTTTTGGAAAACTGTTTTAAAGTGCATAATGTTTATCTATTTTAATTAATTAATATAATAACTAATGACGAATGTATTAAATTATTTATATTGAATATATATCACTAAATATTAATTTTTTTTTCATACAATTATTGTTTTTAATCAAAGGTTTAAAATAAATTCATCCTTTTCTCAAATAATACACTTCTTGAAAACCCATTTTTTGTCGCGTCTATGGGTTTAATTTTAAATTAAATTTTTTATCTTATGTGAATTGAATTTGGTAAAATGTATTGAATATTAGGAATAAAAATAATTTTTATTATATAATAAGGTATTCTTAGTTTTTTAACACACTAAATTGTGAAAACATTAAACATTAAATATTATAGTTAAGGTATAAATATATTTACTAAGGGTTAATCTAAAAATGTATGGATTAGAATGAATTTTTTCAAAATCTAATTTAGGGAAATATTTAAGGATTATAATTTATGAGTCTAGAAATTTTTCTATTATGGATCCTTGTTTCATCTGAAAAATATGGGTACGCCCTTTTTTATTCAAAAAATACAAGTGTTCCACTCACATCACATATAAAAGGTCATCCCCTCCCCTTCCCTATTCACATATTATAATCCCATTGTGTAGTCCATTAACAAGAAAAATATCTTCATTACTTCCCTATACATGATATATAACCCTTATTGGGATGATAAATCCATCATATGAATACTTTTGGTTCAAACCTAAGGAGGTTGTCTAAAGAAGAGCTATCATATTTAACTGAGAATCAATATATTATTTCTTCTTCAAAAAAATTAAAATATTATCTAGGTAAGAATATATAATAAATGAATTATCCCATATACTTGTAAATTATTATTTTAATTTTGTAACATACATCCATCTCCTCTTCTATAAAATGTTATACGAAATCATCATTTGTCTATATGGAGAACTACCACTTCACAAACTGATGTCATTCATTTTCCATCATGTAATATATTTATTTTTTTTATTGATGTTTTTAAAGAATATATATATATATATATTATATTATTCACATATTTATTCTTCTTGAGTGATTATATCAAATATACCTTATATATTTTATTCTATGGGAGATACAATAATGTTACTCGTGTGTATGGTAGACTATTACCCCACTAAGTGATATGATTTATTTTTTACTAACACATTACATGGAAGATAGTGAAGATAATTATAATGAATACATTTTATATAAATGTAATAATAATTATATTAATTATATATTTATCATTATTAAATGATATTTAGTCATTTTCATTCTTACCCAAAAAATTGATAACATTGTTCGCGTACGTGTGGACTACCACCTCTATAAAGCGATGTGATTCATTTCTTCATCACCAAAACACATGGATGATATATATAATTATATTAAATTTAATATTATGTTATTTATGTTATTATTATAATTATTTAAATATAATATATTGTCTACATTCTTTCCATAATGATCACTAAAAATGGAAATGTTACTCATGCGTATGTACGACCCACCGTCTCCATGATGGTATCATAATTCATTTTTAATAACCAACACTAATTATTAGTTTTAATAATTATAATTAATGTGTAAATATTATAATTATTTCATGATTATTATTCTATGGATTTGATATACGGAAATATTTTACCAATAGTCAACCTATCAAAGTAATTGTTAACACAGAATCCAAATATCATCAAAACACCAAACATAAACATAATTGATTATGTAATTGTATATAATATGGTAATATTTTAAATTAAAGATTAAATAAATTTGAAAAAGGTTCTAATTTAAGTAAATAATTAACATAAGTTTATTATTCATGAAGATAATGACTTTATTTGACAAGTCAGACATAGGGTAATAGAGATATAGTCTCTCTTTTATTTCTAAGAGACATGTGATATCTACCACTCTTTTCTATTTTCTGGTATATATAATGACCCTTTGAAATGTTAAATCCGGAATATTATTATTTAATTATATTTAATTTTTTAATCTTATTATATAGTGTTTCTTATGATTTATAATTTACCAAATTTTTAAGCTGTTTCTCACCTCACTTTTAATTCCATGAGACATATCCCATATTCCTTACTTACATTTATTGTGTGGTGTATATACATCCGAGGAATGTATTTTATGATTCATTTAATGAAATTTAGTGGTATTTATGAATCATATTTTGATGTTATGAACATATATTCTATTATAAGGTGTATATAAAGCCCATTTTATATTTTATATCAATAATTACCTATTATAATTATATATTTTTTTATATTATTATTTCATGGATATTATGATTCGTGTGTTTCCAAAATGATAAGGGACTTGTTTTATTTAAATAATCATTTTATGTATTCCTTCCAACGATTTATCTCCCATATCCATGTTTTTAAAATGATTGTATACAATTTTTTATATGGAAAAAATATATATAAATAAAATTTTAATTCCCATTTAATTTTATTTCAATGTTTTTCTAAAGGAATCTATCTACATGTTTTATACGAAATATTTTGACAAACGATAAAAGGAATGTATAATCTTTATAATATACATTAAAGAAGAATTTTTCCACCACTATGATAATTATTTTATTTTTATATTCATTTTTAAGATTTCATGTTTTACTCAATCAAGAACCCTCTTTCTATTTTTATGTGTATTTTGGTATTAAAAAGGGGGTTTTAATGGAATCTTATTTGTTGATATCTAAAAAGGGTTTTTATATCATTTAATAATTTTTTAAAGGGTTTTATGATGTGAAGGATCAATCATTATTTTTTTTATTCATTATATGGTACAAGATAATTATAAGAAAAATAGTTGATCATAAAATAGCTTATATTATGGTTTGAGCCCCATTATAACTCATAGGTGATCCTGATATACCTTATATGAAGGGTTGAGCCCCATTATAGCTCTTTATAAATAGACATCTTGATATATCTTATATAAAGGCTGATCCCATTCGAACTCTTCAATGTGTTGGGTAATTATTACATGTAAAGTCCCATATCTTTTAACCGGGTTAAAATACAAGGGTTTTTTCATTTTATCTGAGGGTCAGTTTTAAGCCAAGCTCTATAATTTTATTCCAAGTGTTGGAACACCTAAATGTGTCTCTTTTGGATATGCGTAATTACCCTATAATTTTATCAGGTGTCCTGATGATTTTCAGGAGAAACGTATCTGGAAAAGTCTAATTAAAAGGATCTGCACGGGCAGCGCATGGTTGCGGTCCAACCCATGTAGTTTACATTGTTTAAGAACTTATATATTTTAATTAAATAATATTATATGAGATATTTTGATTAACTAAAATAATGTTTTAATAATAATAATAATGAAATAACTATTATTATTATTATTGATGTTTTTTAATTTAATTAATGATAAATAGTTAATTAAATTATGGTTGAAGAAATTAATGTGGACTTGGGGTTTATCGATGAACCGTTTTAATTAAATAACTAGTTTCATTATTATTAGAGAATCCTTTATTATAAAATGGAGGAATTTTCTAATAATAATGGTATTATTATTATTATGGTGTCATAAATTATTTTTGAGTTTGAGATTTTAATTGCACATTAAAGGAGTGTATCATTTGTAAGAATTAATGTGGCTTTTGTGATTCTCAAAGAAATGTTTAATTAAATGAGGAGTTTCAAATTTAATGAAGCATTGTAATTAAATAGAGGTGTTGGTTTTATCAAAGGTTTCAAAAATACTAATATTGAGATCATTATTATTTTATTTTTTTGAATGTAATTTTTTATATTATTATGGAAATTAAATTAGGGGTTATGTTGGTGTTTTTTTATCATAATAATGATATTGTATAAAATTGGGGGTTTGGGTTTTAAATAAATTAATGTTGGGATAATAATAAAAATGATGTTATTATTATTTTTTGTTGTTATTTAGTTAAATAAATGTTAAATGAATATAATGATAAATAGCGGGGTTTTATATTTAATTACGAAGATTTTATTAAGAGAAGAACAAATTAAGAAGAGTTTTTAATTAAATGGTGAATTTTTCAATTATTAGATAAGTTCTTGCTGCGTATAATAATAATAATAAAATGATTATCATTATTTTAATTATTATATTCAATTAAATATATTTATTTAAGGAATAAAAGAAAATAAAAATGGGAGGCGCAACCTGTAGTTGGCGTGACCTCCCATGTTTCTCGTCCTCCATACATGACACTTAAGAATCTTCTGACCTCGACCTCCACACGACCCTCCTCCTCAGGACCTCCAGTAGTGCACAACCCCCAGGCGACCCTCCCTATAGCAGCACAACACCCGGGTGGATCTCTTATAGCACGCGACCCCCATGGCGTGACCACCCTCCGGCAGTACCTAGAGCTGTACAACCCCCTCTCCTGGAATCTACATTACGCAGAACGACTCCTCTCAGACTCTTCACGAATCTTTTCTTCCATGTGAAGGTGATTCTGTCTGCATATAACTTGTGTTTTGCATTAACCATTTAACTCCTCTCTCTCACCTTGTTTGCTCGGACGATACCCTAAGGTTTGGGTTTAATCCGATCATTGAATTCCTCTATTTTTAGGATATGTGAATGTTGACTCTGGACCCATTGGTCCATAATCCGGCATCTACTGAAAATAACGAGGTGGATGGTCTCAAATGTTTTTTCTTCCATTTGTTCGGGTAAGTTTCTAAACCCTTTGTTTGGTTTTTCAGTAGTTATATTAAGGTCTGTTATTGTTTTATAAGTTCATAGTTCCAAGATAGAGATGTGTTGGTCATTACTACTTTGATTTTGGGTACTAGTTTAATATATTTAATTTTTTGATCAATGTAGACAACGCGCACGCACACGCACACACACACACACACACACACACAGATATATATATATATATAAAGGTGTGTGTTCATGAGAATATGGACCAGTTGTGGACTGGTTTCCACCAAGTACATTAAAGCGTTGCGGAATAAAAATGGTTTCACCCCGAGGTAGTATACACAAACACTATTCTTGGCTTGCGTGTCACGCAAGAGTGACCTTCCTCGATAGTGTGTGTTGTATGCAATACTGAGTTTCACTAAAATATGATATATTGTTATGAACAAGCCATTATGAATATTATTAAATACATTTTTAATTTTATTACATAATAATTTATCTTACAAATATTCTAGATCCTAGTATGAGAACAAAATAAAACTTTCGGGTAAAATAAGTATTTTTAAAAAAAAATGTAGTTTTGCCTTCTTTTAATGGAACACCTACTTTAATTCTAGTTTTTGACATGTTTATAAGTTCAATTTGGAAAATTTAAATTCTTACTTTAGATCAGGATATAAAAATTTACTTTGGATAATTTTTTCATATTTTTCTGATAAGTTTCTTATTTTGATGAATAGAAAAAATACGGTAAATTTTAATTGAAAGAAACTTTTTTCATAAAAATAATTTATATGGATAAAATATATTATTGAATGGTTTTAGTGTATAAAAATAATATATTTTAACAATTTAATATAATTTATTTCATTATCATTAATTTTACATCGAATTCATAGGTAAAAACATTTCAATCTTTTGCAATGTTTTAACTTTTAAAACCTATTTTCTCAACAGCAGGATTAATTTGAAATTAAATACTGCAAAATCTGTGTCTTGAATTTGGAAAAATGGATTCCATATTTGGAATCAGTAGGTTCAAATTAATCTAATAGGCTACTTTTTATTTTTATAAATTATTAATTGTAACTACGATAAATTTTATTTACTATAGTTAAAGGGAAATCAGGTAATTAAGGGTAAAAATAAGATTATAAAATTACACTAACACCTGCCAATATTATAATGGATGAATAAAAGTTGACCCATATCACCTAAGGGTCGGAATAAATTCATTTCTCGGACTTTTGATAATGAAAATGATTTAAGTATTATTAAAAACAAAGAAAGTGACAACATGTCACATTTTTATATCTTATAATTGTAATAATTTTAATTTAGTGATAAAATTCATAAAACTTTGAAAATAAATCGTAACCATAAATATAATATAATTATATATATCATGTAAATTTATTTATAATTTTTAATGATTAAATAATTATCATTAATGGTGACACAATGGTGATGGAGAAATTGATTATTTAGTGAAAAATCAATAATACAGATTTTATTTAACTAATAGTGACCATAAAAGGCAAAAAAACCTGACCACAACTTATTGGCCATGTAAATTTAAACCTTAATCATCCAATTTTCTAATATTTGACCATTTGGATCCTTATAAAAGCGATTATGAGACATATATTATTTTATTATAAATGATTTCAATGTTGTCACCTTAATAATTTAACAAATATAACAATTTAAATGTTGTGATTCTAAGATGATTAATTATAGTAAAATTATTATTATGAAAGATATTAGATTTATATTAATCATAGTATTTTATCTTTAATTTTTATTCAACAAATAAGTATATTAAATAATTATACAAAAATATTGTAGTAATTATTGTGTTAAGGGAAATATCAAATAAACAGTTTTAAAAATATTAAAATAATATTTATATAAACGAAATAATGTGATCAATGAAATTTTTAGATTAATATGACTAGTTTTAATCTATAAAAATATTTTGGTTTGAATATATCTTCTGTATGGATTTAATTTAAATTCAAATAATTGAATAGTGTCAAAATTGACACTATTGATATTTTATAAAAATAACATAATATTAAATTTTTAAAAAATCACAAAAAAAAAAAATTGAAAATTGAAAATTGAAAATTATATGGCCGAAGATGTAATAATTTTTCTAAATATGGACAACTGTCAACACATAAGTAAGTATTTATAACCATTTAAAATTTTAAATACTATTACCAAAAATAAAATTAAATACATTAAATCATGTTGATAAGGTTTAAAATAAATTCCGAACATGTCTAAATATTAATTGGATTATGATATTACAACCCTATCCAATCTCATATATTATAATTTGAGTCATTTTTGGATGTTTTTAGGTGGGTTTTGTGTTTATTATAACTTAATATTTTAGAAGTTTCCAAAAGTGCCCCTCTCCTCTATTATAAAAGGGCACCTCCTCCCTCTCCCCTTTACAACATTTTAAGCCTTCATGCTCATCCAGGCCCTATACATTTATCTTCTCCACTTCCCTAGAAGCATACTAGAGGTTCTGGTATTCTACAAAGACCATATATAGTTCCCTAAGAGAAGCTTTATAAGAGGTGCATCGAAGACGAGATAATATCCTTTACGGATTCCTTCAAATTTATTTCTTCTTCTACTTCTTATTATTTATTTGTTTTATTATAAATTAATAACATCACTATCACTCATATAATTAAATGTTATTATAAATATGAAACAACCCCATTTCACCTTCTATCTGTCCTATGAAAAATGAAATCACCATGTGTGTATACGTACGGAATACCGTCTCCTCATCTTGGTGTAATATGTTTTCCACCACAACCTTAATTGGATGGGTATAATGGTGTAAATAATAACTATATATGATTATTATTACATGAAACTAATTCTGAGATATTCTATCATAACTCCAATACCATTCAATAAATATGGGAATGGTATCACCGCTCGTGCGTACGTACGGATTAACATCTCCACGACGCAATGAGATTCATTATCCATGTTCACCATTCAATATTGATTATAATGTATATATAATGAATAATAATGATATATATGTGACATAATAATGCTTCTATATTTATGTATATATATATATGTCATCTACTTACTCCCATTCAAGTCAATAAGGAAAGGAAAACAGCATCCATGCATACGTATGGCCTACTGTCTCCATAAATAGTGTATTTAATTCCTTTTATCGAAATATTATATTGAAAATAGATATAAATAATGTTTTACATTTTTGAAGTAAGTAATCATGATCTAAGTAATCATATGAATAATTAAAAGTCAAAACACATACAATAAATGAAACTATTTTACCCAAAACACTCCTTTAACATAGAATTGACAAATGAATGGGTTATATAAAGTCATAAGTGAATAATATATGATATCATAAATATTATTATGGTTCTTTTACAAGTTAATAATATGTTTAAACCAACTATACTAGATTATTAGACATATACAGAAGAAATTGGACATAAGGTCAAGGATAATTTTTCAATCTCATTTTTATTCGAGATTACTTATACGTAAGTATTTACTGGGGTTGTATTTTTCATCCATGTCCATAAAAATGTTTTTCATAATGTTTTTATATTCTTCCATGTATGTTTAAAGTAATGTTTACTCCTCTTTGACTTTTACTTTGTGTTGAGGAAGGAATCTTCCTTTTGTTTACCATATGTGGTACGTTTTGACTTTTCTGTTAAAAGTACGAGGATAATGTTTTTTTAACTTATAAAGAATGAATGGATTTTTACGATTTCATAATGCCTTATTTACATAAAGATTCCTCTTCAATATTTCAGGATTATTTTCAACAAAAATATTTTCTTTTAAATTTCATGTCATTTTGATAAAGTAAAATAATTTGGAAGAAGAAAGGATATTTTCATCTAGAATTCATTTCTATTGGTTTATCAAAACTATTCTCTATATATAATGACATTATTTAATACAATTATGTTTCAAGAATAATGTATCTATTGTTTAAATGGTTTAATTTTTCTTATGATGAAATGATATCCATGTTTTTATATGGACAATGTTATGATGGGATGATGTTTACGAAACCCATTTTATTCTATGGGTTCTGATGAATGATTTATGTTCATTTTGTGGCATACATAAGAATGATTTCATTATGAGATGACTGGGACCAATATCTCCCTCCAATGCATTGGTTAAATATTTATATCTCATGAGATCGATATGGCTGGAATGGCATGTAAATCTTGTTCAGTAATACATGGCTGGAATGGTAAGTAAACCCAGTTCAGTAATGGACATTGTCCACAATGACGGTCTTGGAAGAAATTTCATGGCTACTATGGAAATCATATTATGTGCTTAATGGTTTTCCATAATTACATGTTTTATTCCAGTGCTATTTTATCTTGATTAATGTTCCTTTATGATGTATGACTTACATACTTCCAATATTTATTTCAAAACTCAATATTTTGAAATTTAAACATTATGTTCATGTTTCTATGTTCAAATGTATATGGTTTGTTTTATTTTCTCCATGTTTACCCTTACTAGGATTTTGAGCTCATCCTTTTTATGTTTTCTTTTCCCCATGATATAAAGAAATGTTTTAGGTAAGAAAACAAAAGGGGAAGATCTTAATATGAGATGTTGATGATCTTTCACCATGATTAGAAGATTATGTTTTGAGTTTTTAAAGACACTAAAATAATACGGTATTTGGGAATATGTTTTTGTCATGTATTAAGTATTCCGCAAAAGAAATTTAATTCCCATGTATGTTAATAATTGGGTCTCTACATTTCGTATCATAGCAAAGGTTTAGTCAACCTTTAGAAACTAAGATGAGAAAAATCTAGTGAGATCCCTAGAGATATTTCTATGGTATGTCTAGGGATGTACCTAAGTTTACGTATAAGTATAATTTATAGTCCTATAATTACTGCAACGATCTAGGAATTAATCCTAAGATGATAGATATTGAAGGCACTCCCCCTTTATTATGTTGTTTTCCTAGTATGATTTTTTCCTCTCACATTATTCTTTTTGGGTTTTATAAAATGTCTGGAAACAAGAAGATTCATGATAATGGAGGATATGATATACAATGGAATGATATTCTTCATGAGAAACCAATTGAAATAAGATTAGGAAGTCCAAACATCATTATTATTCCTAATCATCAATCTCATAATATGATCAATAATATCAACATGGGTAAGTTTACTGACTCATCTAATAAGAGAAAGATGGAGTCTCAAGATGATCATAGAGGAAAGAAAGATAAATTTCAAACATGTAAATCATGTGGTAAGAGGCATCAGGGAGAATGTTTCAATGGAGATGGAAGATTATTTGGGTGTGGAAAAGAAGTACACAAAGCCTGTAATTGCAAAGGAAAAGGTTCAGTTAACACCATGGACCAGGATAATGGTTTTGGTAAGACATCAACAATAGTTAAATGCTTCAAATGTGGAATGTATGGGCATTATGCAAACCAATTCCCTAAGGGAAAATCTCATGAAGATAATCTTCATGGTCATATGGGTAGTATTTATGTTGATGATGATGAAGAGACTACAAATGATATATGAGATGAAAAAAGTGTTTTGGTATAAAATGATGAAACTCGGTCAATGGTTTAAGAAGGTAGTGGAATGATTATATGATTATCAAGATTTATGTTGTCTATGTAATTTAATGGTACTATTTAATAATGAAAAATCTAAGGATTGTTACGCTATTTGTTTCCTTGAGTATTTGAAAGTATATGTTGAATGGTACTGGTAACCATGAAAAGTGATTGAAATATTTTTTGATAAGTGATTATATGCGCATATTGAAAGGATGAGGAGAAAATATTATGTTATGATCTCATGACTAACATATGGTCAATGTGATATCATGGTTAGAGTATATAGAATGTTTGGGATTTTTGGTATGTGGAAAAGGTTAACTTTTGACAGCATTTGTGTTTTCACTAAAGGTCTATGGTAATTCGTTTTTTCAAGAGAATACATGATTAAGGTATTCAAATTTTATGAATGTAACCAATAATATATATCTTATGATATATGGGGGATAAATTATGGTATTCACTTTCTTGGCAGATGACCTTTCTAGTAATTGTTTTCTTTATACTATAAGATTGTACTAAAGTATTTTGGAAAAGCCTAAAGATTGGAATAGATTATGTTAGAAATCAGATATTTTTGTTTAAGGATAGATCTTTTTTCAATATTATTTCTAGAATGTTATAACAGTATATTTATATAAAAAGGAAAACTTGAAGGACGGGCGAAAACCCATTGCATCAGACAAGGTTGCGGGAATCGAACCCACAACCAAAGTGCGATAGACTTTTATCGCCTACCACTGGCCTATGAGAAGTCCCCGGTTAGTAATAACTAGTTTTATTTTATTAATCGGTATGATAGATGAATTATAAGTCCATTTTTCGAACCATATATGATTAATCTCACCATGGATGGAATTACATATATTTAATAACTTTTGATAACCTTATTTTTGAGACAGATGGAATGACCTATCAATTTATCACATGATCTTCTAACACTTCACGAATGAAAAACTCAACATCATTTCATTAATAGATGAAGTGTAAACTGTTCAAGGCACAAAAAACGGTGAGATTGTAATGAAATAAAATAAGTATTTATTTTAATCCATAAATTCTTAAACATTAGGGAAATGATCTTGAAAAACAAAAAAAAATTCCTAGAGCCCTCATATTTGATGAATTAGATAGAACCTTAGATAGTCACAAATTTATGGATTTGTGATTGTCGGATTTTTCATATACATGTTCTCTACCACTCTCCATTAGAACTTGATGGTTATATTTCTCTTCTATATACATGTTTTCAGCTATGTTCTCCTATGTGTAAACCCAATGATGAGTTAATTTGGGTAACCATTATGTTTATTACTTTACTTTATAAAACTAATTTTTAGTATTCCTTTTTATGATGTGGGTTTCTATGAATGAAACTTACATGTTGTAAACGATTTATAACCCCGATGAATTTCGAGGACGAAATTCATTTAAAGGGGGGTAGAATCTATCACCCTGAGATTTTATGAAAAATATTCTTTTTAATTTCATTGATGTCTTGTGTTGTACACTACACTAATATTATATTTCACTATAAATAAAACTGTATTAGATTGTAGTATACACAAACACTATTCTTTTCTTGTATTGCACGCAAGAGCGACCTTCCAAGATAGTGTGTGTTGTATGCAATACTGAGTTTCACTAAATAATGATAAATTGATATGAACTAGATTTTATAAATATTATTAACTAAATTTTCATTTTTATTACATAAAAATTTATCTTACACATATTCTATAACATGGTATGAGAACAAAATAAATATTTCAAGTAAAATAAGTATTTTTTAAAAAAATGACGTTTTGCAGGCTTTTGATGGCGCAACCCAATTAAATCTAGTTTATGACATGTTTATAAGTTCAATTTAACAAATTAAACTTCTTCCTTGTAATCAGGATATAAAAATTTACTTTGGATAATTTTTTGTTTTTTCTGATATGTTTCTTATATTGATGAATAGTAAAAATACGCTAAATTTTAATTGAAAATGACTTTTTTCATCAAAAAAATTTATATGGTTAAAATATATTATTGAATATTTTTAAAGTATAAATATAATATATTTTTACCATTTAATATAATTTATGTCAATAGCATTAATTTTACATTGAATTCATAGGTAAAAACATTTAAATATTTTGCAATGTTTTAACTTTTAAAACTCATTTTCTCAACAGTGAGATTAAATTTAAAATAAATACTGCAACTTCTGTGTTTTGAATTTGGAAAAATGGATTCCATATTTGGAATCAATAGGTCCAAATTATGCTAATAGTCTACTTTTTATTTTTATACATTATTAATAGTAACTATGGTAAATTTTATTTACTACAGTTAATGGTAAATCGGGTAATTAAGGGTAAAAATTACAATATAAAATTACCAGAACACCTGCCAAAATTATAGTGGATTAATAGAAGTCGACTCATATCACCGAAGGGTCAGAATTGATTCATTTCATGGACTTTTAACCATGAAAATGATGTAAGTATTATTAAAACCAAAGAAAGTGACAACATGTCACTCTCTTATATCTTATAACTGTAACAATTTTAATTTATTGATAAAATTCATAAAACTTCGAGCATAAATAGTCACCAAAAATAAAATAAATTATATACATAATGTGAATTTATTTTGAATATTTAGGGATGAAATGATTACCATTAATGGAGACACAATAGTGATGCAGAAATTGTTTTTTAGTGAAAATTCAATAATACAGTTTTTATTAAACAAATATTGACCATAAAAGGCCCAAACACCTGACAGAAACTTATTTTTCATGTAAATGTAAACCATAAGAATCCATTTTTGTAATATTTTAAAAATTTTATCCTTGTAAAAGGGAGTATTAGAGTTATATTATTTTATTTTAAATGATGTCAAAGTTGTCACCTTCATAATTTAATAAATATAACAATTTAAATGTTGTGATTTTAAGATGATAAATTCTTGTAAAAGTATTCATATGGAAGATATTATATTTATCTTTATCATAGTATTTTTTTTTTAATTTTTCTGAAATAAATAAGTATATTAAATAATTATACAAAAATGTTGTAGTAATTATTGTATTAAGTGAAATATCAAATAAATGGTTTTAAAAATATGAAATTAAATTTTATATGAAAAAATTAATGTGATTAATGAATTTTTTAGATGAATATGACTTTTTTGGAATCTATTAAATATTTTTGTTTGAACATATCTTCTGTATGGATTTAGTTTAAATTCAAATAATTGAATAGTGTCAAAAGTAACACTATTGATATTTTATAAAAGTGACATATTATAATATTGTATAAAAATAAAAAAAATTAATAAATTATAAATTTAAAATTATATGGTTGAGAATTTAATAATTTATCTAATTATGGGAAATTCACAACACCTAAGTAAGTATTTATAAGGATTTAAATTTTAGAATATTATTACCACAAATAAAATTAAATAGATTAAATCAAGTAGATAAGGATTAAAATAAATTCCCAACATGTCTAAATTTTATTTGATGATGATATTTCAACCATATCCTATATCATATTTTAATTTTAGTCATTTTTTGAGGTTTTAAGGTGGGTTTGAGTTTATTATAAATTAATATTATAGAGGATTCTAAAAGTACCCATCTCGTCTCTTATAAAAGGGAACCTCCTCCCTCTCCCCTCAACAACATTTTGAGCCTTAAATATAGGCCAAAACCTATCCATTTCTCTTCTCCACTTCCCTGAACCCATAATAAAGGTACTGGTATTCTTCAAAGACCAACTTTAGTTCCCTAAGAGGAGGTTTAGAAGAGTCGCGTCGAAGAACAGGTAATATCCTTTACTGATTCCTTCAAAATTATTTATTCTTCTACTTCCTCTTCTTTATTTGTTTCATTATAAAGTAATAACATCAGTATAACTCGTATACTTATATGTAATTATAACTATTAAACAACCCCATTTCACCTTCTATCCATCCTATGGAAAATGAAATCACTGCATGTGTGTAGGTACGGAATACCATCTCTACATCATGGTTTAATCTTTTTTCCCCCACCACCTTACTTGGATGGGTATAATGGTGTAAAGAATAAATCTATATGATTATTATAACATGATACTAATTATGAGATATTATATCATCAGTCCAATACCATTCAATAATTATGGGAATTGTATCATCGCTCGTGCGTACGTATGGATTACCATCTCCCCGATGTGATGAGATTAATTCTCCATGTTCACCATTCAAGAATGATTATAAAGTATATATAATGAATAATAATGTTATATATGAAATAATAATGCTAGTGGATTTATTTTTATATGTATATATATCATCTACTTACTCCCATTCAAGTCAATAAGGAAAAGAAAAACAGTGTTCATGCGTACGTATGACCTACAGTCTCCATGAACGGTGTATTTCATTAAATTTATTGATCTATTATATTTTAAATATAGATAAATAATGTTTTACATTTTGTATGTAAGTAATCATGAACTAAGTAATCATATGAATAATTACAAGTCAAAATTAATACAATAAATGAAACAATTTTACCCAAAACGTTGCTTTAACATGGAATATGGAAATGAATGGGTTATATAAAGTCATAAGTGAATCATATATGATATCATAAATATTATTATAGTTCTATTACAAGTTAATAATATGTTTAAACACACTATATAGGAGTATCAGACACATACGGAAGAAATTGGGAATATGTTAAAGGATAATTTTGCAATCTCATTTTTATCCGAGATTGCTTATACGTAAGTATTTACTGGGGTTACATTTTTCATCCATGTCCGTAAAAATGTTTTTCATAAAGTGTTTAATATTATTACTTGTATGTTTAAAGTCATTTTTACCCCTCTTTGACTTTTACTTTGTGTTATGGAAGGAATCTTTCTTTTTTTTACCATATGTGGTACTTTTTGACTTTTCTGTTAAAAATACATGGAGAATGTTTTTTAACATATAAGGTAGGAACAGATATTTACATTTTCATAATTCCTTATTAACATGAATCTTCATCTTAAATATTTCATTATTATTTCCAACAAAATTATTTTATTTTAAATTCCTTGTCATTTTGAGAAAAGAAAATGATTTGGAAGAAGAAAGGATATTTTACTCAATAATTCATTTCAAGTGTTTTATCAAAACTATTTTCCATCTATATTGACATTATTTAATATGGTTATGTTTCGAGAATAATGTATCAATTGTTTAAATGGTTTGATTTTTCTTTTTATGAAATTATATCCATTTGTTTTATATAGAATATGTTATGATGGGACGATGTTTATGAGAACCATTATTTTCTTTGGGTTATATTGAATGATTTATGTTTATTTTGTGGCACATGTAAGAATGACTTCATTATGAGATGGTTGGGACCTATATATCCCTCCAATTCATTGGGTAATATTTATATCTTATGATATATACATGGATGGAATGGCAAGTAAATCCGGTTCAGCAATACAGGGTTGGAACGACATGTAAACCTGGTTCAGTAATGGAATTTGTCCACTATGATGGTCTTGGTAGAAATGTATTGGATACCATGGAAATCATATCTATGATTAATGGTTTTCCACAATTACATGTTTTATTCCAATGCTATTTTATCATGATTAATGTTCCTTTGTGATCTATTCCTTATGTACTGCCAAGAATTATTTCAGAACTCAAGATTTTAAATTTTAAACTTTATGTTCATGTTTTTAAGTTCAATTGTATGTGGTTTGTTTAATTTTCTCCATGTTTACCCTTACTGAGAATTTGACCTCATCCCTTTTATGTTTTATTTTCCCTAGGATATAAAGAATGGTTTTAGGTGTGAAAACAAAAGGGGAAGATATTTATGGGAGATGATGAAGATCTTTCACCATGATTAGAATATTATGTTCCGAGATTCCAAAGACACTAAACTAATATGGTCTTTGGGCATCTATTTTTTGTCATGTATTAAGTATTCCGCAAAAGAAATGTAATTTCTATGTAAGTCAATCTGTAATTCTCTACACTATGCATCCAATTTGTTGTACATGAAATGAATTAATTTTTTAATGGAAACTGTTGTGACATTATGATTTGTGAATTAAATAAGAGAAAGGGTTCAGACTTATCAATAAATTGGGTTAATCACAGTTAGTGGATGGAAACATGAGTGAATCACTAATTTTAGTGGACGGGCTTAGATAAAGTATATGAAAGATTAAATTGAATACATTATGATGTGTTATCCAAGACAATGAAAAAGCATGGATTTAGTCTTTACTTTGTTTAATTTGATGGTCTTTAGAGAAATTTGTGGTGAGTAACTTATATGGAGGATGTCAGGATTAGGCTAAATCTAAAGACATTAATGATTTAATGAGGTTTGAATAAATTATAAATGAAAATTATTATGTAATGATTGTTGAGTAATCACAAAAAATGTATAATGTGGGTTCAGACACTATCTCTGGGGTGAAGCAGGAACATGGATATATAGTTACTTTGTTTTTCATAATTTATCTATACATGCTTTTACACAGTTCAAATTTTTTATTAAATGTCTGAATTTGGGGTAGCCATTGGTGGAACCGACCTACTTAGAATTATATCTCACACCCTACTCAGGCCGTCACTACATTGGGGTACCCAAGTAGATCCTACTTGGTTACAATATTATGTTGTTTTCATTTACATGGTAGATAGAAGCAAAGGACCAAGCGGAAGCATGGGATGCTTGAGGAGACCACCCATAGATCTTTGAGTCATTGAATTTTTATTTTTTTATTGTAATGTAAAGAATGTTATTTTATTCCCTGTTTTCCATTTTTGTATCATTAACATGACAATGATGAATCTTTTATATAATTGGAATTGTCCATTTGTTATTTAAAAGATTTATAAAATCCAACTTCCACTACTTTATCATTTATTAGACTTCTTCTGCTATTTTTTTCATTGTCTATTATTTAACATTGATATGAGGGTTTAGTATCTCCAATGAATTTCCATAGACCCCCACTACTAGTTGGTAGCCTATGTAATAGTCGGAGATGCACTTGACGTCATGTGGCGACCTGTACGGCCCTTGGTTCAGGGGTGATCCGGGTCGAGATGTTACAAATTATTATAAGAGGGTACTTTTCCTTCCATCGTTCTGTTTTGGGTTGGTAGACAAGAGACTAGGAAAGTGTTGACGTTTGGGTTAATAGTCTTTCTTGGGACAGATCACCCCATGTACAGAAATGACCAAGTGTCCAGGTATGAGAACTAATGTTTGTAGTATATGAGGTTAAAATTGATATGATTTCACCTTGAGTGAATGGCGTATTTTCAACTACTTATTGATTCTGATAATTTTGAAAAAAAAATCTTGTCTTGATAGGGAAAGGAAGTTTCATGCATGAATCATTTTAGGCACGTAGAGATTCACATTCCATGCATGTAACATCCCATGCATGTAACAAGCCATGTTGTTTCATTAGTAGGATGCTTTCTAATCTGGATAGTGTTCCTTGGGTAAAATTCAAAGTTTTTATTTTCTTTATAATGCCTATGTAAATAAAATGTTTCTCTGATATATTTAAGATGATTAAGTAATTATATACCATACTGCCTCAGTTATTAGCATGTTTTGTTGTTGTTTCATGCTTCTGTGCAATATCCTACTGTTGTGTTACTACTCATGATAACATACTAGAGATGTTTTCAAGTGTGAAAGTGTAGATAATGTTTAAATTTTAAACGAATGTTGATTGTTATAAATAGGATCTAAAATCCAATGATAAGGTGTATGGGATCCTTATCGATTGGTAGATGGACACCCTTGTGTTTGAACCTTGTATAACCATATTATGTTTGAAAATAGTTATAAATGTAAAACTGAAATATTTTGACTGAAATGACTATTTTTGGGTTGATTTTTGAAGAAACCAAATTGAATAAATGGGACGCTCATTGTTGACTTTTTGTTAAAAATAATTTAAATGTAAAAATTGACTGTTTATATTTGGGTAACAGTAAATGTGAAATATTGAAATAGGATATTTTTTATAGCATTTTTGTTTTTTCCATTGGGGAATTAATTGAAAAACCATGTTACTTGTTATGAAAAAGTACTTCTATGTTAGTTGAAATTCATTCAAATGTTGAAAGGTTGAAATGAATTAATGAAAATGGATAAAATGAAAAAAGGGAATTTGATCCTTTTGATTTTGGTTTTTCATGACCAAGTGAGAGGGTTGACCTTTTTGTTTCGTAAGGGGATAACCCATGGTAGGTAGTACCCTTAAAATGTTCTTGAATGTTAGAGTTAGTTTGTCCCACTGCTCGGGAGGACATCTTGGTACTCAGGTGTTATGGAACACCAATAGGTTTATGCAACGGATTTTATGATCAATGTTTGATGTGGTGATCATGGTTCATGGTACGTCACACACATGTGTTAAGTGTTATGAAATAGCGTGTCGGAGAGCGGCATATTATTTTTTTGACATCATTTACAATAAAAAGGTGGGTAGTGTCACATAGATTTCGGTAAAAGTATTGGAAGGTGATACCAAGATTTTAGAACAGAGTCGTCTAGTAGTAGTTAGATTGATATTTTTAGTGACCTTGGTTTTCTATTAGTGTGCTCTTTTGAATAAGATGAGCATGTCCCCTATCTTGACCTTTTCATGGAGACACTAAGATAGCGTTGGTTTTACACCGCTCTACATTTTAAATGTTTTTGGTTTTGAAGAGTGGTTGTTATCTAGGTAGTATGCAGGATGCGTGGTTTCTTTGTTATACTCATTCATTCATATTGGGGAACATTTGTTCTTATAGCCTTGTGTTGGGTTGACTTAGAAATTTCACTAGAGGTAGAGTAATGAATTTATTATACATGTAGATGGATTTGGAAAATTTTTAAAGGCATGTCGTCGGATAAAGGCATAATGTGGGTTTTTGGTCCGCGACGTCTTTCCAGGGAAGCATGTGAAACATGTTCTATTTTTTAATCAAGATTCAACTATTTTAGTTAATGAGGTCCCTATAATGGTCTAATATATATGCTCTGTATCTATGTTTAAGATATAATGTGAGCTTTGGATTTGGTTTCAAGGGATTATCCATTAGGCTTTTGAAGGGTAAATGGTGTGTTTGATGTTGGGAAAGAAACACGCCAGTTCTAACGATATTAAGTGATCTTGGTAAGTCGGTTGTTTTAGTAGTGCTTCCTAGTTTCTTCTCGAGGATTTGATGTTTTTAAGGTGGGTAGACTATAAGGTCCCATGTTTTTTAACCAAGTTAAAATACGAGGGTTTCCTAATTTTTTTGGTTTATCGATGGGTCAGTTTTTAAACTAAGATCCAGAATTTTATTCTGAGTGTTTGAACACCTAAACGTGTCGTTTTTTGGACTTCTATAATTACCCTAAAATTCTAGCGGGTGTCCTGATGAGTCTCGATATCACTGTATCAGAAAAAGTATAATTAAATGGATTTACATGGGCAGCACACGGTTGCGGTCCAACCCATGCAATTTACTTTGTTTAATAAATTTTTTATTATAATTAGATAATATTATATGAGAGATTGTGATTAATTAAAAGAATGTATTAATATTAATAATAATGAAGTCATTATTATTATTATTGTGGTTTTATAATTAAATGAATGATAAAGAATTAATTAATCAGAATTTGAATAAATTAAAGTGGATTTGGGGTTTATCGAATAATCGTTTTAATTAAATAAAGAGTTTCAGAATTATTAAAAGAACATTTATTATTAAATAGAGGAATTTTCTAATAATAATAATGTTATTATTATAATTATTATGGTGTCATAAATTATTTTGATGCTCGGAGATTTTAATTGAATTTTAATGGAGTGTCTCATTTATAAGAATTTAATGTGGCTTTTGAGCTTCTCAAATAAACGTTTAATTAAATGAGGAGTTTCAGATTTAATGAAGCATTATAATTAAATAGAGGTGTTGGGTTTATCAGAGGTTTTAAAATTAATAATAATTGAGATAATTATTATTTTAGTATTTTGAATGTAATAATTTTTATTATTATTTCAATTAAATTAGGGGTTATGGGTTGGATTTTTCTATCATATTAATGATATTGAATTAAATTGGGGGTTTGGGGTTTAAAAAAATGAAAGTCAGAATAATAATAATAATGTTTTTATTTTTTGTGGTTATTTAGTATAATAAATGTTAAATGAATTTAATGATCAATACGGAGATTCATATTTAATTACAAAACATGAATTTATAGAATAATAAATGAAGAAGTGTTTTTAATGAAAATAGGAATTTTTTTCTTATGAGATAAGTATTTAGTGTGTATAATAATAATTAAAAAATGATTATTATTATTTTAATTATTACATTCAATTAAATGGATTTATTTAAAGATAAATATACTAAAAGGGGGGCGCGATATGCAGGTTGCGCGACCCCCCATGTTTATCCTCCTCCATGCGTGATACATAAGCATCTTCCGACCTCCTCCTCGGCATGAACCTCCTCCTCTGGACCTCCAGTAGTTCGCAACCCCTGGGCGACCCTCCCTGCAACAGCGCAACACCCGGGTAGAGCTCCTACAGTGTGCGACGCCCCCCCCCAAAGGGAAGTACCTAGAGGCACACCACCCCCATATCTCGGACTCCACTTTGCACGTATGGATTCCTCTAAAACTCTTCATGAATCTTTTCCAGCACATCATGGGGATTCTGTTTGCGTAACTCATGTTTCTCATTGGCCATTTGACTCCTCTCTCTCTCCTTGTTTTCTTGGATGAAACCCTATGTTTAATGTTTAATATGACCTTTGAATTCCTTTATTTTTAGGATATGCTAGTGTTGACTTTGGACCCATTGGTCTATAATCTGGAATACTCCGCTAAGGATGAGGTATATGGTATCGAATTAATTTTCCGCCATTGGATCAGGTATGTTTCTAAACCTGATGTTTGGTTTTACACTGGTTATATTAAGGTCTATTATTTTTTTATGAATTCTCAGTACAAAGTTAGAGGTGTGTTGTTCATTATTACTTCGATTCTGGGTACCAGTTTAATATATTTTTTTTGTCAATGTAGAAAATGAACACATATAAATATAAATATATATGTGTGTGTGTCTGTGTGAAGGTGCGCATGCATGCACCTGTGGACCAGTTGTGGACTGATTTTCACCAAGTACATTAAAGCATTGCAGAATAAAAATTGTTCCAACCTGAGGTAGGGTTCCAAATCTTTATCTCATTATTTAAGAATGCCAATTAGATTATTTAAATTAATTGAGAAAGTGAGTTTTCTTGTTTATGGTTCTGCTATGTTTAATTGAAATACTGATTAAAGATAAACTTCTTGTTAGTGGTAATGTCATATCATGCTAGTTGTGGTTTGGCTTTTCATATTTTTTTCTTGCTGGTTCTAATATATGATGTGATGATGAATTACACTTAATTATTACATGGTGTTGCCCAAGTGAGATAAATGAGGACTTGAACATGGGTTGATTGTACTCATTTTTTCTAATTTGGTAAAAGTGATTTGATTAAACAGTTAAATTATTTTAAGCGAATAACTAATTTTAGTGGACAGGAGCTCGGATAAATTATATTAATGATTAAATTTAATATCTTATGACGTGGTATCCAGGCCAATGAACAAGCTTGGATTCTGTCTATACATTTTTTACTTAGATGGTCTTTATATACATCTCTGGTGAGTGACTTATACAAGGGATGTCAGGATTAGGCCAAATCTAGTGACATTCATTAATTAATGAGGTTTTAATAATTGATAAATGAAAATGATTATGTAATTATTGTTGATTAATCATGAAAAATGTATAATGTGGGTTCAGAACCTAGCTAAGGGATGAATCAGATACTTGGGTATATATTTACTTTGTATTGAATACTTTATTTATGCATGATTTCACATAGTTTAAATTATTTATTAAATGTCTGGATTTGGGGTAGACACCAGTGGTCCCAGCCTGCTGAGATTTATATCTCATACCCTACTCGGGAAACCATTAAACTAGGGTACCCGAGTTGATTCTTTTTGGTTTTAGGATTTTGCTTTTTTAATTTACATGGGAGATTGTAGCAGAGGATCGAGCGGAAGCTTAAGACGCTCAAGGAGACCACCATTAGAGCTTTGAGTCATTATATTTTTATTTTTTATTGGAATGTAAAGCATGATATTTTGTTCATTATTTTCCATTTTTGTATCATTAGTAGGACATTGATGCATCATCTATATAATTGGCAGTGTCCGTTTGTTTTGTACAAGAATTATAAAATCTAACTTCTTCTACTTTATCATTTATTAGACTGTTTCCTCTATTTTTTACATTGTCTATTTTTGAACACTGATATGAGGGTATAGTATACCCACTGACTATCTATAGACCTTTGCTGCTAGTCGGTAGCCTCTGGCATATGGGGAGACGCGCTTAAGGTCATGTGGCGACCGATCCGACCACCACTTCAGGGGTGATCCGAGATGAGATGTTACATTATATAATAATTTGGTCATATGTTTATTCCAATTAAAATTGTTTTGAAATGGTTTTATGAATATTATTATCTAAGATTCCCAAAAGGTGTTTATATTTTTTTATTTGTTATAAAGGTTTTATTTGGGAAAAAGTTTATTATTCATGTAAAAATACTTTATTTCATAAACTTGAAGTACTTTGAATATAATGGTAATAATTAGATGGGTTCTCATATTATTCACAAGACTAATGGTGTTCTTTATTGTATGTTCCTTACTGAGATTTTTGTGCTCATTCCATATTTTAAAATGTTTTTCATATGGATTAAGGATGTGCAAGGTAAAGTAATAAGTAATGTTAAAAGTACAGAATAATTTTCTGGAAAATAAATCCTATATTAGTTTTAAAAAATTATATTATAGAAAAAATAGATACTAATTATAACTGTACACTTTTTATTACATTATTTTGTAATATATGAGTCATAATGTAATTCTCTAAGACTCTAAACCTAAAAAGATCTTAAAATTGATGGAATGTGAATTCCTCACAAAACAATTTCACGATTATGTTTTTTTAAGGCCAAGTCCACATAGTTGGTACCATATTTCATTTTTGATATTTTCAGAGTTTAGGATAATGATAATAACATTCTATTTAATGATTTTACCATATGGTTATGTTAAAATGATATAGAATTTGAATAATACTATGTTTTGTTTTTTAAATTATATTTGTTCATAATGTTTTCCACAAAGGAAATAGGTATGTTGTAGTGATAGGGCACTGAGAAAAAATATCCTTTCAAATCAACATCTTGTGATGGAAAAAATTTGAATATAACATTTTGTTGAAGTGATGGATGCAATATCCCAAAAATTTAATCATAGAATTCTTCTATATTAAAAAATAATAAATATATGTTTTTATAATTTAAAGATACAAAGAAATGTTTTAATATAATATTTTATGAAATTAATATTGTTTCAAATGTAATTTCTTATAAACAAAATATGTTTTGATCCTGAGATATTCAAATCATAATATATTTATATTTAAATAAATAGATTTTTTTCAGAATATTTTATTTTAAATATATTGATTTAGGTATTTATTATAAATTCATGTTTCTTAAAACAAGATAAATATATTATTCTTTACTTAAATATATTTTTCTAATAACCTCATACTTTACTATTGACCGTGTTGAATATGTTATTATTTTTCAAGAAATGTTTTTAAATAGATTCTATTCAAAAAATATTTTTAAATCTTTATAAAATCCCTTTTTGAAATTAAATCAAAATTTATAAGATACAATGGTTATTTTACAGGTAATTTTTTTTATAAGTAAATTTTAAAATTTTAAAATATTTTAATATCATTAATTTTTTTACATGTTATTTTAAATTTAAAATATTTATTTACATTAATTAGTTATACATTTTTTAATGTAATATTATTTAATATATTTACATAATATTAAACCACTATGTTTTTTACTAATGTTATCATTTTCAAATTTAATATATTATACGTATTTTTAAAATAGTAACATATTGATTTTCTTTTAAAATTGTGGTTAACATGACATGAATTTAATAAGAAAATGTTAAATATTTAATTGTAAATGTTTAAGTAAAGTAAAATTATTTAGGTGATTTACTGTAAATTAATTATATGTAATTAAATTATAAATATATATATATATATATATATTATTTTAATAAATTATCTAACCATTATCTAGCTAGGACGCATTCACCACTAATGAGGTGGGAAGGAGGTCCACTAGTCTGGTGTCATGGGGGGAACTATGCCTGCATGGTGTTGGGAGCTTTGTGTACGTCCCAAGTGATATTTGAGCATAACACCCATAGTGTATGAGAATTCTCATGTTTAAGGGCCATAGAGATCATTTATATGTTGGGAAAGATTCCAAATGGATGAATCCCGTGTGAGTGGTGTTTAAAAAGTTGTGAGTGCCAACCTCTCTGCCAACTCAATAACATTTGGTCATGAGTTTGTTTACTAAGAAAATAGAGAATAATTAAAGGATAGATGCAGGATGTGGTTAAATTTAATATTCATTAACACCAAAAAAATGGTACCTATAATCATAGTTTCTAGTTTGATCAAATCTAAGCCATCCGATTAATATCCATCCTTATCCTCTTTAATGAGTCAATCTAGCCAAAACCTTAACACTGTTATTATCCTTATCTCATGTTTATGTCTCTATCCATGAGGAGATCTGTCCCATTATGGTGTATATGTATAACAAATGAAAAAAAATTATGATTTTCAAAATTGGGTAAATTAAAGAAAATCCTAATATTTTTGAATAATCCTTTTCCAAACAAATACAAATAGGTTATAATATATATATATATGTGTGTGTGTGTGTGTGTTTACAAATAATATAAATGTATAAATCTATCAATCTTATGTTTTACATCAAATTTTAAATTCTCCGTCATCATTTTCATCCTTCAAAAAAACCTGTAAACATCGATGGAATATAAAACATTATATATATATATATATATCACCTTGCTTGAAAATATTTATACCCAAACCACACGTTTTAAGAAATTTATATTACTCTAAATTCATCCATCATCTATATATAATTATATGTGTGTGTGTGTGTGTGTGTATTAGTAGAGTCACAACTATAAATATGTTTTCCACTTTCGAATTTTTGGGGTGGAAATCATTTATAAAATTATAGAGTGAGGGAGAATAATAGAGATATAGAAAACAATAATAATATAAAATTTAATGATATGAGTATGAGAGAAGAAAAAAACTATTTTAATTCTACAAATCATAGAGATGAGGGAATCTTATTATTTTCAAAAAAATCCTTATTTCAAATTTTGATCTTCATATCTATGTATACTATTTTTTAAATAGTTTTCTATTTTTAGATGTTCAAACATAGACTTTTTAAAGAAAATTTAATTTTTATTCTAGAAAATAAAACAAGAACAAATTTTTTTTGTTTATGTTAAATTTTAAAATCTAATTTTAAATGAACATGATTATTTTTGAAATCTCAATTTTATAATGATAAAATCTGTCATTTTATTTATAAAATTGTTTTTTAATATGTATATCATTCATATTAGTATATATAATATTCATCATTAATTTTATTTCATATTTTATGATTTTTTTTAAAATACTTGGTTTTAATTTTAATGTTTTAATGATTATGTCTTTGAAATGTTAGTAATTATTTTGTAAAAATTGATTTATCCTACTAATTTTTAGAATTGTGATTTATTAAATAATAATATTTATAAACAAATTATTCTTTGAAAATAATTCATATTGATTTTGAAGGGTTTCAATGGGTTTTGAATTATAAAAAAACAAATTCTAAAAATGTTTTCATAATATTCAGAACATTGGTATAAAATGAGTTAATGAGGAATGGGGACTGAACCCACAACCTCTACGGGATATTTTCCTACAAGTGATACATTTTTTTACAAAAAAAAGTTCTTATTATTTTCAAAATATCATTTTAATCTTTAAACGAATTATAATTTTCAAATGCTTTTTATGGAGAAATCCATGAGTTTTCCATAAAATTATTAAAAATGGGTCATAAAAATGATAAGTAGTTTGAAATATTTGTAAATTATTTAAATATAAAAATTTCTCTAAACCAAATTTGTATAATATTTCGAAAATTATATATTAAATAAAAAATTTTTATAATGTATTTTCAATGTTTTTTAAAAGGATTTTGTCCTTGTTTTAAAGTCCCTTTTTGGGAAATTTTATACATAACCCATGTTTAAAAATTTTATTTACATGACTTTTATTATATCTAATATGGATCACTTTATTGAAGGAGTTAGCACAACTAAATACAATTAGTCATTTTATAATTATTTTTTTAAACTCTATTATTATGTAAGCTACTTCTTTAATACTATAAAACCTAGACCAGTAATGATCCTTGATTTTATAATACATTTTTTATTTTTCCATCAATTTTTTTAAAAATAAAAATACACTTAATGTTTTTAGTAACGAATATAGTAGGGCGGGTTCGAGATATTACATTGGTATTTGTAGAACAGTTTAGAGATATCTAGTTATTAGGAATTATCTATTGAGAAAACAAATCTATGTGATATAATTTACTTTTAAAATTATAGGTAATTATATAAAATTACTTATATAGAAGTTTTACAATTTTATAAAAATATAGAAGTTTAACAATTTTAGATTTTCTTAATTTTGAGGAAGGAAATTCAGAAATTTCTTATTTATAATGAAATAATTGCAATGGAGAAATTCTTTTTTTAGGAGAATTTAATATTCCATGATTTTAAACACGGTCTTATTTTAAATAATATCTTATGTAATATATTTTTTTATAATTAAAAAATGTTTTAAAATAATATTTTAAGAAATTAAGATAATTTATACAGTTATTTTATATAATCAAAAGAATTTTTACACATGATATTTTCAAATTGTAAATTATTTAAATTTAAAGAAATAGTATTCTGATTATGTGTATTGTAATTGTTATTATATTTATATCAATATATATAATAAATTTATTTTTCTTAAAAAAAGATAAAATATATGAATCTTTGTTTAAAGGTAATTTGTTTCAATACCTCCTATGTTAATATTGATCTTTTTATTATGTTTTAATTTTTCAACAACGGTTTCTATGTAATTTTTATATATAAATTTTTATAAATGTCAACAAAATCCCTTTTCTAGCATCATTCACAATTTATAATTCGTAATGGTTATTTTAGAGGTTCTTTATTTTGATATGTATAATTTATAATTTTCCAAATATTTTAATATAATTAATTTGGAATTAATTATGATTTTCAAATAAATTTTTTTTATCTTTGATTAGATGTACAATTATCACTCAAATTATATTTAATAAAATAATTAATATTAAGAAATTATGTTTTTGAATAGTTTTTTAGTTTTCAAAAAAAAAATTATAAGTATTAATTAAATAGCAGTATATTAATTTGAATTTACAACTGTAGTAAACAAGAAATGTATTTATTATTAAAATGTCAAATATTTAATAGTTAATATATAGTTAAAATATAATTATTAAGATACTGAATTTAACTTTAATTTTAAATAATTATTATAAATTTATTTATTTATTTATTTTTAAAAAAAATAGCTACCATTGGCTAGCCAGGACCCATGCACCACTACTGAGGTGGAAAGTCGGACAACAATCCAATCCAAGGTAGCATGGGGACCCAGGAACCTACATAAGGATTAGGGTCATGTGTAAGCCCCATTTGATGGTATAGAACAATTCCCATAGTTACAAGTATGGATTTGTATAAGGCCCACATAGATCATTAATGGGCTAGGCTAAATCCTAAGTGATTGGTGTGTGTAGTGTTATGGGTGTCGACCCCACTACTAGATTGATGAACTTTTGTTGTGAGTTTATTATTTGGAACTCATCAAATGATTAAAGGATCGATGTCAGACATGGGTTTATTTACAATTCATCATCACATTAAAAAAAATGGTTATAATCGTAGCCATCCATTTGATCAAATCAGAGTTATCCAATTAATCTCCCACTTTGTCTTCTTTCCCAGAGTCAATCCAAATAATCCCTCAACAATGTTATTACCCTTATCTCTCATTGATGTATCCATCCAAAAAGTGTTATGGACTAGCCTGATGATGAAGTATAATAAATGAAAATCTTCACGATCATTAAAACTGGTTTAATTTAATATAAAATCAGAAACTTTTGGAAGAAGCCTCCACCCAAATGATCCAAACAAGTTATAAAATTCATATATTTTTCAACCAAAATAAATTTATAACAATATTAATATGATTTTTGAAATCAGATTTTAAATTCTCCTTCATATTTTTCACATTAAATCAAGAATGTAAACATTGATTATATATATATCAACTTACTTGACACTCAATATACCAAAACTACATGTTTTGATAAATAAATATTCTATTCAATTCATTATATGAATGCATATGAATATATATATATATATATGTGTGTGTGTGTGTGTGTGTAATTGTAGAGTCATGAATTTAAAGAAGGGTCCTCCTTTTATATTTCATGGGTGGAAACCATTAAGAAAAATGTAATGTGAGGGAGAATATGATATATGTATATATATACACACACACTAAATAAGTAAGAGAGAAAATAGGAAGATAGGATAAGGAAAGGAGGAGGAAACTAGTTTTATTCTACCAATCAAGGTAAGGGAAAAAACTTATTATTCTAAAAAATAACTTATTTTAAATTTGGTTATTTATATATACATATAATATATTTCTAAAAACAATTAATGTAAAAAAATAATTATTATTTCTAGAAAATAAATGTTTTATTCTATAATATAAGACTATAAAAAAACAATGTTTTTTATTGATTATTTTTAGAACCCTCATTTTAAAAGGAACATGATTTTAATAGATTCTATACTTTATAATGATGTAATCAATAATTTTTAGTATGACATAGTGCTTAATTTTTATAAATTAAATTCATATTACTATATATGGACATAATATATAATTGTTATTGACCTTTAATACATTTTATTCGAAGATTTTTTTTAATTTAAAAAAGATTATGATTATATATTTTAAACATTAGTTGTCATTTTAGAAATATTGATTGCTCTGAAAAGTTTATGAAAACTGATTTATTAAAGTTTAATGGTTATAAAAATTACTCCCTTCCTTGAAATAATTCATGTTCATTTTGAATGGTTTCAATGGGATATTAATGAGAAAGATAGATCATAAAAAATTCTTAAAATTTTGCACTTGGGCATCAATTGAGTTGATGAAGAATAGATAGTGAACCAAAATCCTCAATGAGACATCATCTTATAAGTGATACTACAAGTGGAAACTTAGATTTATTAAGATTTTAAAAATAAACTTTCTATAAATAACAGAACTTTTATTTATAAATAATTTTTAAGAATAAATCCATGTGTTTTTCAATAATTATTTCAAAATATGTTTTAAAAATGATAAGTATTTGGATGGTTTTGAAAAGTATTCTAGTTCTAATTTTTTTTACTATTTCTATAATTTTTATAAATTTATAAATTAAGTCAATGGTTGTATATTTGATATACAATATTTTTCTAAAGTATTTTTAATGGTTTTCAAAATTATTTTATCCCTACCATAAAAATCCACTTTTAGTAATTTTTATGTTTACGTGATGCTTTCAAATATTTTTCACAGGATATTTGATGTTTTAGGATGGATTTCTTCATTTAAATAGTTATCACAAGAGAATAAAATTAGTTATTTTAAAATTATTTTTAAAAGATATATTATTATATTAGGTATATTCCTAATCCTCCAAAACATTGACTAGAAAATACCCTTGATTATGTAATGTACTATAAATTTTTTAATAAATTTTTACGAGAAGAAATAGACATCATTCTTTTATTATAAAATCTAAAAGTGTGGGTTTTTGGTTATTATAATGGATCAGTTGACATGAGATATTAATTGTAGTGATATACATGATATATAGGAAACTGATCTACCCTAGAGTAACATGTTTATAGGTGATCATTTAATGAGGAAACATCCCCCATAATTCAGTTAATCATCTTACCTGGTGGTAGATAATGAAAATTATACGATTATGTGGCCACATAGATGCCATGGAATGGGAAACATTTAATAACATATACCTTTAGAAGTATTTACCTGTGTTTTTTCAGCAAAGGATAGAGAAACAATTCTTTGAATTGAAGAAAAAGGATTAATATTTAGTGTCCACGTATGAATAAAACTTCACAATATTTTCCATATATGTGTGCTATTTTATGTGGGATACTTGTAGTAAAATTAATCAGTTTTAATCAGGATTGAAAACAATTTTATGAAGTGATTTGACCATATATAATTCTATAATCTATGAAAATATTATCCATTTTCAAATATTTTTATGTTCTAGTTTTCTAATAAATAAGTTTCACATAAACACAAGTGTAATAAACTATCAAGGTAGTTGGAAATGGATAATAATCTGACTAATAAGTCTAATGGAAATCCCAAAACATATTATGAGTTTAATAAAATGCATTTTTGTGAAAATATTTCAGGATTTTAAAATTATTATCAGTATGGTATGTTTCTTTAAAGGGATATTTACAATGAGGAAATGAGTCTTGAAAAATCAAAGAATAATATAAAATATATCCAGCCAATGGTGATATGTTTTAGCAGTAATGAGTTTGGAAATTGTTCTACTGTGTGTCTGATGTTTCTTACTTTAGGTGGAAAACATTTTGATCAAAAACACAATGTTCTAGAATAATAATTTTCTACTGCTACAATTTATGTTTGTCAATCTCATGATGTGGAGAAAACTATAGGGAGCTAAGTTTTTTTAGAATGTTAATCATAGGCTTAAATTTTTATACATTCTTTTATTGTTTTTATGTGATGAGATCTTAAAGTGATTAATGAAATTTTTAGAGATGTTTTTTGGGGTTATATATATGTGAGTATTTCATTTAATGTGAGCTATATATTTACATTTTTTTTACATGATTTTTATGGTATTGATTAAAATTATGGATTATTTGATATTAGATGATTATGGTTAGTTTTTAAGGTTGTGTATCATATTTATGGAAATTCTAGAAGGGTCAAATTTCATTAAAATTTATTTATTGAAGGTTAGAAAATAACCCATCAAAACCAGTAATTTGTAGGGATTAAACCCAAAACTGAAGGGTGAAAAAGTTGAATAATATACAACTAGCCTATGTGATGTTCCAGTTATAATGAAAATATTATTTTAACCTAAATGGTGTTATATAAACTTATAATTTTTTTTGTCTTTTTAACATATTTTTTATCATATAGAAAAACATGATATTGAAAAGAGATTTTGGGATTAGGTGATTAATGTTGTTTCAAAAGAGGATCACTATAATTTCTTGGAACATCATACCTTTTCCTAGACATTTTCATTGTTGTTGATGTCTAAAGATAATTGGAATACTTTTTTCCCTTTTTTGTATTACATTATTTGTTATAAGTTTATTTTAGTGCTTCATTCATGAAAATTTCATCTTGGATTCTCATCATTGGAAAAAAGATGAAATTATGGTGAAAATTAGGTAATTAAGGAAATTATGCTAGACAAGTATGTTTATTTAATTATTATATTAGTAAATAAAGTAATTTAATTCATCATCTATAAAAATATTATCTTTAAAATGATTTATTTCTATTACGTTCATTTTCAGTAGACCAAATGGTCTTTTAACTCATTAAATATTTATGCTCTTATGGTCCGTAACATTCTATTGACCATTCAATTTCTTATGATAAAAGATACCAATCACCCGACATCAATGTTTGGAGATTAATATTTTCTTTTATTTACAAATATTCACTTTCCACCTATTTTCTCCTATGTGGTAACCTAGTTATGTATTATTCCATATGATCTTCGTACTTCATTTTCACTCTTATAAAAAAAAGGTTTTATTAACTATTTTTCTGATGTGGGTATCTAAAAATGGAATTTTAAAATATCTAATAATTAATTATAGTGATAAAGTTAAAATTTAAAGCATTCAATTTACTAAATAGGGGGAGGATGTTACTACTTGATATTTTAGAAATGAAAACATTGTTTGATAGTGTGTTCGACACACAAAACTAATCTTAAATGACTCAAAAAAATATAACTGTTATAACATAGCCATAAAATTATAATGTATAAATTGAATTAAATAATATATGATATATATATTTCTCAAAATAAATTATTTAAAAATTCTTATTTAACAATCAATCAATTTTCAGAATAGTATGTTTATTCTTTATAAATGGGTTTTTTATTAAGAATAATTTTTATTTATTTTTGTAAAGAAATATTATGATTAAATTTTGGAACTATTAGGAAATTTATATTATAAAATTAACTCCATTTCATAAATAAGAATATTAAAATTTACACACATTGAAATTTTGGGATTTTTCATAAAATACTGATTTTTCAATGAATAATGAAAAATACCAATTTTTAATATGTCATTTATTTTCTTTAATATAGAAAATTTTAAATTATAATTATATTTTGAATATGATTTAAATTTAAATATGTATCCATTATATTTATTTATTCTCCTTAATTAATTTTTAACCAAAATAATACTGTAATTTTTTATAAGTTTGTTTGGTGTTTAAAAATGAGATTTTATTGAAACCCATTTTAAAGTGCATAATGTACCTCTATTTTAATTTATTAAAATATTATCTAATAAATAATTTATAAAATTAAATTTTTAGATTTTATATCATTCAAAATTAATTTAAATTTATAAAATGATAATTATTATTCATATAGTTAATATATAGTCATCTTTTTCTAAAAAATACACATCTTGAGAACCAACTTTTCTATCGTGTAAGTAGGATCTGTTTTAAATTAGTTTTTTCCACTTATGAGAATTTAATTTATTAAAATGGATAAAATATTTTAAATGTCTATATTTTAAAATTATTATGTATAGGTTTCGATAATGTCACATTGTTTAGCCTTGTTTCATGTGAAAAGCATGAGTACAATTTTTTATTTTCAAAACAAACAATATTCCACTAACCTCACTTATAAAAGGAATCCCCTTATACTCTCCTATTAAAACAATAAAATACCTTTCTATCAGATAATAACTCCTGAAATATATTTAATAATTCCCTTAAAAATACCTAGATCCATTATTTTGATCAAGAATGTAACTTATGAATCCTTTTGTTGTTTACCTAATGAGGTTGTCTAAAGAATACATATTTTTTATAAATGACAATCTTTATTTTATTTATTCATAAACATCCTTAAAATATAATCCAACTATGATAATTTAATAAAATATTATCAAACATTTAATAAGATATTACTATTTCAATTCAATAACCTAAATCAACCTTTTCTTCCATAAAATGGAATATTAAATCATCATTTGTGTCTACAGAGGGCTACCACCTCATGAATAAATGTCATTCATTTTCCAATGTATCCTATCATTGATTGTTTTAAGGATGGATTTGATGAATTTATATGATATTAGTAATATAATTATACTTATGGAGTTATTATATCACATAAACCTTCTTAATTTCCATTTCATGGGGGATGTGATATTGTCGCTCGTGTGTATAGAGAACTATAGCCTCACAAAGTAACATGATTCATTTTTCAATAACACTTTACAAGGATGGTAATAAGGATAATTTTAATGAATATTTGTGATATAAATGAAATAATAATTATATTCATGAAATATTTATCATTTTAAAAAGATAATATATCATTTTCTATCTTACACTAAAAAATGATGATGTCATTCATGTACATGTGGACTAATGCCTCCAGGAAGTGATGTGATTATTTTTTTCATAACCACTACACATGTATGATATATATAAGTATATTTAATTTAGTAATATTTAATTTATGATATTATGATCATTCTTAAAATATAAAATATTATTTTCCTTATTTCCATAATGATTAATGATAAATTGAAACATTTCTCATGCATATGTTCCAGCTACCCTGTCCATGATTGTATCCATAGTTCATTTTTCCTTACATTATTTAATGATTAGTATTAAAAAGCTTAATTTATTTATAATTATAATGATTTTTTCATTATTATTATTATGGATATGTTTAATAATTTCTTATTTGACCAATAATCTACTCATCAATGTAATTTTTACACCTAAGCCAAATATCATTTCAATACGTGACATGAAATTATTTGATTAAGAAAATAAATATAACATGGTAATAATTGAAATAAAAGTAATTATAAACAAAAAAAATCTCAATAAATTAATTTATTGTCATTAGTATAATATTTATGAATATAAATAACATACATGATAATTCAAACTCAATGTAAAGGATTTCTTGTCTCTCTTTTATTTCTAGGAGAAAGATATCATATTAACCAATATTTTCTTTTTTGGGTGTATGTACTTCCTATATGAAATTCTATATATTTAATCTAATTATTTTCATTATATTTAAAATATCAATTGATTTTATAATTTAATAGGTCTTAAAATTCAAAAGTTTCTTAAGTGGTAAGGGGTTTCTCATCTCACTTTTATTTTTATGGGACATTTTCCACATTCACCCCTTATTTTTATTTTCTGGTGCATATACTGCCCATGAATGTATTTCATGATTTTAAAGAGTTTTATTATTATTTGATAATATATATTATATTATCTCTTTCATTTGTTTTTGAGGCATAGATTACTAAAGTTATAAGGGACTTCATCTCAATTTCTTTTATTTGAGGTATATTTTAATGTTATGAACCTATATTTATTTATAATATGTAAATATGAAAATTTTCACATTTTATGTCATTAATATATCTATTATAATGATATTTAAAGTTTTTAAATTTTATTTGTGAATTAGGATTACAATTCAACTCCTCTCAATGTGATAAGAGACTTTTTTTTAAAAAACCATTACTCTTTTTATGTTTCCTTCCAACTTTTTCTCTCCCATGTCCATGTTTTTTACGTATATATTGAATTTTTTTATATGTAAATAACATATTTTTTATTTAAAGTTAATATATATTTTTAAATTATTTCAATTTTATTAAATAAATATTTCTATATATTTTATACCGAATATTTTGTCAAACAAGAAAATGATAGGTTCTATTTTTAATGTACATAGTGAAAATAAATTCTTCCACCACTACGAATATTATTTAATTTTAATATTTGTTTGAAAAAATTCAAGTTCTATTTAATTAATATCCCACTTTACCTTTTTCTATGTATTTTAGTATTAAAGTGTTATGTTTTAAAGAAAATGGTATTTTGAAATCTAAAAAAATGAACTAAAAAGTGATTTAAAATAGGTTTATAATGAGAAGGTTCAATAATAAAATATTTTATTCATGATTTAGTACTTGATCCTTATATGAAAATTTGGTGATCCAAATATAGAAACTATTAAGGGTTGAGCCCCATTATAGATCATGGGTGAGATCAATATAGCTTATACAATGGGTTGATTCCCAATATAGCTCATGAAAAATGGGTGAGCCTGTTATAGTTTATATGAAGGGTGGTCCCTATTATAGCTCTAAGATTCATTGGGTAATGATTATTTTGTAATTATGACTCTTTTTTATTTCAAATAATAGTGTTTTGATTGTTTTTTATGAATATTATTCTCAAAGATTCCAAAATGGGGTTTCTATTTTCTTTCGGTGGGTTTTAAATGATATATTTGGGAACAATTGTGTGTCTATTTGTTGTAAAAATTGTTTTATATTATGCACTCAATGAACATTAAATATAAAGGTAAAAATTACATGGGTTTTCATGTTTTTCATTGGAATGAATGTTCTCTGTAATTCTATATCCTTTTCTGAGAATTTTGTACCCATCCCACATTTTAAAATGTTGTTAATTGTGGTTAATGGTGTGTTAGGGAAAAAATATGTGATGTTGAATGTCCAGAATATTTATCATGACATAAAATCACGATATGTTTTAAATGATTTATATTATAGGAAAATTTATAATAATTTTGAGTGTCCAATTTTTATTATATAGTTCTGTAATGCATGATTTTTGACCAAATTCTCTGAAACTCTAATGCTGAAAAGATCCTCAATGTTAAATAATGTGAATTATTGGCATAAAAACACATGATTGTGTTATGTTTAAGGTTGGGTCCTTATAAAAGATAAAAATAAGACATCATATCATAGTATTATTATGATAACCTCATATTAACCAAACATGGTATCTCTTAAGAGAACAATATTACCCATTGCATTGGGGTTATACATAATTCTATTCTCACCAATCACATTAATATTATTTACATGATTTTGTGTTCCACAAAGATCAAAAAAAAATATGAACTTCATTAATAAAAATTAATCCTATGATTTAGAAGTGTGGTATATATATATGTTAGTAAACTATCAGTTAATTATAAATAAAACAATGTGAATACCATTGAGTGGAATTTATGATGAATATTCACAACATAAAATATTGAGAAGAAACTTTTTGTGAAAATATCGGATGAATAACAAGCTTATATAAGGTTTCATGTATGGGATTAATGAGGTTGAGAGGTGGTCTCTCATTACATGTTCATAATATGGAAGAAATATATTTATTAAAATATGTGTCACCATGAAAATTTTAAAATAAAAATGAATAATATAAATAATGTACTTGAGTAAAGATGAAGGGTAAGACAATAACTAATATGAGGATGTACTACTAAAATAATAAGAGGGGATTTATAAGAGAAGTGTAACTCCTTTTGATATATTTATAGATTAATAAAGAGAATAACATCTTTCTAAATATATTTTGACTAGAGTGGTATGTGAATCAAGGTGGGTATTTATAGAAAAGGTGAGGGGATTTATTTATTAATTTCAAAATACTTTTTTTCCCCTGTGTAATAAAATAACAGAAACAAAAAACCAGAACATGGTTATATCAGATGTATTCTAACAAAAAGATTGTGATTTATAGTATTTTATTATGTAAATAATTGTACCAATTAAAATAATTCCATTCGTGAATTAGGGTATAGTCATGTTCTAAAATATTATATTTAAAATTTTAATATAAAATATTGGTTTTGTAGAATTAAATATAGGTTGGTGTAATTAATCAACTAAAATAATGAACACATTATTTTAAAGTTAAAATGTGTTTTTAGTTGTGTGTTCCTTTAATAATATTTATTACAACACTTTTTCATATTATAATTTCATAATACAAATAAAATATTTGTTTCATGTTTTGTTATTAACTAGAAATTATAATTCCTCAAAAAAATATGAAAAATTAACTATTGGATAATTTAATATTTTTAATTTAGAAAATAATACTAAACATTCCAAAAAAATATAAATATATCACTATATAATTTTAAAAAATATACCTTACATAATGAAAAATACATCTTTTTACTATAAAGATAACATTATACCACTTATAAAAATTACATTGGATAGTATATAATAACATTAACATTTATATATAAATAAATATTATTTATTATAAATAATTCATGAAAATAAAATGTATTAGAAAAACTATTAATTTCCAAAGAACTATGATTTAATTGAAATTATATACTTCCAAAAAATAAAATTATAATTTAATAGTATCAAAATATATCTTTAATCAAAATCCTTAAATAATAAAGTATGTATATTAAGTAAAAAATTGATTCATGTAATAATTATTTTATTAAAATTAAAATATAAAAATTCATTCTACTATGTTTTATATTCATAACCCATTATTACACTATAGTATTTCTTAAGGGTATGGTTTAAAATGGTGGTACTTTCTATGGGTGGTTGAACGAACAAGGTTTTTGTACTAATTTTTATGAGATTGAACTTCTCTTTTAAATTGATTCCTAATTTAATGAATCTGGACGTGGGATTGGTCAAGGGAATTTATTTGTTATGGTATCTCCATATTAATATTATATAAATGGGCTTCATAGGGTGTGTTAGATCTATTTAAGACCACCAATTATTCCTTTTGTTTCAATAAGATCTTATAATTACCCTTAATATATAAAGAACTTAATGGTCACTATATGTTGACTATATTATCAATAGTTATGATTTTAAGTGGTCTTTTAATCATATTATAAAGTATTTTCAATATTTTATAATGGTAAATATTAAAAAATAAAATATAGTGGATGTGTTTTATATTTATACATTACATAACAATGTATTTATTCATTTATAAAGTTTATTCATTTATAAAAGTATCGGTCATTACATTCATCCCCTATTTAAAATTATTTCCTCTAAATTCCATTTCAAAAAAAAAACATGAGTTAAATTCTTTTTTATCTAATTTTCCCATTCCTTTGTTGCCTATTCAATTTATACATCCCACCAAACCAATTTGATTAGGTGAGTTGTATTTATTGGTAGAACATTCTCTCTATAAAATATGTTCTTCACCAACTACTCCTTGTTTGATGGATAGTTCTACAAAATTATTAACTCTATAAGAGGGACACATGGGACAGATTATAATGACCCGATATTTTAAAAAAATTATAATACATCTTAATAGATGAATATTGAATACATTTCATTAATAAATTTCTATTAATGTAAAAAGATTAGTATCTTTGGATATTGGATAAACCATCTTATTATTTAATGAATGAACTTCAATATCGCACATAAGGTATTCCAATTTTGTAAAATTCAAAAACATAACCTACTTAAACCATTCTATATAACTTTTAAAAAATAACTATAATAATGTGTGAGTTTATACGTATAGTAAGAGAAAACAAAGAACATATCAACTGATTATCTCTTCAAATGATAAAATAACATTAATGGTATGAGGTTATAAATATAAATTATAAAGATTATACCCAATATATCATGGTTCATAAGACAAATAAATTTAATTAATCATTATCATTTCAAAATACATAAACCATAAGAGTGAGAAGTGATCATAAATTAATCATAAACCACAAGTTCATGTCATTTAATTGTTTCACTATTATAATTATAGAAATAAAATTTTTATGTCATTGTTAAAATCTAGGACCATAAAACCATATAGGGTATGGCATCAACACCTATTTCAAATTTAATAATGGATCATGTATCATCACCTGATTATAATAGTGGATCAAGAAATTATGCATGTTTCCCATAGAAGATCATGCACATCGTCTTGTTTCTAATAATTATCTCATGATATACAAAACATTACCCAATGAATTGGAGGTATATATAGGTCTCACACATCATATAATGAAAGTATAACATATTTTTTTCCGTAAGATGATAAATCATTCATCATAGAATAACCAAAAAAAATACATTTGTTTCATACGAATTATATCATAGAATAACCCCTAGAAACAATGGGTTCCATAATCTATTCATCATATCATAACCCATAGAAAAGAAAAAGGGCTCATAAAAATATTTTCATCATAAAAAAACATAAAAACACAAATAAATAATAAGGATGGTAACAATGGATCATATCCATGGTAAATCATAAGCAACAACAAATGTTGTTGTCATTGATGAATATAAATTCCATAAAAGATCAATCAAAATTATTGAGTGAAATATCTTTTTCATTTGAGATAACATCATTGAAATATAAAAGTTTACCATATTTGAAGGAAAAAATATTTTTCTAAAAGGAACCAAAAATCATATAATAGAATTTTCAAATATTTATGTTCTCATGATGGCATAACATTATATTCATTCCTTACACCTTAAAAAAATACCTTTCACATTTTTGATAAAAGAATAAAATTCCTCATTTTGAATTAAAAAAATATTATTTTTAAAAAATATTTTGAAAAGTAAAACATTGGTAGAAATTCCTTAAAAAATAATTGTTGAATGGTTGAAACAATATTTAAAACATTTTTTGAAAACATATAAATGGATGAAAATGTGACTTTTATTGTGAAGTTAAATGAAGCCGATTTTTCCTAAAAAAGATATTCTCTTTAGTTCATAAAGACAAGAAAAAATTAATTTTAATCATTATTATATTGAAATAACAATATTAGAATACAATTCATGAGTTATTTTATAGTAATATTGTAATATTTTATTATCATATGTTTAATCATAAACAATATCGATAAACAATGTTATGATAACATGAAAACCCCTACTATAGTTGTAACATTTAAATAATAGGAAAAATGAATGAAATAAAATTTTATGGATATGTAATTCCCCATTTAATTCACAATAATCATCAGAAAATACATCCATTTTTAGTGTATGCACCACAAAAAAATAAATTATTGGTGAATATGGAATGTGGCTCATTGAGATAAAAATGAGATTAAAATACTTTACCTTTAGTCTTGAATTCCATCATACACATTAAAAATACTATATAATAAATATGGATTTATTTTAAATAAACTAAAAACCATACTAACATATATAAAATGACAATTTATTTAATTTTGACCTTTTTATTTCTAGTCTATTAGCAATTCCTTGATAAAATAATGTTTCGGTTATTAATAATATTATTTTTCATGTTTGTTTTGATTTTTTATTTTCAGTATTTTGATTTTGATAATCGTTCCATCCTCTCAATAATTTTTAATTTGATACAAATATCATACATATTCATTATATCAGTATTTAAATTAATGAATAAATGTTAACGATATAAAATAAATCACAGTGTTCATGGTTATGCTAGGTAGTATGTACACATGAACATAGTTTCTATTTTCACTATGATTGAAAAGAAGGAAAAATAAATAATAATTAACCATTACAAAAACATATTATGTAATATATATAACACATATTCATTAAATATATCGTAATTACCTCCCAAGTAATGTCTAAGTGAAAAATGAATCACATAACTTCACAAGGCAGTAGTCTACTACACACAGAAGCGATGTTGTAATATTCTCATGAAATGGAATGTAAGAAAGTTTATTTTATATTATAATTTAATAATTATAATTATGTTATGGATATAATATATATAATTTAAATCCATAATTATATCATTTTGTGAGAGGTGATAATGTAAAATTAATTAGATATGTTCGCAATGCGATTGCCCTCTCTCCATACGATCGTCGATTTTGATTTTCATTTAATGAAAGCGGAGAAGAATATAAGTTTTGACATAAAAATAATGACATATAAGTATATTTTATATAATAATGTTATTTTATTATAATTATTTTGAATTTAAAGAAGGTGTTAAGTGAAGAATTAAATAGAAAATTTTAATTAAGATACTTACCTTTTCTTAGAAAAACCTATGATGGATCTCATATTAAAGAACCTAGGGTTGGTATTTTGGGAACAAAGTAAGATATAAAATATGGATAATGATTTTAGAGATACTTTTTTAAGTTTTTTTCCCATCCAAATGGATTAATAGGTGTGAATAATTGAGGGGAGGAAGTTCCCTTTTATAATTGAGAATGTGTGGTATTTTTGTAAATACCCAAAAAAATCAATAATGGGAAGTTACTCTCAAAACAAATTCATTGAAATTTATTAAATAATTTAGTTTATGGAATATATTTTTTACAAATACATCTAAATCATATTTTTTAAACATTTTATTCCCTATAAGTTTTTTAATTTTACCTTTTTAATTTTTAATTTTTAGTTTTCTTCATTGTAACTAGTTTTTATTTATTTATTTACATAGGTGACTTATAATTTATGAATAAAAATAAAATGAGACTTATTAGAAAATATAATCTCATTAATTATAAATATTAAATAAAATTTATGAAATAATAATCTTATGTATGAGGAAAATTAATTTTACCACTTTTCCATGTAATGTGAAAACCCCATTTTAAAGTTAATCATTGAAATTTATTTTCATTCTCTTCATTATTCATTTTGAAAAAAAATTAATTTGAAGTTATTAATTAATTTAAATTTTTCATTATTCCCAATATTTAATTCATTTTATTAATTTATATTCATATAAGTGGTATATATTAATTAAAAATTAACCCCACGGAAGGGATGACAAAGTGGTTTTCCAAACAAATGTCTCTATTAATATAAATAGTTTTAATATAAAAATGAAATATAATATTGATTCTAATAACCAAAAAAGGTTATTAAATAAATATTTTATCTAATATAACTTTTAAATACCTATTTAAATAAAATGGATCTTTTAAATTCTTTAAACGAAAAGGTAGTATTTAATAAAAAATAACATTTTTAATATTGATAACAAAATTAATCATTGTATAAAATTATAAAAAATAACTCAAAAGTAATTTTTTTTTTATTTTCATGAAATTTATTTTATACTTTTAAATAAATGTTCTAAAGTTGGGATTTTTTTTTCTTTTTCATTAAAATGAATATAAATTAGTTTTTTGAGAAAAACTTATTTTTCGAAGTATATAATGACTTTACCAAAAATTACATACATATTTATTAGTATGTATTATTTATATATATCCATCACTATTAATTTTAAAATTTTAATAATTCTAATTTATATCCACAAATTTAACATTTAGGTTTTAATGGTCTTATTTAAATAATAATTTTTTTTTCATATATTAGAGTTTGTTAAAACATGATATTTCATGTAATGCATTTTATTAAAGAAATTATGTTTATTTAAATATAATAACATTTCCTTGAATATCTAGTTGTTAAATTCTATCCCCCTTAAAAATGAATTTCTACATCCAAATTACATCACTATAATACAAATAATTGAATATATTTCTACCTCGTCAAGTCCTAATGTTCACCCATGTATTTCTCAAGTTAGTGGTTTCACAACAAAAAATTGACCAAGTTAGTGGTATTGTTTCATTCAATATTCCCCCTAAAATAAAAAATATCAACATATTGTTCCTTTATATAAAAGATAGTGATCTAATGGCATTACTTCTAAGTTTATTACATGTTATGGTTTTGGTATTATAGCAACCCAAGCTTAAAAAACTTGGATATAACACCATTTTAGATGAATATTCAGTACATTAAAAAAATACATTCACGAGGACTATAATAGTTTAGTGTCTTTGGAAACATGGAAATAGAAGAAAGGGGTGAGCCCTGATGCATTGTAATGGTAAATAAATGAAATGTGTAAGAATAAAATAATAAAAAGGGTATGTAACTTGAGAATAACATTTGAATATCATACCATGCATATTTAGAATCTCAAAAAAAATTGGAAGTTTATAATAAATGGATCATAAGTGAATTAAGAGCATAAGTCATAAAATAATAATAAAAGAATAAGGCATGGAATTTGTTGCATGCACATTGGTTTATAACGTTGTGGACATGTATAATTACAAATAGATTCACTCATTAAGTTAAGGACGTGAAATCAGGCCCCCACATCAACCAATGGACATAAAACCAGGTCCATGAATACAATTGTGAATGTCTAATAAGGTTCATGCATAACCATATAGATAAGAAACTGGGTCTATGCATAACATTGTGAATAAATAATAAAGTTCACACATAACATTTTGAACATCTAATAATGTTTATGCCTAAACTTATTCACATGAAACCAGGTCTTTGCATTTCATTGTGAACATATAATAAGGTTCACTCATAACATTGTGAACTTGTAATCATGTTAATGTATAAACTTATTGACATGAAACTAGTTCCATTTATAACATTTTGAACATGTAATATGGTTCATGCATAACATTTTGAACATGAAATCGATTTAAAGCATAATATATATACTCATGATTCAACCATCATTTCCAAATTTATTGGAAGGAGATGTAGATATAACCCAAGACATAACAAAATTGTATGTATATGTTCTATAAGATTATAAAAAACAATAATATCATAACCCATGAAATGATATAGGAATAATTAACATTTAATCATATCCTTACCTATGTAAAATGGTTAGGTCATGAAATCACAACCTCTGAAAAGAATATCATTTTAAAATCATATACCCCATAAAATAGAAACAAGTTTCATAAACATCATTACATTTAAACAATAACCATTCATAGAAATAATATTAAAGGAAGAATTGAATAATTTCTATATAAAGGAATGAGTAACTCCAAAGGGTTTCATCTTATATGAAAAATAATTTAGAAATGTCTTTTTAAAACAATTCTTGAAGAAAATATCCTTCCTTTTTATTAAAATTTAATTTTTAAAACATAAAATATTTTTAAAACCATTTCCATGAATATACACTTGAAAACTTATAAATAAATCATTGAAATAATTTTGGAATCCTTCTTATTTTAAAAATTTTATAAATAATTCTTGAAATTTTTTAAAACATTTCTTAAAAGTAAAACATTCTTGAAAATAATTTTCTTAGAAAATACCATAGAAATATTTCAAAGGAATTTTTGGAAAACCATAAAAAATTTTGAAAAACTTTTTAACTATAAAAAAAGAAAAATTATAAAAATATGTTATTAATAATTAATTTCTCATTTAAATTAAACTTGTATGAATATGATAGATGCTTCAAGGAAATAATGTTATTAATGGTGTCAAGTCTGTTTGTGTCAAAAATTCATTTTTTACCTTAATGGTAATGAAAAGTATCTTGATAGAGAAAGAAAAGAAAATTCCATCCAATACCATAAAAGGTAAAACTTATGTAAAAACATCCTTTATCTTTATATGATTAAATAAAAACATTCTTGAAAGAATACTTATAAATCATGATTTTTAAAGGACATGGATATCCGACCGAAAGGTGAAATAAATTCATATGTTCATTTAACCATTTTAGTAGTCATACTAATTACCAAAGAGTGTAAAATGGTATTAATAAATGAAAATATCAAGGAAAAATAGGATAATATAATTCATGGGTGTTCTTGATATAATAATCATGATATGTTATCAATTGAAGCATCATTATAAATAATCTAGATAAATGATGAGATTATTTAAATAGATACTTACCACTTGGTAACATAAAAACATACTCTCGTTGTTACAAAAATGAAATTTCATGAAGATTATAATATCATTAAAATAATTAAATTCATGATATAAATTTTCAAAGGGAATTGTATATACCACACAGTAAAAATGAGTGGTGAATAAAGCATTTATCTCACAGTAATAAAAGGAGAGATGAAATTCTATTACCTTAGGTCTTGAATTTCTTCATAGTCAATAAAAACTCCTTTATGATAAGTATAAGTTGGTAATAAATATACCAAAAAACTAAATTCAGATATATATTACCATTTATTATTTCCATAAGTCATTACATTACCCATTTATCATTAACTCTATGTTTCGGGTGATAAATGCCTTGTTAATCGTAAATGATTTGACTTGTTATTCTTAGTATTTTTACTTAGATCAGGATATATTTGTTTAGAGAATGTAATAAATGATATAAATATCTTATATATTCAACATATAATTACTTATAATAATCTTTAATGGTAAAATAAATATACCATTCATGAACACAATATTCTGTATGTATGGATGAACACTATTTTTGTTTTCTTGTTGTATTGAAAGAAATAAAGAATGTAAATGAAATGTATATAACTAAATATATATAAAATAATATAATTATAGTATAATTAATACTTAATGTATATCATATATTCTTACTAAAAAATCCTTAATACTATTCACGTATGGTGTGAACGAATCACATCGTTTTGAGGAGGCAGTAGTCTACACGTCCAGAAACAAAATTATCATATATAAAAAATATAGAAAGAAAGAAATAATGTTTTATTTAACAATTAAATAATTGTATTTAAATAATAAATATCATATATATTATGTAAAAATAAAGTTTACATCATAATTACCATAAATGAGAGGTGGTAAACTAATAACAGACATCGTTTTTGTGTGATGTGGTATTTCACCGTACACAAGAATGGTAAGTTCGTTACCCATTACATGGAGATGTGTGTAAGTGTAGGTAAAAACATAATTAAAAACATATCAATATATTTTGGATAATTTTTTTATTATATCAATATGTTATATGGATATTTAAGGTAGTGTAGAATTAAATGAAATATATATGATTGTTGGAAAGTGTTACCTTTTAAAACAGGTAACTCCATTTGGTTTTCACCAAAGGGATTCTGTGGAAGGATTTCATACTAATGTGGAGATTATTGGTATAATATATTTATTTTTACAAGCTATTTTGAAGATATTTGTTGAAACAAAGGGTATTTTTGGCGTGATATAGTGGGAGGAATGAAGCCCTTTTATAGAGGAGGAGGACGTGTACTATTGTAAATATTTGAAGAGAGAATTCCACAAACCGTTTTTTGGATTAATGTGAAAAAAATGTAAAATTGTAGATAAAATGGGTTATAGTCTTGATATATAGCCACCAATTATATTTTTTTACATGTTTCTATGTTATTTTGTGTCTTATGTTTTGGGTTTAGTCCTTTGTTAGGCTAATTTTTCTCTTAATCACTATAAATAATTTTAATAACTTCCACTAATATTTTTGTTCAAAAAATAAGTAGAACTTATTATAATTTATAAATTATTGTGATTCTAAATACGGAAGCCATTTTTTCAAATTCTCTTCATAGAAGTGGAAAAAATTAATTTAAGACTAAATATCGCATACGTGCCCTGACGTCTGATTTTTTAGTAAAAATATTACAATGCTTGAAATGATTTTCTCACCAATTTCAATATGAAATTTTTTCCAATGAAACAAATTTTATTATTTGATGTATATATTATATAATTACGCTATAAAACTAAATTAAAATATAATTTATCTCTATAAAAAAAATTGGTTAAAAATATGTTTTGAATTAAAATGCAGTATTTTTCATTACTCATTAAAAAACGAAATATTTAAGAAAAAAATAAAAAATATATAATCATAGATTAATTTTGTTGTTTCTATTTATAAAATTAAATTTATTTTGACATATTAAATCAATAAAACGTTCAAAATTCCAATTTAACATAGGTTATCCATTAAAAGGCGGTGAATTATCATTTATAATTTTTTTTGTTTTTATGTGCTAAATTGGGGTTTTTATTATATTATTCCTATGAAACATAATGGAATAATATTAAAAATATAATACTGAATATTAAATATATATATTTTAAAATATAACTCAGTAATTTTAATTAATTTATTTTCTCAAGTCAAAACTCATTTGGAAGCATGTAAATAATAATATTTCATTATATATTAATTTGGTTCTTAGATTGATTTCTAATTATTTAGTAACCAATGAATTAATTTTATATTTATATAAACCATAAATAGTCATAAGTTTGTTAATAATTTTAAAAATTACTGATTTAATGGCTATGTTTTGCCTTATTATATTAAATAATAATGTTTTAATAGTATATCATTATCTTGTAATATTTAGTCTTATGTCTATTTTAATCTATTGAAGAGATCCTCTCTTTAATGTAATTAAAGATAAAGGTGTAGTTTTATTACATTCCATATAATATATTATATTTATTTAATATAGTAAATATATTATAAATTATTGGGTTATTATATTCGCTTTTACACTTGGTGTTGCGTGTAACAGAAGCCAGGTTGGTGTTGTGTATAATGAAAGAAATGTTAGTGTCATGTAGCACATGACAATTTGGTGTCATGTTAAATGGATGTTTTAATTATTGAAATAAAATACCTCATTGAAAATTAATTTATTCAAAAAAATGAGATCAAAAAAATATAGGGTGTTATATTCTAGCCCTTTAAAATTAATTCCACTCACAAAATTCATTTGGGTTAAGAAAGGTTTAATATTTGAATATTACTCTCACAGATTCCCACACCCTAAAAAAATACCAAAATATTATTTTAAAAGAAAAATTTTCAAACATAAAAAATACCCAAGGTAACACATAACTAGGTTTCCATATAGGAGAACATTGGTGGAAAGTGAAAACATTAACATGAAAGAGAAATAGAACTAAGAAGTTCTTATGCATAGTGATAGAGAACATAGTTTGGTGAAAGTTAACATTCAAAAAGACATACCCAAAGAGTATTGAAAATCTTCATTGATATAAAAAATGATGATAAATTGAAAAAATTTTAGTTTCAATACTTTTTCCAAAAAAATGGAATAATTTACATGAGAAGATATAGTTACGTGATCTTAGTACAATCGAACCATTTTTGTGCCTCGATCAATTTCCCCTTAAACTATTATTCTATAAAATGAATGTGAATTTTTTTTCACGAAGTACTAAAATATCATAGGATCCATAATAAGTCATCCCACATCCCTTCAGTTATCAACATAACATAGTGGTGAGAACCGGTTATCTAATATGCAAAAAACATCATAAGGTGATATGATACCCTAATCTATTAAACTGTATACGATGATTTGACATATACCATTTCATAAATTATTAACCTTATAACCCACATAAAATATAATTCACTCTTTAAGAACTTATCTTATACCAAAAACACTTTTATTGGATACTTGGGTTCATCTTTTCACCGATAGACCATAAATGGTGATTTTATTATTCTGAAATCCATGTAGAGGGAAATAATGTCATGAAACATCACTAAAGGATGAACAATAAGGTTTTCATAAGCTTCATTCATAAAAACTAAAACATGAACATCCAAACTAAGGGGGGAAATGATAAGTTTTCCCTAACAATCAGAATTCTCTACATTCATTGTGATTATAAAATCTTTCCCTTTGTCCATTAACTTCACAGTTTGTTGAGTATTACCATCGATATTATCCCTTGAATTAGGGAATTTATTTTCATAATACCAAAACTCATTACACATGAAACAATGAAGTGAAGGTGGTGCATTATGTAGAGATATCTCTCTATTAAAATAATTTAATATCCTATTTCTATCACTTATATATTATTTTGCCAAATGGTTGGGCTTCCCAAACTTGAAACACCATCTTGTTCCTTTGAAGCATTCACCTGAGGTCCCTTTCCCAAAGTTTTTTCAAGTAGATGGTTGAAAATTCTTATTCTATCGATATCAAATATCGTTGGATTTACCCTGGAAACCCAATTTCATTTTCATATCATTAGAACCAAGAGGGATTCCATCTTCTATTTAAACATTTAGTGCACATCAAACAATTAATTCACAGTATTAAAAGTCACTTATGGCTAACACCCTTAAGAGAGTTGGTTTTATTCCACTACAAAATCGATCAATATTAATTTCAGGATGAATTATAATACCATTAGAGTATCTTGAATGTCTTCTAAAATTTGTTCCATAGGAGCCAACAGATTCATCATCCCTCTTCATAAGTTATAAGAATTCATTCTCAATCTTTTAATGAATAATTATAGTAAATTACTTAATAAAAAATATGTTCTCGAAATCATCTCAATCCATGGAGTTAATTTCATCTTTTCTCCTCATATTCTTGATAAGATTCCACCATTGTTCTACCTCGCCCTCTAGACAGTCAACAGCCAACATGACCTTTTCATGCTCTAAACATTTTATAATAGAACATATCTTTTCAATGGTACTGATCCATTATTCAGAATCTGAAAAATCAATAGAACTAATGATATAAGTAGGGAACTTCCTCATGAATGGCTCAGTAGAGTTTTGTTCCATCCTTTTCTCAGTAGGTTGTTCGCCATGATTCATAGCTTTAGAAATCATTGTAATTTTTTTTATCATTTAATCACCCATATAATTGCATTTTTAGTGTGAAAACCATTGAATTTTCCTTATCATTCCCTTTTAACATGGTACCATTGGGTTACATCTATTGTATAAAACCAAAAATCATAGTGTGATCAAAACCTATCATAGATGGAAACCATATTAATCACAAATATTTTCTTATAAGAAGTTTAACTGATGAAGCCTACTTTTTAATCTAAAAATTATTGTGTTTATCATAGGTTGTTCATAGAATACTCCTATTTAAATCCTATGTAATTTTTTATAAAAAAGTTTCTAAATTCCTAAGCATTTCCCTAGGGAGTTTCTAACAAGCTGTGCACCAAGGCTCATTGTCATGTACCAAATTAACTTGAGTCACGGCTGGAACATCTTGCCGAAGTTTTTATTCCTAGTTATATCTGTTCTATATCCACATCCACTTGTAGTATCCATAATGGAATATATTTCTAGGAAACCACTCAATTTATCCTTTACCAAAATTACAATACATTTTCCTATTATTTTTTTCCTCATATTTATCCATAGATACATCCTTATACATATTCTTATAAATACCCCTAGGAATATCAAAAAAAATTCTAATCCTAGAATCCAAAGGATAAATAAACATTTAATTTGAAAGCAACTATAGAATCCCAGGATTATACATGTATATTACATCATTTTATATGCATATTCAGTATATTACAAAAATAAATGCCCAAGTACCATAGCAGTTTAGTGTCTTTAGAATCAACGAAAAAAAATCTTATATCCTAGTGGAAGATCCTCAACATCTTCCACAAAGATCTCTTCCTTTAGTACTTCTACCTAAAAGCATTCTTCATAACCTAGGGAAATAAAACATAACAAAATGGTAAAATTATTTTCTCAGTAAGGTCAAATAAGGAAATTTTTAAGCATAACACAAACAAAAGTGTATGGAACTTGAGTATAAAATTTTATGATCATACCTTTCATATTCGAGATCATAATAAATGTTGGTAGTTAACAAGACATGGATCATAATATAAATAAGACATAAATTCGTGAAAGAATAACATAGGAATAATCCATGGAATTTGTGGAATGCATATTGGTTTATAATGTTGTGAACACATATAAATAGAAAGTGGTTCACTGATTATATTATGGACATGAAATCAGGCGCCAGAATCAACTTATGAACATGAAAACAGGTCCATTCATAATAATGTGAATGTGTAATTAAGTTCATTAATAACCACATGGATATGAAACCATGTCCATGTATAACATTATGAACATGTAATCAGGTTCATGCATAACCTTGTAAACATATGATCATGTTCATGCATAATATTTTGGACATGAAACCAGGTCCATGCATAACATTTTTAGCATGTAATAAGCTTCACTCATAACATTGTGATCATGTAAACTGGTTCACACATAATCTTATAGTCATATAACTCAGTCTGTGTTGTGAACATGTAATTAGGTTCACACATAACATTGTGAACATGAAATCAGGTTCATGCAGAATATATATTCTCATAATTCATACATCATTACCCAATGCTTTAAAGGGAGATATAGGTCCAATCTAAGACATAAAAAATAATATACATGAGTGCCACAAGATTATATAAAATAATCATATTTTAACCCATGAAATGATATGGTAATTATAGAAATTTAATCATATCATTACCATTGGAAAATAGTTATCTCCCATGATCACCACCCATGAAAAGAATAAAGTTTCAAAAGAATATATCATGTGAAAGAGAACCCTATTTCCTAAAAATCATACCATGAAAAAATTAACCATTTGTAGATTGAGTATGAATGGATGAATTGAATTATTTACCCAGAAAGTAATTAGTAACACCAACTTATGTCATATTATATGGGAAATAATTTGGAAATATATTTTAAAAACACTTATTATGGAAAATATCATTTCTTTTTTGAAAACTTTCTTTTTAAAACAAAAATCCTTTTGAAAAAAAATCCTTCAAAATGAAATTCAAAAATTCTAAATATATCTTTGAATTCATTTTGGAAACTTATTTCTTTGAAAACATAGAAATAATTCTTGAAAACATTTAAAATATTTCAGAAACAAAAAAAATTCTTGAAAACATTTTTCTTTAAAAATAGATTTGAAATATTTTAAAGGTATCTTTAAAAAAGTAAAACATTTCTGAACACATTTTTCATTGAAATATACAATTAAAAAATAAAAGTCTAGGATATGACGAAAAAAATACCATTTAAATTAAAATTGTAAACGTATGATATGTGCTTCAAGGAAATGATGCTCACAATGGTAGTAAGTTTGTATGTGTTGAACATTATTATTTTTTACTTTAAAAGTTCTAAAAGTTTAATTGATTAAAAAACAACAAGAATATTAATTATAAGAACATAGAAGCTAAAAAATGGGAAAAAATTTCGTTAAAAATTATATTATAAAATAAAAATATTTTTGAAAACATTTTTATACATTTTGTTTTGTAAAGAAAACAAATTTCTGAACAAAAGAAGAAATAAATTTATATTTTGATTAAAACATTATATACATTATCATAAGTACCAAAGAGTGTAAAAATGGTACTATTACATGAATATATCATGTAAAAAAATATGAGAATATAATTCATGGGTGTCCCTGAGATATGTATAATGATATTTTGTTAATTGATGCATAATCATAAACTATCTTGACAAACGATTATATTATATCAATAGAATCTTACCACTTTGTAACTTAGAATAATACCCCTTATGTCATAAAATAAAATTTCATAATGATTATAATATTATTAAATAAATAATATTCATGATAAAACATTTAAAATGGAATTGTTAAAACCAAACAATAAAAGTGAGTGGGGAATAAGGCATTATCTCATGGTAATAAAGAGTTGAGATGAAATTACCTTACCTTATTTCTTGACTTTCATCATACTCATTAAAACCTCATTTATGATAATTATAAGTTGATCATACATATATAAAATAACCATATTTATTTATATAATACCATATATTATTCTCTTAAGGCTTCATATTACCTTTTTCACCATCAACTCAATGTTTCAGGTGATAAATACCTTGTTAATCATACATAATTTTACCTGTTATTCTTAGTCTTATTAATTAGATCATGATTTACCTATTTATTTAATTAAATACATGATTTAAATATATTATATATTCAGTATATAATTATTAATAATATTATTTAATGATAAAATAAATATTTTGTTCATGAAGAATGTTGTTTGTACGTACGCATGAACGTTATTTTTGTTTTCTTGTCAAATTTAATGAAAGAATGTAAATTTAATTTATATAAATAAATATATAAAATATAATATAATTATAGTAGAAATAATATTTCATTTATATATTATATTTTTACTAAAACAATACTTAATACTTTCCACGTAATTTTTGAACGAATCACCACGTTTTGAGGAGGTGGTAGTCCACGCCTCCACAAGCGAAGTTATCATATATATCAAATATAGAAAGAAAGAAGGTATGTTTTATTTAAAAATAACATAGGAACAATTAAATCATAAATATAATATATATTATGTAATAATATATTTTCCATTATAATTACCACACATGAGATATGGTAACAGAAGAATGAATAACTTTGTTTCGAGAGGCTGCATTTCAGAGTACACAAGAACAATATGTTTGTTATCCATTAGATGGAATTGTTTGTAAGTTTTGGTCTAAAACTTAATAAAAAATCATATCAGTATATATATGATTATTTTTATTATTATATGAAACTAGAATAAATATAATTTTGGTAGTTTTTATGTAAATATAAGACATGTGATTGTTGGAAAGTGTTGCCTTTTAAATCGGGTAATTATTTTTTGGTTTGCATGAAAGGGAATACTTAGAGGGATTTATAAAAAACTTTAGGCTTATATTTAGAATATACATATGTTTAGAATTTATTTTTGAAGATATTTTTCAATCCAAATGGCTTTGGATGTATGATTAAGTGGGAGGAAAGGATCCCTTTTATAGTGGAGGATGAGGGGCACTCTCATAAATATTTGGAGAGAGATTTCCACCCACATTTTTCATATTGAATGTGGATCCAATAATGGTAATATTTTAATAAAATAGAGTATAGAGTCTATATATTTACATAGAATACATTTTTTACAAGTTTATAGGTCTTTTTGGGTGTTATTTTTAGGGTTTAGTCCTTTATTGGGCTAATATTTCTCTTCATCGCTATAATTAATTTTATTCACTTTCACTAATATTTTTGGTCAAAAACATAGTTAAACTTATTATACATTATAGACTTTCATGATTCAAAATATGGAATCCATTTTTTCAAATTCCAATCATATAAGATGAAAATTTTAATATAAAATTATATCTCGTAGATGTGTCACGGAAGTGGGTTTTTAAGGGAAAAATTAAAAATTTGGAAATGGTTTTATATCAAATTTCAATATAAATTTTTTTAAAATGACCTAAATTGTATTATAGAATGTATTTATTATGTAATTACACTTTAAAACTAATTTAAAATATAATTTATCAATATAAATAAATTATATGAATACGAATTTTTGAATTAAAATGAAGTATTTTTTGCAATTCACTAAAAATGAAATATTTCAGAAAATTATCAAAAATGTAACCCTAACCTAAATTTAATGTTTATATTTAAAAAATTATACTTATTTTTATGTATTTATAAAATAATAAAATTTAAAATTTAAAATAGGTTCTCCATTAAAATTCTGTAACATTTCCTTTATAAAAATAATGGCTTTTATGTGTGAAATTTGGATTTTTATTATCTTTTGCCTATCAATCCTAATGGATGAATACCAAAAGTAATTAATTAAACATGTGACAAATATATTAAATTTAAATAAATATCTAATTTTTATTAATTTAGTTTATCAAGATAAAACTCCTTTTGAAACATAAAAATAATAATATTCCTTTTTATATTCACGTGGTTCTTAGTTCTATTTATATTTAATTAGTAACCAATGAATACATTTTATATTTATATATTCCATAAATTTTCAGATCTTACATTATAATATTCATAAAAACCTATATTATGCGTATGTTATATATTAACATATTTAATAATATTTTTTTAATAATATATCATTATCTTGTAATATTCAGTCTTGTGTGTAGTGTATGTTTTCAAAAAAGTCACTCTTGTGTGATATACATGATAACTAGGTGTGGTTTTAATTAAAATCCATATAATATATTTTATTCATTTAATATATTAAATATTTTATAAATTTTCAGGTTATTTTATTCCCATTTACACATGGTGTTGCGTGTAATGGATGTCAACTCGGTGTTGCGTATAACGCAAACATGTTTGTCTCATGTAGTGCATTCCAAGTCGGTGTCATGTAAAATTATTGTTCTAATTAGTGTAATAAAATAACACAATGAAAATTAATTTATTCAAAAAAAAAATTAGTTCATAAAAACACAAGGTGTTACAGGTATGTACTTCCTCAAGAGAGATTTATGGAACACATCATTGACTTAAGAGCGGTTCAATGGAAATGGAAATAAATAAGAAACTATCACTAATATATAAAAAATATTTAAAGGGATAATATAAAAATGGATTATATTTCATTTTGTAAGAACCTGAGGTCTCATATGAATTACAGGTCCTTTTCTTTTTAGTTTCACTGCTCTGTTGAGGCCTAATGTCAATACCTAACTTGACCGAGGAAGTTACGGAGGTTTTTGGTGCATGTTCTGAGCCCGGAACCATGTTTTAGACTGGAAATGACCAGGCACACGGTTTTCTCACGACCTGCGCATGGCATGGGTAAATCGTGAACCTTGGGGCTAGTTTGGTAGAAGCCGACACACGGCCTAAACACGGTTTAGGGAAACCGTGCAGGGTGGTCGTGCAATTTCCCCTTACCTTCCAGGAAGGTCCGCACGGTCTCTGCACAGTTTTTAGGTCGTACGGGTAAACCGTGCGACCTGTTGTGTTTTGAAATTTAATTAATTTTTAATTAAATTAATTAAATTTTATAAAAACTAAACCTAATCTTCTTCTCTTCAATCAGACAGAATGGGGAGGCGCTTGGGAGCTCTCAAGGAGGCCTACAAATGGATTTTGATCATGCTCCTTCGTCCAATCTCTGTTTCAAATGACGTTCGTCTTGTTGGTTCTGCAACATTAAGTACTCAATTCTTTTTTAATCCTTCTTGATTCTTCTGGTTATAATGAACAAAGATTGAATTAAGGCTCATATTCCCTAATTTCTTGTTCTTTGTTTGTTCTTCATATTTCTTCCCAACCAGGGCGAATCAAATCCAGATACTAGAAGAGCTATCTAGTACGAGCCTAAGGTAGGTGGTCTCGTGATTTTTGCTGATTTTCAAGATGTTTATATATGCCGGAGTGCCGTCCGCCATCTTTTTGGGTGCCGCTTAAACCTAACATTTTACCTTGTTATTACCTATAATGTTGTAGGTAATCTTAATAGGATGGTATGTGCTTGTGTTATGATGTAAACCTTGGACAAGAACCACCCCTTTGGTACGTATCCTTGAATGGATTTTTATGGTTTTTGACCCATGATGCCTATGAGGCATGCCTTTTCATTCCCTTACCGGTTGTTAAAAATTGAAATTGAAGAGGAATGGAATTTCTATAAGATGAAATTATAATTTAAATGGTTTTGGGTATGGGAAATAGTTATTCCCCTTTCCCCTTGTATGCTAATTCTTGAATTGTTATACCACATGAGTTAAATGCTTTTGAACTAATTTAAATGTGAAACAAATTCATGGGTGAACCATGGAACCAATGTGAGTTTCCATGGATGGAATCATATGAGACTTGTTACTGAAATGCCGAGTGAATCCTGGGTCCAGTGTGAGATTCCATGGACAGACTCAACAGGGCAGGATGTGTCATGGGCGATACCCAGATCTTATTTATAGGATCCTGAGGATGGGCTTAGATGACGGACTATACTGCACCTAGAGCGAATCTTGGTACCTAGGAGGTTCGTCGGAATGGGCTTGTAGGGGGTTGGGGGATCTTCTCCATTAGCGATGCCTAGTTTTTGAATTTAGTATTCCTGGAACGGGCTCAAGGAATTGTTTGAACACATGAATGAAATGATTAATGAATGGAATGGATACGTGAAGCGACGTCAAGCCAATGCACAAGCTTGGTTCGGTCTTGCTAGTTTCCTAGTTTACTGCATTCCATTTTTCACTGCCTATTTTATATATTCACTGACATATTAGCATAGATCTTTGGTGGTTTCCTACAGGGATTTAGTCTCACACCCTATTTGGTTCATGTTTTTGGACCCAAGAAGATTATATGATTTCAGATAATGAGAAGGGGAACCTCCCTAGTACATGTACTTGACTTTCTGCTCGGAGTGGGAGTGCACGGGACCAAGCTGAGGCTTGCGATGTGACTGGGAATACATTTTGGTTTATTTTTGGTATTTTGTGTACTTGTACTATATTGTATTGACTTGAACCATTCCATATATATCATATCCTTCTATTGTTATCTATTCCTGTTGTCTATGTGTTTTCTATTGGTTACCTTCTTCTGCTATTGTACATTTGTAATTCTGCTGTTTTATATTGGTAATAAGGGAATAGTCTCCCCACGGACTCACCTAGGCCCTCACTACTAGTCGGCAACCTCTAGCCTTTGGGGAGATGTGCTTGAGGCCATGTGGTGATCGGTCTGGCTACTGGGTTGAATGGTAAGTCGGGTCGGGACGTTACAAAGTGGAATCAAAGGATTTCCTTTTCTGATTTGACATACTATTTGGTGAGTATAGACAGGAGTAGGAAGGGATGGGACGTTGGTAATAAACAATGCCCGGGAGTTACAAACCATCATACAGGGAAAATCCAAGTTGCCTCGTATGGAATTGTGTTTCTGTTTTTGACTATTATAGTTGTTCTGATTTCACTATTGGGTGACACACATGGTTTTTGCTGATACTATTGATATTATTGTGGGTTCTATTTCATTGCAACCTTATGAGATGAGGGGTTTCCATCTCATGCATCATATAGGCACCTTATTAGGAATCACATTTTATGCATTATGTCATGCTATCTAGGATGCATTAGATATTGCATGCTGTTGTGATAGGTTTTATAATAGCTACTACATGCTGTTTTGATAGTTGATAGATATGTGTGCCTACTATTGTGTTATATTGGGTTCAATGAATGAAGAGTGACGTCATATTTCAATTCATAAGGAGTATGGGCCCTTATGGATTGGGAAATTACGCACCAATGGGATGTAAATGCCGAACAAAATTGAATTGTATGGTAATATGGGAATCAAATTTTGATTCATGAGGTGTTATGGGCACTCAGGGATCAGAACTTGGTGGACCATTGGTTAATGCTTTTGAACAAGGTATGTTACAATAATTAATGTTGAAAATAGAGCCTAATGTAGACACAACTTTTGAGTGGGAAAGAGGTAGTGAATCTTGTAGTTTTTGGTGACTGTTTCTTATGCAACCCTGGCTTTAGAAGCAGGAAATGGGGTTACATAGTTTTTAGGAAGGTCTTGACCTATCATGTCCTTGTTATTATGCTTGTGAGTTTCAAATATCGTTAAAAATCTTGAACTGAGGCATGTGTTTGGATTTGCAGAGTCATTCCCCCATGGAGACTTACAGTCGTACGTCGGGAGAGCGGTGATGACTACGTTCCGGAGATGGTAGGAAATGGGCTACTAGAGGAAACTTCAGTTGTGCCAGCTGTGGCACCAGCGGTTGTACCAGACACAGGTGTTGAGGCACAGTTTCATGAGAGCTTTTTTCATTTTATGAAGACTATTCAGGGAGCACCACAACCTGCCCTGACTATGGCACAGTTGACGCATGAGTTTCAGCAGCATCATCCGCCTACATTTTCAGGGTATGGAGGATCACATGCTACAGAGTCCTAGTTAGAGGAGATACTAGCTATCTTTGATCATGTGGAGACCCCTCCGGAGAGGTGGGTCATGCTCTCTACTTATATGCTGCATGATTCCGCCAAGATGTGGTGGGATCTAATCACCCAGTCGGATCATCATCAAGAGATGGATTTAATAGAGTTTCATACGGCCTTCTATGATTTCTTTTATCCCAATACATTGAGAGATGATCAAGCTCGGGATTTCTTCCATCTGGAACCGGGCGTGTTAACAGTGATGGAATAATCGGCCCATTATACAGAGGTTCCGCGCTTCGCACCTATCCTGATGGGCGATGAGCTGTCAAGGGCCAGGCGTTTTGAGGATGGTCTGAGATATGATATCCGATCTCAGGTAAATATCTTCAGGGTGACAACCGTTTCTAGAATTTTGAACCGTGCGCTAATCACATAATGTAACCTGAGAGAGGATAGAGGTGCGAGCCAGAGCGATTCGGCATCAAGATCAGGTACTGCAGTGACTGTTAGTAGGAAGCATCCTATGGAGATTCCACACGATGATTCGAGCAGTCAGAACCTATCTTCAGTTTTCAATTTGAGGTGCTACTAGTGTGGTAGGTTGGGACACACTAAGCCGAAGTGTCTGAGGGACCCAGTTGAGTGCTGGTCATGTGGAAAGATGGGTCATATTCAACATTTATGCAGGACGTTTTCACCGGCAGCCAACAATAGAGGGTCTACACCGACTCCATATACAGGAGAAGGGTCGGCAGCTTCTCATCATATATGGAGTTGGGGTGTGACTGGCCGATCAGGCCGAGGTAGTTGTCATAGCAGAGGTATCCAGGCACAAGGTACACCAAGACATTAGAGTGGGATAGCCCTGGGTAGTGAGGTTGTATCACAGGGTCGTGGTTCAGGCCAGATGTATTCAGTGTAGCCTACTTCTGAGGATCAGGGAGTGGGACTGTCTACAGTGAGAGGTACGATCTTAATAGTATCTGTTATTTCATCTTCCCTCTTTGATACAGGTTCATCACAAAGTTTTATATCTGTACCTATAGTAAAAATCCTTGGGCTATTTGTGTTTTCTTCTAATGGCTTCTTGACACTAGACATACCACTAGGAGTTGGGGAAGAGGTTGTATGCCAGTGCAGAGGGTGCCCCATGAGGTTGGAAGGTGTCACTTCATCTGGGATCTTTATGTTCTCGAAATGACAGGTTTTGATTTTAATCTCATTATGGACTAGCTAGTGGCTTACTGAGCCTACGTTCATCGTTACCGTCGAATGGTGATTTTCACATCGCTAGAGGGTGTTGTGTAATCTCTTAAGGGCGAGTGGGATCTCTAGGAAAAACGAGCTGGACCATAGCATCGTGGGATGGATGGGATGACAGCCCAAATCGCTAGTATGTTTCTAGATGATCAGGGAGTGAGTCAGATGGACCTTCCTCCAGTAGTTGAGTGCTTCAGGGATGTTTTTCCTGAAAACTTTTCAGGTTTACCTCTTGAGAGAGAGGTGGAATTCTCCATTGAGCTACTTCCAAGAGCTACACTAGTATATATTCCTCTTTACAGGATGGCTATGATGGAGTTGAAAGAGCTCAAGAAATAGCTCAAATATTTAGAGTCAAAGGGGTTTCTTCGACCCAGTACTTCTCTGTGGGGTTCGTCGGTCCTTTTTTCGAAAAAGGTGGATGGGACTCTTAGGTTGTGTGGGGACTATCGGAAGCTGAACCAACTGACGGTAAAAAAACCGATATCCCTTGCCACTGATAGATGATCTATTTGATCATCTTCGAGGAGCTAGGGTGTTATCGAAAATTGATTTGAGGTTAGGGTATCACCTGGTGCGTGTTCGACCCGTAGACATACCTCGTACAAATTTTAGTAGAAGGTATTGTTTATATCAATATCGGGTTATGCCATTTGGTCTCATGAATGCACTAGCAGTTTTGATTTCTTTGATTAATCATATGTTCCATCCTTACATGGACTCATTCATCGTGGGTTTCATGGATGCTATTTTGGTATATTATTGAAATCTAAATGACCATGCTAACCATCTTGAGATCGTCCTGAATACACTAAGAGATCCTCATCTATATGCCAAGATTACTAAGTGCTACTATTGGATGGATCAGATTCACTTCATGGGCCATGTTATCTCTGAGACAGGAGTGTCTATAGACCTAGAGAAGGATAGATCTGTGGTTTCTTGGGAACAACCCAAGAATGTAATTGACATACAGAGTTTCTTGGGGCTTGCTAGTAATTATCGTCATTTCATATAGGATTTCTCACGCTTATTAGCGCCGTTGACAGGCCTGACTAAGAAGGGCTAGAAATTTTTATGGACAGATGCTTGTGAAGCAGCCTTTCAAGAGATGAAATGAAGGTTGACATCAGCACCAGTCCTGATACTTCTAGAATAGGGAAAGAGTTACATGGTCTACTGTGACGCATCATGTATTGGGCTGGGTGCAGTGTTAATTCAGGGAGACAGAGTCGTGGCATACAGATCTCAACAGCTGAGGCCACACAAGGGGAATTATCTGACACACGATCTTGACCTAGCAGCAGTTGTTCATGCAATACACTGTTGGAGGTACTATTTATTGGGAGAGCGTTTTGTGGTGTGCATAGACCACAAGAGCCTAAAATATATCTTTACTCAGCGTGATATGAATATTATACAGTGACGGTGGGTGGAGTACCTACATTCCTTTGATTTCGAGCTTTCTTATATGCATAGTAAGGGAAATGTAGTAGCTTATGCATTGAGAAAGAGGAATCAAATACTAGCAGTGCGACAGGCTAGTGATGAATGGAAGCATATTTCCTTGTTCTATGCGATGCATCTTGATGTTCAGAATAGCCAATGGAAGTCTTTTCTACCGTCCTTAGCTGTTACTTCTACCCTCCTAGAAAGAGTAAGGATGAGAAAACTATCAGATTTGGAAGGCCTAGTTCTATGGGAAGGTGTGTCAGGTGAGGACCCTCCTCCTAGTTAGACGATAGGGGAGGATGAAGTTCTTCATATCAATGGATGTGTATAGGTTCCAGTGGATTTTAGATATGAGCTGATGCGGTTGTTTCATGATTCATTTTGGGAAGTTCATCTCGTAGTCATTAAGATGTATCGTGACTTATGCTGACAGTACTGGTGGCCGGGTATGAAGAGGGAGGTGGCTAGTTTAATCACGAGATGTTCCACCTGTCAGTAGGTGAAGGCTGAACACTAGAGGCCAACTGGGCTTTTACAACAGTTACCTATCCCGGAGTGGAAATGCGATGATGTTGTGATGGACTTCATGACTGGGTTGCTGAGGTCACATCGAGGTAAAGATATTGTGTGGGTTGTGGTTGATAGGCTCATGGAGGTTTCTCATTTCTTTCTAATCAAGGTGACCTTCAGTGTGGATGAGTTGGTAAGGTTGTATATCTGGGAGATAGTATGACTCCATGGGGTCCCTCGCACCATTGTTTCAGATAAGGATGCTCGTTTTTGTCACGTTTCTAGTAGAGTTTTCAGAAGGCACTGGGTACATAGGTGCTTCTGAGCACAACATACCACCCTCAGACTGATGGCCAGTCAGAGCGTACGATACAAGTGCATGAGGACATGATGTGAGCATGTATCCTAGATTTTGGGGCTCATTGGAGAGTCATATTCACCTAGTTTTGTTTTCCTATAAAAATAGTTAGCATCAAACAATATATATTGAACCGTATGAGGCTTTATATGGTAGGTCATGCTGATCACCCCTATGCTGGTTAGAGGTAAGTGTGGCATCTTTATAGAGACCATGTCTTGTTCAGGAGACTTCTGAGCAGGTCCAGTTGATAAAAAAAGCGGATGGATACCACACAGGCTCGTCAGAAATTATATGTTGATCGCCACAGAAGACCTCTAGAGTTTGAAGTCTGGGATCAGGTTTTCTTGCGCATTTCACCGAGGCTGGGACATAGGCGGATCCAAAGACAAGGTAAGCTATCGTGGAGATATGTTGGGCCTTTTGAGATTCTAGAGAGGGTTAGGCTGGTAGCCTATCGGTTGTAGTTACCTCAGAGGTACATAGACATTCATGACGTGTTCCATGTTTCTCAGTTACGACGATACTATTCAGACCCATCTCATACCTTCCTGCCTGAGGAGGTCGAGCTTCATGTAGATGTATCCTTTTAGGAGCATCTGATTCATATCATTGATAGGAGAACGAAGGTTCTCTGAGGCTGGTCAGTTCCTCTAGTATGGGTGCTATGGCAGCACGACCATTTACAGGATGAGACTTGGGAGCTGGAGGCAGACCTATGTGCTCAATGGCCAGAGCTATTCGCAGACGAATCTTGACCACCCTTTAGAGAGAAATTCGGGGACGAATTCCTATAAGGGGGGAAGATTGTATGAACCTGAGGTTTCTTATGAGGTTTGGATCCTTTTCTATTTATTTTAACTATTCTGTTGAGGCCTAATGTGGATACCTAATTTGATCGAGGAAGTTACGGAGGTGTTCGGGGCTTGTTCGGAGCCCAGAACCAAGTTTTAGGCTAGAAATGGCAGAGCACATGGTTTGTGCCCGGCCTGCGCATGACCTGGGTAAATCGTGTGCCTTGGTGCAGGCTTGGAAGAGGCTGGAGAACGACCTGTGAACGGTTTGGGGAAACTGTGTGGGGTGGCCGTGTGGTTTCCCCTTTCCTTCTAGGAAGTTTTTCACAGTCTCTGCATGGTTTGTTAGGTCGTGCGAGTAAACCGTGCGACCTGCTGTGTTTTGAAATTTAATTAGTTTTTAATTAAATTAATTAAATTTTATAAAAACAAAACCTAATCTTCGTCTCTTCAATTAGATATAAGGGGGAGGTGCTTGGGATCCCTCAAGGAGGAATATTGGTGGATTTTGATCCTGCTCCTTCGTTCGATCTCCGTTTCAAATGTCGTTCGTCTTGTTGGATCCGCAATGGTAAGTCCTCAATTCCTTTTTAATCCCTCTCCATTCTTCGGGTTATAACAAACGTAGATTGGATTAAGGCTCAAAGGCCCTAATTTCTCATTCATCTTCTGTTCTTTATATTTCTTCCAAACTAGGGTGAATCAAAGCCTGATACTAGAGGAGTTATCTAGTATGTGACTAAGGTAGGTGATCTTGTGCTTTTCGTTGATTGTCAAGCTATTTATATATTCTGGAGTGCCGCTCGCCCACTTTTTGGGTGTCACATGAACCTGAAATTTAACCCCATTGTTACCTAGCATATTGTAGGTAATCTGAATACAATGATATGTGCTTGAGTTATGTTGTACACCTTAGACAAGAACCACCCCTTGGGTGCGTTTCCTTGAATGGATCTTTTAAGTTTTTTGACCCAGGATTCCTATGAGGCATGCCTTTTCCTTCACATGTGGGTTATTAAAAATGTAAATTGAAGATGAATGGAATTGCAATAAGATGAAATTGTAATTGAAATGGTTTTGGGTATGAGATAGAGTTTTTTATTTTTACCCTTGTATGCTAATTCTTAAATTTCTTTCCCACGTGAGTTAAATGCTTTTGAACTGCTTTAAATGTGAATCAAAGTCATGGGTGAACCACAGAACCGATGTGAGTTTCCATGGACGGACTCATACGGGAATTGTTACTGATATGCCGAGTGAATCATGGGTCTAGTGGGAGATTTCATGGACAGACTCAATAGGGCATGATGTGTCATGGGTGAGTCTCGGATCTTATTTATAGGATCCCGGGAATGGGATCATATGACAGACTATACCACACCTAGAGCGAAACTGGGTACCTAGGAGGTTCGCCAGAATAGGCTTGTTGGGTGTTGGTGGATTTTCTCCGAGGGTGATGCCTGGTTTCTAAATTGAGTATTCCAATAACAGGCTAAAGGAATGGTTTGAACACATGAATGAAGGTATTAATGAATGGAATGGATACTTGGAGCGACATCAAGCCAAAAAACAAGCTTGGTTCAGTCTTACTAGTTTCCTTGTTTACTACTTTCCATATTACACTGCCTGTTTTATATATTCACTGATAGATTAGAATAGATATTTGGTGGTTGCCTACTGGGATTTAGTCTCACACCCTATTTGGGTCATGTTTTTGGACCCAAGAAGATTATATGATTTCAAGTAATGAGAAGGGGAAACACCCTAGTACTGGTACTTGACTTGCTGCTTGGAGTGGGAGTGCACTGGACCAAGCTAAGGCTTGCAATGCAACTGGGAATACATTTTGGTTTCTTTTTGGTATTTTGTGTACTTGTATAGTATTTTATTGACTTGCACCATTCCACATATATCATATCCTTCGTTTGTTATCTATTCCTACTATCTTTGTGTTGTCTACTGGTTACCTTATTCCGCTATTGTATGTTTGTAAATCTGATGTGTTACTTTGGTAATGAGGGCATAGCCTCCCCATAGACTCGCCTAGTCCCTCGCTGCTAGTCAGCAGCCTCTGGCATTTAGGGAGATGCACTTGAGGCCATGTGGAGACTAGTCCGGCTACCAGGTTGAATGTTAAGTCTGGTTGGGATGTTACATAGTTATTTTTAAATCCTATTTCTTTCTCTCGTAGATAAAGTCATAGAAACACATTTTCACTAACTTCTAATTCTATATCCCACTGACGGTTGTCAGCATAATTTTTCTATCAGGTTTTTGCTTTCCTTATATGCTACATAGTGTCTATAACCTTATATTTCATTTCATCATCTATCCAAATTCCAAATTCCATTATTTCTCAAAATTCATTCTAGTACATTAGATATTTATACTTCTTTCCATATAGTTATTCATAAGGTTCCCTCTGATTGATAGTGTGGAAGCTATTTTCGTATGAAAACACGACTAGAGGAATTTGTTAGTACTAAAAACCATTAAATTCTATTGAAAAATATATAAGTATATCTTCTTGGTAATGAATTTATTGCACATACTAACCATATATTTGAGGATGATACATATTATTGAAGTTCAACTGTATATCAAAGACTTGCATAAGATGGTTCCAGAACATCAAGGTAAACATTATATATTGATCATATATAATAGAACATGATACGCATGAAACCTTAAAACTTCTTTAAAATTTATACTAGAAATATGATATATATTAATCTCTTCATTTATATATATTAAGTGTTCTTACATTGTATGTTGGTTAAATAAAACCCCTATATATAACAGCCCACGACCCGCACTCCTAGATTTGGTTCAAAAATCACAATCATTATATTTTTCAACTTTGATAAAGATTAAGGTGACCAATTTTAACCATACAAAACATGAAATATCAAAAATAAAATAATTTATCACCAACAATCAAAAGTATGTTTTAGGATTAGATTTTTTGATATATATGAAAATCCCTTATATAAACAATAAAAATTTATTTAAATGATAATTTCTCCCAGTTAACCCAAAATTAGTTATTTCACATTCTATCATCATTGTGATATATATGAAACCCTTATATGAATAACTCAGTCAACATCATTCTTGATAACCTAAGGAAATGGAAGCATAAGAAGCGTGAGATCAAATTCTTAGTAAGTGTAAACATAATAATTAACAATTGAATGTCATTAGGGAGAATAATTAAGCATATGTGTATAATAACATAATCAATGTGAATGATAATAAAATAATAATATCCATACCCATCAATACCTCTATTATAAAACCGGAAAATATGGCATAAATATTTATCAAACAAAAACAATCATCATAATAAAAGAAATCCTAGGCCATGTGATATAAATCTTGGTCAAAGGAAATATTTCTTACAAATAAAAAAGATTAGAAAAACATGTTTTAATATTGGGACATTATCTTTATTGAACCCTTATAAAACCCATAAAAATTTAATAACCATATATTTGTCATCCATACCTAAGGAATCAGAGAACTATCTAGGCGCACCAATTGTATAATCAAATTGGGCCCAACCAACACTATTTGGGTGTTCCCATTTTATAATAATAAAAAATAATCATAATTAATGTGAATAGAGAAAATAAATAGTTTCCTTAAAATATATTTAAAACGTGATTAAATAACTAAAGAGAAAAAGGTTACATAATAATCTCTTTTCAAACAAAATTAACTCAGGGATACGAAATTGGTTTTATAACAATATCTTTTAAATATGATCATCCTATAGAAAATAATATGATTCCATAATAGTCTCATGGACATAATCATAATACATCTAGAGAATGAATGTGGATTTTATAATTACAACATATCCACAACAGAGCATATGTGACATCAGGGTTTTTTGACTTTGATGAATGAAATACCATTCAAATATCATTAAAATAATTCTAGAGGAAAATACCCTTTTAAATTTTAAAATCACTTTTAAAAACTAAAAATTCACAAAATATTTTAAAAATATATTTCATTGAAAAAAAACAAGGAAACATATAAAGAATGTTTTATGAAAAATAATGGAAATGATGGATGGAAAAATTTTATGTCGTAAGTGTTAAAAATAAGCAATCTTTACAAATTTTTTTGTAAAATTGAATAAAAAAGCACAAATTTATAAAATATTAATATATTTCATTTTATAAACTTTTAAAAGAAGTTAAAATACAATATAAAAAGTATTGAGTAATTTTTTATAAAATAAATTTCTTAAAATCATTTTAGAAAACATTGATACGGAAGAGAAATATGTATGATTTAAAAAAATACATGATATGTGTCACTTACAAATGACTTTATTCATATATATTCACTAAATAATGGAATAAATAAAAATAAATCATTTTTAAGAAATCGATAACCATGGATGAAGAACGAGATGAGTTTCAGGAAAATACGATTATATGATTTACTCTAAAAAAACCTTGAATATAAACTATCTTGAATTGAAGAAGATTATACTATAAAGTCTTTGTCACTTTGGTAACTCTTCAATCATATGCACCATGAATAAATAACTTCAAATGTAACATTAAATATCAAGATTATTATGATATTTGTTACATAACATGTCAAAATTTCAGTATATATACCACATAAAATAATATAAATTCATATCATCAACATAGTCCCGATGAATAGAATTTGGGAATATTGACCCTAATAATGATCACATCATTGAATTTTGATTTAATTAGTTGATAAAGTTTCTGTAAAAAATTTAAATATACAAGCACACAATGTTTAAATATATAATAAAACAATTTAATGATCAATTCACATATATTAATATCATAATATAGTCAATGGATAAGAGTTTTAACCCAATTAAAGGAAATTAAGATCATAAACCCTTTACCACATAGTAACATTCATGTCAAATCCATTAGAATGAAATAATTCATTTTGGAACATAAAATATTGTGATGTTTGATAGATTCAAGATATTAAATTTATAAGGGAAATTATATACACCACATAATAAAAATAAGTAATGAATATGGAATTTGTCTTATAGAATGAAAATTGATATGAGAAACTCTTACCTTGAGTCCAAACATTCCTTGTATGTCTTATAAATCTTTTATAATAATCTCACAAAATTTATTATATTTCTTAATAACATTTTATATCTTTATTACCTTATGCGTAAATCATATATTTTATTTTCTTAATGATGATGTACTTAAATACATAGTTAGGTATGTTCACATCAGGTGTTTTCAAGATGTTCGTTTATTGTTTTGAAACGACTTCAGTTTATTGACCATGGAATAAGATTTCATTATTCCAAAATATCAAGAATAATTATAATGGAATAATTATCATACATATGCATGAGTAACATTTCCATTTTTCATTGATCATTATAAAAAGAAGATATGTTTCATTTTATCATTATATAATTATAATAATATAATAAATACCATAATATTTCTTTTTATATAAATATATTTATATCATTATTGTGATGTGGTGATGAAAAACATAACATCTCTTCATGGGGGCTGTTGTCCGCACATACATGAAAAGGATTATAATTTTTCAGTGTAACAAACCCAATGATATATTATCTTTTCATAACAATAAATATATCATTAATATCATTATTATATCATCTATATCACATATATTCTTAAATATATCTTTATTAACATCGATGTAATGTGTTAGTGAAAATGAATCACATCGCGTCACGAGGAGGTTGTTCTCTGTACACATGGGGAGACGTTATTGTATGTCATATAGAATTGAAAGTAATAATGTATATTTGATATAAATAGTCTGTAAGTATAAATAAGTTACATATATCATATATACATATTAAATTCACAATTACCACAATACATGAGAAGTGATAATGGAAAATTAATGATGTTGTTTCAGAAGATGGTAGTCAGTCGTACACATGAATGTCGAATTTATACCCCATATGATGGAAGGGGATACATATATAGGTTATTAAAAGACATAAATAAATATCAGTATAATAGAGATACTTGTGTTTCTATATAACAATATTTTAATAATATAATGATGTGGAATAAGAGATAAAATAAATATCATCAGTTAAACATGATACCTCTTCTTTAGGGAACCTCCGTAGATAAGAAGAAAAAGGTTTCACAAGATGATTCTATTGTAAAAATATGGGTTCTAGGTTGTAAAAAGGAAAGTTATGAATACATTTGGGTGGGTTTTTTTTATAAATTTATGGGTTTGATGTTGTGAACATGAGTGGATATATGGTGGCTTTAATAAGTGAGGTGAGTGGATGACTTGTAGTTTTTGAATTGAACATGATGTAACCATGTTTTACACATTCCATAAGGCTCAAAAATGGAAGATTTTATATGGTCAAAATGTTTTCATAAAATAGTTTTTATTTAAAATTTCATTTTATTTTTACCATTATCATTTTCGATTCCCCCCTAATAAAATTGTGTTAACCTTTAGCGGGGTAATTAGTTTTTATTGTTTTCTATATACAATATGGTCAAAAATTAAGTTTAACTTATTATATAATATAAATTTTTTCTCATTAAAAACATATATTAAATTTTACCAAATTCAATTCACATAATTGGAAATTTTTTAATCTAAATTAAACAAAAAAATGTGATGAAAAGGTGGGATTTTAAAAATTCAATTTTACAAGAAAATTATTATTTTATATTAAATAATTTAATAATTACAATAATTTTATGAATATAATTTAATATTTGATGACATATAATATATAAATTTTATTTTTATCATTTATAATTTGGGTTTTTTAACTAATTATAACAGAGAAACACTATTCACATTAATTTTTTTTAAAAAACATGCTCTTAAAACCAAAGAAAAACATAATCTATAATCCAAAATAAAACTGATTCAAAAGAAATTATAACAATTTAATATAAATAAATAGAACTTTTTTTAATTTAAATTATATTTTAACCATAATTGTGGTTTTAAATTTCTTAATTTCTTAAAAAGGAATAATTTTTTTTTAAAAATCCATATCTTAAAATTTTCACTGAAAAATAAATATTTTTCGAATAATCCTAAAATTTCACATTATGTTAATTTTGATATGATAAATTTAAAAATTAAGTTAATTTTCAAATTTTAATTTTCTAAAATTTCAAAAAATATTATAATTTTTTTTCATGAAAATAAATAAAATCACATTTCAAGAAAACATATTTTTGAAGAATAAAATTAATTCACCAAAAAATTTATTGTTTAATTCCTAATAGTTTATAAAAAATTATATTTAAGAATGAAATTTATAGAAAGATATAGATTTCATAAATTATTTATTACAATTCATACCTGCTACTTTAATGGCTAGGTTATAACAGTTATATATTTCTTCGGTTTTTAAAGCTTGAGGTTGTTTGTCAAATACGCTATCATAAATAGATTTAATTTATGAAATCTTAGGATGTTACATCCTCACCTCCATTTATATGTTAAATCATCATAATTTTAAATTTATCTTATTAATAAAATGTTTTAAATTTTAAAATGGATGTTTTTTTAAACCCACAACATAAGAGGGGTTAATAAAACATCCTCTTCCTAAGAGAGAAAATAAAGTACAAAGGTAATATTAAATGAAACATACTAGGTTTCCAAATAATAGAAGATATGTGGTAGGTAATTATTTGTAAATGGAAAAAAATTATTCCTAAATAATCAAATAGAGTGACATAGATCATTGATCATGAGAACTAAAGCTATTAAGATAATGTTAACAACCAAAAATCCATAAACCAAAGAGGTGTAAAAAAGGTTATTGATTTCATTAAAAATGATGGTAATAGGAAATAATTATTTTTCAAGAAACTTTTCCTAGAGATGAGGAATGAATTTTTTTATCTAAAATATGATTATAAAGAAATATATTTACTTTATGAGTATAATTTTATACTTTTATTAATTTTCGACAAAATCTCATATTTTTTCCAAACAATAAGTATTCAATATGAATTTTTTGTTCATTACTAATGAATTGGAATAAATTTATGGAGGATAAAATAACCATAAGAGTGTAAAAAATCTCTTCATTATGTAATTAAACATTAACTAGAACCAAAATGGTTAAAAAAAGTTAAGGTAATTCCCAAAATGAGAAAAAGCTTATATGATGGTATAATATATTTATCTCCAAATTTTAATATTAATACAAAAAGACTAACAAAATCATTTAAGAAATGAATAAACATAAATCCATAAAATCCAAAATGACCTCAAAATTAATGAGTATCTTATCCTAAAAATTTATCTGATGCCTTCTATCATAAAATACAAAAAATGCAGGGATATTTTTATGGAAATAATATACTCCAGTAGTAGGCATTACAACTTTATCTCCATTCAATTATGGTTCTAAGCCTCACAACATTACAAGTTGAAATGGTTTGTCAGCTTTACTTCAGGATTAAATTCTTACAAATATTATATCCTTATAAATTTTCAATAAATATGATGAACATTTGTAAGAATAACCTTAATAATCAAAGATAATATAAACCCTAATATTTATCAACACCTTAAAACATATGTCTATAAAACATAAATGAATGTATCACATTAAACCAAAGAGACCATGAAATGTGTGTCTAAGACATTAAAATTATGATCAACCTCAATCTCACAAACTTATGATTCTATCTATAAACATAATATGACCTAACATAAAAACATCCTAATCTCCACAGTTATCTAAACCTTTTATTTGATGCCAACTGTAATAGCACTGGATCCACACTTTAAAATAATGTGTTTAAAACATAAAATCTACATTTCTATATTTGATACCAAGGATGGTTACCCAATTTTTCCATCTATAACATATATCATCAAAAAGAAAACATTATACCACTTAAATTATCAAGGAAAATTATGGTTTATAGTTTTAGAGAAATAGGTCTAACTCTTACAAATATAATGCCCATCTCCTTAAATGAACATTTCTACCACTTAACCCATATCTTCATATTTCATATTAAGTCTTCATCATCATACATATGAAATAACTCTTGGAATTATTCATTAATAATAATTCATTATGACATGGGGAAAGGGAAACACAAGAAGTGTGATATCAAAATCGTAGTTAGGGTAAACTAAAGAATTAAAAAATTAATTTTATTAGTGATAATAGTATAAAAATAAGGATATGATGAAATATTCAATTTTCATTAAAATAACATAAGAATATTCATAGCCATAAATACCTAGATCATAAAATAGTAAATCATAGAAGAAGTCTTTATCAAAGGAAATAATCATCAAAATCAAAAATCATGATACATGTGATATCAATCTTGATCAATAGAAACATTTATAAAAAATAAAAAGCATAATAATAACGTTTTGTTATCCTTGTAAAGTATCTTTATTAAACCCTTATCGAATGCATAAATATTTAATAACCATACACTTAAATTCTATAACTAATTCATTAGAGTTCTATAAGGGCACACCCATCGTAAAATCTATATCGAGCTAACCGGTGCAATTTATGAAAACCCATCACATAACAATGTACAAAGACCATAAATAATGTACATAGATCCTTAGTTTCATTATAAAACTCATAAAAAATAATTTTTCCATTAATGAAATGATAAACCCATAGAAAATAAATAACCTCCATGATAATATCTTTCAACCACGATTAACCATTTTAAATGAAACTTGTTCCAAAAAATTCTATTTAAAGCTTAGTTTACATGTGGGAAAAATTGAGTTGCATAAAAATATCATTGAAATATTATTTACCTATAGAAATGAAAAAGATTCCATAATAATATATTTGAAAAATGATTAAACTATAGAAAATAAATGGGTTTTATAACAATCTATATGAAACTTCATTAACTAGTGGAAAATAATCAGGTTCCATAACAATCTCTTGGAAGAAATAATAATATAATAAGATAAAAAATTAATAAGTAATCCATAAAAAATATCCCCAATATATAATATGCAACATCATGTTTTTTGGACATTAATGAATCTAAATACCATTAAATGATCAATAAAAACATTTTGGAAGAAAAATATCGTTATTCGCATGGAAAATAAATTTAAAAACTAAAAATTCACAAAATATTTTTAAAATACATTTGGTGTATAAAGAAATTAAAAATAAAAATTAAAAATCAATGAAAGTAATGGATATGATGGTGAGAAAAAAATTTCATGTCATAAGTTTTAAAAATAATCATTATTTGAAAAACATTAATAAATACAGGGTCAAAGTTACCAATTTTGAAAACATTAAGAAATTTTCTTTGAATAAATTTTAAAATAAGGTAAAATATCGTACAAAAGGTCTTTAAGAAAATCATCTATTTTTATAAAATTATTTTTTGAAAAACTTTTTAGAAAACCTGGATATAAAATACAAATATTCCAGATCTAAAAGAAAATCAAAGATCAATATCACTTACAAATGACATTCATGATATTTCTTCAATTAAAAACAGAGAAAACAAAAAAACATATTAACATCATTCGTAATATGTTAAGGACAAATAGATCTCTTTAAATTAAATAAGAGTATATTATTTCTTCCAAAATTACCTAGAAAGTAAATAATCTCAAAAGGAATGAGATTATAAAATAAATCCTTTACCACATTAGTAACTCTTCAATCAAAGTCCCCTTTAAAGAATAACATTAAATGATGAATTAAATGTTCTGAAAATAAGGATATTCATGATATAAAATGTAAATTGTTAGTATATGCACCTCATAAAATAAAATCGGTGCATATCCACAACAATTGTCCCAAAGAAATGAATTTGGGATGATTTACCCTTATAAAGGTTGTATCATTGAATTGAGAGTTAATGCATTGAGATATTACATGTAGTAAATGTAAATCAGCAAAAAAAAAAAATAGGAAAACATTTTACATATCAATTTATAGATAATCATATCATAATGGATTCAGTGAAGAAGAGGTATCACCCCATGAGAGTAAATTGAGTTAAGAAACCCTCTAGTAGAGAGTAACATTAATATAAAATCCCATTGAATGAAATTATTCATATTTAAAATTTAAATACCATTATTTATTAATGATTAATTATATTACATGTATAATTATCATTATATAACCCACACAATAAAAAAATGGTAAATATAGAATATGTCACACATAAGTAAAAGCAGGACAAGAAACATATACATCAAGTCTATAATTTCCTTGTATTTCCATTAACTTCTATATAATAAGTTTAGATATATTATATGATTTTTAATAACTGTTTACAATTTTAATTTATTATTATTAAATCATTTAATTTATTTCATTAATTATGAAATATTAAAATATTAAATCAATTTATTCCACATCGGGTGTTTTGAGGTTTTTTGGTTCATTATTTTAGAACAACTTTAGTTTGTTGACCATGGTCAAAAATGTTATTATTTAAAAATATATAGAATAATAATAATTAAATTATTATCATATTTTTTAATAATTAATAATTTTTTAAAAAATTATTAAAAGTGGTTGTGTAAAATGAACTACATTATGATCACGGAGATACTAGGACGTACGTATGTATTAAAAATGTTTTCATTTTTCAATGATCATTATGAAAATAAGGTATATTTTATTTTATATTTATATAAATATTAGAATAAAAAATAAAATATTATTTATTTAAATATACATATATATATATATATCATTGTTTTGAGGTGGTGATTAAAAATAAATCCCTTCACTTTGTAGAGGTGTTAATCTACATGTACCTAAATGACTCTAACATTTTTCAATGTAACATATGAAATGATATATTAACTTTCAGTAATGATAAATATTTCATAAATATCATTATAATTTAATTTATATCAAATATATTCATTTAATTTATCCTTATTACATTTAATTTAAGAGTTCAGGAAAAAAATCACATCTCTCCACCAAGTGGTAGTTTGTCAAACCAAGCGACATTATTGTATCAACCATGGAATGAAACGTAAGAAGGTATATGTGATATAATATCTAATTAAGTATAAATATTTTAAAAATATAATATATATAATTTAAATCAATTATCACTCCAATACATGAGACGTGATGATGTAAAATAATTGACATCTGTTCATGAGGCGGTAATCCACTGTACACATGATTGATGAATTCGTATCCCATTTGATGGAAGTGGAAAAAATTTACGTTATGAAATTAAGATAATAAAATATTATTATATAAAATATAATGTTTTATTTTATAATAACAATTTAATAAGATTTTATGTATATGGAAGAAGAAAGAAAATAAAGACGCTCAGTTAAGAATGATACCTCTCCTTCTGTAACATACTTAGGTAAGCACCAAAAGACTTATTATAATAAAATTTTGATAATAATAATGGATCTAGTTTTTGGGTAGGGACTTTATGAAGACAATTGGGTAGGTATTGGGTGATGAAAAAGGATTTTAAGGTGTAAAGATGAGAGGATACATGTTGACATTTATAAGTGAGGTGAGTGGTACAGTTGGAATTTTGTAATTGAAATGGTGTAACGACATTTATCACATTCAAAAAGGCTCAAAAATTGTACCATTATAAATAATTATAAATTATAAGGTATAAATATTTTAATAAAAAATTTATTATAATTTTTTTATTTCATTTATACCCACATATTTTTAGTTTAATCTATGGTAAAACCTTATTCAACATAATAGTGGTAAATAATATTTACTATTTTCACTATCCATTATTGTTAAAAATTTAGTTGAAATTATTAGATAATATAAATTATATAGATTAAAAATATGGAATCCATTTTATCAAATTCAATTAACATAATTTGAAAAATTAATTTAAAATCAACCAATAAACATGATAAAAAAGCGGGATTTTAAGAAAAATTTGATTTTATGTCAAATATATAAATAATAATCATCATTACATGAATATAAATTAAAATTTATTTATATATAATATATATGTTTATTTTAAATAATTTATTAATATTTTTTTAATTAATAAAAATTGAGTAACATTTTTCACTTTCATACAGTTTCCTGAAAAAATATTTTTTAATCCCAAAAAAAATCTTATACAAAAACCCAATATGATGTTGATTCAAAATAAATTTAATGAATTAAATTTTAATAAATAATTTTAGTATTAATTTAAATAATATTATAATCATAATTGTACTATTAAATTTCATAATTTTTTGAAAGGAAGTGACATTTTCAAAAATATGTATTTTTCACTGTTCACTAAAAAATTAATATTTTCTAAAAAATAAATAACTTTCACACTTATTAAATATTTGACACGATGAATTGGGTATTTAAATTAAATTTTATCCTCTAATTTTTCTATATTTTTTATAAATTAATAAGAATATTTTTTCCTGAAAATAAATAAAATCATTTTTTAAGAAAACATATTTTTGAAGAATAAAATTACATTATTAAAAAAATTATTGATTTTTTACTGAAAATTTTAAAAAAAATTAATGTAAAAAATATTTTTTACAAATTATTTAATATCATTCATACCTTCACAATTAATGGTTATATTGAAATGGTTATATATTTCATGTGATGTTTAATTTGGGTGTTTCAAGTCCAATATAGTATAAAAAATAATTTCCTTTTAAAAAATATTGGGCTACTATAATATAAAAGTATGCCCTTTATTTTTTTGGATTATGATGAAGGAATATATTGTGATGTTTTCCCATTTCTATCTTTGGTATGGGTTATAGTTGTAACATCCCCTTATACTATTTTCTCTCATCCTTAACTTTCTAACACACATATCACCAAGACACATATTCTGCAATATTCATGTTGTCCCACAACAAATAACATTTAAAATATTAATAAATATTTTTAATTACATGATGGATAGTGATGTAGGTACTAAGATACTATTCTAATATCCCATTCTATAAATCAGATATGGATATAACAAACACATAATTATTAAAACCTAACTTTCCTTCACAATTAAGGATACACTCATGAACATTTCTCACATTATTTTGTAGCTCTATATCCTCCTTATATGATTTACTAATCTTAACTATGATATATGGTTCAACCCTAATTTGGTAAAGATAAGATCAATACCCTTCCATCAAGAATTCAAGATCCATCCTTCAAAAATCCATATTTATTTGATCTTTTGTGGTCCTCGTCATAGATAAGCTAGCTTGATCCTTTAAACTCAAAGCATCAGTCGTCTTGTACCCTTTCCCATGGTAGTAACCTATTGAGTTCTCATAATCTATAATTAAATCCAACCACCATCTCTTGCAAGTGATCAAATATTTATATGTGAATTTATATTTTAAACTCACATGATCAATATATTTATCCCCCATTTCTCAATAAAGATAATGATCCCAATATTTATTGTAAAAAAATTCTGTAGATAACTCCAAATCATAGTTTGGGTAATTTTTCTCATGAACATTCAATTGTCTTGATGAATAAGATATCAACATGTCATTTTACATGAGGAATCATCTCAATTAATTCTCTGAAGCATCACGATAGATTACAAATAGTTCTCGTCTACATGGAAATGTATGCATAGGTGCGCTGACTAACATTCTCATTTTTTCCTTGAAATTTTATTCACATTTTTCATTCAAAAGGGAATTTTCCATGTTAAAATGGTACATTGGTTGGATAGTCATGATAAATTCCCTAAAAATGTTTGATAATGTCTACCCAAACCATGAAAACTTCGGATCTTAGTTCCCATGGCTATTCTAGAACATTGTTCAATAGCCTCCTTCATTGATGGATCCACAAACATACCCTATCTTGATATTATAAGACAAATAGAAGAACATTTTATAGAAAAATTTCACACTTGGTAATTTTATTATACAATTAATCCTTCCATAGGGTCTTTAGTACAATTATATAGTTATATTCATTTTCTTAATATATAATAATATTGATTAAAAATTATGTCATAAACTGGTCAAGGTAAAATCTAAATACTCTATTCATTAAATCCATAAATATTGTAGGGGAATTACTAAGAAAAAATTAAATCATTATAAACTCGTAGTTTCCATACCTATTATGGAATCTTACCTTAGGTATATCCTCATTCTTGACCCTAAAAAGATGATATCTAAAAATAATATTAATAAAACAAGTGTATTGATCTCTATGTAGTTGGTCAAAAAATCATCAATATGGGGAAGTGGATTTTTATTCTTTATTGTCATCTTGTTCATTTCTCGATAATTAATACATAGTATCATCAAGACAAATTTCTTATTAACAAAAATGGTAGGTTCACCCCAAGGTGACACACTTGAATGAATGAATCCCTTGTCATGATTCTCCTAGGGGTTCCAATTCAATTATTGAAACTAAATTGGGTTTATTCGATAGGTATTATTTAGAATATTTTTTATTCATTTATGAGTTATCCTAAAAAATCAGCATCATGATTCGATGGAAGTCTAGGAAAATATTCATAAAAGTCCTAAAAAACTCCTTCACAATAGTTATATCATGAATGTTGACTTTCTTCCCAACGATATAGGAAAAAAACAAATTTTAAATAGGAATCAGGACTTATAAAATTCATATGACATACATTATAACTTTATATTTATTCTCTCATAGATAGAAGATCATATGTTAGTTTTGAGTATCAAATATGTTCCCCTACTAAACAATTGTTTTAGAATTTAAGTGGAGAAATTAAATCTATTCTTATGATAACATCAAATTCAATTATAGGGAGAAAAATATAATTTTCATGAAGAAAAGTACGATACAAATAAACTATATAAGCATCATAGACCTAATATTTTATCATTGTTCCATTAGGGGGTTTCACTACTAATTCAACATTTAATAATTATGGATAGGAATTAAAATTCAGAGATACTTTTCATGATGTAAGGAAATTTATATAACTATGTTAAAATAATATAATTCAATATTTGAGCATACCTATCACAACCTTTGATTTATTTCTCTATCATCAATCCAATATTAAAACAATAATGGTAAGCATAGCCATCACAAATTTTTAATCAAAGTGATTAAAATTAAAAAAAAAATTGAATTCTATTTATAAATAATGAAACCTTATTTTCAATCTATAATGCCATAGGTTTAAAATAGTTCATTAGTGGTAATCATCTATCAATTTCATCGTGGAGGTTTACCATAATTTTGTGAATTTCTAAATCATATCATGGAATATTGTCAATCCAGGTGTGCAGTAAGGCCCATTATCATTAACGAGGTGATTATAGTGTATAGATCAAGTAACATTTTTTGTATTTAATACCCATAGGTAAAATTATTCCAGAGACACATCTAAATGTAGTATCCATACAAGCATTTAATCTCTTTGAAACTAATCACATTATCCTTCACCAAATTTTGGGTCATTTTACAATACTTTGACATATCCTTATATTTATCCTTTTTATACTCACTAATATATTCTAATCCTAGAATACAATGTTTAACTATACCTTCATATGATATAAACTATAACAACTCATGTTTTTCATTCATATATATTACATATCAATATATAAATATTTAATACATTTTACAAATAAATTCCCAAGGACCATAAATTGTTTATGACGTTGGAGATGAGATACACCATCATCATATTTCTTGGGAGACCTTAAAAAATCACATAAGGTCTTCCTTTTTAATAAAATTCATTGATATACACTATATAAACCATTCTTCATAACTGGAAGAAACAATACAAAAGAAATGATAAGATCAGATACACAATATGGGTAAATAGAGATGATATCAAGTAATGATCGTATGAAATCATAAGATAAGAATAAGTGTGTCAGATTAAGACTATAAAATAAAATGGTCATACCCAATGTATCATACATCTTAATCACTATCCATGTAAAAATATTTTGATTTCAAAAGACATGAATCATAAGATTGAGAAAGTAGCATAAATCATTCATGAACAATTTGTTTATGTCGTATAAGTGTGATTCCATAATATATATAGAAACCATCTCATATGTCAAGACTAACATCTGAGACCGTATACTCATAAAAGACCAGGAATCAGAAATTTTTTCCCATTTTATAATGGATCATGCATCATAACTTCTTCCCCATAGTGGAACAATTACGTTGGATTATTTCCCATAGCAGATCACACTCATCAGCTTGTTTCTAAACATTATATCATGAGATATAAAAAATTACCCAATTCTTTGGAGGAAGATAATGGTCCCACCCATCATGTAATTGTAATTATATATATGTGCTTCACGAGATCATAAAACATTCATTATTTAAAAAACCATAGAAATGAAATTTGTTTCATAAGTATCTCATCATAGTATATACTATAGAAAAGAAATGGGTTACATAAGCATTTTATCGTAGCATAACCCTTAAAAAAGAAACAAGATTCATAAACATCTTATCATTGTAAATGTAAACATTAACCATATATGTAAATAATATGTATGGTACCATTATTTCATAACCCTTGTACAATTTAAGAAACACAAATTTTGTTGTCATTGATGAATAGGAATTTCATAAATGATCATCAAAACATTCCTAATAAAAATATCCTTCTCATTTCAAATCTCTTTTTTTAAAATTTTACAATTTACCAAATATTAAGTAAAAAAATTTATTAAAAAATAGTTTTGAAAACTTATATTTTAATTTTAAAATAATTTAGTGGTCATGACATTAGAAAAGTTTATTCATGTCAAACACATTTAAACAAATATTCTTTTCACGTCTTCAGTAAAAATAAAACATACCCTAGTTAGAAAATGAAAATAGTATTAATTTTTTAAAAAAAATTAAAATTAAAACATGGGTATAAAATCATTTTAAAATAATATTTTAACAGTAATAAATTACATTAAATAATTCTTATAAAATGTGGACATATAAGAAAATGGGTTTTCGATCGAAAAGAGAAATAAAGTAGATTTTTCAAAACAATTATTATCTTGGATTATTTTGTTAATAAATAAAGAATAATGAAATGAAAATTTTTTTTCTCAATAAATATCCTTAGGATAATAAAATTCATTAGTAACATGATAATTGGATCATAATATTTGATCATGAGAAGTGTAATAAAAAAATCCTGACACATAATGGAATTGTAATATTAAAACACTTAAAACATTGGTAACATTTCCATCATAATCCCCACAAAAGAAATGAAACTATATGTATAGTTAAATACCAATAAAAATCATAATAATAATAAGAGAAATGATTCATGGGATGTATATAAAACATTAATAGGAAACTAGTAGTGAATATGGCATCAGCCTTTTAGAGATAAAAGTGAGACAGAAATCCATTACCATATGTATTGAATTTCATTATATTTATTCAAAAAAATCATTTATAATAAATATTTGTTCATTATACAACTATTATGTAACCATTATCTTTTTTAAAATACAATATATTATTTATTTGTGAACTTTTATTACCATTTTATTAACAATTCCATGATAAAATCATATTTAAGTTAATAACTACTTCATTTTTCATAAATGTTCTAGTTTCATATTTTTGGGCATTTTGTTTTGATCATTTTAAAATAATCTAAATAATGTTAACTGTGATATAAATTTCCTATATATTCATTATATTATTTTTTATAGTAATCAATATATGTTAAATTTATAAAATGATTTACACTATTCATGGAGATGGTAGGTCGTATGTACACATGAACCATATTACCATATTTTTTTTAAAATGGAATGATGGAAAGTTAACTAATAAATAATGTTTCAAAAATAATTATTATTTAAAATATATAATATATATTCAATAAAAGTTTTCTTATTACCCTCAATGTAAATCATATGTGAAAAATGAATCGCATCACTTTGTGAGGCCGACGTTTGTTGTGCTCACAAGAAATGTTATCATATACCCACGAAATTGAAATTAAGAAAGTATATATTTTCTTATAAATAATAAAAATTAATTTGTTTATTAAAATAATTTATAAATTTAAATCCATAGTTATTTCATTTCTTGAGTGGTGGTTATGGAAAATAAATTACATCTGTTTTCATTATATTAATCAACCATACATTATTTCTCGATTTTGGCATGTCATCCTTGCGTAGGGGTTATGCTAATCTTCTCTGTATTGTTCCAATTTTATCGGATGTCTCCGAAGAGACTAATATTCCATACACATGATCCATAATTTCGTTTCCAAATTGATGGAAGGGGGGATGTATATAAGTTATGAAAATAAGATAATAAAATATAATTATATGTTATATACTAGTTTTATTATTTTTTAATTATCTAGAAATGAATAATGGTGCTGACAAAATAATTAATGAAAATGATCTTAGTGAAGACGAATTCATTCTCTTATGAAAACCACCTTTGTATCTCTTATTAGGGAACCTAGTATTGGAAATATTTTCATACAATATGATCTATAATGTAAATAATTAACCTTTTGGAAGCTTTTTTCAAGGTTTCTTAGAGCCAAAAGTCTTTATAGGTGTGAATAACTGAGGGGAAGAAGTGACCTTTAATAACTAGGGAAGAGTGTAATTTTTGTAAATACATAAAACTATTAAATAATGGGATGTAACTCTAATCCCATGTGCTTCTAAAATTGATAAATAATTTAGTGAAGGTATTATATCGTTTGTAAACTCTTCTAATAAAATACATTTTCTAAACATCTTATTCATTATCTTTTATGTTTACATAATTTCACCATATTAGTTTTCAACATGGTAACTAGATTTTTCATATGCATTCATAGGTTATTTATCCCCAATTCCTAAAAAATAAATGAATATTAATATATAATATTAATCCAATTATTATAAATATAAAAAAAATTATCAAATAGAAAACCTACGTGTGAGGAAAATTAATTTTAACACAGGATCATGTTACGCACAAACCCCATTCTAACCTTAATCGAAGTCAATAATTTTTAAAATATTAGTTTTTAATTTTTAAAATATTATTAATATTAAATTAATATATAATATAATAATATCTTATTATATATATATAATCTATTTTATCAAATTAAATTCACAGATGTGGTATGATTTAATTTAAAATTATCCTGTAGATGGGGCGAAAAAAGATATTTTCCATATAAATGTTTTCAAATGTATAGATAGTTTTAATATAAAAGTACAATATGAAATTTATTCCAATGAAATAATATGTATTAATAATTATATAATTGAACTTATATTACTTTTAAATAATTCTTAAAATAAAATGGAGCATGTAAATTCTTTAATTGGAAAGGCAGTTTTTAATAAAAGATGGTGTTTTATCATTCATCTAAAAATTAATCCTTATTGAAAATTATCAAAAATCAACTCAAAGATAATTTTTACATTTATATTTCATAAAATAAATCTATAATTATAATAAAATTTCAAAATTTGTTAAAAATTGAATATTTAATTGTTCACAAAATGTATTGATATTCTTTTTTAAGTTGAAAGGAATTTTTCAAAGCATATAAAGACATTACCAAATATTATATAAATATTATAAATATGTTTTTATTATATAAAACGATCATAAAAATTTTTCAAAATGTGTTTATTTATATTCATATATCCAAACATAAATTAAATGTTATAATGGTCATGTTTAAATAATAATATTTTTAATAGTATATTATTTTTTTTAAACATGGTGTTGTGGGTAGTTCAATCTATCAATGAAATTATCTTTATTTTTTAAAAAATATTTTATAAAATACTAGGAAATAACACAAAAAAATGTACTTAAGTTAAGATATCTGGGGGTTCTATTCAATATTCTATAGATCTTCTGTGATGAAGGATCTAAAATGGGTCGATGTATCTAGGAATAAGATTTACCGTCTTCCATATATTATAGAATTTTTCCCACGGTGATATAAAGATAAACACCATATCTCCCATATCAAACTACATGACACATTTATGATTATCTTAATTGATTTTCTATTTTATTTGTATACATTTCACATGAAAATAAATGTTTGGATCCTTCTCTACCATATCGTGGATAATATTGGGTCCTATCAGATTCCACTCTCAAATTAGATGCCAAATGTTGGAGTCTGACACCTCTTATCTTCTATATCCATATATGGTTCCATTTGAAAGATATAATGGATACTATTTTTATACAAGAACTGAACTCAGGTATGTTATTAATCGAAACATTATTTAAAATATATTTAACATGATCATATTATATCATCTAGAGTTTCCATTGTTATCATAGACTAACAATCCTTCTGAGGGTGATAAAAAGTATTGAATCTCAACAATGTGTCCAACTGTTATTACAAGACATTCTAAGCCCAAAATGTTAACCAGAGATCTTGATCAGATAAAATGAAGAGTTTAAATAAATGTATTATTACCACTTCAATTATTTATTTCTTTTTTTACTTGGTAAAGAGGGGAAAAAAATTTATAGTAATGAAATGTGCTAAATTTTTATGATGGTCTACTACCAAATAAATAGTGTTATTACCTTTAGATTCCCCTGGGAGTCCTACAATTCAATCCATTATTATTATTTACTATTTTCATACTTTAATGGGAAATTGATTCATCATAACCTTTTACTTATTTCATTCATCCTTGAGTTGTTGGTACACCAGGAATCGAGATAAAAATTCTATAATATATCCCTTCATTTTATCCCACTAAATGGTTATATATATATATATATAATAGTTAATTATGGGTGAATAGATATGGATGACCTATTGACATCATAAATAAGTTACTTCTTTATTTTTAGTTCTTATTAGAAAATGATCAAGGTTCCAATCCTTATGAATCATTCTTTATAAATATTGGAATTTGAAAATTTATCTACCTTTATCTAAATCTCATTTAATATTTTTATACATCCTTCATCATCTTAAAAATGTATGGTTTAAAAATTAAAATATAAATGTAGGATTATGTTCTTTTTATGATTCCCATGTCAATACTTTTCATTTCCAAGTACATTTTACCCCTTTCAATCCTTATCATGGATAAGATTATAGGATCTGTTCTACTCATAACATCTTACTCTTTATTTTCTTCCCCATAATAGTATGGATTAAATATTTCTATGATTTTATTATCTTTAACCACTTTTATATTCTTATATTGAGATCCTTTGTATGAACTTTTACTTATGTATTTTATGATCTATATGTATTTCCCACTTCTACCCATAGAAATAATGATGAAAAATCATTAATGTGAATATCACTGTAGCCAATTCCAGATTATGTGTTGGGTTGTTCCTCTCATGGATCATTATATGGTTGGAGGAATAGGCTATCACATATTCATTTTCCATGAGTACACAACACAATCATTTTTTGGACACATCACTATAGTTCAAAAATACTTCACTACTTGTGGATAATATGAGTATATGTATAGTGATTAACCATTTATTTAACTATTTAATGCCCTCCTCAAATTTATTAATACTGAAAATCTTTACTCACTTATGATTCATATGGGTTATTATTCTTGGAAATCATGAGAAGTTTCCAAAAAATTGAGGAATGTGCTGAGATAACCATGTAAGCTATAAATATCAATCACATAAGTTGGTTTGGGTATTCCTTAAATGGAATCTGTATTAAAAGGATCCAAATATATCCATTATTAGTGATATAATGTTGTAGGAATGTTACTTCCTCCATCCAAAATATGTATTTACTGTACATCACATAAACCCTTACCTTTCAAAATGTATTAAATATATAATTCAATTATTTATCATGATCCATACTTATTTAAGATTATATTATATTCTGGTTAACAAATAATACCATAAATTTTCTAGGTAATCTATAAAGACTTTGTTCCTCATTTCCATAAAGATATATTGTGAATTTTAGAGCCCAAATGGCATCACTATTAACTCATATTTCAAGTAACTTTTATAGAAATGAAACTTGGGGATATCATCCTTCATAAATATTATAGGATAACATTTTTACCTAAAATACCATGTAGATAATTATTAGGAATCATGCCACTAAATGAAAAAGTCATAAACCCATTGAATATGATACTCTTTCATTTTCATGATCTTGTTAAGCTCTTAATAACAAATGAATATGCATATTGACCCATCCATTAACTTGATGAAAGGGATCAGTGCACCCTATCTGGAAATAGTTGGGCATATTAACCCACTATCTACATTCTCTTGTAGTTTCTTTTTTATATCATAATGTTTAATAGTGGATATTTACTATGTATTCCTAGATAATTTAAAATCTATGTGTATATGTTTGATTGAGAACTAATTCTAATTGGTAATAGGAAGACCAAAAAATTACTTTGGGTAGACATCAATATATTATCTTATAATGTTCATGTCATCAAGGATGGTATTTTATATATTTTCATACCCTATTTATACTTACTCGTAAAAAATAATATCCCTGATTGAGATGATGATTCCAAAAAAAATGCATCCTTGTCCTCACACTCAAATAGAATGAGAGTTCGATTCATGATACATAGTGTTCCATCCCTATAAAAAATATTATTTCTTTTATATACATGGAAATCCAATCCATGATAAGAATAGTGTAAAATTTAGATAAATAGAATATCATAATGTTCTCTATGAAATTGAACATGAAAATATTGACAGGAGAGATAATATATAATTTAGATGCAATAATTAACCCATTTTTCATTTTCAAGGATTACACGACATCCGTATTTAGAGGTTTTTGAATGGTTCTACTCATATTATATGTCCCAAATGAATGATTAAAACTATAAAAAATAGTATTTTCACTATTATTTAATATATAAACATCATGTGTTACACCGCATCATTATTAAGATCTTCTTTAGTAGTTGTAAAAGAATGTACTCACCCTTCCACTCTTGTCATTATTTATTATTATCATCAATTTTCATAGACACTACATAAATTCATTAATTAGTTACCAGAATGTACTTATTTTATAAACATTAAAAATTAATCAACAGGTTTAGGGTTAAGTGATGCATTCATTCCAGTCATAACATTGGTGGGTTTCTCCCCTCTGTATTCACTTTCTGAGTTCCCCTCTTTGCCACACCTAGACATTTAATTTTCCCCATAACAATATTTAATGGAGTAGTCTTTTCATTATTTTGAAAAGTGGGATGATCGGTTTTATTACCACCCTGATATTTCTCTAACACTCTCCTAGAATTAACACCATTATCTACTTCCTACCTCTAAAAATATGAGACCCTTGTGATTTTCCAATATCTATTTTAAATTTTAGGGTTCATCAGACCATTTAGTCATAGATATAAAAATATAAAATTGCTAAAGAATTTAACAGATCTGGTATTAAACCAATAATTAAGCGTCAAAGTTAAATTCTTGGTTTGCGACAATGTATATATCAACCCATACACGTCATATAAAGTTTTACTCATATACATCAATGGATTTATACTCCTTTTTACAGAACCAAAGGAACACCCTTTCTATTTTATGGTGGAGAGTGATAGTAAAATATTTATCAAAAAATAATTTCCTGAATTCATTCCACTCCGTCCCATTGATTAATCTACATGATTCATATGTTTGATCAACTCCAACTATTTATTAGCTTCTCCATCAATGTGATAAACTACCAACATGGTATTCTCTTATCTTGGGTATTGAATGATTGAGAATATATTTTCAATGGAGTTGATCTAAATTTGTATTATTAAGGGATCCAAAGATCCATTAATGTTATAATTCCTTTGTCACATTGTGGTCTCAATTGAAACTTTAACATTCATAGGTGGATGTGGGTGTTCCTCCCAATTTAAGTTTCTATTCAATTGATGAGTTAATTAAGTAATTATTATCGTGATTTTCTTGAATCCTGCTCCCATCGGGTTATAAATACCATTGGAATGTCATTACATTTCTCATCACATTATATATTGACTTTTTCCCACCAATTTATATCCATTGAATAAAATAAAGGTAATATCAGGGATTGAAATTTTATAAATGTTAAATATATTAAATGGAATCATTAAACATTGAATTGATAACACAAAACTAAATAATATTTCTTAACATTTGAATATATAGGTTTCGGTCTATTTTATCTATGTTCGCTTTCCAAACATTAAATTTCATTGTAATATTGTACCATTCAAAATGTTTCAAAAAGTTCAGGAATATTTTTCAAAGTATATCCATGAGGAGTGTCATATTAGTTTGGTAGGAATTCCACTTAGTTGGGAATAAATTATAGATCATGTTAATTAAAAATGTGCTCTTTTAGGGTTATTACACTTTGGTATATCACTTCTATAACCACATCTACATTTTGAATCCTGATAGGTTTTACTTTTCTTGGGAACCACTCACTTAATACTTTACCAAGAATAAAGTTGCTTCTTAATATGAATTCTGTGATTCTAAATAATATATAAAGATGACATAAATACGATATATTATTTAATTATAATGATGTATTATTCAAAATATCAATCCTTCTATAAGGGTAATATATTATAGAAATAAAAAATTAATTTCACAAAGTGTGACAAATTTTTTTCATAATAATATAATAGAATGAAAATATCATTATTTATACAAGAATAAATATATGCTATAATAATTTTATTATTGGAACATTTTGGTGTTATTATGGATACTAAAATATGAAATGGATTATATAAATTAATAAAATCTAGTACAATATAATGGAAACATTGAAATTAAATATTTCAATAGGAAAAAACATTAAAAATGAAGAAATGTTTTGAATGATATTAAAAATTCAAAAGTTAAATAAATTTATCATTTTCATTTTTAGAATAAATTTACTGGGATATAAGAGAATCCAAGTTATTTTAATTAGGAATAAAAGACCATTACTACCTGAAATTTTTAATAAAAATTATTATTGATTTTAGTTACTGAAATAATGATAAAGGTTGATCTCAATTTTTTGTATAAGTTTCTACAAAATAATCTAAAAATAAAATTCCATAGATAATTGATAGTGGGACATCATCACATAATAAGTGTTATATGAGAATAGATAATATATTTGACAATTTAATAGAAGGGAAACTAATTTTTTTTTTATCATGGATCACTTGAAAACATAATTTATTTAGTAAATAAAAATTAGAGAAAAAAATTAAATTCAAAGAATACTTAGTTGTGGATTTTAATCACAACATTTATGTGAACATGTAATTTTTACACACATTATTTCATGATTTATTATATAATGATACACATAATACAATCATAAAATATCAAGAGGCCTATCGTGTTTGGGTAATTATATACACATCACAATAACTTGAAACAACGATTCTAGGAAATTATTTCAAAAAACTACAATATTATATTAAAAATATAATGATCTTCAAAAATAGAATGAGATAACTAAGGGAAGTATATTATCAAGTGGTAATATATAAATACATTTAATGTAATAATAAATGTATTACTGAATGAAAATAATACATGTTAGTCAATACGAATAACATAGTGACATAAAAATATAAAAATTGCAAACCTGAACCTTGAATCATTATATAGGATGATAGCATCAATGAATCACCGGAAAGTGGAAACAATATAAAACAAATAATCATAATAATAATTCAATGATAAATGAAAATAAATAATAACAAAGTTTCCCTATTCAAACCGCCAACGAAAGTGATATGGTATATTTTCATTTAAAAATATTACCCAATGTATTGTTGAGATATATAATTTCATTCCAACCCAATATATTCAAATTATGTAAATGAATTCACATTCAACATAAATCAAACAACATGAGAGTATCTTTCATCCCATTTATTCCCTTGATTAATGAGTTGGGGATACATACATAGAACTCACCAATAAATGAATAATAATTAATACTAGTTGAATACAATTGATTGGATATGGGGATGGGTATTCATAATGAAAAATCTTTTCAAGCGATGTCATAGTATAATTTTCCTAGAATAAAAGGTTGAATAAATGGTTCATATAAGTGATTAATGATAGTAAAAGGTGGTTTCTCATTACATGAGCATCATGATTATATTAATGGGATTTTAAAAAAAATATTTCAACATGAATAATTAAAAATAAAAATCCTTAATACAAATAATGTACATGAATAAAGAGAAATCATAAGAGAATCTTGAACATAATATGGTGCTTCTTAATGCATTGGAGGAGATTATTAAGAGATTATAAATAACATGGGATAGATTTATATATAGGGATGGAGTGAGAATTTCGGATATATGGTTTTAAGTGAAGTGCAATTGGATTTTGTGTGGGTATTTATAGAAAAATGGAGAGTATTTTTTTTATTAATTTCTAAATAAAAGTTTTCAAACCAAAGTGAAAAAGTATTGAAAAATAGATTTCCTCCCTTTTTTTATTTTTTCATTAAAGGAGGAGTGTCTGCTGGTATTTTACTATGTTGAGAACCAAAATCAATATAAAATTATATACATGATGTGGAAGTTAGTTATATTAATAAAAAAAATTGAACCTAGGTTTAAGAAATATGTTTTAGAGGATTCATTTTTGGTTATTAAAATTAATCAAATAACTTTTAAAACACATTTTTTAAAAGAATTTTTTTTGGATGTGGATGCCTTTTATAGTTTTTATTACATCACTTTTGGGGAATTATGATTTAATAATACACACCATATATTTATACCATATTTAATATTCTCCAAAAAATTGACTCCCTGAAAAAATTATGATAAATCCTCCATTATTTATTTAAATATCCATATATATATCATTGTTTTGAGGTGGTGATTAAAAATAAATCCCTTCACTTCGTGGAGGTGTTAATCTACATGTGCCTAAAAGACTCTGACATTTTTCAATGTAACATATGAAATGATATATTAACTTTCAGTAATGATAAATATTTCATAAATATCATTATAATTTAATTTATATCAAATATATTCATTTAATTTATCCTTATTACATTTAATTTAAGTGTTCAGGAAAAAAAGAACATCTCTCCACCAAGCGGTAGTTTGTCAAACCAAGCGACATTATTGTATCAACCATGGAATGAAACGTAAGAAGGTATATGTGATATAATATCTAATTAAGTATAAATATTTTAAAAATATAATATATATAATTTAAATCAATCATCACACCAATACATGAGACGTGATGATGGAAAATAATTGACATTGGTTCATGAGGCGGTAGTCCACTGTACACACGATTGATGATTTCGTATCCCATTTGATGGAAGTGGAAAAAATTTAGGTTATGAAATTAAGATAATAAAATATTATTATATAAAATATAATTTTTTATTTTATAATAACAATTTAATAAGATTTTATGTATATGGAAGAAGAAAGAAAATAAAGATGCTCAGTTAAGAATGATACCTCTCCTTCTGTAACATACTTAGGTAAGCACCAAAATACTTATTATAATTACATTGTGATAATAATAATGCATCTAGTTTTTGGGTAGGGACTTTATGAAGACAATTGGGTAGGTATTGGGTGATGAAAAAGGATTTTAAGGTGTAAAGATGAGAGGATACATGTTGACATTTATAAGTGAGGTGAGTGGTACAGTTGGAATTTTTTAATTGAAATGATGTAACCACATTTATCACATGCAAAAAGGCTCAAAAATTGTACCATTATAAATAATTATAAATTATAAGGTATAAATATTTTAATAAAAATTTTATTATAATTTTTTTATTTCATTTATACCCACATATTTTTAGTTTAAGCTCTGGTAAAACCTTATTCAACATAATAGTGGTAAATAATATTTACTATTTTCACTATCCATTATTGTTAAAAATTTAGTTGAAATTATTAGATAATATAAATTATATCGATTAAAAATATGGAATCCATTTTATCAAATTCAATTATCATATTTTAAAAAATTAATTTAAAATCAACCAATAAACATGATGAAAAAGCGGGATTTTAAAAAAAATGGATTTTATGTTAAATCTATAAATAATAATCATCATTACATGAATATAAATTAAAATTTATTTATATATAATATATAAGTTTATTTTAAATAATTTATTAATATTTTTTTAATTAATAAAAATTGAGTAACATTTTTCACTTTCAACCAGTTTCCTGAAAAAATATTTTTTATTCCCAAAAACAATCTTATACAAAAACCGAATATGATGTTGATTCAAAATAAATTTAATGGATTAAATTTTAATAAATAATTTTAGTATTAATTTAAATCATATTATAATCATAATTGTACTATTAAATTTCATAATTTTTTGAAAGGAAATGACATTTTCAAAAATATGTATTTTTCACTGTTCACTAAAAAATTAATATTTTCTGAAAAATAAATAACTTTCACACTTATTAAATATTTGACATGATGAATTGGGTATTTAAATTAAATTTTATCCAATAATTTTTCTAAATTTTTTAGAAATTAATAAGAATATTTTTTCCTGAAAAGCAATAAAATCATTTTTTAAGAAAACATATTTTTGAAGAATAAAATTACATTATTAAAAAAATTATTGATTTTTTACTGAAAATTTTAAAGAAAATTAATGTAAAAAATATTTTTTACAAATTATTTAATATCATTCATGCCTTAACAATTAATGGTTATATTTAAATGGTTATATATTTCATGTGATGTTTAATTTGGGTGTTTCAAGTCCAATATTATATAAAAAATAATTTCCATTCAAGAAATATTGGGCTACTATAATATAAAAGTATGCCCTTTATTTTTTTGGATTATGATGAATGAATACATTGTGATGTTTTCCCATTTCTATCTTTGGTATGTGTTATAGTTCTAACATCCCCTTATACTATTTTCTCTCATCCTTGACTTTCTAACACACATATCACCAAGACACATATTCTGCAATATTCATGTTGTCCCACAACAAATGACCTTTAAAATCTTAATAAATATTTTTAATTACATGATGGATAGTGATGTAGGTACTAAGATACTATTCAAATAGCCCATTCTATAAATCAGATATGGATATAACAAACACGTAGTTATTAAAACCTAACTTTCCTTCACAATTAAGGATACACTCATGAACATTTCTCACATTATTTTGTAGCTCTATATCCTCCTTATATGATTTACTAATCTTAACTATGATATATGGTTCAACCCTAATTTGGTAAAGATAAGATCAATCCCCTTCCATCAAGAATTCAAGATACATCCTTCGAAAATCCATATTTATTTGATCTTTTGTTGTCCTCGTCATAGATAAGCTAGCTTGATCCTTTAAACTCAAAGCATCAGTCGTCTTGTTCCCTTTCCCATGGTAATAACCTATTGAGTTCTCATAATCTATAATTAAATCCAACCACCATCTCTTGAAAGTGCTCAAATATTTATATGTGAATTTATATTTTAAACTCACATGATCAATATATTTATCCCCCATTTCTCAATAAAGATAATGAATCCCAATATTTATTGTAAACAAATACTGTGGATAACTGAAAATCATAGTTTGGGTAATTTTTCTCATGAACATTCAATTGTCTTGATGAATAATATATCAACATGTCATTTTACATGAGGAATCATCTCAATCAATTCTCTGAAGCATCACGATAGATTACAAAAAGTTCTCGTCTACATGGAAATGTATGCATAGGTGCGCTGGCTAGCATTCTCATTTTTTCCTTGAAATTTTATTCACATTGTTCTTTCAAAAGGGAATTGTCCATGTTAAAATGGTACATTGGTTGGATAGTCATGATAAATTCCCTAAAAATGTTTGATAATGTCTACCCAAACCATGAAAACTTCGGATCTTAGTTCCCATGGCTATTCTAGAACATTGTTCAATAGCCTCCTTCATTGATGGATCCACAAACATACCCTATCTTGATATTATAAGACAAATAGAAGAACATTTTATAGAAAAATTTCACACTTGGTAATTTTATTATACAATTCCTCCTTCCATAGGGTCTTTAGTACAATTATATAGTTATATTCATTTTCTTAATATATAATAATATTGATTAAAAATTATATCATAATCTTGTCAAGGTAAAATCTGAATACTCTATTCATTAAATCCATAAATATTGTAGGGGAATTACTAAGAAAAAATTAAATCATTATAAACTCGTAGTTTCCATACCTATTATGGAATGTTACCTTAGGTATATCCTCATTCTTGACCCTCAAAAGATGATATCTAAAAATAATATTAATAATACAAATGTATTGATCTCTATGTAGTTGTTCAAAAAATCATCAATATGGGGTAGTGGATTTTTATTCTTTATTGTCATCTTGTTCATTTCTCGATAATTAATACATAGTATCATCAAGACAAATTTCTTATTAACAAAAATGGTAGGTTCACCCCAAGGTGACACAGTTGAATGAATGAATCCCTTATCATGATTCTCCTAGGGGTTCCAATTAAATTATTGAAACTAAATTGGGTTTATTCGATAGGTATTATTTACAATATTTTTTATTCATTTATGAGTTATCCTAAAAAATCAGCATCATGATTCGATGGAAGTCTAGGAAAATATTCATAAAAGACCTAAAAAACACCTTCACAATAGTTATATCATGAATGTTGACTTTCTTCCCAACGATATAGGAAAAAAACAAATTTTAAATAGGAATAAGGACTTATAAAATTCATATGACATACATTATAACTTTATATTTATTCTCTCAAAGATAGAAGATCATATGTTAGTTTTGAGTATCAAATATGTTCCCCTACTAAACAATTGTTTTAGAATTTAAGTGGAGAAATTAAATCTATTCTTATGATAACATCAAATTCAATTATAGGGAGAAAAATATAATTTTCATGAAGAAAAGTACGATAAAAATAAACTATATAAGCATCATAGACCTAATATTTTATCATTGTTCCATTAGGGGTTTTCACTACTAATTCAACATTTAATCATTATGGATAGGAATTAAAATTCAGAGATACTTTTCATGATGTAAAGAAATTTATATAACTATGTTAAAATAATATAATTCAATATTTGAGCATACCTATCACAACCTTTGATTTATTTCTCTATCATTAATCCAATATTAAAACAATAATGGTAAGCATAGCCATCACAAATTTTTAATCAAAGTGATTAAAATTGAAAAAAATTGAATTCTATTTATAAATAACGAAACCTTATTTTCAATCTATAATGACATAGGTTTAAAATAGTTCAATAGTGGTAATCATCTATCAATTTCATCATGGAGGTTTACCATAATTTTGTGAATTTCTAAATCATATCATGGAATATTGTCAATCCAGGTGTGCAGTAAGGCCCATTATCATTAACGAGGTGATTATAGTGTATAGATCAAGTAACATTTTTTGTATTTAATACCCATAGGTAAAATTATTCCAGAGACACATCTAAATGTAGTATCCATACATGGATTTAATCTCTTTGAAACTAATCACATTATCCTTCACCAAATTTTTGGACATTTTACAATACTTTAACATATCCTTATATTTATACTTTTTATACTCACTAATATATTCTAATCCTAGAATACAAAGTTTAAATATACCTTCATATGATATAAACTGTAACAACGCATGTTTTTCATTCATATATATTACATATCAATATATAAATATTGAATACATTTTACAAATAAATTCCCAAGGACCATAAATTGTTTATGACGTTGGAGATGAGATACACCATCATCATATTTCTTGGGAGACCTTAAAAAATCACATAAGGTCTTCCTATTTAATAAAATTCATTGATATACCCTATATAAACCATTCTTCATAACTGGAAGAAACAATACAAAAGAAATTATAAGATCAGATACACAATATGGGTAAATAGAGATGATATCAAGTAATGATCGTATGAAATCATAAGATAAGAATAAGTGTGTCAGATTAATACTATAAAATAAAATGGTCATACCCAATTTATCATACATCTTAATCACTATCCATGTAAAAATATTTTGATTTCAAAAGACATGAATCATAAGATTGAGAAAGCATCATAAATCATTCATGAACAATTTTTTTATGTCGTATAAGTGTGATTCCATAATATATATAGAAACCATCTCATATGTCAAGACTAACATCTGAGACCGTATACTCATAAAAGACCAGGAATCTGAACTTTTTTCCCATTTTATAATAGATCATGCATCATAACTTCTTCCCCATAGTGGAACAATTACGTTGGATTATTTCCCATAGCAGATCACACTCATCAGCTTGTTTCTAAACATTATATCATGAGATATAAAAAATTACCCAATTCTTTGGAGGAATATAATGGTCCCACCCATCATGTAATTGTAATTATATATATGTTCTTCACGAGATCATAAAACATTCATTATTTAAAAAACCATAGAAATGAAATTTGTTTCATAAGTATCTCATCATAGTATATACTATAGAAAAGAAATGGGTTACATAAGAATTTTATCATAGCATAACCCTTAAAAAAGAAACAAGATTCATAAACATCTTATCATTGTAAATGTAAACATTAACAATAAATATAAATAATAAGTATGGTACCATTATTTCATAACCCTTGTATAATTTATGAAATACAAATTTTGTTGTCATTGATGAATATAAATTTCATAAATGATCATCAAAACATTCCTAATAAAAATATCCTTCTCATTTCAAATCTCTTTTTTTAAAATTTTACAATTTACCAAATATTAAGTAAAAAAATTTATTAAAAAATAGTTTTGAAAACTTATATTTTAATTTTAATATAATTTAGTGGTCATGACATTAGAAAAGTTTATTCATGTCGAACGCATTAAAACAAATATTCTTTTCACATCTTCAGTAAAAATAAAACATACCCTAGTCAGAAAATGAAAATACTATTAATTTTTTAAAAAAAAATTAAAATTAAAACATGGGTATAAATTCATTTTAAAATAATATGTTAATAGTAATAAATTACATTAAATAATTCTTATAAAATGTGGACATATAAGAAAATGGGTTTTCGATCGAAAAGAGAAATAAAGTAGATTTTTCAAAACAATTATTATCTTGGATTATTTTGTTAGTAAATAAAGAATAATGAAATGAAAAAATTTATTCTCAATAAATATCCTTAGGATAATAAAATTCATTATTAAAATGATAATTGGATCATAATATTTGATCATGAGAAGTGTAATAAAAAATCCTGACAAATAATGGAATTGTAATATTAAAACACTTAAAACATTGGTAACATTTCAATCATAATACCCACAAAAGAAATGAAACTATATGTATAGTTAAATACCAATAAAAATCATAATAATAATAAGAGAAATGATTCATGGGATGTATATAAAACATTAATAGGAAACTAGTAGTGAATATGGCATCATCCTTTTCGAGATAAAAGTGAGACAGAAATCCATTACCATATGTATTGAATTTCATTATATTTATTCAAAAAAAATCATTTATAATAAATATCTGTTCATTATACAACTATTATGTAACCATTATCTTTTTTAAAATACAATATATTATTTATTTGTGAACTTTTATTACCCTTTTATTAACAATTCCATGATAAAATCATATTTAAGTTAATAACTACTTCATTTTTCATAAATTTTCTAGTTTAGTATTTTTGGGCATTTTGTTTTGATCATTTTAAAATAATCTAAATAATGTTAACTGTGATATAAATTTCTTATATATTCATTATATTATTTTTTATAGTAATCAATATATGTTAAATTTAGAAAATGATTTACACTATTCAGGGAGATGGTAGGTCGTATGTACACATGAACCATATTACCATTTTTTTAAAATGAAATGATTGAAAGTTAACTAATAAATAATGTTTCAAACATAATTATTATTTAAAATATATAATATATATTCAATAAAAGTTTTCTTATTACCCTCAATGTAAATCATAAGTGAAAAATGAATCGCATCACTTTGTGAGGCCGACGTTGGTTGTGCTCACAAGAAATGTTATCATATACCCACGAAATTGAAATTAAGAAAGTATATATTTTCTTATAAATAATAATTATTAATTTGTTTATTAAAATAATTTATAAATTTAAATCCATAGTTATTTAATTTCATGAGTGGTGGTTATGGAAAATAAATTACATCTGTTTTCATTATATTAATCAACCATACATTATTTCTCGATTTTGGCATGTCATCCTTGCGTTGGGGTTATGCTAATCTTCTCTGTATTGTTCCAATTTTATCAGATGTCTCCGAAGAGACTAATATTCCATACACATGATCCATAATTTCGTTTCCAAATTGATGGAAGAGGGGATGTATATAAGTTATGATAATAAGATAATAAAATATAATTATATGTTATATACTAGTTTTATTATTTTTTAATTATCTGGAAATGAATAATGGTGATGAAAAAATAATTAATGACAATGATCTTAGTGAAGACGAATTAATTCTCTTATGAAAACCACCTTTTTATTTCTTATTAGGGAACCTAGTATTGGTAATATTTTCATACAATATGATCTATAATTTAAATAATTAACCTTTTGGAAGATTTTTTCAAGGTTTCTTAGAGACAAAAGTCTTTATAGGTGTGAATAACTGAGGGGAAGAAGTGACCTTTAATAACTAGGGAAGAGTGGAATTTTTGTAAATACAAAAAACTATTAAATAATGGGATGTAACGCTAATCCCATGTGCTTCTAAAATTGATAAATAATTTAGTGAAGGTATTATATTGTTTGTAAACTCTTCTAATAAAATACATTTTCTAAACATCTTATTCATTATCTTTTATGTTTACATAATTTCACCATATTAGTTTTCAACATGGTAACTAGATTTTTCATATCCATTCCTAGGTTATTTATCACCAATTCCTAAAAAATAAATGAATATTAATATATAATATGAATCCAATTATTATAAATATTAAGAACAATTATCAAATAGAAATCCTACGTGTGAGGAAAATTAATTTTAACATAGGATCATGTTACGCACAAACCCCATTCTAACCTTAATCGATGTCAATAATTTTTAAAATATTAATTTTTAATTTTTTAAAAATTATTAATATTAAATTAATATATAATATAATAATATCTTATTATATATATATATAATCTATTTTATCAAATTAAATTCACAGATGTGGTATGATTTAATTTAAAAATATCATGTAGATGGGGTGAAAAAAGATATTTTCCATATAAATGTTTTCAAATGTATAGATAGTTTTAATATAAAAGTACAATATGAAATTTATTCCAATGACATAATATGTATTAATAATTATATAATTGAACTTATTTTACTTTTAAATAATTCTTAAAATAAAATGGAGCATGTAAATTCTTTAATTGGAAAGGCAGTTTTTAATAAAAGATGGTGTTTTATTATTCATCTAAAAATTAATCCTTATTGAAAATTATCAAAAATCAACTCAAAGATAATTTTTACATTTATATTTCATAAATTAAATCTATAATTATAATAAAATTTCAAAATGTGTTAAAAATTGAATATTTAATTGTTCACAAAATGTATTGATATTATTTTTTAAGTTGAAAGGAATTTTTCAAAGCATATAAAGGCATTACCAAATATTATGTAAATATTATAAATATGTTTTTATTATATAAAACAATCATAAAATTTTTTCAAAATGTGTTTATTTATATTCATATATCCAAACATAAATTAAATGTTATAATGGTCATGTTTAAATAATAATATTTTTAATAGTATATTTTTTTTAAACATGGTGTTGTGGGTAGTACAATCTATCAATGAAATTATCTTTATTTTTCAAAAAATATTTTATAAAATACTAGGAAATAACGCAAAAAAATGTACTTAAGTTAAGATATCTGGGAGTTCTATTCAATATTCTATAGATCTTCTGTGATGAAGGATCTAAAATGGGTCGATGTATCTAGGAATAAGATTTACCGTCTTCCATATATTATAGAATTTTTCCCACGGGGATATAAAGATAAACACCATATCTCCCATATCAAACTACATAACACATTTATGATTATCTAAATTGATTTTCTATTTTATTTGTATACATTTCACATGAAAATAAATGTTTGGATCCTTCTCTACCATATCGTGGATAATATTGGGTCCTATCAGATTCCACTCTCAAATTAGATTCCAAATGTTGGAGTCTGACACCTCTTCTCTTCAATATCCATATATGGTTCCATTTGAAAGATATAATGGCTACTATTTTTATACAAGAACTGAAATCAGGTATGTTATTAATCGAAACATTATTTAAAATATATTTAACATGATCATATTATATCATCTAGAGTTTCCATTTTTATCATAGACTAACAATCCTTCTGAGGGTGATAAAAAGTATTGAAGCTCAACAATGTGTCCAACTGTTATTACAGGACATTGTAAGCCCAAAATGTAAACCATAGATCTTGATCAGATAAAATGAAGAGTTTATGTAACAGCCCGAGATTTTATGAAAAATATTCTTTTTTATTTCACTAATGTCTTGTGTTATACGCTACACCAAAAGGAGCTTGCACAACACGCATCCTTGACTTGCCTTGCATTACACGCAATCGCAACCTTCCTCGATAGCGTGTGTGGTACGTAATCCTGAGTTTCACGAAACAATGATATGCTATTAAAATATTATTAAAACTAGCCGTTATGAATAGTAATAACCACTTTTTAAATTTTAGAAATTTTAACTCTCAAAATGGACTTCATTTTTGGATTCGGAGTATCGAATTTAGCCTAAGGTGAAATTTTGGTACTTTTCGGATAACTTTCATATTCTGATGAATAGTGAAAATTACTAAATTATAATTAAAAACAATTTTTTTTAATCAAAATAATTAATAGTGATAAATCATTAATTTGAGTGGTTTTAAAGTATATTTAGAATATATTTTTACAATTTAATACAATGTTGGTCATTGGATGTAATTTCACATTTAAACTAGACATAAACAAGTGTCAATCTTTTGATAGATATTGTTTCTTAAAAACACGCTATTTGTTTTAACAGCAGGATTTAATTATAAAATTAATTAATGCATCTTTTATGTTATGAATTTGGTAAAATAGACTTCATTTTTGAATTCGGAATATGAAATATAGCTTGGGATGAAATTTTGGCATTGTTCTGAAAAACATCAATTTTTGATGAATAGTGAAACTACTAAGTGGTAGGTTAAAAACTGAATTTTGCATAAAACTTAATTTTACCGCTTCTGTGAATGGAATTTCGAAAATCCGAGAGACACAGTTAATATCAAGGACAAAAATGTGGTTCAATGAGATGAAAATAATTTTTTGGTGAATAGTAACTTTTTACTTTTTTACCACGGTTAATAGTAAATAGGGTAACTAAGGGTAAATATGATATTAATATTACCCTAACACATGTCCTAATTCTATTGGACAAGTGTAATTCGACCAAAAACAAACTTAGGAATAAAATATGACCATTTAGGCCCACTTGGATTAGATTAGGACATTTATTATTAATTTATTTAAAGAAGGGTTAAAATAGTTAAAATCAATGTTTAATAAGTAAATCATTTTTAATATGGGGTTATACATAAGATAAATTCGACTATAAATATTAATTAGAACGCTAAAACGATTTCCTACATGAGGGTATTTTATTTGTAATTTTTAGACATCAAATAATATAATTTATTTATGACACAAAGATGATGCAGTAATTATCTTATTAATGAAATATTGACATAATTGATAATATAAATACCAAAATAAATGTAATTTAAGACTTTTTATGAATTCCATTAATTTTCTAGGTTACTATGATATATTAGTGTTTATTTAATCAACTTGGTTCGAACATATAATTCTGTTATAACTTTCACAAAAATCATATATCAAATAGTGTCAAAATTGACACAAAATAGTTTTTAAATCAAATATTATATTATTAATTGTTATTTTATTCCTAAAAATCTAAGGTTCGGCCAAATGACTTAGATAAGGATATATGTATTAATAATATACAATTTGGGGTTCTTTTGGCATGTTATAGTAAGTTTATTAACCATATAGTGAAAGAAAACAAAAAGACACGGTAAAGGTTAAATTATTTTACTGAGAGTTAAATCTAATTGATAAGGTTAACATAATACCCTAAACTTGTCTAAATCTTATTGGTTGATAGGATTTCGAACCCTCCCCACTTTAGCTTCGAAATAAGACCCTTTGGAACCATTATAAACCGATTTTTACTTTAATATAAAATAATATTTTGAGATATTCCTAAGGTGCCCCTCTCCTCCCCTATAAAAGGACACCTCCTCCCCCTCCTCCTCACACCAATTTGAGCACTCAAGCTCGGCCAACCCCTGCCAATTTCTCCTCTCCACTTCCCTAGCAACATCCTATAGGATCGGGTCTTCCTCAAAGACCAATTTTAGTTCCCTAAGAGGAGGTCTCAAAGAGGCAATTCAAAGAAGAGGTAATTACCGTTACCAATTCTTTCATCTTTATTTCTTCTTCCACTTCTTCTTCTTAGGTTGTTTCATTATGAAGTAATAACATCAGTATCACTAATATACTGATATGTTATTATAAGTATGAAACAACCCTATTTCACCATCTATCCATCCTACGGAAAAAGAAATCACCGCGCGTGCGTACGTACGGAATACCGTCTCCACGCCGTGGTGTAATCTATTTTCCACCACCACCTTACATGGATGGGTATAATGGTGTAAAGAATAACTATACATAGTTATTAAAACATCATATTGATTCTTATATATTGTATAATCCACTCCAATTCAATTCAATATTTATAGAAATGATATCATCGCTCGTGCGTACGTACGGACTACCGTCTCCACGACGCGATGAGATTCATTCTCCATGTTAACCATTTAAGAATGATTATAATGTATATATAAGAAATAATAATGAAATATATGACATTATAAATCTACTGGATTTATGTATATATATACATATGTATGTCATCTACTTACTTCCATTTCAAGACAATAAGGAAAGGAAAACAGCGTTCATGCGTACGTACGGACTACCGTCTCCATGAACGGTGTTTTTCATTTTATTTATCTACCTATTATATATATATACTGAATATATATGATATATAAATCATATTTTATATTCTGTAAGTGAGTAAATCATGATATAAGTAATAATGTTGTCAAGAACAACAAGTCAAAACACCTACGATAAATGAAACGATTTTACCCAAAACGCTTCTTTAACATGGAATTTACAAAAGAACGGTAATATAATGTCATAAGTGAACCATATATGATATCATAACAATGAATATGATTCTGTAATAAGTCAATAACATGATTTAAATCATTATACAGGAGGTTCATACAGGTACAAGCAAGTCGGACCTAAGGTAAGGGAAATATCACAATCTCATTTTTATCCGAGATTGTTTATTCGTAAGTATTTACTGGGGTGTATTTTATCATCCACATCCATGTTCCCCCAATATGTAATATTGTTTCCATCCATTTACACTAGTTTGAATCCAATTTTACCCTTCGGTGAGTTTTTAGTAAAGAATATGAAAGGAATCTTTTGTCGTTTTTTTTCGTACGAGGTACTTTTTGACTTTTCCGACAAAAGTACGAAGAATGTTTATTTTAACTTATACGGCATGAATGGATTTTTAAAACATTATTTCCAAGAATCTTCCTTCACAAGTTTTCAAGTTTATTTTTAATCAACTTCTTTTAGTTTAAAATTTTATGACATGTTAAGAAAGGAAAAGTGTTTTTGAAGTAGAAAGGATATTTTCCTCAAGAATGGAGTTCAAGTATTTTATCAAAATTATTTTCCATCTAAGATAATAAAAAGGGTTCTGTTTTTATCCCTATTATTACATGGATTTGATTATGTTGTGATGGAAATATTTTTATGAATTCCTTTGTCTTATATGAATTGTTTTATGATGTCATGTTGTTTAAGAATCCCATTTTTATTACATGGGTTATGAAATGATGTATGATTTATGATTTTGTGGCACACATAAGAATGGTATCATTATGAGATGGGTGGGACCTATATCTCCCTCCAATGCATTGGGTAAAGATTTTATATCTCATGAGATAGACATGGCTGAAATGGTAGGTTATACCGGTTCAGTGAAACAGGACTGAAACGAGGGTTACTCGATTCAGAAAGGGACTTTGTCCACTAAGATAGTCTTGGCATTGAGTCTTGACTAACAAGAAATGGTTTTCTATGATTATGTGTGTATACCACAAAGTTTCATGTTTTAAGTTATGATTATTGGGATTACATTTCACTTCTATGATATATCCCATGTTATGATATTATGAGCTCTTTTGCAGGTTAAGATTTCCAAAAGGTATGTATATGATGTGATTGATTTTTCTTTTGTTTACCCTTACTGAGCATTTGAGCTCACCCTTTTATGTTTTCTTTTCCCCAGGATATAAAGAAAGGTTTTAGGTAGAAAAAAAGGGATGAACTTTATGGGAGATATTGAAGAACTTTCACCACGATTAGAAGATTACGTTCCGAGTTTCCAAAGACACTAAACTATTACGATCCTTTAGTGTGTGTTTTTGTTATATACTAAGTATTCCGAAAATGTAATGTAATGTCCATGTACGTCAGGCTTCGGGTCTCTACAGTTGGTATCAGAGGAAAGGTTTAGTCAACCTTTGGAAACTAGGATGCGAAAACGTTAGTGAGATCCCTAGAGATATTTCTAAGGTATGTCTAGGGATGTCCCTAGGGATAAGTATACGTATAGGTTATAGTAATAGAATTACGCTAACGATCATAGAATTAAACCTAAGATGTTGGATATTGAAGGTACTCCCCCTTTATTATGTTGTTTTCCCTAGCATGATTTTTGCCTCTCACACTATTCTTTTTGGGTTTTAGACGATGGCTGGAACCCGAAGGAACCGTGTTGATCAATGCAATGGACAATGCAATGATTTCCCTCCTGAACAAACAAATGTTATGGGAGATGGAGTGCAAAATCTTATTGCTATACTTACACAAGCTATGAATCATTCTGGACTTCCAAATGAGCATAGAAGGGAACAATATTCTATTGAGTCCTTCATGAGGCAACGTCCACCTTCTTTCAGTGGGTCTTCTGATCCACTTGTGGCTGAACAATGGATCAGTACTACTGAAAAGATATTTTCAGTTCTTCAATGTTCTGAACATGATAAAGTCATCTTAGCAGTATATCGTTTGGAAGGTGAAGCTGATCAATGGTGGAATCTTATCAAGAATACGAGGCCAAGAGATGAAATTGAGTCCATGGAATGGGACGAGTTCAAGAACTTGTTTTTCAGTAAGTACTTCCCTCGTATTCTTCGAACAAAGATGGAGAAAGAGTTTCTTGAACTGAAGCAAAGGGACGATGAATCTGTTGGTACCTATGAAGCAAATTTTACAAGACTTGCAAGGTATGCTTCTGGAATTATCATCCAACCTGAAAGTAAAGTTGATCGATTTTTCAGTGGATTAAAACCAAGTCTTCGAAGGGCATTAGCTATAAGAGACTTCAGTAGCTATGAAGAAATTTTGCGTTGTGCTATCAAGGTAGAAATGGAAGTTGGTGTTACATATCCATCTCATGGTTTTGACAAGAAACGAAAGATGGAGTTCAAGGAGAAATCTCAGAATAATGGTGAAAAGAAGATGAATGTTTCCTTATGCACAAAGTGTGGAAAGAAGCATGGTGGAGATTGTCTTAAAGGGACTAGAAAATGTTTTAAGTGTGGAAAAGAAGGTCATCGAGCAGCTGAGTGTCGAAGTAATGGAAAAAGGGTTTCTAATGATGTGAATAAAGCAAACACTGCAGAGAACGCACCGCCAACACTTCAATGCTTCAAGTGCAAGGAAATGGGGCATTATGCTAATAATTTCCCTAATCCAAGAGTTAGTGATGATCCACATGAGCAACCACTGAAGGCAAAGGACAAAGGGAAATCACATGCGATCACTATTGGCAATGTTGAATATGACAACGATGTGGTGGAATGATTAAGTGTTTATGTAATGGGATTCCAAAATAATGTTGTATCATTGAATATTGCAATATTTATTGATGTGGTATTCAAAGTGATTGAGATATTTTTTGGAAATAAGATGATATGCGCATAATGAAGACGAGAAAATGAAATGTTTAATAGTATTCATGAGCTCATGATTGATATAAGGACTAAGTGATATCATGGTTTGAGTATATAGAATTTTGAGGATTTTGGTATATGGAAAGTGTTAACTTTTAACTGCACTCATGTTTTCACTAAGGTATTCAAGAGAATACACGATTAAGGACTTTGAATGTTTGTAATGTGACCAACAAGACATATCTTATGATATGTGGGGATCAACGACAGTATTAAATCTCTGGTAATCGTTGTCACTATATTATGAGAGTGGACTGCAGTATTATGTATAAGCCTAAAGATTAGACTGGATTATGTTGGACATAAGTTAGTATTGTTTAAGGATAGAAGATTTTCGATATTATTGATGGGATGTTATAGTAACATAGTTTTAGAAAAAGGGACAACCTGCAGGATGGGCGACAACCCATCGCTTCGGACAAGGCTGTAGGAATCGAACCCACAACCGAAGTGCGACTGACCTTTATCGCCTACCACTGGCCTACAGGAAGTCCCTGTTTAGTAGAAACTAGTTTTATTATATTAAGCAGTATGATATATGAAGTATAAGTCCATTTTAGGAACCATATATGATTAATCTCACTATAGATCGACTTATGTATATAAGTTTTTCTAGCCTTTTGTTTGAGACAGATGGAATGACCCGTCATTCTATCACATGATCTGCTAACACTTCACGAATAACAAATTCAACTTCATTTATTTAAGAGATGAAGTGGAAATTGTTCAAGGCACGAACAACAGTGAGATTGTACCAAAATAAAGTAATTATTTATTCTAATTCAAATTTTCAACTTTAGGGGGAATGATCTTGAAAACCAAAAATGTTGTCCTAGTGATCTGATATCTGATGAATCAGATGGTACCTTAGATCATCACAAATTTATGGCTTTGTGATTACTGGCTTTTCCATAGCCATGTTCTCTACCACTCTCCATCAGAACATGATGGTTAGATTTCTCTTCCATATCCATATTTTCACCTATGTGGAAACCTAGTGATTAGTTTATTTGGGTAATCGTTACATTTCATACTTTATTTTTTAAAGCCATGTTTTGGTATTCCTTTTTACGATGTGGGACTCTATTAAAGAAACTTTCGAATAGTAAACCATTTATAACCCCGACGAATTTCGAGGGCGAAATTCATTTTAAGGGGGGTAGAATGTAACAGCCCGAGATTTTATGAAAAATATTCTTTTTTATTTCACTAATGTCTTGTGTTATACGCTACACCAAAAGGAGCTTGCACAACACACATCCTTGACTTGCCTTGCATTACACGCAATCGCAACCTTCCTCGATAGCGTGTGTGGTACGTAATCCTGAGTTTCACGAAACAATGATATGCTATTAAAATATTATTAAAACTAGACGTTATGAATAGTAATAACCACTTTTTAAATTTTACAAATTTTAACTCTCAAAATGGACTTCATTTTTGGATTCGGAGTATCGAATTTAGCCTAAGGTGAAATTTTGGTACTTTTCGGATAACTTTCATATTCTGATGAATAGTGAAAATTACTAAATTATAATTAAAAACAATTTTTTTAATCGAAATAATTAATAGTGATAAATCATTAATTGGAGTGGTTTTAAAGTATATTTAGAATATATTTTTACAATTTAATACAATGTTGGTCATTGGATGTAATTTCACATTTAAACTAGACATAAACAAGTGTCAATCTTTTGATAGATATTGTTTCTTAAAAACACGCTATTTGTTTTAACAGCGGGATTTAATTATAAAATTAATTAATTCAACTTTTATGTTATGAATTTGGTAAAATAGACTTCATTTTTGAATTCGGAATATGAAATATAGCTTGGGATGAAATTTTGGCATTGTTCTGAAAAACATCAATTTTTGATGAATAGTGAAACTACTAAGTGGTAGGTTAAAAACTGAATTTTGCATAAAACTTAATTTTACCGCTTCTATGAATGGAATTTCGAAAATCCGAGAGACACGGTTAATATCAAGGACAAAAATGTGGTTCAATGAGATGAAAATAATATTTTGGTGAATAGTAACTTTTTACTTTTTTTACCACGGTTAATAGTAAATAGGGTAACTAAGGGTAAATATGATATTAATATTACCCTAACACATGTCCTAATTCTATTGGACAAGTGTAATTCGACCAAAAACAAACTTAGGAATAAAATAAGACCATTTAGGCCCACTTGGATTAGATTAGGACATTTATTATTAATTTATTTAAAGAAGGGTTAAAATAGTTAAAATCAAAGTTTAATAAGTAAATCATTTTTAATATGGGGTTATACATAAGATAAATTCGACTATAAATATTAATTATAAAGCTAAAAAGCTTTCCTACATGATGGTATTTTATTTGTAATTTTTAGACATCAAATAATATAATTTATTTATGACACAAAGATGATGCAGTAATTATCTTATTAATGAAATATTGACATAATTGATAATATAAATACCAAAATAAATGTAATTTAAGACTTTTTATGAATTCCACTAATTTTCTAGGTTACTATGATATATTATTGTTGATTTAATCAACTTAGTTCGAACATATAATTCTGTTATGACTTTCACAAAAATCATATATCAAATAGTGTCAAAATTTACACAAAATAGTTTTTAAATCAAATATTATATTATTAATTGTTATTTTATTCCTAAAAATCTAAGGTTCGTCCAAATGACTTAGATAAGGATATATGTGTTAATAATATACAATTTGGGGTTTGTTTGGCATGTTATAGTATGTTTATTAACCATATAGTGAAAGAAAACAAAAAGACACGGTAAAAGTTAAATTATTTAACTTAGAGTTAAATCTAATTGATATGGTTAAAATAATACCCTAAACTTGTCTAAATCTTATTGGTTTTTAGGATTTCGACCCCTCCCCACTTTAGCTTCTAAATAAGATCCTTTGGAACCATTATAAACCGATTTTGACTTTAATATAAAATAATATTTTGAGATATTCCTAAGGTGCCCCTCTCCTCCCCTATAAAAGGACACCTCCTCCCCCTCCTCCTCACACCAATTTGAGCACTCAAGCTCGGCCAAACCCTGCCAATTTCTCCTCTCCACTTCCCTAGCAACATCCTAGAGGATCTGGTCTTCCTCAAAGACCAATTTTAGTGCCCTAAGAGGAGGTCTCAAAGAGGCACTTCAAAGAAGAGGTAATTACCGTTACCAATTCTTTCATCTTTATTTCTTCTTCCACTTCTTCTTCTTAGGTTGTTTCATTATGAAGTAATAACATCAGTATCACTAATATACTGATATGTTATTATAAGTATGAAACAACCCTATTTCACCATCTATCCATCCTACGGAAAAAGAAATCACCGCGCGTGCGTACGTACGGAATACCGTCTCCACGCCGTGGTGTAATCTATTTTCCACCACCACCTTACATGGATGGGTATAATGGTGTAAAGAATAACTATACATAGTTATTACAACATCATATTTATTCTGATATATTGTATAATACACTCCAATTCAATTCAATATTTATAGAAATGATATCATCGCTCGTGCGTACGTACGGACTACCGTCTCCACGACGCGATGAGATTCATTCTCCATGTTAACCATTTAAGAATGATTATAATGTATATATAAGAAATAATAATGAAATATATGACATTATAAAGCTACTGGATTTATGTATATATATACATATGTATGTCATCTACTTACTTCCATTTCAAGACAATAAGGAAAGGAAAACAGCGTTCATGCGTACGTACGGACTACCATCTCCATGAACGGTGTTTTTCAATTTATTTATCTACCTATTATATATATATATATACTGAATATATATGATATATAAATCATATTTTATATTCTGGAAGTGAGTAAATCATTATATAAGTAATAATGATGTCAAGAACAACAAGTCAAAACACCTACGATAAATGAAACGATTTTACCCAAAACGCTTCTTTAACATGGAATTTACAAAAGAACGGGTAATATAATGTCATAAGTGAACCATATATGATATCATATCAATGAATATGATTCTGTAATAAGTCAATAACATGATTTAAATCATTATACAGGAGGTTCGGACACGTACAAGCAAGTCGGACCTAAGGTAAGGGAAATATCACAATCTCATTTTTATCCGAGATTGTTTATTCGTAAGTATTTACTGGGGTGTATTTTATCATCCACATCCATGTTCCCTCAATATGTAATATTGTTTCCATCCACATACACTAGTTTGAATCCAATTTTACCCTTCGGTGAGTTTTTAGTAAAGAATATGAAAGGAATCTTTTGTCGTTTTTTTCGTACGAGGTACTTTTTGACTTTTCCGACAAAAGTATGAAGAATGTTTTTTTTAACTTATACGGCATGAATGGATTTTTAAAACATTATTTCCAAGAATCTTCCTTCACAAGTTTTCAAGTTTATTTTTAATCAACTTCTTTTAGTTTAAAATTGTATGACATGTTAAGAAAGGAAAAGTGTTTTTGAAGTAGAAAGGATATTTTCCTCAAGAATGGAGTTCAAGTATTTTATCAAAATTATTTTCCATCTAAGATAATAAAAAGGGTTCTGTTTTTATCCCTATTATTACATGGATTTGATTATGTTGTGATGGAAATATTTTTATGAATTCCTTTATCTTATATGAATTGTTTTATGATGTCATGTTGTTTAAGAATCCCATTTTTATTACATGGGTTATGAAATTATGTATGATTTATGATTTTGTGGCACACATAAGAATGGTATCATTATGAGATGGGTGGGACCTATATCTCCCTCCAATGCATTGGGTAATGATTTTATATCTCATGATATAGACATGGCTGAAATGGTAGGTTATACCGGTTCAGTGAAACAGGACTGAAACGAGGGTTACTCGATTCAGAAAGGGACTTTGTCCACTAAGATAGTCTTGGCATTGAGTCTTGACTAACAAGAAATGATTTTCTATGATTATGTGTGTATGCCACAAAGTTTCATTTTTTATGTTATGATTATTGGGATTACATTTCACTTCTATGATATATCCCATGTTATGATATTATGAGCTCTTTTGCAGGTTAAGATTTCCAAAAGCTACGTATATGATGTGATTGATTTTTCTTTTGTTTACCCTTACTGAGCATTTGAGCTCACCCTTTTATGTTTTCTTTTCCCCAGGATATAAAGAAAGGTTTTAGATAGAAAAAAAGGGATGAACTTTATGGGAGATATTGAAGAACTTTCACCACGATTAGAAGATTACGTTCCAAGTTTCCAAAGACACTAAACTATTATGATCCTTTAGTGTGTGTTTTTGTTATGTACTAAGTATTCCGCAAATGTAATGTAATGTCCATGTACGTCAGGCTTTGGGTCTCTACAGTTTAAATACATGTATTATTACCACTTCAATTATTTATTTCTTTTTTTACATGGTAAAGAGGGAAAAAATTATTTATAGTAATGAAATGTGCTAAATTTTTATGATGGTCTACTACCAAATAAATAGTGTTATTGCCTTTAGATTCCCCTGGGAGTCCTAAAATTCAATCCATTATTATTATTTACTATTTTCATACTTTAATGGGAAATTGATTCATCATAACCTTTTACTTATTTCATTCATCCTTGAGTTCTTGGTACACCAAGAATCGAGATAAAAATTCTATAATATATCCCTTCATTTTATCCCACTAAATGGTTATATATATATATATATAATAGTTAATTATGGTTGAATAGATATGGATGACCTATTGACATCATCAATAAGTTCCTTCTTTATTTTTAGTTCTTATTAGAAAATGATCAAGGTTCCAATCCTTATGAATCATTCTTTATAAATATTGGAATTTGAAAATTTATCTACCTTTATCTATATCTCATATAATATTTTTATACATCCTTTATCATCTTAAGAATGTATGGTTTAAAAATTAAAATATAAATGTAGGATTATGTTCTTTTTATGATTCCCATGTCAATACTTTTCATTTCCATGTACATTTTACCCCTTTCAATCCTTATCATGGATAGGATTATAGGATCCTTTCTACTCATAACATCTTACTCTTTACTTTCTTCCCCATAATAGTATGGATTAAATATTTCTATGATTTTATTATCTTTAACCACTTTTATTTTCTTATATTGAGATCCTTTGTATGAACTTTTACTTATGTATTTTATGATCTATATGTATTTCCCACTTCAACCCATAGAGATAATGATGAAAAATCATTAATGTGAATATCACTGTTGCCAATTCCAGATTATGGGTTGGGTTGTTCCTCTCATGGATCATTATATGGTTGGAGGAATAGGCTATCACATATTCATTTTTCATGAGCACACAACACAATCATTTTTTGGACACATCACTATAGTTCAAAAATACTTCACTACTTGTGGATAATATGAGTATATGTATAGTGATTAACAATTTATTTAACTATTTAATGCCCTCCTCAAATTTATTAATATTGAAAATCTTTACTCACTTATGATTCATATGGGTTATTATTCTTGGAAATCATGAGAAGTTTCCAAAAAATTGAGGAATGTGCCGAGATAACCATGTAAGCTATAAATATCTATCACATAAGTTGGTTTGGGTATTCCTTAAATGGAATCTGTATTAAAAGGATCCAAATATATCCATGATTTTTGATATAATGTTGTAGGAATGTTACTTCCTCCATCCAAAATATGTATTTACTGTACATCACATAAACCCTTACCTTTCAAAATGTATTAAATATATAATTCAATTATTTATCATGATCCATACTTATTTAAGATTATATTAGATTCTGGTTAACAAAGAATACCATAAATTTTCTAGGTAATCTATAAAGATTTTTTTCCTCATTTCTATAAAGATATATTGTGAATTTTAGAGCCCAAATGGCATCACTATTAACTCATATTTCTAGTAACTTTTATGGAAATGAAACTTGGGGATATCCTCCTTCATAAATATTATAGGATAACATTTTTACCTAAAATACCATGTAGATAATTATTAGGAATCATGCCACTAAATGAACAAGTCATCAACCCATTGAATAGGATACTCTTTCATTTTCATGATCTTGTTAAGCTCTTAATAACAAATGAATATGCATATTGACCCATCCATTCACTTGAGGAAAGGGATCAGTGCACCCTATCAGGAAATAGTTGGGCATATTAACCCACTATCTATATTCTGTTGTAGTTTCTTTTTTATATCATAATTTTTAATAGTGGATATTCACTATGTATTCCTAGATAATTTAAAATCTATGTGTATATGTTTGATTGAGAACTAATTCTAATTGGTAATAGGAAGACCAAAAAATTACTTGGGGTAGACATCAATATATTATCTTATAATTTTCATGTCATCAAGAATGGTATTTTATATATTTTCATACCCTATTTATACATACTCATAAAAAATAATATCCCAGATTGAGATGATGATTCCAAAAAAATGCATCCTTGTCCTCACACTCAAATAGAATGAGAGTTCGATTCATGATACATAGTGTTCCTTCCCTATAAAAAATATTATTTCTTTTATATACATGGAAATCCAATCCATGATAAGAATAGTGTAAAATTCAGATAAATAGAATATCATAATGTTCTCTATGAAATTGAACATGAAAATATTGACAGGAGAGATAATATATAATTTGGATGCAATAATTAACCCAATTTTCATTTTCAAGGATTACACGACATCCGTATTTAGAGGTTTTTGAATGGTTCTACTCATATTATATGTCCCAAATGAATGAGTAAAACTATAAAAAATAGTATTTTCACTATTATTTAATATATAAACATCATGTGTTACACCACATCATTATTAAGATCTTCCTTAGTAGTTTTAAAAGAATGTACTCACCCTTCCACTCTTGTCATTATTTATTATTATCATCAATTTTCATAGACACTACATAGATTCATTAATTAGTTACCAGAATGTACTTATTTTATAAACATTAAAAATTAATCAACAGGTTTAGGGTTGAGTGATGCATTCATTCCAGTCATAACATTGGTGGGTTTCTCCCCTCTGTATTCACTTTCTGAGTTCCCCTCTTTGCCACACCTAGACATTTAATTTTGCCCATAACAATATTTAATGGAGTAGTCTTTTCATTATTTTGAAAAGTGGGATGATCGGTTTTATTACCACCCTGATATTTCTCTAACACTCTGCTAGAATTTACTCCATTATCTATTTCCTACCTCTAAAAATATGAGACACTTGTGATTTTCCAATATCTATTTTAAATTTGAGGGTTCATCAGACCATTTTATCATAGACATAAAAATATAAAATTGATAAAGAATTTAACAGATCTGGTATTAAACCAATAATTAAGCGTCAAAGTTAAATTCTAGGTTTGCGACAATGTAGATATAAACCCATACACGTCATATAAAGTTATACTCATATACATCAATGGATTTATACTCCTTTTTACGGAACCAAAGGAACACCCTATCTATTTTATGGTGGAGAGTGATAGTAAAATATTTATCAAAAAATAATTTCCTGAATTCATTCCACTCCATCCCATTGATTAATCTACAAGATTCATATGTTTGATCAACTCCAACTATTTATTAGCTTCTCCATCAATGTGATAAACTACCAACATGATATTCTCTTATCTTTGGTATTGAATGATTGAGAATATATTTTCAATGGAGTTGATCTAAATTTGTATTATTAAAGGATCCAAAGATCCATTAATGTTAGAATTCCTTTGTCACATTCTGGTCTCAATTGAAACTTTAACATTCATAGGTGGATGTGGGTGTTCCTCCCAATTTAAGTTTCTATTCAATTGATGAGTTAATTAAGTAATTATTATCGTGATTTTATTGAATCCTGCTCCCATCGGGTTATAAATACCATTGTTATGTCATTACATTTCTCATCACATTATATATTGACTTTTTCCCACCAATTTATATCCATTGAATAAAATAAAGGTAATATCAGGGATTGAAATTTTATAAATGTTAAATATATTAAATGGAATCATTGAACATTGAATTGATAACACAAAACTAAATAATATTTCTTAACATTTGAATATATAGGTTTCAGTCTATTTTATCTATGTTCGCTTTTCAAACATTAAATTTCATTGTAATATTGTACCATTCAAAATGTTTCAAAAAGTTCAGGAATATTTTTCAAAGTATATCCATGAGGAGTGTCATATTAGTTTGGTAGGAATTCGACTTAGTTGGGAACAAATTATAGATCATGTTAATTAACAATGTGCTCTTTCAGGGTTATTACACTTTGGTATATCACTTCTATAACCACATCTACATTTTGATTCCGGATAGGTTTTACTATTCTTGGGAACCACTCACTTAATACTTTACCAAGAATAAAGTTGCTTCTTAATATGAATTCTGTGATTCTAAATAATATATCAAGAGGACATCAATACGATATATTATTTAATTATAATGATGTATTATTTAAAATATCAATCCTTCTATAAGGGTAATATATTATAGAAATAAAAAATTAATTTCATAAAGTGCGACAAATTTTTTTCATAATAATATAATAGAATGAAAATATCATTATTTATACAAGAATAGATATATGCTATAATAATTTTATTATTGGAACATTTTGGTGTTATTATGGATACTAAAATATGAAATGGATTATATAAATTAATAAAATCTAGTACAATATAATGGAAACATTGAAAATAAATATTTCAATAGGAAAAAACATTAAAAATGAGGAAATGTTTTGAATGATATTAAAAATACAAAAGTTCAATAAATTGATCAGTTTCATTTTTAGAATAAATTTAATGGGATATAAGAGCATCCAGGTTATTTTAATTAGGAATAATATACCATTACTACCTGAAATTTTGAATAAAAATTATTATTGATTTTAGTTACTGAAATAATGATAAAGGTTGATCTCAATTTTTTGTATAAGTTTCTACAAAATAATCTAAAAATAAAATTCCATAGACAATTGATAGTGGGACATCATCACATAATAAGTGTTATATGAGAATATATAATATATTTGACAATTTAATAGAAGGGAAACTAATTTTTTTTATCATGGATCACTTGAAAACAAAATTTATTTAGTAAATAAAAATTAGAGAAAACAATTAAATTCAAAGAATACTTAGTTGTGGATTTTAATCACAACATTTATGTGAACATGTAATTTTTACACACATTATTTCATGATTTATTATATAATGATACACATAATAAAATCATAAAATATCAAGAGGCCTATCATGTTTGGGTAATTATATACACATCACAATAACTTGAAACAACGATTCTAGGAAATTATTTCAAAAAACTACAATATTATTTTAAAAATATAATGATCTTCAAAAATAGAATGAGATAACTAAGGGAAGTATATTATCAAGTGGTAATATATAAATACATTTAATGTAATAATAAATGTATTACCTAATGAAAATAATACATGTTAGTCTATACGAATAACATAGTGACATAAAAATATAAAAATTGAAAGCCTGAACCTTGAATCATTATATAGGATGATAACATCAATGAATCACCGGAAAGTGGAAACAATATAAAACAAAGCATCATAATAATAATTTAAAGATAAATGAAAATAAATAATAACAAAGTTTCCCTATTCAAACCACCAATGAAAGTGATATGGTATATTTTAATTTAAAAATATTACCCAATGTATTGTTGAGATATATAATTTCATTCCAACCCAATATATTCAAATTATGTAAACAAATTCACATTATACATAAATCAAACAACATGAGAGTATCTTTCATCATATTTATTCCCTTGATTAATGAGTTGGGGATACATACATAGAACTCACCAATAAATGAATAATAATTAGTACTAGTTGAATAACATTGATTGGATATGGGGATGGGTATTCATAATGAAAAATCTTTTCAAGGGATATCATAGTATAATTTTCCTAGAATAAAAGGTTGACGAAATGGTTCATATAAGTTATTAATGATAGTAAAAGGTGGTTTCTCATAACATGAGCATCATGATTATAGTAATGGGATTTTAAAAAAAATATTTCATCATGAATAATTAAAAATAAAAATCCTTAATACAAATAATGTACATGAATAAAGAGAAATCATAAGAGAATCTTGAACATAATATGGTGCTTCTTAATGCATTGGAGGAGATTCTTAAGAGATTGGAAATGACATGGGATAGATTTATATATAAGGATGGAGTGAGAATTTCGGATATATGGTTTTAAGTGAAGTGCAATTGGATTTTTTGTGGGTATTTATAGAAAAAGGGAAGGTATTTTTTTATTAATTTCTAAATAAAAGTTTTCAAACCAAAGTGAAAAAGTATTGAAAAATAGATTTCCTCCCTTTTTTTGTTTTTTCATCAAAGGAGGAGTGTCTGCTGGTATTTTACTATGTTGAGAACCAAAATCAATATAAAATTCTATACATGATGTGGAAGTTAGTTATATTAATAAAAAAAATTTGAACCTAGATTTAAGAAATATGTTTTAGAGGATTCATTTTTGGTTATTAAAATTAATCAAATAACTTTTAAAACACATTTTTTCAAAGAAAGTTATTTTGGATGTGGATGCCTTTTATAGTTTTTATTACATCACTTTTGGGGAATTATGATTTAATAATACACACCATATATTTATACCATATTTAATATTGTCCAAAAAATTGACTCCCTGAAAAAATTATGATAAATCCTCCATTGTAAAATTATCAAATTCTTATTTCAAAAATTATAAATAATTTTAAAAAATATTTTTTCCAGAATATATACATTTACAATTTTATATAAAAATAATTTTTTATTGAAAGATAATAGTTTTTATGATGAGACTAATATTATTACTATTATAAACAATTATACATTCGACATTATTAATGTCACAACCCAATATTTTATGGTACGGTATCCTCAATAACTTATGTTGCACGCAATACCGACTTGGCTTGCATAAAATGCAAGATTGAGGAATAGCGAAAACACTACATTATTGTTAAAAAATCTACATTTTCAGTTAAATATATATTTTTAAATTAAAATTTGTTTTAAAGTGAAAATAGATAAATAATACATATATTAACCCAATTTTGGACACAGGAATCATTTTTATAATATAATTAGATATAAAAATTAATTGACCTTTTTAACACCTATTTATCCCTCTTCTAGACACATTATTATATGAGCATTAAATGTAATTTTACCACTTCAGTGAGTTGAATTTTGAAAAACGGACATACATGGTTTTAATAAGTATTAAGAATTTAATTTTATAGGATACAATTAATCTTTTGTGAATATTAACTTTTAAATTTTATTTACCACGGTTAAAGGTAAATATGGTAATTAAAGGTTAAAAATAATACTATAAAAATATAAAATTACTCTAAAAATGTTCTATTTTAATTTAATAAGTGTGTTTAGGCCAAAATAATCTTTTGGCAATAAATATTAACCTTTTTAAGCGACTTGTTTTAAATCAATAAATGTATTATATTTTATTTAAAAAAGAGTTAAAAGTGTCATTTTTAAATTTGAGTAAATAAATCATTATTAATATAGGGTTATACAAAAGATAAATTATACTATAAATATTAATTATCATGATAAATAAATTATCTACGTAATGATATTTTATTTATAATTTTTATACATCAAATAATCAATTTCAATTACGTCATGATGATGCGATAATTGATTAAACAAAGTAAGAATCAAAAAATGATATTAATAATTTTAAAAGAAATTTTTTTTACTTGATTAATAAAAAAACTAATTTTATAGATAACATAGGCATGTTATTGTAACTTTGGAAGTATTTTTTTTAAAATTATCAGGTTATTTTGATAGTTCTAAAAATGAAAATATTTAATAGTAACAAAATTGACATAAAAGATTTTTTTGAATAAATATTATTTTATCAAATAATATAAAAATCATAAAAATAATTTTTTTGGCCAAATATATTTTATAGTGATTAAAATATCATAAATGATCCACTTTATGTTCATTTGGTTTTTTATAGTAACTATATTAACCATGTATCGTATGAATACAAGAAGACGCGGTAAGAGTTAAACAATTTAACTACGGGTTAATTCTAAAGGATAAGGTTATATTTATGACCTAAACAAGTCTAAAATATATTTATTGAGATGATTTATACTCATACTCATCTTATCATAGAAATAAATTACTTTTTAACTTTTATAAAACGAAAATAAAATTATAATAAATTAATATTTCATGATTTTACTGAAGTTCCCCTCACCCCCTTATAAAAGGAAACTTCTCATTATATTTAGTTGACACCTCCAAATCCCTTTTTATCAGAAAAAACATGCCAATGTTCTCTCTAAACTTCCCTAAAATCATCCTAGTGGCCTTACTTTTGGAACAAAGACAACATAATGAGTCCTTTTATGCAAATCAAAAGGAGATACCCAAACAAGAGGTAATCTTTTTATAAAACTCTTTCAAGTTCTTTTATTTTTCTAATTACACTTACAAAGTTGTTTCCAAAATAAATTAATATATAAAACATATAATATATTATGATATGTTGTTATTCTTATGGTAGAACCATATTACTCCTTTTACCCATCCTACAAAAAACAATATCACCATGCGTACGTGTGTATGACTTACCGTCTCCACGCCATGGTGTAAACTTTTTTTCATTTACACTTTTTAAATGGTTATAACAATTAATATAAAGGATTTAAATAATAAATATAACATTATATTGTTTCTTTAAAATTAATATTACATCCAACTCCATACCATTGAACAATTAAGGTATTGATATCGTCGCTCGTGCTTACATATGGCTTATAGTCTCCACGACGCGATGAGATTAATCTTCCACGTTCACCATTCAGGAATTATTATAAAAATTAATAATACTTATTAAATATATGTCATAATAATTCTAATTGAATAATATATATATATATATATTTTTCATTCACTTATATCTATTCAATATGATAAGAAAACCGAAACAACGTCCATGCGTATGTACAACCTAACGTCTCAATGAATTGTGTATTTCATTTCATATATATATCTATAATATATATTTTTATTATGACTGGATATGATATATAATTATTTTTATATATTATTTATGAAATTAAATCATGATCTAATTATTACGATCAATAATAACAAGTCAAAACATGTGCGATAAAGAAAGAAATTATTACCTGAAATGTTTCTTTAAATTCAAAATAATTAATAAATGGGTAATATAAATTAATAAATTAATCATATATGACATCATAAAAAAATATTATGATACTTTTGGAAGTTAATAATATTTTTCAAAACATTATACAATATTTTGAGACACATACATAGAGTACAAAACCTAAGATAAAAGAATTTCATCTCACTTTTAATTTTTGTGAGATATAAGCCATGTTCACCACTTATTCTTTCTTTGTGGTGTATGTAATTACCCTACTATATTTCATATCTTGAATACATTTTCATCATGATATTTAATGATTCATTTAACGATATCATTCTTGTGATTTAAATGTCCAAAGTCATATGGTAAACTTTGAATGTTTAAAGAATTTATTCTTTGTCCTTTTCAATATTTTTGATATTGTTTTACATAATTATTTATATAGACATAAAAGTATTATAAAGGAAATTTTATATCTATTTTAATTTTCATTCAAATGTTTTCAAAAATAAATCTTTTAATGGTTTTTTGTAAGGTGGTGTCTTCACAATCTCATTATTAAATGAGGTTGTTTATACGTATCCACTGGGACACCTTTAATATCCATATCTATATATCTTAAAAAATAATTTCAAAATATTATTACTATCCTTGAACTTTTTTTAAATTCATTTATAACCATGCTTTACTTTTTATAAAAGGTTTTAAAATTATTCATTAGGTTATTTTCTAAATGATTTACTTTATGACCTTTTGGAAAAATTAAGGAAAAAATGTTTTTAACTTATATGGTGAGAGATATTATTTTCTACTGTAATGATGACTAAATATTTTTAATTTTACATTACAATATTAAAAATTTATTTTCAAAAGAAATGATTTATTTTATAATTGTGTGACTTTTATATTTTTTTCAAAGTAGAAAATGGATATTTCTCTCAGATATTTTTTAATGATTTTATGTTCATCTATGTCAACATCCCCTGTGGAAATTTACATTTAATTGAGATTGATTTATTATGATACAGTCTTCCATGTAGTATTGAAGGGTTTATGATATGTTTGAATATGGATGTTCTATTTTGATACAATTCATAGTTTATCGTTAAAGTATTAACATTTCTTATAATATTTTTATTATGAATGTTTAGGTTATGTTCTAACCCTTTAATAAGAAGAATGCACTGGACTTTGTAAGTGTCTGGAGAGGCCCGTTATAGCCCCTCTATGCATAGTTAGGTCTCGTGAAAAAAATATATTTTGTTTTTTCCTAATTTAATACCTAATTATATATGGTTTCTTGGCCGGTGTATTGATGATATATTTAAGAGGTCCCGCATCATGCATTCCCTCATTATGAGATTAGTTAGTGATATTAGGTGTAAATTATTTTACTAGTATATATCAATATAAATGTTTAAATGGAATTATTTGATTAATCCTTACCGTATTCTACTAGAGGTATTGTTTAAAAGGATTTTGTTATAATTTTATAGCTTTCCTTAATTGTTTATTCTTCCTTATAAAGTCTTCTGTTGTATTATTTAATCTTCATGATCATATGATCTCACCCCTTTCTTTTGTTTTATTTTCCAAGGATACCAAGAACTGTATTATGATTTATATGTAAGGTTATTCTAGGATAAAAATGGAATTATCAATGTAATATCAATGTTTTGTTTTATATTTTTAATTTTAGTGTAATTTTCATGTTTGTAATTTATTTTCCAATGCTACTAAAATGATCGTTCCTTTCGATTTTGATACCTTGTAACCATAAAAATGTATTAAAATAATGCACTGGCTCTGGGAATTTGGGGTCAGGGAATAATAGTCGATATCAGAGGATCTTTAGAAACATCTTTTGAAGTATATTTAGAAAACATAAATTAGGGATCATAAAACTATGATAAAATTTTAGGTTAATTATAGAATAACATCTTATAATTTGAGTAAAATAGATATTGTGTGGGTCTTAAATGAAATGCATCACTATCTTGATAATGTAAGTGGATGTCATTCTTGAACAGATGTACCTAGAAGTAATAACTCCAACAAGGTGTTCCGGTCTTGACTCGGGGTAACCAAATATATAACAACGAGCCTTACTGAACACATGGTTTTATACTCCTTGGGGATATTATTTGGATAATTCAAATTTTCATTACAAACTGTTGTGAAGGATTTGTGAGTAAATATGTACCCAAAGAAATCATTTTTTTATTTTGGGACTAGATATGTGTAAATCTCCAATTAATGCTTTTAATTTTTCTAGTTTTTGGATTATAAATTATTCTATGATCTTACCTAGTGTATGTTGTCATTTAAAAATGGTTCCTAGTAGACGAAATGAGAACATCAGCAATAAAAATTACACAAAGAGTAAGAAAGATCATATCATTCATGGTCTTAAGAAAACATTTCATAGGGATATAGTCTCCCATATATTCTCAACATATGAAGAAATAGTATAATGTGTTAAAAAGATAAGTCAATAAATCTATGTGTACTATGGATTTGAAAGAAAGCAAGAGAAGAATATGATTTAAGAGAAAATGATTGATAAAAGGAAGAAGGGAAAGAACAATTTTTTCAGATGTGATAACTATGGGAAGAATCACCCCATTAAATTCATGAAGGGAATTATAGAGTTTTATAAGTGTGGAGAAACAGAACAAAAATATAGTGATTTAAAGGGTAAGAAAAAGTTTTTCAATATACGATGCTTTATCTACAAGGATATTTTACACTATATGAATCAATTTCCCAATCATCTGAATATATCTTAGATGATTCTATTGGATAATAATCATGTTATGATACTTCTGCAGATGTAGAGGCATGATTAATGTTCTTATGTTATTATTGGGTAATTATTTCATTTTAGTATTGTATGAATAATTAATTGGTTATATGAATTATAAAAATAAATAAGGATTGCACTATAGTACTATTTTATTAAGGGTTTGAGATTGTATGGTACCAAGTAATGTGAAAAATTCTCATGTTAAACTTTTTGGGAAATATATGTTTGAGGGAATGATGATTCCTAATATTTATGAGATAATGATGTTGGAATAAAGATATTATTGATTTGGATGAATTATATTGGATATTTTTGACTACCTTAGAACTGATTAATGGTCTATTTATTCAATCATTGTTATAGTTTACAACATATTTTGGATTTAAGGAGTATATCTAGTATTATATGTTTTATATAAAAAATAAGAAAGCCCAAAAATATTTAAATAGGGTTTATAGTAATTCAGGGTATTACCATGTTTTTCTAGAATAATTTTTTCAGAATAGTTGATGAAGGTATTCCTATTCTTGTTATGTGACAAAAAGATCTGCATTATGTTATGTGACGTTCCGTAAAAATATTTGGACAGTGAGTTTGGAAAGAATTATTTTAGATAAGTATAATGATTGGAATGGGTTATGTTGGAAATTGGATAGTATTTTTAAATGTTAGAACATTTCATAAGATTTTTTTTGTAATTTAATAATAATATAGTTTTAAGAAATAGACAACCTATAGGTTGGGTGATAACCCGTCTCATTAGACAAGGCTGCGTGAATCAAACCCACAACCGAAGTGAGATAAGCCTTCATCAACTACCACTGGCCAACGTGATGTCCTGGATTATATAACATAGTATTTTATATTTAAATAGTAATACATATGAAGTATAAATTCATTTTTAGAACCCTATACATTTAAGATAAATAGAATATTTTTTAATATTATTATTTGGAAAGAAAGATGAGTTTGTGGTAAAAATTAATTAAAGGATGAAACTCTACTTGTCAAGTAAGTATTATTTCTTTTTTTCTTAATATAAAGAGTAAATTAATTCTTAAAATATATCTATAGTATCTTAAAATAAAAAAAAATTCCAAGTACTTTCTTTTTAGATGAATCATATGGTCCATTAGATCATCACTAACTTCTAGCTTTAGGATTGTTAACTTTTTCATGATCAAGATCTTTGATACTCTACATCAGAAGATGATGGTTAGATTTATCTTCCACATCCATGATCTTCTACATGGAACCCTAGTATGTGTTATCTCTGGTGTCATTCGTACTTCCCTTTATTTATTTTATAATGGTGGTCTCATTAATCCATTTTTTGATGTGGGATTTCAATAAAGATATTTTGAGAAGTCCATCCAATGGATTTTGTTTCCAAGTTTAAATTATGAGGAGGAAATTTATTAATGGACTGGATAATTTAGCACCCAAATATTACATTGTTAATCCTCTTAAATTGCTTTCATTGAACAAAACCCCAACTTGGCTAGAGTGACACACAATATTGAGTTTCTACGAAACAACACTTAGTGTTGTAATTATTTAAATGATATATTTATAACCTATCCATTAAATATAGTAATAAATATTTTTTAAATTCAATTTATAATTATTTTACATAAATAAAACATATTTATAGTGAAATTAATATGTTTCAGTAAAATAGTTATATATTTTGAAATATTATTTTCTAAAAGGAACTACTTTTTATGTTCTTTTTTGAAAAATAATAAATTTAATTTTATAGACTCTTAGAAATTAAATTTGAAAAAATATACTTCATTTTTGAATTCCAGATATAAAAATAATCTTTGGGTTATTTTTTGGTATTTTTATAAATACTTTCGATTTTTGATGAATAGTGAAAACACTACATTATTTGTAAAAAAACGACTTTTTCATTTGTATAACTATTTTACATTAAATTTATTTTACAGTCATTATATATAAATAATACGTATATTAAACCAATATAGGTCATGGGAATAATTTTTATAATAGAATTAGATATAAAAATTCAATGGTCATTTTTTAATGTCTTATTATCTGTCTTCTAGCCACATTTGCAGATAAGAAATAAATGTAGTTTTACCACTATAGTGAATTTAATTTGAAAAAAAACACACATGTTTGAAATTAGTATGAAAATTTTCGTTCAATATGATCAAAATATTTTTTGGTGAATAGTAACTTTTGAATTTTATTTACCACGGTTAAAGGTAAATATGGTAATTAAAGGTAAAAAACAATTTTATAAAAATATAAAATTATGCTAAATTTTTTCCTAATTTCATTGGATAAGTGTTTTTTTACCAAAATCACGATTAGTTCAAAAATATGAACCTTTTTAAGCCACTTCTGTTAAATTATAACATTTATTATATTTTATTTATAGAAGAGTTAAAAGTGTCATTTCCAATTTTTAATATCTAAATCATCATTAATATAGGGTAATACATAAGATAAATTCAACTATAAATATTAATTATATTAACAAGAAATTTGTCTACATAATGGTAATTTATTTATAATTTTTAGACATTAAATAATTAATTTTAATTGTGACACAATGATGATGAAGTAATGGGATTAATAAAGGCATAATCAAATAAATGAGATTAATAATAATAAAATAAATATAATTTTACACATCCAATAATTTTATAAAAAACATAGGTATGTTAATGAAATTTTTTATGTATTGGTTTAACATTATAATGTTTTGTTGATATTTTTAAAAATGAAAATATTTAATAGTAACAAAATTGACCTAAATGATATTTTAAAATAAATTCTATTTTATTAAATGATATAAAATTTATAAAAATATATTTATTGGAAAAATTAGTTTTATAGTTATTTAAGTTTAATAACTGATCCACTTTAGGTTCGTTTGTAATTTTATCATAACTATATTAACCACGTAGTGTAAAAATACATGAAGGTAGAGTAAGAGTTAAATTGTTTAACTAAGGGTTAATTATAAAAGATAAGGTTATTTTTTTGACCTAAATAATATAAAATCTATTTGTTGAGAGGATTTCAACACATCTTAATATTATCCTCTAAATAAATCATTTTTGATCTATTAGAAATTGAAAATCAATTTATAATAAATTAATATTTCAATATTTTTCTAAAGTGCCCCTCACCCCCTTATTAAAGGGAACTTCTCCTTCTCTTTAATTAACACCTACAAATTCATTTGGACAGGAAAACCCCTATCCATTTCCTCTCCCAAAATCCCTCATATAATTGTAGAGTCTCTAAATTGGGTATAAAGCTAACTTAATGAGTCCTTTTGTGAAAATAAAAAGGTGATCCCCAAAAAGAGTTAATCGTTTCATCAAACACTTTCATGTTCTTTTCTTCCTGTACTTCCAATTCTTATTCTTCTTCCACATTAAAATAATTACTCCATCATATAATTTTTTCTAAGATTTTATTATTATTATGGGTAAACCTTATTACTCATCTTACCCATCCTATAACATACAATATCACCATGTGTGCATATATATGGCTTACCGTCTTCACATCGTGGTGTAAACTGTTTTTCATGTACACTTTATTTATATGGGTATAACGATTAATATAAAAAAATTAATTAATTAATATAACATTATATTTTCTATGTAAAATTAATATTCCATCCAATTATGTACCATTTAACCATTAATGAAATGATAACATCACCTGTGCGTACGTACAACTTACCGTCTCCACAACGCAATGAGATTCATAATCCACATCCACCATTCATGAATGATTATAAAACTTATGAATAATTATTAAATATATGACATAATAATTCAACTTGAATAATATATATGTATTTTTGAACATATATTTCATTCACATAATTCCATTTAATATGATAAGAAAACGGAAACAACATTCATCTGTACGGAAAGCGTACCATCTCTATGAACGGTGTATTACAATAAATATATCTATCTATTATATATATATATATTTATATTATTAATTTATATGATATCTAATTCATGTTATACATTTTGGAAGTAATTAAATCATGATCTAAGTAATACAATCAAGAATAAAAAGTCAAAACATGTGCGTTAAAGAAAGTGATTATTACACGAAATGTTCCTTTTACTTTGAAATTATTAATTAACATATAATATAATGTCATTAATGTATCATATATGGAATCATAAAAAATTAATATTAATCCGGTGAAGTAAATATTATTTTTAATAACATTATATTGGTGTTTTGGACACGTACGGAGAGTATCAGGCCTAAAGTAAGGGAATTCTGTCTCACTTTTATTTTTCATGAGATATAGGACATGTTCATCACCTATTCCTTGTGTGTGGTGTACGTATTTCCCCTATTATTATAAATATTGTAAATAAATTTTCTTAATGGTATTTAAAGATTCATTTAAATATATCAGGCTTATGATTTAAATGTCTGAACTGGTATGGGACGCTTTTAATGTTTAAAGAATTAATCCTTTCTCCATTTCAATATTATTTATATTATTTTACATAGTTATTATTATAGATATAAATGGATTATAAATGAAATTTTATTTCAATTTTAAAATTCATTAAAATGTTTTCAAAAATGAATCATTTCAATGTTTCATGTAAGGGTTATTTTCAAAATCTAATTATTGTCTCAGGTTGTTTATATGTATCCATTGGGACACCATTATTATCCATGTACATATATCATAAAATTTTATTTCAAAATATTATTACTATCCTTGAAATTTGTTTAAAGTCATTTAAACCCATTTTTTAAATTTTTTTAAAAAAATTCCAGGAATCTTTGAGTTATTTTTAAAACAAGGTACTTTATGAACATTCGAAAAATTTAAGGAAATAATGTTTTTTGAATTATACAGTGCAAGCGGATATTTTGCACCATTATTAAGCCATAATATTTTTAAACATACCTTAAACGCTAACATGGTTATTTTTAAAAGAAATTATTCATTTTATAATTGTGCGACTTTTAAATTATTTCAATGTAAAAAAAGAAATTTATATTTGTAGTTTTTAATGATTTTATGTTCATCTATGTCAACATTATTTGTGGAATTTAATTTTTAATTGAGGTTGATTTATTATGATACAATCTTACATATTGTATTTAAGGGTTTATGATTTGTTTTACTATGGATGTTATATTTTTATACCATTCATGGTTTATGGTTAAAGTACCAAAATTTCAAAAGCTATTTATCTTCCCATTTCATAAGAGGAATGCATTGGACTTTGTAAGTGTTGGGTAGGGCACAATATAACCCCTAGATGCATCGGTATATCTCATGAGACAATTATGTTTTGGTTTTAGCTAATTTGTTACCCAAATCTGTATAGTGTATTGGCTGATGCCTTGATGGTTGTTTAAGATATCCCAGATTATGCATTCCCTAATTTTGAGATTAGTTATTGATATTACATGTGATTATTCGACTAGTAGAATATCCATGTGAATGTTCAAATGGAATTATTTGTTTTATTATTTATATATTATATTGATGGTAGTGTTTAAAAGGATTTTGTTATAATTTTATACCTTGCCTTAAAATTCTATGCTTGTTTATTAAAGTATCTTCTCTATTGTTTATCATTACTAAGCATCTAAGCTCACCTCTTTCTTATGTTTTATTTTCCCAGGATTTCAATAAGTGTATTATGATTTATATGTAGGTTTAAACTAATAGAATAATGTAATTTTAAAGGATTATCAATGTTTAATTTAATTCTTGAAATTGTATTGTGAAGTTCGTGTATGTCATCTATTTTCCAATATTATAAAATTGATTAGTCTATCGGGATTTTATTCATTTTAATCATGCTAATATATTAAAATAATATACCACCTCTGGGATTCTAAGGTCGGGGTGTTATAATTAAATAATATTGTTATTTATAATTAAGAAAATTATTTGATATTATTATTGGGTGAAAAATAAATTTTTTACATACAAAATTATAAATTTATCAAAAAGTGAGTTTTAGTTGAAATAATATATTTCCAAAAAATATATATATTTTTTAAATAAAAATTTACATTTTATCAAACACATTTTATAACCATATATTTATAATGTAATTAGTGGATCAATATAAAAAATTATTATTAATATTAAACTAAAAAAATCATACTTCCAAGGAATACATAAATAACCCCTTATTACACTAGTGTAAGACCAAAGTGTAAGGTTTGAGATGGTGGTACTTTCATGTCATAGTTCAATGAACATGGTTTGAGAAGTGATCTCTATAATCTTGAAATTATACTAAAAATGATATCTCTAATGTTTTAGTTATTTAATCTTGGGTTTTTCTTGCTAAATGAGAAATCTTCGTGATGTTATCTCCCTGAGAAGATCTCATACATGGGATTCATTTCATACGTTCATACTGGAAGAGGCCATCACTTCTTCATTCCATATTAATTATAACACATCATAACCCGAAATATATAGTTATTATAAATGTCAATATAGAAAGGATATATTATAAATGGTCCTAATTTTAAATGGCCTTATACACTTTTCAGAAAAATATAACAATATTTTTTACAAAACCAAAATAAAAAATGAAATATATTTAATGTTTTTATATAAAAACATTAGAAAAATAAAATTATTTACCTATAATGAAATTTTATTTATTAAATTATTCATTATGATAGAATTCTATATTGTTATCAGTTATCTAATGAATTATATGATGTAATATCTGAGAATAATAGATATATGATGAATGGATTAAAACATATATTTTTTGATTAATAGTGTTTATAAGATAAAAGTAATGATATTTCATGCAGGGTAAAATAAAAAATCATGTTACTTAAAGATAAAGTAATAAAATGAATTGTGTCATATATGTCCCAGTCAAAATAGATAATAGAGTATCAACATGTTGACATAGGGAAAAAATTTTCATAATAGATCATAGATGAATAGAAAAAAAAAATTGGAATCTTCTACATGTCAAAAGGATAAGATAATAAATTATTTATATTAATGAATATATATTAAAAAAGTAATTAATTAGATATTTTCCATTTGGATATTATTGGACCAATAATGATGAAAACAATATATAGTGATTAATATTCTATCTCGTTGATTAATTATTTTAATAAAAAAACTTATATCATGTTCCTAAACAAGAAATCTGATACAATAAAATTTTCCAAATGTATTAAAAAAATATAGATAATAAGTATCAAAATTCCTAAAATATGATTAGTTTGAATAATAAACTTGAATGTGCATATTAAAATATTGAAAAATATTTAGAGAAGGTAAGGGTTTATCATAAGTATAATTCACTATATTCTAGAATAAAAATTGTTGTTTTTGAGAGGTAGAGTCGATGATTAATTTATAAGGAATAAACCATGTTGAAAAAACATATCCCTTTACATTTATTTTTGAGTGAAGTGATTATGAAATTATTTCACATTCAAAACTAGTTTCTATGATTTTTTCAATCCTAAATGGGTTCTTATGATATTTATTCTATTAAGACCCAATACGTTATATACCCATTATTGTTTGAATGCGCCTGTATCATCATGTTATAGGGGTCTAATAAGATTTAATTAATGAAATTTAGAGTTTATTTAATTTTCAAAGGACATACACATAAAAATTTTATATCACTTAAATAAAAATGAATCTAAATTGAATATTTATTTTGGATAATAAGTGGTGTTTTATCATTCATTTATATTAAATAAATATAAATTATTATTTTTTAATTTCAAGAAAATACAAGGAGGTTATTGGTTAATAAAAAGTACTTTTTAGATTTATGGATAATATATGTGATGAAAATTAAAAATATTCGGATTTTTATATATCAAGTGATTTTGAATAAAAATATTTATATTAACAATTGTTAGGAAATATAATGATTTCTAAATTATCATTGATGATCATGAGAAATTTATTCATACTAAATGTTCTTTGAGTATCTCATATCATTACTCATTGATTTGGGAAGATATAATGATGATAAATTAATGCATCAAATTGGATTTGTTACATGAATAAATAATTATTGTTGATTGAAATTATTGAAACTTGATGGTTAGTCACAACTCTAATATATAATAATGTTTTGGGAAAAAACTACTTGTTTAATAACAAGATAAATATGACAGAATAATTGATGATGAACCAAGAGAGGTCTATATAAAAAGGATATTATTTGGTTAATTTAATTAACATTGATGAGATATTTTCTCCAGTTTATAGGCATGAAACCATAATATATTTCACAAAATAATTCTCAAAGAAAAAATAATATTTTATAAATACATTTCAAAACCCAATTTTTGGTAATGAAGTCAAAATGAATAAGTATATAGATAAACATAAAGGATTTAAAATTATAGATGATGAAATATATTCTTTTATATTGATGAAAGAATTATATAGGTTAAAAGAAACACATTAAAAATTATATTCAAAGAATAAATCATATATAGTAAAGCTATAATTTGAGAATGGAATTGTTGAAAACAATATATTACTAAGATAATATAAGGAGGTAGATTGGATAGTTATCATATATGTTGGTTATTTTAAAATTATAGGATATTAAATTTATATTATAAATAAATTTTTTATTTAAATTAAGGAATATATTCTTATTCTTAAGGATAAGTTATAACTAAAATTATTAAAAATGTTTGATTATGAATATGATATGCGGCTTTTAAATATAATTTTATTAGTAACTAAAATTCAATAGATATCGTTGATAATGATTTTGATAAATATAATATTTTAGAAAAATTATTGGGGTGGTTAACTGTTTGAATCCTTCGTGAATTTATATTAACTGCATCTTAAGTTGAACCCATATATTCCCATTTCTTATAAGTCAAATATATTCAAAGGTATATAAAATAAACTGATGAATGTAGTAAATTAAATATTAGAATATAAATATTTAATATACTTGGTTATAGTGATGTAGATTATTCTTGAGGTGTTTATGATTAGTGGTCTAAATCTAAAATATAGTTTTTTTGGGAGATGTATTTGTTTCATGACACACTGTGATGTTAATTTCTGTTATATTGATCATATGAAAATAATAATAATTTTTTTATTCCTAAACCACTATAATATTGATGTTGATGAGAAAATAAACTTTTGTATTTAACTTTTATGTTATTTTATCCTAGTTTCTTATGAGTTAATAAAACTTCCATAAATAATTTATGAAATTATATTCACTATTCTGAATTTATGAAATTAATATTAGCATCCATTTTATCATATAGAAGTTAGAAAAATGATTTATATGTATGGAGTATATCATTTTTAAATTAATAGCGGTAATTATAATTTCCAAAAATATTTCTAAGAAGGAATTTTATACACTGAGTTATATTATGGGAGTTCTAATATGACATTATTAAGAATGGAATATAGGGTTTTATTACTTATATTATAGGTACTTTGAATACTATTTCTAATGAAGGATAATGATATAAATTAAAATAAAAGGGTATATATATATATATTAGATAGAAATTTCAATTTAAAGGGAGAAGAAATTTAATTATTTTTTAAAATGAATAATATATGTGTTTAGAATATACATATGGGTTATTTGTGTGTAAGATGTTATTTTAAAGAGTGTTTTGTTTGGTTTTCTGTTTTAAAATATATGAGTTTTCTTTGGTGTGTGTTTTCATCTATTTGTTTTTGATAGGAATACTTGTATGTTATAAGATTGGAATATTTAGAAATTAATTTAGAGATGCTATTTTATATTGAATATATGTTTCCCCATTAAATGTGTTCGGATGTATTATTATTTTTTCATGTTCACTATTTCATGATTGGTCGCATAGGCTCATATTGATTAATTAAGGATTTATTTATATATGTGATAGTGGTTTGTGTTTCTTTTTAGACAAAAAATCTATTGTGGGATATTTTGTGGAATAAGAATCTGTTTGAGGGTGATTTGTATCCCATGAGATGACTGAAATTAATGGGAGGGTTCTCTTAAAATTATTTGATATAAATATTTTTTTAGAATTTTGTTATGATATTTTTATTCAACCCAAAAATAATTAAACATCTGATTAAGATTAAATTTTTTTTCCAATTTATTAATGAACTTATCTATAATAAATCGGACCAATAATGCAATTTGATCCCATAACTAACCAAGAAAACTCCAGGCCTGAATGGAATTACTCATTCCTACATAAAAGATAGTAGATACTAGGAATTTATAATCATTATTTGTAAATAATTTCACCCATGATAAAAATATTACATAAATATTTTAGAAATAAATAAATAAATAACTAATCAAGGGATAAGTACTGAACATCTATCAAAGGATAAATAAATTGAATAAATACATAGAGTAAGTATATATATATATATAAAAATCCTTTAGATTCATGTAGGATAAATAAAATAAAATAATAACAAAAAATTAAGGAGATTCCTGAATAAATCTAATGTCATCACTAGTGAACCCCTGTTATTATCTTTATTCTAATCATGAATCCAAGGACTAACCGAAACCAAATAACTCAGACATATTTAGTTACTAATAACCTATAGTAAATGTATATAAATCCTTTTGACCTATACACCCAGATATGATGTTCAAAATAGATCACATTATCCACTATAATTAATACTCATCCATAATTACAAGATCATTGACAAATAATGTATCATTTTCCTTCTAATTACCATATTAAGATTAGGGTTTTAGAGAGTTAAGAAAATATTTAAATAGTATAAATGATGTTAAATGAAGAAAATAGAAATTGTTCAAACTATATATGAAACTATTTAATGAATAATAAGTATTTATAAAATAAAAAATATATTTTATACAAAATGTATTAATCTATAATAATCATACTATTAATTTCTTCTTGAACTTGAGAAATGGAATCATATGAAATACGAGATATCAAATATAATGACTTCTGCCTTATGAAACACATAATTACCTGATTTATAACATGGGTGTCACATTATTTAATTTAAAGAAACCAATTTGATTTATCATTTTATATAATTTGGTAATAAAATTCCTTTATAATATGAAAACATTATCATAGTATACATTTTTTTTGTTATAAATAGAGCTTTATGTTTAAACCCCTATTTTAAACAAGAAAATTTATCTCAATTTAGGATGAGTCACTATATAGTAAATATGGATCATGAAATAAATTATACTCATTCTTGTATTTTATTAAAAGAACATCGATACAAGTTATGAGAAAAAAAATTATCACTAATGGATATGAAAATAAAATAGTCTCATTAGATATGTTAAATTCATAAAAACCCACGAAGATGATTAACTTTTTTAAAATAAGAATATGATCACATAATTTAAACATTTCAACCTATGACAGAAAATTTTCTATATAAAATAATTTATAACCAAATATGAATTATAAACAATCAATGAATATTTCTTTAGAGATATGGGAAATCATAAAATCATTCCATTATAAAAAAACATCACCATTTAATGTTCCTAAGCTTATGAAATCAAAATATTTATATAAAAACACAATTTTATAATAAAAATATATGTAACATATAGAGTAGTATTATTAACCAATGTTCACTCTTTTTAATCCATTTCATAATAACCGAATCATAGTTAATTCCATAATAGTATCATTCCTAGTTATATCAATCATTTTTCTCCTTTGAATAATATTCTTTACCCAAAGTATTAGAGATCTGTATCGGGCTCACCCATTATCTATAAATATATCTAGATCTCAAATAATCATCAAAAATTTTTAGGCACTATATAGTAAGTAAATTATATATATCTTTCACCTTTCCATTATAAAACCATTGAAAAAAATTAACAACAAAAGAAAACATATTTGGTTATCTTTAAAAGATGATAAAAATACATTGTTTCCTTAATAAAAAAATTTGACACTAAAAATTAATAGAATATTGAGAAAATTAATTTCTTTTAAAATAATTATAGAAAAATTTAATTTTTGATTGATAGTGAATAATGGCTATGAGGGTGGGAAACATAGAAAATCTGTATACATTAAAAAATCTTTTTGAAATTTTGTAAAAAGTTAATAATAACCCATAACAAACAAAATGGAATGATTAATTTTAAATGAATTGTAAAGAAACTAGAATATAATAAAAAATGACCACTAGTAACCACTGATTCATAAATAGTAAAATTAGAGAAATAATTGAAATAAAAAATCTATGGAGTAAAATGATTTTAAAGGAATACATTAAGGCTGGGTTTCAAAGAAAAATATTTTTAACTTATGTTCTTTTTAGCTTCATATATTCTATAATACTTAAATAATATATTTATATTACTTTTATGATTTTTTATTATCCTTTTTCATGTTAATTCCATTATTATTTTTTTATATAATTTATTACCATGTTTTATTTAGTTATTAAAATAGAGTAGATCATGTTGGATGTTTTGTGGTTGTTTCGTTTAAAACATTCAAACCACACTAATTCTTTAACTATGGTCAAAGGGGTTATTGTTCCACTATATAAAAAATCATAAATATTTTTTTAATCATATTTATACATTATATAAATTTTTAATACAGACAATTTAAGGAAGACATGAAAATGAACCCCATATTTTTATGGAAATGGTAGTCCCTATATACACAATAACAAAGGTTTTATTTTTCTAATGGGAGGAAACAAAATTAAAAAAATATTATTAGCTTTATAATAATTATAATTATGTTACTTTTTTTATATTTATTCTTTCTTTCCAACCTTATTACTATCCATTTTAATGGAAAATTATAAATGAATCACATCACTTCATAGAGAAATCATAATTAGTTAAGTAATATAATGATTTTAAAATTTCATAACTATCTCATAAATATCATATATATTAATTTCTTACATCATTTTAGCCAATAATATAATCTAGTGGTGAGACACAAAATATATTTCTTCATAGAGACATCAGTCCATACATATGAACTCAAAGTACATTAATTTGACATAACATTGAAAATGAGATATAAATGGATTGTATTGAAATGAAAATAGATTTTTTATACGAAATTTAATTATTTTATTATATCATAATTGTTGAAGATGATGTGAATGAGGTATAATTATAAATAAAGTGGAAATTAGTTAGTTAGGATATATAACTTATCCTTATATATATCACATTATATTACACTGTAAGATTTATAGGATCTTCCTTTTAAGAATAAAAGTACATCTAGGATGTGGTGTGTGATTTTGGGTATGGTTTTTAGTTGATCATGGTAAAAATATATTTCTCAAATGTTGTGAGAAAATAAATAAAGCACATGATCTTTTGTAAGTGAGTGTATTGGAACACTTTAAATTTTCTTAATATTTTAAATAATACAAAATATTATCATGGGTAAGTACAAAAAAAATAAAAAAAAATCATGATTCATAGGTGATAATGTTATAATTTCAAAAATTTAATAATAATTAAAATAATAATTTTTTACCTCATCGCATAGTTTTTACCTTAATTAACCTAATTTACCCTTTACCATAGTGACATATTTTTACCCTAATTACTATTCATAATGAATAATAATGAAATTAACCTCACTCATAAATTTGAACATGACTATTAAAATATGGAATCCTTTTTTAATTATTTATTTTTTATATTTTTCAAAAATTATTTTATTATAAGTGAAAAAAACCTAATAATGTTTTATGAAATTTAATTTTTAAACATAAAAATAAGCTCATATAATAAAATATAATGTTTATTCATACAAAATAATTGAGATTATTTTCAATAAAATTTATCATTAGATCATTTAAAACTAAATCCAAAATATACTTGTACTTTTATAATACTTGAACTAATGAAAATATTTTTCTTCAATTTCTGAATTTTTCCCATTTCGGTCAAAAACAATATTTTTTTAAAAATAAAAAAAAATATCCATAATGTAAACTTTATATGCCTATTCCAAATCAAAATTTCTTTTTATAATTTCAATTTATAATTTTGATGAATTTATATTTTATATATAACAATTTAAAACATGGGAAATTTTTTACTAAAACAAACTTTTATGTTTTCCACTGAAAACATTTAACAAATTATTTATAAAATTTTGATTAATATAAATCAATAAAATAATACATAAATATCATAATATTTATTTTTTTCAAGGATTTATTTATTTTTCATATTCTTCAACCCACGCATCATAAAATTAATTCTTTACAATTTTGTTAATAACATAAACAAGAGATGGTCTTTTTTCCCTCACTATAATTTTCTATTCCGATGTTTTATCCTCAAATTTGTGATTTTAGCATAAATCCATTACTTCCTGAATCAACTTATTTCATAGTGAATTATATTTTATATCTAATGTATAAACTAGATATTTTATATAAGTGACATTCTACTCTAAAAATACTATATCATGGCTTAAAACATGTGAAGCATCATGTGGATACATTCATAGAAAAGAAAATCAAAACACATCATGTACCTAAGAGAACTAGGGGTAGTGATAATATATAAGAAACTAATATAACATTTTCTATTGTTTTATAACGGATGATATATCATGAAAATAAATTTACATTTTTTTTAAAAATGCATAAAATTATTACATGGAGATACATTAACCAAAACAAGACCTCCTAGACCAAACATGTGATATTTCTTACAATGATCGGTATAAATCTTATTCAAAATCTAAGATATCCTCTTGTGTTATTGGGTCATTATTATTTTATCTACCATTTCCTATAATAGTTCTATTCCAATGTAACTATATTCACAGTCTCAATCCCAACATTGTGGATTTCGACACATTACTATATATAATTCCTTAGAAGGTTCCATCATTATAGTGGAATAAAAACGGTTATTAAAAATATTACACTAATTAATTACGTTGATCAAAACAACCCTAAAAATCAATAGATAAATCTTGAAGAATATATTATAAATTCCATACTCTTCATTCTAACTATGCATCATATTTATGATGAAATATCATACTTTAATTTAATTTAGTACATAATAACTATTGATGTCCTTTCATTAAATTTTAGGTAAACCTATGATATTAATAAGAAAAAATAAACAGAGGTAATACATTAAATATTTTTATATAACTAACATAATGTTTAACAAAATAATTAAAAGATATAATATATTGAATAGGGTAAAAATTCATAGATTTAGTTAAATGATCAACAATAACCAAACACATTATTTAATGAATATACCGTTGGAAATCCCACAAAAAAGTTCATGTATTTTTTTCTCATCTTCATTCAAGCATTTTAAATAGTTAAATCACCCCCTTCTGTAATAGACTTTATTATTTAAACAAAATAATTGTAAAATAATTAAATTTAAATTCATAAATATCATTCTTTATACTATCCCAAAATTAATTTTCTCATTGATTTGTGTAAATATTAGTAGTACTTGGATTAATGGAAAAGGAAATATCCATGAGCTTAAAAAATTTCCTACTTCAAATGGGATTCACATAGGACACACAAACACTTTCCAAATCTAACAAAAAATTCATTATCAGCATTAATCTCATCTATATTTACCTTCTTGACTGATTTCCTTTTTTATTATAACAATCTAATATTTAAATATAATACTACCTTTAAATAATTATGTGTTTAATAGATAGATCAACATGAAAAACTAAAATAAACCAAAATTGTGATATGTTTAGAAAATAAATATAAATATTTATTGAATTAACTATAATGAATAGGTTTAAAGGATTTATAAACTAATTTTATAAAAAATGTTATTTTAATGTAAATGAAATCCAATTGGTGTAGATAAAATGGATAATATGTTAATTTTATTCATCGAAATATATTTTACTAAGTATTTCCACTCTATTAAATATGCATTATATTTCAGGAAAAAAAATTTAATGTTGATAAAATATATATTTTATTAATAAATGATTTATAATAATTAGTAAATCCAAATAAATATGTACGGAAATGGATAATATTCTATAAACTAATTTTTGAATAAAATAGATTATCATTGTATCTCAAAATATATTGAAATGATAAATTTAAAAGTTTATAAATTTTATTTGACAAAATAAATATTATTTTTATATAAATTATAATAAAATATGAGTAAAATTAATTGTTATTATTTTTCTGAAAAAAAATATTTTTAGGTAAATATTTTAAAAAAATAACATGGATTTGATCAAATTATTAGTGAATAAACATGAATAGAAGATTATTTAAAAAATTATAATAAAATATATATATATATATTAAAAGTGACATTATAATTTTAAAAATATTGGTTTTAATTTACAAACCGATATTTAATGTTCTAGAGTATGATTAATATTTTCTCGAAAAAATTATACATTAAAAGAGTTTACTTTAAAATAAATTTTCATAATTTTTATAAATTGAATCAAATGAAATGAATCTAAATTATAGAATCAGTGAATCAAAACTCTCTAATAAGGACCCCATTATTTTTATGCATTATTATTAATTTACCTTATATAAAAACAAGTAATCGTAATAGAATATAAATTGATAAAAGTTATAATTTGAGGTGTAAAGGATTAAAACACGATAAAAACAATTCTAAAATTCGATGAGGCTTTTCATGACCATATTTTTTATACTAAATTATTTTCTATTATTTTATCCAATTTACTTGGTTAAAATTTTCTACATTAATATTAAGTTCAAATATTAAAAAAAATATCTTATTAACACTTATAAAAGCGGCCTTTGATCACCCCTTAAAGAAAAGTCTAAAAATTATGATCCTCTTAAACTCTTCCTTTTTCCACCACTTAAAATAATAATTCAGAGTCTTAGGATGGTAGTTTGAGTATATTTTTGTAGTTTATTAATTTCTAAGGGATCTTCATGGAAATATTAAAGGGATCAATGTGAGTATTGATTTTTTCATTAAACTCTAAATTTATATTTTCATTTCAAATTCTAATTTTTCATATCACCGTATAGTGAAATTAGTACTTTTTTGTAATTATTTTTATTATTGTTTGAGAATAATCAGTAATCATATTGTTTCCTTTTCTGGGAAAATGACGTTAGAATTCACGCATTTTGTGAACTACTATCTAAATGATGCATTGTGATTCATTTTCCTACCCCACTATAAAAAGATGGTATAAAGGGGGAATTTAATAAATAATTATTATATTTGTATCAAGTCAATTATTTTGAAACAATAAGCCATATTACTTAATTATTTGAGTCAATACTAAATTGAATCATCAACCATGTGTACGTCTGCACTACCGCCTTCATGGAACAATTGATTTTTATTTTTATTTTCTTCAATAAATTACATGGCTAGTCCCAAGGATAGGAATAAATGATAATTATATATCTTATGATATCATTGTAGTTATTTTATGGAAAATTTTAGAACCTACTAATGATATGATTATATCTATCCAAGTTCTTTATACATGGATATTATATTCTAATAGATGAATATTCATTAAATAACACAATGATCCACTCCAAAATCATATTGGTCTAGTATATTTAGAAACATGTACACATAAGAAATGTGTTCATAATATATCGACATATTCTCCTACTTATGTATTCATAAATAGTACCTTTCCTAGACAAATCATACATAAAACTTTCCATCATAACATATAAAAAGATAACCTATGAAAGGGGGATCCCAGATACTCAGTGAGGGTATAAAAGGGAGATATTAGTGATTGATTAAATATAATATAAGAATAATAGTATGATAAAATGAGTATAAAATTTGTAAAACATAACCTATATATCATATATCGCAAACATGAGTCGTGGATTAATCATGGTAGTTAATAATACATGAATCACAAAGGAATAAAAGAACATGATCCATGAAAGAATAATATTATCATAATAACTAATTTTGTGGTATGCACATAAGTATATAAAATCATTACCTTTGTAATAAATTATCACATCAAGTACTATTATAATTAACTGGTTTCATGACCAGGATATCATAGTTGTCATGTATCACATACAAAGTATCATTTTTGTAAAAAGTTACTTTATGAACTCAGTTCACTCACAATTCAATTCCTTTTTATCTCTTGAGATATTCATATATTACCAATGTATTAGAGAGATATAAATTTAGGTACCACAAATGAAATAATTAAAAACATACATATGTGAACTGAAAGATCAAAAAACATTCAAAATATGATAACAAGTTGAAATTAAATGGATTTCATAAACATTTCATCAAAGTAGAACCTAGGGAAAATAAATAGGTTCTAAAAACATTTCAGTATTTCATCATAGCATGACCCATATAAAAGAAATGTGTTTCATAAAAATTTAGTCATTCTAATTATAAAAAGTCTGTGTATTGAATATTTATGATATCATTGGATCAAATCCCCATTAAAGGTTAAGAAACATCAAAGGATTATATCTTAGATGGAAAATGATTCAAAAAAACACATCGATCAATTCAAGAGACAAATTTCCTTTTCACATTGAAATCACTTATCTGAAATCTAAAACATTATCAAATATTAAATAAAATAAATTATATAAAAATAACCTTAGAAACGTTAAAAGGATTCTACAAAGATATAGGTAGTCATTATTGTGGTAAATTCTACTTATGTCATATACGTTAAAATAAAATATTCAATTCACCCTTTTGTACATGAAAATAAGTGCCTCACTCATATAATTACTGAATGATTCCATTTAACAATTTTTTTAAAACTTCATTAGTATTAAAAATTAATATAAAAAATAATTTGAATATATAAAAATAATATTGAAATATTTATTAGAAATCATGGATATATAATAAAAATGATTTTCGACTGAAGAGATAAATAAGGATGATTTTCATTAATTTTTTTTAATGATTATATTAAGTATATAAAGTGATTAAAATTAAATTAAAACAAGTATTCTTATGAAATTAACTAATTATAAGAAAACACATGAGTTTCATGATTTGTATACCTTAATATTTCATCATCATAATATTTATAAAAAACAACCCGATATATAATGAGATTGTAACATAATAATTTTTCCACATTTGTGACTATTGAATAATAAAACACGTCGAAAAATAATGTAAAATTAAAAATTAAATATAATGGAACTTAAAATATTATGGATAAAACATATTAATGAGGAAATATATACACACCAAAAATGATGACAGGTTCATAACATATCATATGTCCCAAACAAGAAAATTTGAGATGATAAGCCCTTACCTTGAGTTCCACTTTCATTTGAAAGTTATCTAAAAAAATATATAATAAATTTAAATTTATTATACATATATAAGAGATTCATGAAAAAAATATAAAAAATATATTATCCACTTGTCTGATTTTAATATTTATTCATTAATTATTCTTTATTAAAATTTTATCCAAGGTTTTATTATTTCACTCTTATGGGGAATTTCATTTTAGAAGATCATATAAATGTACATTAATCATGGTTACACAATATATATAATTTAAAATATGTTATCAATACCATATATTTTCATTATATAAATATTTATATCCATCCATATATTTTAGATAAATTTAAATGAATTACATTATTTATGGAGATGGTTGGCCAATGTATGTGTGAGCGCAGATTACACTTTTCAATGGAAGGAACCAAAGAAAGAAAAATAAAAATTCACCATTTAAGAACCATTATTATATCATAAAAGTAATATATATTCATCATATCCATATATGATATCATCCAAGAAAAATATAAATGAAAAATGAATCACGTCACCCCATGGATGTGGTAGTTCACACTTACGCACAGGTGTTGTTATCATTTTAAAATTGATTTTATGATAAGAAATTATTTGGTATATTATCATTATAGAATTATAATATTTTTATAATTATCATATAAAAACATTAAAACTGTCATAATAAACATCCATGAATGATAGTTATGGAAAATGAATTATATCACTATGTGATTATGATAAGTCATACGATCACACAGGCGACACTTTCACTTCATAGTTAACAGAGGATGTAGTGAATAATGGGGGTTTCATATGAATAATATAATAAAATTATGTATATGATATTTAATTTATTATTTTATGATTAATATCATATATTTATAGGATGTATAAGAAGAATAAAATTTAAAATTGACAATTAAGACAATTACCACTCTTTGATAGACCTCCTTTAAATTTCAACTTAAAGGCCTTAGGGATGGGTCTTTTGAGAATAAAATAAACTATATAATTTCAATAATTATTTTTATAAGATAATTTAAATAGTATTTTTTTGATATAAGATTCTCAATGTAATGTAAATAATAGAATTTAGAGGTTCCCTTTAATAAGTGTTGGGAGGGGCGTGATTTGAATTTTATAAAATATTAAAATATGATAAATTCATTATCAAGATAAATGTTTTAAAATGTAAATTTATTTGAATATGAGGTAGGGTATAGTTGAAATGTCTTAAACGAATATAATTTTCAAAGGTTAATATGATTTTCCCCTTTATTTTGGTTTAACCCCTAATTTAAACTATTTTACCCTTAACAGTGGTAATGTCTTTATCATAGGGTTATAATTTTACTTGTAAGGTGAAAATTTTCTAAAAAATTTCCAAGGGATAAAATTTTAGTCCATATATTATCTACATTTTCCACATTTAACATTTCTATGTTTTATAATTAATTTAAAAAATATTATTTTTATAAAATATTATTAATGTTAATTTTTGATCTATTCATTTAATTTGACATTAAAGACACAATGAAAATGAAGGAATTAAATTGTATTCTTTTCACATATTTTTAATATATCATTTGTATAAATATATATCTTATAACATTATAATTATAGAAAATTATATTACTTTTATAAATTTAAAATCATATTTTTTATTATTTTTTATTTTTTGGAAAAATAAAGGGTCGATGTTTCATGAGAATATGATTAAATTATTTCATCAATAAAAATAAACATAAATTACCAATTATAATAAAAATTATTTATATTTAAAATTTATGACTGATCACACATTATTTTCATCCTTATTTAAATATTTTAAATATAATAAAAAAATAAAATTATATTTTTTAATTTTCATTTGGTAGAAAATTATATTCTTAAAAATCATGGAAAAAGATTACAAAAGGTAATATATTTGAATATTTTATGATTATGAATGAAATATAATCCAAAATTAAATTTAATTCATTTTTTTGGATTTCTTTTTAGTCCCTATCGCATATTTTACCCTTAAATAACTCATTTCATCATTATCGTGGTAACAAAACTCCATATAATTACTGTTCAAAATTACAAAAAATAAAAGATACATATTTAACAAATTTTTACCTCATAATTAAAAATAAAAAATAAGTTTTTCATTAAATTTTTTTTATATTTTGTAGAATTGAATTGAAAATTAAACCCATAAAATGAGATGTAACATAGTTTTTTAGAAAAACTCCACATTAAATATAAATTTTTTTATACCAAATTCTCTCATCAATTTAACTAAATAATTCTATCACCACATATTAAATAATTAAAATCGTACATATTTGTTCCAAAATATGAGAATTAATTCATCATATCATAACATGTTAAAAGGAAACTTGTTTCCTTAACATTTCATCCCAACATAAACCATGGAAAAGAAATGTGTTTCATAAATATCCTTTCACCATAATCATAAACCATCTAGAGAAATATTATGGATGTTATCATTGTATCATATCCACATAAATGGTTTAGAAACATAAAATGATGTCATATTATATGGAAAACTCCTTTAGAAATAACATCAAACATATAATGAGTAAAATATCATTTTCCCGTTAAAATAACTTATTTAAAATATAAAAATATTAAATAATATTAAATAATACATTTTTATAGAAAATATACATGGAATTATCAAAATAAGGAAACAAATAATTGATTTTATATGTTTTAGGTAAATTAAATTCATGTTTTATATGTGAAAAAAAACATTAAATTTATACAATTGTAAAAAAAATAACTACATTCAGAAAAATAAATTAAGAAGATTTATTTTAAAAAATGTAAACAGTAAATGATCATTAAATTTTACATTAAAAAATTAATAAAATATTATTTAAAACATTTTTGGAAACATTTTTTGAGTACATGTATATGGAAGAAAAATATATTTTAACCAAAGAGAAAAATAATTCTGATTTTCCATATAAAGGGCCTTTGTGTATCTAGTGTAATTAAAGTGAGTAAAATTGAATGGAAAAATGTATTCACAATAGATAAACATATAATATTAATTTTTAATATATTATTTATACATACAACATATTATTTTATCCTTGTATATATAAGAAAAAAATCTGGATAAATAATGATATCGTAACATAAACCCCTTACCGAATTAGTGACTTTTGAATCGTATACCGCATGAAATACTAAAGTCAAATGAATCATAAAATATCATTAAAATATGAATATTCATGTTATAAAATACTAATTTGGTGATATATTCAACCCATAAAATAACATATCTACAAAACATAACATATCTCCTAAAAAAGAGAATTTGGGATGATAGACTCTTTCCATGACATCAAATTTATTTTGAATAATCTATAACCTCATTTATAATAAATTTTCATTAATTATACATCCCTAAAAGTCTCAATTACATACCTTTAAAATCATATATGATCTACTTTGGTCTTTTCAACACTCAATTTTTAATTATTCCTTAATAAAATTGTTGTTTTAGGGTGTTAACTATTTCATTCTTCATGAAAATTTCATTTGGGAAGATCTAGAACTTATACTTTTACCATGGTTTCAATATATCCATAATTTTAATCATGATATAGATATTTTAAATATTAATTATGTTCAAATATTTAAACATCTATGAATGATTCAAAAAAATTAATTAAAAAGTTCATGGAGATGGTAGGCCATTCATACAGACAAATGGAGTTTTCATTTTTAAATGGATTGAATTAGAGAAAGATAAATATAAGTTAACCATTAAATAATAATTAATATATCATAAAAAACATATTTTATTATAAAATAAATCATTATTATGATCCATGTAAATAAAAATGAAAGACAAATCGTCGTGCCTTTTAGAGGTGGCAATCCACACGTATACTTGGATGGTGTTTTTATTTTACATTGGAATGGAATATATGAATCTAGATATGATATTATCAGTAAATATGAATAATTATTCAATAAATATTATATTTAAAAATTAATCCCATCATAAATACAAATAACGAATGATGTTTTATTGAAAATGAATTATATCGTTACGTGGTGCCGGTAAGTCATATGAATGCATGAGTGATAATTTTATACCGTATTTTATGGATTATAGGGTTAATAATAGTGGTTTCATAAAATAATAAAAAAATTATGCTAATTATATTTATTATTTTATTTTATTAATAATATCACCTATTTAGAGGAAGTAGGAGATGAAATTTTTTGGATGAGGCCAGGTATAATGATTACCACTCCTTCAGTAGTCCAAAATAGATATTCTATTAAGGAATCTATTGTCATAATTTCATGATATAAAAGAATCTATAAAATTGATTCTGATTTTTATAAGAAAATTGGGAATTTTTTATATATAAGGATTAATATTTTTTCAAGTAGAGAATGGATATGTTCTATTTTATAAGTGAATGGAGGAGCCATCACAGAATTGTATTAAAATTTTAAAATATAATAAGTTCATTCTAAATGAAATGATTCCAAATGGATATATATTCTATAATAAGGTCACATGTGGTTGAAATATTTTCATTCAATAAACTTTTTATAGGATTATGTGTTGTTTTAATCATTATCTTTGGGACTAACCCCTTAGTTAACAAAATTTCACCATAACCATTGTAACATATCTATCACTCTTAAAGGGTTATTGTTTTACCTTAAAGGTGAGAATTGTTTAATAAATATTCATGGAAAAAATTTAGAGACTATATAGCATTAAACATTTACTATTTAAATATTTTTATTATTTTTATGTAATTTAGAAAAATATTATTTTCATAAAATATCCATAATGTTTATTCTGGAACTATGCATTTAATTTAACTTTAATGAAACTAATATATATACATGAAATTATAATATACTATTTTTAAACCTCCGTAATATTTCATATTTGTCTAAAAAATATTGTACCACTATAATCCAATCATATTATTTTAATTTTAAAATATTAAAAATCAATTATTTTTTTTTCCAACTAATTCATGAAATATTGTGTTAATATTGTGTATGTATTTAGGTTAATATTTAATCAATAAAAATATAAATAAATTAACATGAAAAATAAAAATAATTTACATTTTAGATGAAAATTTATAACATAATATACCATCGTTTTTATCTTATGTAAAAAATTAATATTAATAAAATAGTGATCATAAAAAAATTGTTTTTCATTACATGAAATGTTATAAAGGTAAAAATCATTGAAAATGTGAAAAAAGGTCATAAAATTTAATTATAGATGATTGAAGATGAAATATACTCATAAAATAAAATGTATTCAAGTTTTAGTGTTACTTTTATTCCTTATCTCATTAGTTTTACCCTAAGTTATCCCATTTTACCTTCATCGTGGAAATTATTTCTATTGTGACTTCTATTCAAAATGAATAAACATAAAATATAATTATTTACCAAATTGGTTACTCCTCATTCAAAATATGCATTCCATTTTTTAATATTCAACTTATATATGTTTCAGAATTTAATTTAATATTAATCCTAAATAACTTGATGAAAACCCATTTTTTAGAAAAATACCCCTTTATGTATAAAATTGTTTCCTAAAAAAATATGCTTTAAAATTTCATCCAATGAGCATAGTTGAATTGTTCATAATATAATGAAACTAATATTACTATGAAACTATTTTAAAAAATAAATTGGTCTTTGTATGTTTTTGAAACAACTAAATATTGATTTTAATAAAAATGAGTATTTTTACTCTTTAATAGAAAATAATATTTTTATAAAAATATACAAAATTCACTCTAATATGATTTTGTTTTTATTAGTTGAAAAATAATAACCTTTTTATAAAATATAATTTCTAAAATTTATAGAAATGATTTATAATATTCTCCCAAAGGAAGAAATAAAACCCATTTTTTGAGAAAACATAGTTTAAATAATAAAATAAATTTATAAAAAATTGAGTTCTTAATTCTTATGAATTATAAAAATATTTTTTTTTGATTATGACCATTATATATACTTCATAATTTTTTTATTACTATTTAAATTTTCCATATCAATAACTGGGTTATTACAATCATATTCAAATAATTATATTTTTTTTACTCTCGATGTTGTGTGTCATATACACTATCGAACATTATGTTATTCTTTTAAAAAATATTTTGTTGTTATAGTGAATAAAAAATTATTTCAATTAAATGAATCATTTAGAATAGGATAAATATGAGTAAAATGAACATTATTGTCCACGTAAATGATTTATATATATTATATTATCTTTCTACTTTATTCCATTACTATTATATCATACTAATAAGAGAAAAAAATATAATTGCTCTAATGGTATAATGATATTAAAACTGAACCACCTCATAATTATTGACTAACTATTGTATGTTTAGGTAAGGTTTGGTTTAACAAACTACATGAACAATGCAATTTATATATAACATTAATGAATATGAGAATTTATTTACTCATATAATATGATAATAGTCTATAATTAATTTTTTTTGTTCAATTGTGGTTATAAAAACATTTAAAATGTTAATTAAAAAAGCCCATTTTTTATTTAAAATCACTAAATTGTGATCATCAATGCTTATTTCATCATGGTTTGCAACCAAAATTCCATATATTGAAATTATACCCTTCATATATATCATATAACAAATTTTTCAATTCTTATAATTATTTTTGAATGATGAAATTTGTATCAAGAATGAAGGCCAACCTATTTTTTATAAAAATAACCCAAAGAATTAAATATTACTTAAATATAGTGTTGAAAATATGTGAAACAAATATAATATTTATATATATAGAATTATTGTAAATGAAGATTTTAAATTCTTATATTTATTAAGAAGTTATATATATATATTTTAAACAAATTTATTTTAATTATTTAGGACCTTTTGTACATGTTTAGAGGGAATCTATGCCGAGGTAAGAGTTTTCATCTATACCTCCTATCTTTGAGACGTGTTTGATATAATATAATTAATTTCATTTATATTGTTTTTATACTACCTATGTGAGATATCACATCATGAATTATATTTTAATAATTTCACTTGATGCTTAATTACATGACAACTACAAAATAGTGTTTTGATCAAGTGTTACTCAAGATGAGTATTGTTTTCTTGATCTAAATTTTGACTATTTAAGACAAGTTACATGTCATTCACAATATAACCTTTTAAATTATTCTATAGATTTATTATCCCATGAATTTTATATTCATTATTTTCTTGTAATTAATGATGTAAATAAACCAAATCATTTTATTTTCATAAAATTTATCTTGATGGATGTGTTACCCCAATCATAAGAATTTTGGTTAACTCAATATTTGTTCATGGAGTTAAAGTAATTAACATGATTTTATTTTATATAATTAAATTAAAATTTTCACTATTATTTTATTTTCTAATATTATCGCATTATTTATAATTTTATGACATAAATACATTTTCAAATGTTTCACACTTCATGGTGTTTGTTGCCTGTAAGGGATATTGATAACAAAAGTCTCATTTCTTACAGTTAGATTGACCCATGATGAACATATTTCACCCCTGAATTGGTTATCCAACCATATTATTTTATTATTTTCATCTCTAATAATACATTTTTGAAAATAATGTTTTAATTTGAATGATTGTTTTATATTCATCATATTATGTGAGTATTAAACACTTTTTTTTGAAATTAAAAAATATATTTTTCCTTTCACATTAAATTTTTTTTCTTCTTCCCATAATTTTCCACGTTATAAATTATTTTAATTAAATTATCCATTAATAGAGATCAATTTAAATGTAATAGTTTTCAATTTTTTCATGTCCCCTTTTCAAATGGTACCTTTGAAATTGTCATGTATATTTGTATTTTAGATCAATGTTAAAAAAAATTCTAAAATATATTTGATGTTTTTGTTTCCATTTCGATTAATATTTTAAAAGTTATTTACCCTAATGAGGATTATATTTCATGCGTTATCCGTGTGTATATATAAATATATATATATTTTCATTTTTCGGATTGATGTTTCATAACTAAAAAATTTGATTCATGATCCCTTCTTTTATGATACCATTAGAAGTATTCTTTTTTGTGGGTGTTTTTATTTTATGGTATCACCATCTTATGTTTCCATAGTTACAATTGTGATATTTCATTTTATTACCCTCTAATTTGTTTTTATAGATGGATTTTTTTTAGGATATTCTACCATTGAATTAACTTCATACTCATTGCCCTATTTGTTGTGGACATTTAATTTTACAAATTCATATTAGAGGATATTCATCAAGAAAGATGGTTTATTTATTGTCATGTAGAATATTATTATAATTCACTATATTTTTATAAAATGTTAATTATTATTAGAATGTTTAAAATGTATTGTTTAACCATCCACCTTCATTCTCTCGAAGGGATATAACTATATTTTCCCTTCTATTGTAACTAGTTAACATATTTATATTTTTATGATTAATGAATACTAACACAGTTTGATCATGTACTGATATTTCATATTATTAATTATACGGATAGGTGTGTTTTTTTTCATCCAATGGTTCCTTAGTTAAATTTACTAAATATATTTCAAAATATTATATTTTAGGCATTGTTCGTAATTAGATAATGAGTGAGTCCTGAAATTATATGGCCCTTCAATTAAATGAAAGGTCTCACAATATATAATAGTTTGGGATTTTTTGTATACCACACCACATATAGGATAGTGTCTTTTAAAAATTATTTGAAGGCGTTTTTTTTATTTTTGATATTATTCAATCTGTCAAATGTGGTCATTATAGAGGATATGATTGTTTTCATTTATTGATGTGGATATACCATGATCTCATTTCTAGGGGATTATATATTTATCTTGTTTACATATTTCAACTATAATATGTGTTTCATGTTTATTCCATGATTACATCAGTGGAATTTTTTCCCTTATTGAGTGTTTAATCTCTCCACTTCTTTTTTCTCGGTTTTAAAGAAAATTATTACATGTGATATTCTAAACACGATAGCTTGTGTGGAGAATTTATGGAAGATATTGAAGAAATATTATATATTAAGTAGTTTCTAATTTCAAAATCAAATGTAATTATAGAATAAATATTTTTTAATTTTTTTATTCAATAATAAGATAGTTATACTCATTACAAAAAAATAATAATTAATTTTTATATCAGTAAGGAATTTTTTTAATAATATATTTTCCAATATGGTTTTATTTAAAAGTTAAATTTATAAATTATTTAATTTTAATTTTGAAAAAGGAATATAATTTTTGAGCTGATACTTTCATTTTTATCAATGTTTGAATTTTAAATAATTTTCATACTATATTTTCTTTTTAATGAATAGTTAAAATTTGGAAACATGTTTAAATATTTATTTCATTTCGACCATTATAATATTTGAATAAAATATAATTTCAAAAATTTAACTTTATTACCTTTAATATCTATAATATTTTTGGTAAAGGATCAGAGAAACATCTATTCATTTATAAATATTCATTTGTAGGATAAGTTATTTTTTAACATGTTAATCTACTTGAAGTATTTAGTGCTGAAATATTTATCATAAATTATTATGAAACCCCCATAGATTATTAATTCAATTAATTATAAAATTAAATAAATTATTCAAAAAAAATAAATTTAATATAAATTTAATGAATTATTATTTTATAGAAAATGAATTAGATAAATTTAACATACTAGTGATTTGTCAAATGGTTAGATTCTAAATATCTCTCATTATATTATTTCCAAATAAAAATTAACAAAATGGTTCCAAAAGATATCAATAATGATATTTTATAATAAATAATTTTTATTTAATGATTTAAAATTCCTTAAAATCTTATCATCAACCATGTGAATGGTATTTTTTTCAAAATATCAACCAAGTTCCATTTATGTGAAAATTTTCCTTTTATAGTAATTATCATTTCCCCTAAATAGTAAAAACCTTATAAAAAGAGTAATAGTCAAAAAGGGTTATCATCGTTTAAAAAATGATAAGTTGAAAAACAAAATATTAACTTGATAAAAAATTATTAGATGATAATATTTCGAATCATGATCATATTATATTTGGATCATATCAATTTGTAGCCGTTTTATTACAAAAATTATTTAGATTAATTTAATACATTAAATATTCCAAGAATACCCCTTCCCCTCACTTATAAAAGAGAATATCTTATCCTTTTTTCTGTAAAATTCAAACGCATTTTGGTTTTTCCAAGGCCTATCTAAATAAATTCCTTACATCCCTCCCCATGTCTTATAGGACTTGGTTTGATCCAAAATATAGCCCATGAATGCTTTTGTTGTACACCGTATGAGTTTTTTTGAGGAAGTTGAAGATGAAGAACATACATGATGATTCAGACTCAGCGAAATGGAAATATTACTTAAAAAACCATGTTTAAAATGACATAAAGATTTATATTCTAAATCATTTTCTTCTATATTTTTATTATTTATATTATTTTATAGATGTATTTATTTTTACATTTAATAAATATATTGAAAATTTTATATCTCTTTTAAATTTCAGTCAAAGTTTTTCAAAATGAATCTATTGAAATTTTTTATACAAAATGTTTTTGAATTTACTTAAAAAACAAAAATATGAATGTTTTATTTAAACATATATGGAATCAATAATCATTCCCCCCAATATAACAGTTATTTTATGTTTTGATTCCTTTACAATATTTTTTACCATTTAAATAACCTTTTCCCTTTATTATGGTTATTTTAGTTTTAAGAATGGTTTTTTTAGGGAAATAGTATTTTTCTATATAAATGTGACATGTATTTGTGTTTAATATAGTGTTTCAAGGGTTTTCTGTTGAAAATATGAAATCATAAAATAAATTATTCATGATTTTGTATCGAAGAATTATATATGATAAAAGGTTGGTCCCAATACAGCTGAATATATTTGAGTCTTATATAGATTTTAATATGGGTGATCCCCATTATACATCTCCAATTAAATAATTAATAATACTTTTCTTAAAGATTATAATGATGGGTTTAACATGTTCTATTTCTCATATCGATTTAACTAGCCTCTGATTAATTTAGAAAGTAAATTTGAATATGATTCTCAAAGTCACCCAAGATAGGTTTCTATTTACCTTCTATGAATTTTAATTTTTGTATTTTAGAAAATTGTGTGTTTTTTAATGTGGAAGTGATCTCTTTCATGTTCTTATAGAATAATGGGATAGTTTTTAAAAAATTTATCGATTTCCATTTTTTCATTGGACTAACTATGTCATTATTTTATGTCCCTCACATTTCTTTTCGATTTCATACATTATTTTAAAAAAACATAGGTTTATGGGTGGGTAATAATATTGAAGAAGACATTTTTAAGTTCAATTTTATTCTTCCTAAAAAAATGTGTTTCATTTTCAAAATATATATTTTGGTAAAATGGATATTGATTATAAGGGTTAACATTGTAAAGTATAATTTTTTTATATAAAATTTATTGAATAGTTCTCTAAAACATTAAACTATAAATAAACATAAATTATAATAAAGTAAAAAAATTTACTAAAAACCATTGATTATATAATGTATATGGTTGGTTATTTATAGTTCATATAAGTGGAAAGTTTTTTATGAAATTTTATTAAAGTATATTATCAATATTATACTATTAAAGGATTTTATATTATGGTTAAGTTGAAGAAATATATAATTTAAGGATTACCATGCTTCTTTATCTAATTTATATTTGTTCAGAATTTATTTCAATAGAAGAAATAGGGAATCTAAAGTATAAAGGTATCAATAAGAAAATAACATTCCAAACATGTATCCTGGAATTTGTTTGAATTAGAACTCTGCTATTTTTTTGTATTGATGGCTCAGTTAATGGGTTCTATAAATGGTTTTACAATACATGTTAGGGATAGACATGATTTACCGGAGATGAACATGTTGTCATTCTAGATTTTCATGAATGAAAATCATTTGTATTTTGAAGGAACATTAGATCTAGTGGTTGTTGAATGATGGATTGATTATATGGGAAATATATTTGAAATCAGCATATTCACGACTATAAAAGTTAAATCATCCCATTTATCATTCTAAAGGTGAATCTAATTGACGGTGGTATTTGTTTAGGAATACTAAATAGAATGAGGAGCTAGATTCATTGTAATATGAAAATTTTAAGAATATTTTTCTGAAGAAATATTTCCCTTTGGTTTTATCGTGTCATGTTGGAGAAACAATTCTTGTAATTAACGAAAAAATGTGAAGATACAGTAGCTATATATGGAGATAATTATAAACTATTTTCCATATTGGACCTATATTTGATTATATACCTTTATAGTAAAATGAATTCATTTTATTCTGGATTGAAAAAAATGATACAAATTGAAATGGATGCAGGAAAATTTAAATTTTAGGAGAATGTTGTTCATTGTGATAAGAAATTTAAGATGGATTTTAACAATAGTTATGTTCTGTGAGATAAAAAGAGTAAGAAACATTCAAATTGGAAATTAATAGTGAATAAGGTGAGTAAAAAGTATGGATTCAAGCCTATAACATGTTCCACATGTTGATAAAAAGAATTTTTGGGATTGTTTTTCAGGATGTGGAAGATGTAACTAATGTGGTAATATTGTCCATGGGTCATGTGAATATAATAAATTATTTCCTGAACAATATATTAATGAGGTAATAGATTTCCATCAAACATTGTGATGATTTAATTGCAATTATTTACATCATTATGAAAATGTGTCTCTTAATTTTGAAACAGATGGCAGAAATCATCATGATAAATAGCCAAAATGTGTATAAAAATATTTTATAATACCATAGTTGATTTTGGCCATCTAATGAAGTGTTTTTAGATACATTAATATTTTATTTGAATTAATCCAATGTACTTTTTGACTTTGGATCATTACCATCCATTATTTTAGAGAAATTATCATGAAAAATAGGAATATTACGTCTTAAAAGGAAGCCATAAATTATGGTAAAAACCCAGCGTATAAATATTAAGGAGACTAAGTTTTATAGGAATCATTTAATTTTTATTAGTGGGTTGGTCTTTCATGAAAATAATATTTAACTAAAATATATCATTTTGATATTATTTTGGGTATGGGTAGAATTTCATCTTTTCATGTTAAGAATTATTAAAAAGAAATTAATTTTATAATTAGTTATTTCATACATTTTCTAACCTACCTAGAATTTTAGAATTTGACTAAAGATCTTAGTGAATGTTACATTAATCATGTTTTTTAAGAAAAATACTATTGAAATTGGTGATGTGTCAATATTAATTGAGTATGTGTATGTTTTGAAAATTATTTCCCAGGTATTATTCCAGATCGAGAGGTAGATCATACTGTCCACTTAGTGAATGATTTAAATATGATTTCAATTACCCCATATAAAATGGATCATGTAGTAATTTTGGTATTCAAAAATCATTTCAAAGTGTTTCTATATAAATTATTCTTTCATCCCATGAAATTACTATGAGGTTATCCTTTTATTAGTTAAAATGAAAGATATTTCAATGAGAAGTTTCATTGATAATAGTTCCTTGAAAAACCTTACTAATAAGAACTTGAATATTTTGCCTCATATCATTGATTTATATGATTAGTTATAGGGATTATAATATTTATTAAATATTGATCTCTTGACAAGATATCATCAGTTCATAGTGAAGGAAGAAGATAATCTAAAGACTATATTTCAAAATACATATGGGCATTATGAGTGTGTAGTTATGACCTTTGGGTTGCCTAATTCACCAAAAATATTCATGGATCTAATGGATATATATTTCAATGCATATTTAGTTATGTTTGTGTTTTTATTTATTGATAATATATTGGTATATTATATAATTCCTGAGGACCATGAAAGACACCTTTGAATTGTTTTCAAAACCCTAAAATAAAACAAACTATATAGGAAATTTACTATATCTAAATTTTGTATTTAATTAATTTCATTACTCAGGGATATTATTTCTAAAGATATCATATATTTTGATCCGTATAAAACTAAATTTTTTGAGTAATTTCTATGTATATAAAATATTGGTTAGATTAATTGTTTTTTTGATTGGTGGGTTACTACCATAATTTTTTTGAAAAGATTTATTGGTTATAAATCCCACTGATAAAGTTAACATGAAAAAAATTTAAACTTATCTTAATGAAATAGTGTGATTATTTATTTCATGAACTAATAATAATATTTTTGAATGGTCTTATATTTCCCTTCCCTATATAAATGGTGATTGTTTCATCTACAATGATTCTTCATCGAAGGGACTTGGTTGTTTTGTGATATAGAATGATCGCATAATTACTAATACCTCTTGTGAACTAAAACCTCCTGAGTTAATTTGTCCTACATATTATCAAGAATCATTTTCTATAGATTTTTCATTAAAAACATATCATCGTTATTTATATAGACTAAAGTTTAAAATATATTCTGATTGTGAATTTGTTCTGTAAAGATTCTCTAAAAAAAGATTGAACATATGCTATAAAATATGGGTGTAGCTAATTAATGATCAGTAATAAAAGATTACATAACATCCTTAATAAGAAAAAAGGTATTTAATGTGTTCATTGAGTAAAATAATTCCAAATTTACAATGTCTCATTAGGAATATAATACATTTTTTAATGATACGATGAATGTTGGCCTATAAATTATGCATACAAGAACATCTTCTATTTGTTTATGTTGCAATACAATTGTATATATCAAAAATAATTAAGAAAACTCAAAAAGAGGATATTGTTTTATTATAAAAGATTTAATATATTTGGAATTCTATTTTTTTATGAGTTTAATATTGATTAATAAGGTGCTATCATTTTTAAAAAATGATTGTGTATCCATTTTGACTCGCATTTGAGGATAGAATTATTAAGTGCACCCACAGTTCCATTTTTTCATCCATGTATAAATAAGATGAATGAATAAAATCAGAGGTATTGCTATTGGGATGGGATGAAAATACATATTTTCAATGTTACCATGAAATGATTAACTTATCAACTTGTTAAATAATATTAACAATTATCTAATGGGGTTCTTTATCCTTGGTTAGTAATGGAAAAGAAATATGAAAATATATGTAACGCCCCTACCCCAGTTACCTAGAGTCGATGCACTATTACATAACATTGGAATGATCACAAAAGATCAAGTCTCAAAAGACCGATTAGTTTATTAGGCTTGGAAACACTAGATACATTCATAAATGTTACATTACATCATAAAGTGAAAAACTATAATAACATAGTCTCTATAGTCCACAATCATATCCCCATCAGACTATCCCTGGAGGTCAGTCATAAAATATTTCTTCACATCCTGGGAAAAATAAAACATAGAAAGGGGTGATCTAAGATGCTCAGTAAGGATAACAATATAGCAGAATCTTTAATAAATAAACATAAACATTTAAGGCAATGTATAACTAAAGAAAAAGACTTTTAAACTTTAAATTCAGAATATTAAGGAAAAAAATAAAATGAAATAATTCGATTTACTTATTCACATTGATATTCTACTTGTCGAATAATCACATGAAATATCAATAACCACTTTCATAATGATGGAATGCATAATGCCAGACTATCATAACCACGTAGCCAAGGCCTCATGCCAAGAATACAAATAAGATTTTTTCAAGGCCTTGTGGCAAGACACATGTCTGTCTCATGAGACCTACCAATGAATCGATGAGCTACAGCGGGCTCCACCCATCACTTATTAAGTCTAATGCATTCCTCATATGAACAGGTTTAAACATAACATAAACATTCTTATTAAAACTAGAATACGAAATTTCAATACTTTCTCCATAAACCATGAATGGTATAAAAATAAAACATCCATAATCAAACATATGAAAAAACATTCAATATAATATAGAAGTTTTTAATCATAATAAATCAACTTCAAATAAGCTTAAAATCCATCAAAGGATGTTGACATAGATGAAATCAAAACTATTTTAGAGAAATATCTTTTTTGAAATCATTTAAAAGTCACATAATTGTAAAATCAAACATTTACATTGAAAATATTATTATATTCTTGTAAGGGAAGCTTCAACTATTTTATAATGGCGGAAAATAGCTGCACCCACCGTATAAGTTAAAAAAACATTCTTACCTTAATTTTGTCGAAAAAGTCAAAAAGTACCTTGTTTGGAAAATGACGGAACAATTCCTTTCAAAATTGTATAATGTCAAATAAGGGTATAAATGACTTTAACCCATTTTATAATGAAAAGTAAAAAAAATTTTGAAGACATTTTTAAGAAACATTGATGTGGATGATAAAGAGGTCCAAGTAGAAAATTACATATGAACAACTTGAATAATGAAGAGGTTGTAGAATTAACCCTTACCTCATGTCCGACTTGACTCAATCGTTCATTAATCTCCTAAATAATAAACTAGAGTTAATTTATACTTTATTAAGAACCTTTTTCAAGTTCATTATTCCTTTTATATCACTTATTACCATGTTATGAACATTATTTAGTCATTTAAGTTAATAACGGTCATTTTGTCGATCTTTGGTCCTTGAGTCAACAATAAACTTCTTATAATTACAAGTTGTTCGTGTGGTAAAATATCCATTATCTGAAAAATTATATTCATGATCTAGATACCATATATATCATATATATATATAGTATATACATGCATTTATAATATTACATAACATTTATAGGTAAGAAATGAAATTCATCGTTCATGGAGGTGGTAAGCCATACGTACGCATGAACACTAATTTCATTTCTATTTCATATTTAATGGAATTAAATCATAATTATATAAATTTATATTATAATTGAAGTATAATATCATATATAATATCATTAACTATATCCTTTATACGTCCCACATATGGCATTAACGATTCAAATCACTTTGAGGGGCGGTAGTCCGCACTTCTAAAATGAAGATGTCGCGTTTACCTATAATGGAAAACATAAAGGTATGACATAAATAAAAAATACATAAGCATAAAGAAAACATAAACATAATATATATCATATATAATTATAGAGACATCTTAATGGCCACTAGGAGAGGTGTTAAATGAATATTGAACAGTCATCATTTCGTGAGGCAGTAATTCGCCACTCACAAAAATAGTATCTTCATTAACCATTAGATGGAGGTGTGTGTAATTGTAAATCAGATAATTCTCATAAAAACATACTAGTATATTTAATAGACTTGTTTTGTTACAAAATAATGGAATAAAAAGGGTTTAAGGGGTTGGAGGAACAAAATAAAACAAAAGAACATAAGAGAAGACATTACCTTAAAATTGGTTAACTCCCCTTGGTTTGAACCAAAATGGTTTTTTGAAGAGCTTTCTGCCTAAGGTAAGGGTTATATTATGAAGAAAGGGGTGTGGAGAGATAAAATGTTTAGAGTTTTTTCGAGCCAATGGCTTGAGGGGTGTGGGTAAGGTGGTATAGGTGGAGGCCTTTTATAAGAGGAGAGGAGGGGCACTCTTGGAAAGTCGTGAAATGTTACTTTATTATAAAATGAGTTCCATATTTTAAAGGTCCCACAATGATATATTCCGAGTATAAGGTGATAAGGGCTCAAAATACACCCCTAAAATAGGTGTTTGACAAGAGTAAGTCTTATGTTTTACATTATCTTTTCATTTTATTTAAATTGTTCATTAATGAGGTAATCACTGCATCATCATGGTGTAATAAATAAATTAATTTATTTAATGTCTAAAAATTATAAAAAAAATACCATAGTGTAGGATATATTTTTAGATTTACAATGACTATTTATAGTCTAAAGGATATTTTACACAAACAAAACTAAAATTGTTTTACTTGGGTGATTCATACTTTTGTTATATGTTCCTTTCTTTAAAAATAAAAAGATAAAATGTCACTATCACAAAAAAGTGATTCCATGGGGTCCCTAAGTTGGCACAAGGCATACCATGGTCGGCCATGACACAACCAATAGCATTAAGACCCATGTCGGGGTCATTTTATATTATTATGATATTATTTTATTACCCTTAACTACCCGATTACTAATTAATCATGATAATTAAAGAGAATTGTTGTCGTTACTACTCATAATGTCCAAAACATGAAATTCTTAATTACATAATTTAGACCTTCTGATTCCAAATATGGAATCAATTTTACCAAATTCTAAACACAGAAATTGCAGTAATTAATTTAAAATTTATCCCCGCTGTCAAAATAAATAGCGTGTTTTTAAGATACAATATCTATCAAAATATTGACAATTGTTTATGTCCAGTTTCAAAATGAAATTAATTATAATGACCATTATTGGAATAAATGGTAAAAATATTTTATAATTATACTTTAAAACCACTCAATAGTATAATTTATCACTACAAATTATTTTGATTAAAAAAGTTTTTTTAGTACTCTTTTACTATTCATCGAAAATTTGAAGTTCTTATAAAAATACCAAAAATTCTATTTAGGATAATTTTGATATTCTAAATCCATAAATGAAGCCCATTTTGAAATAAAAAATTTATATAGTTCATAAAGTGGGTATTAAAATTTATAACAGCTACTTTGATTGGTCGCGGTGTGTTAGAACTTGAGGTTGCATACAACACACTATACTCTATTATTCAAAGAGATGCTTACCATGGAAGATTGGGGTGTTACATTCCCCCCTCCTTCAATAAATTTTGTCCTCGCAATTTTAAATTTTTGATCAAAAATAAAAGGAGGAAAATATAAAATACCTTTGTGGAAAACCCACATCGGAGATAAGGTTAATAAAATTTAGTCTTAATAAGAGGGAACGGGAAATGAAAAAGTCACCACCAAATTATGATATCGATTATGAGAACATTGGTGAAAATTAGAGACACATAATTGGAGGAAAATAATAAATATTTGTAGGGATTGATGAGGTCATCAATCACAAAAAAGTGTAAAATTGATGGCCTCAAAGCCTTCAATCTATGGTGATTTAAAATATGATCAGTTCAACAAAACATAAGGTATTAGGATTACACATTTTTTGTTTTAATATCTCTTTCATAAAGTTTAAGAATTAATTTATTCATAGAAGAAGAGATAGGTATATATATATATACTTGACATGTAGAGTTTCAACCTTCAACTAATTTCTACCACAAACTCATCTTTCACTCAAAAAGATAATAGAACTCAAAAATATTATATTTATCTTAATAGTACAAGGTTCCAAATATTAACACATAACATTTAGATTAGGATTTTTTTTAACAACCACGTACTTCGTGTGGGCTAGTGGTAGGTAATAAAGTCATGTCTCACTATGGTTGTGGGTTTGATTCCTACAGCTTTGTCTGACGCGGCGGGTTATCCCCCGACTTGCAGGTTATCCTTTTCCTAAAACTATAGAATTATAGTATTCCAAAAATAATCTTCAGAAACGTTTTAACATTAAAGAATACTATCCAAAGTTCAACTTAATAAATTCCAACATTTATAGTTATCCAAAATACCTCTGTCCAGACTCTCTAAAAAAGGTCTCTAAATTCCAAATTCAATTGTAACATCAGATTCCGAAAACAAAGTAAAGTTTCTCTCATTGTCACATGATAAAAATCTGATTACCTTCATCATATTAAAACCATAATGAAAACAATAAGTACTGAAGTATAATACTTATATATATCTCATTATTCTTATAACCATAATATAGTTCATGAGTCCAAAAACACAAATACAACAATTATTCAACTTCATCTGTAGTAACAGCATAATCCTGGACTTCCTCCGTTGGACTTTTCTGAGGTATGTTTCCTTGGCTCTTAGGGAATTAATTTGCAAAATGGCCCATTTATCTATAATTTTATCATTCAACATTGACAACCTCTTTCTTTCCCTTGCAATCACGAGTCTGGTGACCTTTTTCTCCACATTTGTAACAAACTCCCATTCTATTTAGGCAAGTACAGGGGTGTTTCTTACCATAATTATCACATAATGGAAAATCCTTATTTCCCTTTTTTCATTTATTTGTCTCTTGCTCCACCATTATCTTATTCTCTTGCTTTACTTTGTTGTCATAAGACTTAGAAAATTTCTTTTCTGTCTTTATAGCACACAAGACAATATCTTCATACGATGAGAAGGATTGTGATACTGAAGCTCGACGGAGAAATGGTTCTAACCCATTAAAGAAAAGATCAATCTTAATTCTTGTGTTACATATATAATCTATAGCATGCCTCACTAACCTTGTAAATTTAGACTCATACTTCACAACATTCTTGTCCTCCTTTTGCCTTATACTCAGAAATTGTCATTCCATATCCACTCGATGGTCATGAGAAAAGTATTTTTCTAAGAAAATATCTTTAAACTCTCTACATTACATACATGATACTTCATCATCTTCCTTTATATTTTGAATCAATGAACACTATTGATCAGCATCTCCAGTGAGGCGGTAAACTACCATGACAACTTTTTCCCTTTCACTTCTCCCTAAAGCAATTTTCTCTAGGGAATTTATCCATTGCTCAGCTACTAATGGATTTTTACCCCCATTAAATGTTGATGGTTTTTTCCACATGAAGCAGACTAACATTGATCCTCCACATTGTGAATCAGGGTGCTCCATACGAGTAAGGTTATTATTCATAACCCGAGTGAGTTGTCTCAGTATGGTGATTAGCTGATTAGCACCAGTTGCATCACCAGCTCCACTATAATTTTCTTGAGTATGAGGTAAATCCTTACCTATAGTGCATGGATTGATATTATTTCCATTTCTTCCACTAGGTGTTATTTCTAAACAATGGCATAAACTGGATCAGTTTATGAATCAAAATATATAATTCTATACTTGTAAAACACTTTACATAAATTGAACTGTTGAAGGATATAATCCATAATCATAAAAAGAAATGTTTTCTTTGAGGAATTATATACTCATAAACCCATCAAAATGGTTTTTAATGTAAATGAGGATTATCCTAAGCATATCCCTTAGGAGTGTCATAACCAAGAGTGCATCAAGGCCCATTGTCGTGCACCAGTTCCCGTTCGAGTCTAGATCAAAGCGGTGTTTTTGGGTTTTACCCCTAGGTATATCAATGGCAGAGCATCCTCTACCTGTTCATATCCAGGCAGGGATGTATTGCTCGAAAAACTCACAAAATCTCTAAAATACCAAAATTCTAGGAAGTTCTTCAATACCAATCCTCAAAGTCTATCTTAGGGATATGTGCTCTAATAAGAGTTTATCTAAATCTATCTTCCAAGTTTAGTACTAAACTGCCTCTGATACCAAATGTAACACCCCGACCCCAGTTACCCAGAGTTGGTGCATTATTCTGTAACATTGGCATGATCACAAAAGATCATGTCTCGAAAGACTGATTAGTTTAGTAGCCTTGGAAACACTAGATACATTCATAAATGTTACATTACATCATAAAGTGAAAAACTACAATAACATTGTCTCTATTGTCCACACTCATATCCCTTTCAGACTATACTTGCAGGCCAGTCATAAAATATTTCATCACATCCTGGGAAAAATAAAACATAGAAATGGGTGAGCTCGGATGCACAGTAAGGATAACAATATAGAGGAAACCTTCATAAATAAACACAAACATTTAAGGCAATGTATAACTAAAACAAAAGCCTTTAAACTTGAACGTCAGCATAATATGGAAAAAATAAAATGAAATAATGCAATTTACTTATTCACATGGATATTCTACTAGTCTAATAATCACATGCAATATCAATAACCACTTTCATAATGATGGAATGCATAATACCAGACTATCATAAGCATGTATCCAAGGCCTTGTGCCAAGACTACATGTAATGGCCCGGGTTCTTGGAGGCCCATTACTTGGTGGAAATCTGATGATGGGTGTTCTGGATAGTTTGGGAAAGTTATCATGGCTTCTCGGTGAAGCTTGACCTCTAATGGTAGGCCTACCAGTAGCCATAGCCTACCGGTAGAAGGCCTACCGGTAGCAGGCCTACCGGTAACAGGCCTACCGGTAGCAGGCCTACCGGTAACAGGCCTCCCGGTAGCACGCCTACTGGTAGCAGGCCTACCTGAAGAACGCCTACCGGTAGCAGGCCTACCGATAGATCGGGCTACCGGTAGCTTGGTCTACGGCTAGCCACAACCTACCTGTAGCTCGGTCTACCAGTAGCCACAGCCTACATGTAGCTCTGTCTACTGGTAGCCATAGCCTACCAGTAGCTCGGCCTACCCATAGTTTGGTCTACCGGTAGCCACAGCCTACCGGCAGCTTGGCCTACCGGTAGCTCAGCTAACTGGTGGACCTAGCCTAACCCCCACGAGTTTTCCAGTACTGCCTCCTTTGGTGAAAATTGGGGTTTAAACCCTGTTTTGACCCCCCTTTAAGAAGCTCATTAACACCCATTAATGGAGTTTAATTAAGTGTTTGATGAGGTACTCTGGTGTACGTCGGTTTAAACCACCCCTAAAGGTTGGGACCCTTTAATGACATGTGGGGCCATGTGGTCAACCCACGACCCCGCTCCTTACGCAATTTAGAGTTCTTATCTCAGTATCTCAAATGTCCCGGGCCCTTATAAAATAAAGGGTTCTCCCTGGGTTAATTTTTCTCGATCACCTTGTGATCGATTTGTCTGCTCGTCCTTTTCGGAGGTCACGCCCATGAAATTTGTGAATCTGTTGTTCCTCGTGTATGAAGAGAAGCATCGATCGTCGATCAATTAGGTATGGTTTCACCTTCATCTCTCCTTTCTGTGTATCTTGCGGGGTGGGTATGCTACTGCTTCTATAGAATTGAATGAACCAACCTTTAATGAAGATAATAAAGGGATTCTAAAGAATGAAGGGGAGGGGTGTGACCAATGATGCTGCTCTATTTTTCTCATCTTTCATGATTAATGATTTCTGATTTTACGGGATTACACCTACTAAAAATCATGGTCGTTGGTGGTCTTTATATGTGCACTAATAAATCCCTACCTCTTGTGTTGGTCATGCAAAGGAAATTGGTTAATTGGTTAAAGGAAATTGGATAATTACATATATCCAACTAAATAAATTTAAAGCACCAGGATCAATCCTTTTCCGTGATAACCCCAGTTAAAGTACAACGGAATTGGAATCATGTAGTGTGTTAAATATTTTAAATATGAAAATACCGGCATGGGTCTGCTTTGTGTTGGTGGAAGCGGTTTGGTTGTTTTCTTTCACGGGCCAATTCCTGGGTGATGTGGGTGGGGATGGGATCCCTTGTTGTTATGGTTTCGCTGGTTGTGAATTTGAGGTCGTGTGGTTACCTTGCTTATATCATGAATTGGGTTGGAATCCTCTCTTGTTGAGGAACAGTTGGCTCCTGGGTTTTGGGAACATGGGGTAGTATCTTGGGGTTTTCATTGGTTCCAGTACTTTGAGGGATCTCATTTATCCTTTTTTTTGTTTGTGACTTTACAAGAGAAACGGGTGTGAACATTTAAGTTGATGTATGATTGTACTCTTTCCTTGTCTTGTGCTTATGCTTGCTAGTTTCCCGAGGTGGTGAAAAAACATATTTAAAAGTTTTTACTGAACATGAAGACATGGATGGGACAAATGGGTTTGGTTTGGTGTGAGTTTTGACTTGGACATGGGTGTTATTGTGTTCATTAGGATGGATGAAGAAAAGCCTAGATTTGGGTGAGTTCTTGTTTCCTATACATATACTTTTAGTTTTTGGTTTCTTGTTCACACCCCACCCAAGTTGAGCACTTAGTTTCAAACACCCCCATTTCATGGGGGATGGTGTTTTTTCTAACACTTCTATAAGTGGCTGGTTATTAACTCCTTTTCTACTCCCTTTCCCAAATAGCCCAAGATTCTATGGGCAGGATGTGATGGCCTAAATTCCATTATTGGCCCAATAATCTTCGGGAAGGGTAGTGTGGTGGTTGGCCCAGGTGTGTGAGGGCATGTGGTTTCCCAAGTGTCTTCGAGATAAGGCCCAGGTGTCTTCGGGCATGGCAGTAGATCTTCTAGACCAGGTGTCTTTGGGCATGGTGGTGGTTTTTCTGGCCTAGGTGTTTGCAGGCATGGTTACGTGTGACAGTTGTGGCCCAGGTGTGTGCGGGCGGGGTTTGGCAGTGGGACTGCGTGAGGATATGGCCTAGGTGTGTGTGGGCAGGGTGTGGTGGTGGGACTGTGATGAGAATGGAGGGATTGGTTCGATGCGTAGGATGTCTTCAATAACCAGTTGGAAAGTGGCGTGGGGTACCCAAACATCAATGTGATATTATTATACATTACTTGACTTGCGTTATTTGGGGAGTGTGCCTTGGTGAGGCTTGGGTGGTTAGTTTCCTTGTTGGGTGTTGGTTATCTCTTTTCTCACAGGGTATTAGTATGACTCCCCACTCGTGCACGAGAGCCTTTGGTTTTTCCCTACTGAGTATACTTGTATGCTCACCCTATGTATATAAAACTGCTTTCAGGTTTCCAGGAGGACTTCAGGAATCGTGTTGGGCTGTACTAGCTCAGACCTTGTGACAGATCATTGTAGTTGTTGTTGTTCATTCTGTAGGTACTTTTCCTTGTAGTCTTTTTATACATTGTGGATTTTACTTTTGTAACATGCATTGGGAATGGTTCTTGGATTTACTTTTTACTTTCAGTCTTGGTGTTGTGGGATTCACTATCTTATCTCCCGATCCTATTAAAAGAAAAAAGGGGTAATGCCTTCCATTTAGTGTGTGATCTCATGCCCTTGGTGCTGTTCTCCACTCCAGGACCTATTGAAGGCGGGTTTTTGGGGTCATTATCTCTCCTTCAACTTAAAGAAGGAAGGGCCTATCAATCTGCTGACCCTTCCCTCCTTTTGGTGAAGTCGGGTCGTGGAAGAATGGTATCAGAGCTGAGGTTGAGAGATAGGATGGAGTCTGGAGATATGAACAGTAAGGATTTCATGGGATGGTAGGGAAACAGTGTTGGGTGACCTTTGTACGTGAATTAGGCCAGGGGAGACCGGCTAGGACACAGGATTTTAGGGCCCCCTGTGACCCGATGCAAGAACTCTAGACCTACCGAACAACCAAGTGAGGTTACACTGATTATAGGGTAGAGACCCTAGAAAAGGTACTTGCATCATAATGACTTGTGTTCTCAGGTTTCATGGGTGTTTTGAGAATTGAAATCAATAAGAAGTTTAAGAAATTTAAGAACAATATTCTGCACTACTTGGGCTTAGGCATTCCTTATTTATCTTGCAGTTATGGAACCTTGGAGGTGACCATGGGCGGTACGGGCGATCGAGGCCCAGGAGGTTGACGTGGCCAATCGGAAGAGGTCTGATCGAGAGGAGGAGGATGACCAGTGGAAGAAGACGCTCCGAGCCTTCCAGCGACAGACCCTCGAGAGGTATGAGGGCAGCACCTCTGACATGAAAACGAAGAGCTGGATAGAAGAGATGGTGATAGCTTTCGGCCTGATTCGGGATCCCCCTAAGTACTGGGTTCCTCTGGCCGTCAGCCAGATGCGGGGATCAGCACATTAGTGGTGGATGATTTACCTAGGGGATAGGAGAGAGTATGAGGTGGCATGAGCTTATTTCGAGAAGGAGTTCCAGGTGGAATTCCTCTCTTCTACGATGAAGGCGGAGAACAGGCAGGAGATGATCTCCCTCCAGCAGGGGAGTATGTTAGTAAGGGAGCTAGGAATCAAGTTCAAGGACATCCTACGTTTTTCTCCAGACCTTTTTCTAGATGAGGATTCTCAGGAAAGATGTTTAGAGGAGGCGCTTCGACCCTCCCTCTAGTACGATGTTACCCCCTTCACCCTGCCAACAAACTTGGAGGTCCAGAAGAAGGCCGAAGTGGTGGAGAGGATGCACGCTCTAGGAGGTGTGTTGCAAGAGGGGCTCTAGCAGGGATCATCAAAGGGGAAGGATGTTAGCACCAAACCACCAGCATCAGGACCCTCTCGGTTTCGACCAGTAGGGAGCAGGACACATCAGTTCCAATTCTGGTCCCCCGGTCCTCGCACTTTTTTTTCGGGCCTAGGACCGAGGTGCTTCATCTGTGGGAGCCATGGACATCTCCAGAGTCAGTGCTCGGACTGAGTACAATATGGTGGTGGCGGACTAGCCCAGCACCTGCCCCAGCAGCAGCTTCTGGCTAGGCCCTTCCAGTAGCAGCAGCAGGGGCAGCGAGCTCCCGCTCTTCCGAGGGCAGACATTGTAGGGGGAGGCCGACCTCAGGGTTCTCCTCAAGGACCTCGACCAGGGCATGGTTGGGGAGGTGGCCGATAGCCGAGAGGCAGAGGAGATAGTCTTGGGCAGTTGCACGCCACAGAGGCAGCAGTCTTAGTGGGACCGGAGGTCGTTTGAGGCACGATCAGTTTGTTTAGTACCCTTGCTTACGCCTTGTTCTATATCGATGATGCACACTCCTTCGTTGCACCCAGTCTAGCCCGTACTCTAGGACTAGACGATGAGAGACTCCTGGTTCCCCTGGTGCTAAGCACACTAGTCAGAGGTCATACTGACTTGTTATATATTTTTCAAGGATGCAGACAGATGATAGGGCCACATCAGTTGGTCACGGGTCTACTACTGCTACAGATACAGCCATACGATGTCATTCTAGGAATCGACTTTTTTTTTAAATGTGTGTGACATCATCGACTGATTATGAGGAAGGGTTGTGTTCTCAGACTTGGGCGGCCGGCGTGTTACTTTCATCGGCGAGCAGAGTAGTGAGAATGGCAGCAGGCGAGAGGAACCCCTCCTCTCTTTATTAGCTGAGCTATCGGTGGAGTTAGTAGATGTTGAGATGGTGGAGGTGTTAGGGATCATCAGAGAGTTTATGGACGTCTTTCCTAAAGAAGTAACAACTCTACCCCCTCGACGTGATATCGAGTTTGGGATAGATTTACAACATTGTGCTCGTCTAATTTCGACGGCTCCCTACGAGATGGAACCTTTAGAGCTACGGGAGTTTCGGATTCAGATTAAAGATCTGATGAAGAGGGGTTATGTCTGACCAAGTACGTCACCGTGGGGTGATCCAGTTTTGTTTGCAATAAAGGAAGATGGTGGTATTAGGTTGTTCATAGACTACATGAGGCTGGATTAGGTGATGATCAAGAATCGGTCCCTTCTTCTTAGGATAGACGATCTTTTCGACCAGCTGAAGGGGGAAGGATGGTTCTCGAAGATCAACCTACGGTCTAGATATCACCAGTTGGGGTTGAAGGAGGGAAACATCTCAAAGATGGCCTTTAGGTGCTGATTTGGGCACTTCGAGTTTTTAGTCATGCCTTTTATCGTTACAAACACCCCGGCTGTGTTCATGGGGCTTATGAACTCCGTCTTCTAAGAGTGTCTGGATCGATTCATAGTCTTGTTCATCGATGACATCCTGATCTATTCAAGATCAAAGGAGGACCACGCAGAGCATCTGAGGACGGTTTTAGGGGTCCTCCAACAGCACCAGCTCTTTGGGAAGTTATCGAAATGCAGGTTCTGGACACAAGAAGTACACTTCCTTGGGCACGTAGTGTTCGAACAGGGGGTAGCGGTAGACCCATAAACTGTCAAGGTGGTTGTTTCTTGGGCAGAACCCAAGAGTGTGCTAGAGGTCCATTGTTTCCTTGGGCTGGCAGGTTACTATCAGATGTTTTTACCCAAATTCTCTCGAGTTGAAACACCTTTGAGAGCCCTGACAAAGAAGGACCAGGTTTTCGTGTGGGGTGAGCAGTGCGAGACAACCTTCATCTATCTGAAGGAGAAGTTGGTTAGGGCCCTAGTGCTGAGACTACCAAAATAAGGGGCGGAATATGAGGTGTTATGTGATACTTCAGGGCAAGGCCTCAGATGTGTGTTGATGCAGCGACAAGGGGTGATCTCTTATGGGTCTAAGAAGCTATGCCCTCAGGAGCGTAATTATGCCACCCACGACCTGGAGCATGCAGCGGTCATTTTTGCGCTAAAGTTATGGAGGCATTACCTCATTGGAGAATGTTTTGTGGTCTTTATAGATCACAAAAGTTTGAGGTAAATCTTCTCCCATTGGGACCTGAACTTGTGGAAGCGAAGGTGTATGGAGTTCCTCTAGGATTACGACATTGATATTTCCTACACTTCAGTGAAAGGTAATATAGTGGCTGATTCCTTAAGTAGGAGGTCGTAAAAGGATGCGGTCCGAGAGTCTGCAAACTCCTGGAAAAAAATTGAGGATTTGGATTCCTTTCACCTGGATGCGAGGATGGATAGTGGTAGAGGTTTCCTTTATCAGATGACATTGTAGTCGTATCTATTTCAGAAAGTGGAGGAGTTTCAGTGGGGAGACCCAAAGTGCGAAGTGATGCATGATCGTGTTGACCAGAGAAATGCTCTGGAAGGATGGGCAGAGGATGGTCAGTACCGGATGCTTTTCCGAGGAAAGCTGTTTGTTCTAGAGGTGATGCACGACAAGGTTATTAGTGAGTTCCACAAATCACCCCTAGCGGTACACCCAAGAGATTCCAAGATGTACCAGGGTCTGAGGAGACAGTTTTGGTGGACCAGGGTAAAGCGGTCGGGGGCAGAGTTCGTGTCCATGTTCCTAGTGTGTCAGCAGGTAAAGGCTAAACACTGTGATCCAGGTGGTTTGTTGCAACCCTTAGATGTCCCTGAGTGGAAGTGGGACGAAATCTCGATGGATTTCGTCATGGTACTACCCAAGGATCAAGGGGGATATGATGCCATCTGGGTATTAGTGGACCGATTGACGAAATCAGCTCACTTTTTGGCGATTTAGGAGTCGAGTGCAGTGGATGCTTTGGCATGAAGGTACATGAATGAGGTGGTGCAGTTTCATTGAGTTCCGAGGTCCATAGTATCAGATATGGATGAACGGTTTACCTCATGAGTCTGGAGGGGATTGAAGCATGCTTTTGGAACCCAGATACGTCTTATCACTGCTTTCCATCCCCACACAGATGGACAGACAGAGCGCACCATCCAGACCTCGGAGGATATGTTGCAGGCATGTGTTATGGACTTAGGAGGATCGTGGGTGCGACATTTACCTTTGATAGAGTTCACCTACAATAATATATATCACTCTAGAATTGGTATAGCCCCATTTTAAGCCTTGTATGGGAGGTTATGTTGCTCACCTGTGTGTTGGACCGAAGTCAGAGAGGCGGGCATCCTTAGCCCGAAGGTGGTGCAGATCACGATGGAGAACGTTTAACTTATACGGGAATGGATGAAGGTGGCCCAGGACAGACAGAATTTGTAGGCTGAAAGCAGGAGAAGGCCCTTGGAGTTTGAGGTTGGATACCAAATTTTCTTGAAGGTCTCCCCTTGGCGTGGACAATGGAGGTTCGTCAAGGGGAGTAAGCTTTCTCCAAGGTTCATCAAACCCTTCGAAGTGTTGTGGCGGGTCAGCGATGTGTCTTATCAGCTAGTGTTACCACCACCGCTACTGAGGATACATGAAGTCTTCCATGTTTCCCAGATCTGTCATTATATTCATGACGATTAACACGTCCTCGGTTGGGGAGAGCTAGACACCGAGGACGACGTGACCTTTGTGGAGAGACCAATGATGATCGAGGATCGTGAGGAGAAGGTTCTTCGTGGGCGAACCATTCCCTTGGTTCGTGTGTTGTGGAGACATGGTGGGATTGAGGAGAGTACGTGGGAGAGGGAATCACAGATGCGTGCCCAGTACCCAGAGCTGTTTTGAGTTTTATAATGTTCTAATAATACTTGTTGTGGTGTAGCGTTTTACCTGGTTGGCTATGAAATATGTGGTTTTCCTTTCCTATGAATGTGTGTGAAAAGTCCTGGATATGGGGAAGGGAGGACCCGACCCCTAATCAAGACGCATTAAGGTGGATGCGATTAAATCTATGCAGGCGAGTCAGTGCTGCCCAAAGTGGATAATATATTGACATGGGGGAAGAGACTCCCCAACCCACCTGACTTGGCAGTTTGACATGGTATGTTTCTTGGTTATTTAGAGAGAGGCGTTTTTAGTTAACAATGAGGTTCACATCTGAGAGGTATCGTTCTAGGTGGTTGTTCGGACCCACTCCTTCTGGGTTGTTTTGATTCTTGAGGGCGAGAATAGTTTGAGCGGTATCTGGTTTAATGGACAGGGTTCTTGGAGGTCAATTGCTTGGTGGAAATCTGATGTTGGGTGTTTCGGGTAGTCTGGGAATGTTATCGAGGCTTCTCGGTGAAGCTTTACCTCTAACGATAGGCCTACCGGTAGCCTTAGACTACCGGTGGCAGGCCTCCCTGTAGCAGGCCTAGCGGTAGCAGGCCTACCCGTAGCAGTCCTACCGGTAGCAGGCCTCCTGGAAGCTTGGTGTACCCGTAGCTCAGTCTACTGGTAACCGCGGCCTACCTGTAGCTCGTCCTACCAGTAGCTCAGTCTACCGGTAGCCACAGTCTACTGGTAGCTCGGTCTACTGGTAGATCAGTCTATCGATAGCCACAGCCTACTCGTATCTCGGCCTACTAGTAGCTTGGTCTACCGGTAGACACCGCCTACCGGTAGCTCGGCCTACAAGTAGCTCGGCCTACCGGTAGCTCGGTCTACTGGTAGGTCGGCCTACCGGTAGCTCGGTCTACCGGTAGCCGCAGCCTCCAGGTAGATCGTCCTACCGGTATCTCGGCTAACCGGTGGACCTACCCTAACCCCCACGGGTTTACCCGTACCATCTCCTTTAGTGCAAATTGGGTTTTAAACCCTGTTTTACCCCCTTTAAAAAAACCCATTAATTCCCATTGATGTCATTTAATTAAGCGTTTGATGAGGTACCCTGGTGTGCATCAGTTTAAACCTCCCCTAAAGGTGGGGACCATTTAATGACGTGTGGGGCCAAGTGGTCAACCCATGACCCCGCTCCTTATGTGGTTTAGCATTATTATCTCAGTATCTCAACCGTCCCCGGCCCTTAAAAACTACAGGGTTCTACCTGGGTTCCTTTTTCTTGATCACCTTGTGATCGATTCGTCTGCTCGTCCTTTCCGAAGGTCACACCCATGAAATTTGTGCATTTGTTGTTCCTCGCGCGTGAAGAGAAGCTTCGATCATCAATCAATCACGTAGGGTTTCACCTTCATCTCTCCTTTATGTGTATCTTTCGGGGTGGGTACGATACTTCTTCTGTAGAATTGGATGAACCAAACTTTAATGAAGTTAATAAACGGATTTTAAAGAATGAAGGGGAGGGGTGTGACCGATGATGCTACTCTGTTTTTCTTCTCTTTCATGATTAATGATTACTGATTTGTACGGGCTTACGCCTACTAAAAATCATGGCAGTTGGTGGTCTTTCTCTGTGCACTAATAAACCCTTATCTCTTGTGTTAGTGGTGCAAAGGAAATTGGTTAGTTACGTATATCCGGCTAAATAAATTTAAATCACCAGGATTAATCCTTTTTAATGATAACCCATGTTAATGTATAGCGGAATTGGAATCATGGAGTGTGTTAAATCTTTTAAATCTGAAAATACCGGCATGGGCCTTCTTTGTGTTGGTGGTAGTGGTTTGGTTGTTTTCTTTCACAGGTCGATTGCTGGGTGATGTGGGTGTGGATGGGATCCCCTGTTGTTATGATTTCGTTGGTTGTGAATTTAAGGTTGTGTGGTTACCTTGCTTATATCACGAATTGGGGTGGAATCCTCTCTTGTTGAGGAACCGTTGGCTCCTGGGATTTGGGAACATGGGGTAGTATCTTGGGGTTTTCCTTGGTTCCAGTACTTTGAGGGATCTCACTTGTCATTTTTTTGTGGTTGTGACTTTACAAGAGAACCGGGTGTGAACCTTTAAGTTGATGTATGACTGTACTCTTTCCTTGGATTCTTCTTATGCTTGCTAGTTTCCCAAGTAGGTGCAGAAACTTATTTAAAAGTTATTACTGAACATGAAAACAAGGATGGGACAAATGGGTTTGGTTTGGTGTGAGTTGTGACTTGGACATGTGTGTTGTTGTGTTATTTAGGTTGGCTGAAGAAAAACCTAGATTTGGGTGAGTGCGTGTTACCTATACATATACTTATAGTTTTTTGTTTCTTGTTCACGCCCCACCCAAGTTGATCACTTAGTGTCGAACACCCCCATTTTATGGAGAAAGGTGTTTTTCACAACACTTCTATGAGTGGTTGGTTATTACCCCATTTTCTGCTCCATTTCCCGAATAGCCCAATATTCTACAGGCAGGCTGTGATAGCCTGAAGTCCATTATTGTCCCAAGAATCTTTGGGCAGGGTGGTGTGGTGGTTCGCCCAGGTGTGTGTGGAAAGGTGGTTTCCCAAGTGTCTTTGGGATGATTCCTAGGTGTCTTCAGGCATTGTAGTAGATCTTCTATCCCAGGTGTCTTCAGGCGTGGAAGTGGTTATTCTGGCCTAGGTGTTTGCAGGCATGGTAACGTGTGATAGTTATGGCACAGGTTTGTCCGGGAGAGGTTTGGCAGTGGGACTGCGTGAGGATATGACCCAGGTGTGTGCAAGAAGGGTGTGGCAGTGGGATTGCGATGAGAATGGCGGGTTTGGTTCGATGCGTAAGATGTCTTCAATAACCAGTGGGAAAGTGGCGTGGGGTACCCAAATATCAATGTGATATAATTATACATTACATGAATTGAATTATTTGGGGATTGTGCCTTGGTGAGTCTTGGGTGGTTAGATTCCTTGTTGGGTGTTGGTTACCTCTTTTCTCATAGGGTATTAGTATGCCTCCCCACTTGTGCATGAGAGCCTTTGGTTTTTCTCTACTCAGTATACTTGTATGGTCACCCTACGTATATAAAACTGCTTTCAGGTTTCCAGGAGGACTTCAGGGATCGTGTTGGGCCGTACTAGCTCAGACCTTGTGACAGATCATTGTAGTTGCTGTTGTTCTTTCTTTTGGTACTTTGCCTTGTAGTCTCCTTATACATTGTGGATTTTACTTTTGTAACATGCATTGGTAATGTTTCTTGGATTTACTTTTTTACTTTCAGTCTTGGTGTTGTGGGATTAACTATCTTATCTCCTGATCCTATTAAAAGAAAAAAGGGGTAATGCCTTCCATTTAGTGTTTGATCTCATGCCCTTGGCACTGGTCACCACTCTATGACCTATTGAAGGCAGGTTTCGGGGGTCATTATCTCTCCTTCAACTTAATGAAGGAATGTCCTTGATGTCTGCTGACACTTCCCTTCTTTTGGTGAAGGCGGGTCTTGACACTACAAATAAAATTTTGTCAAGGCCTTGTGAGAAGACACTAGTTTGTCTCATGAGACCTTCCGATGCATCGAGGAGTTATAGCGGGCTCCACCCGTCACTTATTAAGTCCAATGCATTCTTCATATGAACATGTTTAAACATAACATAAACATTTGTATTAAACCTAGCATACAAAATGTCCATACATTCTCCATAAACCATGAATGGTATAAAAATAACACATCTACAGTCAAACATATCACAAAATCGTCAATACAATATGGAAGTTTTAAATAATTATAAATCAACATCAAATAATCTTAAAATCTATCAAAGGATGTTGTCGTAGATGAAATCAAAACTATTTGAGAAAAATATCTTTTTTTGAAATCATTTAAAAGTCACATAATTGTAAAATAAAACATTTACTTTGAAAATATTATTATAATCTTGTAAGGGAAGGTTCAATGATTTTTTAACAGTGGAAAATAGCCGCACCCGCCGTATCAGTTAAAAAAACATTCTTACCTTAATTTTGTCGAATATGTCAAAAAGTACCTTGTTTGGAAAATGACGGAAGGATTCCTTTCAAAAATGTATAAGGTCAAATAAGAGTATAAATGACATTAACTCATTTTCTAATAAATAGTAAAAATGTTTTGAAAGAAATTTTTAAGAAACATTGATGTGGATGATAAAGAGGTCCCAGTAGATAATTACATATGAACAACCTTGAATAATGAAGAGGATATAGAATTAACTCTTACCTCGTGTCCAACTTGACTCGATCGTTCTTTAATATCCCGAATAATAAACTAGATTTAATCTCTAATTGCTTAATAACCTTTTTCAAGTTCATTATTCCTTTTATATCACTTATTACCATCTTATGAACATTATGTTGTAATTTAAGTCAATAACGGTCGTTTTGTCGATGTTTGGTACTTGAGTCAACAATAAACTTCTTATAATTACAAGTTGTTCATGTGGTAAAATATCCATTATCTCTAGAATTATATTAATGATATTGATATCATATATATCATATATATTCAGTATATACATGCATTAATAATATTACATAGCATTTAGACGTAAGAAATGAAATGAATCGTTCATGGAGACGGTAAGCCGTACGCACGCATGAACGCTACTTTCATTTCTATTTCGTATTTAATGGAAATAAATCATCTTGATATAGAGGTATATTATAATTTAAGTATAATATCATATATAATATTATTAATTACATCCTTTATACGTCCCACATATGGCATTAACGATTCAAATCACTTTGAGGGGGTGGTAGTCTGCACTTCCTAAAATAAAGATATCGCGTTTACCCATAATGGAAACCATAATGGTATGCAATCAATGAAAAATACAGAATCATAAGGAAAACATAAACATAATATATATCATATATAATTACAGTGACATCTTAATGGACACTATGAAAGGTGGTAAAAGAAGATTGAACAATCATCGTTTCGTGAGGCAGTAATTCGCAACTCACAGAAACAGTATGTCCTTTAACCATTAGACGGATGTGTGTGTATGTGTAAATCAAATCATTCTCATAAAAACATCCTAGTATATTTAATATACTTTTTTTGTTACAAAATAATAGAATAAAAATGGTTTAATGGGTTTATGAAACAAAATAATACAAAAGAACATAAAATTAGACATTACCTTAAAATCGGGTAACTCCCATTGGTTTGAACCAAAATGGTTTCTTGAAGAGCATTCTGTCTAAGGTAAGGCTTCTATGATGAATAGAGGGATGTGGATAGATAAAAGTAGCTGATTTTGGCCAAGAAAATGGCTTGGGAGGTGTGGGTAAGGTGGTATAGGTGGGGGCCTTTTATAAGAGGAGAGGTGGGGAACTCTTGGAATGTCATGAAATGTTTCTTTATTATAATATGAGTTTCGGATTTTAAAGGTCCCACAATGATATATTTATAGTATAAGGTGATAAGGGTTCTAAATAAACCCATCAAATATGTTTTTGAAAAGTGTAAGTCTTAGATTTTATATTATCTTTTAATTTTATTTAAATCGTTCATTAATGAGCTAATCACTGCATCATCATGGTGTCATATAAAAAATAATTTATTTAATGTCTAAAATTTATAAAAAAAATACCATGATGTAGGAAATATTTTTATCTTTCTAATGACTTTTTATAGTCTAAGATAACTTTTACACAGACAAAACTAAAATTTTTCTACTTGGGTGATACATACTTTTGTTATATTTTCCTTTCTTTAAAAATAAAAAGATAAAATGTCACTATTACACAAAAGTGAATTCATGGGATCCCTAAGTTGGCACAAGGAATCCCATGGTCTTCCATGACACAACCAATATCATTAGGACACATGTTGGGGTAATTTTATATTATTATTATATTATTTCATTACACTTAACTACTCGATTACTAATTAATCATGATAATTAAAGATAATTGTTGTCATTACTATTCATAATGTCCAAAAACAAAAGTCTTAATTACATAATTTGGACCTTATGATTCCAAATATGGAATCCATTTTAAAAATTCTAAACACAGAAATTTTAGTAATTAATTTAAAATTTATTCCTGTTGTCAAAATAAATAGCGTGTTTTTAAGATACAATATCTATCAAAAGATTGACAATTATTTATGTCCAATGTCAAAGTTAAATTAATTGTAATGACCATCATTGGAATAAATGGTAAAAATATATTATACATATACTTTAAAACCAATCAATAGTTTAATTTATCACTATAAATTATTTTAATGAAAAAAGTTGTTTTTAAGTATTTTTTACTATTCATCGAAAATTGGAAGTTCTCAGAAAAATACCAAAAATTCAACATAGGATAATTTCGATATTACGAATCCAAAAATGAAGATCATTTTGAAATAAAAAATTTGTATAATTCATAAAGTGGGTATTACTATTCATAATGGCTAATTTGATTGGTCGTAGTGTGTTAGAACTCAAGGTTGCATAAAACACACGCTACTGTATTATTCAAAGAGAAGCGTACCATGGAAGCTTGGGGTATTACAATATATCCATGAATTTTCTAATGGGATTACCAAAGACATCGTTAGGTATTAGTTCAATATATATTATTTTTTATTTACTTACTACATATGAACATTTCCTTCCTATTCGATATATATTCGATTTATATTATATTTAAAGATTTTATCTCGAAAATATAGTTTGGTTAAATGGAGTTCCTCTCTCTATTATATCTTACCGTGATCCCACATTCACTTATAATTTTTAGAAAGGACTTAAAAATCATTGGGAACTGAATAAATATAATTACATCCTTTCACCCTCAATCTAATAGAAAGTCTACGTAATTAATTTAGACATTAGAAGACACGATTATTTCATGTATAATAGATTAATAAGGTATTTTTTATTTATATTTATTGTTGGTAAAGTTTTCTCATATCAATAATTTTCATTCTAGTATATAAAATTAACATTTTGAATCATTGTATTGAAAGATGTGTCTGACTCTATTTTCTCTGGATGAAGTAGGAGAAAGGAAGTTAACGGGACCAATGTAGGTAGAGGAACTAGTTGAGAATGTTATTATAATTCAAAAACATATGTGGATGGCTCAAAGTTGGTTTAAGAGTTATATATCTGACCAGGGAGAAGATCTTTTATTTGAGGTAGGTGAACATGTATCTCTTAAAGCCTCTCCATAAAAAATTGATATTTATCTTTTGTAAGAATATGAAAATTGTTAAGTGGTTCCATGAACTATATGAAATCTATCATGAACCAACTTGGGTTGACCCTAAACCGGTCACCTAAGCCGATCCACAACAAGGCCTAAGAGGCATCCTCGATCCTTTCGGGCTGGCGGTAAGTGTCTGGGCATTGACAGAGTCATGATGGGAATGATTTCTCCCAATATAAATAAATAAAATCATAATAAATAATAACGAGAAAATCAGAATAAATAAACTAAATAAAATGACTAAACAAGAACTGAAGAAAATAAAACTAACAAAACGGGACAACCACCGTCTCCGTGTGACCTCACAGGTCACTCTCCAACTCATGATCAAACATCACCCAAGGAGAATGCACCCAAGTTAGAACCTGAACAAAGACTAAATAATAGAAAAGAACTATAGGCGTAAGTATTAAAACTTAGTAGCCTAGCTCAGTATACTATTTCTCAATGAACCACCTTTAAAATTAAATAAACAATAGTTTCAAGTCTGAACTACAATATATAAAAGTGAGTTTTTCTATATATTTAACCCAAAAGAAAATCCCAACATGTTTCCCCTTTTTCATTTCCAAAACCAAGATCCTAGCATAAGTGAAACATTGTAATTTTCATGGGGATGGTGGTTTTTATGTTTCAATTTGTACAAAGGATTAAAAAAACATTTTTCTTTAAAACCATTGTTCAAAAATTATATTAAAATAAACACACCACTTTCCTATAAAAACACTGCATGATAAGGTACCATAGTAATCATGCAATAGGGGAAACAAAAAAATAATCATACATGTATTTTTAACTTCACTATGAGTGACTAAAGAAAACAAACATAGGTGACCCCAGGAGATCTAGAATACACTAATACCTAAAACTCCATCCACAGTAGCATGAAAAATAAAATGAAATCTAACTCTCCATATGCTCATCCACCATTTCTCATGACACGTTGAGGGAAAATCCCATAGTAATGAACCCAAACATACCCACCTACTATGGGACATTGCTCAGTACCATAACCTAACAATGTTGTACTCATCTTAGAAAATTCTCTCAATATGCCAGGTTCCAATGTCTTTGTTATCAAAAAGGGGTGAGTCAGTAGATTCTAGCCGAGAATAAAATCACTTATATATAATAATAATGAAAAATAGGTCTCACCCAGAGTCTCCCATAGGACCATTCTTATTCCTTAAAATAAAAAATTTATTTCGAGTTCCAACCGAAGAACCCTGGCAATGGATCCCGAGAATTCCCTAATAAGGACCTCCCACCTATTGCATACAAATGAGGCATAAGAAACATCCAAAAAGGGTTTCCATAATAAACACTATTTACCAACATCAAAAAATATCCAAACGGACCCTTAAATATTCACAAACAACCCCTTATATCAACATGAGAACACTTTTCAAAAGTGGTGTCAAGCACGATGTTTCCACTGAAAACATTTATAAACATTCTTCAAAACGTTTCCTTCACACATTAAAAACAAAACAACTTTACACAAAAAAGTGAACCGGGCCACAATTCAACATTTCATGTCAAGCTGATATAAAAGCCCCAACTACTCCTTTTAATTTAAAATCATTTAAAACACTATTCACAAAACCATCATTTATGAATGCACACATACACTTTTTACAAAGGGGTGGAAACACACCAAGACACATTGAAAATAGAAACACATTCTTTTATAAAACCCAAACCATTCATTAACCATATAAGGATCCCAAAACAATATTTTGCGTGATGTTTCCACATTTATAAAACCAAGGAAAATGTTTTTTAAATCAAATTTAACCTGTAAAATCCAATCTTGCATTATATATATATAATAAAAAGACACAATACATGATTTTTTAACTCATTAATTTATATTTAATAAAAAACAAATTGTAAACAGTAGTGGTCACAACTCGACAAACACACCATTTCAAAATATTCACAAAAAACCCATCAACCATTTTTATTCCACCCTAAAATGAAACATTTATTACAAAAATGCCAACCAGACCATTTATCAACAGCACATGATATATTTTCTAAAATATTTTCAATTTAATACTCTACAAGGTGAAAATACAAATTTAATTCCACGAATTATTTAAATTTTTAAACCATATACTAAGCATCACAAATCATGTGTGGAACTAATGAAACATTTATTTAAAAAAATGTTTTGTGCAAAAATAACGAAATGAAAACATTTTTCACAAAACATTAATTAAACCATAAATTCGCATACCAAATAAATTATCCACAACTTGCACAAAAATAATTAGAACATATATAGGATACAAGCACAAAGAAGCAGATGGAACCTAAATTATAAAGGCAAACTCATTGAGAAACCTGACTTGAAATCGAAGTGTGATGACAATGAAAACCTCACACTGCCTCTTGAGGGTTTCAAAAATACTAAACCTACCAAACTAATCCTTCAACAATTAAACCCCACAACTAACTTAATAAAAAATGATAGATAAATAGGATTATACCAAAGGGATGTGCACTCCGAAAGGAGGGGCTGCGACTGGAGGCGAGCCAACAGAGAGGGTCGCCAGAGGTGTACAAGGGTGATGGTCGATGGAGGGGTCGGACGAGGGGGGTAGGGTCGCATGGCCGGATGGGTGCCGGTAGGGGCAGTGCAGTCAAGGAGGAGGGCCACATGGGAGGACAGCTATGAGGTAGAGGTTACTATCCAAGAGGCACACTGGCAGGTTGTTGGGACGGGAAGTAGCCAGGAGGCTGGTCGCGCTGTGCTCGACACGAAGGCGGCCGGGAGGTTGGCGGTGGGTGGCCGCAATAGGAGGATGGAGGCTAACGGTTGTTCGCCTTCTCGTATGCAGAAAGGGGAAGGACATCGAGTATCTGTGGTGTAAGAAGTAGGAGAGGTCTGTGGGGTTCATTCCTGTAACATCCCAAGTAAGTAATTAATAATAGATATTGTTATCTATGTCTATTAATGATTAAGATAGTGTTATAGAGGCTTAAAATGAAAATAAATACAATCTTATGCATGGAATACACTAATATTCTTAAAAGATTGTTTTACGGCCTTTTGATGGAAAACCATTTTTGAATCTATATTTTGACAATTTTATAAACTATGTTTGTCAAAATAAACTTATTATTTATGATTGGGACATCAAAATTTACCTTGTGTGAATTTTTGGTATTTTTATGACAATGTTCATTTTTTAATGAATAGTGAAAAATACTGCATTTTACATCAAAACTGCTTTTTAATCTAATTTATTTATATGATTAGATTATCTTTTGAATTGGTTTTGAAGTGAAATTTGAATATATTTTTACCATTTTATCCAATGGTGGTCATTGGAATCAATTTCACTTTGAAACTAGACTTAAACTGGTGTCAATCTTTTGATACTTATTGTTTTGTAAAAACACGCTATTTGCTCTGGCAGCGGGAATTAATTATTAAATTAATTAATGTGACTTATATGATTTGAATTTTTTAAAATAGACTTCATTTTTGAATTCGGAATATCAAATATAGCTTAGGGTGAATTTTTGGTAATTTTCTGAAAAACTTCAATTTTTGATGAATAGTGAAACCACTAAGTGGTAATCAAGAAAACTGATTTTTCAGTTAAATGAAAGTTTACCACTAATGTGTATTGAATTTTGAAAATACGACATACATGGTTGTCATTAAGAAGTAAAATGTGGTTCAATGAGATTAAAATAATTTTTTGGTGAATAGTAACTTATTAAGTTTTTAATCGTGATTAGTGGTAATTAGTGTAGTTTAAGGTATAAATAATGCTTTAATAATATGAAATGACCTAGACACATGTCCCAACCTCATTGGTTGTGTCATGGCCGACCATGAAATTTCATGGGTCAACTTGGGGACCCCATGGATCCACTTTTTCTGGGAAATGACATAAATTACTTTTTATTTAATGTTAAAGTGAAAATGACACAAACATAATATGTTTTACGAAAACAATTTTTAAGTGGGGTTATACAAGTCCAAATTTTTATTATAAATAGTCATTAAAAATCTAAAACGATTTCCTATATCATTGTATTTTCTTTATAATTTTTTGACATTAAATAAATTTAATTATTTATGACATAATAATGATGCAGTGATGACATCATTATTTGACGATTTAAATAAAATAGAAAGATAATGTAAAATCTATGAACTACACATGTCAAAAACCAATTGGATGAGTGGATTTCGAAGCCTTATCACCTTATCCACGAATTATATCAATGTGGTACCTTTTGAAACCGAAACACATTTTCAAAATAAAGTAATATTTCTTTACTTTCCAAAAGTGCCCCTCCTCTCCTCTTATAAAAGGCCCCCACCTCTACCTCATTTCACACACTACTCAAGCCTTTGGCTCGGCCAACCGCTGCCCATATACTCTCTCCACATCCCTCTCCTCATTCTAGAGGATTAACTTTGGGAATAATCCTTTCAAAGGAAGCCTTTAGGCTCAAATCAAAAGGAGTTACACTTTTTAAGGTAATTCATTCTCTCATGTTCATTTGTTTTATTTTTCTTCTCCAACCCCCTAAACTCTTTTTATTTACTTCTTTTGTAACAACACTAGTATCTTCACTATACTAGGATGTTGGTATAAGATATATTTGAGCTACACTCTCACACAACTACATCAAATGGTTAAAGAACATACGGTTTCCGTGGATGGTGAAATTCTGCCTCCCGAAACGATGATTGTTCAATACTCATTTAACACCTTCAAAGGTGTCCATTATGATGTCACTATTTTTATATATGATATATAATATATTTATTTTTTCCTTAAGCTTCTGTTTTTTTTCATTTTGGGCATACCTTTATGGTTTCCATTATGGGTAAAACACGATATCTTCATTTTAGGAAGTGCGGACTACCGCCCCCTAAAAGTGATTTGATTCGTTAATACCATATGTGGGATGTTTAAAGGATAAAGTTAATGATATTATATATGTTATTATACTGGAATTATAATATACTCTTATATCATTATGATTCCATTCCAGAAAATATGAAATAGAAATGGAAGTAGCGTTCATGCGTACGTACGGCTTACCGTCTCCATGAACGGTGCATTTCATTTCCTACCTCTAAATGATTATGTAATATTATAAATGCATGTATGTACTGGATATATATATGACATATATGATATCTAAATCATGAATACCATTCTGGATATAATGAACCTTTGACCAAATTAACAACATGTAAGTGTAAGAAGTCTATTTTTGACTTAAGAACCAAATACCGACAAAATGAACATTATTAACTTAAATGATTACATGATGTGCATAACATTGTATAAAAGGAATAATGAACTTGAAAAAGAATCTTAAGCAAGTAGAGATTAACTCAAGTTTATTATTCAGGAGAATAATGAACGGTCGGGTCAAGTCGGATACGAGGTATGGGACTTCGTCTCAATCTCCTTTCGTTGAGGAATATTTTATTTTATACACAACTTTCTTTTATACGGTGTATAAACCCCTTTGACTTTTACGTTTATTCAAAAGGAATCTTTTTTATACGAAGCGTTTACTAAACGACAAAAGGGAATGTCTTTGTCGTACGTATGCGGCGACAATGACTTCTCTGCCGTCGTGACCGTTATTTGAGTTTCGACTTCCTCTACAAGCCATACCTTCTTTTTAAAAGAAAAATAAGTATCATGTTTTACTTTTCTGTTATTTTGGTATTGGAAAAGGTTTTCAAAATGTTTTTATATCAATTTGTTGTATTGATATCTCGTGATTGAAATGTGGAAATTTTATGTTTCCTTTATGCATGTTTTATGTGATATGATTATGTTATGGTTCTTGGGCATTATTATGAAGACGGGTGGTTCCGTGATAAACTAAGGGCGGGTGAGCCCATTATAGCTCTCCAATGCATTGGGTAATGTGAAGGAGTGAAACGTTAAGGTTTCTCCGAAGATATTTTAGGGAATATACTGTGATGGGTATTCCAAACGTAACCAAGAGGGTTACTCCCTACGTAAGAATGTTATGAATGCCTCAAGTTACCTTTATGTCTTATGATTTCTATGATTTATTCATGATTTTATGAGGTATGTTAAAGTGCCTATGTTTTATGGGTAAAGTATGATTTCATTCTTATGTATATATAAACTCATGTTTCCTTTCCATGTTTTTTTTTATAACCCATACTGAGTTTTTATGCTCATCCCAAGTTTTTGAAATGTTTTTCACAGGTCAAGGGAAAGGTACATGATAAGATGATAGAGTCAAGGATGTGTCAAGAATTAATCTATGTTTTATTTTAAATGTGTTTCCATTGATGGGAATGAAGAATACTATCTTTATGTAACCACTTTGTTTATATGTGGAAATGTAATGCAAGTTTTATGATCTAATTCTCTAAAACTCTAAACCTGAAAAGATCCTCAACGTGTAATCTTGTAATAACTCAAGATTAAGTATGGTTTAAGGATGGGGCCTTATAGTTGGTATCAAAGGTTGGTTTAGATAACTTTAGGAGTTAGAATTCTATTAAATGATTATCCAAAAATATTTTTTTTTCGAAATGACATAGCATTTAAAGATTACCATGTTGCTTCATCTAAGACATGTTTGTTCAGAATGGTTTTCCGCAGAGGAAATAGGGAAGAAGTGCTAGGAAGGAATACAGAAGGAAATAACCTTCCGAATCAGCATCCAGAAATGGTCGGAATTGGAACTGAATAGTTTGTTGCAGTGATGGCGTAGTTGACTCAAGTGATAAATGGCGGTGGTATCCATGCACGAGATCAGCCAGATCAACCGCAGAGGAACATGTCAGTGGTGGAACATTTCATGAGGCAACATCCACCATCATTCAGAGGATCATCTGACCCTGTTCTAGCTGAAGGGTAGATTAAAGCACTGGAGAAGATTTTTGATGTCATGGGGTGTTCAGACAATCAAAAGGTTAGTCTTGCTATTTACCGTTTGGAGGGTGAAGCAGATCAGTGGTGGTCTATGATTAAAAATATCAGGGACGCCGATGAGATTGATGCTCTTGACTGGGATGAATTCGAAGGTATGTTTCTTGAGAAGTATTTTCATAAGGCTATTCGACTTAGGATGGAAAATTAATTCTTGGAATTGAGGCAAGAGGAAGACTCAGTGGCTACCTATGAAGAAAGGTTCACTCGATTGGAAAGGTATGATCCAAATTTTATCCGGGACCTTGATAGTAAAATCAATCGTTTCTACTCAGGATTAAAGCCAAAGTATCAAAGGGCATTAGCTTCTCGTGAGTCTAAAAGTTATGAAAAGCTTGTTCGATGTGCTGAGAAGGTGGAAATGGAGTTTGCCGATGACCAAGTTTTCTATAACAACCACCAGAAGAAGAGACCGAGGTGGTAGGAGAAAGGTAATAATTCTTCAAAAAAGTCTGATGGTAAGAGAACTAAGTTTCCAGGTTGTGATAAATGTGGAAAAAGGCATGCTAGGGAATGTCTTCTGAATTCTGGAAAGTGCTACCGATGTGGTAAGATGGGACATAAGGCTCGTGATTACACTAAAAAGGATCAAGGTGAAGGTAAGAACAAATTTGATTTACAGTTAGTGAAATGTTATAAGTGCAATGAGATGGGTCACTATGCAAACGAGTGTCCGACAAAGAGCTTGAGTGATGGGAAGCAGTTAGACTACAAGCAGAAAGGGGTGGTGAAATCCTTTGCAACTACTTCAGCAGATGTCGGGCCATCAAATGAAGTTGTATCAGGTACTTTGTTTGTTTTTTCAGATTATGCCAGTGTGTTGTTTGATTTGGGGTATACACATTCTTTCATCTCCGAAACCTTTTCTAGTAAAATGGGAATACCATCTCAAGAAATGACTCCTGAACTTTTGGTAAAAACACCTGGGGGAATTGTCGAGGCAAAAAGAATTTATAAGAATCTTCCTATCATTATCTGTGGAAAGAACCTACTTGCAAACCTTATTGTTCTACCTCTATTAGAGTTTGATGTTATCCTAGGTATGGATTGGCTCTCTATTTACCATGCTAAGATTGACTGTAGAGCTAAAGAAGTTTCTTTTCAGAAAGACTTTCAGTTTGTTTACAAGAATGAACCCTTACTTTTGATAACATATCAAGAGGTCGAGAAACTTGTAAAAGATGGAAATGAATGTTACCTGGCACACGTCGTTGAAAATAAAGGAACTGTTCAGATTAATGATGTGCCAGTGGTAAATGAGTATCCTAATGTTTTTCCTGATGAGTTGCCTAGAATAATACCAGATCGGGAAGTTGAGTTTACTGTTGACTTAGTTCCTGATGCTAAGCCAATTTCAAAACCCCCTTATCGAATGGCACAAATTGAACTGTTAGAGTTGAAGGAGCAATTGAAAGATTTATTAGAGAAAGGTTTCATTAGACATAGCACATCACCATGGGGTGCTCCTGTTTTATTTGTTAAAAAGAAAGGTGGTTCTATGAGACTTTGCATTGATTATAGAGCCTTGAATAATATCACTGTTAAGAACAAATATCCTTTGCCTCATATCGATGATTTGTTTGATCAGCTCCAGGGAGCTCAGTTTTTTTCAAATATTGACTTGAGATCGGGGTACCATCACCTGAAGGTAAAGGAGGCAGATATTCCGAAGAACGCATTCCGTACGTGATATGGCCATTATGAATTTGTAGTAATGCCTTTTGGGCTAACCAATGCACCTGCTGTATTCATGGACTTAATGAATAGAATTTTCCATGAGTTCATGGATATGTTTTTGGTGGTTTTCATTGATGATATTTTGGTGTTTTCTAAAAGTAAAGAGGAGCATGAAAAACATTTAAGGGTTATCTTGAAAACCTTAAAAGAAAAGAAACTGTATGGGAAATTTAGCAAGTGTGAGTTTTGGTTGCAACAAATTTCTTTCCTTTGACACATTGTTTCTAAAGATGGAATAACTGTTGATCCTTCAAAAACAAAAGTTGTAGAAGAATGGCCAAGACCCACAAATGTAACCGAGATTCGTAGCTTCCTTGGTTTGGCGGGCTATTACCGAAGGTTTGTTAGAAATTTTTCACGGTTATCTAGACCAATGACTAAGCTAACTCGGAAGGGTGTTAAGTTTATCTGGACAAAAGAATGTGATGATTGTTTTCAGGAATTGAAAAGAAGATTGGTGAATGCTCCAGTTTTGGAACTACCTTCCAGGAATGGTGAGTTTGTTATATACAGTGATGCTTCATTGAAAGGACTTGGTTGCGTCCTAATGCAGAATGATCAAGTAATTTCTTATGCTTCCCGACAGTTGAAAACTCATGAGGTAAATTACCCTACACATGATTTGGAATTAGCTGCTGTTGTTTTTGCTTTAAAAATTTGGAGGCATCATTTGTATGGAGTAAAGTGTGAAATATATACCGATCACAAAAGTTTAAAGTATATATTCACTCGGAAAGAGTTAAACATGAGACAAAGGAGATGGCTGGAATTAATCAAGGATTATGATTGTACAATTCATTACCATCCGGGAAAAGCAAATAAAGTGGCTGATGCTTTGAGTTGAAAAAGTAATGCTTCATTAACAATGTTGCGTTTGGAATGTGATCCTTTGGTTAATGATTTGATGAACTTTGGCATAGAATTTGTTGGTGCAGGAAGTCCTTCTGTTTTGTTTCAGGTATCAGTGAGATCTTCTCTATTAGATAGAATCAAGCAGGCACAGAAGCAAGATAGTGAGTTGCAGAAAAAGGTAGAGCTGGTTCAGAAAGGTAAGTTGCCTGAATTCAACATTGATAATGATTGCGTTTTGAGATTTGGGAAGAGATTGTGTGTGCCTTGTGATTAACAGTTGAAGAGAGAGTTGTTATGTGAAGCTCATAGTTCTCCGTTTTCAGTTCATCCGGGCAGTACTAAGATGTATAGAGATCTGCGGGAGTATTACTGGTGGGATGGAATGAAAAAAGATATTGCTGATTTTACTGTGAAGTGTTTGACATGTCAACAGGTTAAAGCGGAGTGGAAGTTACCGAAAGGGATGCTTCAGCCTTTACCAGTTCCCGAGTGGAAATGGGAGAATATATCCATGGACTTTTTTGTTGGATTACCGAAGACATCTCGAGGTAATAATGCAATCTGGGTTATTGTTGATCGCTTGACCAAATCTGCTCATTTCCTTGCTATATGAGATACTTTCTCTCTTGATCAACTTTCCCGTTTGTATCTTAAAGAGATAGTTAGGTTACATGGAGTTCCTCTCACCATTGTATCGGATCATGATCCTAGGTTTACTTCTCACTTTTGGAAAGGCCTTCAGAAGTCTTTGGGTACTGAATTAAATTTTAGTATAGCTTTTCATCCTCAATCAGATGGGCAGTCAGAACGAACAATTCATACATTGGAGGATATGCTACGAGCTTGTTCTATGGATTATCAGGGAAGTTGGGACCAACATCTTTCATTGGTTGAGTTTTCATATAATAACAGTTTTCATTCCAGTATACAGATGGCACCATTTCAGGCATTATATGGGAAGCGGTGTCGAACTCCAGCTTTCTGGGATGAAGTGGGTGAAAGGAAGTTGATGGGACCAGAATTGGTAAAAGAGATGGGAGAAAAAGTTTAGCTGATTCAGAAACACATGAGAACAGCTCAGAGCAGGCAGAAGAGTTATGCGGATAACCGGAGGAAGGATCTATCTTTCGAGGTAGGTGATCATGTTTTTCTCAAGGTTTCTCCTTGGAAAAGTGTGATGAGATTTGGTAAGAAAGGAAAGCTGAGTCCAAGGTTTATTAGACCATACGAAATTCTGGAAAGCGTTGGATCAGTTGCATACCGAGTGGCTTTACCTCTGAGTTTATCTCAGGTACACAATGTTTTTCACATTTCGATGTTGAAAAAGTATATGCCAGATCCATATCATGTTTTGAGTCCAGAGGTAGTTCAGCTGGAAGAGAACCTATCTTATGAGGAACAACCGGTCCAGATTCTTGACCACAGGGAGAAAGTATTACGGAATAAGGTGATTCATCATGTAAAGGTTTTGTGGAAAAACCACATGATTGAAGAGGCAACATGGGAATCTGAAAATGCAATGAGGGATAAGTACCCCCATTTATTCGATAAGTAAATAAATTGCGGGGACACAATTTTCTAAAGGGGGCAGGATGTAACATCCCAAGTAAGTAATGAATAATAGATATTGTTATCTATGTCTATTAATGATTAATATAGTGTTATAGAGGCTTAAAATGAAAATAAATACAATCTTATGCATGGAATACACTAATATTCTTAAAAGATTGTTTTACGGCCTTTTAATGGAAAACCATTTTTGAATCTATATTTTGACAATTTTATAAACTATGGTTGTCAAAATAAACTTATTCTTTATGATTGGGACATCAAAATTTACCTTGTGTGAATTTTTGGTATTTTTCTGACAATGTTCATTTTTTAATGAATAGTGAAAAATACTGCATTTTACATCAAAACTGCTTTTTAATCTAATTTATTTATATGATTAGATTATGTTTTGAATTGGTTTTGAAGTGAAATTAGAATATATTTTTACCATTTTATCCAATGGTGGTCATTGGAATCAATTTCTCTTTGAAACTATACTTAAACTGGTGTCAATCTTTTGATACTTATTGTTTTGTAAAAACACGCTATTTGCTCTGGCAGCGGGAATTAATTATTAAATTAATTAATGTGACTTATATGATTTGAATTTTTTAAAATATATTTCATTTTTGAATTCGGAATATCAAATATATCTTAGGGTGTATTTTTGGTAATTTTCTGAAAAACTTCAATTTTTGATGAATAGTGAAACCACTAAGTGGTAATCAAGCAAACTGATTTTTCAGTTAAATGAAAGTTTACCACTAATGTGTATTGAATTTTGAAAATCCGACATACATGGTTGTCATTAAGAAGTAAAATGTGGTTCAATGAGATTAAAATAATTTTTTGGTGAATAGTAACTTATTAAGTTTTTAATCGCGATTAGTGGTAATTAGTGTAGTTTAAGGTATAAATAATGCTTTAATAATTTGAAATGACCTAGACACATGTCCCAACCTCATTGGTTGTGTCATGGCCGACCATGACATGCCATGGGTCAACTTGGGGACCCCATGGATCCACTTTTGTTGGAAAATGACATAAATTAGTTTTTATTTAATGTTAAAGTGAAAATGACACAAACATAATCTGTTTTACAAAAAAAAATTTAAGTGGGGTTATACAAGTCCAAATTTTGATTATAAATAGTAATTGGAAAGCTAAAAAGATTTCCTATATCATAGTATTTTTTTATAATTTTTAGACATTAAATGAATTTAATTATTTATGACATAATAATGATGCAGCGATGACATCATTATTTGATGATTTAAATAAAATAGAAAGATAATGTAAAATCTATGAACTACACATTTCCAAAACTAATTGGATGAGTGGATTTCGAAGCCTTATCACCTTATCCACGAATTATATAAATGTGGGACCTTTTGAAACCGAAACACATTTTCAAAATAAAGTAATATTTCTTTACTTTCCAAAAGTACCCCTCCTCTCCTCTTATAAAAGGCCCCCACCTCTACCTCATTTCACACACTACTCAAGCCTTTGGATCGGCCAACCCCTTCCCATTTACTCTCTCCACATCCCTCTCCTCATCCTAGAGGATTCCCTTTGGGAATAATCCTTTCAAATGAATCCTTTAGGCTCAAATCAAAAGGAGTTACACTTTTTAAGGTAATTCATTCTCTCATGTTCATTTGTTTTATTTTGCTTCTCCAACCCCTTAAACTCTTTTTATTTACTTCTTTTGTTACAACACCAGTATCTTCAATATACTAGGATGTTGGTATAAGATATATTTGAGCTACACTCTCACACAACTACATCAAATGGTTAAAGAACATACGGTTTCCGTGGATGGTGAAATTCTGCCTCCCGAAACGATGATTGTTCAATACTCATTTAACACCTTCAAAGGTGGCCATTATGATGTCACTATTTTTATATATGATATATAATATATTTATGTTTTCCTTATGCTGCTGTTTTTTTTTCATTTTGGGCATACCTTTATGGTTTCCATTATGGGTAAAACACGATATCTTCATTTTAGGAAGTGCGGACTACCGCCCCCTAAAAGTGATTTGATTCGTTAATACCATATGGGGGATGTGTAAAGGATAAAGTTAATGATATTATATATGTTATTATACTGGAATTATAATATACTCTTATATCATTATGATTCCATTCCAGAAAATATGAAATAGAAATGGAAGTAGCGTTCATGCCTACGTACGGCTTACCGTCTCCATTAACGGTGCATTTCATTTCTTACCTCTAAATGATTATGTAATATTATAAATGCTTGTATGTACTGGATATATATATGACATAAATGATATCTACATAATTAATACCATTCTGGATATAATGAACCTTTGACCAAATTAACAACATGTAAGTGTAAGAAGTCTATTTTTGACTTAAGAACCAAATACCGACAAAATGAACATTATTAAATTAAATGATTACATGATGTGCATAACATGGTATAAAAGGAATAATGAACTTGAAAAAGATTCTTAAGAAAGTAGATATTAACTCAAGTTTATTATTCAGGAGAATAAAGAACGGTCGGGTCAAGTCGGATACGAGGTATGGGACTTCGTCTAAATCTCCTTTCGTTGAAGCATATTTTATTTTATACACAACTTTCTTTTATACGATGTATAAACCCCTTTGACTTTTACGTTTATTCAAAAGGAATCTTTTTTATACGAAGCGTTTACTAAACGACAAAAGGGAATGTTTTTGTCGTATGTATGCGGCGACAACGACTTCTCTGCCGTCGTGACCGTTATTTGAGTTTCGGCTTCCTCTACAAGCCATACCTTCTTTTTAAAAGAAAAATGAGTACCATGTTTTTATTTTCTGTTATTTTGGTATTGGAAATGGTTTTCATAATGTTTTTATATCAATGTGTTGTATTGATATCTCGTGATTGAAATGTGGAAATTTTATGTTTCCTTTATGCATGTTTTATGTGATATGATTATGTTATGGTTCTTGGGCATTATTATGAAGACGGGTGGTTCCGTGATAAACTAAGGGCGGGTGAGCCCGTTATAGCTCTCCAATGCATTGGGTAACACGAAGGAGTGAAACGTTAAGGTTTCTCCGAAGAGATTTTAGGGAATATACTGTGATGGGTATTTCAAACGTAACCAAGAGGGTTACTCCCTACGTAAGAATGTTATGAATGCCTCAAGTTACATTTATGTCTTATGATTTCAATGATTTATTCATGATTTTATGAGGTATGTTAAAGTGCCTATGTTTTATGGGTAAAGTATGATTTCATTCTTATGTATATATGAACTCATGTTTCCTTTCCATGTTTTTTTATAACCCATACTGAGTTTTTATGCTCATCCAAAGTTTTTGAAATGTTTTTCACAGGTCAAGGGAAAGGTACATGATAAGATGATAGAGTCAAGGATGTGTCAAGAATTAATCCATGTTTTATTTTAAATGTGTTTCCATTGATGGGAATGAAGAATACTATCTTTATGTAACCACTTTGTTTATATGTGGAAATGTAATGCAAGTTTTATGATCTAATTCTCTAAAACTCTAAACCTGAAAAGATCCTCAACGTGTAATCTTGTAATAACTCAAGATTAAGTATGGTTTAAGGCTGGGGCCTTATAATTCCTGTATAAGAAGAGGTGGTTTATGGGGGGCCTCTCACACCGCACACACATAGAGGGGGGTGGGGTTGGGTTTTCACCTCGTGGAGAAGGGAGGGGAACTAGGGTATACAAATTCTTTTCTTAAAAAAATCACCCTAAAAATAAAACAAATTAAAATATATCCAAAATTAATTACAAAAATAATAATAATAAAATGTTGATAAAAATAAAAAAATTAAAAGTATTTTTTAATTTTAATAATACTAAAATTAACAATTTTAGTTTTCATTTAAAATATAAATAAGAAAAACTCCTAATAATCAATTATATCCATCATTTATTTAATTACTCAAACTAATTTTATTAATTTTTCGAGGACAGAAGGGATGTGCAGTTACCTAGGCGGAGCTGCATGGGGTTTCCAAAATGCGCTCCCCTTATGCACCTAATGACATCAACTCAAAAAGCGCAATTTTTAACATAAACTCAAAATTTTCATCTAAGACTCAACCCAAACCCTATAAAGAATTGTTAAAGTTCAAGGAAATAACAAAATTAAATAGTCAGATAGGTCGGAATGTGACAATTCTCCCGACCATAATGCTTTCCGCCCCCAGAAATCCACAGCATTGTCCAGCCTATCGATCAACACCTAAGGGTTCTACATAAACACGATCCAACCTATTATCCAAAGTACATTCCATCGACCACCAATAGCACTCAACCTCATTTCTGAAAACAGATCACCAACAGAGGGGAGACCTGAATGGACTCTCAACCATAATAATTCAACTAACATATAATAATGTCTTAAGAGAAAACCCAAAAAGTCTCACGGTGGGTATCCCCACCATAAAGAACCAACCTAAATGCAGCCAAACGGAAATCAAACTTGAACCCAAACCGAGACTTACCCAAACTAAAAGGAACACAACATGAACATTTAAACCATCATTTCTCTTTTTACCAAAGGAAGAATAAAACCCATAACCTCACCACAATTCACATGGGCAGTACACGTAATGACACTAGCCAGAAAATCGCATCCAAGTAAGTATAACCACGGACATCGAGTGCAGAGTAAGTCCACCACACTCTTTAGGACAAGAGGAAATTTACAATGATAGAGAATACACAATAAAGACACTATAACTGTCTCCCCACAAAGACAGAGGCACAACCTAAACCCAACTTCTTAAAAGCCTTTTGGGTTCCTGAATACAAGCTAAATTCACTTTGAGGCATTTTGGATAGAGCATTAATGGATGAAGCATCTTCTTCGAAATAGTCAAGTTCTGATAATCCTAATAAGAAACATACATATTTTGATTTGATAAATGAAAGGAAATTTATTTGAAATAAAATCCATGTTACCATTGAAAAGAGGAGTTCGTCAAAAGTCCCATGACATTATCACACATTTAAAAAACCCAAAAACAATTAGTATAAAATCCATGATAAGAGACCCATTAAAATATAAGGAAAATTACACAAGAAACTTTAAATAAAACCCAAAAACATCACTTTTGAAAATTTCCTCCACGATGCTTTCTAGAGACACCGTGACAGAATCACCGCAAGTTACCCAAGCGTCCACATGCGTCGCAGGGCTTCAGATCATTTGTGCGCGATACCTTTTTGGGACATAACATTCCACACTAATAATACATGAGGATATCTTTCTCAGAAGAGGTTGATGAAAGATCCCGAGGCCTTTTTATTCCATGAATTTCTCCATCAAATTTCATTTACTTCCTCATCTCCTTTCTAGAATCTTCACCTCTACTCCTAGGGATTGAAGGAGGTAGGGATACTTTGAGAACTGTCACCATAACGGTTTTGACTTGAAAATATTTTCTCACAACATTTTCAAATGAAGTTAGGTTGGACGCAGACACCTTCGACTGTAGATCAGGATAGAGATCCACCTCAAAATGTTGACCCTTCATGGAGTAATCTGTGGCATACCCTGAATCATAAGGTACTAGCTCCCAAAAGCACTGGAAATTCTCCAACATTGATCCATAACCCTAATGTAGAGAAGATATCTCCATCCCCTTTCACACTCTTTATTTATTAGAGAAATACTAACGAATGAACAAAGCCTTAAAAAACATCCTAGAAAGCTATTGATGGGTCCTGTTTCAAGATACTAACTTCCACCACATCCACAGTGAACCTTCCAGCATGAATGTTACAAACATTACCTTTAATGACTTGGGATACTCAATGAGGTTAAAGTACATTTCAATCTTTTTTATCTTCTCCTCTGCTACAGAAGGTTCTGCTTGATCATGAAATAGAGGTGGATATAGCTTCTGAAACTCAAGCATAAAATTCTTAGGTTGACCAATCACACTATGATCACCCATTGATGCTTCAATGGGACAACCACTAGACATGAAATGTCAAGGACCCAATTAAGGCCAACTCGATAAATAAAATCTCATGATCAAACACAGAATAGGTTAAAATCTCAAAATAAAAGAAAACAATCTATCATAACATCAAAACATTACTTTTGAAAAAATCTTTTATTCCAAACAGGTTTGGTTGGTTAAACCCTCGTCATTGGTATTATTTAGTTTCTCACTCATATTTATGTTTTTGTGCCACCTCGGGCATCCATCCACCATACCAGACATCCATTCATATTCTAACATACCACAATGCATGTGATCACCCATAGAAACACTATGTAGGAAACAAACAATAGTGTTTTCTAAAAACAAATCATTCATCCCATTTCTTTTACAACAATCCAAAAATTAAACATTTCATTTCAAACAACCATTTTTTTTAAAACCAATTTTTTTAAATCAATCAACTTTTATAATTCAGAGGAGACCCAAATCATCTTAAAAAGTCAACTAGTATTGAGGGTTGACTTGACCATATGGTTGGAAACCAAATTCCAAAAACACCACTGAAAATACTACTCCATCTACCTTGATATTCCCAAATAACAATGGGATCTCTAAAAAGAGAGGTCCACTTAGAGCCGACCTCCTATGATATCATTTTTTTACAAAAAAACCCAGGTTGACAGTAAACTGGTCACCCGAGCCTATCCGAGGAAAGTCCTGAGAGGTGTTCCCGATCCTCTCGGGCTAGCGAAAAGGGCCTAGGCATCGATAGAGTGATGAAGGGAATGATTTCACCCGATATAAATTAATAAAAGAAGAAGAAATAATAAAGAGCATCTCGGAATAAATAAACCAAATAAAATGACTAAACCAGAAAAGAAGAAAATAAAACTAACCAAATGGGATAACCACCATCTCTGTGTGACCTCGTGGGTCACTCTCCAACTGACGACCAAACGTCGCCCAAGTTGCACACACCAGATTTGGAACCTTCACAAGGACTAAAAATAGAAAAAAACTATATGGGTGACTATTAAAAAATAGTAGGCTAGCTCGATATACTATTTCTCAATGCACTATATTTTAAATTAAAGAAACAATATTTTCAAGTTTGAACAATAATTTATAAAAGTATTTTTTATATATATTTTATCCAAAATAAAAAGTACAACATGTTTCCCCTTTTTATTTCCAAAACCATGATCCAACCATAAGTGAGACATTAGCATTTTCAAGGGGACAATAGTGTCTAAAATTCAATCTATAAAAAGGATAAAAGAACAATTTCTTGAAAAGCATTTTCCAAAAACCTTCTTAAAATAAACACATCACATTCTTATAAAAACACTTCATTAGAAGGTACCACAGTAATCACACAACAAGGGAAAAATAACCATACAACTATTTTTAACATCACTACCCATGACTAAAGAAAACAGACATAGATAAACCTGAGAGATTGGGAATAATCCAGATGACACTAATATCTGTAACCCCATCTACAGTAACACTTCACATACAATGAAATCTAATTCTCCATATGCTCAGCCACCCTTTATCTGGCCAGGATTAGGGAAAATCTCATAGTAATGATCCCAAAACTATCTTCCTACTATAGGCCACTGCTAAGTACCATAACTTACCAGTGAAATACTCATCTCAGACAATTCTCTCAATATTCCAGGTTCCAATGTCTTAGGTATTAAAAAGGGAAGAGTAATTTGATTCCATCCAAGCATCAAATCACATATATATAAAAACAATGTACAACATGTCTCTCCCTAAGTATCCCCTAGGGAAATTCCCATGCCTTAAAATATAATAATTATAACAATTTCCAATCGAAGAACCCTAATAATGGATCCCAAGAATCCCCAAACCAGGAACTCCCCCCATTGCATGTAAATGAGTCGTAGAAAGAATCCATAAAGGGGTTTCATAACAAATACTTTTCAAAAAAATACACAAAATGGCCAAACGGTCCCTTAAATATTAACAAAATAACCCTTATCTGAAAATGTGAACAATTTTCAAAAGTGGTGTCAAGCACTCTGTTTCCATTCAAAACATTTATAAACATTTTTCAAAACATTTCCTTCACATATTCAAAACAAAACCACTTTACACGAACATGTCAACCAGGCCACAATTCAACATTTCACATCAAACTGATTTAAAAGCCACAAATACTCCTTTTAATTTAAAATCATTCAAAACACTACTCACAAAACCCACATTTACCATCACACACACGCACTTTTTACAAAGTGGTGAAAACACACCAAAACACCTTGAAAACTAAAACTCATTCCTTTATAAATCCTAAACCATTCATAAACCTTATAAGGAACCCCAAAAAATTATTTCGCGTGATGCTGCTACATTTATAAATCCAAGGTAATAATTTTTAAAATCACATTTAACCCATAAAAGCCAACTGCGCATTTTATATATATAAAATAAAAACACACAAGACGTGAATTTTTTACCAAACAATGTTCTATTTAATTCCGAACAAAGAATAAAACCTAGTTCTCACAACTCGAAAAACACACCATTTCAGACCATTCACAAAAACCCCTCAACCATTTTCATTACACTCTGAAATGAAACATTTCTTAAAAAACGCCAACATGACTATTTGTTAGCAGCTCATTATATATTTACTAAAAAAGTATCTAATTAAGAATCAACAAGGTTCAAATAGAAATTTCATTCCATGAACTTATTTAAATTGGTAATACAGGTTCTAATAATCACAAATCAGTTGCAAAACTAGTGAAACATTTATTTAAATAAACAGTGTGTGCAAACATAATAAAACGACAACATTCTCAACCAAACTAGAATTAAGACACCATTTTTCAGAACAAATAAATTAACCAGAAGTTGGAAAATAATAATTTTCACATATATAGGATGATAACACCAAAAAATAAGTATAACATAAATTATAAAGGCAAGTACATTGAAAACCCTACTTCTAAATTGAAGTGTGACGATAGTGAGAACCCGACACTGCCTCTCGAGTGTTTCAAAAATCTAAACCTACCTAAAATAATCCATCAACAATTAAAGCCCACAACTAACTAAAAGAACAATGAATGATTAAGAAGATTATACTGAAGGGGCACACACACTAGAAAGAGGTGCTATGATAGGAGGTGGTCTACTAGAGACAGTCACCAGAGGTGTGAAAGGGTGCTGGTGGGCGAAGGGGTTAGCCAAGTGGGGTAGGGTCGCAAGGTCAGAGTAACACTAGCTAGGGTGGTGCCGTCAAGGAGGAGGGTCGCATGGGAGGTAGTCCAGGAGGAAAAGGTGGATGACTGGGAGGTGCAGTGGTAGGTTTCCGCGATGGGAGGTGGTAGGGAGGCCGGCAGTGCGACGCATGATGGGGAGGTGTCCAGGATGTCGGCGGCAGGTGGCCACGATGGGAGGGCGGAGGCCGGCGGTGGTCGGCCTGCTCGAGCGTACAATGGGATGGATGTCAGGTTGTCGCGCTGGGAGAGGAAGGAGAGTTCGGTGGGTTTAGTTACTGTAGAGTAAGAGGCAGTGTCTGGGGGGATTCTCATGCATCACACACATAGAGGGGGTGGGGGTTGGGTCCTCACTGCCTGAGGAAGGGAGGGGTGCACTAGGGTTTTCAATTTTATTATTTTAAAAAAAAGACACAAACAATATAACTAATTAAAATATAAACAAAATTAATAATAATAATAATAATAATAATAATAATAATAACATGATGAGAAAAATAAAAATAATAAAAGTATTTATATCATTAAAATAATAATAAAATTAAAAATTTTATTTTCATTTAAAATAAAAAAAATAAAATTCCAAATAATCAATTATAGTCATCATTTTTTAATTACACAGACTACTCGTTTTAATTTTTTGAGGAAAGAAGAGTTGTGCAGTTACCTGAGCAGAGCTATGTGGGGTTTCCCAAATATGCTCTACTCGTGCGCCCAATGACGTCAACTCAAAAAGTGAAATTTTTAACATAAACTCAAGAAAATCATCTGCGACTTAACCCAGACCCCATAAATAGTTATTGAAGGCCAAAGAAATAACAAAATAAAATAATCACATCGGTCAGGGTATGAATAAATTCTAAAAAAATTTGGATCAATTACATAATGAGTGGAATTCACTTTGATATTATCCCAGGTACACAATGTGTTTCATGTTTTGATGTTAAGAAAAAATATGGAAGGTTCATCTCAAGTTTTGATCCTTGATGTAATTTTATTGGAAAATAGAATATCTTATTAGAAATATCATATTCATAATATTCAAAATCATGAAATAATATTATAGAATATGTTAATTGATCATTTTTTATTTTTTTATAAAAAACATATTTGAAGAAGCTATATCAAAATTTGAAAATGTTATGAGGTAAAGATATACTAAGTTTTTAATAAATGAATAAAATTGAATTGAAGTAATTTCCAAATGGAAGAAAGAATGTGACAACCTGTTTAATGATACAATGAATCAATTTCATTCTTATCAATATATATAAATTATATAGTTATATTCATTTTAAAAATACTAATTTATTTTTTAATCAAAAAAGAAATAGTTTTATTACACTCTTTTCATACATGGTTTTATATAAAATTTACTTCTAAATTATAGAATTTGAATATGAAAAAAGAATTTCATTTCTTAATTTAGCATGTCAAAATTATCTTAGGATAGATTTTTCGTAATTTTCTAAACATATTTATATTTCATTGAATAGTGAAAAAGGCGGATTTTTTTAAAAAAATTTATATTATTTACAATTTTAAAGTTGGTATTAAATTATATTTAAATTTTAATTGGTTAAATGTTATTAAAAAATAATCCAATTATATTTTTTTGTAATGAATTTTGAACTTGAATTTGGTAAAAAAATTATACTTAAAAGTCATTTTCCTGAAAAAAAAAGGAATTCAATCCCATTTTTATAGTTTAATTTTAAATTAAATTTTAAACATTATTTGAAATGAATCATAAAAAATTAAATATATATTTTTCATTAAGAGTTATAAATTTAGTAAATATTTACCTTTTATTTATACTCCTTATTAATAGTGTATATAGTAAATAATTATCACCATAGAAAGGGAAAATAGATAAATTATGGTGAAAACTAATATGATAAGGAATAACAGCTGACCCAAAAAAACATGTCTATATACTATTAGATTATTAGGGATAATTTTTAAATATTAATTTGAAAAATAAATTATATATTTTTATCAAGGTGATTTATTTATTATTTTTTTGTGATGGAATGATTTCCTTAAATTATTATGCAATGCCAACACAATATTTATTGAATTAATAGAAAAATAAATTAATTGGCTCTTAAAGTACTAAAATTAACATAATTTTAATTAGTTATTATGTTTCATGAATTTTTAGACAACTATAACATGATAGAGTTGTTTTATGGGATTATATTCAAATTACATTTCTCTATGTTTGTTTTTAAATTCAAAATAAATAAACAGTTCCAAAATTGATATTATAGATTTTTTATAACAAATTTTATTTTATTAAATAATTTACGATTCCTAAAAATGAATTCATTATAAAATTTATTTGGATATTGTTTTAAGCATTATACATGGTCCATTTATGAGATATTTTTTCTTTTATAGTAACCATCATGACCCCTAAAGAGAAAAAATCATTATAATAATGGTAATCATCAAAAATGATTCATAAATGTTAAAGGAATAATATATGGGTTATCATTAAATCTAAACAAGAAAAAATATTATTTTATGAGGAGATTTCAACTCTTGTTCATCTTATCTTAAAATAATATCAATTTGGATCCATTTTAATATGAAAATTAGTTTAAAGTAATTTTATACCTTATGTAATTTCAAGAGTTACCCTCCCATAACTTATAAAAGGATTCCTCCACTCATCTTTTATTCAAAAATAAAAAACCTTTTTGATATTACAATACCTTCTAAAAAACATTCCATACATCCCTCCTAGTATCTAAGTGTCCACTTTATTTTATATTATCAAACTACAAAATAATTTGGTGTAATCATGGAGAGGTTTTCTGAAGAAGTTGAAGATTAATAAATTATGAGTTGAGTCTGACTCAAGGAAAGGGAAACTTTAAAAACTTTGTTTTATATTTATAAAAGATTTAATTTACAAATCCTTCTATTCTATGTCCATATTATTAAAATTATTTTATAGATGTATTTATATGGACACAAAAAAATTATAAAAAAATTATTTCTCTTTTGACATTCATTCCACAGTTTTCAAAATTAATATTTTCTACAAATATTATATAGAATTTTTTTTCTCTATTTACAAAAGGAAAAGTGAGGTTCTATTTTAATGTTTATAGTTTCAATGGTCTTTTTCAGAACTAAAACTAATATTATATGTTTTGATTAGTTTATAATCTTTCTTTTTTTCTTCAGATAAAAACCATATTCCATTTTTTTCTTGGTATTATAGTTTTAAAAAATGGGTTTCAAAAGGACATAGTATTTTTTATGAGAAAGTGTTTTTCAAAGGGATTTAAAAGAGTGCTCCAATGGTTATAGGATGAAAATATTCAATTGAAAACTATTTTATTCCTTATTTGTTACTTGATATTTATATGTTATGAATGATTGATCCTGATACAAATTATATGATGGGTGACCTAGATACAGCTTATATGATGGGTGTGATCAATGAAACATATACAGCAGGTGACACTAATACAACTTATATGATGGGTGACCTGGTATAATTTATAAGATGGGTGAGACCCAATATAGCTCTCCAATGCATTTGGTAATGTTACATATCTTCAATGTAAATAAATATGGTGTTAATCCGTGTTGTTTTTCCTATGAATTTAATTTATATGTAGTTATTTCTGACACACATTATGAAAATGATTAATTTTTTTAACTAAATTTAGTTTTTATTTTCTCATTAAGAGTTTTAAATTCTTAATTTAAGAAAAATGTTTTTCTTTTCATGTAGAAATTATTTATTTCATATGATCAATGAATAATGTGATAAAGTTAATCATTTTATAATATTTCATGTGTCTCGTTAGAGTTATATATTTTTTTTTTTATTTCTCTAATTGATCATTTTTTACTTATCCCACATTTTAAAATGTATTTAATTGATTTTAAGGAAGGTTTATCAAATTGAATAAGTAATGTTGAATTTCATTAATATTATTTTTGAAAATAAAAGAAGTTATATTTTAAATGTTTTACAATGAGTGAAATTTATATATTTAGAATAAGTGTCCAATTATTAAAACAAGGGTTTGATATGTAATATTTATTACCTATTTTTGTAAAGAAAAAAACCCTATTCATCCTTGAGATGAAATAAAGTCAAATCTTGATTAAAAACTCAAGAAGATGATATTTTTTATGGTTGGGTCCTATTATATAATATAGTTAAAAAATATCCATTACTTGAGAAACACATGGCCATTATTAGTTTAATTTTTTTCAAAATTCTTTATTGATAAAATCCTAAAATGTCCTTGGAATATATGTATCACAATTGTTTATTTATTTTATGAAATTATGTGATAGTTATATTTAAGAATCGAATGTTGGTTTTTAATAAAGTATGTAAAATATATGTTTATGGAACCAGATATTTAAGCACATGTTTAGGCCTTAAAATTTGTTATTCGAGAAGGATTTTGATAACTTTAGTGATTATGTTATTTATTAATTATAATTTAGTTATTGATAAATTTTGGTTGATCATAATTTTAAAGGTATATATAAACCATTTGAATAGTTTATTATTTAATCTAATGTAATAATGAACATTTTACTTGTGGATTGGAATAATATAAATTTTTTGAAAACCATTTTGGGATGTCTAATAACTATTCAAAGTATAGGATAACATCTGAATGTTTTGGAAAAATATAAATTGTGTGTATCTTATAGAAATGACATCTATGTTTGGATATTAGAAACTAGATGTGGTTTTATCATGGATTTACCTATGGGTAATAACCCCAAAATGGAATTTTCAGCATTTTACTCAAATGTGACCCGACAAACTATAAGGAGTCCTTACTACATACCTAGGTAGATAGTATGTGGTAATATTCTTTGTTATATCAAATTGTCTTTATAAACCATTATGAATTATTAAATAATTTTGTTAACTATTTATGTAAGATAACCTAATATAGTAATGGTCATGGATAACCAAATATTGAATAAAGAAAGTCATAGGTTTATTTAAAATAATACTAAATTAAAAAAGGGTATATAATGGAATACATATTCATATTGTTTATTTCAAATTCATATTTATGAGATTATAATAACCATTTTAGTTTTATAATTTATATGAAATATGATCATATAAATGAGGCTGAGAAAGGTATGTAACTAAAAACCACTATTTCTTACAACCAAATAAGTGAGCATACAAAAATAGTAGATAATATTATTAATTTTTGTTAAGATGTAAAATGTGTGTTTCTCATTATTACCTATGGTATAAAGATTGTAATTTTAATAGAAATTATATATTGAAACTATTAGATATTCTCATCAGGGAGTAAAATTTATTCATGAAAATTTGATATCTTATAAATGTAATGAGTATTATTTAAATCATCAAATGATTTTTATTCAATAGTTATACTTTAATTATATGGAGAAATATATAAAATGGTATCAATATCCATGAAAATTGATTTTATTTTAAGGTTATATTTTTTGGGATAACTATTGATGAACTAAATATTGAGGTATTGATAAATCTTATGATTAAAATATGCTTGATTTTGTGATAATAAAGGGATAATAAATTTTGAGAAAAATGAGTTAGAGTTTACTTATATCATTAAAATTGGATATTGTTTTAATAAAAAAGGGATCTATGATATTTTTGGCGTACTTTTTCTCATTTTTTGGATTATGATATATTATTATGTGGTTTTTTATTTTATGGTGTAGTGGTTGATACAATTTATGTGATAATAATAGAGTTACTTTTTTATTGGAATATATAAATTCATGGTGGTTTATTGACATGGATAATTTAATGATTTTATGTAATGTATCTTAAGAGGAATATATTATTACGGAATCTAAATATTCGAATATATGATTGTATAAATGTATAAATTTTTCTACACAAAGATAGGTATGGATACTCAAGAATTTAAAAATGAAACATTTATTCAATAATACAAGCCAATGATCTAGGCGTCAAGTGTCTTTGGAATAATAGATATATAAATACATCATCATTAATGTAAAAAAATATTAATTTAAATATTCATATAGTGTTACAAATTTCGATATATATTCTAAAACTTTATAGGATACCCAAGTGAAAATACACAAGGAATATAGTGATTTAGAAATCATAGTAAGGAAATAAACATGGAAATAAAGCATAACATGAGAGTGAAAAAGAAAAAACATGATATCATAAAGGGAATGATACTATGGGTAGATATATAGAATAATCAAATGATACCACAAGATCATGGAATTTTAGATATTTGGAAACAACATAAAACCTAATTTTATAGTCATATGTAAAGTTCCACCCCCAATACCATCACTATAATGTGGACAACGACCCATAGTGGATTTATGTTCACTATTTAATCTTAAAAATAGCATTCTATAAAATATAAATCAATACCCAATGCCTTGGATGGATGTATAATATTGGAAAACCTATCACAATGAAAAATCATGGATATGAATTTCAAACAAAGAAAATAGACCACAGATTAATTATAAGTATGATTAAACCAATGGTATGGAAGTGGGTTTCATAATTTTGATTAACAGAATAATCAAAATATAAATATTAATGATTCCCTAGGGAATAGAAATTAAATTATTTGGTCATTAATAATTTAAATGTTTTAATAGTTCCTGAATATGATGAAAAAATTATAGAATTTACGATAAGGATATAGTAGATGAAATTATAAAATTGTTCCACTTGGGTGGTACTTTATGATCTAAGTAATTGATCTCTTCAAAGAATGAAAAAAAATATTTATTAAATAAAACCATATTTGATTTAAATGGATTATATATATAATTATAAGTGACTTTATATACAATCCATTTTTAAAATAATTTTTTGGGGTTGATGCTTAACATGATCCATGAAATTTGAAATTTTCCTTTTACTAGATTTACATAAAATTTGTGATTTTCAAGGGAACTGAAAATGTGTATTACCCCAAGAAAATAATATTTTATTAAATAATTTATATATATATATGGGAAAAATATTTAAAATTTTAATAGTTACATGAAAATAGTATTTCTTAAAAAGGAAAAAAATAATGATAACTTTTAACTAACAAATCACAAAAGAGTTATGAAAGATCTCGTACCTCAGGTTCTTGATTCGTTCTACGCATGTGTTTCACAGACTAAATAACAAAATTACGTTTGTTAAATATATACATAACATCCTTATCCAAATATATTTCATATTTAATTTTAATTTAATTATCATATTTTATTTACTAATATTATAGTTTAATTTTCTACTTTGGTTAGTTGATAGTTTTTTGTCCACTTTTTCAGAACTTCTTTTGTATGTTATACATGGTAAAAAGAATTGTAAAATTGTATTATAATATCAAAAATTTCAATATTTTAATGTACACAATTTTTATATATTAAATATATTATTAAAGTCATCCATGATGGGTGGTGATGTCAAATGAAACTAATTTTTTTTGGAGGTGATAGTTCACGCGTACACACTATTAATGTTTCCATTTCTCAATAAATGAGTAGGATATAGGTAAAATGATAATATAAATTTTAATAATTATATTTATATGATATATATCATAACAATTCATCTATTAAATCCTTTTGATCATCTATGATTAGTGATGTTGAGTAAAGGAAGAGGTAACATTGTGGTGGTAGTAGTTAACACAACACACTAACAACGCTTTTATTTCCATCACGGATAGAGAGAAATGAATAATGGTTATTCCATTAAAAAAATAAAAAATAAATATAAAAATGATACTAATTTAATAATATTATTATGGGTAAATGTTATATGTAATATAATTACTAATGAGAAAAACATATGGAGAAGTTAATACATATATTGGAGATTTGATCTTCTCTAAAGGATTTATCTGGATGTTATGGACTTAAGATAACTTCAATAGACTAAGGTATTAATGTTGTGTAAAGGTATTCTCATATGTGTAGGTTACATATAATTTCAGGGAATATTTCAATGTGATGTGTAACTATGTGGGGTTAGAAGTGATCCCTTTTATAAGTTAATAAAATTGTACTTTTGAGAATACTCTTTACCCTTCTATGATATAACTACACCAATTATTGGTCAATTCCTCCAAATATTCTTAATAATTTATTTTTTTTGGTGATATTGGTTTACCAATACCTCCACTACGACATTCTATTTATGTTTTCAACTAGTTCTAGGTCTTTTACCATAGGTTTTTACATTTTTAAATTATTATTTCTACCATGGTAACCAGGTTTAAAATAAGACATAGAAAATATATTTAAAAATATATAAAATATACCATATAACCAATTTTTTTATATTTTTAACTTATATAAAATTTTTGTAATCTAATTAAATTTATAATTATGAGAAAATTAACATCTAAATTAAAATATTCAATTGATAAAAAATGTTATATAGAAAACTAAATTTTAGCAATGATTTGTTATTGATAATTAGTGAGTATAGATTACACATTTAATGTCTATTAATATATAAATATATATTATTAAACATAATATTAGAGTTATATTTAAAATTATATCATAATTATAGATTAAATAATTATTTACCATCACCGTAGTATTTAAAACTAATCTTACAAATATTATCATTATTCCAAAAAATGAAATTGAACATTGTATCTATTATTAACAAGTTAATATAAAATAGAAAAAAACTGTTATATTTATGTTAAAAAATTCAAAATGATTAGTTTTTACTATCATAATTTAAATAATATTTCTAGTGTGAAATATTACAGGAGTTTCAATATTGTTAAATACTATTCTTATATTTTCAATGTAGTATTTTTTAACTTTATTATATTACTTGTTGAATATATATTTTGTATATAAAAAATTGTTTCTTGAAATTTTAAATAATACATATGTTATAAAATTAAAATTTTTTAGTAATAGTAGTATTTTATATATCCACCTAAAAATATATTATTTTATAAAAATATCAACAATTCATCTTAAGGAATTATCCATATAATGATTTATAAAAAAAATTATTTTAAACAATTATATTTAAAAAATTATATTTATATTTTAAAAAAGAAATATAATAATAAAAAATAAAATTAATTTTATTAGAAAATGGCGTTTTAATCATTATATGTTCTTAATGCTACTTCATATGTATTTCTTAGTAAAGTGATGTTAATATATTCGTTCATATATCCTAATTATTTAAAGTGGTCAATTTAATTTTTTAGGAAATTGTTTTTATTATCTGACCCACTAAGGCTCACTTGTTCAATGGAATATAAGGACAACATAACCCAAGATTACCTACCCAGGCTATAGGCTGGAAAAAAGTATCTAAAAGTCTTAACTAAAATGATAGGCATTTACCTAATGTGCCTTTATGCACACACCCACCCATATCCATGTAGAAGTGAAGATAAATAATAATGAAATACAGTAACAACTAGTGTCAAAAACCATACAAGTAATATCCTTTAAGGAATACAAAATAGTGTGACACTGTAATCTGATACCAAAAATGAAAAATATACAGGCACCCAGAAAAGATGTCCTAGCCTAAAAACTTACATAGAAAATAGATGAGAGATCTCGACTCCTAATCTCCTAGCCTATCCACTATATGTGGTATATGCCCCTAGGTATCCCTATAATCCATATACATCACCAATGTTCTATCTTTTATTTTTATAATACATAAAACATATAAGGAAATACCATGATGGGGTAAGTATATACATACCCTATAGGAAACCCTCAAAATTAAAGATAGAGTAATAGAAGACAAGATATAAGTAGTTAACTCATCCCAAGGTAAGCTGCAAAGTAAAACCAACAACATATATATATATATATATATATATATATATATTCATGTAGGAAAACGAGATGATAGATAAATGGTATTTCCATCTCACAGAACATCCTAGGTCGATGAGTTGCCAACAATACTATAAATTATGTATCTAATTCCCATCATCTCTTATGTCGGAATATGTAACTGTGTGGAGGACCCACACCTCACCACTAAATCCCATATTGAAGGTTGAATAATATCTAAGTATAGGACATATGCCTTGGTATTATAAGAGTATTCTGCTCATTTTATAGATAGATTAACCACACCCTAGTGCATTAAGGGGGATCCCTTAAAAAGATAGAGAACCCATCACCAACTATGTCTATCCACCATAGAGAAGATAAAGGACCCACACCCTAGTGAGATAAGGGGGTGACACTCTGTGGGTAGAGTAAAAACACCTTATTCCATCGTGGGTGTTCCACTTAGTTAGTATAGGAACCATGCCCCAATCCATATGGGTGTACCATTAAAAAGATAGAGGACCCATGCCTAGGTCCCTCAGGTGGGTTCTACTCAGATAATAGTGGGTCCCTGACCTTGTCCGTCCGGGGGAGTCCACTAAAAATATTACAATGTGTATTGGTGACCTGCACCCTGGTATAACAGAGGTTTTTTATCCCCATCCCCTCTATTATGATACTAATAGATCACCTCCATCGTCAAGTATCACCTAATGAAGGTTAAGGATTTGAACATTCCATATCATACCTATAAAACCACTATAATAGATACAATAAATTTATACCTAGAAAGATATTAAGGGTAGGATAATCATGGGACAAAATATAAGTTTATATAAATGAAATATTAAATGTGGAAGTTTCTCAAAAATGAATTACATGGCGTGTAAAGGATCCACACAACATCTGGTCTCATTCTGCTTCCTGAGATTATCCTCCTATGAGCATTGATCAAGGTTCGTGTCACTGTACATGGTGTGTACAGGGCCTATATAGAATTTCCATACCACCTGGGTCCTACCCATGTGCTCATGGAGATTCTTATATCTATCAAGCCAGGCTTTGTACCCATATGTGAACATTTTCGTTCTTGGGTACCGTCTCATACTCATGTACTCCCATAATACAAATAGTTTCCTCCTATAGAGGGTATTTACCATGTGAAAAACGAATCAAAATCCCTGGGAGGATCAAATTGAGTGTGTACATGACTATATAGTTTATTATAATTATCTTCCCAAAACCCCTAATTCCATAACACTGGGGTACTACATGACATGTGTTCATCAGACTACAAACTCTGTAGTCTTGTTTTCTAAAGAAAGTTAAGTACTTCACGTGTATTTTAGATTTGAATATTCTTTAATTATTACCATTTTTATCACCCAAACATAATAGTGATTTCTTTAATACATCTATTGTGGTTCTTTGGTATCCAGAAATTGGATCCCAATAACCTATGGTGGTCTGTCGTGTGTCTTGTACACCTCTCATCGGTTATCCAGGATCCCATATCTATAGAAAAAAATCACTTGCATCAAAAAAAGAATGTATTTCCATCCATAAATATACATAACAAACATATAACCCAAAATATCCATAAATTTAGGCGCTCAATCAAGCTTGAACATTCCTAATAAAAGTGTAATTGTGACCCTATAGGCCTACGAGGAAGAACAAGAATAATTATAGGAGAAAATAAAAAACAATAGGGGTGATAAAAATCATTGTCCAATAATTCTTGGCCAATGATTTCAAAGATAATATTCCTGGGTGATATCAAGACTAAAAATAATTAAAATTAATTAAAATAATTTAACATGTCTACAAGCTCATGTGAAAAACATGAAATAGCATAATCAGAAGAAGAAAAATAAAATATCTATTCTGAAATTATTAATCAAGGCCGGAAACAAACATTCATGAGACCTACCTCTATTATGGATTAATATTTGGTGAAGATCATATTTTTCAATGATGAGGATGATCCATTGTATCTGATATCTGTCGATCCACATAGATCTAATCACTAATTATTATTCAATATTGATTCACTAACAATGGTCGTTAGAGATCCTATAAATTCTACCAAGGTTTATGTGGATAACCCTATAGAATAGTTATAATAAACTATTTATAGATAACTTAATTAGGTAATTTAATATAAAAAATAATTTATTTATTTACTTAATGTAATTAAATTCTGCTACCAACGACTTCCTAAACCGAACATTATGTGGAGAACAACCTTAGGTCACACCTAGGGTAAACCCCACACTTAGAATTCAACCAGGTTCTCAAATTTCAATTTTAGACTTTTTTCTTGAGATATTTCAATGCATATGAAAAAATTGGAGGTGTGATATTAGTATTTTTAATATTTTTATATAAAATAATTCTATACTCATTGGTCCTCATAATATCATGTCGTCTCACTGTTTTTATATGAAAGTATTTCTTAATATATTTCAAATCCTTATAAGGTAAAAACAAATTATCTATATTATTCACTCCTTCGAAGATTGTTTTCCCACAAAATTACAATATAAACAAAATTTTGGTTATATTAAGCCTAAATCTAGATCTCATGTGCCTAGGAGATTTCTTGCATGCTACTATGCTGCCATAACACAGAAACTAAAATAACTACTTATCCACAAAGGATCCCCTCCAACTTATCCATGATCACCACTGGGTATTCTTTCGATGTGGTATCATCCTTGATGTCCAACTCCCCTAGTCTATAACATGCATATAATCATGCACATATCTCCTCAACTATGAAACATAGAATATGTCATGCACCTACTCCAACTATGGGTGTAAGGATAGGTGGTAAGCGACCTAAACGACCCGTTTTTTTGATCTAGAATGGCCTGATAAACCTCGACGATAGCTTCAATCAATGGCCAATTCTCCACAATCTTCATCATGGTAAGACTCCCCAAAAAATGAGTTCTCCCTATTATAACTATAAGGGACTACTACATCGATCTCCATAAGCTATATATTTTCTCTAGGATGTACTCATCCACTCAAGAATCACATAGAGCTTCTTCATTTTCACCTACAGAATATTTGACCTGACAAGATGTGCCTCACCGATCTCATTCTAGCATAAGGGTGACTTGTAGGGTCTACCATACAAGGCCTCAAAAGGTTCCATGCCAATTTTAGAGTATTAGTTTTTATTATAAGAAAACTATAACAATGTAAATTAATCCTCTAAACTCTGGATGAAGTCCAAAACACAATCCCTCATCATATCCACTAACACCTGGATAGTGTGCTCATTCTTCTTATCCATCGAGGGATAAAGAGTTGTACTCACCCAAAACTGAGACCTGAATGCCTCCTACAGGCCTCTCCAAAACCATGACACAAACCATGCATCAAGATCATATAAAATACTCAAGGAAACTATGTTAAGGTAGTCATTCTATCACATCTACAACTTCCCCAAACTCTCAACTAAAATCTTCTCCCTGACGGCAAGGAAGTGAAATGACTTGGTAATTCAATCACTTATCATACAGATGGATTCATGGTATCTAATTTTCCATGGAATCCCTAGGAAAAATTCATTATATATTCTATCCCATTTCTACATAAGGATATCAAGAGTTTTCTACAAATATGTTGGAACATGGTAGGCACTAAGAGACAAACTCGTCCATCCTCCACCATATTCCAAACCACAAAACCACCAATTAAGGTCTTTGTACATATTCCATACACCAGGATATATATAAATAGGGTATTTTTTGGACTACCTTATCACCTCCTCTCACTAAATTATTGGAACCACCATCCTTCCCGAGAAATGAATGACATTATTACCTCCTTTATAAAATCAATCTGGTGAATATCTTAAAGACATCTGGTCATGTAGAACATAACACTCTATGTCTCCAAGTTAATCCACCCTAAAATTATGGATAAATATAAGAGTAAACACCATTTAATGAAGATAAGTTTCACCCCTCTCCTCTAATAGGGCTAGCCCCAAATAATATAACTACCCAGATGCCTCCTCCACTAGATGAAAAAGTGACTTCCGGCTAAGGGAACCTGACACTATCTTTCCCTTCCCAAGAGTATTGACTATCTCAGTTTTATATTTTGAATGGATATAAAAATGATAGCTTTTTCTTAATTTCATATCTATATGTATGAAGACATACCATATAATATGGTGTTTGGGGTAAGTAATAAAGAACTATCCCAGAAGTTAGTTTCTCCACATCCTCAGAGTGAAGACTATTAAGAACTCTAGGTCGTGAGTCATATAGTTTTGCTCATGGGGTTTAAACTTACTCAACCCATTTATGACCAATTCCTTACTTTTCATTAACACATAGTTTATCCCATCTCTAAGGGAATAATAATACACTATATACTCCACTCTTACCTCTCTTAGTATAAAAATAGGGGCACTAGTAATCCTCATCCTCATCTTCTCAAAGGATCTATGACACTACTCAGTCTAGGTAAACTGATTTTATTTTAGTGTCAATTTTTTCAAAGGGTCATAATTCATAGACAATTCTTCTATGAATCCCTTTCAGTACCTTATAAATCTAAGTGGAATTTACACCTTTGATATACTATTGGTTGGATCCCAAGAAAGAACCACATCAATATTCTCTCAGTCCAAATATAATCAATTAACAAAAATGGAATCCCGCCAAAAGTGGACCTTACTGATCCAGAAAATGAAATTTGAGATACAATAATAATGTAGGTTATATTAGTGAAAGTCTAAGACCATCCTAGAGTTCTATATAATCACATACTCTAACATAGAGTATAGGACTATGTCATTAATGAAGACAAACACAAATCAGTCCATGTATGGATAGAAGATTTGGTTCTTCAAATATATAAATATTGAGAGGGAATTTTTTCACCAAAATTGATCAACAACAACTCATAGTTTCTATAGTGACTTCATAATTCCATCTTCAGAATTTCTTCTTTGTGAACCCTCAACTTGTGGTAGTTAGACCAAAGATCTATCTTTTAGAAAATACTCACACCTAAAAACTGATCAAAGAGGTCATAAATCTATTTAAAGGGGTACATATTCTTTATCATTTCATGGTTCATTAAAAGATAGCAAAAAAATAGTCCTAAATTATTTTCCTCCCATTTCACGAACACAATTGGATTTTCCATATGGAACATACTGGGTTTGTTAAAACCCTTCACTCAATGGTCCTCTAACTGAACCCCCATCTCTTGAAAATTGTTGGGGGCACATGTAATATGGATTAGAAGATATCATAGTATTATTGAGGTGAAAGTCGATAAACACACAGTATCCCACCTCGATGTAACTCATAGAATTTCCTTGGGGAAGAAGTCCATATAATCCACCATGACTAAAGAAGACTAGATTTAAAAATAACATACTTAATTAAAGGATAAAATCACCAAAATGTTGGTGATGGGTATTATATTCCTACTCACGTGACCCACTTTCTCCTCTATGAGGTCTATCATTTTCATAAAGGATAATCACATCACATCTGTCTAAATACTTCTCAATCATCTACAGTGATCTTAAATCATTCCTCAGAACATTAACAAAACATCCATACACAATATGATGTCATATAGTCTCGTCATTAATTACAATATGTCCCATAAGAAACACTCTACAGCAGGAGATGTATCGTACTGTCGACAAACAAGTGATATTGTAGTAGAAACATCTATTGGTACCTCAACCCAAAAATGCTAGGTTAAAGTATAAACTAGGAACTACAACTCTTAAAATATGTGTAAGGATATGATGGAATGAAACAAACCATTTTCTACTAGTACTAAAGTGAGATTATAATAAACACATATAATACTTATGATCATCTCATGTGTATTCAAGTTATAAGACCCAATTTCTTGTAGCTGCATTCATCCAAGACTGCCCTCTCCCTAAGCCTAGTGTGGGCCTCCTAGTGGTTTAGAAAGAAGTATATAATTACATAATCCACCACAACAATCGCCTATATCAATAGTATTACCTACTCCTCTTCCATCACCACATACTTGGGGTGGCCCTAGCCCATCCTGGGAGATCAATGATCATGTTTCTTCCTCTTCTAGGGTGTTTTACCCCCTATATTTCTCTCCTCCACGAAATGATGAGTCTGAAAGTAACATGTCATTTAACATAACCCATAAAATTCATAACATATCACCTCTATGTCCTACCATAGTCCTCTTCATAGACACTGCAATATATTACCATTTTTTTAGTCTAGACATGATATGGTTTCCTACACCAAGACCATGGCGACCAGCACCTCATTGACGTTTTAGTTTAATCATCCCATGATTCCCACTACTAGATCCAAATGTATTTCATCACTTAGATTTTAATTTCATCATCACCAGTGTCTTCTCTATCACTATATCATATGTGGGAATTCATAGGGGTACCACAATATAACAGATGTCTCTATGGAGACCGTACCCAGACTTCCTCACTTAGAAGTAACTATCCAAAATCATGTCGAGGGAGTATTTTATATGGTCGGTGAATCTCATGGTAGAATCATAAACTACCACCCTTCTCTACTAAATCTCTAAAATATCCTGAATCAGAACTGAGTCCAAGAAAGTGGGCTAATACTCCTAATGGAAAAAAATTTAGAACTTGGACCATGAGAGTCCCAACACATCATGTGTCTATGTGATTAGACTCCACCAATTCCTAGCTACTCTATGGAAAATATTGGATGTCATCACAACCGTATGATCTGTTGGGTTATGTACATGTCTAAAAAATCATATCAGCGACTCAAGAAAATCCTATGTTTCATGGGGATCTGGCTCACCATAGAACCTCAATGAGTTATAGCACGAGAACTAATGGAGTGTGCTAAGCCAGAACACATCCTCAAAATGCTCTACCAGTAAAATCCATTGTAAAATATGAGGGTGTGACCTTACATGCCATCCTTGATAAAAGAACTCAAAATTTGTCCCCTAAACTGAATCCTTATCACTCATCAGATCATCATCAAGATCCAAAATCGATAACCTAGATGGTTGTCTTCATGGAGGCATCCTGAATGTAATCAAGGCATACCGCGGTCATATAATCATGTATATATTGGGAGGTTAATTAAAAAGGATAACAATAAGACTAAATATTATATAATGCATGTTTTCAAATTCCTTGAAACCAGTGTCTCATTATTCCAAGTAAATAAAGAGGTAATAAATGTGTCGGGGAATGGATACATTGAATGCCACACTAAAATTTTGTTCCCTTGCATGAAATTCACAATTGAGAAAATTTGACACCATTTCATAAGTCCCAAATAAATATTTGTAAGGGGAAAACTACAAACATCATCCCAATGAATGAAATGATATGAGACAACTCTGTAACATCCCAACGCACCAGGTCCCACTTACATGATGGAAAATTAGGCCACTACAACCCCAAGTTCGCCTCCATAGTGCAGGGGTAGGAAAAAACATTGAGAAGAAATAAATAAAATGGGAGGCCATTTCCGAAAGTACATATATGGATGCACCCAACCATATCCATGTAGAAGTGAATAGTAACAATAATGAAATATTATAACATATAAATTAATAACCATGCATGTAATGACTTATAGGGAGTAAATAATAGTGTGATAGTGTAATACGAAATCTAAATGTAAAAATGATCACCCACCTTGGAAAGATGTCCCACCTGACAACAACTAGAATGGAAAAAAGTGGAGTGATCCTAACTCCTGATATCCATGAACAACAACCGTATATGGTATACACACCTAAGTATCCCTATTCTCCACTAATATCACCACTGATCTATCAATTTTCATTATAAGACATGACATGTGCATGAAAATCCCATTCAGTTGTGAGTATATTCATACCCAGTAAAACACTATGAAAACTAAAGAGGGTGGAGTATAAAACATGAAATAATTAGTCATATAATCCTATAGTAATAGGGAAATGAGACACAAGTATATATATATATATAGTCTCATATAATAAACCCCAATGTGAGAGAATGGGGATCTCTAACTCATAACCCAACCCAATTTGATGAGTTTGACAACAGATCCAAGAAGTACATCTTTGATGCCCACAGTCTCATGATTTTGAAGAAGTAATAGTGTATAGGAACCACACCTCGACACTTTTTTTACATATTCGTGGGGTATAATATCCAAGTAAATATCCCCCATGTTAGTATGATAAGTTGGTTCAACTTAGTAGATTGATAAAGGATCTACACCCTATTGTATTAGGGGGTAAAACATAGAAGATAGAGCACCCACTCTCTAATGTGTTAGGGTGTGACAGTCATTACATAGAGGACCCACATCCTAGTGAATTAGTGGGGTTCCACTCAAGAGGTAGAGAACCCATCCCATAGTCCATCAAGGGGTTCCACCTAGTTGATAGAAGACACGTACCCTAGTATTTCAAAGGGTTACAATCAAAAAATAGATGACCCACACCATATTCCATCAATGGGGTTGCACTCAAAAGAGTGTGAGCGGTATGGGGGACCCGCACCCTAGAATGATAGGAGGTTTCGAATCTCAGAATATCTCTGATGATATTTCCAGATCACATCCATTATAAAGAATCACCAAAAGTAGAGTCGCTCTAGAAACATTCCAATTTATATATTTAAATACACTACAAAGGATACCATCATGTTCTTTGTGGGAAACTACTCAGGATAGGTTAATTGTGGGAAAACATATTAGTCAATACAAAGGATATAAAAAATATTTACGTTTTTCAAAATGGAAGTAAATAGTCTATAAAGGGTATATAATGCATTTGGTATTGCTCCACTCCCTGTCCATGTTCTATTATGGACATGGATCGGTGGCCATGTCTCTGTATACGGCATGTATAGGTCCCTCACAACAAGTCTCATCCATCCAAGGCCTACTCATTTACTATTATGCACGTCCCCATCGGTCAAGCCATGTCGTGTACCTGGCCATGCACCTGATCGTTCCTGGGTAACAATAAATGCTCGTGTACTCCTATAGTACATGTTATGCCTCAAGCATGAAGTCCTGGCCATGTGCAGCTATAGAATAGCTCAACCACCCAAGTAGTGTCACATGGTTTTTTGTCTCAACCTCATGATATCTGACCGTTATCTTCCCTGAAAATGTAGCATCATATCCATGGATTACTATATAGCATGTTTTCATCAGAATACATGTTTTGTAGTTGTTTTTTCCATAAAAAGTCAAGTTATTTATCCATACTCTAGATATTGGGTGATTTCTATGATTTATTCTATTTTACCACACATAACCATTGTGTTTTTCCTCTGATCATTGATTCCGGCCCGTTTGTGGCAAGAAATAGAATATCAGTGACTTGTTGTGCTTTGTCGCACATCCTATAGGCCTCTTGTCACCTGTCAGTCATCTTGGACCCTAGATAAAAAGAAAAAAATAACTAAAATTGTAAAAATAATCTTTATCTATCTATAAATTACCATCATACACTTAATTTTCAAAACCATAATGAGACTGGGGGTTCGAACATACTTGAACAAGCCCCATCAGAGTTGAACTATGATCCCATAGGCCAACGGTGAAGAAGGAAAATAATAATAGGATAGATACATAATAAAAAGTGGGATAAATATTGTTGGATAATCATTATTATTCAATTATTGAAATGTGGGGAATCTAGGATGAGTTCATGACAGGAAATAATTGAAACATGTTAAATTAATTTAACTTGTATATAGGCTCACGTGACGAAAAGTTGATCAAATAATAAAAATAAATTAATGAAATATCCATGTTCAAACATTCTATCATGGAAGGAAACTATAATTTTTGATCCCTACCATGATTATGGATCGATCATTAGTGAAGAATGCATTTTCCAGTGATGACGATGATCCTCAGTATCTATTGTCTATCAATCCACCTGGATCAGATCATCGATCATTTTTCGATGTCGATTCTCCAAAGAACGTTATTAGGATTGCTCTCAGTTAACCTAGGGTTTTTCTAACTAGCCTTAGATAATTTTAAAATGGAATATTTAAATAATATTTAATTACGTTGTTTAATAAAATAAAATAAAATTTATTTATTTATTTATTTAAACACAACCGCCAATGGCCACCTCAACCGAACGTTCAGTGTCAACCAACATTATGTTTCACATGGGGTAACCCCACACTAAAAATTCAACCATGGACCTTGATTTTTGATTTCATACACCATTTAAGAGATATTACATAATTTCTGAAAAATTATGTTCTTGTGAAATTAATATATTTAATATATTTATAAGATTAATTTCAGGCTCATATGGCCTCAGAATCTTATTTCATCTTAGCGCTTGGCTCCAAAAATATTTCATAACATATTTCAAAGTATTAAAAGAAAAAATATGAGTCTCTATAAAATATAAAATACATAATAAAATAGTTTGTTGAAAATATTTATTACTTTTCTAATAAATAAACTTAATAAATACAGTTTATTAATTATTTATAATCTAAAATTTCATTTTTACTACTCTATCAATATTGAAATTTTCATTATAGATATATTCAATTTATTATATTTTAATAACAATAATACTTATAAGTAAAATGTTAATATATATTTGTAACATGTTAATATCATATTTTTATTTCATTAGGAGTTATATGACATTAAATTTTCAACATAACAATAATCAATATTAGCATACTTTAAGATTTATGGGCAATGATCATAATTACAATGACCATATTTACATTTCCATAATTGAAAGTAATAAAAATTCAATTCATATATTCCATTCATAGACATATAATGACTACCTCATTCATTCATTACACTATCACTTCACAATGCACAATTATGGTTTTAAATTTTTCATAATGTTTTCTTATTTGATGGTGCTCTTTCTCCTTATAGGTTTTGTTTGGCTAATGTATATCTTTAAATTTGAAATTGATCTAGGAGATTCCCTTTCATGATGATTTTATTATTTTTCATATATTTTCCCTTATTGACTTTTTCTCTTTTAATGGATTTAAATAAACTATAGTGAGTAATAATCCACCGTGTGTTTTATATAGTTTTATATTGTTTTTTTATAATATCCAAAATATGAATGAATAATGTTTATTCAATTTGTTACATATATTATAGGAAAAATTTCATAAAAGATAAATTTAAATTAATATAGGAATACTCTTTATAATTTTAGATATGTATAATAATAACAACAATAATAATAATCTCACCTCAAATAAGGATCTTTGCAATATAAATAATGTTTTAAACTAAGAGAGTATGAGAGATATCATATCAGAGGTCGTACATCAAATTATTTATACGTTAAGAATGCCCTCAACAATATTCTTCAATGAGTGATAATTAAAATTAAAAGGATGAATTCTTTTAAGTAGGGGAATGTATTACAATGGTATTTTATTATATTATTTCCTTAAAATAAGTTAATGTGTACGATAGCTTTCCACACACACAACACAGAACTAAAATGGAACAACAATATGTTTAGAACTTTAAAACATAGCTATTTAATTAGTAGGGAAAATTAATATTAAATTTTTTATAAAATATTTATAGAAATAATAAAATTAATACATTTAGTGTAAATTTAATAAAAAAAAGATAGTTAAAATGACTAATATATTCATTTTTTCATAGAAATGTATTTCTCTAAATATTAAATGTTATAATGTATAAATTCAATTTCAAAATAACATGTGATTAATAATGATAAAAATTATATAATACGAAATAAAATTAATAAAAATTAATAAATAATAAAATTTATGAATTAGTATCATTAATATTTTTAAAAGTTATTTTATTTTAAAATTATTTCCACCTTATCACACATTTTAAATAAAAAATAAATTTAAAGATTTTATAATTTAACTTGAAAAAAACATAAATTAGTTATGTATAATATTATTCACATTTGATGATTTTTTTGTAATTTTTAAAAAACTATCTTTAGATGAATAGTGATAATTCTATTTTTACAAATAACATTTATATTAGGACATTATTAGAAAAAACATTTTATTTTCAAATTCATATTACATTTTTATAAAAAAAATATATCTATTTTATAAGTGAATTTCTAATTTCAAAAATGTTTAATTTAATTTAAAAACCCCATATTTTATATTATAACACATAAGTAATATTTTCTCACAAAATGTAATACATTATATAATTTTATATTAAAAATAATTTTCCTAACATTTCAAAATATAATATAATACAGAATATTTAAAATTTTAAGTTATTAGTTCTAAATTATCTAACAAGAACCACTTTATTTGTTAGAATAAAGACAATTGTACCTTAGGTAAACACTAGTTACTGCGTTAATATCTAAAATGATTAATGTGAAATATTGGGGGGATAAAGTTTGTAAAACCTAATAAAAACAAGACTATCATTGTGTGGATGAGGTACAGATTGAACTTATATCATCCCCGCTAAATTATTCTCTATTTTTGATCCATGTGAAATTTTTCATATGTAAACCATTTATTATAATTTGAAATATTTACAAAAAATCAATTCTAACCAATTATAAATGGGGCCTCATATCACCCAATAAAGGCACTCCAAAAAATTATTTTTTCTCCTAAAACACTTTACTTTTTCCCTATCATAGGATAAATTTTCACAATATTTATATTTTTTCACAATAGATTAGCTTATTGCAGCAATTTCCATGGGATCTTTTGAGGAAATATCAAAGAGCTCAATATAATAATAATTTATAATTAACATTATTATTTTCTATTTTATTTTACAATTATAATTTCAAAATAACTATGTAATACATTCTGTATTGGTTATATAATGAATTTTATTATTCTATGGTAACAATCCTTAATCATCATTCCCAATTTATATTATTAAAATGAAATCGTCAATCATGCATTATGATGACTACCGCCTCTATGATGCAACATGATTTTATTTTCCTTTATATCCATAAAAAGATGATCTAAGAGGGTTGTTTGATAAATATTTATGATATTTATATGATATTTATGATTATTAAAAATTAATCGATATAAATTTCTTCTTCTATTTTCTGGAGAACAAAATCATCAATCATGTGTATGTGTGGACTACCACCTCTATAGAATGACTGATGTTCTTTTTTCATCACTGAATTAAATATAAGGTCTTCAAAAATGTATTAGAGGATAAATATGATTTTTATAATATCATTAAGGTTTTTATAGAAAAAATTAGAACCTATTTATTATATAATCAACAAAACGGTATTCATAATTCAATCATTTTAACTAAATGATATAAGAGGAAATTGATCTCTACATTCTAACTAATGGAATTATATATATTATGTTATATTTATAAATATATAAAATTACAATATATCACACTAATAATCAAAAAATATTATCATTATGATTTTATTATAGTTACATTACATGTAAACCACCTCAAAAACATCCATTAATCATAAAATGTTCATGTTTATGTCACTTTAAAAAACTATATCAACAAAAATATGAATTTATATCAAGACTTTATTTGGAAAAATATTTATTAGTATTATATGATATAAACATTTAAATAATTTTGGTCTTAATTTTTGGTTAAGGTTATAACCAAATTTAACAATTTTTTATGACAACATCTTTCATTTAATATGAATCATTGAAAAATGATCATCACTGATTTCATTCGTCATGGTTTGTAACCAATAAAACAATGGACATAAGTTCTAAAATTTATAAATAAATGAAGAATATATTACCTTAAATTTAATTATAATTTACTGATTATTTTTTTAACATGAATTATTACTAGTACCATTTTTACAAAATTATTTCAAATCGATAATGATTACTCATAATCGATATGGAAAATTGGTAAAAATAACACACACACACACACACATATATATATATATATAATAGTTACAAATTTATATTATAAATGATTATATTAATGAATAGGTTTCTTGAGTATGTATTTATGAACTTAATTTAATTACTCAATAAATTTGGTGAGAGTGAAAATTGAATCAGGATAAAGATAAGGATCTTCATCTCAAATTATTCTCTTTGATATATGTTGGGTATTATACACCTAATTAAATTTATGTGGTGTAATTTATGAAATTTTATATATTTTATTGTGATATAATATGTTAAATTAAAACTCTTCTCCTTCATGTGGTTTTGATTTAAGTGTCACTTAAGAAGAAATAATATCATTTGTCTCAATTATGATTTATTGAGACTTATTTATTGCTATAAACCCCCATTCATTGAATGTTGTTATATTTATATAATATCCCATGAATTTAATTCAAATTATTATCTAACTATTATTTTGATATAATAATTTGAATTATGTTATTTTCGACAAATTTACTTCGACTCAAGTGTCACCCCCTATGTAAATGTTTTTGAAATCTCAATTAGTGTTCATTGCGTTTTCATCATTCACATAAACACATTCTATATAACATGAGTAAATTCTACCCATTGATTATATTATGTTGTACTATATCATTATTTACATTTTAATACATGATCACCTTTTAAATTTTTTTCACTCTTCATTGATTATATTTCCTATAAGGGATATTGATAACACAATTCTTGTTTCCTAAAGTTATATTGTTTTTAATGAACTTATTTATTCTATTATTGGGTTATTACACCATTATATTTTATTAAATGGCATTAAATAATTCAATTTTGTATAATTTATTTTTAATATAAACTAATTTTTTTATTCTTCTTACAATGTGAGTTTTAAATAATGGTATTTACAATATAATTAAAAGGTTTTTTACATTCACATTCACATGTTCCGTCTTCGTGGAAACATTTCTGCAAGTTCATCATTGTGACCATTCAAAGCACTATTATTAAAGATTATACTTAAAAGTAATGGGTTTTAATGGAATTTAAAACACATTTTCAAAATTTACCCATAAAATTTAAATGTTTGATATATTTTACATCAATGTTTAAAAAGATTTCTAAAAGATCATTTATGTTTTCTCTTCCATTTCATTTATAATTTTAAATATTGTTTACCCTAATGATTTCTATGTTTAATTATTTATCATAATATATATATATATATTATAATTATTGGGATTGAACTAATAGGGTCAAACTATTCAATTTTTGATCCCATATTTTGTGATAATCTTTGAAGGATTCTCTTTATAATTGTTCTTTTCATTTAGGACAACACCCTCCTATGTTTCATTTATGACATTGGGTATATTTTCTATTCCAATAGTCAAATTTATTTCTCTATATGTTTTATGTTCATGTTATTATATCATTTATTTAACTATATTCTCAATACTCAATATGTTGGAAACATATCATTTTAAAAATTCTGATTATAGGTTGTTTACAAATAAAGAACATTTATTATCTCACATGAGGAAACTTATTGTCATTAAATTACTTATTATTAAAATATATGTGGTTAGTTTTAGGTTTAATATGTATTGTTTTATATAAACCTAATTTATATGGATTGATGACGATTAGGTTATCCCTTTTATTGACATGTGGAAAATAATTGAAACTTTTTATTATTATTGGATGCTAATGAATATTTATCATTCATTGATATTTCTTGTTCTTAATTATATTAATCGCATTTTTATTCATCAAAATTTTCTATCAGTAATGATATTAAAGGTATTGTTGACTCTTATAATGAATGCATTAAATATAATCATGTGATGGGTGGGGACTAGAATAATATATCCCCTTAATATATTGATAAGTCTCATGAGACAAAAAAACATTTGGTTTTGGTGTATCAATCTCCAGATAATGGGATAGTTTCTTGGAAAAAGTCATGGCAACATGTTATTGATATGCAAAATTATCAACACTATTAATATTATATCAATATTATTGACAGCCATATTTAAATTTATTTTCAATTATATATATTTCTCTCGTTTTCACATGTGTATGGATTCATATTTTAAACTTATTCATACCATAATAATTATGCCATGTATATTCAATGATTAAATCACTTGTATGTTTTCCTTTATAAATCATTCGAGTTCTCCCCTTAATATGTTTCTATTTACCCATGTTAGTTGGAAAATTATTACCCATTATATACTTAAATGGGGTGATTGTGTGGAGAATATGGAGGTGATGAAGAAAACTTATTTTTGAATTATCTGGTTTCATATATAGTGAAAAAATTCATTTTTTTGATAAAGACATTAGATTTATTAGTTTATGTTTTTTCCTAATTCTGTAATCTTATGACCCTAAATAGACATTGTAATTTATATAATTTAATATTTATAGTATATCATGTAATTTCAGGATAGTTATTTTTTATATTTAATAGTTGGTATCGAATCAAATATGTAATAAATTTCATTATGAAAATGGGTCCAGGAGTGCGGGTATGGGGTTTCACATTTCTTAAAAACCTATATCATCCTTCTAAACCTCCTTAATTATTTTTAATAATAATGATGTCATTGATACATGAGACAAAACAGGTTATGTTTCAAAAAACTTAATTTCTAGGCCAACATTTATCAAATCATTTTCTAATTTTTTTTATCAATTTATTATTATTTTTAATTGAGGAATCATCTATGATTTTTTATTTATCTAGATGATTGATAATTATGAAATCATAATTATTAATTAGTTATATTATTCCTCTTTAAATCATTTTAAAATATTTATGAGTGAATATATACTTTAATCCTTTATGATCATTATATATCTATCATATCTCCCCATATAAATGATTCCTCTATATTTTTAAAGATAATACTTTTATAACCATCTCATGTGCATGTGATATATTATTATTATTATCTGCATTCAATTGACGAGAACTATACGTGATAACTAAATCATTCATCACAGAGAAACAATCGAGTCCCTTCAATGAAGCATTATTGGAAATAAATAACACACCATTTATTTTTCAAAAGGATAAAATTTGAGAATATCCAATTTCCTATTAAATCCCCGGAATCATTCATCACATAATATTTTCCAGATTAATTTAACTCATATTTGAGTAAAATTAGTTTATTAGATAGATAACAAGTGAAACTAAAAAAACCATCATTAGTAATCCACTAATCAAAAAATAACTCAAATATATATTATATTTTTATTCAATAACAATTTTCCACATCATTATTTTAAAAAGTATCAATGGTTATTCCAATATTCCAAAGAATATTATCATCAAAAGAAACCCATTATAATCAGAATTCACTATACTGAATTATCAATACAAATTATTTTTTTTAATGAATGAAAATAAATACTTAGTTTTTTCTCAACATATTTATTGCTTTTATAGTATAAAAAATATAATTAATAGATAAAACAAAATGTTTTTTATATACTTCTAGAACACACTTTTTATTTAATCCAAAAACACATTAGCTTCATTTCCTAACCTGAATGAGAAAATCAAGAAATGTAAGGACTTCACAACATATGAATTTTTGTATTAAAAAATTCTCCATAATTTAATTTTAGCTAAATAAAATGGAATATTAAATTAACCATCAAAAAAATGAGAAATCAAGAGCTAATAAAATGTGTCATAAATGTGAGGAAATATATACCTTCTATTAATAGTGATGTTATTAAAATATCTATCATGAATTAAAATACTTAAAAACCAACCATATATTTTAGCAATGAAAAAGGATATCCCTAAGTTTAAGTGTTTGGGTAGATGAAACCCTTATCAAGGAACTCCTATAAATACTTTTTATTATAAAAATTCAACTAAATTCATTAGATAAAGTCTTCTATTTTTTTTGTCATAATAAATTAAGTCGATAATATTCTCACTCCCTTGATCAGGTGTAACACTATGAAAATAATTATGAAATAAATCCATATATTTATTTACTAGAAATTAACAAAATTGAATAGTAATGTTTGTTTAAAAAATATTTTCATGATAAATATAACTTCAATCATTTATTTGTTTCCCAAAAAAATAATATATTTTCAAATGTAGGAACACATTATTAAATAAAAATTGATACTCAATTGAAAAATGAAATATGTGTCATTTATCTCTACAATCAATCTTAGTGTGATAAATTGGAAAACAAATACATACCTAGAATATCACCATAACATACAATAGGAATGACAACATGGTTAGTATGATAAACAATTTCATATATGATAACATGATTATTTTTATTAATTATGGTTTCCTTTATACTACCCCTATGAATTTTTTACCAAAACTTATCAATTTATTCATTTTGATGGTAATTCAATTTTACATTAAAAATTACCAAAAATAAAATAATTTGTGGATCTAGAATCAAACAATAAATTGGTGTAATTTGAGTAATCATGTAACGTACCTAACTCTACGTCGTCTAATAGATTAGAAACTATCATAGTAGTATCAAAATAATTTTCCACACATTTATAATTTTTTTAATGATTCTTACCACATTGGGTAACTAAATTTGTGCATGTATTTATTTAATAAACAGAATCATGGAAACAAAAAATATCACTTTTCATCACTATTTTTTCCCATTGTTAGAATAATTAAGACTATTTTCCTAATAATAATGGGTTAAATGACCAAACATACCAAGCAGAAAAATATTTCATGATCATGCCAACCATTATTTAATATTTATTTGAAATTATTTGGATGATTTGGGTTTTACCATTAGATTTATGTGTTGATAACTTTTCCATTTCATTATACCTTGACTTTTTCAATCTTTTTTCATCAAAAAGAATTTTAGTGTCAATAAAATCCATCATAATTATCAAAAAAGAATGAATAAATTCATCAGTGGACAACACTCTTTATAAAAATGGGTATATATGTGTGAAAAATCTATCAATTTTACTCTCATGTTCAATAACAACAATGATTGCATACATAGCCCAGATTGTGGCATTTTTCATCATAATTGTCCGTTGAGTCTTCTACATTTTTCCTCAACTCATTGTTTTTTACATTTCTAAGATAAAGAACATCAAAAAAATACTTCTAATGAAATGAACCCGTAATTTCCAGCCACTTTATGGAATAAATATCAACTTTTATCCCTGATTTCTTTAATTATAGAACCCTATTGACCAGGTTCACATTTGAAATGATAAATTACAAGATATACCTAATGATTCTACACACATCCAAAAATATCTAGTGTTGTTTTAAAATAAATAAATTTTCATTTATCTTTCACCTAGTCTGATGATTTGTCAAATATTTTGAGGTTATATTTCACTAAATGGTCTAATATATACATTTTTCTATATGTTTAATTAAGTCAATCTCTTTAATGGGTGAAACTATTAAAATAATTCTTTTACTAATAAAACACTACCACAAACTACACTATTCCAACTAATCATAGATTCTGATTTGGAAGTTTATTCTCTCATTGTTTCTTTCCTAATTAATCTACATGGTTTCTGTTGATTCAATAAGGTTTCCTTATGAATTTTCCACTCCTCTATGTTTTGAAAATCACAAAAACATTATCTTAAGGAAAATTGTTTTTCCCTATGGATAATTTTCATAATGAAAATTTCCCTTCTCTAAGGAAATTTTTATCCTTACCTCTATTTTAATTATTTCATTTTATAATCTATCTCAATCAAAATCATTTTATTACGAAGTATAAAATTTGTATTCTTATGAAAAACCTCAAATTTATATAATTCCTTGGATATAGAGTGTTCTATTTTCAGAATCATAATTCTATGAAATTCAGACTCTGAATTCTCAGAAGTTCGGATTCTGAATTCCCTGAAATTTAGATTCCAAACTCTCTAAAATTAAGATTCCAAATTCTATGAAATTTGTATTCTGAATTCTATGAAATTGAGACACTAAATTCACTAAAATTCAGATTCCAAATTCTCTGAAATTCAGATTCTGAATTCTCTGAAAGTCAAACTCTGAATTCTCTAAAATTAAGATTCTCAATACTTTTAAATTTAGAGACCAAATTCACTGAAATTTAGACATTGAATTCCTCAGAATTCAATCTTTTAATTCCTCATATTTAAAACTCCAAATTCATCAGAATTTAGACTCCAAATTCATTAGAATTCAGACTCTAGAATATAAATAATTTAGATTCTGAATTCTTTGTAAAACAGAATCTAAATGTCCATGTCTTATATACTCTGAATGTTTATTTTTTTATATTATGAAATATATTTTTTCCTTAGACTTCAAAAACTAGATTTTTTAAAGAAACATTATTTTCCTAACACATGTTATTGTTATGAAATGATGTCGTGTAATCTGTTTATAACTAATCATGGGTTGATTGACATGTGTATTGGTCCCTTCAAAATTCAAGTAAAAATATGACAATTGGAGGAGAGAGAAGACCATTGGAGTTGTGCCTATAAGTAGGAGCACATTTCAACGATCCCACAACTGTTCCATAAATCTAGAGATTTCATGCTTTGAAGGGATTTCTAGAGATAGATATTATCATTCCTCGTGCATACTGAAAATCTTGTTCAGCTTGCTTCGTGCAACTCTGATTGTTACTGAGAACAATCGAGGTCTTCTGGTGATAAGAATATAGAGGTACCAAGTAACTTAAATGTTGAGGGATTATAAGGATAGGAAGACATAAGATCCAACTACCATAAAGATCAAGGAATTTTGGGGATAGCAAGACAGATTTTGATATTTTTATTGAGGACATACCCTAGTGTGGGTAAGACCAACATTCTTGAAAGTATAAATGAAAGTACCTTTATCCAAGGATGTTTGATACCCTACACTTTGTGTTAAAATATTTCATACTTGTTACTTTTTTTCAAGTTTATTTCCACTGTATTTTGATAATGGAAGAAAGTATAAACTTCTTATACTTTCTTATTCTTTTATGTAATCGGATATATAAGATTCTATATGATTTAACGTAGAATCATTACCAAAGTAAACTTTCCTTAAGTTTTATTTCCAAAACCATATTTCTAGAACCTAGAAAGTTTTTCTTTTAGAACTGTTTTAGGTTTTATGAATTTACCTTGTTTAACATTGTTAAAAATAGTTTTTCTTTAAGGTTAATAATGATTTTTTTAAACATATAATTCACCCCCTCTTGTAATTGAGAATCTACACACACTATTTCAATGTTACAACTGGTATCAGAGGAGGTCTCTAAAATACTTATACTCACATATACGTTTTCTTTCTCAAGTTTTCCTTATTCAAAATTTTCTTGCATAACTTTTCCTGTTTATGATTTGCATAGAGATTTTATTATCCTTGTTTAAAAACCTTTTATATTAACAAGCTTTTTTTGAAAGATATTTTCTTATAGAATTGTAGGAATGAATATTGGTTCGATTGACAACCTTAATCCTACTAGAAAACCAATTTTTGATGGAGAGATAGAATGGATACTTTTTTTATTAACACTGGAGTAGACAATTTTTTTATGCTTACTGTAGATTGCAAAATTCCTAGAAATGAAGTCAAAACCTTTACCAACTAAGAAAAATCAGAATATCAACTAAATTACAAGGTATAAAATACTTTTTTGTGTTCTATGACTAGGAATATATATAGTTAAATTTATTCTTATGAAGTTGCTAACTGCATCTTGAAGAAACTTGAGTTTACTCGTTTAGGGACTTCAAAAGTGATAGAGACTAGAAGAGTTATTCTTAGAGCAGAATATCATGGATTTTTATTTCCTTATCGAGAACCAGTTTGCAAAGTACATCAAATATTTATGACCATTTTCAACAGTGTACAATATATAGGAGAGAAAGGTCTTGATGATGAAGCTATTATGGACAAGATAATTGAAATCATTCAAATGAGTGGGAATAAAAATGGACAGCTATTCATGAGAATAGTAAAGTTTGAAAAATTACTCTTGGAGAGATTTTTGGAACTCTTATTCCACATGAAACCAGAATAAAGAGATATGCTGATGTGAATAAAAAGAAGAAATGAAATAGAAGTGTATTCTTTACTACTGCTAAATAGAAGACTCCGAAAGGGTTTTAAGATATAAGTCTAAGAAAGTCATTATTCTATCTAAATCTAGTGAAAGTGAACATTATGAAAACAATCTTGCTAATATAGGTCGAAGGATGAACCAGATTGTAGGAAAGAAAAACATTCAGAATATATATAATAAGAAAGAATGAAAGGAAAAGAATGAATCACAAATCAAATGTTATGAATGAAAAATATTTGGACATATCATTTCAGATTGTTCTATTCTTAAAATAAAATACAGGAAGGAAAAGTATTCTTATAGAAATAAGAAGAAGTATTAAAATAATAAGTTTAAGAAAGTCTTGAAGGCTAATGATACTAGGAGTTCCAGTTGTGGTGACTCATGTGATGAATCCTCAGAGTATGAATCTTCTAGTCAGAAGAATCTTGGTTTACTAGCCGAAATATCTATTGAAAATCATTGTCTAATGGACAAGGTACACAATGATGAATCTATTACTAATGTATCTTTGAATTCAAATTATATTGATGATAAATATTATGAATCTTCAGATGATGAATCCACCCCAACAAAAGATAATACTTTACCTTCTTATGAATAAGTGTCTAGAATTGATAAACTTTCTGAAAATAAAGATTGTAAGATAAAGAAAAAGTTAGAGAAATAAATTTCTATAATATATGTTTTAACTAAAGAAGTGTCATATCATACTAAAGATGTTGATAAGAAGACTTCTTATTTTTAAAGTATTTCTAAAAACCTTGAGGAAGTTAATTCTGAGAGGGATAAACTTTATAAGGATATTGGAAATGTAATTCTTGAGAAAAATATTTTAGAGACTAATTATAGTTATAGGACAAATATTTTTGAATATAAAAATTTGGTTATTAAACTAAAGTCATAAATATTTTCCATAAAGAACTTTTTGTCAAAATACACCTCTGGTAAGGAAAACATTAACAAGATGTATTCCCAAATTCATCCATTGAGGAATCATTGTGGATTTGGTTATACCTATTTTAAACCATTTTGTAGTAATAACTATTTTGATCCCCAAAGTGATCTATTTTTCACTAAATGCCAATGCGAGGGAAATTGGAGAAATTTTTTTCTTTAAACAAAACCTAATCTTTAGGTTTTCAAAAATCTTATTTTTATAAGAAAATGTGGATTCCTAAAATCTTACTTTCTAAAATTTCAGGATCCAATAATGCTTGGATTCTAAAAGTCTAACTCTTTTATTTTTAGGAAAATAAAGATAGTACCGACAATAATACATGGTAAATAGATAGTGGATGTTTCGGGCATATGACTGGTAAAAAATCATTGAAAAGATTATCAAGAAGAAAGGAGGAAATGTAACATTAAGAGATAATGCTCAGGGATAAATATTTGGTATACGTAATATTATTCTTCTTGAAAAATCATTGATTTCAAATGTTTTTTTGTTTAGGTTCTTAAGCACAACCTCATTAGAATAATTCAATTATGTGATGAAGGATACCTTGTGAATTTTAGGAATGATAAATGCATAGTACACAATTATAAGGAAGAGTTTATTCTTTTTCCCCTTAGGTAAGAGAATGTATACACAGTAAACATAGAATACCTTAGAAGACAAGATCTATATTGTCTTAGTTTAATGGAAGATCAATATTGGTTAAGGAATAAAAGGTTGGGAAATTTTAAACTTAGGAACCTATGAAAACTCTCAAAAAAAGACTCGTTAAGGATCTTCTAGAAAATAGATTTGATTCTTCAAAAGTCTGTGATCCTTATCAATCTTAGAAACAAACATAAATCATGTTTTAAATCAATCGGTGAAGTCTCAACATCTGATGCAATACAGTTAGTGCATATAGATATTTTCGGTCTGACACAAACTAGAAGTATTGGAGGAAAATATTATGTATTTGTCTTAGTTGATGATTAAACTAGATATTCATGGGTCTATTTTCTAACAAAGAAATATGAAGATTTTTCTTATTTAAAAAATTTTAGATCCCAAGTTAAAAATGAGATAAACATTCTTTGATAACTACTCATATTGATCATGGAGGAGAATTTAAAAATTCATATTTTGAAACTTCTTGTAGTAAAAGTCATTTCTCATAACCTATCAGCTCTAAGAACTCATCAACAAAATGGTGTTTTTGAAAAAAAAAGAAATCGAATTCTTAAAGAGATAACTATTACCATGTTGAGTGAATATTCTATTGCTAGGCACTTTTATGCTGAAGTTGTAAGTACTTCTTGTTATACTATAAATCGAGTTTTAATCAGACCTTTTCTTAATAAAACACCTTAGGAATTGTGGAATGATAGAAAACCTAGACTTTCTTACTTCAATGTATTTAGTTTCAAAGTATTCATCCTAAATACTAAATATTACTTACATAAGTTGTCACCCAAATCTGATGAAGGAATTTTTCTAGGCTACTTCACAACCTCTAAGGCTTATAGAATTTTTTAATAAAAACCCTTATACAATTGATGAAATATTGAATGTTAAATTTTCTAAAAATGACCCTTTTATTTTTAAACAACCACAACCTACAACTTCATATGTGTTTTCAAAAACTGATTTTCAACCAATGATAGAAGATCCTTATGATAAGTAAAATGTTGAAGAAAATATTTCTAAAGCATTTACCCTATAATATTTTCTACCATATGTTGATGAATGGGTTTTAAAAAACCCGAATCAGTTATTTCTTAATAATAATCCCTGTGATAGTATCATTGGTGATGTAGATCAACCTGTAAGGACAAGAGTTTTCTTAAGAAATGAATTAGAACATCTATAATTCCTTTCCAAAATTAGAACAAAAATGAACTGATGAAGCTTTAGGTGATAATGATTGGATTAAAGCCATGCATGATGAGTTAAATGAATTCAAAAGGAATAAAGTCTGGACCTTGGTTGAAATACCTAAGGAAACTTCTGTAATTGGAGTAAAATGGGTCTTTATAAATAAATGTGATGAAAATTTAATCATAGTATGAAATAAATATATATTAGTTACTAAAGGCTATAATCAACAAAAAGGTATATACTATGAAGAAACTTATGCTCCAGTATCTATACTTGAATCTATTCTCATTCTATTTTCCTTTACCCCATTCTTAAATTTTAAACCTTCTCAAATGGATGTAAAATGTTTTTTCCTTAATGGATATGTTCAAGTGGATGTTTATGTTGAACAACCTCCTTGTTTTGTAGACAGAAAAAATTCTGAACATGTTTTCAAATATACCAAAGATTTATATAGACTTAAACAAGCCCCTAGATCCTATTATGATAGACTTACATGATATTTGTTACAAAACAATTATGTTAAGGGAAATGCTGATCCAACTATTTTTATAATGAATTATAAGAAAAAAAAATTACTGTTCAAATTTATGTCGATGAAATTATATTTGGTTCAACTCAGAAATCTTTAACTGTTTCATTTGCAAATCTATTTAAATATGAGTTTGAAATGAGCATGATGGGTGAGTAAAAGTTTTTCCTATTTTTTTTAAATTTCTCAAAAATCAAAAAGAACATATATATCCTAACATAAGTATATTAAATATATTCTCAAAAGTATGGATTTGACAACACTAAAAGTATAATCACTCCAATAAGTACCTCAAATTCTGTTGATCTAGATGAATTTGAGAAACCAATAAATCAATCATCTTTTAGAGGTATGCTAGGAAGTTTCTTATACCTGAAAGATAGCTATACATAATTAATGTTTTAATTAATCTTATGTGCCAGTTATCAATTTAATCCAACGGAATATCATTTAAAAGTAGAGAAAATAATTTTTCTATATTTAATTAGAACTTTGGATTTAAGACTTTTTTTATACTTCTAGAAATGATTTCATTTTAAAAAGTTTTTCAAATGCTGATTTTGGTGGATGTAGAATAGATGGGAAAAGTACATATAGAACTTTTAATTTCGTAGGAGATTCATTAGTTTCTTGGTCATTCAAAAAGAAACACTCAGTAGCACTCCCTACTACTAAAGCTGAATATATAGGAGCCGAAAGCTATTGGGATCAAGTATTGTGGATACAACACACACTCACAAACAATGGTATGAGTTTTACCAAGACTCGTATACTTTGTGATAATACTAATTCCATTTCCCTAAGAAAAAAGCATGAAAATCACTCCCATGTAAAACACATTGATATTAGGCATCACATTCTTAGGGATCACACACTTAAAAGAGATATCATTCTTCAGTTTATTGGAACGCAAGATCAATTTGCTGATATTTTTACAAAATATTTACCCTCCAATAGATTTGAATGCATTAAACAAAAGTTAGTAATGATAACCATAAGTTAATCTTCAATATGAACATTTTTATTGAAACTTATATCCTTACATTAAGAAACCAATTTTCATTGAGGGAGTACATTTTCTTGTTTAATCAAAATTTATGGTAATCAAAATATTCTGTAATCAAAATTTTTCATAATAATTTTTTTAATCAATTTTTCCTTAACAAATTTTTCAATTTTTTGGATCCAAAAATTTTAGAATCCAAAATTTTTCCTTCTTTAAATTTTTTTTCTAGAATCTAAGTTTCTTCAAGAAGAATTTTCTTAGAAATCTGGAAGGTATGATTCCTTACGTAAATTATAGTAATAAATATTTTTTACTTGTTGGTATTTTTATCTTGTTTAAGAAATTTTTTTGGATTCACTTTCCTTAAATCCGAATTTCTACCTTAAAACCTCAAAATATCAGAACAAACCAAATCCTTCTTCGGATTTCATCTCAACCATCAGATCTTATCGATCTTGTTTCAATGGTTGGATTAATATGGGAATATGAATCATTGGTTCAATGCATATATAAAGGCCATCTTATTCTTTGTCCCGCATTATTTTTCAAGCCTTTGTGTGCCGAAGCTCTTCCTATGTACATAAGGATCATTCCTCTTTCCTAGTTTTTCATAACTCTAAATTTCTTTGGAAGTGTCTCCACAGAAGAAAATGTCTTTATTAAAAAAAAATTTAGAATGTATAATCTATAGAGAGAAGTTAGTAGATCCGAATTTCTCTTCAATGTATGATTCTATCATTACGAAAAATATCAAACTGAATGGATGGGAAAGCTTGTGTGTAGCGAAACCGAATGGACAAGATCCGGTTTATCTATAGTTTCTTATTGAGTTCTATCAGTCTGTATGTTTTTTCAATGAAGGTGAAAGATTTAAATTCTCATTCAAAAATTATGGGAAAACCTATTCTCATTCCTTCAATAAGGCAACTAGTATCACTAGAATATTGTATCATAAAGAATCTATTTTATGAACCCACAAACTACCAGATGAATCTAGATGTTTAAATAAAGAGAAGGAATTATAATGTCTTGGACTCAAAAGAGTCAAAACACCAAAGATAAATCATCTCTCAAAAAACTTCAGGTTGCAAGCATTATAGGTTTGGGGTTTCCTAATTATGAGAAAATGGGATAAAGAAAACTTGAAGAAGAGTGATATGTTCAGTCTATATTTCCTAGTGAACTTGATAAAGATAAATTTAGTGGATTATATCTTTCTGAAAATCACAAATATCAAAAATGGAACCCTCAAATAAAAAATCATTATGTATCTGGCAATCCTATCTCAGACCATTGTCTTATGCCTAGAATCGTTCAAAATCCCATGTAGTTCAAATCCCAGATCATTAAAATTCATGTTGCTCAGTGATGATACCATGAGGAGGATGAAGGTGGAATTTAATTGAAAATCTGATGAATTCTATAACTTATCATAATGTGAAATACAAGCCTTATCCAAGAATTCAGAAGTAGATGAGACTTCCAAGAAGGGTTAGAAGAAGAGAAAGATGAAAGAATTGATATTCATGGAAAAATATTCAATTCAACAAACTCATTCAGCACCCCTTAAGTCTAAGATGCAAAAAAAAATCTATCCTAATGAAGTTGTTGAAAATTGGAGGGATGATAAGGAGAACAAGAAGTAAGAAGATCATATCTTTGGTCTAGATTCTTCTAAGGCAAAAGCATTGAATATTAAGGCTGCTGGGGAGTATGAAAAATAAAAAAATAAAAAGAATAAAATATCTGAAGCAGGTATTGTTCCATATCTTTTCAAGTCTAATATTAATACTTCTAAGAACATTATATTACTAGAATCATTTGTCAAAGAACCATTACCAGTAGAGACTCCAAGAAAACAGATGGTAATTCTGGAACTTGAAGAAGAAGAAATTGTTCAGGAATAAGAAGTGGAAGAAGATGAAGAGGATGGATGTGATGACACTGATGATATTATAAGGAATATTGAAGAATATCATGATATGTAATGTCCTTTGAGAAAACTTTTGATCCAGATTTCTCAGGCTGATTCAACCAAAATTATTTTATAAGGAAAATAGGATATAGATTAGGAAGAGGTTAATAACCCTTCAAAGGATTATAAAAGCAATCATGACTTCATTTAACCATATGATCTTATGGAAAATTCTGAGAAGAAAAAATTTGATGACGATAGAATCGTTCAAGTATTAGATAGTGAACATGAATCCCCAAAAGTTGGATAGACCTTTTCTAAAGCTGAAAAAGGAAAACAGGTGATAGTCGATACACCTCAGATGTTGTGGTAGCTAAGAAAGTTGTTGGTATTTCATAAAAAAAGGCTATTGAGATAAAGAAATAATCCTCACCAACAAGGGAATCTAATTTAGAATCATCCTCCATGATTTAAGACTTTGTGGCTCAATCATTGAAGAAATTAGTTGATATTATTCCCTTTATTCTGAGTATTGAATCGATGTGTCAAATGATTCAGTATTCATTTGATCAGAAATCAGTTTCTATTAGCATGGTTTTGTAAAAATTCATAAAATGGAGGCTGATTTCCAAAAATTCTATATTGAGTATGATTCTCATAGAAGGTCTTGTAAATATATCACTATATGGTCCAAGAAGACGATTAAAGAGTTTGAAATTTTTGAAGACTTTCAAGAATATATAAAATAAGTCTTTTATAGATCTGATGTGAGGATAAAGGATCTTACGAAGTGTTTTTCTGAAATTTTGAATCTAGAACAAGAACACTAGAAGCAGGATGTAAAAGATCTGAATGGAAAGATAAATTCAGTTTCAATGAATTTAAAGAGATAAAGAAATCCCAGAATCGAATTCGAAGAGTTGTTTAGTTATTAAGAAGTGATTTTGAAATCTCGGACATAGATCTTAAAGACTCAGGAAGAATAAATCAATGTTTTGGAGAAGAAAAATAAGGATCAGGAATAGTTTCTCAAGTGCTTTGAGTAATATCATAAAGATATTAACAAGCTAAAGACCATTGTGAAGAATTTCATGCCAAAGGAAAAAATAAGGATGAATTTTTTTCTTCATTCCCTTCAAATCCAATATTTTTTTGTACCTTCCACATATAAATATTTCTAATCGTATTGAAAATTATTTTTGTGCTTCATTTTTTTTGTTTTATATAGTTATAATATTTCAGGTGGAATATTTTTTTCCAATTCTCTTTATTTCTTTTTGAAAATCACAAAGGGTGAGAAAGGAATGATAAAAATAATACTATGTAAAGAAGAAAATGCCCTAAGAATGGGGGAATCTATCAAAGGGGGAGTTTACTCATAGAAGATTTTCATATGCAAGAAAAAGTGAAATCTCTTTAACAAAGTCAAGAATATGATTTTTAGGGATTTAAAAACCTAAGGGGTAGTTATTCGTATTCACCATGATTCATTATTAAAGGGAGATAAGATTTTATTTCATATTCATAAAGAAAAATTACTAGTCCTTATATTCTTTTTCATAAGTATGTTTGTGCTTTCCAAAAAGGTGGAAATTATTGAGTCAATAAAGTTTGTTTATGACTTTTCTATTCCTATATTTTTTGAAAATCACAAACAATTTATCTTATAGGAAACTATTTTTCCCTAAGAATAATTTTTATAAGGAAAATTTCCCTTCTTTATGGAAATTTTTATCCTTACCTCTCTTTTCATAATTTCATTTTATAATATCTCTAAATAGAAATCATTTTATTATTATGTCAAAAATTAGGATTCTTATGAATAACCTTGGAATATTATAATTCCTAGGATATAGAGTGTTCTGTTTTTAGACTCTGAATTCTCCAAAATTTAGAATCCAAATTCTATAAATTTTAGATTACGAATTCCATAAAATTCAAATTGCAAATTCTCTGAAATTCAAATTCTGAAATCTCTGAAATTTATATTCTGAATTCTATAAAATTTAGATTTTGAATTCTCTGAAATTTAGATTCCAAATTCTCTAAAATTAAAATTTCTAATTATTTGAAATACAAACTCTGAATTCTATAAAATTTAGATTCTGAATCCTCTAAGATTCAGATTCTGAAATGTTTGAAATTCAGACAACGAATTCCTTAGAATTATGACTCCAAATTCCTTATAATTCTGACTCCAAATTCCTCATAATTTAGACTCCAAATTCCTCAGAATTCAGACTCTGAATTCATTGGAATTCAGACTCCAGAATCTATAGAATTCATATTCCAAATTCTTTGTAAAACATAATCTGAATGTCCATGTATTATAGACTCTGAATATTTATTTGGTTAGACTCTGAATTATATTTTTTCATTAGACTTCCAAAAGAATATTTGGTTAAGAAACATTATTTTCCTAACATGTGTTATTGTTATAAAATGATGTCATGTAATTTTTTTTCTAACTAACTGTTGGTTGAGTGAAACGTGTGTAGGTCGCTCCGAAATTCAAGGAAAAATATGACCGTTGGAGGAGGGAGCCAATCATTAGAGTTTTTTCTATAAATAGAATCTCATTTGATCTATCTCACAATCGTTCCATCAATCTATAGATTACATGTTGTGATATGATTTTTAGATAGAGAAAATCTCACGCCTTGGGAATACATAACATCTTGTTAATATTTCTTTGTGCGACTCCAACTATTTTTTAGTACAATCGAGGGATTTCTAGGATAAGAAGGCAGATGTGGTGACTACCTTAATGTTTGAGGGATTCTGGGGATAAGAAGACAGAGGTAACGACTACCTTAAAGTTCAAGGGCTTATGGGGATAGCAAGATAGATTCGGATATTCCTATCGACGACTTACCCTGGTGTGGGTAAGACAGACTATCTTGAAAATATAAATCAAGATAAGTTTATCCAAGGTTGTTGGATACCCTACTCTTTGGTTTAAAATATTTCATACTTGTTACTTGTTTTGTTTCAAGTTTATTTCCATTGTATTTTGATAAAGAAAGAAATTATAACCTTATTATACTTTCTCATTATTTTATGTACTCTGATAAATAATATTCTATATGCTTTAAGGTAGAATATTTACCTAAGTAAACTTTCAATAATTTTCATTTTCAAAACCATATTTCTGGAACCTAGAAAGTTAGTCTTGTAGAACTATATTAGGGTTTTTGAATTTACCTAGTTTAACATTGTTATACATGGTATTCCTTAAGGTTAAAAACAAAAGTTTTTAAACTTAGAATTCACCCCTCCCATCTTGAAATAGAGCATCTACATACACTATTTGGATCCTATAGTTTCCTTTGTGGAAAATATTTTTGAATATGCATGGATTGGAAGAAACAACATAGAACTCTTCAAAATCTATCTCATGATAATATAAATAAATTTAATGTCACATTAATGTGACATTTATCATTCTCATAACCTTTTAAGGTATCTACAACTTTACTACAATTCCAACTAAAATGACTCATGATTTATTAAATCAATATTAAAATAATTTATAACCAAGGTTTCACTTTCATACATTTCTAGAATAGTTTCTATTTATATATTTAGATAAATTTTATATAAAATTACATTATAAAGTGAAACATTTCACATAATATTTATAGATTTGTAATGTTTTAGAATGCGATGACATGTCACACTCGAACGTCGCTTTTTTCTATGTTTTTAATTTTAGTTTTTATCTCATAAGTTTATTAGCATTTTTAATAATTGTTTTGATGAAATGTAGGCTGAGCCCAACATGAATCTTGCACTTTTGCACTGTCAAATGAATGTTGGATTGGAAATTCCTCATGCGGGGGTAGGGCACGAGCGAAGCCATGTGGATTTTCAAGTTTAACGTGTGGCCTTCCCGATGCTCTAGTGGTTAACCAACCTAATAAGAAAATATATTATTATTATTATTAACATTATTTTAATTAATATTTTAATTTGGTTACCATTAAAATTTTAATATTATTAAATTATATTATTGATATTTATATTTACTTTTTTTATTATAATTATTTTAGATTAGTTTAATTATTCTTTTTTATGTTAGGTTAGTTTAATTATTTTTTTAAGTTTTTCTTCCAATTTTTTTTTAATTTTTTTATCTTTTTTTCCTTTTTTCCATTTTTTCTTTTTTTCATTCTCTCCCTAACATGACTCTCTCCAATTAAAGAATGGAACCCATCCCCAACCCTACCTACATTGCATTTATTCTCCTCCCACTTACCTATATTCTCCTCCATTCCCACCTCCCAGCTGCGCCACGCCCTCCCATGTACAGCAGACCACCCCTCTACCTCGTTCTACCCTCCTGCTCTGCCCTGCCGTCCTCATCCCTACTACCACTCTCTTCCAAGAAAACCACTCCCCCACTGCCTCGCATGCTTGGACCAACCTTGCACTGAACCCCTTCCCACTATAGTCTTCTGTTCGTGACCCTTTCTTGGTTGCACCTCCTTCCAGTGAGGTTCCAACCGACCCAACCACTTATGGAACCTTCAAACTCATCAATCCTAGATTTCAAACCCCTAATTGTAGGTATGGATTACTCCAGTTGTGCCTTCATCCTTTTTTGTGAAATTATGGTTAGGGTTTATTTATGATTGATTAATGCTTGATTTAATTATCACGATGCTTGGTTTTAGGGTCTGTTATATACTTCTTGCATTGTGTTCGTCGTGCGGTGAGAGTTTCGTGCCAATATTGTGAATTTTCAACACACCTTTTAGTGATTCTGCACAGAAATATTAACTGATGATCATTTTCTTGTTTGTTTAATTAATTTATCACCTTTTAAATTAGATTTCATGCTGTGAAATTAATTTTTGATTGAGTTTTGTTGTACATTTAATTATTTAGAAGTGTGTCTAAGTGATATTAGTCTATCTTTATTTTGAAAACCCACTTTGAACTATTTATCATTATGTTTTAAACTATGCAGTGTGTGTGTTGGGAAGTGTGGAGATGCGGTCTATGTTTTTATCGTGGTGTCATAATATTTTTTACCTGAAAAGGATTATGAGTGAACTTTTTCCATTAATTTTTTTTTGACATGTGTGGAAACTATTTAATAATTTTCTTAGTGGTTTTATTAATTATAAAAAATTCCTTTTCAAATTATGCATCTGGTTTATTTTAATTCACAAGCGATTTAGATTAAGTTCTAAAGGTTTTTGGTGTGCGTGTAGTTCTAATAGAGGTTATCAATGTGGGAATGGTGTGTTCTTATGTGTAAGAACTTTGTTCGGTCCTTACGTGTTAATGTAATGTGTGATGTGAACATTTAATTTAAATGAGCACAAAGAGGGAAGCCTGTGGTATTAGGTGGGGGACCTAGGAATAGTGGGCTAGTGTTCCGGAGGTGGGTTGACCCGGTTTCACTCGTAGGTTTGACGATTCCAACACTAAAAAAACATATGAATGTCTGAGGGTTGTGGTTTTTAAGACACGTTTTCTAGGGGTCATGGTTTCTAAGACATAGGTTCTGAGGGTCTTGGTTTCTAATCCATTTTTCACTGAGACACGACGTTCTAGGGACATACTTGTTACTAGTACCCATAGGGCCTCTGTCGTATTTCGGAGCTCTCGATGTAACGCCCCGACCCTAGTTGCCTAGAGTCGGTGCATTATTACATAACATTGGCATGATCACAAGAAAGATCAAATCTCGAAAGACCGATTGGTTTAGTAGCCTTGGAAACACTAGATATATTCATAAGTTTTACATTACATCATAAAATGAAAAACTACTACAACAACATAATGTCTCCATAATCCACACTACTATCCCCTCATAATATCCCTGCAGGTCATTCATAATTTACTTCTTCACATCCTGGGGAAAAATAAAACATAGAAAAGGGGTGAGCTCAAATGCCCAGTAAGGATAACAATATAGCGGAAACTTTCATAAATAAGAATAAACATTTAAGGCAATGCATTACTAAAACAAAAGCCTTTTAAAATTGAACTTCAACATGGTATGGCAAAAGTAAAATGAAATAATGCCATTTACTTATTCACATGGATATTCTACTAATCGAATAATCACATGCAAAAATCAATAACCACTTTCATAATGTTGGAATGCATAATGCCAGACTATCATAACCACATAGCCAAGGCCTCGTGCCAACGCTACAAATAAGATTTTGTCAAGGCCTTGTGCCAAGACACTAGTTTGTCTCATGAGACCTACCGATGCATCGAGGAGCTATAGCGGGCTCCACCCGTCACTTATTAAGTCCAATGCATTCCCATATGAAAAGGTTTAAACATAACATAAACATTCGTATTAAAACTAGCATACGAAATGTCAATACTTTCACAATAAACTATGAATGGTATAAAAATAGCACATCCACAGTCAAACATATCACAAAACCTTCAATACAATATAGAAGTTTTGTATCATAATAAATCAACTTCAAATAATCTTAAAATCCATCAAAGGATGTTGACATAGATGAAATCAAAATTCTTTTAAAAGAAATATCTCCTTTTATTTTGAAATCATTTAAGATCCATATAAAATAAAACATTTTATTTGAAAATATTCTTATAAGCTTGTATGGGAAGCTTCGACGATTTTATAACGGCGGAAAATAACCGCACCCGCCGTATAAGTTAAAAAAAACATTCTTACCTCAATTCTGTCGAAAAAGTTAAAAAGGACCTTGTTTTGAAAACGACGGAAAGATTCCTTTATAAACCTCTTATAAAAAGTCAAACAAGGGTATAAATGACTTTAACCCATATTCTTGTAAATAGTAAAAATGTTTTGAAATACATTTCTAAGAAACATGGATGTGGATGATAAAGAGATCCCAGTAGATTATTACGTATAATACAACCTCGGATAATGAAGAGATTGTGAAATAACCCTTACCTTGTACTTTTCCTTGGTTGTGGTAGGTTAACCTCCTGTACAATGGTGAAATAATTGTTATTAAATTATACAAGAATCATATACATTAATATGATATCATATATGATCTTTTAATATTGATTTGATAATAATATCTTAGTATTATCGTTGTTTCGGGTGTTAACTTACTTGTTTTCTTTCATATGTTTTGTTACGTAAGACATGTTTGTAAAGGATAGGTTGTATATTATTCATATCCAGAATGATATCAAGTCCTTAAACATCATTTTTAAATCATAAAATGATAATTACGCTTTAATGGTTACGATGGAGAATGAATCTCATCGCGTTCGTGGAGACGGTAGTCCGTACGTACGCACGAGCGACAATATCATTCTTTTGATATTAAAATAATATATAAATGGATGGTATATCATATATACAGAATCATTAACATGTTATATTTATTATTTACATGAGTTACACATCATTATTATACCCATCCAAATAATATTATATTGAATAACAATTACACCACGACGTGGAGACGGTAAGCCGTACGTACGCACGTATGGTGACATGTTATTCAAAGGGTGGATAGAATACTGAATATGATTGTACCATATTTATAATAACATCACAGTATATGTGAGATACTGGAGTTATTATTTCAGAATGGTAAGAACAAAGGAAGAAGAAGTGGAAGAAGAAATGAACTTAGAAAAGGGTGGTGAGATCATTACCTCTTCTTCGGGTTCTTCCTTTTGATTTGATCAAAAGGGCTCCTTAGGTTGGCTTTCTGATCAAACTAAGGCCTCTAGGTTGTATTGAGGGATGTTGGGAGAGTATTTGGTCAGAGTTTGGCCGAACCAAAAGGCTTTAGAGGTGTGAAGAAATGAGAAGGAGAAGTGCCCTTTTATAAGAGGGGTGAGGGGCACCTTTGGAAAAGCTAGAAATATTAATTTATAATAAATTCATATTCGGTTTCTAAAGGCTCCAAAGTTGACTATTCAAAGGATGAGGTGGGGATAGGTCGAAAACAAATCATCCAATAGAATTTAGACAGGTTTGGGTACTTATATTAACCTTATCTTTAAGTATTAACTCTAAGTTAATTAGTTTCACTTTTACAATGTCTCTTTGTATTTTTATATAATATGGTTAATAAACTTACTATATACATCCAAGAGACCCCCCCAGGTGGTCCATTAATGATTAACCTATCATAATATAAGTCTCTTGGCCGAACCTTAGATTTTTAGGAATTTAATATCAATTAATAATATAATATTTGTTTTAAGAACTCTTTTATGTCAATTTTGACACTATTCAATAGTTGATTTTTGTGAAACTCATAACAGATTGATTACTTCGAACAAAGTCCATTAAATCAATCCTAATATATCATATTAGCCTAGAAAATTAGTTTAATTCATTAAAAGTTTCATATTATATTTATTTGGGTATTTATAATATCAATTATTTTAATTTTTCACTATTATATTAATTACTGCATCATCATTGTGTCATAAATAAAATAACTTATTTAATGTCTAAAAATTATAAATAAAATATCATTATGTAGGAAATTTTTTTATCTTTCTAATGAATATTTATAATCGAAAATCCAACATGAATAACCCTATGTAAAAATTGTTGTTCTAAAAGATATATGCTTGTGTCATTTTTGTATTCATTTTGACTTAATTAAAATAAAGTGTCATTATCACTTACAAGTGGATCCATGGGGTCCCAAAATAGACCCAAAGATGCCCATGGTCGACCATTTATCAACCAATAGGGTTAAGACACGTTTTAGGGTAATTTAGTATTATTATAATATTATTTTTTTAACTCTTATTTACCGGATTTACCCTTTAACCATGGTAAATAAAATATTTACCGCAGTAATTATTCAAAATGTCTAAAAATAAAAGTTACCTATTTACACAATTTGAACATCCTGATTCCAAATATGGAATCCATTTTCCTAAATTCAAAACACAGAAGTGGCAGAAATTAATTTAAAATTAATTCCCGCTGTCAAAACAAAAAGCGTGTTTTTAAGAGATAATAACTATCAAAAGATTGACACTTGTTTATGTTCGGTTTAATTGTAAAATTATGTCCAATGATAAACATTAAATTGAATGGTAAAAATATATTCTAAATATACTTTAAAACCACTCAAATTCATAATTTATCACTATTAATTATTTTGATTAAAAAAGTTGTTTTTAATTAAAATTTAGAAATTTTCACTATTCATCAAAATATGAAAGTTATCCGAAATGTACCAAAATTTCACCCTAGGCTAATTTTGATATTCCGAATCCAAAAATGAAGTCCATTTTGAAATATAAAATATATATGATTTCAAAAATTAGGTATTACTATTCACAACGGCTAGTTTAATTAGTTGTGGTGTGTGTTAGAACTCGAGGTTGCGTACAACACACGCTATCGCATTATTCGAAGGGAAACGTACCGTAGAAGCTTGGGGTGTTACATTCTCCCCTCCTTCAAATAATTGCATCCTCGCAATTTCTAGGGTATTACTGCATAAAAAGACTCGGGTGGTTCTTCATCATAAGTTCCTCGGGTTCCCACGTTGCCTCTTCCATCTTATGATTCCTCCACAAAACTTTTACCAGACGCGTCGTCCGGTTTCTCAGCACTTGTTCTCTCGTATCAAGAGTCTTGATGGGCTCTTCGCAATAGGAAAGATCGGGTTCCAGTTCTAATTCCTCATAGGTGAGTACATGCGTTGGGTCAGGCATGTATTTCCTCAACAGAGATACGTGGAACACATCGTGAACTTTGGAGAGACTTGGCGGCATTGCCAATCGGTAAGCCACAGCCCCAATTCGTTCTAGAATTTCGAAAGGTCCGATGTACCTGGGACTCAATTTACCTTTCTTACCAAAACGTATGACTCCCTTCCACGGAGATACCTTTAGGAAAACATGATCACCGACTTGAAATTCCAAATCCTTCCTTCGATTATCGGCATAGCTCTTCTGCCTACTTTGAGCTGCTTTGATGTGATTTTGGATTACCTTTACCTTTTCCATCGTTTCCTCCACCAGTTCTAGACCTACAAGTTTTCTTTCACCGACGTCATCCCAACAGGTTGGTGTACGACATCTCTTTCCATATAACGCTTCATATGGTGCCATCTGAATACTCGAATGGAAGCTATTGTTATAGGAAAATTCTACTAGTGGTAAATATTGATCCCACATACCCTGAAAATCAAGTGAGCAAGATCTCAACATGTCTTCTAAGGTCTGAATAGTCCGTTCTGATTGTCCTTCTGTCTGAGGGTGGTAAGCAGTGCTCAAATGAAGTTCAGTATCCAGGGATTTCTGAAGACTTTTCCAAAATCTTGAAGTAAAACGGGGATCACGATCAGAAACAATCGATAGGGGAACTCCATGAAGTCTCACAACTTCATTAATGTATAGTCTTGCTAGACGTTCCCGGGGTAGATCTTCTCTTATAGCAAGAAAATGAGCTGACTTGGTAAGACGATCAACAATAACCCATATTGCATCGTTCCTTCTAGGAGTCTTTGGTAGCCCCATGACAAAGTCCATTGTAATATTGTCCCATTTCCACTCCGGTATGGGAAGAGGTTGCATGACTCCTCCAGGCTGTTGCCTTCCAGCTTTCACTTGTTGACAAACCATACATCTTGACACAAAATCAGCAATCTCCCTCTTCATGTTGTCCCACCAAAAATGTTCCTTCAAATCTCTATACATTTTGGTGCTCCCAGGGTGTATAGAGAAATTGGAACTATGAGCATCATCCAACAATTCCCTTTTCAGATCAGGTAAATCGGGAACACAAAGTCTCTTCCCGAATTTCAAAATTCCATCTTCATACACAAAGTCTCTCAATCTCCCATCATTCACAGCTTTAATCTTCTTTTGGAATTCTTCATCATCGGTCTGAGAACTCTTAATCCTTTCTAGTAAAGATGGTTTGGCAACCATTTGAAAAAGCATTGATGTTTCACCTTCCCTGGTTATTCCCATGTCCATCTTCACTAGCTCCATGAAAATTGGATCCCTTTCAATTCTCATATTGTTCAAAACTCCATGGTCTTTTCTACTCAAAGCATCTGCCACCTTGTTTGCCTTCCCTGGGTGGTAGTGTATCGTACAATCATAATCCTTGAGTAATTCAAGCCATCTCCTTTGCCTCATGTTGAGTTCTTTTTGTGAGAAAATATACTTCAAACTCTTGTGATCAGTATAAATCTCACATTTTTCACCATAGAGGTAGTGCCTCCATATTTTCAAAGCAAAGATCACTGCTGCTAACTCGAGATCATGAGTAGGATAGTTTTGTTCATGAATTTTCAACTGTCGTGATACATAGGCAATAACTCTATCATTCTGCATAAGGACACAACCAAGTCCTTTCTTTGATGCATCACTATAAATAACGAACCCATCATTCCCCGATGGTAGAGTCAATATAGGAGCATTGACTAATCTTCTCTTCAGTTCTTCGAAACATTCTTCACACTCTTTTGTCCAAACAAATTTAACCCCTTTACGTGTGAGCTTCGTTAATGGGTTAGCCAATCGGGCAAAATTCTGGACGAAACGTCGATAATAACCTGCCAAACCAATAAAACTACGTACCTCAGTTATACTCGTAGGTGCTGGCCATTCTTGGATTGCCTTGGTCTTAGAAGGATCAACAGAGATTCCATCTTTAGAGACAATATGGCCAAGAAAAGAAATCTCCTGAAGCCAGAATTCACACTTGCTAAACTTTCCATATAATTCATGCCTCCTCAGAGTCTTCAAGATAATGCGCAAGTGATTTTCATTATCTTTGTAGGTTTTGGAGTATACAAAGATATCATCAATAAATACCACCACAAATTCATCGAGATACTCCTTGAAAACTCTATTCATCAGATCCATGAATACAGAGGGTGCATTAGTCAATCCAAACGGCATTACAGTAAACTCGTAATGCCCGTACCTGGTTCGAAATGCTGTTTTCGGAATGTCTTCCTTCTTTACACACAACTGATGGTATCCAGATCGAAGGTCAATCTTTGAAAAGTATTGAGCTCCATGCAGTTGGTCAAATAAATCATCAATACGAGGTAGGGGATACTTGTTCTTTATCGTTATAGCATTGATCTCCCTGTAGTCGATACATAACCTCATAGATCCATCTTTCTTTTTAACAAAAAGAACAGGGGCTCCCCATGGAGAAACACTAGGGCGAATAAATCCCTTATTACTCAATTCCTCTAGTTGTTTCTTTAGTTCGACTAACTCTACAGTGGCCATTCTATAAGGGGTCTTCGATATAGGCCTTGATCCAGGAATCAAATCAATAGAAAACTCAACTTCTCGTTCTGGAGGATGTCCAGGTAAATCTTCCGGAAATACATCTACAAATTCTTTCACAACAGGTACATCCTCTATTTGAACATTCCTTTCCTCACCGACAGTTATTTCATTCTCTTCCTCCCCAATAATTGAATTAAGTTGAGCTACTGGGGGTGGGTCTAAATAAGAATTAGGTGGTGACGATTCTGCTCTAAAAATAAGGTGTTCCTTATCATTATCATCAAGAATCGTAACCTCTTTCTTCTTACAATAAATCTTCGCATCATAGTCCGAAAGCCAGTCCATACCGAGGATTATATCAAACTCAATCATAGGTATGACAATGAAATCAGCAGATAAAGAAAATTTATGTGCTCTAATGGGGACTGATTCACAAAACTTTGTTGCAACGATACTTCCCTTAGGAGTTTTAACTGACAACTCCCTTATTAAATCAAATTGGAAATATCTAATTTTCTTAGCAAACTGGGAAGATATGAAACAATGCGATGATCCAGAATCAAATAATGCATTTGCTAAACTTGAGGAAACCATTAAATTACCTGCCACCACGTCTTTCGGAGTTTCTACCTCAGCAGTAGTGATAGCATAAGCCTGGCCTTGATCCCTTGGCCTTTTCTGAGGTAAGTTCTCCTGACGCTTAGGACATGCATTTGCATAATGCCCCATCTCCCTGCAATTGTAGCACTGAACGTTGGTAGCTTCCTTCTTCCCCTTGCAATCATGAGCTTGGTGGCCTTTTTCACCACACTTGTAACAGACTCCCATTCCCTTCAAGCAAGTACTAGGATGTTTCTTCCCGCATTTACCACAAGATGGATATTCAACCTTTCCCTTCTTCCCCTTATTTCCATTCCCAGATTGATCAGCAGGTCTCTTCTTCTCTTGCTTTGCTTTAAAGTCATAAGACTTAGAGAATTCCTTTTCGGTCTTGATGGCACATGAGACAATGTCTTCGTACGATGAAAAGGATTGTGAGACTAATGCTCGACGGAGAAATGGTTTTAACCCATCAAAGAAATGATCAATATTACTTCTTGGGTTGCGTATATAATCTCCAGAATACCTCGCTAGCCTTGTAAAGTTAGCCTCATACTTTGTGACATTCTCATCCTCCTTTTGTCTCAGACTCAAAAATTGCCTTTCCATATCTGCTCGATGGTCGCGAGGGAAGTATTTTTCTAAAAACAGATCTTTGAACTCCCTCCATTCCATGTTTGATACTTCATCATCTTCCTTCATGTTTTGAATCAATGACCACCATTGATCAGCATCTCCAGTGAGGCGGTAAACTGCCATGGTAACTTTTTCCCTTTCACTACTCCCCAAAGCCTGAAATATTTTCTCTAGGGAAAATATCCATTGCTCAGCTACTAAGGGATTTGTACTTCCATTGAACGTTGGTGGTTGTTGTCTCATGAATCGATCTAACATTGATCCTCCACGCTGCGGATCAGGGTGCTCCATACGGGTAAGGTTATTATTCATAACCTGAGTAAGTTGTCCCAGTACGGTGATTAGCTGATCAGCACCAGTTGCATCACCAGCCCCACTATAATTATCTTGAGCAGGAGGGAAATCCCTACATGGAGTGCGTGCATTGATACGGTTTCCATTTCTTCCACTAGGCGCCATTTCTAAACAATGGCATAAACTAGATCAGTTTATGAATCAAAATACATAATCCCATACTTATAAAACACTTAACATAAATTGAACTATCTATGGATATAATCCATAATCATAAATATGTTTTCTTTGAGGAAGTATATACTCATAAACCCTTCATAATGATTTGTAAAGAAAGTGAGAGTTATCCTAAGCATATCCCCCGGGAGTGTCGTAACCAAGAGTGCAGCAAGGCCCGTTGTCGTGCACCAGTTCCCGTTCGAGTCTAGCTCAAAGCGGTGTTTTCGGGTTTTACCCCTAGGTACATCTGTGCCAGAGCCGCCTCTACCTGCTCGTATCCAGACAAGGATGTATTGCTCGAAAAACTCACAAAATCTCTACAATACCAAAATTCTAGGAAGTTCTTCTATACTAATCCTCAAAGTTCATCTTAGGTATACGTGCTCTAATCAGAGTTTATCTAAATCTAGTTTCCAAGGTTTGTACTAAACCTCCCTCTGATACCAACTGTAACGCCCCGACCCTAGTTGCCTAGAGTCGGTGCATTATTACATAACATTGGCATGATCACAAGAAAGATCAAATCTCGAAAGACCGATTGGTTTAGTAGCCTTGGAAACACTAGATATATTCATAAGTTTTACATTACATCATAAAATGAAAAACTACTACAAAAACATAATGTCTCCATAATCCACACTACTATCCCCTCATAATATCCCTGCAGGTCATTCATAATTTACTTCTTCACATCTTGGGGAAAAATAAAACATAGAAAAGGGGTGAGCTCAAATGCCCAGTAAGGATAACAATATAGCGGAAACATTCATAAATAAGAATAAACATTTAAGGCAATGCATTACTAAAACAAAAGCCTTTTAAAATTGAACTTCAACATGGTATGGCAAAAGTAAAATGAAATAATGCCATTTACTTATTCACATGGATATTCTACTAATCGAATAATCACATGCAAAAATCAATAACCACTTTCATAATGTTGGAATGCATAATGCCAGACTATCATAACCACATAGCCAAGGCCTCGTGCCAAGGCTACAAATAAGATTTTGTCAAGGCCTTGTGCCAAGACACTAGTTTGTCTCATGAGACCTACCGATGCATCGAGGAGCTATAGCGGGCTCCACCCGTCACTTATTAAGTCCAATGCATTCCCATATGAAAAGGTTTAAACATAACATAAACATTCGTATTAAAACTAGCATACGAAATGTCAATACTTTCACAATAAACTATGAATGGTATAAAAATAGCACATCCACAGTCAAACATATCACAAAACCTTCAATACAATGTAGATGTTTTGTATCATAATAAATCAACTTCAAATAATCTTAAAATCCATCAAAGGATGTTGACATAGATGAAATCAAAATTCTTTTAAAAGAAATATCTCCTTTTATTTTGAAATCATTTAAGATCCATATAAAATAAAAAATTTTCTTTGAAAATATTCTTATAAGCTTGTATGGGAAGCTTCGACGATTTTATAACGGCGGAAAATAACCGCACCCTCCGTATAAGTTAAAAAAAACATTCTTACCTCAATTCTGTCGAAAAGGTTAAAAAGGACCTTGTTTTGAAAACGACGGAAAGATTCCTTTATAAAACTCTTATAAAAAGTCAAACAAGGGTATAAATGACTTTAACCCATATTCTTGTAAATAGTAAAAATGTTTTGAAATACATTTCGAAGAAACATGGATGTGGATGATAAAGAGATCCCAGTAGATTATTACGTATAATACAACCTCGGATAATGAAGAGATTGTGAAATAACCCTTACCTTGTACTTTTCCTTGGTTGTGTTAGGTTAACCTCCTGTATAATGGTGAAATAATTGTTATTAAATTATACAAGAATCATATACATTAATATGATATCATATATGATCTTTTAATATTGATTTGATAATAATATCTTAGTATTATCGTTGTTTCGGGTGTTAACTTACTTGTTTTCTTTCATATGTTTTGTTACGTAAGACATGTTTGTAAAGGATAGGTTGTATATTATTCATATCCAGAATGATATCAAGTCCTTAAACATCATTTTTAAATCATAAAATGATAATTACGCTTTAATGGTTACGATGGAGAATGAATCTCATCGCGTTCGTGGAGACGGTAGTCCGTACGTACGCACGAGCGACAATATCATTCTTTTGATATAAAAATAATATATAAATGGATGGTATATCATATATACAGAATCATTAACATGTTATATTTATTATTTACATGAGTTACACATCATTATTATACCCATCCAAATAATATTATATTGAATAACAATTACACCACGACGTGGAGACGGTAAGCCGTACGTACGCACGTATGGTGACATGTTATTCAAAGGGTGGATAGAATACTGAATATGATTGTACCATATTTATAATAACATCACAGTATATGTGAGATACTGGAGTTATTATTTCAGAATGGTAAGAACAAAGGAAGAAGAAGTGGAAGAAGAAATGAACTTAGAAAAGGGTGGTGAGATCATTACCTCTTCTTCGGGTTCTTCCTTTTGATTTGATCAAAAGGGCTCCTTAGGTTGGCTTTCTGATCAAACTAAGGCCTCTAGGTTGTATTGAGGGATGTTTGGAGAGTATTTGGGCAGAGTTTGGCCGAACCAAAAGGCTTTAGAGGTGTGAAGAAATGAGAAGGAGGAGTGCCCTTTTATAAGAGGGGTGAGGGGCACCTTTGGAAAAGCTAGAAATATTAATTTATAATAAATTCATATTCGGTTTCTAAAGGCTGCAAAGTTGACTATTCAAAGGATGAGGTGGGGATAGGTCGAAAACAACTCATCCAATAGAATTTAGACAGGTTTGGGTACTTATATTAACCTTATCTTTACGTATTAACTCTAAGTTAATTAGTTTCACTTTTACAATGTCTTTTTGTATTTTTATATAATATGGTTAATAAACTTACTATATACATCCAAGCGACCCCCCAGGTAGTCCATTAATGATTAACCTATCATAATATAAGTCTCTTGGCCGAACCTTAGATTTTTAGGAATTTAATATCAATTAATAATATAATATTTGTTTTAAGAACTCTTTTATGTCAATTTTGACACTATTCAATAGTTGATTTTTGTGAAACTCATAACAGATTTATTACTTCGAACAAAGTCCATTAACTCAATCCTAATATATCATATTAGCCTAGAAAATTAGTTTAATTCATTAAAAGTTTCATATTATATTTATTTGGTTATTTATAATATCAATTATTTTAATTTTTCACTATTATATTAATTACTGCATCATCATTGTGTCATAAATAAAATAACTTATTTAATGTCTAAAAATTATAAATAAACTATCATTATGTAGGAAATCTTTTTATCTTTCTAATGAATATTTATAATCGAAAATCCAACATGTATAACCCTATGTAAAAATTGTTGTTCTAAAAGATATATGCTTGTGTCATTTTTGTATTCATTTTGACTTAATTAAAATAAAGTGTCATTATCACTTACAAGTGGATCCATGGGGTCCCAAAATAGACCCAAAGATGCCCATGGTCGACCATGTATCAACCAATAGGGTTAAGACACGTTTTAGGGTAATTTAGTATTATTATAATATTATTTTTTTAACTCTTATTTACCGGATTTACCCTTTAACCATGGTAAATAAAATATTTACCGCAGTAATTATTCAAAATGTCTAAAAATAAAAGTTACCTATTTACACAATTTGAACATCCTGATTCCAAATATGGAATCCATTTTCCTAAATTCAAAACACAGAAGTGGCAGAAATTAATTTAAAATTAATTCCCGCTGTCAAAACAAAAAGCGTGTTTTTAAGAGATAATAACTATCAAAAGATTGACACTTGTTTATGTTCGGTTTAATTGTAAAATTATGTCCAATGATAAAAATTAAATTGAATGGTAAAAATATATTATAAATATACTTTAAAACCACTCAAATTCATAATTTATCACTATTAATTATTTTGATTAAAAAAGTTGTTTTTAATTAAAATTTAGAAATTTTCACTATTCATCAAAATATGAAAGTTATCCGAAATGTACCAAAATTTCACCCTAGGCTAATTTTGATATTCCGAATCCAAAAATGAAGTCCATTTTGAAATATAGAATATATATGATTTCAAAAATTAGGTATTACTATTCACAACGGCTAGTTTAATTAGTTGTGGTGTGTGTTAGAACTCGAGGTTGCGTACAACACACGCTATCACATTATTCGAAGGGAAACGTACCGTAGAAGCTTGGGGTGTTACACTCGATTACTTTTAGCATACCAATGATACATGATGTGACACTTGAGTCACTACACAAGAATGTTTGTTTCTGTTTAAAAGGAATTTTCTTTAAATTTGTTTCATGATAACTATTTTCATTAAAGTTGTCCAAGCATTTATTTCTTTCCTTTATTTATTATTACAAATGTATTTGTCTTTTAATGGTTATGTGTGGAATATTTTTCTTTGGTGGCATCCAATTGTGTAATTTCTCACACCCTACATACACCCTTGGGTGTAAGTAGATTTTTTCATGTCAGATGCAGGTAAAGGTAAAGAGTTTGGAAGTGGTGGTTTAGGTTGTTAGCAGACTACTTGATGTGGAATTTTGGAGATGGATTGAGGGTGGTGTCCTCTTTCCAGGTGGATGTTTTCGTATTTTTTTTTTGCCACCTTACCAAGTGGTAGATCTTTTTTGGTTTTCAGTTTAAACATTCAAGTCAAATTTTGGTTTTTGTTTAAAGGAACGTTTGGTTGTGACTTTCATCTTTGGTCTATTTTATATTGTTGGTTTATTTATTAAAATTTTTTATTCATGTAAAATGGTCCAAAGTTATATTGTGATACACGGGCACTTGTGCCCAACCATGGGTATTGTGAATGCACTTCGGGCCTTGTTACAGTCTGGGTCGGGTGCTGGTTGGATGGAGACCATATTTGGTTCATGAAAAAATTGAATCAAATGAGGTTTTGTTGTCTGGGTTATTTTATTTGGGATGAGTTTGGATGGATAGGAGCTAGGACTTTCGAGGCTCAGAATTCTGGTTGAATGTAGGGTGTCTGACTAGCACACCTCGTGATAGGACCTAAGACTCCATGGGGTGTCGGGATTCTTGTTTGACTTCTCTTCCAGGTGGGACATGTAGGCTGCAGGCTGTGCGTGGACATCGGGTGGGGAATAAGTGGTTCTAAAATGATGTTACTATTTCATGTTTGGTTTACTAATTATTATTGTATTTTCATAAATTTTATTTTTTCTACAGATATAATGTATTGATGATGTTATTTTTGTGACCTTTTCTCCTTATAGTAAGATTCCTCCCCGAAGATCTTACACGCACCCGCGGGAGGAAGATGAAGAGAGTTCTCCCTCGCCACTTGATCAGAGATTTGAAGAAGATGTGGTATGAGCTGTTTAGGCTTTAGGAAAAGGGGCGACTTCTGCTCTCGATCCTATTCCAGTTAGAGGAGATGGGTCTGGATCCATGAAGGATAAGGCTCGGGGGTTTCTGGTGAATAAACCTCCTTCATTATGAGGTAGTCAAAAACCACAATAGAAAGAGTAATGGTTTGAAAGGATTGAGAGTATGTTTGATTTCCTTGACATGCCATTGGAGGTTAGGGTAAAGTGTGCCTCATTTCAGCTAGAGGATTCAAGTCACAAGTGGTGGGAATCAATGCTTCGGGCTGGGAAGAATGAGAAGATGAGTTGGAGGGATTTCAATGTTATCTTTAACGAGGATTACTATCCCGAGTTCATGGCCTATGCCAGATCCTAGGTGTTCGTGGATCTTTCACAAGGTGATCAGAGAGTGATGTGGTATGAAACCCGATTTAATGAGCTAGTACGGTACGCGCCTGATATTATTTTAAATGATGCTCAGAAGGATCGAAAGTTCTAGAAGGGGATTCAACCATTAATTTACTCTCAGGTTTTCTTGTTCAAGATGGGAACTTATGTTGATTTGGTCAATCATGCTTTCATAGTCGACATTCATTAGAGAGGAAATTCAGGGTTTCCTGGAATAGTGTTAGTTTTTGGAATTTGTAGTTCATCCGAGAAGAAGAGGAAGCATGATGAGCAATGGAAGAAGGTGGGTGGCATCACAGGACATCCTTTTAGGAAGACCTAATCCATAGCTTCTGATATAAGGTATGTGGTGTGCCATCAGTGAAGAAGGGTAGGGAACATCTGACCTGCTTGTCCATTACCTCCCAGGACAATCCATGGGTGTGGAGTTGTGGGATATCTACAACACTTTTGCAGGAATGTACGCCCTTACCAGAGTTGGACTGGATCTTTGGCTTCAAGAGAAATACCAGTTCAGTCGGATCCAACCAGGACAACGAGATCTCAGTTTGGGGGTCATGGTGGTAAGAACATATCGTCTTCAGGGAAGAGCCAAATCAGGTTAGAGCCTCAGTCAAGTGGTAGTTCCTAGGCAAGGACCAGACATCTGTATGTTGTGGATCATGAACCAGTGTGATCTGATGAAGGACCTTCGACCATTCGAGGTAGAATTCTGATTGCATCTTCTATAGCTACAGTTTTATTTGATAATGGTGCTTTATATTCTTTTATATCGTCCAATATTGTGAACCTGTTGAACCTACCAACCGAACTGTTATCTTTTTGACTAGAGTTGGTAACTCCATTGGGAAAAAAGAGGGAGCAAGGCCTTAGGTGTCCGTCGTGTGCTCTCTCTATGTCAGGATTCTAGATGGAGTGGGATTACTTGGTCATAGATATGGACCTATTTGATGTGATACTCGGCATGGACTCGCTGGTGCACTTCCAAGTGAATATTGACTACTAACAGTGATGATTTAGTTTTATGTAACCTGATGGGATCCCTAAGGTATATCTTGGGAAATGGGACCCTCAGTTAGGTAACTTAAGACCTCCATGTTCTGAGTTGGGGAATATTTCTTATTTGTTATTGTCGCTCTCATTGGAAGATGATAGTGGAACTTCTTAGTGTGGATTACCTCCTGTAGTGGATGAGTTTCCAGAGGTATTCCCAAGTGATTTTTTAGGATTTCCCTCAGAGCGGGATGTGGGGTTATTGATGAGTTGGCACTAGAAACACAGCCAATATCTCATCCCTTAATATCACATGGACCCCGCTGAATTATGGGAATTATAGATACAACTGGATTATTTGGAATCCAAAGGATTCATTTTCCTGAGCCTATCTCCATGGGCCACCCCATTTTTATTTGTGAAGAAGGCCGATGGAACCCTATGTTTGTGCATTGATTACTGGAAAATGAATAACGTAACCATAAAATATAAATACCCTTTTCCCAGGATTGATGATTTTTTCAACCGGTTAATTGGGGAAAAGTGATCTCCAAGATAGACTTGCGCACGGGATACCACCCGCTCAGGGTAAGAGAAGCAGACATTCGGAAGACATCTTTCCAGAGAAGATATGGTCACTTTGAGTATCTGTTCATGGCCTGTGGATTGAAAAATGCTCCAGATGATTTCATGGAACTCGTGAATAGGACGTTCCACCAATATCTCGACTCCATTATTGTCGTATTTGTGGACGGCGTCCTGGTTTATTTTGGATCTGAGGAGGAACATGAGGATCACCTGCAGATTGTTTTGGGTACTTTGTGGGACTTCCAGCTGTATGAAAAACATTTTAAGGGAAAATTATATATCATTGATGTGATGTTTCTGGGGCATGTCATTTGAGAACATCGGGTTTCAATGGATCCTATGAAGGTCAGTGCAGTGATTTCATGGGAACAGTTGAGGAATGTGTTTGACATCGGGAGTTTTTTTTTGGCCTGGATGGTTATTATAGGCGTTTTGTTTGGGATTTTTCATGGCATGCCTCCTTCAGTACTGCACTCTCCCAAAAAGAGGTGAAGTTTGAATGGAGCCCACAGTGCCAGGAATCCTTTGTGGAGTTGAAGTGGAATTTTACCACTGCACCTATGTTGTTATTACAAGAGTCTGTATAAGGCCCCAACCTTAAACATTACTTAATCTTGAGTTACTTTAAGAAAAAACATTGAGGATCTTTTCAGGTGTACAATTTTAGAGACTTAGATCATAAATCATGCATTAAATTCTACATTTAAACAAAGTGGTTACATAAAAGATAGTACTCATTTTTTCCATCAACAGAAACTTATTTAAAATAAAACATGGATTCTTTCTTGACACTTCCTTGACACTATCATCACATCATGTACATTTCTCTTGACCTGTGAAAAAAAATTCAAAAACTTGTGATGAGCATAAAAAGATCAGTAAGGGATATAAAAGTACGAAATGAAAACATTAGTCGATGTATAAAATCATACTTTACTCATAAAACATAATCATTTTAACATACCTCATCAAATCATGAATAAATCATAGAAATCATAGTACATAAAGTTAACTTGAGGCATTCATAACATTCTTACGTAGGGAGTATCCCTCATGGTTACGTTTGGAATATCCATCACAATATATTCTCTAAATCCATTCAGAGAAACCTTAACGTTTAACCCCCTTGTGTTACCCAATGCATTGAAGAGATATATAGGGCTCACCCGCCCTTAGTTTATCACGGAACCACCCGTCTTCATAACAATGCCCAAGAACCATAACATAATCGTATCACATAAAACATGCATAAAGGAAACATAAAATTTCCATTTTCAATCACAAGATATCAATAAAACACATTGATATAAAAACATTATGAAAACCATTTTCCATACCAAAATAAAAAATTAAAACATGGTATTTATTTTTCATTAAAAAAAGTTATGGCTTGTAGAGGAAGCCGAAGCTCAAATAATGGTCACGATGGCGGAGAAGTCATTGTCGCCGCATACATACGACAAAAAAAACATTCCCCTTTGTCGTTTAGTAAACTCTTCGTATAAAAAAGATTCCTTTTGAATAAACGTAAAATTAAAAGGTTTTATACACCGTATAAAACAAAGTTTTGTATAAAACAAAATATTCCGCAAAGAAAGGAGATTGAGATGAAGTCACATACCTCAGGTCTGACTTGACTTGATCGTTCTTTAATCTCTTGAATTATAAATTTGAGTTAATTTCTACTTTCTTAAGAAAATTTTTCAAGTTCATTATTCCTTTTATATCACTTATTACTATGTTATGAACACTATGTAATTATTTAAGTTAATAATGGTCGTTTTGTCTATCATTGGTACTTGAGTCAAAACTAAACTCTTTATAATTACAAGTTGTTCATGTATCCATTATATCCAGAATTATATTAATGATGTATATATCATATATATCCAGTGTATACATGCATTTATAATATTACATAACATTTATAGGTAAGAAATAAAATGCACCATTCATGGAGATGGTAAGCCGTATGTACGCATGAACGCTACTTTCATTTCTATTTACTATTTAATGGAATTCAATCATAATGATATAAAGGTATATTATAATTCCAGTATAATATCATATAGAATATCATTAACTCCATCCTTTATATGTCTGATTAGTCACTGATAGTGGCTAATATTCATTTTTAATATCTTTATATTCATTTTTCCAAAGTCTATAAACATTTTTTTAGTGCATTAAATAAATAGAACTTCATTTCACATCTTAAATGCAATTCATGTTTAAAATGTAAATATGGGCCCAATCATTCAATTATTTGTGGACAAAATTATATTCATTTTATGAATTTTAAATTTTTGGATGTTATTTACCACTTTTTTTGGAACATGTTATCTTTTATGCCCGATGGATGAATCCTAAGGGAAGATAGATAATTTTGCGCCCGAATGCAGAAATTTGCTGGATAAAGCATAATGGGCCTAAGGCCCATCAAACAAATGCGGGGCTCACAAAAAAGCCCAATGAAGCTCAAATTTATACCATAGAAAGATAAAAATATGAGAATCATTTTATTCCACTGTGGTCAGAGCTAATTCTGAATTTTTCATAATGATAAAGGGATCTGAAGCTGAGATTTAAATGGTGGACCCGGCATTAATGCACATAAAGGCGTCCCACCATTTCGACCATAAAGTTTAAAAGGATGAGCCACATATCCTAAAATTTGTATATAGGATAGAGGACACATGGAGGAAGATATTTGTCTTCTACTACACCTCATTATTCGGCCTCCATCAATTACATATTCGAACGTTAAAATGGTAGACGAATCTGGACAGTTTTCCGGGTCAACTTCGAAACGTCAATTTCCTTTTGATTATTCACCCTCATTTTGACTCTATTAATTTTTGGAGGTGAATTAATTGTTGGGATGGACCTAAGGCTCCTAATATGCCTATATAAGGATATGGTGGTGAAGATAATTATCATCTATCATTTTTCTTTGAATCAATGTTTTTCTTTCATCCATTGTATTTCTTTCAATTATAATTTCCTGCTTTCAATTTGTAATCGCATCGTCAAGTTTTCCCATGTAAGTTTTTCATTCATGTTTATTATTTCAAATAAAATGTATTCTTCTTCTTCACTTTTTATTTTACTTTTCTTAACACTTTGATACCATTGAATCATGGTGTGAAATTATTCACACCAGCACTTGTGAATTTCTCACACAACTGTGGAGTGTTCATTTTTGTTAATGTTTTTCTTCTTCAATTCCACTTCTTTAAGTCGACTTCTTGCTTCCATTGATATAATAGAATCTATGGAGGGCTGAACATTTATGGTTTGGTCCTAGAGAGTTGCATGCGATGGATTGGATGTTATTTCATGTACTTTAATTTTTAAATCTGTTTGTTATTTTATGATTTCCATTCGATGAGTTATGTTCTTATTCATCTTTGCAAGTTTAACGATGACACATTTTGAGTGATAGTATGATCTATTTCCTTTGTGTGCTCATTAAAGTGATCCTCAAAGTTAATTGGTGATTAGCCTTGGAATTGTGTAGGGATTAAATTGGTGAATGATTTGGGAGAATTATCTCGTTGTTTGGATATGTCTTCAATTAATGACATGAAATTTTTAAGAAAAGAAATGCATCCAACCCACCAAAAGCAACAACCTAGGATCAACCCATATTAATTAATTGTTTTAGATCAAGTAAATTTATTTTTTTAATTGTTCTTTAAATTAAATAATTATTTATCCAATCAATTCAAACCCATGTTAGCAACTTTACAGCCTAACCTCCATAAAACATGTGTTTCTAAAGGTTACTTCTTAGGTCCCTGTGTATTCGACCCCTATATGTACTTCAACGACCGCTTATACCTGTAGGGTAAATTTGGGCGCAACCAAATTTTGGCGCTTCTTCCGGGGACCCAAGTAAGTTTTCTTAGACACCCACCGTCTATTCTCACCTAACTTCTCTTTTCTCACCTATATTTCTCTTTTCTTTTCCCCTTTCTGTTTTCGTGTGTCCAAAAAAAAAATCCAAATCCAAATTTCATTCAACTCCAATGGAGTATCATCAACAATTTTCTTTCATAAACTAAGGCTGGAATCAAATAGAAAATCAACAATGTGAATCCCCTCAGATAGAAAATTACTTTGATCAACACATGAATGATTACCCCACACCCGGTAACATGAACAATCAATGGGATGTTGAATGTTTAAAATATCAATTTCCATACCTATCAAAAATGATTGAAAAGATAAATAATGAGGAAGTCAATGATGTACAAACATATATCAACCCTAATCCTAAAAAAATTCTTGAACAATTGTGTGAACAAATGGATAAGATGAATTCAGAGGTTTCATCTTTCATATTAGAATTACAAAGCATTAAGAGTTTTGAGGAACCCATTCCCACTCAAGATGTTCATTCCTCATCATTTATAGATGAATCTTTTATCCAAAAAACTTCTCATGAATTGAAAAAAGAACTAACCTTTGGATATGGGATAACTGAACAAGATCAAGGAAATGTTTAAGGGTATCTAAATCAGGAGGAAATTAATATTATGGATTCATAAGGGGAAAATTTGTCTTCATGGATTGAGTGTTCATAATATTGCTCCAATAATATTTTTTTAGAATCACCGATCATTGAACCATTGGGAGATATAATGAATAGTGATCCCATACACACTTCTGATATTCAATTGGACAATTTTTAGGATGAATCTTATTTTCAAAATGAACCAATTCTTTCTAAATGTTTTGGAGAAGAAACTGATTTTGATTTAATTTTTCAATCTCCTTTAGGAAATTTCAATAAACCCGAACTCAAAATTATTTTACATTCTTCCGAACTCAAGAATCCCACTATAGGAGACAAGAAAGACCTTGTATTTTTAGTTCATTCTACTCAGGAAACCAATAATGTTCGAATGGTCATTGATGTCTTAGGAAAGACTAGAAATTCAACTGAATCAACCATTACAAAATTTCCTTGGACTTCCACACTCATTATTGACCATGGGATTTCACATGAATCAAATTATAAAAAAATCAATCTGAATCAAGTTGAAGTGGACAAAAATGGTGTCCTAAAAATGTTGAAAGTTGGAATTGGATAAATTGGGGCATACAAGTCGAGCCAACGAAATTAAAAAAAGCGTTGCTTGGGAGGCAACCCATGTTTTCCATGTTTCTAATCATTTTGAATCATTTTTTTCATATAATAAATTACCAGAGATTGTTGACCTATTCTTATTTTATGAGTAAGGATGGGTATGAAAGGGGAGCGACATATTCATCTGTGTCATGTGGCGTGATCTCTGAGTAATACCTTACCCATAAATCTAAAAAGAAGACAATGTATCATCAGTTTATTTTGTTTTGTTTATTTTTATGTTTTTATAGGTTAAAAAAATAAAAGGACATGTCGTAAGTCATAAGGAAAATCCATTCACAACCATCAAAGCCGTTGAGACTCGAACCCAGGATATAAAGGAGACATTGGTATGTGATTTCTTCATCAACCACCAGGTGACTTCATTTCATGATTATCATTTTCAAATTTCCTCTTTGAACTCCTCTCCTACCCCCTTCTAACTTTTCTTTTCTTTAAACACTGGGGACATTCTTTTTCTATGTTGGGGGGAGATGAAATAAAAAATGATTTTTTTAATAAGAACATGCACGGAAAGAAAAATTCCATTAAACTTTAACATGATAACACACATTGCAAACTCTGAAATTGGATATCAAATAATTTTGAATGCCTTGATTTTGATTTTAATGAAAGTTTAAGTTCATGAGCATAGTTTTTGGAAAGTGTGGTTGTCTGTTTTGATTTTTCAAAGTTTACATTTTCATCCTCTTAGTAAAAATGCCACAATGCACATCTACTGGATCGTGGGTGTAAATTTGAGTACTTCGGTCCCTTTAATTATAGCATAGGGTTCTCGGGTCAGTTTTAGTTTAATTTGAGTATCCAAAAAAAATATAAAAAAATAATGACCACATAGAGCAATGTTTTATCCAAATGTTTGTCGTCCGACGCTTGGGGATCGTGACCCTATAGTTGTCTTTCCCAGAGTTAGGCTCTATATCTCTGTTCTAGAGAATGGAATTGACAATATATATGGCGTCCGACACTTGGGGATCGCGACTCCATAGTTGTCTTGCCCAGATTTAGTCTTTTCATATCTATTGTGGTTAAAACAAAAAAAAACAAAAAAAAAAATGGATACTCATCTTATGGTTTAATGTGATTCCCACCTATAGCTTCCATTTTTTCCCATTGAACAATAAAATGGGCCCCATATCTTTTATGATGCACAACACTTTATCATGATTAATTGGAATTGGATGAAATATGGCGATGAATTTGAACAAAGGAATGGGCTTGGTCATAGGATATGCTTATGGACCTAGTTTTTTTTAATTATTTTGATGGGTTTCATAATTTTTTTTTGGTATGAGGTCTTTGGGTGAGCAATGTGTATTAAAATGTTTTTGGAAAAGGGGATTTGAATTTCATATTTGTAATTTATTTTGCTCGGGACTAGAAAAACTCAAGTTGGGGGGTGTGATTAGTCACTGAAAGTGGATAATATTCATTTTTAATATCTTTATATTAATTTTTACAAAGTCCATAAACATTGTTTTTAGTGAATTACATAAATAGAACTTCATTTCTCATCTTAAATGCAATTCATGTTTAAAATGAAAATTTGGGCCCAATCATTAAATTGTTAGTGGACAACATTATATTCTTATTCTAAATTTTAAATTTTGGGATATTATTGGAAAATTTGTTTGGAACATTTTGTCTTGTAGGTATGATGGATGAATCCCAATGGAAGATGGATAATTTTGCGCCTGAATACAGAAATTTTTTGGAGAAAGCATAATGGGCCTAAGGCCCATCAAACAAATGTGAGGCTCACAAAACAAGCCCAATGAAGCTCAACTTTTTACCGTAGAAAGATAAAAATATGAGGATAATTTTATTCAACTGTGGCCGGAGCTAATTCTGAAGTTTTCATAATGATAAAGGGATCTGAAGCTGATATTTAAATGGTGGACCCGACATTAATGCACATAAAGTCATCCCACCATTTCGACCATAACTTCTAAACAGATGAGCCAAATATCCTGAAATTTTTATATAGGATATAGTACACATGGAGAAAGATATTTTTCTTCTAAGAACCCTCATGATTCGGCCTCCATAAATTACATATTCGAACATTAAAATGGTGGACGAATCTGAACAGTTTTCCGTTTCAACTTCGAAACGTCAATTTCCTTTTGATTATTCACCCTCGTTTTGACTCTATCAATTGTTGGGGGGTGAATTAATTATTGGGATGGACCTAAGGCTCCTAAATGCCTATATAAGGAGATGGTGGTGAAGAGAATTATCATCTAACATTTTTCTTTGAATCTATGTTTTTCTTTCATCCATTGTATTTCTTTCAATTGTAATTTCCTGCTTTCAATTTGTAATCGCATCGTCAAGTTTTCCCATGTAAGTTTTTAATTCATGTTTATTATTTAAATAAATTTCATTATTCTTCTTCACTTTTTATTTTCCTTTTCTTCACACGTTGATACCATTGAATCATGGTGTGAAATTATTCACACCAGCACTTGTGAATTTCTCACACAACGGTGGAGTGTTCATTTTTATTAATGTTTTTCTTCTTCAATTCCACTTCTTTAAGCCGACTTCTCGCTTCCATTGATATAATAGCATCTATGGAGGGATAAAAATTTATGGTTTGGTCCTAGAGAGTTTCATGCGATGGATTGGATGTTATTTAATGTACTTTAATTTTTAAATCTGTTTGTTATTTTAAGATTTCCATTCGATGAGTTATGTTCTTCTTCATATTTTCCATGTTTAACAATGACACATTTTGAGTGCTAGTATGATCTATTTTCTTTGTGTTCTCAGTAATTTGATCCTCAATGTGAATTGGTGATTGGCCTTGGAATTGTATAGGGATTAAATTGGTGAATGATTTGGGAGAATTATCTCGTTGTTTGGATACGTCATCAATTAATGACATGAAATTTTTAAAAAAATAAATGCATCCAATCCACCAAAAGAAACAACCTAGGATGAACCCATATTAATTAATTGTTTTAGATCAAGTAAATTTGTTTTCTTAATTGTTCTTTAATTTAAATAATTAGTTATCCAATCAATTCAAACCCATGTTAGCAACTTCACAGCCTAACCTCCATAAAACATGTGTTTCTAAATGTTACATCTTAGGTCCTTGTGGATTCGACCCCTATATGTACTTCAACAACCACTTATATGTAGGGTAAATTTGGGTGCAAACAAATTTTGGCGCCGCTTCCGGGGACCCAAGTATGTTTTGTTAGACACCCACCTTCTATTCTCACCTAACTTCTCTTTTCTCACCTATATTTCTCTTTTCTTTTCCCCTTTCTGTTTTCGTGTGTCCAAAAAAAATCCAAATCCAAATTTCATTCAACTCCAATAGAGTATCATCAACAATTTTCTTTCATAAACTCGGGCTGGAATCAAATAGAAAATCAAAAATGGGAATCGCCTCAGATAGAAAATTACTTTCATCAACACTTGAATGATTACCCCACACCCGATAACATGAACAATCAATGGGATGCTGAATGTTTAAAAGATCAATTTTCATACCTATCAAGAATGACTGAAAAGATAAATAATGAGGAATTCCATGATGTAAAAACATATATCAACCCTAATCATGAAAAAATTATTGAAAAATTGTGTGAACAAATGGATAAAATGAATTCAGAAGTTTCAACATTCAGATTAGAATTACAAATCTTTAAGACTTTTGAGGAACCCATTCCCACTCAAGATGTACATTCCTCATCATTGATAGATGAATATTTTATCCAAAAAACCCTCTCATGAATTGAAAAAAGAACTAACCTTTGGATATGGGATAACTGAACAAGATTAAGGAAATATTGAAGGGTATTCAAATCAGGAGGAAATTAATTTTTTGGATTCACAAGGGGAAAATTTGACTTCATGGATTGAGTGTTCAGAATATTGCTCCAATAATATTATTTTAGAATCACCGATCATTGAACCATTGGGAGATATAACAAATAGTGATCCCATACACACTTCTGATATTCAACTGGAAAATTTCCAGGATGAATCTTATTTTCAAAATAAACCAATTATTTCTAAATGTTTTGGAGAAGAAACTAATTTTGATTTAATTTGTCAATCTCCTTTAGGAAATTTCAATAAACCCGAGCTCAAAATTATTTTACATTCTTACGAACTCAAGAATCCCACTATAGGAGATAAGAAAGACCTTGTATTTGTAGTTCATTCTTCTCAAGAAACCAATAATGTTGGAATGGTCATTGATGTCTTAGGAAAGACTAGAAATTCAACTGAATCAACCATTACCAAATTTCCTTGGACTTCCACAGTCATTATTGACCATGGGATTTCACATGAATCAAATTATAAAAAAATAAATCTGAATCAAGTTGAAGTGGACAAAAATGCGGTCCTAAAAATGTTGAAAGTGGTAATTGGATAAATTATGGGGTACAAGTCGAGCCAACGATGTTAAACAAAAGCGCTGCACGGGAGGCAACCCATGGTTTCCATGTTTCAAATCATTTTGAATCATTTTTTTTCATATAATAAATTACCATAGACTATTGACCTATTCTTCTTTTATGAGTAAGGATGGGTATGAAAGGGGAGTGACATATTCATCTGTGTCACGTGGCATGATCTATGAGTAATACCTTACCCAGAAATCTAAAAAGAAGACAATGTATCAACAGTTTATTTTGTTTTGTTTATTTTTATGTTTTTATAAGTTAAAAAAAGGACATGTCGTAAGTCATAAGGAAAATCCATTCACCACCATCAAAGCCACTGAGACTCGAACCCAAGATTTAAGGGAGACATTGGCATGTGATTTCCTCATCAACCACCAGGTGACTTCATTCCATGATTATCATTTTCAAATTTCCTCTTTGAACTCCTCTCTTACCCCCTTCTAACTTTTCATTTCTTTAAACACTGGGGACAGTGTTATTCTATGTTGGGGGAGATGAAAAAAATTGTTTTTTTAATAAGAACATGCATGGAACGAAAAATTCCTTTAACCTTTAACATGATAACACACATTGCAAAACTCTGGAATTGGATATCGAAATATTTTTCATGCCTTGATTATGATTTTAATGCAAGTTTAAGTTCATGAGCATAGTTTTTGGAAAGTGCGGTTGTCCGATGTAATTTTTAAATGATTACATTTTCATCCTCTTAGTAAAAATGCCACAATGAACGTCTACTGGATCGTGGGTGTAAATTTGTGTTCTTGGGTCCCTTTAATTATAGCATAGGGTTCTGGGGTCACATTTAGTTTAATTTGAGTATCCAAAAAAAATTATAAAAAACTAATGACTACATAGAGCAAATTTTTGTCCAAATGTGTGGTGACCGAGACTTGGGGATCGTGACTCTATATTTTTCTTGCCCAGAGTTAGGCTTTATATCTCTATTGTAGAGAATGGAATTGACAATATGTGTGGAGTCCGACACTTGGGGATCGCGACTCTATAGTTGTCTTGCCCAGAGTTAGTCTTTTCATATCAATTGTGGTTAAAACAAAAAAAACAAAAAAAATGGATACTCATCTTAAGGTTTAATGTGATTCCCACCTAGCTCTTCCATTTTTTCTCATTGAACAATAAAATGGGCCCCATATCTTTTATGATGCAAAATACTTTATCATGATTAATTGGAATTGGATGAAATGTGGCAATGAATTTGAACAAAGGAATGGGCTTGGTCATGGGATATGCTTATGTAATTTGCTTGTTTTAAATTATTTTTATGGGTTTCATAATTTTTTTTTGTATGAGGTCTTTGGTTGAGCAATGTGCATTAAAATGTTTTTGGAAAAGGGGATTTGAATTTCATATTTGTAATTTATTTTGCTTGAGACTAACAATACTCAAGTTGGGGGGTGTGATTAGTCACTAGAAGTGGCTAATATTCATTATTAATATTTTTATATTCATTTTTCCAAAGTCCATAAACACTGTTTTTAGTGGATTACATAAATAGAACTTCATTTCTCATCTTAAATGCAATTCATGTTTAAAATGGAAATTTGGGCTCAATCATTCAATTGTTTGTGGACAACATTATATTCATTTTCTGAATTTGAAATTTTGGTATATGATTGACCACTTTGTTTGGAACATTTTATATTTTAGGTCCGATGGATGAATCCCAAGGGAAGATGGAGAATTTTGCGCCCGAATGCAGATATTTGCTGGAGAAAGCATAATGGGCATAAGGCCCATCAAACAAATGTGGGGCTCACAAAACAAGCCCAATGAAGCTCAAATTTATACCGTAGAAATATAAAAATATGAAGATCATTTTATTCAACTGTGGTCAGAGCTAATTATGATGTTTTCATAATGATAAAGGGATCTGAAGCTGAGATTTAAATGGTGGACCCGACATTAATGAACATAAAGTCGTCCCACCATTTCGACCATAACATCTACAGTAATGATCCAAATATCCTGAAATGGTTATATTGGATAGAGGACACATGTTGAAAGATATTTGTCTTCTACGACGCCTCATTATTTGGCCTCCATAAATTACATATTCAAATGTTAAAATGGTGGACGAATCTGGACAGTTTTCTCGGTCAACTTCGAAACGTCAATTTCCTTTTGATTATTCACCCTCGTTTTGACTCTATTAATTGTTGGGGGTGAATTATTTTTTGGGATGGACCTAAGGCTCCTAATATTCCTATATAAGTAGATGGTGTTGAATAGAATCATCATCTAACAATATTCTTTGAATCCATGTTTTTCTTTCATCCATTGTATTTCTTTCAATTGTAATTTCCTGGTTTCAATTTGTAATCGCATCGTCAAGTTTTCCCATGTAATATTTTCATTCATGTTTATTATTTCAAATAAAATTTCTTTTTCTTCTTCACTTTTTATTTTCCTTTTCTTCACATGTTGATACCGTTGAATCAAGGTGTGAAATTATTCACACCAGGACTTGTGAATTTCTCACACAACGGTGGAGTGTTCATTTTTATTAATGCTTTTCTTCTTCAATTCCACTTCTTTAAGTATATTTCTCACTACTATTGATATAATAGCATCTATGGAGGGATAAACATTTATGGTTTGGTCCTAGAGAGTTTCATGCGATGGATTGGATGTTATTTCATGTACTTTAATTTTTAAATCTGTTTGTTATTTTAAGATTTCCATTTGATGAGTTATGTTCTTCTTCATCTTTTCCAAGTTTAACAATGACACATTTTGAGTGCGAGTATGATCTATTTCCTTTGTGTACTCAGTAAAGTGATCCTCAATGTGAATTGGTGATTGGCCTTGGAATTGTGTAGGGATTAAATTGGTGAATGATTTGGGAGAATTATCTCGTTGTTTGGATACGTCTTAAATTAATGACATGAAATTTTTAAGAAAAGACATGCATCCAATCCACCAAAAGCAACAACCTAGGATCAACCCATATTAATTAATTGTTTTAGATCAAGTAAATCTGTTTTTTTAATTGTTCTATAAATTAAATAATTAGTTATCCAATCAATTCAAACCCATGTTAGCAACTTCACAGCCCAACCTCCATAAAACATGTGTTTCTAAAGGTTACATATTAGGTCCCTGTGGATTCTACCCCTATATATACTTCAAAGACCGCTTATACCTGTAGGGTAAATTTGGGCTCAATCAATGTCCCACATATGACATTAACGAATCAAATCACTTTGAGGGGGCGGTAGTCCGCACTTCCTAAAATGAAGATATCGCGTTTACCCATAATGAAAGCCATAACGTTATGCCATAAATGAAAAATACAGAAGCTTAAGGAAAACATAAACATTATATGTATCATATATAAATATAGTGACATCTTAATGGACACCTTTTAAGGTGTTATACGAATATTGAACAATCATCGTTTCGTGAGGCAGAAATTCGCCATCCATGGAAACAGTATGTTCTTTAACCATTAGATGTAGGTGTGTGTAAGTGTAGCTCAAATAATTATTATAAAAACATCATAGTATATTGAACATACTAGTTTTCTTACAAAATAAATTAATAAAAAGAGTTTAGGGTGTTGGATAAGCAAAATTAAACAAAATAACATTAGAGAAGACTTTACCTTTAAATCGGGTAACTCCTCTTGGTTTGTAACAAAAGGGTTTCTTGAAGAGATTTCTGCCTAAGGTAAGGCTTATAAGATTAATAGAGGGTTTTGGAGAGATAAAATGAGCAGAGCTTGGCTGATCCAATGGCTTGAGAAGTGTGTGTAAAGAGGTAGAGGTGGGGGCCTTTTATAAGAGGAGAGGAGGGGCACTCTTGGAATGTTATAAAATGTTACTTTATATTGAAATGTGTTTAGGCTTTGAAAGGTCCCACATTGGTATATTTCAAGGATAAGATGATAAGGGTTCGAAATATACTCATCAAATAGGTCTTTGACAAGTTTAATTCTTAAATTTTACATTATCTTTTCATTTTATTTAAATCATTCATTAATGAGGTAATCTATGCATCATCATGATGTCATAAATAATTTAATTTATTTAATTTCTAAATATTATAAAAAACTACTATGATGTAGGAAATATTTTTAGACTTCAAATTACTATTTATAGTCTGATTGATCATTTATGTAGACAAAATTAAAAATGTTTTACTCAGGTGATACATTCTTTGTTATATTTAACTTTCTTTAAAAATTAAAAGATAAAAAGTCATTATCACACAAAAGTGATTCCATGGGGTCCCCAAGTTTGTAAAAAGTCATCCCATGGTCATAAATGACACAACCAGTAGCATTAGGACACATTTTGGGGTCATTTTTAATTATTATGATATTATTTTATTATCCTTAACTACCCAATTACTAATTAATCAAGATAATTAAAGATAATTATCGTCGTTACTATTCATAATGTCCAAAAACAAAAGAGTCTGGATTATATAATTTGGACCTCATGATTCCAAATATGTAATCCATTTTACCAAATTCCAAACACATAAATTGCAATAATTAATTTAAAAAATAATTCCCGTGGTCAAACCAAATAGTGGGTTTTTTAGAAACAAAATATATGAAACGTTTGGCACTTGTTTATGCCCAATTACAAAGTGAAATTAATCCCAATGACCAACATTGGATTAAATGGTAAAAATATATTCTATTTACAATTTAAAACCAATTAAAAAGCTAATCTAACCATATAATTAAATTAGATGAAAATGCAATTTTGATGTAAAATGCAGTATTTTTTACTATTCATTAAAAAATGGACATTGTCCGAAAAATACCAAAAATTTATACAAAGTAAATTTAAATGTCCCAATCATAAATAATAAGTTTATTTTTACAAATAGAGCTTATAAAATTGTCAAAAGTTTGATTTAAAAATGGTTTTCCATCAAAAGGCAATAAAACAATCTTTTAAAAATATTAGTATATTCCATGCTTAAGATTGGATTTATTCTCATTTTAAGCATCTAAAACACTATCTAATTCATAAATAGACATTGATAAGAATATCTATTATTCATTACTTACTTTGGATGTTACAACCTTCCCCCTTTAGAAAATTGTGTCCCCGTAATTTATTTACTTATCGAATAAGTGGGGGTATTTATCCCTCATTGCATTTTCAGATTCCCATGTTGCCTCTTCACTCATGTGGTTTTCCCAAAAAACCTTTACTTGATAAATCACCTTATTCCGAAACACTTTCTCCCTGTGGTCAAAAATCTGGACCGGTTGTTCCTCATAAGATATGTTCGCTTCCATCTAAACTACCTCTGGACTCAAAACATGAGATGTATCTGGCATGTACTTCCTTAACATTGAAACATGAAAAACATTGTGTACCTGAGATAAACTCAGAGGTAAAGCCACTCGGTATGCAACTGATCCAACTCTCTCCAGAATTTCATATGGTCCAATGAACCTTGGACTCGGCTTTCCTTTCTTACCCAATCACATCACACTTTACCATGGTGAAACTTTGAGAAAAATATGATCACCTACCTCAAAAGAGAGATCCTTCCTCCAGTTTTCCGCATAACTCTTTTTCCCGCTCTGAGATATTCTCATGTGTTTCTGTATCAGCTCAACTTTTTCTGCCAACTCTTCTACTAATTCCGGTCCCATCAACTTCCTTTCACCCACTTCATCCCAGAAAGCTGGAGTTTGACACCGCTTCCCATATAATGCCTCAAATGGTGCCATCTGTATACTGGAATGAAAACTGTTATTATAAGAAAACCCAGCCAAAGAAAGATGTTGGTCCCAACATCCCTAATAATCCATCGAACAAGCATGTAGCATATCTTCAAAATTCTGAATTTTTCGTTTTGACTCCCCATCTGATTGAGGATAAAAAGATGTACTAAAATGTAATTCAGTACCCAACGACTTCTGAAGGCCTTTCCAAAAGATAGAAGTGAACCTGGGATCACGATCAGGTACAATGGAGAGAGGAACTCCATATAACCTAACTATCTCTTTAAGATACAAACGGGAAAGTTGATCTAGGGAAAAAGTATCTCTTATAGCAAGGAAATGAGAAGATTTAGTCAAGAGATCAAATATAACCCAGATTGCATTATTACCTCGAGGTGTCTTTGGCAATCCCACAACGAAGACCATGGATATATCCTCCCATTTCCACTCTGGCACTGGTAAAGGTTGAAGCATCCCTTTCGGTAATTTCCACTCTGCTTTTACCTATTGACAAGTCAAACACTTCATAGTAAAATCAGCAATATCACTTTCCATTCTGTCCAACCAGTAAAACTCCCGAAGATCTCTATAAATCTTAGTACTGCCTAGATGAACTGAAGATGGAGAACAATGAGCTTCATATAAAAACTCTCTCTTCAACTTTGAATCACAAGGCACACACAATCTCTTCCCAAATCTCAAAACACAATCATTATGAGTGTTGAATTCAGGAAACTTACCCTTTTGAACCAGCTCTACCTTTTTCTGCAACTCTCTATCTTTCTTTTGTGCTTGCTTAATTCTGTCTGATAGAAACGATTTCACTAATACCTGAAACAAAACAGAAGGACATCCTGCACCAACAACTTCTATGCCAAAGTTCATCAAATCCTTAATCAAAGGATCACGTTTCAAACACAACATTGTTAATGAAGCGTCACTTTTTTTACTCAAAGCATCAACCACTTTATTTGATTTTCCCGGATAGTAATGAATTGTACAATCATAATCCATGGTTAATTCTAGCCATCTCCTCTATCTCATGTTCAATTCTTTATGAGTGAATATATACATTAAACTTTTTTGATCAGTATATATTGCACACTTTACACCATACAAATGATGCCTCCAAATTTTTAAAGCGAAAACAATAACAGCTATTTCCAAATCATGTGTAGGGTAATATACTTCATGAGTTTTCAACTGACATGAAGCATAAGCAATTACCTGATCATTTTTCATTAGGATGCAACCATGTCCTTTCAATGAAGCATCATTGTAGATAACAAACTCTCCATTCCTGGAAGGTAGTGCCAATACTGGAGCATTCACCAATATTTTTTTCAATTCCTGAAAACAATCATCACATTATATTATCCAAATAAACCTAAAACCCTTCCGAGTTAGCTTAGTAATTGGACTAGATAACTGTGAAAAAATTCTAACAAACCTTTGATAATATCTTGCCAAACCAAGAAAACTATGAATCTCAGTTACATTTGTGGGTCTTGGCCATTCATCCACAACCTTTGTTTTTGCAGTATCAATAGTTATCCCATCTTTAGAAACAATGTGACCAAGGAAAGAAATTTTTTGCAAAAAAACTCACACTTTCTGAATTTCCCATACAATTTCTTTTCTTTTAAGGTTTGAAATATAACCCTTAAATGTATTCCATGCTCCTATTTACTTTTAGAAAACACCAAAATACCATCAATGAAAACAACCACAGACTTATCCAAGAACTCATGGATAATTCTATTCATAAGGTCCATGAATAAATAAGGTGCATTGGTTGTCGCAAAAGGCATAACTAAAAATTCATAATGGTCATATCTTTTATGAAACGCAGTCTTCAGAATATCTGATTCCTTTACCTTCAACTGATGGTACCCCGATCTCAGTTCAATCTTTGAAAAATACTGAGCTCCCTAGAGCTGATCATACAAATCATCGATATGAGGCAAAGGATATTTGGTCTTAATAGTGATGTTATTCAAGGCTCTATAATCAATGCAAAGTCTCATTGAACCATATTTCTTTTTAACAAATAAAACAGGAGCACCCTATGGTGATGTTCTTGGTCGAATGAAACCTTTCTCTAAAGAATCTTGAAATTGCTCCTTCAACTCTAAGAGTTCAATTTGAGCCATTAGATAAGGGGGTTTTGAAATTGGCTTGGCATCAGGAACTAAGTCAACAATAAACTCAACTTCATGATCTGGTATTATTCCAGACAACTAATTCGGAAAAACATTAGGATACTCATTTACCATTGGCACATCATTAATCTGAACAGTTCCCTTTTTTTCAACAATATGTTCAAGGTAACATTCATTTCAATCTTTTACAAGTTTCTCGACCTCTAGATATGTTATCAACAGTAAGGGTTCATTCTTGTACACAAACTAAAAGTCTTTCTGAAAAGAAACTTCTTTAGCTCTACAGTCAATCTTATCATGGTAAATAGAGAGCCAATCGATACCCAGGATAACAACAAACTCTACTATAGGTAAAACAATAAGTTTTGCAAGTAGGTTCTTTCCACGGATAAGGATAGAAAGATTCTTAAAAATTATTTTTGCCTCAAAATTTCCCCTAGGTGTTTTAACCACAAGTTCAGGAGTAATTTATTAAGATGGTATTCCCATTTTACTAGAAAATTTTTCAAAGGTGAAAGAATGTGTAGACCCTGAATCAAACAACACACTGGCATAATCTGAAAAAACAAACAAAGTAACTGATACCACTTCATTTGATGGCCCAAAATCCACTAAATTAGTTGAAAAGGATTTCACCACCCCTTTCTGCTTGTATTTTAACTGATTCTCATCACTCGAGCTCTTTGTCGGACACTCGTTTGCATAGTGACCCATCTCATTGCACTTAAAATATTTCACTAACTGTAAATAAAATTTGGTCTTACCATCACCTTGATCTTTTCCAGTGCAATCATGAGCCTTATGTACCATCTTACCACATTGGTAGAACTTTCTTGAATTCAGAAGACATTACCCAGCAAGCCTCTTACCACATTTATCACAAACTGGAAACTTATTTTTCTTACCATCGGACCTTTTTGAAGAATTCTTCCCTTTCTCCTGCCACCTCGGTCTCTTCTTCTGTTGGTTGTTATAGAACACTTGATCATCGGAAAACTCCATTTCCACCTTCTCAGCACATCGAACAAGCTTTTCATAACTTTTGAACTCATGATAAACAAATTCCCTTCGATATTTTGGCTTTATTCCTGAGTAAAAATGATTGATTTTACTATCAAGGTCTCGAATAAAATTTGGAGCATACCCTGCCAATCGAGTGAACCTCTCTTCATAAGCATCCACTGAGTCGTCCTCTTGCCTCAATTTAAAGAATTATTTTCCATCCTAGGTCGAACAGCCTAAGGAAAATACATCTCACGAAACATACCTTTGAATTCATCCTAGTCGATAGCATCAATCTCATCAGCGTCCCTGGTATTTTTAACCATCGACCACCACTGATCTGCTTCACCCTCCAAACGGTAAATTGCAAGACTAACCTTTTGATTGTCTGAACACCCAATGACATTGAAAATATTATCCATTGCTTTAATCCACCCTTTAGCTAGCATGGGGTCAGATGATCCTCTGAATGATGGGGGATGTTTCGTCATGAAATATTTCACCACTGACATGTTCCTCTACTGTTAATCTGGCTGATCTCGTGCATGGATACCACCACCATTTATCGCTTGAGTCAACTGCTCCATTACTGCAACAAACTATTCAGTTCCAATTTAGACCATCTTAGGATGCTGATTTAAAAGGTAATTTCCTTATATATGCCTTCCTAACACTGCTTCCCTATTTCCTCTACGGAAAACCATTCTGAACAAACATGTCTTAGATGAAGCAACATGGTAATCTTAAAATGCTATATCATTTCAAAAAAATATCTTTAGATAATCATTTAATATAATTCTAACTCCTAAAGTTATCTAAACAAACCTTTGATACCATCTATAAGGTCCCAGCCTTAAACATTACTTAATATTGAGTTACTTCAAGAATACACGTTTAGGATCTTTTCAGGTTTTGAGTTTTAGAGAATTAGATCATAAATCATGCATTACATTCCACATTTAAACAAAGTGGTTACATAACAGATAGTACTAATTTTTTCCATCAGCGGAAACATATTTAAAATAAAACATGGATTCTTTCTTTACACTTCCTTGACACTATCATCACATCATGTACCTTTCTCTTGACCTGTGAAAAACATTTCAAAAACATGGGATGAGCATAAAAAGATCAGTAAGGGATATAAAAGTACTAAATGAAAACATTAGTCCATGTATGAAATCATACTTTACTCATAAAACATAATCATTTTAACATACCTTGTCAAATCATGGATAAATAATATAAATCATAAGACATAAAGGTAACTTGAGGCATTCATAACATTCTTACGTAGGGAGTAACCCTCATGGTTACGTTTGGAATACCCATCACAGTATATTCCCTAAATCTCTGTGGAGAAACCTTAAATTTTAACCCCTTCGCATTACCCAATGCATTGGAGAGCTATATTGGGCTCACCTGCCCTTATTTTATCACGGAACCACCCGTCTTCATAACAATGCCCAAGAACCATAACATAATCGTATCACATAAAACATTCATAAAAGAAACACAACATTTCCACTTTTCAATCACAAGATATCAACACAACACATTTATATAAAAACATTATGAAAACCATTTTCCATAGCAAAATAAAATAAAAGTAAAACATGGTATTTATTTTTCATTAAAAAAAGTTATAGCTTGTAGAGGAAGCTGAAGCTCAAATAATGGCCACGGCGGTGGAGAAGTCGTTGTCGCCGCATACGTATGAAAAAAAAACATTCCCTTTTGTCATTTAGTAAATTCCTCATATAAAAGGATTCCTTTTGAATAAATTTAAAATTCATAGTGGTTTATACACCGTATAAAACAACGTTGTGTATAAAACAAAATATGCCGCAAAGAAAGGAGATTGAGATGAAGTCCCATACCTCAGGTCCGACTTGACTTGATCGTTCATTAATCTCATGAATTATAAATTTGAGTTAATTTATACTTTCTTAAGAACATTTTTCATGTTCATTATTCCTTTTATATCACTTATTGTTATGTTATGAACACTATGTAATTATTTAAGTTAATAATGTTCGTTTTGTCTATCATTGGTACTTGAGTCAAAAATAAACTCTTTATAATTACAAGTTGTTCATGTATCCATTATATCTAGAATTATATTCATGATGTATATATCATATATATCATATATATCCAGTATATACATGAATTTACAATATTACATAACATTTAGAGGTAATAAATGAAATGCACCGTTCATGGAGACGATAAGCTGTACGTACGCATGAACACTACTTTCATTTATATTTCATATTTAATGGAATTGAATCATAATTATATAAAGGTATATTATAATTCCAATAGAATATAATATATAATATCATTAAATCCATCCTTTATATGTCCCACATATGGCATTAATGAATCAAATCACATTGAGGGGGCGGTAGTCCGCACTTCCTAAAATGAAGATATCGCGTTTACCCATAATGGAAGCCATAAAGGTATGACATAAATGAAAAATACAGAATCTTGAGGAAAACATAAACATATTATATATCATATGTAAATATAGTGACATCTCAATGGACACCTTTGAAGGTGTTATAAGAATATTGAACAATCATCGTTTCGTGAGGCAGAAATTCACCATCCACAAAAACAGTATGTTCTTTAACCATTATATGTTGGTGTGTGTAAGTGTAGCTCGAATAATTATTATAAAAACATCATTGTATATTTAAAATACTGGTTATTTTACAAAATAAATGAATAAAAATAGTTCAGTGGGTTGGAGAAGAAAAATAAAACAAAAGAATATTAGAGAAGACTTTACCTTTAAATCGGGTAATTGTTCTTAGTTTGAACCAAAAGGGTTTCTTGAAGATATTTCTGCCTAAGTTAAGGCTTCTAGGATGAAGAGAGGTATGTGGAGAGATAAAATGAGCAGAGCATTGCTGACCCAATGGATTGAGAAGTGTGTGTAAAGAGGTATAGGTGGGGGCCTTTTATAAGAGGAGAGGAGGGGCACTCTTGGAATGTTATAAAATGTTACTTTATATTGAAATGTCCTTCGGATTTAAAAGGTACCACATTGATATATTTCTATTATTAGGTGATATGGGTTATAAATATACTCATATGATAGGTATTTGACATGTGTAAGTCATATATTTTACATTATCTTTCCATTTTATTTAAATCGTTCATTAATGAGGTAATCACTGCATCATCATGATGTCATAAATAATTTAATTTATTTAATGTCTAAAAATTATAAAAAAAATATTATGATGAATGAAATAGTTTTATCTTTCCAATGAATATTTATAGTCCAATATATAATTTATGTAGACAAAATTAAAAAAAATTACTCAGGTGATACATTCTTTGTTAAATTTAATTGTCTTTAAAAATAAAAAAGATAAAGAGTAATTATCACATAGAAGTGATTCCATGGGGTCCCCATGTTTGGAAAAAGTCATCCCATGGTCGTCCATGACACAACTAGTAGACGTATGACACATTTGGGGGTCATTTTTTATTATTATGATATTATTTTGTTATCCTCAACTACCCGATTACAAATTAATCAAGATAATTAAAGATAATTACCGTCGTTACTATTCATAATGTCCAAAAACAAAAGATTCTTGATTACATAATTTGGACCTTATGATTCCAAATATTCAATCCATTTTACCAAATTCCAAACACAGAAATTGAAATAGTTAATTTAAAAAATAATTGTCGTTCTCAAAACCAATAGCGGGTTTTTTAGAAACAATATCTATGAAAAGTTTGGCACTTGTTTATGCCCAATTCCAAAGTGAAATTAATCTCAATTACCACCATTGGATTAAATTGTAAAAATATATTAAATTTAAAATTTAAAACAAATTAAAAAGATAATCTAACAATATAATTAAATTAGATGAAAATGCAGTTTTGATGTAAAATGCAGTATTTTTCACTATTCATTAAAAAATGAACATTGTAAGAAAAATACCAAAAATTTATCCAAAGTAAATTTCAATGTCCCAATCATAAATAATAAGTTTATTTTGACAAATAGATCTTATAAAATTGTCAAAAGTTTGATTTAAAAATGGTTTGCCATCAAAAGGCTGTAAAACAATCTTTTAAAAATATTAGTGCATTCCATGCTTAAGATTGGATTTATTCTCAGCCTCTAAAACACTATATAATTTATAAATAGACATAGATAAGAATATATATTATTAATTACTTACTTGGGATGTTACAGTCTAGGATAGGATATGTAGTTTATTTTAATTCTTCAGCTACGAGCCTTGGGTGTGTACTTGTGCAGGATGATCATGTGGTGGCTTATGGTTCTCTCCAGCTTTGGCCGCATGAGAATAATTACACAACTTGTGAAATGGAGTTGTAATTGGTGATTCAAGCCCTAAAGTATTGGCATAAGTACCTCTTTGGGGAGAAATGTGTGGTCTACTGTGACAATAAAAGCCTAACCTACACTTTCTCTCAAAAGGATCACAATCTGAGGCAACTCTATTGGATCGAGTATCTGCAGAGATTTGGATTTGACATTTCCTATACCCTGGGCAAGGGAAATGTGGTGGATGATTCTTTGAGAAGGAAGGTACAAGTACATGCATTGAAGAATTCCAACAATGACTGGATATTGATGTGGATCTTCGCCCAGATGCACTTGAAGACTAAGGAGCACAGTAGAGGTGAATTCTTGGCCAATATTCAGTTGACTCCTTCCGTTGTGGAATTCATTTAGTGAGATCTTCCCGGTGATGAGCTATGTCAGCACTCTATGAAGTTTCTTCATGGTGGGGAGACTTCTTCTAAGTGGTCCTTATCTCCCGAGGGGATTTTGTGCTTCCCGGGCCGTGCAGTGGTACTGTTATCCCTACGGAAGGTGGTGATGTAGAATAGCCCCCAGTATTAGTGGGTAATTCATCCTGGTACTACTAGTATGTATTATGGTGTTCGTAACCAGTTTTGGTTGCTAGGTATGATATGGGACATTGCTGAATTTGTATCAAGATGCTACAATTGTCAGCAGGTGAAAGTAGAGCATCAGAGACCATCTGGCATGCTTCATTATTACCCATTTCTACCTAGAAGTGGGATGATTAATTGTTTCCTTGCCTCATACACATCGAGGAAGGAATTTTATTTGGGTAGTTATTGAACATTTGACCGAGTCAACTCATTTTATTCTGATCAGAGATATAACAAAGGTTGATGAGATGGGCTATATATATATTCAAGAGGTAGTCAGACTTCACGGTGTGCCATTAGTAGTTGTTTCGGATAGGAAACCATGCTTTAACTCTCAGTTTTGGTAATTCCTACAGAAGGATTTGGAGCCGCATATTAAGATGAGAAATACATACCATCTTCAGACTGATGGCCAGAAGGAGTAGGAAAATCAGATTCTGGAGGACATGCTTCGTGCATGTGTGTTGGATTTCAGAGGTTCATGGGATATCCATTTTGGATTGGTTGTGATTTATTATAATAATAGTTACCAATCCTTTATTAGAACGAAAAACTTTGAGGAGCTCTATGGTCATCCTTGCCAGTTCTTTTATGTTGGGCTGAGGTAGGTGAGACCTCACTTTTGGGATTGATCATTGTTCATGCGACGTATGAATAAGTCAAGTTGATCAGAAAATGGTTATTAACAGCTCAGAGTCACCACAATTCTTTTTCTGATCAAAGGTTTCATGATCTTGAGTTTTCAGTGGGTGACTGGGTGTTCTTGAAGGTGGCCCCTTGGTTGGGTCACCGCTGCTTGGGAAAGCAGGGGAAACTGACACCGAGGTATGTTGGGCCTTTCGAGATTACTAATAGGATTAGAAAGGTGGTATATAGGTTATATTTTCCTTCTCATTTGACGTCAATTCATGATGTAATCCATGTTTCCCAACTGAAAAAGTACAATTCCAATCTGTGACATGTGTATAATTGGGAAGAGTTAGAGATAGAGCTCGATTTATCAGTGTTTTAGTGGCCAGTGTGGATAGTGGATTCTCAATTGAAGGTAATTCTTGGAAAGTTCATTAATTTGGTTCATTTTATTTGAAAATAATGGAATGAATACCATGACACTCGGGAGCGGAATTCATGGATTGAGTAGGAGTACTTGTTTTTATTCTCTGACCAGACACCGAGTTGACTTTCTGAGGGCAGAAAGTTTTCATGGTGGAGAGAAGTGTCACACCCGGACCTCACTTTTTGGAATTTTTATTATTTTAGTTTTTATCTCTAAAATTTACCATCCTTTTTAATAACTATTTTTTTGAAATAGGGGTTGAGCCTGACATGAATCTTTCTCTTTTTCACTGATAAATGAATGTTGGCTTAGAAATGCCTGACATGCGGGTAGGGAACGAGTGAAGCCGAGTGGCTTCACCGGTTTAATGTGTGGCTTTCCCAGTGCACGAGTAGTTAACAAACCTAATAAAAATAAAATTTATTATTATTATTATTATTATTATTATTAAAACTATTGTAATTACTACTTTAATTTGGTTACCATTAAAATTTTAATATTATTAATTTTTATTATTGATACTGAAATTATTTATTATTATTATTATTATTATTTTAGATTAGTTTAAATATTCCTTTTATTTTAGGTTAGTTTAATTATTTTTTTATGTTTTTCTTACACTATTTTTTCCATTTTTTTTTATCTTTTTTACCCTTTCTTTTTTTCTTTTTTTCCTTTCTCACCCTCACTTGGATCTCTCCCCATCGCACGTGGAAAACATCCCCAACCCTACCTAAATCGTATTTATTCTCCACCCCTTTGTCTCCATTCTCCTCCCTTCCCACCTCCCGGCGGCGCCACACCCTCCCATGTCTTGTAGACCATTCAGTCGCTCCGCTACCTCGCTCTGCCCTCCTGCTCTGCCCAGTCGACCTTGCACCTGCTACATCGCTCTACCTAGCCAACCTCGCCCCTTCTACCTTGCATGCTCAAACCGTCCTTGTACCGAACCCCTTCCCACCACATTCTGTCGTATGTGACCCCTTCTTGGCCGCACCTTTTTCAGATGAGGTTCCAACCAGTACAAACTCTTCTAACACTCTCCATCTTATCCGACTAGCATTTCGAACCCCTCATCAAAGGTTTGGAGTACTCCAGTTGTGGATTCTTCCTTTTTTGTTGATGTTTTAGTTATGTTTTAGTTTTGATTGATTAAATATTGATTCATTTGTCATGATGATCTGTTTTAGGGTCTGTTATAGACTCTTTATGGTGCGTTCATTGTGCGGCGAGAGTTTCGTGCCAATATTTTGACTTTGAAACACATTGGTAGGTGATTCTGCACAGAAATATTAATTGATGATCATTTTCTTATTTGTTTAATTAATTTATCACCTCTTCAATTTGTTTTAGTGGTGAAAAAATATTTTTGATTAAGTTTTATTGTGAATTTAATTTGATAGAAATGTGTCTACGTGAGGTTTGTCCATATTTACTTTGAAAACCCACTTTCAACTTTTTTATCATTATTCTTAAACTATGAAATGTGTGTGTTGGAAAGTGCATATGATGTGGTCTATGTTTTTGCATGGTGTCTGAATAAGTTTTACCTTGAAAAGGGTTTCGAGTGAGCATTTTCCTTTATAAATTTTGTGAAATCTATGGAAACTATTTAAAAAAATTTCTCAGTGGTTTTATTAATTATAAAAAAGGACTTCTCAAACTATGCAGTTGGTTTAATTAAATGCGCAAGTGGCATATATTATGTTCTAAGAGGTTTTTGGTGTGTGTATGGTTTTAAAAGAGGGTATCGATGTGCGAATGGTGTGTTCTTGTGTGTAAGAACCTTGTTTGGACCTTATGTTTTAATTTGACATGTGATGTGAACTTTAATTTAAATGAGAACAAAGAGGGAAGACTGGGGTATTAGGTGGGGGAACTAGGACTAGTGTCCTAGTGTTCCAGAGGTGGCATGGCCCAGTTTCACTGGATGTTTTGACGATTGAAACATTAAAAAACAAATGAATGACTGAGGGTTGTGGTGTCTAATCCACGTTTTCTGATGGTCATGGTTTCTAAGACACAGGTTCTGAGGGTCATGGTTTATAAGCCGCATTATACCGAGACATGACGTTCTAGGGCCCCACTTGTTACAAGTACCCATAGGGCCTCTCCCATATTTTGGATCTCTCTGTTATATTGCTCACACCAATGATACATGATATTTCACTTGAGTCACTACACAAGAAACTTTTTTTCTATTTAAAATTGATTTTCTTTAATGTTGTTTCATGAGAACTATTATCATTAAAGTTATTCAAGAACTTCTTTGTTTCATTTAATTAATATTGCAAAAGTATTTACCTTTTAATGCTTGTGTGTGGAATATTTTTCTTTCGTGGAATCTTACTGGGAAATTACTCACACCCTACATACCCCTTTGGGTGTAAGTAGATTTGGACATGTTAGATGTAGGTAAAGGTAAGGAGTTTGGAAGTGGTGGTTCAGGTTGTTAGCGGACTACTTGGCGTGGCATTGTGGAGATGTCTTGAGGGTGGTGTACTCTCGCTGGGTGGAGGTTTTTGTATTGGTTTTTGGTCACCCTACCAAGTGGTAGCTCCTTCTTGGTTTTTAGTTTAAAAATGCAAATCAATGTTTGGTTTTTGGTTAATGGAATGTTTCGTTGTGACTTTAATCTTTGGTATATTTTGTTCTGCTGGTTGATTTGTTGATATTTTTTTATTTGGGTAAAATGTTCCCAAGTTTTATTTTAATACTCGAGCACTTGTACTTTCCCATGGGGGTCAGGTGCTAGTTGGATGGTGACCCAATTTTGTTTGTGACACGACATATCCCATAGGACAATATCGTATAACCCATAGTAAAAAATGTGTGTTCAAGGAAAACAAAAAGATCCTATTAAAGTGCATATATGTTATATGGCCTAGCCATTCTCAATAAAACAGAGTCCCCTGTCACCAACTGGGAAAGGATTATGCAACCAAACCACTATGGTGGAGGTACAACTGAAAAGCAAATAGCCCCAAAATTCCACCCTGAGTGCCCCTAACACAATAGTTTGGTAGCCACACCATATCCATGCCTTATGTGGAAGTGGATACTCAAAGTGCATTGGCATAGACACAATAACCAAAACATATCCACCTACATCATGATATATTCTATAGTTTCACATTATAGTCATTCCATTTTTGGTAGTGGCGCACCCCTTTTCCTCCATACTCACTTCAAACATTATGGAACCTCCTTTGGGTGCCTTAAAAATACTGAACTCATAAAGGGAATGGCTACTTGGATCTATGACCTTAAATTATAAATGTTTAATTTATTCAATAATTCTTCTAAAAAACCATTCCTATAAAAATAAAATGAACAATGAATGTAATATCTATATTGGGGTGGTATTACACAAGTATGCATAAGTGATGTTATCAATTTATAATGGATAGAAAGGGTAACAAGGTAATTAATATATCGATTATCTAGAATAATTATTAGGTAATAAATATCATATATATTCATCTTCTCCATTATTTTAACCATTCATATGATCTGGTTTTGACAAATGAAACATATTTTTATGTGGTCGTTGTAGTCCACACATATAAAAGCTCGATGATTTCATTTCTCATAATATAGAAAAGTAGTTGAAAAGGTTTTATAATGAAATAATAATAAAATTTAACAATTTGGGACATTATAATGTTTATATTTCATTATAGTTGATGATGATATAAAGGTGTTATTAGATGTGATAAAATTAAAATTGGTCATTAAACACTTATAACATATCCTTGGATATATCCCCTTGTCTTACACATTACGCCTTTATGGATTGGTATTTTGAGAAGAAAAATAACTATAATACATTGTAGGGGTGATGGGGATTATTTTTGGTATATCTTGGTAGAACTGTACTGGTTAAAATGATTGAGGAAGGTGAGGAGGTTCCATTTTATAAGTAACAAAAGTGACACAATCATAATTTATCTGAACTTTTTAATATTATAAACTAATAATCATGGAAAGTCGGTTCAAAAACTATCACATTTTGAATCTATTGTAACAAGGTTCAAAATAAAATTTTCCAATGAGAAATAAAATTAGATATTGCAATATTATCAATTAGTTTACCTTCTTTAACCTTATTTACCCTTTATCTTGGTACAAAATATTTACCATGTTTTCTATTCATATTGAAAAATGTGAAATTTTACTCATTAATAAATTTGATCCTAATGAATTCAAATATTGAATTAATTTTTCATGATTCATGTAACAAAATAATCCACACAAAGGTACCCCACTGGCTAGTAATGAGATAAGAGAGATAATGACACCCAAATCCCTCATCTAATAGTCCATCAGTTAGCAACAAGCAGTGAGGGTATATCATATATAGAAATGGTATGCATTACCCTACGTATTAGAAAATGAGTTAAGAAATTTTAGAAAAGTAAACCAAAAAATAATTCTTTTAAATATAAAATAAATATCACATTTATATGAATGTAATTTCATATAAAATTAGTAAAATTGAAAATATAACTACAACCACCAAAATATAAACTCATCTGAAACCACAAATCTCAAAATTATCCCACAAAACATAATCTAGTAATATACATCCAAATCTCCAACCCTATCCTACAAACCTAAAAGGAAATCATATATACATAGTTTGATCATAATGAGTATACATAGTTCCCATACTCACCATATATAGTGACTATATCATTTTTACACATATTATTATATGATTTTTTACATAAATATCCATTTAAATACAAAATAATGATTTAAAGTCCTAGTTTATTTATATTAATGGGTATATAAAACATCTATATGATAATAAAACATATTTATTTAATCTTCATAATGATATCATAAATCCATTTCATCTCTATAAACTACATGTGGTAATCAAGGGTATACATAGATAAAATGGTTGATCTAGAAAACCTAGTAAGTGAATAAATATTATAATGAAGCATAACATGTATTTCAAAGATACAACATGATATCATAAAGAACAAGGATAGCAAGTAATGACATGGTACATAAAAAAAATTTCATGGTATCATATGATCATGTTGACATATTAAATGTGGTTTTAACATAAATAATGACATAAGAATAAGTCAAGGTTAACTGATTAGAAAAAATTAAACAGTGGAAAGAGTGTCATAGTGGATTAGGTTTACACCCTAATCTCATGCATAATGTCTCATGAGACCAAAATATTATCTATTAAATTGGATTTCTATTTTGATGATCCCATCATAACATGTTATGAATTATGTGTTCTTCAAAATATAAATCAATCATAAGGAATAATAATAATAATTTCCCATTGAATAAGATGGGTTACATAATCACGCCTCATATAATAAGGAAATTAAAATCTATAAAGATTCCAAAAAAAATAATGAATTAGATATTAATGATGTTAATATCTGAGTATATAATCATAGATATCAAAATAATGTATTTATTTGTGAGTAAAAACATAAAATATTTGTTACATAAATCGGTTAAGGGATAAAAATGGTCCCCTTAATCTAGTTTGATTTCGAAGAATAAATATTGAGAAATAACCTTAAGGAATGTTTTACCCCATAAATGGAAGGTATATTGTGCTTGGTATATATGTAAGAGACATATATATGGAATATATAATAAATCCATAACATCAATAGATTTCATCATAGATGAAAATTATCAAAAAATCACTTGGAATATTTTATGTGAAAATCACACTTTTTTAATTAGAAATGACATCATTAAAATCAAAAAGAAATTACAAATTAATATTAAACGAATTTTCTTTGAAAATAACATTGGATAAATGTATATTAAGAATCAATATTTTAGATGTTCTTGGCGGAGGGAAATTTCATTCATGTCATATAAGTTAAAAAAGGAAACATTCCTTTTATGCCTTTTTAAAAACAAATAAAAAAGTACATCATTAGGAAAAATACAAGAATATTCCATTTAAACCATTTTTTGAATGTCAGAAAAGGGTAAAAATTATCTTACATCATCATAATATAATAGTAAAAATATTTTTTATATCAATTTAAAAAATCAAGGATACAGAATAAAAATGATTTTCGAACGAATAGATAAAAAAGTAATAAATTTATAATAACATTATTTCAGTATCATGAGTTCGTAAATATGTTAAAATGAAAGGAAAACGTTTATTTTATGAAAATAAATATTTTAGAATAAAGTTCTTGAGTTTATTGGATTTTATATACCGAAATTTCATCATCAAAAACTATTCATAAGATATAACAACAAATAATTGGTTTGACACATAAAACCATTACCACATTGATAAATTTTGAATAACATGGTCCATGAAAGAAGGAAAATTAGATGGATGTGAATGTAAGAATAATTTTCAAGTGAACCATAATGAATTTCCATAATGAATAGTATATACACCATAGAAAAGAAACAATTGGTTAATATGGAATCTACCTCACTGAAATAAAAGTGATATGAAAATACCGTTCCTAGAGTCAGACTCATCACATAGAGACAACATTTTCCTGAATAATAAAAATAATTTAGTTATATGCATTCTTAATAACCATTTTAAAGATTATTATTCCTTTTATTTAATCTATTTACACGTTACATTTAATTACTTCTTCAATTGTGTTCACATTAGACATTTTGACAATATTTGGATTGTATGTCCAAAATTAATTTGATATGTTGAATATGGTCTATTATTTAATTAATATGTCTTCCCTATAATAAAAATAATTAAATTATTATCATTTTTATATATAAATTAAAATTTTAAAACAAATCATGAATGATCGTTATAAAAAATGAACTATGTTACAATCATGGAGACGGAAGGTCGTACGTACACATGTGTAACGTTTCCATTTTTCTAAAATCATTATAGAAAAAAAGTAATGTATTATTTTATAATTATATAATATTAATTATAAAATAAATATAATATGATTTATTTAAATTCACTTATATTTAGTATCCATGTAATGTGGTAATGAGAAACGAATCACATCGCTTTGGGGACATGGTAATCCACATGAATGCATGAACGATGTAACCATTTTTGAATGCATAGAAGTTAATAAAATATATGATATATGAATTTTAAAGAATTATAATTCTATCATTAATATCATATATATAATTTAAATCCATCATTATAACTAGACATAATAGGTAGTGATATAAAAAGAATTATATCGATTCGTAAGAAGGTAGTCTGATGTACACATAAATAATGGTTTCTTTTCCCATTTGATGGAAGATGAGATGGATTAAATTTATTAAATTAATGTAATATTATCTCAGTATATTTAGGATTCTAATTATATTATATCATCATGGTTGATGAATATTTTATGGAGTTAGAGGAATAAATAAAATGAAATCTATTGGTAAATAACTACAACCCTTCTTCGAATAAACTATTTAGGATTTTAAATAAAGACATCATAGAATAGATTCATTAAAAAATGAAAATAAATTCTATGATAGGTGTAGGGATTCAAGGAAGTGATTTTTTACCGGATTTTTTTATCCATGATGTTTTTAAATTTTTAATAAAAGAGGAGTAGATATTCCCTTTTATAAGATATGGGAGGGAAACTCATGTAATTTCATAATGTATTGAAAAAATATAAATTATTTTTCATTTAAAAAATTCTTAAGAATGATATAAATCAAATATATGATGATTATTGTATCAAATAATATCAACCAATAAAATTTAGACAAGTTTAGACTATGTTTTTACACTTATATCTGTTTTTTTAACTTGTCGTTACAAATTTTGAAATTAATGTGATAATGATGTTTCTACTATTTAGGGGTCAATATAGTTACTAAAAATGGAAATGAGACCATAATTGGACCATTATTTATATTTTAAACTTAATTAAAATAAATTTTTTGATGATAGTATTTTTAGGGATTTTAAATCACTTAATAAAATATCATTTCACATACAATATCACTAATGTTATTTTTGACACTATTAATTTAATTTAATTTTTAAAAAATCAAGATATATGTTTAATTTGATTCTAAAATTCATATAAATCACTATCATATTATATATATCGAAAAAATTTCAAATAAGATAATTCAATAAAATTTTATTAATTTTCATATTTTTAAAATCATTTATTTTATTTTTATATTCATTTAATAAATATTGTGTGAGTTATTTGTAATAATTTTTGTTAATTATTTAATCACAAAAATATTATAAATAAACTAACATGATAAAAAAATAATAAATTTTCTTTCAAATGGACTTTTTTGAACTTAAAATATCTTCTGTTTAACACAATGATAATGAAAATTATAGATAATAATAAAAATGTGAATATCATTTTTTACATTTATTTACATAAAATGATATAAATGTATGAATCTAAGACACTTGATGCAAAATTTCCATATTTTAGAAACATTAATTGAGATAGATGAAATAAACTCATCTAATATGATAAAGGTAAGTGTTAGGGTTATTTTTTGTCCATATCAATTTACTTTTATCATCAATTATATGATTTACAATTTTCATTGTGGAAACAATTTACTAATATTAATATCCATAATGAGCTAGAATAATAGGTGAATATTTTAAAAATTTATACATAAATATTTTAATTGTGTAATAAATTTTGAAAATTTTATTCTCATGAAGTGGAAGGAAATAATTTTAGAATAAAACGAAAAATGCAATGAACACTTGTTTTTCCATAAAGACGCCTTATATGTATTAAAATAATTTCAAACCAAATCAAAATATAAAATTCTTTCCAATGAAAAGAAATTGATTGTTTTTTATCAAAAATAATTAAACTAATCCTATATATTATTTTTTTTCTTAATACATCAAATGAAAATATATTTTCTTATTAAATTATGTATTTTTTACTTAAAAACAATTTTCAAAACAACATCAAAAAATCAACATATGATAAATTTAATATAATCAAAATAGAGATAATACTATTTTTATAAAATCTATTAATGTTACATAATTATAATATTTTCTATCAAAAATCAATAAAACAATTTTTTTAACACAAATTATTTTTGAAAAATGACTACTAAAAATTGAGTGATTATTTACTAATAATTTGTCAATATATTAATATTTATTAATACCTCTATATATATTTAATAAAAGTATTAATTCTTATTGATACCTAAATATTTAATTTCTAGTTTATAATTATCACTATTATATAACAATTTTTCTTTGTTTATTTAGTGTTGAGGTTGTATTCCATATATTCTATTGAACATATGTTTGTTTTTAAATTATCAGGGGGCTAAAATCCCCCCCTAATAAAATGCATCCTCAAAATTTGAACATTATATTTGAAATAAAGGTTCTAACATCTAAAAATATCTTTGTTTAATTTTTAAATCATAAAAATTGTTAATAAAACTCTCTCTTGAAAAGAGGGAAAAGTAACTATGAAGGTCATCTAGAATAACACGTAACTAGGTTTCTAAATAAGTGTGAATTAGGGGTAATTGATAATATATACTAGAAGGATAAAATTAATTTCCAAATAATTATATAGATTTATATGGATGATTTTTCACAATAATTTTAATGATCAGAAGAATGTGAATGACCATAAATCAATTAGAAGGTAAAATACCATCTATTCATTAGAATTTAAGGTAATATGATAAATTTTTTGTTTCATGATCCTTTTCCTAAAGTTGAGGAATTAAAATAAAATATATAATGAAGACATAAATAATTATATTTTCTTGATAAGTATAACTACTTAATTTATAAATTTATTACACAATCTCTTTTTTTCTATGTAAAATGATTATTCTTGATGAAATTTTATGCTTGGTGCACTAAGATCAACTTCAAACAGATTAAATAATCCACAAAAGGATAACAAGATATTACTCCTATATTTTTAAAGTAACCAAAAAAAATGTCTATAACAAATTAATATAATTTTTCAAACTAATAAACCTTTATATGAAGAAAAGAGACATTAATTTCCAAATCCTGAATAATAAAATCCGAAGTTCAACATATATTATCTGAAAAATAACTGAATTAAATATTCTTAAAAATATTATTTACCAATATCAAAAACAAAATATTATGAATTTTTTGGTAACATATTTTTCAAATAGTAGTTTGAAATTTATTTTCTATCAACATTTGTCCCTCATAAATTCATATACCTAAAATGCATATGTCCTAATCATATAATCTCGAAATTATGATAAACATTTCCATATATAACCTGTATCATAATTTAAATCTTATATTACTGCGAATTATAATTCAACCTATATTTATCATATAAAATTCAATAATATTCTTTTATCCTTAATCTTATATGTTTCACAATATAGAGAACTACTTCTAAAAGATCATTAATCACTGAATCACCAAAGTCACTATTCAATCCCATTGTAATATATATAATAAAAAATATTTTCCAAAACTAAAATTATTCATTATATATAAAATAGTTTAATTATTTAAAATAATGTTAAACTAAATATTACATCACATAGTCTAGTGGTTGGAATTTTACCCTTCTTTCCCGATGGTTATGGGTTCAATCCCCACATCCATTTACGATGCAATGAGTTATGGGATATCTAGTAGGTTTTACTTTTTATAAAAATACTTTTATATATTTCCTATAAAAATAAAAAAATTGATTAAAATACTCAAAAATATTATAACATTATTCTAAAATATTCCTTCATGTTGACCCTAAGGATGACCTTTGCTTTAACATAATAAAATGACTTCAAAAAATATAATTATTTAACATCAAATATCATCAATTAAAACCAAAAATTGGATGTATAAGCCTTTGAAAATATAATCAAATAGAAAATTATAAACCCATTATTGTATCCAAAACTCTTAAGTTTACTTCACATGTAAACCTATATGCTTCCAAAAACTAATACAATCCTTAGACCTTTATTAATTGTTATCACTATAATATCATTAATATAACACTTCTATTATGTAATTTGTGAATCCTAAAATAAGAACACATTAATAAATTAAATTCATAGATTGGAATATAATATATTTATCCTTGATTTATGGATTAACATTAGGATTATGGGTTTGACTCAAATAATTACTATATTCCCCACATATATGAAGATGAACAATAAAGTGTACCTTGGGATGAACTTCAAATCTATCCACTGAAATCTTCATTTTTCCTTGGAAATTAATTTCTATATTCCCTTTGTTTCCAAAAATATAATATCTTCTCATTCCTTTTATCCATTTACCTGATTTTTCTTCCAATATACTTGACATGTAGGAAATTTAATTTTCTTCCCTCCATTGGCCTATTGAAACATCAACTATCACTTATTAGGTTTGTTATGAATTTCACCCATGTATATGTTTTTAATGATATAATGTGATATATTATTAGGCGTTATCATAAGGTTTTTCCTTCCCACACCAATTTAATTTGGTTTCTTATGAAAAAATTCATTTTATTGTCCTTCACATCCATCTTTTACAAAATTCCTCTTGATTCCAGAAATTTAATATATCCAAATTCATAGTATGGGAAAAATATTCATAGTGAGAAACCACATAAAAAGGAAAAATAATTTCAATTATTTATAAATAATGAAAAAAAATTTCTGTCTATGAAACCTTATATATAACCTAGTAATTCTTAATCATCGTCTATTCAAATATATTATAATGGTTCATAATGAAAATATGAGTTATCCAAGAATATCTCATAGGAGTTTCAAAACATGTGTACAATAAGGGAAGACACTCCATGAACCAAAATTATAGAAAATATATAATTGATAAAATATTTTCAGGTATATTACTTGTAGATTAATCTATTCAAAAATTACATCAACTTATAGTATCCAGACAAGGATGTAATTTCTTTAAAACAACTCACACTACACTTCACTAAAATTTATTGTATATTTTCCTATATAAAAAATTTAACCTAGGTTTATTATAAATATATTCTAGTCATAATCCCAAAACATAATTAAGAATTTATATGAAGTCCAATATAGTAAACTAATCCATTTTAAACATATTATTACATGTTTTTTAATAAACATATCAATTTAAATAAAAAAGTAATGAAATTCTAAATCTTTTTAGAACACTATGGTCAAAAAACATAAACATGAAAATAAAAGATAATTATTCGAATTTTATTAATGATATATTAAAACATTTTGATCTCTTAAAACTACATGGGTTATCTTCGGGAATATATATGAAAAATGGATGAGCTAAGAAGACCATTGGGGTAATAAACAAGAAAAGGAAGAATAACATGTAAGTAAAAAAGTATAATAAGATGTCCTAAAATAGAATTATCATGAGTAATCTCCTAGGATAATGACATAAAGTAAATGTTATCATAATATCATGGAAATATTGTAAATTTTGAATAAATTAAAAACATGACATAATCATAAGTCAGTTCTAACTTCCATGAAAACATCTCATTGTGGACAGAGTCCCATGGTATATTAGGATTACTCCCTAATCCTATATATAATGTCTCATGAGACACAATATTTACCTAATGAATTGTAGTTCATTTTCGGAACACCCTTAATTACATGATAGTAATTATGTGTGCACAAAAATTAAATCAATCATAATGAATTATAATAAGAATTAATCATATAAAAAATGGGTTATATAATATTTCCTTATATCATAATCAATGAAAATTTCATAATAATTCCAAATACAAGAATGAATTGAATATTATGGATTTTTGTGTCTCAATATATATTCATAAGTCTCAAAATAAGGTATTAATTTGTTAATAAAAACCATTTATGTGTGTTATATAAAAGATCATAGGATAGACTTCTTTCCCATAATAATGTTCGATTTAAAGAATGTATATTGAGAAATGAGATTAAGTGATTTATTATCCCCTTATATTAAAGGACCATGTTATTGGTACGTATGTAAGAGACATATATATAGAGTTTTTATGAAATCCATAATATCAAATTATGTTATCTTAGATGAAAATGCTCTTAAAATATCAATAGAATATATCTTTAAGAAATAAAATTTACTTTCAAATTACTTCATTAAAATTAAATAAACTACAAAATATTATAAAAAATATTTTATTTGAAAATAATATTGGAAACTTGTAATTTAATATTAAATTTTTTTGAGTGTTAATGACAGTGGAAAATTGTATTAATTCAGTGAATTTTAAATAAAATCATTTCATTCAAACCTTTGTAAAAAGAAAAAAAGGTCCTCATTTAGAAAATAGAATAAAGGTTAATTTTAAACCATTTTTTAAAATTCAAACTTGTGTAATAAAAATTTATAAACTCTCAAAGAACAATAATAAAACCATTTTTGAAAACATTTAAAGAAAACAAGGTTATGAAAAAAATGGCATTTTGAATGAAGAGAGAAATAAATTCTATTTTTATTAAAAAAAATCCTTCTCATTAGTTAATAATGATATAAAAATTAATGGAAATATTTTATTCTTTAAAAATAAATAGAGGATAAAAATATTCATGAGTTTGGTAAGAGGTAGATCAAGAAATTACATCATCATAAATTAATCAGAAACAATCCATTCAAACAATGTTATTATAACATAAAACCAATACCGTATTGGTATCTTTTGAATAATAATCTATAATATATAAGGAAACATATTTGGATATGTAAATATCTATAATTTCTAGTATAATAATCATAAAATTAATTCATGTCAAGTATATACTTCACATAAATTAAAATTATGTAAATTATTTATTTTCATAAGAAATTTTTTAATCTTTATTATTCCTTTTATTTTATCTATTACAATTTTATATTTAATTACTTAATCAGTTATGATCTCATTAACTATTTTAATGATATTTTTTTATTTTTCCTAAATGATTTTTTTAGGTTGAATATAGTAAAATGGTTAATTACATCATAATATATAGAATAATAATCACAAAATATTTTTATTTTTTATATCTATATCAAATATTTTAAACTAATCCTGAAATAGGGTTATGAAAAATTAAGTACGTTACAATCAAGGAGACGGTAGGTCGTATATATGCCTGAGTAATGTTTTAATTTGTAATGATAATTATTAAAATAAGGTAAGTATTATTTTATGTGTATATATATATATTATTACATAAAAAATATCATATTAATTCTTAAAATACACATATATATTGTATCCATGTTATGTGGTAAAGAAAAACGAATCACATTGCTTCTTGGAGGTGGTAATCCACCTGTACACATGAAAAACAATATAACATTTAGACATATGGAATGGAAAAAAATATATTTCATATGAATTTTATATAATGATAATAAATCCCAAAATATCATATATATATATATATATACATTAAATTTTTCATTATAACCATATATGATAGGTGGTGATGGAAAAAATACATTGGTTCGTGAGGTGGTGGCCCACTATACACATGAATGATGGTCTGATTTACCTTTTGATGGAATATGATATAGATATAGATTATTTAATTAATAATATAACATTTAATTATATGTGAGAAAATATAATTTATTTCATCATCATGGTTGAAAAATAATTTATAGAGGTAAAATATTAAATAAAATAAAATCTATTGCTAATGAATTATACCTCTTCATCAGACAACCAATTTAAGATTATGTATGAAGCCTTTATAGTTTGGAATAATGATCAAAAAACGGCCTCTGAGATATAAGGAGGTATTTACGGAAGATATTTGGGAATTTATTTTCTAATAAATGTATTTGTAGTGTAAATAAAATAGTAGAGGAAGGTTCTCTTGTATAAGAGAGGGGAGGGGATATCTTTGAATTTCTTAATGTATTAAATTAATATAAATTAATTTTCATTAAATAAATGATCCAAAATGTTTTAAAACAAATATATAATGAGTATGGGTGTATATTATATCATCCAATAATATTTGTACAAGTTAGATTGGGTGTTTACCCTTCTCTCTTTGTTTTAACCTGCATTAACCATTTTTTCACAATTAATGTGATAACAAAATTTTTACATGAGTGGTAAATATAGTTAATATGAAAGGGGAAATGGGCTAGGGTTGATATTTTCAACAATATTAAAATCTATATAGAAAATATTATCTTTCAATAAATTCCAATTAATCTATCTAGATATTATTTAAAAAAATATCATTAATTACATTTTTTACAAAATTCATTTAATTTGACTTTTAAAACATCAATTTAAGAGGGGAATTTTAATCAAAAACATTCAAACAACAATAAAATGGTACATTTATCTATAAAAAACATGGAACATAATAATCCATTCAAATGATATTACATTTAACATATTTAGAATCATTTTTTTATTTTTATATTAATCTAATAAATATTTTGTCGGTAATGCATACGAATTTAAGTTAATTATATCTTCACTAAAAAATTTAAAAATATAAACATTATAAAAAAACATTTATCATTAAAATAAATATTTATTAACTAAACCAAGCCTCTCATAACCCCAATGTCAATAATTTAGAGATAATAAAACAAAGAAAATGAGAATTTTTACTTTTCTTTACATAAAATAACATAAAGGTTGTAATCCTATAAATATGGAAAAAGTCTCTATATATTAAAAAGTGGATGGAAATGGATAAAATAAACATATAAAATAAGATAATTTTAATTTTTTGTGTAATATCCCAACCCTCCCCATTGTCCTTGGAAGGTGGTGGGATATTACTTGGCCTTAGGTGATATCCTAAAAGCACTGATGGCTGAAAATAAATTCCAATGGAATCATAAATAGTTTGGGGATGATTTTCCATTTGAAGAAAAAAAAAATTATAATAAGATAATAACAAAAACCCACTAAATGATACATGAAAATAGTGTAATACAACTCAAATTAATACCAACTAAAAGAATACTAACTCTAATTAAAAACCAATACCACAAAAATAAATCAGAAGAAAAAACTAAGAATAACCCAATAGTCCAAATACATAAACTCCACAGCTCCCAATGTGCTCTAAGATTAAACTCCACAATACATCACAATGTATTACTAATAATCATTAAATAACTAAGATACACTTCCTTTACTAGTGTCTCTATATATCACATCTTCGAATTCACCAAAGTTCCTAGGTAGAGGGTGAGTATAAAACTTAGTAGGATTTCCCTCAAATGACTTCCATACTCACACCATAAGTATAGAACATGATGGAACATTTATATAAAAAAATTTATATAAAACAATTCAAAATATTTTATAATAAAGAAAAAACATTTTCCAAACTAAAAAACTTCCATGGAAAGAAACCAACCCATTCTTTAAAACCATTTCTCAAATTCCATTTTGGAATAACCCATTCCATTCCACATATCACACATCCAACCTGGAATGAAGCTACGGACCTCCCTATACTCATTATTGGTGAATCATAATTTCTCCATGATGTCACTTGGTGAACCATTCTAACAGGGGAACTTCACACCCTTATCTATTGCATTTTTTATATGGGGTAAACATCATGCCCATATCTGTCCCAATTGCACATGAACACATGAACTTTCTTTATGTCAAAAACAATACGAAACCATTTCTAGAAAACCATTTTAATAAATTAATCCTTTTATTGAAAAAAAATTTCCAAAAACATTCCATACATTACAACTAAAAAACCATTTTAAAAACCATTATTTTAACATCGTGTAACCAATTTTGACCTTCCAATAAAAATTACAATTTCACAAACCATCACTAAAGAGGGTTTCTACCAAGCATTGAAAATTAATTTCACAAAAAAATTTAAGCAATTCAAAAAAAACTGAAACCAATACATTAATTTGTTAATAATAGTAATTGAGATTGAATTCAACTCCCTCGAAAACATAGGTGAAAACAAAGGACACAAATTCTTCAACAAACTGGGTTGAATCTCTAAACAAATTCCTTAGATATTGATTCCAATCAACTAAAAAACCATATATCACCATCATTGGAATAACACTACATGTATATATCACCAATTAACTAGATCCATGTATCTATGAGTGGTAAGAAGATGAAAACTATGGAAACCCCATAAAAAAGATCTTACCAAGGATTGCGGACTTCCAATGCATCATGATTCACAAACAGATTACTCCCAAATCAAGGGGAAGGGTATATACATCCTTTTCTAGGAAATTAAATTGATTTACGGTCATATTAAGGGAACCATATTGGTTTACGGGGATAAACTATATTAGAATCACAAAATACAGATCTCATTTTTGATAGTTGAAAGTTTAGGTGCACACTTAGGCAAACCATGTTCTAGTCACTATCTCTGAATACCCCTCACATTGTTGGTTCACATGGTTATAAAAACCATCCACCAACTATAATTTTTCATTTTTTCATCACATGCATGGTTTACTTTTGGTTTCCACATGGTTTGGCCAAACTATGTGCCAACTGTGTGCCTACCAAATGCCTAATTTTTCTCCTTTCAAGGTTTCCTGGAGGTGTTTCATAGTTTTTAGTAACCATTTTTAAACAGTGAATCTCTATAAAATCTGAAAAAAAAACAATCAAAAAATAATCCAAAACATCCCAAACATAACCCAATAACAATATATGTTTAAAATAAATAAATAAAGGGATAATTACCTAAATATAAGGTTGCTACATTTTCCCCATCATTGGTCTTTTTGTTCTCTGAATGTAGAAAACCATAATTTCCATGAAAGAGATTGGGACATTTCCAGACCATTTCCATTTAATGTTCCCACATTTCTTCCTAAATCTGACCATGCCTCTACAAAATGCAAACTATACAGATATGCTTCCCATGAAATACTTTTTCAGGCCTATCCATAGTCTATACCAGTACATGAACCTATGTTACATCCAACTATTGGTCAACATGATCCCAATGAATCACATGGATAGGATCAGGTTGATACTTTTTAAACTAAGATACATGAAACACATTATGCACTAAACTGATCCTTAGTAGCAAAGCCAACCAATATGCCACCTCAGTAACTCATTAAAGTATCTCAAAAGGGCATATATATTGAACAAATAACTTTCATTGATTCTTAAAGAAATGATGCCCGATCCTTGGAGATATTTTCAACAACACATGATCACTCACCTAAAATTAAAATGACCATCAATGATGATTGTCCTATAATTTTTGATGACTCCGATCCATTTCCATCATTTTCCCAATCAAATAAATCTTATCTGATTTCACATGGACAAATATCAGTCCAAATAGTGAATTCTCACCTGTTTCCACCTAACAAAGTGAATAAAAACAATGAAACCCATACAATGAATCAAAAGAACCCATATATATCAAGTACTGATAACTATTGTAATATGATAACTCCACTAATGGTATTTTATTCTCCCATGAGACACTAAAAATCATTAAAATTTCAAAAGAATTTATTCCCACATATATATTTTACTTTGGGATTTTCCATCAATCTGAGGATGGTAATCCATGCTCATAGTCAATTGGGTCCTAATGGATTGCTATAAGGATTTCCAGAAATGAGATGTATACCTTGGATATTTGTCTGATACTATCGAATCTATTATTTCATTCCTCTTTACCACCTCTAGGGTATATATTTCAAACAAGTCCTCTACCATATTAGATTTACCAATCGAGATGAAATGGTATGACTTTGTGAGAAGATCCACTATCACCCATATGGAATCATGTTTATGAACTATCCTTAGTAGACATGTCATAGAATCCACAGCTATATGATCACATTTCCAAATAGGAATAGATAAATATTTCAACATACCCACTAGTAAATTGGGATCTTCCTTAACCTACTGACAGGTGAGGTATATCATCACAAACTCTGCCACATTTATTTTAATACCAACCCACAAAAAATTTTCTTCTATTGCCTTAAAAATCATCTATATTATATGATGAAATTCCTATCTCAAATGGTGGTAATCATGAAGTAGTTTTTCTTGAAAAATCATTAGTACCGCCATCCAATTTTATAAACTCAAAATTAAACTCCCATCCATATTTAATACCTCAATTGTCTAAACATACTTGAGTTTTTAACTCATAGCAACACATTAAAAATCATATGTATGTGACTCTTTAACTGTCTCCACCAAATTAGGAAAAAAATAAACCAGAAATAAAGTAGCCACACTATCTTCGTCTTCACAATCCAAGTGCATGTCAGCTATCACTGACATCAGCTACCACTGATCTGAATCATCTTTCACCAACTAACTAAATAAAATTACACTTAATGTATCTTCCACAAAATTTCATTTACAAAGTTTATACCTAAAGTCAAAGACAAACATCTGGAGATACTCCACCCATATTCTTTGTCTCATATTCGAACCCCTTTGTGATAAATTTTGTTTTAAGCTCTTATGATATGTAAACACCAAAATTTTCTCCACAAATAGATAATTATGACAAGTATTCAAATCATATAATACAGAATCTAGATCCAAATTTTGCTTTGGTTATTTGTTCTCTTATAAAAATAAATTCCATGGCCATAATCAACAACAAGATCTCCCTATATGAGAACACATCCCAACCCTAATCCTAAACAATCACAATACACCAAGTAAATTTTTCATGATTCCAATAATATCTAGATCATATTGATGTAATTAAAACATTTATCTCTTAAAAATAATTTTTACATTAATAGTTCCATTGAAATGGAACATTTTCCCTTATAAAAACTATTATTGGTGAATCTAGTCATGAAAATTCATGAAAAAAAAATCAGTAATAACCAACTAAACCAGAGAAAATGATTATCTCAAAAAAATCCTTTAGTGTTTTCCAAGAGTTAATTGTTTAGATATTTTATAGATCCATAGAAAAACATATTTCAGATATTACAAGTCCAAGGAAATTTACCTCTTGTATCCAAAAAACACAATTTGATAATTTGGCATACAGATTATGACCCCTCAATATTCCCGACACTATCACCAAGTATTTATCATGATCAAAACTTATCCTTGAATACAACAATACATATTCCATAAACATCTCAAAAAAAGGATCAAGATACAATTGGAATATTTGATTCATCAATTCCATAAAGACTGATGGTTCATTCATGAGATAGAAAGGACTAACCACATACTCATAGTGGACTTACCTACTCCTAAAAACTGTCTTCGGAATGTCCTCCTTTTGAACCCATAATTAGTGATATCCTGATTTAAATTCAACATTAATGGACCACTGATATGGATCCCCGCCTTTTTATTTCATAACTTTTAATTACATTTTACAAACATAGGATCTTTAAAGGCCAGTGTCTTGGAAATCAGGAATAAAAAATACATGAAAACATAAAATAATCTTCTAATCCACTTGTAATGCTTCATCCTAAGTTCATCATAAGTATAAATTTCTGCATCTCATAAATTGGAGACATACATCAAAGGAAAGGGTGAGCAGTAGGCTTGGTAAGGAAAACAAGTGAATCAGTTGACATGTGATCTTGAGAAATATTAATAAGAACATAATAAAAATCATAAAGACATGATCAATATAAGAATAGTAAAATCATGATAAAAAAACTTGAAACATAACTTGAATATGTGGCTTCAACATTTCATTTAGACATTCATGATCTTATCACCAAGGTTTATCCCCAAGGTATCATAAAAGTTACCAAGGTCATTCACCAAGGTATCATGAAACTTGTCATCTCTAGAGATTAATTATTTACCCAATGAATTGGAGAGCTATCAGGGCGCACCCATAATATATCATTACTTTCATGTGATCCACGTATATCATAATGAAAAATTTCATTAATAACCCATAGAGAATAAAACAAATCGGTTTCATTTCCAAATCATGACGTTTTAAAAAGTACTTAAAAATAAGATCATTGTGTCATTTATATCCAATGGAAAGGGAGTGAGGGTTATATGTATTTAAATTATAGAATCAAATATATCTTATTTTTGTATTTATTAACACCCATAGAAACGAAATAGGTCCAGTTATTCACATAAATATAATAAGTAAATTTCTTGAGAGAAAGAGAGAGAAATATTGAGATGAACTTTCAGCAGCATTACAGATATATAACATGGTTTTAGAAAATAAAAAAAAGAAATGGTCAAGGGTAAACCACTCATAAATAACTCATATTACAATATAAAGTCATAATAACATGGAGATAAGAACATTGTATTGACATTTGAATGGCATACCACATGAAAATGAAACTTGAAAGGAAAGAGAAGATGTGATATCTTTTACAAGAAATTCGACAGCCTAACAGCATCACTTATAAATTCATAAAATCAATTGATGAGAGCGGAAAGGGTATCTAATAATATTTAAATTATATGTAATGTAGTAAAGATATAGATGAAAAATCCCACATATAATAAAAGGGAACTATAAGACATAACATAAATGAAGTCATCACTTAAAAGAGGAGGGTGAAAGGTTTATTTACCTGGAAAAGTAACCTTGAAAGTTTTATGATCAGGACCTTCATAGGAATGAGGGAACCTTGGGAGGAATCCTTCGGTGTTAAAGAGACCTAAACTTCGTTGAGGATGATTTTGGAATAAAATTGATGAGGGAATGGCTTGGTATTTATAGGAGAAGTGAGGGAACAAATCATTAACTTCCAAGGGACACCTCATCGGTGGTATTGGAAAAACCATGGGCTTTCCCATGGTATTTTCCCTTGGTATTGTCCACTTGGGAAACCTCATAGCATATCTCGCTATTAATAATTAGACCATAATTATTACATAATTATTACATCCTTAATGATGTCATTAAACACCTGAAACTCAAAACTGTATTTTCGCTATTCACTGAATATTTAAATGTTTCAGAAAAATCCCAAAAATTCACCTTCACCTAATATTTATGATCTGAATTCAAAAATGAACTCAATTTTATAAAAATAATTTTCTAAATTTTTTTAATTTATTTTTTTCAAAACAACAATATTCACCCGAAAAAACAAATACTTAAGTAATAATTTCTGAAACAGTTATTTACTTATTTTATTGAATCATATTGCCTAATCAAGGTGCCTAAAATATATTAATACCTTTTTAAGTGTGGTTACTATTTCATTTGGTCACATTACTTTTCATAAGTGTAAAATTACTATTCATAATTTACTATTCACCAAAAATTATGTTCACCTTATTAGACTCTAAATTTCTTACTGAACACAACTGTAGAAGACCATATTTTGAAAATCATTACACCTTATTAATTATTTAAGGTTTACATAAATATTTTAAAATACCCCTTTCTTCCAAAAAAATCTTCAATAATATAAATCCTATATTTATCCGGACATTTGAAAATCACAAACTTTACCATAAGAAGAAATAACAATTTTATTTTTCTCAAAAGATTACACAATTCATCTAAAGTCTCATTACATATCCCCTTATGACACCATCATAAGACCTAAGTGTAATGTGTGATAAGATGATAGAATCTTGGGTGGCTCAACCAACATTGCCTGAGTGGTGACCTCTATCAGCTTGAACTTCTCCCATAGGTAATTCCATTCAAGCTTCACATGATTTAGTTTGGATTGGGCTTGGTCCAGAGAAAATCCCAGTGGTGAAACCTCCTACCCAAGTTCTGTCTCATGGGATTTGAACGACCCGAGGCTACTGGATGAGGCCATGGAATCTTCTTTCTGTATTAATTAACCAAGATCACTTTTATTTATAAACAATAAAATTTTAATGTATATATTTTATATTTCAATGGTCATATTGACCAATGGTCATATAATAGTTGAAACCCAATGATCTCATTTAATTATACTCACTTCATTAATTAAAGAATATAGTTTTGAAAATAAAATAACACACGCATTTAGGAAACAAATATTAATAAAAAGTTCGGCTCGTTACATTCTTCCTCCCTTAATAAATTTCATCCCTGAAATTTTAACTTGTTCCATCTGAAAATAAAGGTGTGGGTAACTCTGCCTCATAGACTCATATAGTTCCCATGTGGCTTCTTCGCATCTATGGTTCCTCCACAACACCTTAACAAGGTGGGTAGTCTTATTGCATAGAACCTTGTCTCTACGATCCAAGATCTCCACCAGATGATCCTCATAAGAGAGGTCATGTTCCAGTTGTACCACCTCTGCGATTATTACATGTGAAGGGTTAGGTATGCAATTCCTCAAGAGGGATACATGGAAGAAATCATGAACTTGTGATAAATTTGGAGGAAGTGCAAGCTGATAGGCCACTGCCCTCACGCGATCAAGGATTTCATAGGGGCCAATGTACCTAGGGTTGAGCGTACCTTTCTTCGCAAACCTCATGAATCTCTTCCAAGGTGAAATTCAACGAAATACCTTGTCAGCAACATCAAACTCCAAGTCCCTTCGACGGTTGTCAGCATATCTTTTTGCCGACTCTGAGCAGCCTTATTATGTTGCTCAATGGCATGTACTTTTTCTGTCATCTCTTAAACAAGATCAGGCCCAAGAATCATTCTCTCACCAGCTTCATCCCAAAAAGTATGAGTTCTACATCGCTTCCCATATAGAGCCTTATAGGGTTCCATTTGAATGATCAAGTGGAAGCTATTATTGTAAGATAACTTAACTATAGGGATATGTTGATCCCATCCACCTTTAAATTCCATTGATCATGTTCTTATCAGGTCCTCGAGTGTTTGAATAGTCCTTTCAAATTGGCCATCCGTTTGGGGGTGCTAGACCATACTTTAATTCAATTCAATGCTCAGATAATGTTAAATACATCTCAAGAATTTTGATGTGAACCTTGAATCATGATCAGATACGATAGAAATTGGAACTCCATACATCCTTACCACTTCCTTCAGGTAAATCCTTGTAAGTTGATCAAGAGAGAAATATTCCCGGATGGAGATAAAATGGACAGTCATGGTGAGACGGTCCACAATAACCCATATCACATTGTTTCCTTTGTAATTTCTTGGAAGAACAGTGATGAATTCCATAGTTATATTATCCCACTTCATTGTTGGTATGGGTAGAGTTTGCAATGCCCCTTTAAGAAGTTGTTGCTCTACCTTCACTTGCTGACATACTAGGTACCTTGAAGTGTAGTCAGCAATCTCCCTTTTAATATTATATCACCAATAATGATCATGAAGGTCCTGATATATTTTTTTCTTCTAGGATATATTGATAAAGTAGATCTATGAGCATTAACCATCATTTCCTTATTTATTCCCAGAATAGATGGAACACATTGTCTTGTATGAAATATCATAACACCTTCTTCATCAATATTGAACCTAGGAAACTTCCAATCCTTTAGAGCCTCAATCTTCTTCTATAACAAAGGATCTTCATTCTGAGATTTCTTGATCTTCTCTAGTAAGGAAATTTGAGATATTATTTGGGTTAGGGTTAATGTTGTCCCTTCCCTTATAATTCCCATGTCCTGCTTTACTAGGTCATTGATCAAAGGATCTCTTCGAATTCTCATCATGTAAAGGAAAACTGGGTCTTTCCTGCTTAATGCATCAGTAACTTTGTTTGCTCTTCTGGGATGATAATGAATTGAACAATCATAGTCTCTAAGAAGTTCCAACCATCTCATTTGTCTCATGTTCAATTCCTTTTGTGTGAAAATATACTTCAAACGTTGATGGTCTGTGTATATATCACATTTCTCCCCATAAAGATAGTGTTTCCATATCATCAGAGCAAAAATGACCGTAGCTAACTCCAGATCATGTGTAGGATAGTTCTTCTAATGATTATTTAACAATTTATATTCATATGCAATGACTTTTTCATTTTGCATGAGGACGCACCAAAGCCCTTTCAGAGATGCACTGCTAAAAATAACGAATCCTTCTCCACTTGAGGGTAGAGTTAACATGGGTGCAGTAACCAATCCCTTCTTTAGCTATAGGTAACTTTCCTCACACTCCTTTTTCCAGATGAACTTGACCCATTTTTGAGTTAACTTGGTTAATGGATTAGAAAGTTTTGAAAAGTTTTTCACAAACCTCCTATAATATCCCCCTAATCCAAGAAAACTACGAATCTCAATTATTATTGTAGGTTGAGGCCACTCCTCTACAACTTTTTCTTTGCAGGGTCAAATGTGATTCCTTCATTGGTTACAAGGAGTCCCAAGAAATAAAGGTGTTGTAACAAAAATTCACATTTGAGTAACTTCCCCAAAATCCTATACTTTTGTAGAGTTTGAAAAATAGCCCTTATATGATCCTCATGCTCCTCGCATCTTTTGGAATATATTAGAATATCATCAATAAAAACTACCATAAAGTTATAAAGGTTTTCCTTAGATACCCTATTCATTAAATCCATAAAAATAGTAGGTGCATTAGTCAGTCCAAAGGGCATAACAACAAACTCATAATGTTGATATCATGATCGGAAGGTAGTTTTGGGAATACCAACTTTCCTTACCCTCAATTGATGATAACCAGATTGAAGATCAATCTTAGAGAAGAATTGAGCCTCACAAAGTTGGTCGAATAAGACATTAATTCTTGGAAGAGGGTATTTTTTTCTTCATTGTGATCCCATTCAGTTATCTATAATAAATTCATAGCTGCATTGATCCATCCTTTTTATTCACAAAGATAATTGATGCTTCCCAAGGAGATACACTCGGTCGGATAAACCATTTCTCCAATAGATCTTGGATTTGTTTCTTTAATTCCTATAGATCCACATTTTCCATCTTATAGGGGGTCTTTCATATCGGATGAGATCCAGGTATGAGTTCAATGGGGAACTCTACCTCTCTTTCTGGAGGAGGTCTGAGTAACTCCTCAGGAAATACATCAACGTATTCCCGGATGATGGGGAAATTTTATATCCTTAAATTCTCATCTCCTTCTTCTTCTTCACCAATCATCTCCATAAATAATTATATAATTGGTTCTTATAAACAAAGATTAGTTTGAGATAGGTCTCCTTGGAAGATAACTATGGGTTTTCCATTCAAGACTACTGAGATTTCCTTGCTTTTACATTTGATCTTAGCTTTATACTTTGTGAGCCAGTACATCCCTAGTATAATTTCAAATTCCATCATGTGAATTACTACTAGATTTACAATAATATTGTGATCACTTAAGTAAATACAGGAGTTTCTAAACACTGATGATGCTTGGATAATCCCACTAGGAGTCATGACCAATAACTCTACTTTTAGAAAATCGTTTTTTGATTCTAAATTCTTTGCAAACGTAGGGTAAATAATGTAATGCATAGAACCATAATCAAAAAAATTAATTTTTAGATTTGAGAGAACAAAAAGATTACTTTCTACCACATCATTCGTAGCTTCAACTTCAGCTGTTGTGACAGAAAATTCACAACCTTGCTCCCTTGGATTTTGCTGAGGCTGATGATGATTCACCACCTCTGCCCTTAGATTTGGACAGTGATTGGAATAGTTCCCAAGTTTTCCACACATAAAGAACTGGATATTTGGTAGGTCATGCCCCATCTTCCCCTTGTCATTAGTTTTTGGAAGTTGGGGTTTCACCTCACTACGAAAATTCATCGCAATATGGCCATCTCTTCCACACATGTATCATTACCCACTCCCGATCAGGTAGTTCCTCTAATGCTTATTCCTGCCTTTATTACACATGGGATGTTTCACTTTCATGCCTCCTCTTCCCTGATCAATGGTCCTCCATATGCTGGGCTCCATCAACCTATTCTTGTCATTTGATTTTGGAGACCATTGCGTCTCACCAAACTCCATCTCGACTTTCATCGGACTCCGCATGATCTCCTCATAGCTATCGTAGTATCAGTTGGATAGGTTCTTCCAAAGATGAGGTCTCAGCCCACTGATGAGTCTATCAACCTTACCACTAGGATCCATTACAAAGCTTTAGGTATAACGTGAAAGCCTTGTAAATTTCATCTTGTATCTTTCCACAGATTTATTCTCCTTCTACTTCGGCTTGAGAAACTCCTTCTCCATTCTTGTTCTCATGGAACGTGGGAAATACATAATGAAGAAGATCCCTCTGAATTCTTACCACTCCAGAGCTTCAACCTCCACTCTTGGACCCATGTTTTTAATCAGTTCCCACCAATTATCAGCTTTTCCTTTTAATTCATAGACAGCCAGGGTGACCTTCACTTACTCCGAACAGTAGAGCACCGAAAAGATTTTCTCGATAGAGGTGATCCACTACTCAAAAATCAATGGGTCAGTCAATTCACTGTAGTTTGGTGGTCTTTAACACATAAAGGACTCAATAGAATGATGTTCCCTTTGTGGTGAGATCGGTCTCTTAGCTTGATTCAAGTTATTTCCCATAACTTGAGTCATTTGGTTCATCATTCGCATGTATGTTTCCATTCCAGCTTCCATCGGAGGGTCGTCAGCACATGGTCTATTGCAGTCACCATTTGCATGGTTCCTCCTATTTCCCTCCATTTTCAAAAATAATAAAACATTAGTGAGAAGCTTATTTTATTTATGAATCTTTAAACTATAAGTAATTTTATGTATTAAAATTTTATTCTTATACAATTACATTTCTCTATAATTCCTTAATAATGATTCATAAAAATATTTTGATTAACCAAACAGATCCTCTGGGAGTGTCGTAACCAAGAGTGTAGAAAGGCCCACTTTCATGCACCTGTTCTCATTCGATTCTATCTCAATGTGGTGTTTTCTAGATTTACCCCTATGTACATTTGTGCTATAACCACCTCTACCTGTTCATATCTAGACAAGGATGTATTTCTGTGATAAACCACTTACTAAATACTCACAAAAATATAAGGAAGTTTTATTATATTTAAACTTTTATATAGAGTTCTTTCTAATGTTTTCATTGCATAATTTTCATAAAAATCTTAATTATCCTTTGATAATAACTATGGAACCCCCTATTTTTATTTCATAACTTTTCATTACATTTTACAAATAGAGGATCTCTAAAGTTTAGTGTCTTGGAAATAAGGAACAATAAATAAATGAAAACATTAAAAAATCAAATCCACTTGTAAGGATTTATCATAATTTCATCCTATGTAAAAATTAAGGCATCTCATAACCTGGAGACATACATCCAAGGAAATGGTGTGCATAAGGCTCAGTAAGGAAAACAAGTGAAGTAATTGACATGCGATCTTGAGCAATATTAATAAGAACATGATAAAAATCCTAAAGACATGAGCAATGGAAGAATAGGCATATCATGATAAAAATAAATTGAAACGTAATTTGAATATGTGGCTTCAACATTTCATTTAGACATTCATGAACATATTACCATGGTGCATCCCCAAGGTGTCATAAAAATTACAAAGGTTATTCACCAAGGTATCTTGAAACATTTCATCTCTAGTGATTAATTCATTACACAATGCATTAGAGTGCTATCAAGATAAATCCATAATATTTCATTAATTTCATGTGATCCACATATATCTTAATCAAAAATTTCATAAATAACCCATAGAGAATAAAATAAATGGGTTTAATTTCAAAATCATGATGTTTTAAAAAGTACTAAAAATAAGATCATTATGTCATTTATAACCCATGGAAAGAGTGTGAGGGTTATATGTATGTAAATTAAAGAATAAAATATATCTTTTTTGTATTTATGAACACACATAGAAATGAAATATGTCTGGGTATTCACATAAATAAAAAAAGTAAATTTCTTGAGAGAAATAGAGAGAAAGTTTGAGATGAAATTTCTACAGCATAATGGCTATATAACATGGTTTTAGAAAAGAATAAAAATAGAGGGTACAAGGATAAACCACTCATAAATAACTCATATTAAAATATAAATACAGAATAACATGAATATAAGAACATGTTATGGATATTTTAATGACATACCACATGAAAAGGAAACATGAAAGGAAAGAGAATATGTGATATCTTTTACAAAAAATTCGGCAGCCTAACGGTGTCACTTAAAAATTAAAAAAATTAATTGATGAGAGAATAAAGGGTCTCTCATAATTTTGAAATAAAATGTATGGTAGTAATGATATAGATAAACAATCCCTCACATAATAATATAGAACTACAAGACATAACATAAAGGAATCCATGACTTAAAAGAGGAGGGTGAAAGGTTCCCTTACCTTGAAAAGTAACTTCAAAAGCTTGAAGATCGGGACCTTGGGAGGCTTGAGGGAAAATTTGGAGGACTCCTGTGGTGGTAAAGAGACCATAAATATGTTTAGGAGAATTTTGGAATGAAATGTATGGGGGAATGGCTTGGTATTTATAGAAGAAGTGAGAGAACAAATCATTAATTTTCATGGGACAGCTCATCATTCGTATTGGAAAATCCATGGGCTTTCCCATGGTATCTTCACATGGAATTGGCCATGTCGGAAACCTCATATAATATCTTACTATTCATAAGCCTACCATAATTATTACAAAATTATTACATCCTTAATGATTTCATTAAACACCCAAAACTCAAAACTGTATTGTCACTATTCACAGAAAATTTAACAGTTTCAAAAAAATCCAAAAAATTCACTTTAACCTAATATTGATGCTTTGAATTCGAAAATGAACTCCATTTTATGAAAAGAATTTTCTAAATATTTTTAATTTAATTTTTAAATAAAATCACTATTCACCCGATAAAACTAATACTTAACTAATTATTTCCGAAACAGTTATTTACTTTTTTAATGAATCACATTACCTTATCAATGTGCCTGAAATATATTAATACCTTCTTAATTGATGTTACTATTCCATTTGGTCACATTACTATTCATAAGCGTAAAACTACTATTCATAATTTACTATTCACCAAAAATTAAGTTGATCTCATTGGACTCTAAATTTTTTACTTAACACAACTATAGAAGACCATTTTTTGAAAATCATTATACATTATTAATTATTTAAGGATTACATAAAAATTTTAAAATATCCCCTTTTTTCCAAAAAAATCATCAATAATATCAATCCTATATTTATCCGGACATTTGAAAATAAAAAACTTTACCATAATAAAAAATAACAATTTTATTTATCTCATAGGATTACATAAAGAAGCTAAAGTCTCGTTACATAGCCCCTTATAATACCAGCAATTGACCTGAGTGTAAGGTGTGCTAAGGTGATAGAATCTTGGGGCGGCTCGGCCAACATTGCCCAAGTGTTGACCTCTATCATCTTGAACTTCTCTGGTAGGCGATTCTGTTCAGGCTTCACATGATGAACTTCGGCTTTGGCTTGGTCCAGAGCAAAGCCCAGTGGTGCTACCTCCTTCAAAAGTTCCATCAGATGGGCTTCGACAGGCCTGAGTCTACTAGACGAGTCCATCAAATCTTCTTTCTATATTAATTAACCAAGATCACTTGTATTTATAAATAACAAAATTGAAACGTTAAGAGTTTAGATTCCAACGGTCATATTGACCAACAGTCATATTAACCAACAGTCATATTGACCAACATTCATATAACAGTCAATACCCAATGATCTCATTTAATTATACTAATTTCATTAATTAAAGAAAATATTTTTGAAAAAAAATAGCAAAAAAAAATTTGGAAACAAATATTAATAAAAATTTCGGGTCGTTACAACTGGTCACCCCTCATTTTATCAAATAAATAATCAATGCATGGAATTGGATAGAAATTATTTGTCATAACGTTTTTAGGATTATGATAATTGGCACACAGTTTAAGAGTTCCATTCATATTTTTCACAAACCAAACTACTGTTTCACATTAAAACGTACTCCACTGAATAAGCCCTTTTATTTCCAACTCTTCCAACTTTACATTAAATTCCCATAATTATGTAGGTTCCAACCAATAAGATAGAAATGAGATAGGACTAGTCCCTAGTAAGTGTTTAATTTTAATCTCTATTTCTCTTGTGGGTATAAAACCTAATAAATTCATAGGAAAACCTTCCTGAAATTGATAAATAATTACTAGAAAACTTCTCTCCTTGATCTCATAAACTAATTCCAAGGTCAATTCTACTAACTGGTTTAAGATCATTCTAACATTTAGTGAAAACAATCATATTGCACCTATGTTTACATTCCTGTCTCCTCTAAAGAGATGCCCGAAGACGTCATCAATCATAAAACTAACCCTTCAAGTATAATAATTGATATGATATTTAAACATTTCCATCCAATACATACACTTGATAATATCATGGACATCCATATCAAGCATACAAAAATACCATTTAAACTCACCTCCATTAATTTTTTTGGAACATGCATTTTATATAATGTCTGAATATTCTGTTTGACCAAGAGGGTCTTCCTGATTTAAAATAGAATGCCTCATCTCAACATGAAAACCCCAAATATTAACTACATGAGAAACAATAAATGAATGGGATCCACAAATATAAAAAAAACATGACAAAGGATAGAATTAAAAAGAATCATACCTCCCACTATTAATAGTATATATTAATCATCCACACCAACTTTTTTAGCTCTATATAATTTCTTACTTACTGTGCTTAGATCATTTTTTCCCTGCTGAGATTTCTCTTACTGAGGATTCATAGTATTCCTAGAATCACCTTGTCTTACTTGGTTCTCCTGATGATAGGTATTATACTTTGCTTTTACTGTCAAAATATATAATGTCTATGAAGTAAGATATATGTCCCTAGTACCTGACCTTGAAGTATTGCGATAATAGTGCAAGAGATTCCCCCATCTAGTTCCAATTCTAACATGTTCTAGGTGGTGTCGTACAATCTCTCTTCATACGGTCCAAATAACCACAATAAATACATCTCCTCTTAATATAGGGTTTTATGGGGAGATTCATTGATCCATCCATCTGATTCTAATTCATTACACTACCTTGGAAATAGGTTTCCCTCCTCTGCTTGTTCCCAGCATTAGTGTTCCCCCCATTTCTCATGGGTATCAACATGATTCCTCCACCCATGTTTCTTGAGATGTATATTTCTTCCATAATCTCCCTATTGACCATATCTTTGTAATATAATATAAAAATAATATAAATCATTGATCGAATATATGGTTCCATGCTTGATTCAAAAATGTGTGCCTTTAAATCCATTCTTGTAGAAACTTATGGTTAAAATAAGACTAAATTCATGAATTTAGCCATGTTATTTATCACTTAGTGGTTCTTCTACTTAAAGTTGAAAAATTCCATAATTCTAGAAATTATGAATGTGTGAGGATATACTTTTTTGTTGAAAATTTATTCAAAATCCTCACATCCAATTATTTGGCCCAATATATCCGGAACTACTAAATCCCACCACCGGAATGAAAGGTCTTCCAACATTTATGTTTCCAATATGACAATCAACTCTACTAGAATTCCTATGAAATATATGTTTCAATTCATTGTATTCATCCTTACATATTCTTTCTCTTGTTATGAATCATACCAAAATATGGGTGGATTTCTTCTTCTAGAACTGAACAGAATGATCCACTTTCCTTGGTTCCTACCTTTTGTTCCCTCTATCAATATCTCAAAAATCCGGGACAATACATTGAACCAACTATTGGATCACCTGTGGATCAGGTGAAACCACATTATCTTTAGCTTATTTTGGTTGGTTTCTATGAAACGTAACGGGTGCCATTTGTTTATTACCAAAAGAGATGACATTTAGTCTCACTCTCTAGAAAATAAATTCATATAAATTTCAAATTTATCGCACATTACATTTCACACCAAGTCTTTGCAATGATCAATGTTTTTTCACTTCAAATCATTTTTTAAATTTCCGCCATGTCTTCTAAAATCATACCAATTTCAAGATAACAATACCATGGCTTTTCAAAATTTCACATTTGAACACAATTTAAAAACTTTTTTAAAAAAAATTTATACAAAAAAATAAATAATTATTCAAAATGAAATATTTATTCCTAGTGGGAATTCATTTCTATCATTTCATGTCATACACTTTTCATTTACTAAACCCATGAAAATTAGGTAATGTAAAGACCCGTTAAATTCAAGGGAAATTTTTTTATTTTCTTTGGGATTTTACAGGAACACCGTTTCTGACGGCACCTCATTCTGAGGCCCTGTGTGCCCGGAATCAATTTCCTAAGTTTAGCTCGGGTACGTTTAGTGATCGAACAAGCGGGTTTTCCTAACTTTTGAACTGGTGCTCAAAATCGAAATCTGAGGGAACCAATGAAACTGCAGTGCCGATAATTACATAGGAACCCTTTTTCTGGAGTTTCGTTTTCTCTGGTGTGGTTTAAAAAAGGGTTAACTAATGAATAAAATAAAAGTTGTGCAACAATTTTTGTTTTATGTTCTAAGTAGTTTAAACCTACTTATGGAAGTTGAGGTGGGACCCACTATATCCTAACTCCTCTTGATAGGATATTAATGAGGTGGGACCCACAAGAGCCCCACCTTTTCAACTTCCTCAAACCCCCATTATTTTTTTGTAACACAACCGCACCCCCTTATTAAGTGCCAAGTCAACTCTCACATTAATTGGACTATTAAGACTCTTCAATTAATTCAATTAATTGAATGGATTCTTTTGAATTTCAAATGGAATGTTGGCTTGTGTGTGTTAATTAAATAAGAGAAAGTCTTATTTCATCAGGGGTTGCTTCGTTGTGTTGAGAGGGAGAGCTCCACGAAGAACTTCATCTTCCTCCTTGAAGAACGCGAAGAACGTACCGACACGGATGAAGAACGCCAGCCTCTGAAGAAGGACAATGAAGAACACTAATTCCTCAAAGATTGACGATGCGATGCCATGTACCGCGACGCCGACGATCTTCTTCTCCGTGACGTCGTGTACCACGATGTCAACGACGCTCACATGGCCTCCTTCCGCGACGCCAACTTCCGCAATGTCTTTTTTCCACGACGAACCTCCTTCGACGACTTCATCAAGGTAGGGGTTAATTTTTTTGTTCATGATTTCTTTGTCATTCATCAACTTTTATACTGGGACACCTGTTATCATAATAATGGGAGGAGGTCGGACCGCACGAACATGGCCGACCCTCCTCCCCCTTTGATCTTGTACTTGTTGCAGCATGAGCAAAGGCCGCGCGGTGCAACGGTACCGTACGGAAGCAAGAGGAACGGGAGAAGATGTGCGGCGCCGTCGCACCGCGCCGTTGAGGCCGAACGAAGCCGCGACACCATCGCGCCGTGCCGGAGAACCACAAATAAGCCGCGACCGGAGTGGGGCCGCGGCGGAGGGGTGCGGCGCCGTTGCGCCACGCTGGTCAGACAGGGCCAGGTTCTATGGCCGCGGTGGTGCAGGGATCGGCGGCAGGAACCACCGGTCGCCGGTCCAAGGAGGGCAGGACCCGCAGGGGGGTCTTGCGGTGACACACCGGCCGGCTTGTCCGACCGGTTTTCAAGAAATCCAGGGGTCGTAACCCCCTTCTAGAAAAAGAGCGGCCCCCACGCGGGGGTCGTGGTTTCAAAGCAGGGGGCATCGCCCCCCCCCCCCACCCATTTCCGTGATGGCTCGGCCAGCGCCTAGCTGGCCATGCGGGCCGCGCCAGCGCCAGGCCAACTGGCTGCCCAGGTCTGACCGGTCGCGCCGGGCCGGGCCGCGCCCTAATGGGCCAGACCCGGACCCGGTTCGGGCCGACCTAGGGGGTCTTGGACCGGGTCGGTCCGGGCCCAAAACCCCCTATTTCCGGTCAGTTCCGTTCAAACACTTGTATCTTGGGATACAAACCTTTGATCGATGCACTGTCAGTTGCGATGCGATCCTTGTAACGAGACGGTCGTTTTGGTATTTTACACTCAAGGTTTTCGAGAAATTTGGGTACATCTGGGTTGGTTCGAACACGAAACTAACCAGGCCCTCAGAGCGGAAACGCTTATAACTTGAACTCTGGACGTCTGATTGATGTGCTATCAACGTTTTTGGATTCCTCTTAGTTAGAAGGACCTTTTGGCTTACTCTGCTCGAGGTTTGGATGTATTTGGAGTACGTTCAGGTTGGTTTTGACTTAAAAACAAACTGGGCCCCTGGAACGAAAAATCCATTAACTCTCAGACCGGGCGTCCAATTGACGCGCCGTCTGTCACGTTGAGTTCCTATCAACGATGTGGAACTTTGGTATACATCAACTTCGAAATACGTGTCAGTTGATGTATCGACCCCTTGGCTCGTGGAGCAGACCCTCCTGGAAAAGAGCATTCTGTGTGCGGGAACCCCAGAGCTGGCTGCGACGACGATGCCAACCGTACTGAAATCCTCCGTGCGTTCGACGGCGATGAAGACTTCACTGAATTCTTCTGTGGCTTCAGCAGAGATGAAGACTGAACTGAAATCCTCCATGGGTTCGACGATGATGCAGACTGCACTGAAATCCTTCGTGGGTTCGGCAGCAATGAAGACTGCACTGAAGTCCTTCGTGGGTTCGGGAGTGATGAAGACCGTAATGAAATCCTCTGTCGGTTCGACAGCGATGAAGACTGTACTGAAATCCTCCGTGGGTTCGGCATCGATGAAGACTGCACTGAAATCCTCTGTGGGTTCGGCAGCAATGAAGACCGTACTGAAATACTCTGTAGGTTCGACGGCGATGAAGACTACACTGAAATCCTCTGTGGGTTCGGCAGCGATGAAGACGGTACTGAAATCCTCTGTGGGTTCGATGGCGATGAAGACTGCACTGAAATCCTCTGTGGTTTCTGCAGTGATGAAGACCATACTGAAATAATCCATGGGTTCGATGGCATTGACTCTGTTCCTATATCCTACGTGGGTCTGGCAGAGTAGCTGGTTTTTTTTTCCTACGTGGGTCACAGCTTAGATGAATCAGTGGCTACATCTGATCATCACATTCACATTACGAAGGAGTATACCTGTGTGAGCTGATTCTTGACTTTCTATCATTATCTTTGATATCATTGACTTGTTTTCATATGTGGATTGTGTTGTGCTTTCCTGTGTGGATTGGGTTGTACTATTCTGTGTGGACGTGACCGAACTTGGGCTCAAATGTTGGTGTCGAACTGGAATTGATTAATTAGGTATATGTATGGGCATATACCTAAGTAGTGTTGGATGTTACATCGTGATTGTATCTTTCCTTTTTGGATAATCCTTTTTGGATTTTGGGAGACCTTCGGGGGTATCGGGGTCCCTACTGAGTAGCATATACTCACCCCTACACGGGCTATGCCCACACTACATTGTGTTGGATGCAGACGACGGACATCGCTGATCATGGTTGAGGCTTGTGGAGTAGGTTGGTACCTAGAGGTGGCACTACTGGAAATCAGATCATTCCCAACGGTTCTCCCAAACCGTTGGGAAAGGGGGGGGGGTCTTTCCCAAGGGTTTGGGAGAACCGTTGGGAAAGGGGCCTCAAAACACCCCTTTCCCAACGGTTCTCTCAAACCGTTGGGAAAGACCCCCCCCCCCTTTCCCAACGGTTTGGGAGAACCGTTGGGAAAACTCAGCCCCAAATTCAACTTCCACCCCTTAAAATTTCCACCTATCCCAACAGTTTTGAGAACCATTGGGATAGGTCTATCCCAACGGTTTTGAGAACCGTTGGGATAGATTCTTTCATTTCTTCCAGGTCTGCTACCCGAGAACATTATATAAATCTAAATTTTAAATAATTATGATAATACATATATATATTTATGAAATTATGTTTACAAAAGTGATGTTAGCTTAGTGGTTAAGTCGTTCGATTATAAACAAGGGGTCGTGGGATCAAATCCCAGCACATGTTTTTTTTGAAATACATTTACCAACGGTTTTATATTCGTTGGAATAGATTTTCATATTACTTATACCAACGGTTTTGTAAACCGTTGGGATAGGTCTATACCAATAGTTTTGGGAAAACCGTTGGTATAGACCTATCCCAACGGCTTACTTCGCAACAGTTCTCCAAACCGTTGGTATAGGCTATACCAACGGTTTGGAGGCCTATACCAACGGTTCCAAACCGTTGGTATAGGATAGTATTCTACTAGTGTGGACCACTGGGCGGGACGTACACGGAGCGGACGACTAGACCTGAGGAGATGAGGAGGATTTCTGTACACACCCTTCAGGTGGGACTTCTAGTGGACGGCTCGACATTGCTGCTTTACTTTCAGTTGTTGTACTTTCTTTCCAGTTGTACTTTACTTTCAGTTTGGGTTTGTATTCTGGACCATTTACTTTCCGCACATACTATTATACCCAATTTTACTTAGTGTTTACTTCTGTTGGCTTACTCTGTGGTGTTTTTTTACTTTATAAGGCAATGCCTTCCCCTTTTTATCGAGATTTACACCTTTGGTGCTAGTCGCCAGCCCCTGGCCTATGGAAGGCGGGCTTGGGGTAGTCATAGCACGGGTCCCGAGGACAGGTTCGTGACAAATTGGTATCAGAGGAGTTCGGTTCAACCACAGAACTCAGGACTCTGATCTTTCTTCTATGTGAAGCAATATTGTTAAGGGTATTGAGTGTGGTTATCAGTCCAGGGATTCCAGTGTTGGTGCGGAGGCCGATGTATCCATACACCAGGACCCTGACTTCTGATTTCTGACTCAATGCATGAAAACATTGATTTCATGTGTGTTTCAAAATTTATCTTTGTGATTACTTTGTGTCATCTCACCAGGTATAATATTTTGACCATGGCACACCTGTTTATTTTTAGGATGGCCCCACGACAACAGCCAGCTAGGGTTCTGAGCCTTTTGAGAGATGACATCCCACCGAGCGATGAGGCCTTGGTGCAGGGCCCTTTTTCAGCAGAGGTATCGGCGGTACCTCTACCTGCCGAGCCACCGATGCCACCAGCCCTAGCCATTGAGAGTGCACGTAACCTTATTGAAATGCATGAGTTCCAGTGTCAGCGACCACCCAGGTTCCGCGGGGAGAAGGACCCTCAGGCAGTCGAGGATTGGCTGGAGGTTGTTGTTCGAGTTTTCAGGTTATTGGGGACACCAGCTGACCTCATGGTGATCCTTGCAGCGAGTCTCCTGCATGCGGCAACAGGCAGATGGTGGAGCCTGATGCTACAGGTGCACGATGAGGCATCACTCCTTTGGACGAACTTTGAGAGCCTCTGCCACTCGGACTTCTTCCCAGACACCCTATGTGTGGTGTGCATTCAAGAGTTACTACAGTTGCGACAGGGCAGCATGACTGTGGCCCAGTACTCAGCGAGGTTTACTGATCTCTCGCGCTACTCCATAGATATGGTACGTGACCCGTTCTTCTGGGCCTGGACCTTTGAGCAGGGACTGATGCATGAGATCAGGGATTTGATGATCTCCCTCAACATTCCGACGTAGGCAGGGGTGTTGGAGAGAGCCCTTCTAGTGGAGATTTTTCTCGCCGAGTAGTCACCAGCGTTGGGACCCTCCGCACGACGACCCGTAGCAGAGTCTTCTAAGGCTGGTAGTAGATAGGTGACACAGAGGTCCAAGCGGGCTAGACCATCAGATGGGAAATCTCAGTATGCAGATTTGGTTGTGCGGGGCACACGAAGGAGAGCCAGCTACACGAGGAGCAGGCAATGCTAAGCATGCGGCGGGCACGGTCACATGGCTTGAGACTGCCCGACTCGTCCTGCTGATGAGCAGCAGGTGGTAGAGGGACCTCCCAGGTAGAGATTCGACCATGGCGGTCCACAGGGAGTAGGAGGGTGAGGCAGAGGATCTGGCCGAGCAGGAGGTGGTGGACGATGCTTTGAGTCCCTACCACCACCACCACCAGGGAGACCACCCCGACCACAGGGAACGGGTGGACATGGGAGAGCTCAACTTCAGGCAGCTGAGGCCTACGATCATGGATCAAAGGGAGCAGATGGACAGGAGCGGGACTAGCTCCAGACATGGAGACTTTTGTTAATGTTGCTTCTAGCTTTGTTGACGTTATATTTTGGATGCTTTGTGTCTTTGTACTTTGAGCTGCAGTAATAAAAGACACCTTTCCTTATGGCATTTACTTTCATGTCCTCTCTTGTGTGGTTACTAAGAGGTTTCAGTTTAAACTGTTTACTTGACCCTCACTTTTGAGATTCCTACTGGAGGAAACCTAGTGACCACACACTGATGCCGACAGTGTGACTCAACCCTTGGAGGAGAGAGTAACGGTTGGATCTCTTGGTAGTAGCATCGAGGCCTTACGACGTCATCCTTGGTATGGGTTAGTATCATTCATTTTGGGATTGACAGTATTAGGCGAAGAATGTGGTTCATCCTGGGGATGAGACCAGATTTTTATTATCGGAAAAGATGAAATCTTAGTAGCTCTTGTAGGACCAGAGAAGGTCCAGGTCATCCAAGAGTAGATGGGGACAACTCAGAGTAGACAAAAGTCTTGTGCTGACAGGAGGCGGAGACCACTGGAGTTTGAGGATGGCGACCACGTTTTCCTACGGGTCTCACCTTAACGTGGATTACAAAGTTTTAGCCACGGCGGAACGTTATCTTCGCTCTTCATCGAACCCTTATAGGTCCTCAATATGGTAGGCCAGGTGGTTTACCACTTGACCCATCCATCTCAGTTGCATCAGGTTCCCGATGTTTTCCACGTATCTTAGCTGAGGAGATACACGCACGACCCGACGCATATCATTGGTGATGAGGTGACTTTTGCAGAGGTCCCGGTGGAGATCGAGTATCGACAATAGTGGGTCCTACGTGGGTGGTCGATTCCTTTAGTGCGCATCAGGTGGCAGCACGAGAACCTCCAGGAGAGCACTTGGGAGCGGAGGCTCAGATGTGTGCACAGTACCCACATTTGTTCCCATAGTTTATGATGTATCTTTACGGGGATGTAAATCCATGAGGTGGTATTAATGTAAAGACATGAAAAATTCAATGGAAATGTTTTCTTAATTTTCTTTGGGATTTTACAAGAATGCAGTTTCTGACAGAACCTGATTCCGAGGCCTGGTGTGCCCAGAATCAATTTCCGAAGTTTAGCCCAGGTACATTCAACGAACGAATGATAGGGTTTTCCTAACTTCTGAACCGATGCTCGGAATCAAAATCTAAGGGCACCAATGAAACCGAAGCACTTGTAATTTCTTAGTAACACCTTTTCTAGAGTTGCGTTTTCTCAGGTGTGGTTTTAAAAAAAGGCTTAACTAATTAATAAAATAAAATTTTTACAACAATTTTTTTATTATATTCTATGTAGTTTAAACCTACTTATGGAAGTTGAGGTGGGACCCACTATATCCTAACCCCTCTTGATATGATATTAGTGAGGTGGGCCCCACACTAGCCCCACCTTTTCAACTTTCTCAAACCCCCATTATTTTTTTGTAACACACCTGCACCCCCTTATTAAAAGCCAAGTCAACTCTCACATTAATTGGACTCTTAAGACTCTTCAATTAATTCAATTAATTGAATGAATTATTTTGAATTTCAAATGGAATGTTGTCTAGTGTGTTTTAATTAAATAATACAAAGTATTATTTCATTAGGGGTTGCTTCGTTGTGTTGAGAGGGAGAGTTCCACGAAGAACTTCAACTTCCTCCTTGAAGAACACGAAGAACGTACCAACACTGACGAAGAACACCGGCCTCTGATGAAGGACGACGAAGAACGCTAATTCCTCGGAGATCGATGACACGACCCCAAAGATCCTCTTCTCCGCGACATCGTGTACCACGACGTCAACGACGCTCACGGAGACTCCTTCCGCAACGCCGTCTTCCGCAACGTCTTTTCTCCGCGACGAACCTCGTTCGACGACTTCATCGAGGTAGGGGTTAATTTTTTTTGTTCATGATTTCTTTTCCATTCATCGACTTTTATATTGGGCCGCCTGTTATCGTAATAACGGGAGGAGGTCCGATGCATGAACACGGCCGACCCTCCTCCCCCTTTGATGTTGTACTTGTTGCGGCATGAGCAAAGGCCGCGCGGTGCAATAGCACCGCGCAAGAGCAAGAGGAAAGGGTGAAGATGCGTGGCACCGTTACGCCGCACCGTTGAGGCTGAACGAAGCCAAGGGGCCATCGCGCCGCACCAGAGAACCACGAAGAAGCCGCGGCCGGAGCGGGGCCACAGCGGAGGGGCGCCGTGCCATCGCACCACGCCGGTCGGACAAGGTCGCGGCCTATGGCTACGGTGGTGCGGGGAGCTGCGGCTGGAACCGCCAGCCGCCGGTGCAAGGAGGGCGGGACACGCGGGGGGGGGGGGGGGGGTGGGGGTCCCACGGTGACACACCGACCGGCTTGGACGGCCGGTTTCTGAGAAAGCCAGGGTTCGTAACCCCCGACTGGAAAAGGAGCTCCCCCCACGTGGGGGTCGCGGTTTCAAATCAGGGGGGCAGAACGGCCCCCCTTTCCGGGACGGCTCGGCCAGCGCCGAGCTGGCCATGCGGGCCGCACCTGCGCCAGGCCAACCGGCCGCCCAGGTCAGATCGGCCGCACCGGGCCAGGCCGCACCGGGCCAGGCCGCGCCGGGCCGCGCCGGTGGGGCCGGGCCACGCCCACCAGGCGGGGCTGTGCCTTATTGGGCTGGACCCGGACCTGGTTCGGGTCGACCCAGTTCGGGCTGACCCAGGGGGTCTTGGGTCGGGTCGGTCCGGGTCCAAAACCCCTTATTTCCGGTCAGTTCCGTTAAAATGCTCGTGTCTTGGGCTACAAACCTTTGATCAGTGCACCGTCAATTGCGACGCGATCCTTGGAATGAGACGATCGTTTTGGTATATTACACTCAAGGTTTCGGAGAACTTTGGGTACAGCTGGGTTGGTTCGAACACGAAACCAACTGGGCCCTCAGAGCGAAAACGCTTATAACTTGAGCTCTGAACGTCCGAATGATGTGCCGTCGACTTTGTTGGATTCCTCTTAGTGAGACGGATCTTTTGGCTTACTCTGATCGAGGTTTAGACGTAGTTGGAGTGAGGTCGGGTTGGTTTTGACTTAAAAACCAACCGGCACCCTGGAACGAAAAAGCCATTAACTCTCAGATCGGGCGTCCAATTGATGCGTCGTCTGTCATGTTGAGTTCCTATTGATGAGGCGGAACATTGGGATATATCAACTCCGGAATATGTGTCTGTTGATGTGTCGACCCCTAGGCTCGTGGAGCGGACCCTCCCGAAAACGAGCATTCTGTGTGCGGGAACCCTAGAGCTGGCTGCGACGACGATGACTACCGGACTGAAATCCTCCTTGGGTTCGACGGCGATGAAGACTACACTGAAATCCTCCGTGGGTTCAGCAGCGATGAAGAACATACTTAAATCCTCCGTGGGTTCGACGATAATGAAGACTGCACTGAAATCCTCCATGGGTTCGGCAGCGATAAAGAAGACACTGAAATCCTCCGTGGGTTCGGCAGTGATGAAGATTGTACTGAAATCCTTCGTGGGTTCGACGGCGATGAAGACTGCACTGAAATCCTCCGTGGGTTCGGAGGTGATGAAGACTGCACTGAAATCCTCTGTGGGTTCGGCAGTGATGAAGACAGTACTGAAATCCTCCGTGGGTTCGACGGCGATGAAGACTGTATTGAAATCCTCTGTGGGTTCGGCAACGATGAAGACCGTACTGAAATCCTCTGTGGGTTCGACGGCGATGAAGACTGCACTGAAATCCTCCGTGGGTTTGGCAGAAATGAAGACCAAACTGAAATCCTTAGTGGGATCGATGGTGATGAATATTACACTGAAATCCTCTGTGGGTTCGGTAGCGATGAAGACCATACCTAAATCCTATGTGGGTTCGACGACATTGACTCTCTTCTTGTATCCTACGTGGGTCTGACAGAGTAGCTGGTTTTTGTATCCTACGTGGGTCCCAGCTTAGATGATGCAGTGGCTACAACTGATCATCACATTCACCTTACAAAGAAGTATACATGTGTGAGATGAGTCTTTCCTTTCAATCATTATCTTCGATATGATTGACTTGTTTTCTTATGTGGATTGTGTTGTGCTTTTCTGTGTGGATTGGGTTGTACTATCCTGTGTGGACGTGATCGAACTTGGGCTCGGATGTTGGAGCCGAACTGGAATTGATGACATAGGTATATATATGTGAATATACCTAAGTAGTTTTGGATGTTACTTTGTGATTGTATCTTTCCTTTGTGGATTATCCTTTGTGGATTCTGGCAGACCTTCGGGGGTCTCGTAGTCCCTACTGAGTAGCATATACTCACCCCTGCATAAGCTATTCCTGCACTACATTGTGTTGGATGCAGATGACAGATAGTGCTGATCGTGGTTGAGGCTTGTGGAGCAGGTCAGTACTTGGAGGTGGACCAGTGGGCGGGACGTACACGGAGCAGACGACTGGACCCGAGGAGCTGAGGAGGCTATTTGTACCCACCCTTCATGTGGGACTTCCAGTGGATGGCTCGACGTTGCTGCTTTACTTTCAGTTGATGTTCTTTCTTTCCAGTTGTACTTTAATTTCATTTTTGGGTTTGTATTCTGGCCCATTTACTTTCCGCACTTACTATTATACCCAGTTTTACTTAGTGTTTACTTCTGCTGGCTTACTATATGGTGTTTGTTTACTTTATAAGGCAATGCCTTCCCCTTTTTATCGGGATTTACGCCTTCGGTGCTAGTCGCCAGCCCATGGCCTATGGAAGGCGGGCTTGGGGTAGTCACGACATGGTTCCTGAGGATGGGTCGTGATAGGTAACAACTCCTAGGAGTGTCTCAAAACACTCATATACCCAAAATCCCCGGTAAAATGAGGTTCAATTTAATTAGGTTTTCTGAGCCTCTTTATGCTCTACATTTCATGTTCCTAAAATCTTATTTCTTTCTACTATCCCAACACAAGGGCTAATCAAGAATTATTTTCAAACTCTAAGACCAATAAACCCAATTCTATTTTTCCCAAAAGGAATGGTAGACCGGCCTGGACAGATATAATTTTTAACATCCTTCCCCTCACCAATGGATTGGGAAGATGGTGGGATATTACATGGACTTACTTTACATCCCCAAGACACTAAAGGTTGGAAATAAATTTCAGGGGATTCATGAAGAGTAGGGTGATGATTTTTCCTTTGAATATTTAAAAAAAGACCAAGGAATGCATAACTAAAAAACCACTAAATAATGCAGGGGAACATTGTAATACAACAAAATTTTATACCAACATACAATAATTCCAACTAAAATCAAGAACCAATATCATAATATAAATTAGAAGACAAAACTAAAAAAGATAAAATACTATAAAGACATAAACTACACAGCTCCTAATATGCTCCAAACTCCTACTCCACTATAAATCCCAAGCTATTAAGATGCCCCACTAAAGAACTAAGATACCTTTCCTTTACCTATGTCACAATATATCACATATAAAAATGAACCAAAGTCCCTATGAGGGGGTGAGTATAAAACTCATTCAGATTCCCCAAAGGACTTCTCCACTCATGCCACAAATATATTACATGTTATCACATTTATATAAAAAAAATTATATAAAACAATTAAAAAAATTTATATCAACGACAAATAATTTTCCAAAACAAAGTTTTTTTTAATTAAATAAACATACCATTATTTAAAAGCATTTCCTAACATTCATTTTGGAATAAATCATTCCATTACAAATATCACACATCCTACCATGCATGCAACCATGGACCTCCATATACTTGTGAGTAGTGAGTTACCCTTTTACAAAGCCGAGACATGGTGAACCATTTTGATGGGGTAACTTCACATACTTATACATGCCATTATTTTTATGATGGAAACATCATGTCCTTATCCATCACAATGTCACATCAACGCACAACCACTATTTATGAAAAAAACCATGATAAACCAATTGTTTCAAACCATTTCAATAAAAGAAATAATTATATCGAAAACACTTTTATATCAAATTTTCTATACATCAAAACCAAAAAACAATTTTAAAATCATGTAACCAATTTTACCTTCCACAAATAACCTCTTTTCACAATTTCACAAACTATTACTAAAGTGGGGTTCTATCAAGATTTGAACATTAATTTCCCAACCTATTTTAATCAATTCAAACAATTTTAAACCAAGCCATCATTCTCTAACAAGTGGAATCTAGAGTGAAGGTACCTACCTTTCAAACTTAGGTGAAAATGAATAATGGCACAAATTATTCATCAAACTGGTTTAAAGATCCAAATTGAACTTATGTCTTGTTCCCTATCAACAACACCACCATATCTCATTATGATGGGAATCAAAAAACATGTATATATCCCCAATGGATTGTATACATGAATCCAAAATATATTTGAAGATGAAAACTAAGGAAAAGAATAAGAGCACGTACATACCATGGAATACGATCTTACAATGCACCATGAATCTCCAAAAGATTTCTCCTAGATCAAGGGGAAGGGTATCCACAACCATTGGGAGGAGAGGAAATCAAGTTAGGTCATATTAATTGATAAAAGATTGGTTAATGAGATAAACTAGATTAAATACATAAAATATGTGTCTCATTTTTAAGGGTCTAAACTTTAGATCCACTGTTAGGAAAACCATATACAAACTGTGTGCCAGTCACTACCTTCAAACACCCCTAACATGGTTCGCTTACATGGTTAGAAAAATAATTCATGAACTCTTATTTTCCCTCTATCGATCACATTCATGGTATCTCATGGGTGACAACATATTTTGGCCTAATTGTGCAGCAACTGTGTGCCTTAATAATACCTAATGTTCTTCCTCGCATGGTTTCCAAGAGATGTTGAATGGTTTCCAATAACAGCTCTCAAACCACACAAAATTATAAAAGCCTCCAAAATAGTCCAAAACTCCACCAAACCTTCCAAAACATAACAAAAAACCTTTATATACATAAAATATATAAATAAAGGGATAATTAGAAAAAACTAAGGGTTCTATATTTAGGGTCATTATTTAATCCTTATTGAATTATTTCTAACCATAATTTATTGATTTACCCTTACCGTGGTGAATTTTATTTACTAATATTAACATTCATATTGATAAATACTAAAAGGGATCTTTTAAAAAAATTGACCTCCTAATTAATAATATGGAATCAATTTTTCAAAATTTAATTTTGATAAGTGAGTGAAATTAATTTAATATTGAAATAAAAAATGAAATGAAAAATATTTTTTTCAAAAAAATAATTTTCAAGTATAAAAATGTTTTTATACCAAAATTAAGTATAAAATTAATTCCAATGTGTATAATTTTATTATGATTAATAAATCAGAACTAATTAAATTTTAAAACCAATACAAAATATAATTTCACTTTGAAAATGCATAAAAATATAATATAATTATTAATAAAAAACAATATTTTTCACTATAAATGATATTTTTCACTATAAATGATATTTTTCATAAAAATGTAAAACTTTAACCATAATATCATTTTAATTTACCAAAATAAAAATTAATAACCTTTTTATAAAATTTACTAATATTACATAAAATAGTTATATTGTTCTCTCATAAAAAAACAATAAAAGTCATTTATAAGAAACTGTAATTTTAAAAAATGACATTACTAAAAAAATTGAGATTATTTGAAAAAATAATATAAATATATTTATATTCCATAGGAACTTTACATATAGTTCATAAATAATTTATTCATATTTATACCCTCCAATATAATAGTTTTATTATGATGAAAATTTTTTGTGGTTTTTTTAGGTTCACTATTATGTGTTGAAAACACTATCGAACATTTCATTATTCTTAAAATATCAGGGTGTTTTATCATGGATGTATCCTAAAATATAAACAGTACAAGAGATTATAATATATTAATAAAAATGGTACCCTAATGCCACTTCTCCACAGGTTACCCACTCTATCACAGCGTCATGTGTCATGAACCATCTATTTCTAAAAGAAACCTTCTAAAAAATATCCAGTGTAATGTATCGTAACATGAATCTCGTGAATCACAACATCGACACATCCCATGGAAAATCTATATATGGTAATTGTGTAATATTATGGTTCCACTGAGTAATCTACCACAACAAATAACAACCCATACATGTTATACCTATAATAAACCTTAAGATCTAATATCCAAATATACATGTGTGTTAAATAATAAAAATAAATTAAATCACCCTACACACATATATGGGTAATGATAAACACCATTAAAATAAGAACATAATATTGTCAGGAGAAGGCAATGAGGTTATAGGTGGTCGTCAGCCATTCGTTCCTTTCCAACGTGGATGAAATAACCATGTGTGTCAGTTAACCTACTGATATGGGTGGGGTAGAATATAAAATAATGAAATATATAAGATATAATATATCTCATAATGATATTATGATAATTATCATAGTCTTAGTCACAACTCCATCTATCGTCTATCAAACACCGAGATATCATCGCTAATAAATGGGTATCTAATAACCACAGAATCATTCAAGGAATTTAATTAAATTAATTCTTTCATTTTTACATATAAACCTTTTTTAAATTAATTCATTATCCCTTAGAAAACATTAATCCAATTTACATTTCATTAACCATCATAGTTAAGTGAATGATTTCCACGCATAGTCTAATAGATTCTACATTTTATAATGATTAGCATCATTTTCATCCCGGTATGCACCGACCCCAAGGGTTAAAACATGACCCGATATTATTATCATTACATAATTCTAGGAACTCTAGGATGCATACTAAGATAACATTAAGATAAATAACCAAGAACAACCATTTTACTGTAGAATTAGGGAAAGGAATGTTGATAAATAGGCAACCAATCCATCTATCCCTTATGAATAAAATTAATATTTAAGAATACATATTTTAGAAAAACATTGGGAAAGCCTATATTTAACATTTTCTATCAATATTGAATCAATACTCAACACTATATGCATATCACCATCCATATTTCCAGCATAGGAGTCATTGGTTGGAGTAGAGTACTCAAGAGGGGGTGAATTGAGTATCTAAAAATTTCTGTTAAAAAGTTATCTTAAAAAGATTCCCTAATAAAATAAATACAACCCAACTAATCAAGGTAATATAGTTATAAAAGTTTGACTATTCATATTACCTCTCAAGAGATTTATTAATTCTCAGTAATATCTTTATGAATTATTGATGCTACCTTTGAAGCAATTCTTATAAGTCAAAAAAATTATAAATTCTATCCAAGACTAACTATCAAAGTAAAATCTAGTATTTTCTAAAATATATAGTAAAGAAGAGAAAAAAAATTAAATAACATAGTGGATAAAAAAATTGGTTTATTCTCAAGCTGAGACCTAATCCACTCCACATGGCGTTCACCTACCACCAAGAAGTTTATAGTAATAAACATGATCCACACCGTGGATTAGGGTAAACAATTGTGCATAGGACTATCCATGTCACATGACCTATTCCACTTTTCTTCAGGGGTATAATCTACTAGGTCACATAAGGATCGCCTCCAAACTAATCTGTGGGAGTAAACATATGTAAAAAGAAATGAGTGGAAGGATATGTTGTTTCCTTGAGTTTAGTTTAGGAGACAAGGTATATTTTAATACAGACATACACACACTTCTCGAAAGCTAAAAACAATAAAAAATAGAGATAACATGATGAGAAAATGTTAGAATTTCTCTCTGTGTTATTCAATGAAACTCTAGACTTGTATGATGAAGCAGATGCTTGTATCGAGTTCTCTTGTGAAAAACAGAGTATCGCAAGTCTGATGTTAGGGTTTCCAGTTCGATCTATCTCATGTTCTTCTTGGATTTGGTACTGTGAAGATGTTTTTGTCTCTGATATACAGTATTCCATCCTTTGTAATCAAGAGTGCTTCGTGTGTTCTTTAGTTGTTTCTTGTTGCAATTATCAGTTCTCTTTTTCAAAATTCGCGTATGTCTTCTACTCAACATCTCATATATTGTTCAAGTTCCATGCTTTCCTTTTTATTTTAGAGTGCGTGTGTTGGATATGACATGATGCATGTATTCTGCACCTCATACCTCGTACTATCAGGTGACATGTCTACAATGAAATTTTAATTCTGTTAGTGCATTTAAATGACTCAAATATGACCGTTAGAAATTAAATTGAAATTGACAAAATAGATTAAATAATGGTGTCATAGTCAATCTAGAAATAGTATCACTCGGAAATGGTGCCACCACTAAACGGTGTCTTCTTCTTTACCTTTGAGTGGTGAGATAGTCATGATGGAATAGTTGTATTGATATTAGGAATGGGTAGCACAGATACGGTGTTAGGATTATGGTGTCTGGTGCTTTTCCAAATTTTGAAAAGTTTCTTGGTGATGGTAGCATGGAATTAGTGTCACAGACATCATGAGATCTGAAACTGGTCACAATGTCTAGGTCATGGTGTCTGGGTTATGGTGTATGGGTTACAGTATCTGAGTCATGGTGTCTGGGTTACGGTGTCTGGGTCATGGTGTCCGGGTTTTGGTGTCTAGGTCACAGTTTCTGGATCCTTTGCCGGAAAACCAGAACCAGTGGCAGACTCACAGTTTCTCAGACATAGCCAAATATCAGTAAATAGTCTTAACTAGTAACATTCATATAATGAATTACACTAAATCATTCATATTAGAAATCATTGTAGAACAAAGTTAAATATAGTTAAAAATAATAAAACATGATTATGGATGATTTAGTATTTAGTGATAGTTTATTTAAAGCATAAAGAAGCCGAACATCTCTACACATGATTTGATATTGGTTAAATAGGATTAACAAGATTTAAAGGATTAACTAGATTTAAAGGATTTACATGATTTACAAGATTTACAGGATTTATAAGATTTAATGGATTTACAGGATTTACAAAATTTATAGTATTTATAGGATTTACTGGATTTGTGATCATTAAAACATGATTAAAACATGATGAGTCCAAAAATATCCACCTTTTATGATCATAAATTATATGAATTTGAGAGTTTTTCATAGTGTTATTTCTAGTGCTTTAGTGTGTTGTTCTCCCTTAGGGCCTTAGTGTGCGTTCTCCCCCTTTTAGGATTATCAAAAAAGTTTACAAGAAAACGAAATAATGAAGGTAAATAAGATAATAGACAACAATAGTACACATTGAATTAGTTAGAAAAAGATGTGTCATTATAAACATTAGGTAATACAAAACATCCCTATCAAAATAACTTTTTCACTTTTATTAAGAATCAGTATTATATTTTACCTTGGTAGTAGTATCAGTAGGTGCCACAATAGTAGAATTAGAAGTTGAAGAAGGGAGTGAGCCAACTGTCAAAGAAGGAAGAGGGAGTCCTTAAAAAACAGAAGGTACTAAAGTTGGTTTGGTGGAAGAACGAGGCATGTTTTGGTCAAGGATAATTGGTCTGATGTGACTCAGATCCTGAGATAAATTCATTCAGGTAGAGGCAAAGGCAGTGGAAGAGGAAGGAGGTAGACCAGAACGCAAGGGTGCCGCTGCAAGAGCCACAATAGCAGTGCTCTGCACATGAAGATAACGCCTAAACAACTGAATGAAGTCAGTAATAATCTCACCACCGCACTGCATTGAATTCTCAAAATCAACTTTGTTCTCCATGAATTTTTTCAATAGAGAATTGAAATCTTTCAGCTTTTGAAATTGAGTCTTAAAGTCTTGAGTGATAAGAGCGATTTTTAAATTCTATACAAGATACTTGAAGTGATTGGTCATATCATGCATAGAGAAAATCCTATTAAAGTATAAATCCATTTTCTAAGTTATTTATTCTTGAGCATCATTTGCAATATTTGAATGAATCCTCACCAAATCAGGTACTATGTCACTATTCTTCACAACAATAGACAGACTCTCCTTGTCAAATCCACTTATAACTGATTGAAGTTCCTCCTTAACAAAAAAATCTAAGAAGATCACTATCAAGGATTGTGATGATTGTCCAAAGGCACTAGACACTGTAACAGCTGATGTGAGGGGCTTGAAATGATTGAGAAAATTTTGTACGAAACCCTTGTACTCATCAGTCAGTTTTTTGACTCCAATAACATGATCATGCATCTCTTGGAAAATCTTATTGTTTATCTCTGTCACTTTTTCAGCTAATGATGTCAAGTTCGGTTGAATCGGAGATTAAAATTCCTATAGAATATGACCACTAACATCCTCAACATGATGAAAAACAAGATATTTTCAAGATTTCAACACTTTCTTCATATCTTCAACCATAGATCTGAGATACTTCACATCATCACTTAGCTGTTTTTCTCAATTCTGTCCTCTTGAATTTCATGAATCATTTTTGGCAGAATCTTCCATATGATCTTCTCTAATAGCAAGGCAACATCTCTTTCACTTAGGATTGTTATAGGAGTAGTTTTTGTGTTCATGATATTTTCAACTCCAACCAATAAAGTCGCTCCAAAGGATTTTAAATCACTCTGAATTGTGAAAGTTGGACGTTCTTGTGAAGGTTCAGGAACAGGAGCTGATACAGGCTTAGGTTCCATTGCAGAGATTACTTCTAGAGCAGAAACATGATTCAATTGAAACAGATTAGACAGGTATATGCCTTTAACTAAGGCTTCCTGGGTATCATCAACATCAAAGTAGCTATGTAATTTATACCATTTATCTGCAATGATTTGATTAAGAGGATTAAGAAGTTCAACACTTTCTAGACTGGGGTGATACTCCCCCTCATTAAGTGCATCTCTCATAGGACTAAGAGATTTAGTTCCTTGAACTAGTTCTAAAAGTTCATCTCTAATACTCTCACCCTTTTTTTCCAGCCAGCAAGAAGGGTTTTTCCATTCTTTCCTCATCATATGGGATAACATCAAGATCAGCTTGTTCCTCTAAAATCTCTTCAACTACATCTTTTTTCTCAAGAGAATGTTCTTCTTCTAGACACTCCCCTAGAACAGCCTTTTCCCATACATTAATAATAGATTCTCATCCAAAATCATGTTCTTATTCCAAATCAATACTTCTTTCAGTAACACATTCTCCCTTATCAACTAAGACTTGTGGAACAGGTCTATTTTCTTCATTATCTGTGACAGTTTCTTCTAGAGGTGCAACAACAGCCTCTTCTTCTACATCAATAGGATAGTCAACAATTTCATCTGGTTCCAAATTAGGATCATATATATTCTTAGGTCTTGAAAGATGCTCAAACGAATTAAAATTTTTAAATAACCTTTAATTATCCTCCACCCAAACCTTTTTCCCTAGATTCCAACTAATTTTCATTCTCTTTAATGTAAACATTGAGATACAGAATTCACAGTCCTTGATGAATTCTTCATTTGGTTCAACCGTTCCATTAGTACATAGCATAACAGAGATTAACACTGAGTAGAAAAAGGAGTTATAAATTGAGGATGTCTTAATCAACTCACCCATATAAAGTATAACATACTTGAATAGGTTAATCTTGTGTCCATTCTTCATAAGATGTATCAATAATACATCATGATATTTTAGTGTAGAAAATTTTCCTTTTCTTGGACTAATCAGATTTTGTATAAAATTAAACAGAAATCTAGTTTCACCATTCAATTCAGTAGTAATAGCTCTTCTCTTCCTTATATTTATATTCATGCTTCTCAAGGCCTCTTCTAAAATAAAAATATCACTATAAGGAGTTTTAACTCTCTAGTGGTCCTCATAATTTCCTTCATGGGGTATCCCTAGGCTAGTAGCCCATAACCCCAAGGAAAAGGTGAATATTTGGCCATTTATCTAGCTCCTCACAAAAAAACCATCTTTATCATTGAAAGATAACTAAACGAACTGATACAACTGAGAAATAAGCTTTAGATAAACTGGTATTTATATTTTTGTGAACCAGTCTAGACATCGATGATATTTTAGTACTTTCATAACTAAATAATTACTTGAGATCAACCACTCAGGGAATATTTCCTTTTCTGGAACCACTATTCTAGCAACAATAGTCGGGTCCAATGGTCCATTGGGCGCTACCTTCAGTGTTATTTTCACTTTCCTCTTAGATATGCACTTCTCAGGGGATGATGAAGATGGTTGCTTCATCCTGGGCATTCAATAAGGGTTTTAGAGAGGGAGAGAGAGAGAGGTATGAAGGAGGTGTTATAGTTTGAGAGAGAAGGGTTTCAGTTTTGAGAAAAGAGAGATCGAGTGAATAAAATAGTGAAAGAAATTTGGTTTTTATCATTTATGTATTTCAAGGATCACAAATTCAAAAGCACAGGATGAATATAATAACATAACCAACAATGTTATAAGGTTAATAAAATATAGATAAAACATAAAAAGTGTCGTTATGTTTAGACTGTAATAGTTTGTCAGGGTGAGACCAAAACATGTTCTCAAGGTGTCGTATTTACGGTGTGTCTACACATAGTGTGACCACGTTATTTCAGATAGTAAGTGCAAGACAGTAACTAAGAGGCAGTAACTGTGAGACCATAAATATGAAACAATAACTTCAAGAAAGTAATCTATAGAACTATGAGAGTGAGACAGCAGGTCTAGGGCAATGAACTCACCAAACCGTAAACTATGAAACAGTAAGCTGTAAAACCGTAAGTTGTGAAACAATATATTTTCTACTTAAGATTTCTCATTCCCAATTCATGTATGATTCAATATATCTTTTTAGAATTTAATGGTTTGGTGAATATATCAGCAAGCTGATATTTAGTTCCAATTGATTCCAAAGTGATATCACCTTTTTGATAATGGTCACCCAAAAAACTGATGTCTTACATCAATATGTTTTGTCCTAGAGTGTGAAACAGGATTTTTTGAGATGTTAATAGCACTTTTATTGTCACAATTTTGGGGTAAATGCCTGATTTGATATCAATAATCTAGTAATGTATGTTTAATCAACAAGATATTTTCACAACAACTTTCAGCAGTTAGGTATTCAGCTTTGGTAGTAGATAATAAAACAGCGTTTTATTTCTTACTACACAATGATACTAGATACTTTCCTAAAAAGTGACATGTTCCAGAGGCGATTTTCCTTTCTAAATTACATCCACCAAAATCAATATATGAATAGATAAATAACTCAAATGATTTCCCTCTGTGATAGAACAGTCCTAGATTGGTTGTGTGTTTGAGGTATTTGAAAATCCTTTTAACAACATTTAAATGAGATTCCTTAGGGTTTTCTTAAAAACAAGAACATATACATAAACTATACATAATTTCAGGTCGGCTAGTAGTTAAGTAGAGTATGCTTCCAATCATTCCTCTATAATTGGTTTGATCAATAGATTTTCCAACTTCATCAATATCCAACTTACAAGTTATACTCATTGGTGTATCACTACTTTTAGTGATATCCAAGCCAAAACGTTTTAAAAGATCTTTAGTATATTTTATTTGATATAAAATAATACCATATTTATTTTGAAATATTTTTAATCCAAAAAATAAGTTTAGTCCACCCATTAAACTCATTTCAAATTTGTTTTGCATCATTTTTTAAAATTCAATAAATAATGATTTTTTTGAAGATCCAAAATTTATATCATCTACATAAATTTGAACAACTAAATCATCATTGTGAAATAATTTTATAAAAAGTTTTGGATCAGCTATACCCTTTGTAAAACCTTTTTAAATAAGAAAATTACTTTGTCTATCATACCAAGCTCTTGGAGCTTATTTTAAACCATAAAAATATTTTGATAATTAGAAAACATTATTTGGAACGTGATGATTTCTGAAACTATGGGGTTGTTCAAAAAATACATCCTCAACTATAAACCCATTTAAGAATTAACTCTTGACATCCATTTGATACAGTTTTTAATTCAGATGTGCAATATAAGCAAGTGGGACTCTAATGGCTTCAAGTCTAGCTACTGCTGCAAAGGTTTCTTCATAGTTAATTCCTTTTTCTTGACTATATCCTTATAAAACCAATATATCCTTATTTACAACTATAATACCGGCTTTATCTACCATATTTCTAAACACCCACTTAGTACCTTTGGAAAATATGTTTTGGGGTATGTCAAGAAGTTTCCAAAAATTGTTCCTTTTAAACTAATTACGTTTTTATTATATACCCATCACCCAAAATTCATCATTTATAGCATCTTTAATGTTTTTAGGTTCAAGTTGTGACAAGAAAACTTTATGTTCAATCTAATTTCGAAGAGAAGATCTAGTTTGAGTTCCTTTATCTAAATCTCTTACAGGAGCACCTAAAGAATGGTTCTTAAGGGTTCTAACTGCTCTAGAAAAAGTGGGTCTAGTGATTTCAGGTTCTTCAATAGGTTTGGGTTCATTATTTCTTAAATATAGAGAATTTACAGAAGTTGAATTTTTCCCATATTCCATTAAAGGATGGTTAGAGGATTGATCATTGATGTCCCAATATGACATTATCATCCTTAGGGTTCTCTAGAGAGGTCTTAGGTTCATGTGGATCTATCCCATCAAACATGGCAGTGAAAAATTCTTCCACGCATTTAGTTCGTTGGTTAAACACTCTATAGGCTTTACTAGAGACTGAATATCTTAGAATAATTCCTTCATCACTCTTGGATGCAAACTTTTTGAGATTTTCCTTAGTATTAAGGATATAGAATTTGCAACCAAAAACATTGAAGTAGCTTACTTATGGTTTTCTATTATTCTATAACTCATATGGAGTTCTTTTATGAATAGGTCTTATCAACACTCTATTAATAATATAGCTTGTTGTATTTACACCATCATCCCAAAAATAAATAGTTAATTCATATTCACTAAGCATGGTTCTAGGAATCTCTTTCGAGGTCCTATTTATTTTTTCTACAACTCCATTTTGTTGAGGTGTTCTTGGGACAGAGATATTATGATTATAGCCATTTTGTGAGAAAAAGGATTAAAAGTATTGATTTTCAAACTCACTGCCATGATCACTTCTTAAGGATTTAATTCTATGTCCACCATGATTTTATATAGTTTTAGCATATTTGATAAAATTAGAAAGGCTTCACTTTTGTGAGCCAAAAAAAAGTTCAAGTATATCTAGAAAACTCATCTACAAGAACATAAACATTGTGCTTCCAATTTAAACTAGAAACTCTAAATGGTCCAAACAAATCCATGTGAACTAAATCTATAGGTTGAGAAGTTGACACTTATTTCTTTGGATTGAAGAAAATTCTGTGTTTCTTTCCCTTTTTACAAGGATTACACACTTTATCATTTGGAAACTCAAGTTTGGGTAGGTCTTTGACTAAACATTTTCTAGTTATATTTATAAGGGATTTAATATTGAAGTATCTCAGTCTTCTATTCCAAATCCATGATTATTTGTGAAAGAAACTTAAACATGAAGAATTTTGAGATACTAAAGAATCTACGTTAATAGAGTATACATTTACATTTCTCAATGAAAAAAAATACTAACTCAATTTTAGAATTAACGACGTTGAAAGAATCATTTTAAAATTTATCATGAAATCCATCATCACATAGTTGTGAAATACTAAGCAGATTATATTTCATCCCATCAATAAAAAGAACTTTGGAAATTAAAATTGAGTTAGAGTTATCGATTTGGCCAAGGCCAATTATTTTTCCTTCCGTATTATCCCTAAAGGTGACATGTCCACCATCAATTTTTATTATGTTCTTGAAGAATGAATAGTCCCCTATCATGTGTCTTGAATTCCCACTATCAAAGTACCATAATATTTTTCAGGATCTCTTTAAACAAGTTTCCTACAAAATGGTCAAATAAAAATAGACTTTGGTACCCATATTTCTTTTGGTCCATTAATATTAGTAACTAGTTCTTTAGGAACCCACATCTGCCTCATAGGTTTCCTATATGCATTATGTAAAGTAATTGACAACTAAACTCTATTTGGTCTAGAAAATATTGAAACAATAGAGAGTGTATCATAATTTGAATTAGTATAATGTTTTCATGAACTGGGAGTAAAGCTATATGTTACAGATTTAGAAACAAAATTGGTTTTTCCAAAAATTATTTTACTAGGTTGATGGCCAATACCGGGAGAGTATTTAGGGGAAATCTATTTACCTATAATTTTTACCAATGTATCTTTAAAATTAGTAAACCATTCAAGTTCCTTTTTTAATTTCTCATTAGTGATCTTTAATTCATTGTTTTCACTGAGTAATTGAACACTTTTCTCTCTTTCTACAGTAACTTCATATTTAACAGTTGAGGTAAGAGCATACTATTTCTTTAAAGAGTTGTATTTATCTTTTAGTTCGGTATATGTATCTTCAATAATACTATTGTACTAAAAAAATTATTCTTTAGAAATATTTTCATAATCACTTTCATCCCTAGATTAATAAGAATTTTGTACCGGGGATTCCAGGGTCACCTCAGATGTGTTTGTCATGAAATAAATATTGTATTTGTGAGATTGTTCATCATGTGAAGATTATGAGTCACTTAAACTATCCTCAAAAGAACTCAAGGTTGATTTCATTTCCTTTTTATACATTCTATCTTTATCGTCATATTTCGTTTTATACATGATCTTGGGATAGTCAGCCTTTATATGTCTCTTTCACTTACATTCATAACATACTATCTCAACAGAATTGTCATTTCTTTTCCTATATTTCTTCAATTTACCTTTTGATCATATATTCCTTTGAAGTTAGGATTTCTAAAAAATACTTTGGTAAAATTTCTAAAACCGTCTTGCTAATTGAGTCATCTCCTCATCACTGTGAGTTGATGATTGTTTACTACTGATACTTTCTACAGAGACATGCAGTTTTTCCTTTTACTTGTGTTTTGACGCACTAAAAATGACCACTTTAGAAGGGGTTATGTCCCCGTCTAATGACACTAGCGGTGTTTAGGAGTAACAACCACTAATGTTCACACCTATTTTTAGTAGCGGCGGTTATGAGGAAGTGCTAGTAAATTCACAAGGAATTTAGCGGCGGTTACATTATAGGGGGTTTAACCCCCCCCCCCCTCTAATGTTGGCCTAAATTTACATAGATTAAAGGAAGTTATAACCGCAATTGCCTCTAATCTAGGGATTTAGGGGCAGTTTGGACAACCCCTAATGGTGATAACTTTAGGGGAGGTTGGGTAAAACCGCCCCTAGAACGTCTATTTTTTTTAAAGAAAATAAATCCCCAATCACCCCATACTCCCCCCGCCTCTCCTCATGTTCCTTCGTGACCCGCCACCCACCTTTCTCCTTCGTCATATTCCCCAGCCTCTATCTAGTTCCCTCGTGACCCACCTCTCTCCATAGTCTTGTTCCCTCGTAACCCGACGTCCTATTCCCAGTTTCCTGCCTCTCCTCCAGTATGACGTGAGCATATGTGCCTCTCATGTACCCACTTTCCTATCTTGTGTGTGTCCATGCACGACACCCACGACTACCTCGTGTCTAACAAATTCGGACGAGCTGCTAAATTTTGGACCACACATGATTCGAACCTGTGCCCCGTCTGTATTCCTGTTACATATCAACCACTTCCCCTTTTCTGTTTTGTTTATTTAAGGCTTATATTATTGTTTTTATATATATTAATCAGTTTATTAAAATAGACATTATTTTCATAACATATTGAAATACATATAATATGTTTATTAAAATATGAATATATATTAATAAACATATATATATATATATATTAACAAATTTAAACATATAATTTATTTATTATTGTATTTATATATATTGATAAGTTTATTAAAATAAACATATCTATTAATAATAAAATATATATAAACAAATTTACAGATATATTTATATATTATTGTAGCAATATATATTAAAAGATTATTTAGATAAACATTGTTTTCATAATATATTTAAATACATATAATTACTTTATTAAAATATGAATATATATTAATAAATATATATATATTAACAAATTTAAACATATAATTTATATATTATTGTATTTATATATGTTAATAAGTTTGTTAAAATAAACATGTATATTAATAAACATATATATTAACAAATATACACATAATTTTTATATTATTGTATCTATATATATTAACAAAATTTGGATAAACATTATTTTCATAATATATTTAAATATATATAATAATTTTATTAAAATATACATATATATTAATAAACATAAATATATTAACAAATTTAAACATATAATTTATATATTTTAGTATTTATATATATTAATAAGTTGATTAAAATTAACATATATATATTAAAAAATGTACGCATATAATTTATATATTACTTTATTTATATATATTTAAAATTTATTAAGATAAAAATTATTTGCATAATATATTTAAATAAATTAAATAAATAACATGTATTTATGTTTATATAAATATAAATATATATGTATATATATATATTCTGCACACCTCTATAAATTATATATTTAAATATTTTTAAATAAAATTATGTATGTATGTATTTATAAATACATTTATTTCAACCACACGCAAACACAAATGTGTATTTATATATTTATTTGTAATTTTTTATACTTATTTATATACACGTATATATTACAAATATTTGTATTTATATTTTACCCAAATATATTATGAAAATAAATAAAAATATATAAATATATTATACTTATACATACATAATTAATATATTTATATTTATATTTATATTGAATATTTATATGAATAAATTATATACACATTTTACAAATACAATCATATATGAATACAATATATACAATATATATTTTATGATTTTTTAGGAAAATTGTGGGCGTTCACAACCCCTCTGATCTCTTAAATTAGAGGGGTTGTGATCCCCCTCTATTATCTTACATTAGAGGGGGTATTGAACCCCCACTAATTTCTTACATTAGAGGGGGTTGTGAACCCCTGTTATTTTCATAAAAAAACAAATTCCATATAACACACACACATATAAAACCTCTAAAATCCAACAGAGTATATATATAACACCTATAACTGAATATGTAGTTCCTCTAAGTAAATATACAGTGCAACTAATTGTTAAAGTAATGATGGTTTTAACATAACCGTCTCTAAAATTCAACCACGTGTTAAAAAAATATAAAAGGTTTAGAGGCGGTTGTGAACCCCCTCTAAATTGGATAATTAGAGGGGGTTGTTCATAACCCTCTCTATTTTATATGTAAATTAATTTAAAGGGGTTTGTGCATAAACCCCTCTAAATAACCCCTCTAATGTATTGTTTTTTTGTAGTGAGGTGGTGGTCTTGAATGCCAGAGATTTTCTTTTGGGTTCATCCTCCACTTCCTTAATGACTTTTTGCTCCCCTTCATATATCATTAGTTTCCCAATGAGTTCTTTGACAGGCAATTTGTTGATGTCACATGACTCTCTAATAGTGGTAGAGGTTCCTCTCTATCTATCATGTAGGCATCTAAGAATCCTCAAGATTTGTTCTTTAGCAGTAACTTCTTTTCCAAGAGAAATCATTGTGTTGACAATTTGGTCGAACCTGAGATACATGTCAGAATTAAGCTCATCAGGATTCATTTTAAAGTTATCATATTTAATAGTATAAGTATTGAGTCTAATTTATTCCACAGTAGAAGTTCCTTCATGTGAAATAGACATGTTATCCCAAATTTCATGGGCAGTTTTACATGCAAATTTTCTGTTAAATTCCTTATCTCTTAAAGAGAAATATAAAGCATTCTTGGCTTTGTAATTTTTATTGTAAACAGTCTTTGTTGGATCATCCCATGTAATTATCTTAGTAGCCGGAATTTTATACTCATTTATAATTGAAGACCAAATTTCAAAGCCCATAATTTCCAAATGCATTTTCATTTTAATTTTCCATTGGGCATAATTGGTTCCATTAAATAATGGTGGTCTATTTGTTTTAGCACTTTTTAAACTATTATCCATAATACAGAAATACTTTTAAAGATCTAGAAATTTAGAAATAATAGAAATTTAATAATCTTTAATGTACAACTAAAATCACAGTTGAACAGTACTAAAAATAAGAGTCTTAACAAGAATGAAAACTCATTTGACACCAAATATCGGTCGGAGGAGAGTAATCAAGTGGGGGTGAATTGAGTGTTTAAAAATTTCTGTTAAAAATTTTTCTCAGAAAGGTTCCCCAATAAATGGAATATAATCCTATTAATTAAGGTAATATAGTTATAGAAGTTTGACTTTTCAAATAACCTCTTAGAAGATTGATTAATTCTCAGTAATATCAATATGAATTATTGATACTACTTTTGAATCTATTCTAATAATAGAAAAACAATTATAACTTCTATCCAAGACTAACTATCAAAGTAAAATATAGTGTTTTATAAATTATATAGTAAATTAGAGAAAAAAAAAATTAAATAACACAGTGGATAAAACAAGTGGTTTAGTCTCAAGCTAATCCACTTCACTTTTTGATCACCTTTAGTGAATCAATTTATATTAATAAACTTCATACACACCCTAGATTGAGGTAAGCAATAGTTAACAAGACAGTCCGGGTCACAAGACCTCTTCCACTGTTCTTTGTGGGTATAAACTACCAGGTCACACAAGGACCACTTCCACACTTATCTGTGGGAGGAAACATATGTAAAAAGATATGAGAGGAAGGATATCTTGTATCCTTCAGTTTAGTGCACAAGAGTGTGTGTATTTTAATACAGACATACAAACATTGTTTGAAAGTTAAAAACAATACACAACAGAGAAAATATGATGAGAAAATTTTAGATGTTTTCTTGAGTGTTATTCTATGCAACTATAGACTTGTAGGATAAAGCAGATGCAAGTATCAAGTCCTCTTGTAAAAAATAGAATATCGCAAGTTTGGTGCTTTGGTTTCTGGTTAGATATACCTTGTGTTCTTCTTAGATTTGGTACTATAAAGGTGGTATTGGCTCTGATCTATGGTAATCCAGCCTTCGGAATTGAGAGTACTTCATGTGTTCTTCAGTTGTTTATTGTTTTATCTATCGATTCTCTTTTCCAAAATATTCATACGTCTACTACTCTACTTCTCGTATATTGTTCCAGTTCCACGATTTCCTTTTTTTTGGAGTGCATGTGTTGGAGCTGATAGGATTCATGTATTTTTCACCTCATACCTCATACTATCACGTGACATGTCTACAAATAAATATTAATTCTTTTACTGAATTTAAATGATTCAAATATGACCATTAGAAATTAAATTGAAAGTAACAAAATAGATCAAAGAATGGTGTCACAGTCTGTCTAGAAACCGTATAACTTGGAAATAGTGTCACCACGAAACTGCATCGTTTTCTTTGAATTTGAGCAGTGAGATAGTCATGATGGAATAGTTTTATTGAGATCAAGAACTGGTAGCACGGATGTGGTATTAGGATCACGGTGTCTTGTGATTTACCAAACATTGAACTGTGTCTTGTTGATGGTAGCATGGAACTGATGTCAGAGACATCATGAGATCTGAAACTGGTCATGGTGTCTGGGTCACGGTGTATGGGTTACAGTGTCTAGGTGAGGGTATCTGAGTCACGGGGTCTTGGCTATGATGTTTGTGTCATGGTGTCTGGGTCCTTTACTAGAAAACCAGAACCGGTGGTAGACTCATGGTTTCTCAAACATATCCAAATATCTGTAAATAGCCTTTAAAAGTAATGTTCATAGAATGAATTATAATTAATCATTCATATAATGAATCATTATAGAACAAGGTTAAATATAGTTTATAATAATAAAACATAATTTAGGATGATTTAGTATTTAGTAGAAGTTTATTTAAATCATAAAGAATCCATCCATCTCTCCACATGATTTGAGATAGGTTAAACAAGATTAACATGATTTATAGGATTTATAGGATTTACAGGATTTACAGGTTTTACAGGATTTATAGTATTTAAAAGATTTGCAGTATTTACAAGATTTATAGGATTTACATGATTTATAGGATTTATAAGATTTACAGGATTTTTGATCATTAAAACGTGATTAAAACATGAGGAGTTCAACATGGGTAAATTTCTTCCACAACCCTAGACATCACTACCCATATCTCGTCAGCCAATATCCATTATTGGCTCATGTCACATTTCATAGTAAGGCTCACATACAAAAAAATACAAAATATTGAAATCAATAAACAGAATTTGTAGTTAGATCTAGTCCCTAAAAATAAGGAATTTAGCCTTTACATGAAATTGGGATCTCTCATTGCTAAAAAGTGGTATTTATCAAAAATATGATATTATAATATCTTGAATTAACAGATTCCTTTATCAAAAGTTAAAACTGTAGGTAACCTAATTCATCAGATATAAAATCTATAAAATTATTAATAACTCACCTAATAATATATTCTAGTTTCAATGAAATTTAAGGAATAATAAGATTCCATTTTACATTCCATTTTATTATTATCAACAAAAGTAATTATAATTTATGTTATTTATAGAATTACTTTATTATATAGAAAAATATATAATTAAACAATAATATAGAATTATTTTATTACCATAAAATTACATAAATCTAATGATATTTTGAACAATACACTTTAATTATTTTTTCAACCATTATGTATTTTATCTTTACATTCATTACCAAATTTATCAAATTAAAATTTCAATGCAATAATAATAAACATAATAAAAAATCATATCATAGATTGAACACTCTCTAGTAAATCATGTAGTAGTCCATTTTTTATGGTGAAGGAAAACTGTCAATCGTTACAATAATAAAACAATCATTTTTCATTATTTAGTTTATTATTTATTAGGTTTAATTACACCACTACCCAAAGAAGCTAAAGTATGATAACTTTTCCATTGTAAATAATATTTAAGGGTATATAATTATTCCCCTAACTTAAGGCTTCAACATTATTTGACGAGAATGGAATAATGACCAGGATCTCTGACCACCTCTCCCATGATGAATCTATAGGCTCCCAAGGATTTTGTTCTATGAACACACTAGAAAACAATAATTAAAACTCCATTACACTGATAGAGATCAAACTCTACAATATGGATAACAAGAACATGAGGAGACAAGATCGAATGGAGAAGAAATCACAATAAAAAGGAAGGAATCGCCTCATATTTATAGATATGTATCTGTTTAATGAAGGTGATTGACAGGATATAAATAGTGTTAAAAGGCCTCAAGATTATCTCTTTGTTTTTTATGGATGGTGATAGAAATATGGGAGAAAATGTGTTTGGAGGGGCTCATGTATTAATAGGAATTCTATAAAACACAACACCATAGAGCCATAAAACACACCACACTGTACAACTATTGAAAAAGAGGTGTAAAAGTTCACAATGGAAGGAACCATTCCACAACCCACCTTATCATACCCATGTTCACGAATCATTTAGAAGACCATGGAATATCACTATGGTACGGTCTCCCACACCTTGATGTATAACCTAGCTGCCAAGAGAGATCCTTCCAAACCACCCAACTCCCTAAAATATGGTTCCAAAGTTATAATAACTTCTCAAACTAAAATATAAAACCCCCACGCTATAGTCTAACTCTCCACTCTAATGAATTTATCCTCCCTACCCCATATCTGACCTCTATGATCCAACCACTCAAAAAATTGATGTTGATCTAAAATACTTCCTCCTATTACCAAATTCTACATCAAGGATATACACACCATATTAAATAACTTTATGTGTAGTATAGTCCTCCATACCATAGAATAGTTAGATTGAATCCAATGTTTCCTCCCCAGATCCTCTACTTATCAACTCCAATACCCAAAAAAAATGATGGGATACTAGGATATCGGCCCTTACATGAGATACCTCTCAAATTATTCTCATCCTTAAGATTTTAAAACCAACCCATTAGTTAAAGTTAGAAAAAAATTCCTGAATAACCACCACATAAAATACCTCACAATAATCTCACCTACAAAGGAGGTCAACCACCCCTCTAAGGGGAACAAATCACAAAACCATTCAATAGAAGTAGTCATATCCTAAACAAGATCCTAGGTATGATACCTCTCAAATGAGATAAATATCACCAATAAATCATCAAGAAGAGGAAACCATATCATAATAAAAATAAAGGTAAAAACCCACCAAAAACATCACTACAATATAAAGAGAAAAGCATATCTGGGTACTAAGTTCATATCTATAAATCATGTTCTCGGGTTCTCTCCTATATGCCACTATATCACAATAAGACATGAACCAATGGAATATCACACTCATTTAACACCTTCTCTTGGTGGTATTAGATCTCCATATGTCATTTCTTCAAATTGACATCAATTTTAACATTGATCTCAAGATGAAAAACGATGGAGGATTAATCATAAAGATAATAGTAGAGATCTGACACATAAGAAATGTCATGTGTATAGAACATCTACAAGGGAAATTTTATCTAATATTACATGGATCTAACATGATACAACACCTCAAAAAGTCCCAAAAACAATACAGAGAAAGCTTACTCACTTGAACAAACCATATCTTCCCATGATGATGAGTCACCATAAAGAATATTTGATCTATAACATTATAATAAAGTGGTCTCCTATTATAATCAATATGGGGCTTCTGATGATCATATTCTACATCCATCTTCTCATGAATTACTTGAACCATCACGACCATGTTCTACACTATCTCTTAACTAATATTTGATAACTCATGGACCAAATTAAAGAACAACTTATAATGGAATGTTCGACCATAAAATGTTTTAAACAGTTCCATATATATAGTGTAGTGAAAACAATTGTTGCAATAAAACTATAATAAAGGTAGGAACCTCATCAAAAAACATAAAAAATTCAGGGAAAAAATCAAAACATGTTCTCAATATTTGAATAGTCCACTCTGTCTCAATATTCATCTGTAGATAAAAATTAGTGCTAAGACATAACTGAGAGCCCAAATAATGTTGGAGACCCCTCTACAGTATGGATTTAAAGTGGGTACTGTGATCAAAGATGATCATATATATAACTCTATAGACTCTCTCAACATCCTCTAGGTACTTCTGAGACAAAAAAACACTAATATTGAAAATTTTAATGCATTAATGTGGGATTATTTCATTAATGTCCCACCAACAACCAAATTTAATCATAACCTCCCTATTATTGAGGAAAAGTAGAAATGATTTCCATATATATGTCATCCCATTTCCACTGAGTACCATCTAATAGAGGGAGGGTACCATTGGGTACATTTTACACTATGTTCACCTTCTGGTAGAAAAATCAATGAGGCATAAACATTGCAACTTAACTCATCAACTTGGGACGCCAAAACTACTCTCTCTGAGCTTGGAATGTTTATTTCAATCCCAGATGTATTACTAAGGATGAGTTATGTAATACACTGAGAAACATATCATGCATAAAAATGGGACAATATCATCCCCTTAAACAACACCTCATATTGTTCATCACCATTCAAACTATATTGTAAATCACCAATGCCAACATGGTCTCTCCAAAGAACTACTTTAAAATCCCTCATATGGGGCTCCTCCACCTTCTGTACTAAATATAACTACATTATCATATAAAATAAGACAAACTTTTACACCAACCTCTCTCATGTCACGATGCATTTTTGAGATTCTTCCATCACTCTACATGAATCTATAGATTCACATTGACATCACTACGTGAGTTTCTACTCACGGAATTAGAAACCATATTTCCCTTTCCTCGTGTATATAATCTCTTGAAGTGGTATTTCTAAAATAATTTAATCCACCATTATATTCAAAAGATTAGGTCATGATGGGATAAGCCACACCTTAGGCACATATGATCATTGATAACCAAAAAATTCTCACCAATGAGGTAATGTTTCCACAACATCAAAGAAAATGAAACTATTATAAACTCAAAATATAATTGGTCACAAAACCATCCTCCGAAAGTTTCCACTCCTTGAATCAAAAAGAAATAAAGGATATAATTATTCTTTAATCCTGCATCTAATTTTCCCTGGTTTGGAGAAAAGCACCAAGGGTATATAATAAACACAAATGTGAGGCAATGCACTATAAAAACTAAATAAATAATGAATGATAACACATTTACAGCAATAAAATTCCACTCATAAATATAAAATAATTTTCTCATATACATGTATGTAATTTCATGAAAAAAAACTTAAAATAGAAAAGGGAACAAAAAGTACATAAATACAAACACTATAGTATCTATGATGCCCAAAAAACTCTAAAAATACCATAAACTTGTAATATCTAGCATGATATCCATCATTCTCTTACTGACCATAAAAATTCTTGTATGTATGTTTTGTGATCATAAAATTTATACTTTGTTAGAAAAATCACCATTGATATCTTTAAAAGTTAACTTATACAAGAGATCAAAATATAAATACAAAAGAGGTACCCCACTACTGCCACGGCAGTGGTTTTCTACTCTACCCTAATATAACACATCCTAAGAAATATCTCTTTAAAAGAAACAAACTCGAAATATGAGTGAAAATGTATCATAACATGTATATCATGAATCACATCATCTCATAATCACATTCCACATATCCATATTATATGTATGTAGTATTTAGGATCCACCACAACTAGTATGTTATGTATCCAATATCAGGTATTTTACTTCAATAAGTCACATTCCATACATGGATTAAAGTACCTTAAGACATAATATCTCATACACATCATACCTATAATAATATATTTTCAGATACAAGTTTTTAATGTAAAAACATACATTATATCCCTCTACACACATGTATTAGGAATGATAACCACAATGACTACCAATACATATTAGATCTACTAAAAGAGAGATGGGCTAAAGGGGGTAGTCAAAAATCCATTCCTCTCCATCCTAGATGTTGGGGAAAATACCCTCCAAGATTCCAATGGGTTTTGGTCTCCATATTTTCATGGTTGTGTCATAATGTGATATCATAAAACATAAAAGATATAATATATCTCAAAAATACACTTTGTGTATTATCCTAGTGTTATACTCAACTATAACTATTATCTCTCAGACCCTCGGCTGCCACTACTAAGAACTAGAAAACCTAAAACCATATAATAATTTAATGAGTTTCATTAAATAACTTCTTTCATTTTTATAAAATAATCCTATGTCAATTAATTCATCATCCATTAGATAGAATCAATCCAAATAATATTTCTTTAACCATTACTGTGATGTCCATTCCCTCCAAAAGTAATCCAACTGAGACTAGGGTTTCTCAATATTAAAATAATTTTATTTCCAATAATCATTAACCTCTTAGGAAAAAATGATGAAACATTATTATAATTACATAATTAAAATTACTTTAGTAAATATATTGAGTTTCCCATAATATGGATATCCAAGAATAATGAGATGCCTTATGAAGTAGGGAATGGAATGAATAAAAATAATAAACCCAAACATCTGACCCTAGAGAAAAAAATTAATAAGAAATCATATAGTGTTAATCACATAAATGGGTAATACCATCTTAAACTTGTTCCATAAATCTATATTCCATTCCCAACACAATTGTTTATATCACTGTATATCTCACTATTACATTCATCTACTTCTATATCAACCATAGGCCTTCAAAACCACATCTTGTCAACCAAACACTATTCTAGGATCATATAACATATATTAGAATGTCTCACATTCAAATAAGACACTGGATACATCAAATAATAAATATAGTTAAAATTGAAATCTATGTCCTAAAAACAAGTCAATTGGCCTTTATGTCATAAAAGTCTCCACTATCATTGAATAGTTATCATTATTGAAGAAATAATTTTATTCCATATTGAATTAACTGATTCATTAATCACACATTATAGCCATATGTATCTTAAGTCCTCATCTACTAAAACTATAAAACTATTAAACTTTATCCCAAGCATATATTATAGTCTAAAAAACATTAATTAAGGACCTTTTTCCATTTAACGTGCCTTATTATTATTTAAAAATAGAATTAAATCCTCATGTACTTCAGCCAATCCCATTATCAAATAGTATAAAATTTCATTAATCCTATATATATAATCATTTTATAACCATCAAATTAGAATAATGTATGTATTTAGTAAATGAGAATCCTTAATTCTTTATGAAACTACAAAGTTTACTAAATTTGTGTTATTTTCAAATTTTATTAAATTAACATTCTAGAACAAGTATAAGGAACATACATAATAAATAATAACATAGAAATCGAACTATCTATTAAATAAAGAGGTAGATCCTTATCATGGTAAAGAAACACATGTGATCACTATAACCATAAACAAATTTTTTTCATTATCTATTTTATTCACTATTAGGTTTAATTCCAATGCTTCCCAAATAATATAATGTATGATAACTTTAGGATTTCACATAATATAGATGGATAATAAATGAATCCAATACCTCAAGGATTAAAAATAATTTTATCAGAATGGGACAACCACGAGGAACTGCGATCACCTTTCCCATGAAGAATATATAGCTTCCTAATGATATCACAACACAAAAAATCCAGTAGACAATTAAATAAACTCCATTAGAATGGTGTAGATAAATATCCACAAAATGGATATAATTAATTATAAGAAATGAGCTTAAATAATGAAGATACCATAAGAAATGAGGAAAAATAACCTTAGACCACCACATATTAATTACTAGAAGGTGGGGATTTAACCCAATCTAAAGGGCCATCAAAGGTCTTCAAAAAGATCTATTAGAAACCATGGGATTGAAAATGGAATATGGGAGAAAATGGGTTTCGTGGGGATTCATTACTTGTTAGGATTTTTCAAAATAAAACCCTATAGTTCAGTGCCATAAACCATGTCGTATAATTGGAGAAAAGGGGAGGACTATGGTGAAATTGAAGGGACCACATTGCAACGAACCTTGTCAAACATGTGTCTGAGAAACATGACATGTACCATGGAATATATCTTATAAACTTAGAATAAGACTATAGATAAGTATCCCACACCATATTGTGTAACCCAACAACATAGAATGATCATACACTACAACCTACCTCCATGCTATAGGGGTAACGAATTTGGAAAAACCGCCCAAACTCAATCCTTGAACCACTACACTATATCCTTCCTCTACACACTACAGAAGCCATATTCAATATGATATATCGTACCTCCAGGATTAATTCATTATAAAAATGTAATTTGATCTAAAATCATTCCCCCTGATACCTTACACCATAACTGGGATCTTAACACTACTAGAACACGCCATACGATGAAGTACAACCCTTTAGGTCATGGAATCCTCATCTTTACAACATTGTTTCCTCCCTAAATCCTACTCTTGACACCTTCAACACCCAAAACTCACAAATAAAATGGATACTAGGATCATTTTCCATATAATAAAATTTTTATTCATGAATGAAATGGAAACTAATATAAGTGATCAAAAACAAATAAAAACTTTGTTCCCAAAAATTCCATATTTTATATTAAAAATTAAATTATACGAAAATAGTACGTAATTTTAATAACTATTAAATTATTTAGACCATGTTTTAAAAAATAATTCTTATTTTAATTTAAAACCAATTACAAGGTAGTATAGGACCTTTAAATTACATGATTTAATTAATGTAAATTTTAGTTTTGAAACAAATCTATTTTTTCACTATTTACTCAAATTTTATTATTTTTAAAAAATAAAAAACATAATAATGTATTTTTTATATCTTTATTTCAAAAATAAGGTCATTTTTTAAATTCAATTTCAAAAATAATGAAATTTATCTTTTAAATGATACCATGCAATTAATGGTAAAATAATACTGTTAAATAAAAAAATAATTCTTCAACTAAACACTTTTTCAAAATTATTTATAAAACATTGATGAATATAAATCAATAAAATGAAAAAAAATATTAATTATAAGACCTATTTATTTATAGGATTTCCAGGGTTGTCACCACTAACACTTAGTAAGGGTAAACATATGTGATAACAATCAAATATCACTAGTGAGCATCTAACAATCACATAAGTACAATCAATATAAATATTAAATTTATAAAAAATAATGGATAGATAATAAATCATGGAATAATGGAGATAATATGAATCAAAATAGTAAAGATTAATTATAAAATAATCATGGACCCTGATTTTATAATATTTGGATTCCTTAGATATGTGTAACACACTTTTCTAAAGGGAACATTACCTTGATTAGACACGCCATTATTTCCCATGCTAATAAGATATAGAGACATACCTATGAATACATATCTTATTAGACAACAGATTTTTAATAATGAAATACATGGATATATATGACCCCACCATTATTCAACCATTGTAACAACCCAACATTTTAAAAGAGGAACATTATTTTAGAAAGAGTACATGACACACAACACCAATATTATAAGAGAATGTAGCACCCCAAGACTTTATGTTATATTAATTTTAAATAAATTATATCTCTTTAATAGCTTGTGATTCATGCAACACTAGATTTAAACAAAACACGATAATATATGAAAATATTATTATTTAAACATAGACATTATGAAAAAAAATATGGTTTAAAAATATATAAAAAAAGCAATGGTTATCTATTTGCTTGAAATAAATTGAGAATCATTTGAAGAGAAAAAATGTTTTATAGAAAAAAATTATTTTTCTAAAATTTGATTTATTCATGCTTTGCACACATAATTTATAATTATTTTTTACAACTTTCAGAAAACTTATTTGAAAATTTAAAATTTATTGTTGAATTATATTTGTAAAAATTATCTTTGGGTGATTTTTTTTATTTTTTTTTTATTAAAAGAAAACAATACTATTTTTTATTGAAATGTTCCATTTCATTTAAATTATATACAAAGTTTAATTATATATTAAATTTTTTTAAAATTAAACTTTGTTAAATAATATTAATATTTTACAAATATTTTTCATTGAAATCAATTTCATGTTTAATTCTGATATAAAATGTTTTAAACATTTGAATTTTTCATTGGAAAAACTATTTTGTTATGTGTCTGGGGGTTTAGTTTTAAATTTAATTCTGACACTTTTATGGATTGAATTTGGAAGAATTTATTTTATATTTTGAATCGTTATAATATATATTATATAATAGGGTCAAATTATTTTTTTTCGTAATGAATAGTAAAAAACATAAAAATTATTTATTGCGGTTATGGTTAAAATAGGTTTACTGGGGGTTAAACGAATGGATAAGAGTTAAAAATAATCCAAAACATGTCCATGACCAATTTTATGGATATATATAGGCCTTGAAAATCTATTTTCATAACAAAATAACTACCAAAATATATTCCTTAATTCTATACCCATATCCTAGAAACCTTAAATTAATTATGACACCCTCCTAATAAGTATTCAGGTATAAACCAAAATGGGTTCCTTAAAGAAGAGGTCAAATTTTTAACATTCATATCTGTTTTATTTCTTATTCCACATTTTTCAAATATTATTCAACTATGATAATATAATAACACCGGTATATCCTATGCAATAAGAGGCTATTTTGTTAATTTAATAACATATATTGATATATTATTCCATCAAATGGAAAACTAAATTGTTGATCGTGTGTACAACAGATTACCTCCTTGCGATACAATGTAATTCCTTTTCCATCACCAAATTTAAAGGATTGATTTAATGATGGATTTAATATATTTATATTATATATTAGACATTATTATAATTCTTTAATTATTATTTCAAATATACCATATTACTTTCAATTTATATGGGGATACGATAATGTCGCTCATATGTACGGTGGACTATCGCCTCACAAATTGATGTGATTTATTTTTCACTTACACAATAAAAATAAAATATTTTGGATAAATTTAATGAAATATATTTGATATTTAGGGAATAAAAATACTTCTTGAAATATAATATCACATCTAACTTTGTACCTTTCAATCCATGGTAAAATAATAACATTTATCATGCATACGTGTGGACTACCTCCTCTATAGAGCATTGTAAATATTTTTCATTTTATTTTTACAAGGATTGTAATAAGGATGGATTTGATTAATATAAACTCAATATATTTCATAATAATCATTCTTTATAGTTTAATTATTTATTATTTTTCTTTCATTCCATCCATTAAGAAAATAGAAACTATTTTCAAGCATATGTATAGCATATCATCTCCATGAAGAGTGTAATGTTCTTTTTTATCATTAACATATTTTGATTTGTATAAATAATAATATAATTAATATATATTATATTTATATCATTTGTTAAATTATTAATAATATTTAACTATGATCAATGTAAAAGAAATTTAACTACCAAACCAAAATATATATAACAAATAAAGAAATCATCTTCTGAAATAGTGATTTTATCAAAGAATTTTCAATAAATAGCTCATAAAATACTAGGATTAAATAATATATCTAATGAAATACATGAGTATGATTATGTAATATATGTATAATAAATATATATTTATTGAATATGAGGTATTAACACATATGACGGGAATCATATTAATAGTGAGGGTTTCTCATCTGACGTTTACTTCCATGAGATGTATGTCATAATCACCACTTAGTTCTTTTGTGTGGTTTATATACCGGCCCTTTGATATGTTTTTTGATACTAAATTTATCTTCATTTTGTTTAATTTTTAATTTTAATTTATTTCTTTTATAAATATTATGATTCATAATTATATAAAGTGGTAATGGTTTATTTTATAGACTCATTGTTTATCAAGATTATTTATGATTAAACTTATAATGATGAAATATTATTATCTATCATTCAATAAACTCATGAATTTTCTTGTTATATATTTATTCATGAAATTTTCATGTAATAGTACCATTTTCCTCTCTTTTTTACTTAAAATAATTGGAAAAACTTATTTTATGGAAATGAATTGTTATTTTAATTTTTGGTCAAAATTCATTTTTTATTCCAAGCCCATGTTTTATAAAAATGTTTTGAATTTTTTTATAATTGTATAAATTATTATTAAGAAAAATATGAATGAATTTATATTTAAAAAATTCATCAAAGGTATACTTCCTATCATTTTTTAAATAATTTATTTTTGGAATTTTACTAAAATTGTTAAATAAGTATTTGTGTCAACATACTCATCATGGTTGTAATTTATAGCCATCAGAACCACTCAATTCTTTGAGTCTTGCTTAGCAAGTTTTCGAGGATATTTGTGTAGAAATTTTTTTCTTAATGATCTACTATTTAATATTTTTTAAATTTTATTTTCAAATTAAAATATATATTTTTTATCAACAATGTTTTTAATGGAAAGTTTATTGTATTTCTATGAATAATTAAAAAACCCTGTTATTTTACTTATTCTTCAATAGGAATATATTGAAATTATATCATCCATATTATTTCTATAGATGGTTTATAATTAGTTTTATGGGGTATGTACTATTTTGATATCATTAACCATATTACTCTAAGTGGTTTGTGATTATGTTTATCGACTTGAAAAGGTATTAATGTTTTATTTTCTATTTTTTCAATATGAATATTTTATTTATTATGTTTCAGCACTTTAATTTATTGAATATATCAATCTTAGTATGTTTTGTTTGAGGATTCTTATATCCCTTCAATACATCAGTGGGTGTCATGAGACAAACTATATTGGGTTTGAGGTTGAGGCATTACCCATTTATGTTTGATTTCTTATCATGAGGCCTTGAAATTAATGTTATGACATATGGAATTTGGAATTCCCTCATTATGAGATTTTTTATTTATGTTTCATGTGATTATATGATTAGTTATAATATCCATGGATATGTTTCAAGATCATGTTATTATTTTTATAGAATTATTTGATCATCATTTATTCCTACCATATTATTCCCCATGTTCAAATTATGGATTAAATTACACATGTTTCAGTTATTTAATTTTCCATATAGACTGTACCTTAACAAATTAAAGATAGATTACACAATACACATACCCTTACAGAAAATATAATCCAACCCTTTCTTATGTTTCTTTCCCCAAGATATAATATTGTGTATTATGATTGATATGTAGGGTTATTCTGGAGGAAATAATGATGAACTCAAATAAAATTCTGGGTTTTATTTTATGTTATCAATTTTAATTTCAGATTAAAATATATATCTAGTTTACCAAGACATATAAAATATGTATACCATTGGGATGTTATTTCTTGTATCAAGTTCCAATTTAATAATGTAACCACTAAATCCAGGATAAAAGTGTTTGGGGTTTTAAAATTTGGCATAAAATAAGGTGTAAAACCCTATAAAACCATGAGAGGGGAGGGGTGAATTATGATTTCAACCTTTTCATTCAATGAGATAGATCTTGTCCCTATTTTGGTAGTTACTGGTTAAAATTTTCTGATAGAATCATGAAAATGTTAAACACCCATATATTGAAATAAAAAATACATAGTAGACTAAATTAGTTAAGCACTAATGGATAGTCCAAGGAGAATAAATCGATAGTGTGTCGATCATACCTAAATATACAATGATTCGCTAGGTATTTTGGATTATAAAAGATCATACATGATCACTTTGTTTTAGGCTCACTACTTTTACATTAACTTTAGGGGTAACACAGTACCTCCCTTGAATCACTTCTGTCAGATACCCCTTTCCCATTGCCTTGGGTGAAGTCTTACTCAGTTTATCAACATGAATTTCAGCTTAAAAGATTGGGAAAATATTCTTTGTCCCTAATTATCAGGAGACTCTACTTAAACCGTAGTCATAAATTGATGAACTTTAATTAATTTTTTACTCAATATAGATGTAAAAAACATACTATTTTGGTAATTACCTTTTGAGAAACTCCCTCTTTTATGAGACCCGATTTTTAAAAAAGATTATTTACCTTTATTGAACCTTTTAACATTTATGAAGCTCACAACCATTGTGAATCTCATAGCCTTTTCAAATATCCTATACTTCATGAAAGTAATACTTATCATGAAACTCTGAATATTTTTGAAACTCCATTTTCTGAAATCCATTAGTCTCAAATATTTCATAATAATTATTTTCTTTATATTTATACCCAAAAAGAGTTCCTAATTTCTAATGAATTTATTTCTCATAATACCTTCATGAATTCCGAGCAACTCAACATTTTTTAAAATTCACTTTAAACCTCAAATTATAGGCATTACACTATTTATATACATTACATCTTTGTGAATCATTAAATATCACTCAGTTCTTTTCACAAACATCTTCATTCATGTTTACTAATATCCTTTTCTTGGAATTTTTTTTGTGAAATTTTCCTACTTTCAAAGCATCCCATAATCATGTAGATTACCATATTTCCATCACATATCAACCATTATTTTCAAAAAAATATTTCATGAACCTTCAAAAATCCATGAAACTCATTACCTTCGTGAATATCCAAAAAAAATTTCTAACTCTACCCTTCACGAAATACATTAATTTTTTATAATTTAAAAATAAAGTCTTAGAAATCAATATTTCTAAAGTTGGTCCATTCTTCTAGATTTTGAGCTCCAAATATTTTCAAAACACTAAAAAATGATGCCACCTTCAACATTGAATCCAACTTCACTATAAGATCACATAGTTTTTAAACTCAATTATCAACCAATATTTGACTGAAAATAAAAAAAAATTCCATCTATGAACAATATGGGTTCCAACAGAATGATTAGTAGAACTCTTGGGAACTTGGATTTAGTAAAACATAGATAAGGGAACATGAACCTAGGATAAACATTAAATATATGTATAGAATAACATCATAATTTTTTGTAAAGAATATATGATGTGTATTTTATATAATTATATCTATGTCTAGATACTATAAGTTGATGTGGATCTGGTATACCAATTCCTAGGGGTAATAACCGTGAAAAAGGCATGTTGGGTTTTACTTAAGCAATAACTCATACAAAGAAACAGGTCATACCATACACCTAGTTTGACACTCCCTGGGGATATGATTTAGATTATTCAAATTTTCTGTATAAACAATTTTAAATAATTTGGAAATATTTTAATGATTTAAAAACCTTCCAAAATAATCCATGTTTATGATTATGAGATTAGCTAGGAATATTTTTCCAATTTATTATAAGTATTTCAATATTATTGAAATTATAAATTATGTTTCATAGTTTTATGATCTAATATAGTGTATTCCACTATTGTTAAATACCACATACTAGAAGTAATGGAAACCATATCAATACATATACTCCATGTAGGTATTTCCCTCTCGATAAAGATAATAAATTTGTAAATACAACTATAGGTGGAACTAATCAAATTACAAACATATTGGGGTATCCAATTCAGTTTATGACCAATAAACATTCCTATATGTAGTATCATGATTATTCAAAATTTAATATAACCATATAAGACAACTTTATGAGTTAGAAACTTCCATCACTAAATGGGACTACAAATCCATTTGTAGATGAGAAATGGATAACCTCCTTAAAGAATATATTTCTCATTTTTGTAAGAAATGAAAAAGAGAAAGTTTTCATAAAAGTTTATTATCTCTCAAGAGATGTGGATAAGTGGTTGTTATTTATTTAAAACAGTAATTATGAAGAATAAATATACAACATAGAATATAATTATTTTAAGTTATTATTCTTGGAAAGGTATTATCCTCATGAGTGATGATAAGATATGGAGATGAAATTTTTGAGTCTAAGACAAAATTAATATGAAAATGTTAAAATATATAAATTCAAATTTACTTGTTTATTGTGTTATTCTATGGACTATATAATCCAAATAGAAATATTGGCCATTTGTTGGAGGGTTGAAGATAATTAATTAAAGGGAAATTGTCTCCCAAACCTTCCCATCACACAAGGACATGGAATCATGTACTGTAAATATTCAGAAAGAATTATATAAGTATTTTTTTCTTTGATGTGAAGAAATGTAAAAATATTATGCAATGGAAACATATTGATAAAAATAATAAAGGAAAGATGTATTTTCTCAGATGTGATAATTGTGGAAAAAAACACCATAGTACTTTCTTGAAGGGAATGGGTGTTTAAAAAAAATTTTGAGAGAATGATCACCATGATCAATATTTCAATGGAAATAAATATGTTTCCAATGAACAATACTTAAACTATAGGGAGATAGTTTAATGCCCAAACTAATTCCCCAAGAGTGAGTGAATATTCCTTAGAAGAAGCTAAGGGATCAAGGTCAGGCTTATACTATTACTATGGAAGAAGTGGAATAATTAATTGAATTGTGTATTTTGATTAAATAATTATATTTTATAAATATTTTATCATTCATATTATTTTTATATAAATAACATATCATATAGGGTGTATACCATAGTGGTTTTTTCAAAAATGATTTGAATATGTATTTAAAATGGTACGAATAACCAAGAAAATTGATTGAGTTTCAAAGTGATTTTTTATAGAAAACATTAAAAATATAAATATAACCATTAATATATTATTAATATTGAGATAATAATGATAATGATATGTTTATAAGATAGTATTTGTGACCCTGAAATTGGTAATTTATTTGATGGTTTGTGTTATCATTGATTGAGTTTACTGTATGTTTGGATTTATAAAATATATTAGAAAACAAGAGATTTTATTTTTAGAATCATAAAATTTTTATTAGGTTTTTATAGTGATCATGTTATTCACAAAATTGGAATGTTATATTATGTACCTCTTTATATTTTTGGGGGAATAAAATATTCATTTGAAGATCTTTATTCTAAATTTTTTAGACTTTGTTATTGATCAGAAATATATTGGATGACTATTAAGGTTAAACACTTATGAAACGGATTATGTTGAATTTTTGGAGTTACTTATGAGGTAATAGAGAGTAATGTATTATATTTCATAACTTTTTATAACCATTTTGGTTTTTGTAGAGATAGGAGGAATTTATTGTTACTATTTTATGGGCCTTATGATCTGTTAAAAGTTAATTTTAGTTCTTTGGGCATAAAAAATTCATCTTGGATATTAATTTTTTAAAAAATAACTAATGTTAAAATTGATCAAATAATAACCAAAGAATTAAATCGTAAGTATATTTTATATTTTTGTCTTTCATAATGGTAAAAGAATCTTGAAACTCAAAGAAAGGGATATTGAAACAAAAATGTGATCCTGGTACCTTTGTATTTGACGAGACAGTGGTATTTTCACACATCAAATATTTATCCCTTTTTTTTTTGATATTCCCTTGATCATTCACATTATTGGCATCAATTATCTCTCTCACTCTCCATAATTATTTGTGATTTTTTTCCACGTACATATATTAACATCCAATCAATGTTCTTCCATACGGAAACCAAGTTATGTGTTATTCTATATGAACCTCACAGTTACCTATCTATGTTATCAAGAATAAATTTTATTAAAAAAATTATGATGTGATTTTCCAAAAAAGTTATTTTCAAATGACAAACCCTTGATTACTGAGATCAAGATTAAATTATTAGGATGTGATTTCTTTAAGGTATAGAATGTAACTCCGTGAGATGTTAAAAGAGGGAAATGTTGAATGATATAGTCTATGAAACAAAAAACTAAAATTATAATAAAATGTAACACTATGAGACTTTAATAAATAGTTATTTTTAAATAAATTCAATCCATTTGATATCTTCCAATGCACACAACACTGGATTTGAATAAAACATGATGCTCTATTAAAATATTTTTATTTAAAAATAAACATTATAACCTATTGTTAAAGTTTTAAGGTATGAATAATACTAACTAAATTATGAAAATTATATATTTTACACCTATATAAAATAAATTCAATTTTTATTGATTTATTAGAAAACAATTATAATCATTTGAATGAAAATTGCATATTTTTTAAAAAGGTGGCATGGTTGTGTATTGAACACATAATACAAAACTAATTTTCACCAATATATAAAAAAATTTAAAAAAACATCATTTTTTAAAAATATATATCAAAATTATCCTTTGGTGAATTTTTTATAGTTTTCTGAAAAGTATAATTTATTGATGAATAGCGAAAATATTGATTTTCACTGCAAACTGCGTTTTCATTTAAACTATTTACATAGTTAAATTATATTTTAAATCATATTTAAATTAAAAATATATAAATATTATTATAATTTAACTAATTTAGGTCATTTTAATCAATTGTATATTGAATTTTTAACTAAAAACATTTTAATGTTTTGAATGTTTTTCATTGAAAAATGCATTTATTGGATGCGTTTGTGGGTTTAATTTTAAATTAACTATATATATTATGTCAATTTAATATATAAAAAAAATTTAATACCTTTAATAATAATAATTTATATTACATAATAATTTCAAATTAATTTTATCTCATAATGAATAGTAAAAACACTAAAAATTTACCCTTGTTAGAGTCAAAATGGGTGTTTCTTGGCGTCAAAACTAAAATATTAGGATTAAAAATGATCCAAAACATTTCTAAAACCTATTTTATGGAATTATATTGACCTTATAACCTCTATAGTTGATGAATGGACCGTTTGTTTCCTTTTTGGAATGGAAACAAAGGGTGAAAATTATTCTTCGAAAACATTTCTTGTATGTCCTCTCCTCAACTTATAAAAGCACACCTCATATCTTCCCATCATTACATATACAAATCCTTTTAGATTAGAAAATAATTTCCCTAATATATTACTTACTTCCTTAACTATGTCCAATATTCAATAATTTTATTAGAAAACCCTCATATAAAGGCTTTAGGTATAAACCTATAGGGGTTCTCTGAAGAAGAGCTAAAATTATTTACATGCGTATTTATTTTATTTCTTATTCCACTTCCTAAAAACATCTTAAACATAGTTTGAATAATAAATCTATTATCAAACATACACTTATATTTAATTATATTAAATTCATAACTAATATCCTTTTATTCTTCCATCAAATTGAGAATGAAACTGTTGATCTTGTGTACGGTGGACTACCACCTTCCAAACCGATGCAATATATTTTCCATCACCACAATTCAAGTATGTATATAATTATATATTTAAAAAAATTATATGGTATTTATGACATTATTATACTTCATGAATTATTATATCGCATATATGTTCTTACTTTCCATTCCATGGGGGGAATGATAACATCTCTCATGTGTACGGTGAACTACTACCTCACAAAGTGATGTGATTCGTTTTCCAATTACTCGTTAAATTGAAGGTAATAAGTATAAATTTAATGTTATATATGTGATATTTATGAACAAAACATAATTATAGAAATATAATATCACATATAACTTCTTACCTTTGAATGCTTTTGAAAACAATCACATCACTCATGCGTACATGTGGATTATCACCTCCACATGGCGATGTGAAATCTATTTGTCTTTGTTTTAAAATGGATGGTAATAAGGATTTATTTTAGTAATATAAATGATATATATAACATAATAATTACCATATAATTTTTAATTAGTATTTATTTTACATTCATTTTATCTTTTAATAAAATGGAAACAATGTTCATGTGTGTATACAGACTACTGTCTCCATTAATAATTTAATGTATTTTATATATTTACTTTTTATAGTTTACTATAAATAAAAATATAATGAATATATATTATTTTTATTACATTTTTTAAATTTTTTAGGTGATTTAATCATGAGTAAAGTAAAAGGAATTATATCATAAAACAAAAACATATATGGAAAATGATGTAATTATAACCTTGAATAGTGATTTTAACAGATAAATGTTAATAAACAGGATGTAGAAGAATATAATTAAATAATATATGTATGAAATATATTAATATGGTTCTATAATATAATTTGAATAAATATATATTTATTATATAAGAGGTACGGACATGTAAAAAGGAAATAATATTTGAGGTAAGGGTTTCTCATCTCACTTTTACTAATGTCCGACGTAGGTCATATTCAACCCTTAGTTATTTTTTGTGGTGTATATTCAAACACTTTTATATTTAATATAATTAATACATTTATCTTTATGTAATTTAGTTTTTCATTTTCAATTATATTTTTCATGGTGCTTGCGATTGAGATGTCTCCAATGTTGTAATAGTTTATTTTACAATCTCATAGTTTATCGAGATTGTATATGATTAAATTTATGTTGATGAAATATTATGACATAAAACTCAATAAAATCACAATTTTTTATACTGTGGTTATTCATGAAAATTTCATGTAATTTAACCATTTTTATCTTTTTTTACTTAAAATGATTGCATTAAACAATTTTAAGAAAATTCAACATTATTTCTCTTTTTGGTCAAAAATACCTTTCTCTTTTATATAAATGTTTTATAAGAATGATTTAAAAAAATGTTTTTAAAATTCACAAAATGATTTAACAGAAAAAATTACTCATGATTGTGTTTTTTCAAAATTATTTAAAATGAATATTCCTATCATTTTACGAACAGTGTGATTTCTAAATTCTTACAAAAAATGTGAAATGAATCTTTGTTTTGAAATTCTAGTCATGTAAAAAAATCACCACCAAGAAAACTAATTACATTGAAGAATCATTTAATAAATGAAAATTTTATTTTTAACGAAATTATTTCCTTTCATAATATTCTATAAATTTTTAGATTGTAAAAGTTATTTTCAAACTAAAAAGAATATTTTCTTAAATAATGATTTTAATGGAATTTTAATGTTATTTTTATCCATCAATGACAAAAACCATTATTTTTATTATTATCCACTAGTAATATGTTGTAATGATACCATCCTTATTATTTCTCTTAGTGGTTTATGATCAATGTTACTAGGGATGTACAATTTTGATATTGTTCTCCATATTTCTCTAAATTGTGTTTGATTACGTTTATTGATTGGGAAAAGTATTAAAAAAATTGATAGTTTTTCAATTTTAATTTTCATGATTATTATGTTTCACCCCTATCATATGAGGAATTAATTGGACTTAGTAGGTGATGTTATGGGAGCACTATACACCCTTTATGCATCGATAGGTCTCATGATAAAAACTATCTTGGGTTTTTGGCTGAAACCTTAACCATTTATTAAAGATGTCCTTTCATGAGGCCGTGAATTTTCGTTTATGACGAAAGGGATTCTTAATTCCCTAGTTATGATATTATTTTTTTATTTTTCATGTGATTATTTGATTAGTTTTAATATCCATGGATATGTTTCAATATCATGTTATTTTTATATGGAATTAGTTTATCATCATTTATACCAACCATATTATTCTTCATGTTTATATTATTAATTATATATCATGTTTTTAGTTATTTGAAATTTTCATATTTATTATACTACTTTTATTCATGATATATTCTATTATATTCATACCATTACTAAGCATTTGAGTTCACCCCTTTCTTAGGTTTCAATCCTCATGTTTCAAAGATATGTATTATGATTGATATAAAGGTTTAAGATAGGAAAATTATGATAAAATCAAATAAAATACTATGTTTAATTTTAAGGTTTTTAATTTTATTGTGATATTCATGAATGTATCTATTTTTCCAAGACTATTAAACCATTCAGTCCTTTGGAAAGTGATTTCTTATATCTAGAAAAAATGTATTAAAGAAGCCATAGACATTGGTCAAATGGGGTTTGGGTATTTATTCCCTTACTAATGAGTAACACATGAAATAAATCATTTAATATATCATGAATAAATCAAGTAAGGTAAATTTTTAACATATCCTTTTCAATATTAATCACATAAGGAAAAAATTTACAATTTTTTAATAATAAATAAACATAAACCCAAGGAATATAAATTAGTATTAAATGATATTAAGTTACATTATAGGTAAATACCATTCGATAATTAATATTGTATTTATAGTATATAGACAAAATTTATATTATTTATTCAATAATTTCCCCAATCAATCTATGTATATCATCAAGGAGAACAAGATTAAATCAAAGAAATATAATATAGTGTATTCATAATGGAAGTTAATTGGATGAAAAGTAGTTATATTTATAGTGGATGGTTAGGAATAAAAATGGGAGTGATGGATCATGTAATTGATAGATAATAACATTATATTAACCATATAGTAAAATAATTTTTATTTTAAAATTTTAATTATGTCTTTGATCAAGCATAAGATATGTGAAAAAAAAAATATTTTTTAGTTTTATAAAAATCAATTTGTAAATAAGTAATATAGATTATCATTTCAAATAATTTAAAAATAAATATTTTTTAAAACAAATAAGAAAATACTTTATTATTTATTCCTTGAAAATGTAGAGATAAATTTTTATATAAAATTACAATGTCAGTTAATATATATGTTCAAAAAAATGTTACAAAATTATTATTTTCATAAATTTAGGAATAAATTTGATAAAAACATTAAAAAATGAATGAAAACATAAAATAAGGTTATATAGTAGTAAATTACCATAATGAATTATTGAGTCATTGATAAGTAATTTTTCAAAACCATCCAATGAATATGGACAAGGAAAAAGGTTGGTTTCCAACTAAAAAAGAAATATAGTGTCAATTTCCTTATAATGGGAAAAAAATCATCTAATAGGAAAAATTATATATGGATAAGACATGTTGAACCCCAATAATAACAATGTGAGAATAAAATAATAGTGAGTTTTTGATATAATTTAATAAAATTACACAAAATTATTATCTTTTGAAAAAAATATTTAAAAAAGAATATTGGAAATAAAACCAACAAAGTATGGGTAACATAATAATACTAAGGAACATGAGTGGAAAATCATTTAATTGGATTTAAAATATTATAAAATGGAATATATTTTACACTTTAAAGGAATAATATTTTTAATAAAATATATAAAATAATTAATGGTGTGTAATATTAAACATGCATCTGAAAATTAAATTAGTGACAAATAATCCCTTACAAGCATAAAAATATTCTATTCATACCCCATTGAAGGATATGATTTATAACAAAAAAAAATAAATATAATTAATAATTATATGACTATTATTAAAATATTAATTGGTTAGTATATGAACCATTCTAATAAAATCATGTTGTATAATACAAAATGTGAATCAATGGGTGAAAATATGAGATATGAAAACATTACCATTATTCCTAACTTACACTAACAAATTTGAATATCCTATATTAAATATTACATATAATAATCAAAAAATTTATAACATATTCATATCTAATTTTTCTTATAAAATTAATTTATAATTGTTCTCTATATCTGTATTATTTCGTTATTATATATTACCAATTTCGAGTGTGAGAAATCTTGATCGTTTTGAACTAGTTTCATAATTAAATATTTATTCTTCAGTATTCTCCAAAACATCAACATTCCCAGATCATATATGGTATTTGAAATTATTTTTATTAAATATATATTATTATAATTTTTTACAGTATTTTTATAGTCATTACAGATGAAATCAGTGAAAAGCATTTTGTAGTTATTCCTAATGTATAAATTATCGTATCTTAAATAAAATTATTAATATAAAATTTAACACTATATAACCAAAATAAAATTATTATAATATTATTTATATCATCTATTATCATTAATTAAGCTATCATTTACATCCATGATATAATCTCATACCATTGTTCATGTAAGGTGTAATATTTACCCAAACAAGAACATAACATAATAAATGGATGATTATTATTATGAAAATGGTTTATTTTGTAATAATATAATTATTATGGAAGAATAATAATATTACTCAGGTAATTTTAATGATTTTAATCAAATTTTTAGATATTTCAAAAGAAAGAAAAGAATCTATACGAATAACAAGATACATTACTTCCTGGAAGAGTAAGGATGCACAAGACGCGGTTAACATTTTCATTTATTTTTCAAAGAGAGGGAATGGAATTTTATTTTAATTTAACCCTTATTAAATATTATTATATTTAACATTTCAATTAAATTCATTTATTTCAATTTTATGATTATTTAATAGAGTTTATGGTTTAAACACTAAATTCATTGCTTCATGGAGGAGGTAGTCCACACAACATAGAAGTAAAAAATTCATTTTTTTATAGAAAATGGGAATGCTTTTTAAAATCTTTTCAATTAGAATAATAAAATTAAGGATGAAAAATACTAAAATAATTTTAATTTAATAATAAAATTATATTTTAAAATGTAATATAGATATGAAATGTTATTATTAAAATTGGGTACTTATATTGAAATATTTTTATGTTACTTAAATAATTACTTATAAATATAGCTATTAGAGAAATATATGGGGACTAAAGGCTCAATAAAATGTAAGATAATATAAAGGATGGATAATGGGAATATTTTCAAGTGGAAAGATATTTTTTGGGTTTCCACAAAGGGGTGTTGATAGACCCCTTTTACAACTATTCATATTGAATGTTTTGTAAACATTTCAGCTTTATAAAAATAGAGCACATAATTCACATTTCAAGAAGACTAAAAATGGATAATAATGGAGTCATTGAAAATATAATGTCATGAATCTATAAAAAATTTATTTTTTACAAAATCTTTAGAAAAGTTTTTAAGTATTTTTTTCATGACCCACCTTCTTCTAAATGATGGAAGGAGTAGCAAAGTGACACACCCTTCCTTATTCAAGTTAAAGGAGAGATAATGACCCCTATGTCCCACTATCAATAATCCCCGAAGTAGCGACTAGCACCAAGGCTATAGAATCTCACACAAAATGTAAGGCATTTCCCTTTTTAGTGAAAACAATATCGAGAGATAAGATGGTAAAACACCAAACAACACGAAACATTTATATAATGGAAACCAATATCCAACCCATGAATGATTTAAACGTAAACTATGAAAAATGATACAAACAAAGCACTAAAGAAAGTAAAAAAATAAATAAACTCAGTAGAAGCACATCAACTATCTCGGCGCCCAAGATAGTAAAGTCTAGAATGGTCCTCAAAGTATTATTGAAAACCTAAAAATAGTTTTACAAACATAGGGTGAGTATACAAGTGTACCGATTAAAAAAACTAAATTCATCCATGCACAAGTGTGGGATATACTAATTCCCAATGAGAGAATAGTATAATATCAAAGCACCTAATAAGGAGTACTAACCATCCCAACCTAACCAGGGCACACTCACCAAAAAAGGAAAGTCAAGTAAATTAGTAATATAAGCATATCGACATTTGGGAACCCCACACCACTTTCTAACTAGTTATCTACTCATTCCTAATGGTTAATGTCTTGAATCTACCACTCTTCCAATATACATTCCCCCTTCCAAAACCTTCTCGCTCACACCAGGGCCTCAATCCACACACAAATCCCTCCACCGGACACATGGGCCACAACCACACCCCAAATCGTACCCACAGATACCAAGGCCACAACAACCATGCCTATCGCCCGAAGACACCTAGGCCTCATCCCAAAAAAGACTTGGGAAAAAAATTATATCCCATAAACACTTGGGCACCTTTTCCATAAAAAAAACATGTATGAAAGATCTTGGACTATTGTAAACCTCAAGCCATTACAGCCTACCCAAATACGCTCGAGCAGTGAGAAGCTGGAAGAGGGTGAGAGGAAGAAAGTCTATAACCAGACATCCATCCTCCCATCAAGATGTTGGTAAAGAAACACTTCCCTATGAAATGGGGGTTTTCATCACCTAGTTCTCAATAAGGGTGGGTTTCACATTGAAATCACAATGAACTACAATTTATACATATGGGTAAGAAAAACTCATCCCAACATACGGGTTTCAAACAAAAAACCAACCCACACAGAACCACATTTGATTCTACCCCTATATGCACAAACAGTAACATACAGAGCATAAACCCAACCCCTTTTTCATTTAACCACTTTATATTAATTAACCAAAGGGTACAAATTAATTTATTCTAGAACTACTAATGGAAACTACCAAGCATAACATCTGAAACCATTTTTAGAAGGCTAAAGCCCACTAAAAACTGTCAAGGAAAATAAGGAAGTATGGACCAAGGTTAAGGTAATCCATTTTAACACCCATTCATAAAAAAATATATAACAACCAACATGTAGTCCCACTTCACACCTCCTTTTTCCTAGACAAATTTCCAACCACTACCACCCATAATTCTTCAATGTTATCCTACTCAGTAATCCTCTCACTACTAGAATCGGATGCCTCATTGCACAACAACACCACCCCCAGCACACCCATGACATGAAGTCATGAAACAACACAGTCCTACAGTCCCACTACCAATCCACTTACTATAATTAGTCCCACTACATAAAAAGTCCATCTATTCCACAATAGATCAATCTCTTAAACTAAGATACCAACACACCTCCAGTACCACCCCATACACAAATCCCCTAGAAAAGCACCACCAAATAGCATCCCCTCTGTACAAACATACCCTTCCCCATTCATAGGATCAACCCCTTTTTCTACCATAGTACCCACAACTATGCCTCCCAAAATAGCACCACACAACCCACACAAGTCTCGAACCCCATAAAACACAGCACACAACCCCACCATCAAGCCAAGGATATTTAGATTTATCCAACATGGGTTCTTTAATTCCACATTGATTAATAGGGGTGATCACAAAACAATTTTGATTCTAGGTAATCAATTTATTTAACCAAATATATGTGATTAATTAGATTTCATATTGCATCCAATTAATAATGAATCTCAACAAAAATAGAACATCACCAGGCCAAAAGAAAATACCACCAATATCAATGATTTTTAGAAGGTATACAAACACAAAAAACCATAAATCGAATCAAAGATAAAAGATAAAAAATGATCAATATCAACCATGTTTAATTCCCTACCCATTATCTCTTATTCATCACTTCTATACAATTATTTATAACTATTTTAAGAAACTTATTCCCCCATTATTCCCAAAGAATAATTATTACACCCAACATGCATGATAGAAAAATTAAGAGAGGCATATGAATCCCTACTTGAAACAATAGGTGACCAAAACTCCTCTTTTATCCAAAACAAAGGGTCACACGAGAAGTAGGAAATTCCAAGAAAATTGAGTAGGAGGGGGTCTCACACAGGCACAAGACCCATCTAGGGAGGAAGGATTTAGGTGCACCAAGGGAAAGGATAACAGAGGACCTCAACTTTTCAAAAATCCAGATCATATATCAATGGAAGGAAATGGTTCCAAAGGCCATTAACATGGTATCATAGTCAAGATCATGTAGTTTGAATATCTCAAAGTCACCCGAGTGTTATGATATTAAATATATACTTAATATCCTTTGAAATTACCTAAAAAATTCCCAAAGAATAATTTAACCATAGTTTATGTCAAATAAAACATTAGAGGGGAGAAACTGGAAAAACTCAGAAAACTGGAAAAACTGGATGTTAGGCAAAGGGTGAGTCACCATTTCATTGTTCCACAGTTTTAGTGAAACTCTATTTTGGTAAACTCCCAAAACAAACCACAATGACCCCTAAGAACTCCACAATCACTAGATTTTCACAAAGGAATGCCCTGGGAAAATCTGATTCATTACATCAGATACCTCCAAACTATTATCATCCCCATGAATTTAAAACCAAACCCAGAAAAGAGAGGTCTGAACAACCACCTCGTAAGATACCGCTCATGGGAAAACCACCCTCTATTGTTTGAAAACTGGAGAGAAAACCTCAACATCCAAGAGCACCTCCTTGATATCTAACACCTGAATAACAATACAAACACTGACACCCCACTTCTTAGATATATATATTAGGGAATCCCTTTTTCTGTGTTAAGATTTGATCTACTCTGGGCTGTACTGAGTCACCCGTAGGAGTTTAATTGCATCAAAATTAATGCATCTCGATTAGGGATTTGGTATTCCCCTATCCACATATTAGTAACTTCCACACAAAACTAAGAAAAATGGAACAATTCATCTGATAATGAATAAGGTCAAGCATTAAATCATAAAAAAAGCACCAAATTAAAACACAAAAACAAAACCTAGAACAGCTCGGGGGTATTGGGCATGCATCAATTCCTCTGGCTCACTAGTACTCTCATCGAGGACATCATGCCTCCATAACACATTAACCAAAGGAATGGTCTATTCTACAGATCCCCATCTCCTTATGATCCTAAATTATTATTGGCTCCTCCACAAACGTCATGTCATCCTCGATATCCAACTCTCCCCAATCAATTTCATGGTAGTCACTATGTAGATACCAATAGATCTGAGAGACATGGAAGACATCATGGATCTTCTCTAACTGCAGTGGAAACACCAACTGATACACCACCTTTCCAACTCATCCCAACACCTCGAAAAGTTCGATGAACCTATGAGAAAGCTTGATCCCTATACCAAACCTCTACTACCCATGTCAAGGGGAAACCATCAAGAATACATGGTCTCCAACCTCGATATTTAAAGGGATCCTCCTATGATCGGCATATGACTTATGTCTATCTTGTTCTACCTTAATCCTCTCATAGAAAATATGAACCTTCTCGATCATACTCCGCACCTTTTCCAAACAAAGAATAACTACCTCCCCAACTTCTATCCAGCACAGGGGTGAATGGAATGTCCTCCCATATGGGGCTTTGAATAGAGCCATGATAATGGAAGAGTGATAGATATTATTTTATGAAAACTCTAAAAAGGTAAAATGTTTCACCCAAGACCCACTAAAGTCCAGAACACAAGCCCATAACATTTCCTCCAATGTTTGGATGGTTCTCTCTATATGTCCATCCGTCAGAGAGTGGAAAGAAGTGTTGAGGCATAACTGAGTTCCAAAGGCATTCTGCAATCCCCTCTAGACTTGTGATGGAAAACATACATCCTGATCTGATACAATGAATTTTGTAACTCAATGCAGCTGCACCACCATATCCACATACCATTGTGTTAAGGAATCCAATGTGCTCGACTCCTTGATCACTAAGAAGTGAGATGATTTCATCACTCGGTCCACTACAACCCAAAGAGCATCACAACCTCCTTGTGTATTGGATAATCCTGTGACTAAATCCATCGAGATGTCATCCCACTTCCACTGATGAATGTCTACGGGATGCAACAGACTTTCGGAAACACAGTGCTCAACCTTCACCTGCTGACACACTATGCACCTTGCCACAAACTCTACCACTGGCCGTTTCACACAGAGCCACCAAAAATATTCCCTCAAACCTTAGTACATTTTAAAAACTTCTATATTCAAATCTAGGGTTGATCTATGGAAAACACATAGAACATCCTCGCGCATTTCCACTATAAAAAACAGTTTCCCAAGGAACAACATCCAATTCTGTCTATCCTCTAACCATCCCTCTAGAGCATCACCCTGGACAGTGCGGGCACACATCACTTCAGTCGCTGAGTCTCCCCACTGAGTCCCCTCCACATGGCATACCTAGGAAGACTGAACTCTCTTCTAAAATAGATAACATCTACTGCCATCTATACATAAATCTAGACGCAAGGCTACCAACTCCACTATTTCTATCCAAGCATATTGGGATTCCCGAACTACCTCCTTCTGTGACTTCCTACTTAAGGCATCGGCCACCACATTCCCCTTTACTGATTTATAATAGATTTCCAAGTATTAGTCTAGGAGAAACTCTTTCCACCTTTTCTTATGCAAGTTTAGGCCTCTCCGGTAGAGGATATACCCCAAGATATTGTGATCCGTGAAGAGCACAAAACACTCCATGATGAAGTAATTTTACCAAAAAATCAGTTATAAAAAGATTATTTCATGCTCTAGATCATGGCTATCATAGTTATGTTTATGTGTATGTAACTGCCTATACCCATAGTAGATCTCTTCCTAATACTACATCATCACACATCCCAAGCCTAAACCGAAAGTGTTACAGAACACCTCGAATGATACCCCTTCCTCTGGAAACCTCAACAATAGAGAACCAGACAGCTTCCCCTTCAGGTAGCTAAAAGATGGCTCACACTTCTCACTCCACACGAAGGCCTATTATTTTCTAGTCAAAGATGTCAACGAAATCAAAACTCTAGATAAGTCTAGTATGAACCATTGGTAATATCTTGCTAGACCCAAGAAGATACAAACCTCTACAACATTATTGGGTGCTTCTAAAGATACAACCACCTCAACATTTTATGGGTCCACTAGTATCCCTTGCTAAGACACCACATGTTCAAGGAATTGCACCTCTCACATCCAGAACATGCACTTGGAAAACTTACCAAAGAGCTGGTGGCATCGAAGTACCTCTAAGATATTCCCCAAATGTTTGGTGTGCTCCTCCTATGACCATGAGTAGATAAGGATATCATCTATGAACACGAAGATAACCCCATCTAGGAATTCACTGAAAACAGAGTTCATGAGTCCCATGAACACAATTGGTTAATTTCTGACACTGAACGACATGACCACGAACTCAAAGTGCCCATATATGCACCTCAATCAGTCTTCAAGATGTCACCCTCCTTCACCCTCAACTGGTGATATCTAGTCTGTAGATCAATCTCAGAGAACCAACCTTCTCCCCTTAAATAGTTGAAAATATCATCTATTCTCATGAGTGGATAACAATTCTTGAACGTTACCTGATTCTGTCTCTGTTAGTCTATGTACAATCTCATGCCACTGTCTGCCTTCTTCGAAAAAATACTAGATCACCCCACGATGACACACACGGCTAGATAAAACTTTTTTTCAGCAAGTCCTCAACTTAAATCCTCAACACATAAGGCGCAATCCAATAGGGAGCCATCAAAATCGGACAGGAACCTGGTTGTAATTCTATTACGAACTCAACATCACATTGAGGGGGTAGAGCCACAACCTCTTCAGGGAAAACATCTTGGAAGTCCCTAAAAACTCCCAAAACCTCCACCATCTCTGTGTCTACTGGTCATACTGATAACTCGGACAACAAGGAGAGAAGTGTCTCCACACACCAATTCCTTACCTAGCATCTTTGGTAACCAATGAGAACTACACGTTGGCCATCCATATCCAATAACAGGACTCTCCTCCAAAAGCAGTCGATAACGGAATGCATAGAGAACAACCAATATATGCCAAGGATGACATTGTATGGCTGCATCTATAGAGGAATAAGATCCCCACTGGACTGATGTGGCCCCAACACCAGTCTATATCCCTGGAAAACATAAAAAAACTAGTCTAACCACCAAATGGAATTCTCAACACCAGGGGAACATAAATTATCTCTACGTCTAGTCCTAAGGAATGGGCTAGACTGGGGGAAACAAAGGTGTATGAAGCTTTTGAATCAAAAAAACAACAAGCAAGAGTTTTAAAAAAACTAATTGAACCTCAAACAACCTCTGGGCCCACTGGAATTTTTGCCTCAGCGGAATGCACCTTCCCATGCCCAGCTTCTCTACCCCTTTATAGTCAAACCCCTCCCCGGCCATGCCCTGTTCAGGGTCCCTAAGGAGCACCCTGAGTTAGGCCTCCTCTAGAAACGTCTACCCTTGGTAGAGAGGGATCCCACTAACCCTCCTGATGGAAATGTCTGACTGGAAACTACTACTGTTGAGGTGGGTGTTGAACCTTCCCACCTCCACTGTACTGAGGTCGAACTGCACACAAGATCTGTATATGTCCACAACCTCTATAGAAAAAGAACCTTGGCCTTGGGCCCATGTGTAAAGGGTGATAACTATGAGATCAGAACTAGAACTAATGACGCATACTTCCCACTAGTAGAAACTGGGAAGGCCCTAACGTTGGATACTTGCTGCAAACTTCCTTCCCATTTAATGAACTCAGTTGGATCCCCTTTCATAGTATTCCTCCTCACGAGTACATACTTTCCACTACATTATCTTTCCTCTGAACTTCTAAGTATGTTGGTAGGGTAAAGGGAGTGATAGAATACTAAAGAGACGGTCAGAGTGTCTCCTCAAAGAGTATCTCCCGGGACTCCTCATCCGAGAATATATTCAAATAAAAGCATAATAGATCCTTGAACTTGATCCCAAGTCCCCTCACTAATATACTCCCTTGATTAAGGGAGGGTAGGTTCGACCTCTTCTTGGCCTTCATCGTCAAATAAAGAAATGCTACCCCAAACTCCTTCTCAATGTCAGTCCATGAGATATTGATCTCCCTCCTCTAACTAAGGTAAAGAATCCACCACTGACACATTTATCCTCACATCTCTCTCACTACTAGAGGATCCCAGTACTCCCTTGGATCATAGATCAAGGTAAATGTTATTTTCAGCTTCTCAAGCTAGTTCTCTGTCTCTAAGTTGGAAATGATGCTCTGATACTTTCCCACAGTCTGCTACTATAAATAATGAAGGGTCCTCTACCACAATTAATCTTCCTCCTCTTGATAAACCCTCAACTAATCTACCAGGTCAGCCTTTTGGGACTCAACAGCTCATACCACATGTGGGTGACATCCGGGTTCCATAGCTAAATAGGGTCAACAAGGAACTCCTAAGCTTAGGTAGTATGAAATTTTCTTTTTAGACATATTTTTAACTCTTTATTTAATTTAAATTCTCAAAATTCCCAAGACGCACAAGAACACAAGTTATTATAATGAAGGTACCTTTCCTAGGGTCTTTACCCTACAATCAGTGTAGCCTCACTTTGTCATTTGGTAGGCTCAGATTCATTGCATTGGATCATAGGGGCTGCTAAAATCTCGTGTCCTATATAGTCTTCCATGGAATATCTCATGCACCAAGATTTCCTAACATAGTTTCCCTACCATCCCTTGAAATCTTTAGTATGCCTAACTATGATCTCCATCATATCTCTCAACCATCACCTTTGATACCATTCTGTCTGGAACCACATTCTTCAAGATGATGGAAGGAGAGAAAAAGTTTCCCCTCTTCCTTATTCAAGATGAAGGAGAGATAATGACCCCCATGTCCCGCCTTCAACAGGCCCCGGAGTGGCGAATAACACCATGGGTATAGAATATAACACAAAATGGAAGGAACTTTCCTTCTTAATGAAAACATGATCGGGAGATAAGATGGTAAAAATCCCAAACAACACCAAACATTTATATAAAGGAAACAAAAATCCAACCCATGTATGATTTAAATGTAAACTACAAAAAAAGTACAACCAAAGCACCAAAGAAAGTACCAAACGAAAGAAACTAAGAAGAAAACTATAAACTATCTCAATGCCTGAGCTAGTAAAGTACAAAATGGTCCTCTACTAGAAACCTAAAAATAGTTTTACAAACATAGGGTGAGTATACAAGTATACCAGGCAAGAAATCTAATGGCACCTGTTGAAAAGAGGGGAAACATACTAATGCCCATGTGAGAGAATAGTAGAACCTCAAATTACCAACCATGGAGTACTAACCAGATCAAGCTCACCAAGGAACACTCACAAAATAACAAAATTCAAGTAATGTAGTTGTATAATCACATCGACAATTGGGTACCCTACACCGCTTTCCTACAGGTTATCTACTCATTCTTAATGGATAACATCTTGATTCTACCACTCTTACAACATGTAGTCCCACTTCCACAACCTTACCACACACACCTGGGCCTCAATCCACATTCAAATCCTTCCCAAATACTCCTCGAACACAACCATAGCACACATATCACCCGTATACACCTAGTCCACAACCACCACGCCTCTCACTCAAAGAAACCTGGGCCTCATCATAAAGACACTTGGGAAAACAAACATGTCCCACAAACACCTGTATGCCTTTTCCACAACAAAAACCTATCTAAAGGATCATGGACTATGGTAAAATTCAAGACATTAAAGCCTTCCCAGATATGCTCGAGCGGTAAGAACCTGGGAGAGGGTGTGAGGAATAAAGTTAGTAACCAATAATCCATCCTCCCACCAGGATATTAGGAAAGAAACCCTCCCCATGAAATGGGGGTGTACGGAACATGGTGCTCAACAATAGTGGGGTGAGTATATAAATCACAAGTAACTATAATGTATACATATAGGTATGAAAACACTCTTCCCAAACTATGGTTTTCAAACAAACTTCCATCCCAAACAGAGCCACATTTTCTGCTTCCCCAATATGCACAACCACACAAACATCAACAACTAGAGCATAAACCCCACCCCCTTTTTTATTTAACTACTTTATATTCAATAATTAAGGGGTTTACTTTAATTTATTCCAGCACTACCCAGTGAAACTACCAATCACAACATCTAACAATATTTTTAGAAGGATAAAGGTCATTGAACACTGCCAATGAAAACAAGGAAGTAGGGACCAAGGGAAGTAGATCCATTTTAACACCCATTCATAAAAACAAAAGAGAACAAAAAACCCGTAGTCCCGCTGTACAACCCCTTTTTCCTAGACACCCTTTCAACCACTTCCAAGAATCATTCTTAAAAGTTATCTCGCTTGATCATCCTCTCACAAATAGAAATGGTATCCTCGCTGCACAACAACACCACACCCAGCACACCCATAACATAAAGTCACGACACAACATTGTCATGCATCCCCGCTTCCCAACCACTGCCTAGAAGCAGTCCCACTACATAACAGGTCCATCCATTACACAATAAATAAATCTCTCAAAGTGAGATACCAACACACCTCATTTACCACCCCATACACAAATCCCACATCAAAACACCACCAAATAGCAGTCATGCTACACAAACATACCCTTCCCCATTCATTGGACCAACCCCTCTATTCACCCCTGGTACCCACATCTTTTCCTCCCATAATATCAACACACAACCAATACAAGTCTCAAACCCCATAAAACACAACACAAGGCTATACCATCCAGCTAATAATATTCATATTTATCCAACAAGGTTCTTTAATTCCACTTTGATAAAAAAGGGTGATCACATAAAAGGTTTGATCCTGGGGAATCTAATTATTTAACCAAATATACAAGATTAATGAGTTTTCATATTATATCCAGTTAACAAAGCATCACAAAGAAAAGAACATCACCAGTGGGAAAGAAAAGACCACCAACAGCCATGATTTTCAGAATGCATTAATCCAAAACAACTTATAAAAAGAAAGAAAGATATAAGATTAAACAAATGATAAACATCAAACATCTTCAATTATCTACCCATTATCTTTTAATCATCACTTCCCCTCCATTATTTATTACTAGTTTAAGAAAATTATTCACCCATTCTTCAGAAAGAATCATTATTAAACCCACCCAACCTGATACACAAGCAATGAGAGGCAGAAGAATACCTACATGAAACAATAGTTGACCAAAACTCCTCTCTGATCCAAAATAGAGGTTCACCCAAGTAACTGGAAACTCCAAGAAAACTGAGCATGAGGTGGATCTAGTATAGGCACATGAGTCATCTTGAGAGGAAGGCTTTAGGCGCACCAAGATAATGGAGAAGAGAGGAACTTGGATTTTAGAAAATCCAGATCCTATATCAATGGATGGAAAAGGTTCCTAAGGCCATTAATGTGGGATTGTGGTCAAGATCACACAGTTTGAATATCAAAAAGTCCCCATATAATTTTGATATTAAATACATACATAATACCCGTTAAAACACCCATAAATAATCCTAAACAGGGCTTTAAACTCATTTTACATCAAATAAAACGTCTGAGGGGCGAATCTAGAAAAATTGGGAAAATTGGAAAAACTAGAAATTTGGAAAATGATGAGACACAGTTTGGTGTGCCACCGTTTCAGTGTTCCACCATCCCCAAGAACACCACAATCACATTTAAAAAACACAGAATGCCTTGGGGAAATCCATGTCATTACACCTTTAATCTTAGAAATATCACTTTTACCTTTTTTGGTTTTGTCATGGTAATTAATTTTTTCCTATGTAATTTATTTCTAATGCATAAGTATAATAGGGACCTTATCATAAAAATTTAACCTAATGGTTCTAAATATTAAATATATTTTATTATATAAAATTTTTAATTTTTAGAAAAAATTTATTTTTAATCATAATATTAATATATTTGATAAAATAATTACCAATTTTTAATTTCATGATATTGGTTATTATAGAAAAAAATAAAATTTATGTGTATTTAAAATTATTCCCAAATTGAATTTTTAAAAAATGATATTAAATTCAAAGAATATATCAAAATAATTTTTATTTGAAAGTAATACATATATTTTTAAACATGTGTTCTCTAAATTCGTAACAGTGTTTTTAAATATATAGTTTTACAATTTAAATAAATTTTTAATCATGATTATTGTCTTAAAAAAATTTATGTTATACTAACTTTGTGATATAGACATAAATTCTGTGATTTTATTAAAAACTATATTTTTATCTATTCACATAAAAATTTTGTTATAAAAATACTAATAAAATTATACACAAGCTAATATATATATTTTAAAAAAAAAATTTATTTTTTTCAAATTAATATTATAAAATTATTATTTTTAGTTATTTAAAATAATATATACAATATAAAGAAACATGGTTTTTTAGAAAAAAAATATTTTAAACATCAAGTATCTTTATTTCTATTTAATATAAATTTATAAATTTTTCATATAAAATTATATGTAAAAATAGTATTTATTAAACTAAACTTTTAACAATGATCAATTTTATTTATAAATATAATAAATTTTCTAAACATGTTTTTGAAACACATCATTTATAAAAATATTAACTAGTGAAAATTTTAATTAGTGAAAATATTAATAATATATAAGTATTTTAATTGACTATTATCTTATTATATCAAAATGATATTATTCATCATGTAACTTTAATATTTTATGTTTCATTTTATTCATGATTTTAGAAATATAATGGTTTCTTATGAAAAAGCTTTTTGAATATAGTATTAATTTGAAGGATTCAAATCCTTGGGTTCTTACACTATACCCTACATAAATAAATTATGTCCTCAAAATTTAAATGATTAATCATTATTGAATGTATTTATAATGATTATTAAAATATCAATCAATCATGATATAAAGTCTAATATCATATATATATTTCCCTGTTAGGATATATTATATTAATGAGATTTCCTCAAAGAAATTTTATCTTTCATACAATCTTATACTCATGTATGTAAATATTTATTCATACATTCTCAAAAATATATTGTTCAATAAACCATTTGAATCTCCATAATATTAAACCATAGTGAAACCATATATTCTCCCAGAAATTAACACTATCTTTAACCTTCAAATGGTATCAATATCTTTGTCATAGAATCATATATTATCCAATATATACTGCATTCAAAAAATGTGAAGAAAATCAACAAAAATAACATGAGTCAAATATCAATTTTAATGATACTAGCACTATCATTATCTATTTTTCAAATTCAATCAGCCCATTGTTTTCTCAAAATTATTAGTAAATTAAAGATATGGGTTATCCATACAGCATTCTTGTGTTATTTTATAATTACCCCAAAAAATATAACCTTTTCATAAAATCTCCTTTCAATGTTATTGATACAAATTAATATATGTTTCTAAATCATTTAAAAAACATACTAAAGAAAAATCCTTATATTTTTCAAAAAATTATCATAATATTTTAAAATATACTAGAATATCATAGTTAAATATAACCCAATCTTGAATATATCTATAAGTGTAAAGATTTTTAATTTTATGATATAAACCACACTGCCTTTAGTAATATGATTAAAATCATCTTTGCATCATAACATTCATGTTCTAAAATTGTTAAAAATTTAACAATGCTCCCTTATTTTGTTAATGGAAACAATTTTTTCAATATACATACCATTCTCTTCTTCATTTTGGTGATCATGGTTTTTCCAATTAATAAAAAAAATTATTATCATAATATCCAAAATATAAATTTGAAAACATTATCTAAAGATGTTTCCCCAATGAAACTATAATTTTTGACATATTACTAGTTTTGTTGAACCTATGGCTCTCTTTGTTCAATACTTAGTTATCTATGATAATTTTTCTAATTGGTTATCCAACCAAATTAGTTGACATCGAACTAAAATCCTTCATAATGGTTTGTAAATATAATTTTATTAACCAAATCATATCTCTTGATAGTTTCAAACCAAGTGAGAAGTTAGGCCTCTTTATTGTGCACTAGGTGATAATCGATTTAATACCCAATACACCCTTCTTAGGGTTATTATGCCTTAGTACATCAATTCCAATGTCTAAACACACTTATATTATCAAGATAGGCATGTAATTTCTTACAGAACCAAACACTCTATACTTTATCAAAATATCAATATGATTTCATATACATAAACTTACCTTTACTATTTTTAATAAAATTCTCTCATACTACTCTCTAAAAAAATAAAACACTCAGTATAACCAATTTAATGTTTTATCTATAATTTTGAAATAATGAACTTCCTTAACCAATCAATCATTAATGAAATTTAACAGTCCTATTTTATATTCATATAATAACATCCTAACCACAATAATAAACTAATCCCTTCATTGATACTGATGGTATAGCCCCAGGACCCACACACCTAGATCAGATGTTAAAAACAACATACTTTACACATTAGCTTTGATACCTATCATTAATTACATGATCATAAAATCATAATGTAATGTCTACTTTAAAAGTAAATTATTAGGATTATTGTTCTAGATAATTATAAATGGATTTAATAACTAGGACCCATGTTCTTTGTTTCAAATGTGAATTTTTCTCAAACTATATGAAACTACTTATTCCACAATAGTTAGTCACCATATTCTAAAAATTATCCAATAAATATAATTTTCAAGCCACACCATATGTATTACATTTCTTCATAATAAGGGAAATTGGAACCATAAGAAAGGGGTGAGTTCAAAAATTCAACAAAGGTAAATATAAGGAATAAAAATCTAATATAAAAAGTGAACATAACATGTCCATTTGGGTATATTCAAGACACATTAAAATTATATACAAAAATAAATCCTAGATAATAACTCATTTTATAAGAAAATTTTCATTAATCAAAAGTGTTTCGAAACATTATCTATAAAACATAATCTATGATAGATTAACATGAGGATAACTTATATTTTTTGTAAAAAAATCGTTTTCGTAACATTTATTTCAAAATACCCAACATATGTTCCCACACTTTCAAGAAACTAATATATACTCTTTAATAATTATCGAATTAGATATAATCATTTAATGAACTAATTGGAGGTATATGTTGGACCCACATGTTATTCATCCATAAAAATGAGTTACAAATATCTCTATTTTGTATACATATTATGATGGGTTGTTACATGTGAATTCATTGAATATTAATTGATTTAACATAATATTTGTTCCTAATATTAATGTTTTGTAAATTATTATAAAGAATTCAAAATTGGAGAGATATACAAGAAATTATGGTAAATGAGGAACAAAAAGACACTTTACACTGCGAGCGAAGCAAAGTGGTATGAGAAAAGAAATTTAGGAAGATCAAGGAGCATTCTGGAAGGAGAAAACCAAATAAGTAGGATGAAATAGATATTCTGGGCAGAAATGGTGCAGTACATGTCATGATCAGTCATTACACATCTTGTACTGGTAGTTCATAGCATGCCCAAGTCATGAAGCCAAGTCATGACTATGCCGCAAATCCAGAAAAAAAGATAGCAACTGCACATTGTAAAAGCCATGGATATGACCTGACACTAGTCAAAACAGTTACCAATCCATCCATGAGAATTCTATTTAAAATTACATCTTTACACCTGTACATGTTTTGAACACCTAGTACACATAGTGTACCCAGTCAAAACTCTTAAATTTGATGGAGACCTGCGTTCCACGCTGGAGATCCCAAAATTCATAGAAATCGATGTGGATCGATGGTACATGCCAGAAAAAAAGTATTTTATATATACAACACCTTTGAATCACATTTCAATCATTTCACACTTGAGATGAAACCACCTAGGGGCCACCGTAGGGATCCATTCTGTTGTTGATAGGTTTTTTTATGTTTTCTTTCTTTTATTGTATGTAGTCCTTAAATGCTTTCTATTTTAATTTAAATCTATCTTTTCATTCCTTTTACGCCTCAATAACTCTCACATATTTTCTTCCCTATGGGCTATATCTTATTCCTCATTAAAGATCACCCAATGTCGATGGGCTAAATCCATAGGGGAGAGCAGAATTAGTCGAAATTGGTGTGTACCAATGTGTTTTATTTAATTATTTTCTTGATCAATGACTATATTTAGTTGGTATCATGTGGTGACTTATTATTATAATATGTGTTATTAAATCATGGATCAAGTATGTTTAATAGTGGACAAAAACCAACATTACTAAGATAATTAATTCATGACCAATGAATGTGATTATTCTTCTGCAATTACAATTCGAGAAGAATAATCACATTCATTGGTCATGAATTAATTATCTTTGACATGTTGGTTTTCATCCTCTATTAATCATACTTGATCCCAGACTTAATAATTTATATGATAATAATGAGTTGAAACATGATACCAACTGAAAATAATCATTTATCAATCAAATAATGAAATAAAAAACATTGGTACACCCCCATTAAAATGCTTATTCTCTCCCCTACGGATTTAGCCAATCATAGTTGGTTGATAGTCAATGAGTAATAAATTATAGTCCACAGGTACGATAATCGATGAGAGTGATTGAGAAGTAAAAGGAATGAAAAGATAGATTAAAATTAAAATGGAAATAATTCAATTATTTCATAAAATAAAATAAAGAAAATCATAAAAAAACATATCTACAATGGAATGGATCCCTACGGTGGCTTCTTGGTGGTTTCACCTCAAGTGTGGAATGAATGAAATTCGCTACCAATGTTTTTAATATATAAGTGAATTTTTTTCACGATTTGTACTGTAGGTATACGATATGTACCGTCGATCTGCGTCAATTTCTATAAATTTTGGGATCTCCAGCATGGTGCGTGGGTCTCCCATGAATTTTAGAGTTTTGACTAGCTGCACAATGTGTATAATCGGTTTACAATGTGTACAGGTGTCTAGATGACCTTTTGGACATAATTCTCATGGATGGTTTACTGACTATTTTGAATAGTGTCATGTCATATCCATTGCATTCACAAGATGAATTTGATGTCTTTTTGCTAGCTTTGCGGCTTGGTAATGACTTGGATTCATGGCTTGGGAATATTGTGAACTACTAGTACACGACGTGTAATGATAGGTCACGATGTGTACAAGACCATTTCTTCCCAGAATCTATTTTTTATCCCTATTATTCAGTTTTGTGCCTCCATAATTCTACATGATCATCCTAAATTTCTGTTGTCACGCCGCTTCTCTTCGCTTGTAGTTAAAAGTGTCATTTCATTCCTCATTCACCATAATTTATTCAATATCTCTTCAGTTGTGAATCCTGTATAAGAATTTACAAAATAGTAATATAATGAAAAAATATTATGTTAAATCAATTAATATTCAATGAATTCATAAGGAACAACCCATCAAAATATGTATACAAACAGATATATTAGTTAAATATGAAATTAAAATTCAATTACATCATAAGAAAACTGTAAAAATAAAATGGGTTTCATATCCTCTTAAAAATTAATCACATAAATAAATCATTTATAAATCCATTAATATTCATAACATAATATTTCAATGGAAAATTAATTGGTATCTAAATGTATTCATAACAATCGATGTAAATACATTTCAATAAAGAATATGGTATGTGCACAATATAGATAATTAGTATAGGCATATGTCAATAATTTTAACTAATTAATCGATTTATGTCATCTAGGTTAACACCCTTCAATCCACAAAAGAGAGAACAAGGTATTCACAAAGGAAATGCAACAAAAGAAATGTTATACCTATTCAAAGGAAATATATATAAAATAAAAATGATTTAATGGACTATTTTTTGATAGAAAACAATATTAAAAATCTATCTAGGTAAATAAGGGGGATGGTAAAATTTCAATAATGTAATCTATTAATACTTTTATATGTTAAAATTCAAATGCTTTTTTTAGTGTTCATGTAAATTAAATTTATAAAAGAGAAATATACTTTATCTTTTAAAATAATTTTAGTTGAAATAAATTATAAAAATTATCGGAAAAAGTTTTCATTTTGAACCCTTGAATATGTATAAATACATTCATATATAAAATTGGTAGTGAAATGATAGGTTTACATACAAATATTTAAAAAATAATTCTTTTCAAACTTTAATTTAAATTACACAATTGGGAAAAAATTAAAAATTCCATTAAAACATTTAAATAAGTTAAATGAGTATAAAGTGAACACAATAAAATATTATTTCATAGAAAAAGAATTTATCAAAATCATTCATTTAATATGGAAATGGAAAATGGAGCTTCTTGGTTAGAATGAAATGCAGGTTCATTTTCCTTTCAAATTTTAAATAATATCTCCAAGGGGGTAAATTATTTAGTGGGATGAAAAGTGAAACCCCATGAAATAATATAGGAAAATAAAATTAGAGGGTTCATAGATATAAAATCAATAAATACGCACCATATGGATTATTTTTAATAATAAATTACTATTTGAAAAATTATATTGGAGAAAAAAATTTCAAAGATTGAGTAACATAATAATAGAATTAGATTAAAATGAATATTATCAAATAGACATAAAAATATCTTGAAATGGAAAATATTTGATAATTGTAGTTAATAGTGTGGTGAATTAACTATATAAATAATTTGTGGTGTTTATTATCAAATGGGTACTATGAAATTGAATTTGAGACAATGTATCATTTATAACCTTATAAATATAAATGTAAAAATACATTGAAGGATGTGATTTCAAATGATAAAAAATAAATAACAAGAATACTTAGTATACGTTGATACAAAATATTAAATCAGTAATAGATAGACTATTTAAATTATTAAATTACATATAATAAGAAATACATATTAAGGGTTGAAAATTTTAGATTTAAAACCCTTACCTTAATTTATATCTTCTACTAATGTGATTTAATCATTAGTAAAATCAAAACATATATATTTTTTATAAATTTTATAAACATATTCAAATTTATATCCTTTTATCAACAAAATTTTAATTATTATCTATATATATATTAGTCATAATTTCTCTATCTTCCATATTGGGTGTGTGTAATCATGATAGTATTGAACTGGTCTTGTATTAGTGGTGTTGTTCATCATAATTCTCTTAATGGTCATTATTACATAGTCCTAAAAGTTATTGGAAATTATATTTTATAATTATTTATAATATTTTAATTTCTTTGTATTTCATTTTTTATAATTTCCTTGTAATGAAATCATTAATGGTGAGTTTGTTAGTTATTTTTAAAGAATTTACATTGGTATCTTAATTGATGAGTTTAATATTACCATTACCAATCCATAAGAAAAATAAAATATTTTTTTTATTATTTATATAATATAGTATCATTAATTTTTTTCTCATAGTCATCAATGATATTATTTTAGTGCATTGTTCAAGTATGGGGTTAATCCGGCCCAGACATGAACATACCATAATTAATGGATCATTATGATTATGAAATTGGTTTATTTTGGAATTATATCATTGTTATAAAGAAATAACGATATTTTTTTATAATAATAAATGTTTTTATAAAATTTTAATATATTTTAATAAATCATAAATAATCTAGATAAAAAATATCTAATCTATATCACAAAGGTGGTAGAATGTACAACACATGATTAACATTTTAAATTTATAAAGAATTATAGGGAGAGAAGGTGTATTATAATTTTTCAATTTAGAATCATAATTTTATTATATTACTTACTTTTATTCATTAATTTCACTTTTATAATAACGTTGAGTGGTGGTAAGGAAAAGCTAATTTCATCGCTTCATGGAGATGGTAGACCACATAACACACAAATGAATGTTTTTCCCCTAACTGAAAAGGGTAAGTGTGGTTAATAGTTATTCCTTCATTATAATTTTTGTCACATAGACAATACTGATTTCATTATATATAATTTATAAAATTATAATGGAAAAATGATTTAAGGGAAATTAAATTTCAAAAAATGAGTACTCATATTAAAATTGTTTTGTTTTCCTTAGATGATTCCTCTAAAATAAAAATATTAAGAAAATATCATGTAACCAGATGTCAAGGGATAGAAACATAAAATTATTTTATTGATAATGGGATCATTTTTATATGTAAAATGAATTATTTGTCCAGTCTTGAAGCGGCGATAAGAGGGACCTTTTATAAGTGGTAAGAATATAATTTTTGAAATTATTTCATAATTATATAAAGATATCACATGTTTAACATGTCAACAATATAAAAAATAAATCAAGATCGGGTGGGTGATGAGATAAGGTTATTAATCCCTCAACCATTCATTTTCAAACATTTTTAAAATATTTTTTAAGTCCTTTAATCTTATAATATTCAAATTTACCATTTTTGGTTTTATGGTGGTAGATAATTTTTTCCCATGAAATTTTATATTAATGAACAAAAATGAATTAGAACTTATTAAATAATTTTTAAATAATGATTCCAAATATGATATCTATTTTATCTGATATAATTTCTATGTGTGAAAAAAACTCATTTTAACATTTATATATAAAATGCTTAAGACACAAATTTATAAAAAGTATATTTGTATCCGAAAAATTTATGTGTTGGTTACAATTATAAATGTAAACAATTTTCATAGTATAAACTGGCATATTTAAAAAGTATTAATGTTATGTGGGTGATAAATTAGTCAGAAAAACTTTTAAAAAATATTAATTAAAAAATACTGAAAAGAGTTTTAATTTGAAAATATAACTTGTACCCTTAAAGAATGGTTTTATGAATTCATAATAGTATATTGAAATATATAATTTTGCAGCTTAAAAACATATTATTTTATTGAAATATTTTTATAAAACATTATGATATAATTACTTCATTATATAGTCATAAACACTAAAAATTTAAAAAAAATTATTTTAAACTGTTCAACTAAAAAACTTTCATTTAAAAAAAATCTCAAAAATTAACCATAAGCTATGTTTTAAATTATAAATTCAATAATTTTATTTTATTAACAATTTAAAATATTAATAATATATATATTTAGTTATTTATATGAAAATAGTAAATATAAAGTAAAACAATTTAATTGAAAATTGATTATTTCAACTTCAAGGTTCTTTAATCATATTTCATATAAAATAATAAATAATTGGGTGTTATCATATTTGATCATATATCTAAATATTACCCACTATAATAAAATTTTAACAGTGATCAATTAAATTTATTAATATAATAAATTTTTTAAATATTTCTTCAAAATTCATCTTTCTTATAATATTAATCAATGAAATAATAAAAATAAAAATAATATATAACTATGTTAACTTTTATTATAATTGAATCTTAAAATGATTATATTCATCATGTATTTATAATGTTTATTTATTTGTCTGAATGAGATGGTTTTCTAGTTCATATTTTTATGTGATAGAAGCAATTTAAGATTATATTAATTCAAAAATCAAAAATCTCTTATCGTTACAATATAGGTGAATTATAAATATCCAAATTGGTCTCCAAATGTTGAGACTATAGAAATCTATTCAAAATACAATTTGTAAAATGTTAGTTTAATCATAATTTTTATAATATCTTCTACAAATTATTATTAACACAAGTGAAATAATGCAGCAAATACACATTTTTAAAATAAAAATATTTTATAAAAACCGTGATTAAAATATTAAAAAATATTTTCCCACCAAGTAAATAGTGCTTTTAAAATAATGGAAAGGAATCCAAAACAAAATTAATCTCCTATAATAAAAATTTATTAAGAACATAATTTTTATAATCAATCTGTGGAAAATATTTCTTAATAACCAATTTAGGATAAATAGAATACCTTATTTATACCCTTAAAATAAATATTTTAGACATTTTTAATGTCCATTATTTCAAGGAAAATTGATATATACCCTTAATGTCATATACAATCATAAAATGAAACCAAGGAATTAATGATTCATGAATAAATATGGAAATCAATAATGATTCCATATTATTAAATAATATTGAGTAATAAAAACAAAAAATGAAACAAAATACACTATATTTAAATAAAATGCTTATAAATATCATGGGCATCAAGATAAAGTTATAGTAATAAAGAACCACACTAGGTATAGTTACCATGAACTAGTTCTATAGTTCTTATCCATATCCCTAATATTCCCATTAGTCAATCCATTAATAATCCTCCTTCTATCTCACTACTACCCTAATATAAAATAAGATCTCTAGATCAAGTGACTCTATACCCCTATTTTTAAAACTAATATCGTTTAGCTAAGAAACATTCACATGTAAGGCCACAATTATACTCTAGTAATTTCTCTTTAAAATTCCACCAACTCACTACTTATAACACTTGTGATAGGGAAAATATAGGTGTGAATAAATAAACCATTGCATGATTCAAATATAAAACATTTGATATAACTCACACCTCACCTAATACACTAATATAAAAAACATTACCATTTTAAGATCCATATGAATGTAACACCTAAAGATAAATCCAAATAAAACATACCATCTGGGATCTGAATACACCACATGTATAAAAATACTCACATGAGGATCAAATGATATTTTCGTGCATCTATTAAAACTACACCACTTAATAATCCAACCTACCTTTCATAATACAGTTTGGGAATCCTAAAAATTTTCATTTTTGGCAATAATTTCAAATTTATTTTTAAAAAACATTTATTAAACCTCAAATAAAAATACCATTTGTATATCATATAATTTCCTCAAATTTCATTTCAAAACAATAAGAACTCCTAAATTAAGAAATAATTTTTTTCCTAGAACCCCTTATAAAACATTAATTTTTCACTTTAAATATATAATAAAACACCACAGAACCCAATTTTCTCAAAAACTATTAAATAGAAATAAGTTAAAATCACTTTTTTTATGAAATTCCTCTAAAAAATCGCATCACCATTTCAATAATGTAATCGATATTAAACATTATTTCAAAACATTAAAATTTCTTTAAAGAAGCATCACATGAATTTTAATAAACACTTGGTATGTAGAATAAGTCCATGCCAAGTTATCAATCCATGTAATAATAAACATTATTTTTAATGTGTATATTTACCTTATAAAAATTTTAAGATCATATGGAACAATTTTAATGAGACACTCATGCATTTTCATATGAAAATGGAATACAATACATCTAATACACGTAGAAATAAAACTGAAAACCAATTTCTGAATACAATGGGAATACAATATACATCTATATCCATAAATAATTATTTTATAATATACAATAATTTTAAATCAATCATTACAGAGAAGTCAAAAATAAATTCTTACTAATTTCAAGTATAAACAAAACTAAAACTCATCATCTTTGATTGAAATCACATCGTACCATTTGAACCCTATAAAACCCATATCCCCAACATTAAGAGCACTCAAAATCCATATCCCAACATGAATAGTGTTCCGGAATTGTGTGAGTAAGATAAATCATGAGATATGGAATGATGATAATTGAGGAGAAGAAATGAGGAAGAAATTCCTTCGATTAATCTTGTAAATAAGGAGGAAACCCTAAATTGTATGAGGTAGATGGGATGAGCTACCCATACCCAACCAATGATTTAGATGAATAATAAGAATGGAATGGAGGGACATGTAATAAATCCTATGGGAAAATAGAAATATAATATTTTAATGAAATAGTGGAAGGATATATAGTTATTAAAACTATATTCCAATCATGTAGGAGCCAAAACGTACAACAAAAAACTCTCCAAATTTCTCCTGGTAACATTACATGAATTGAATAATTGTGCACCCATTATTCCAAATGGTAGTGTCAAAATTATAGAGTTATTAACCATATGAAATAGTATCCTATAATTATAAGAAATTTTTATACCAATATCCCAAGATTATAATAATAATGCATGGTTTACCCTAGGATTCAAAATGTTTGGACCGAACAATGATTCGCCATTCTAAAAAAACCATCTAAAGAATAAAATGAAGTAATATATAGCCTAGAAATAAGTAGCCACATGGCTTCTACTAGTTTGTTATTAAAAATTATGTATAAAATAAAAATATCATGATTTTATAATTTTTAAGAATAACATAATGGAAACATAAATTATCTCACATCCATAAAAATATATACATATATTATATTGTAACTATTACTTATGGAAACCACAATTCACTACACCATGAGAAATTCTTCCCCATAAATATCCCCTATGAAATTAATGGTAACATAGAAAGATGACGACCCATCACTTCTTCACAAGATGTGTAAAGGGTTGAGGAAAACTAAAATATATCAAGACCATAGAATCCTCAATCACCATCCATCCTCCAATGAACCATTAAAATATTCAAAAAAACAAGAGGCACCAAAGGCAAGAATAAACTATGACCATAAAATAAGAAAATTTAAATAGAGGTAGAACAAAAAAATATAATTACACTATTTTATAATTGATATAAATGGTGAAACATCAAATTTCCACTCATATAATTTAATTATCATCAATCAAAATAATATTTAATAAATCAATAAAGGATAAATAATGATTCAATCATCATTGGATATCGATAACTAATTCATTTCTTAAAAGAAATAATTTTCTAGGAAACAACTAAAAGTAACTAAATCCATGTTATATCCATGATATCAAGTGATTAGGTCTTCAAAAAGATCTAAAACTATTATATATATAATGAACCAAGGTCGTGAGACCTAGTTACCAAAACCAAAATGTTAAAAAACATTTAAAGAATCTTGAAAATAAATACATTATGTAATATAGGAAACATAATGGTATATAACCTTGGATTAAAATTTGATTGAAAATTAGTGAACTAGGAACTTATACTTAGGTTAAATTCACACAACAAACTCCACATATTTTAAACTAACACCATCTTGTGTATGATCTCAACTAGTTACATGCTTATCCATGTCTCCCAAAGTACACACACAAGAGAATCCCACATCCCAATAATGATACAAAACCAAATGATAAACCTATACATAGGATTTGTATCACTGTAAGTAGAAAATAAAGGAATAAAGAAAAATGAGGGATACACTATTCTTGATAACCACTACTCAAACAAGAGATCCCAAAAAATAAACCGTAGGATCACACCAAAAAAATGATTTTGAATTTTATAATAATCTAAACACACCAAGAATGAATCCTGAATAAAAAATCACAAAAACAAAAGGAGATTGGTCCTCACTAAAACACCCAATTACATAGATAGTGGTAACCTAGTACAGTCCACAGAAAATGATAAAACTGAAGGCTAAGACTACACAACTATAGAATAGAGATAATAACTCTTTCTAATCCAATATATGTTAATTAAGGTGAAAAAAATGATATAATAACTACCCATAAACACAACCACCCTACATATTATTGTACATTTCATTAAGGTATACATTATATTTAACAAAACGTAGACCCAAATTGGTCATGTTTTCCAAATCACATCAAACAGACCAAACCAACACAAAGGGATAAATTCTAAGAACAAAAATAATTCAAGGAAACCAAATCCCCAAAAAATACTTTTAAAAATCATCACACCTCCAAAGGAATAAATATATATTTTCAAAAATATACATTCTTTTGAAAATTGACAAACATTGGAAAATATTTTACATCATTTGAAAACTCAATTCCATGAAGGAATTCCAAAACATTCACACTTTCATTTTCATTAAATGATGACTACAACTATTTAAAATCACCCAATTTGATTCAAAATTCCTTATAAAATTGATCATAAATTGTCTTTAAAACTATGAATATTTCTGGATTTTACAATTAAGTAATCCATTTTTTAAAACCACAACATCCTCCAAACTTGATATGGAAGTGTGTTTCAATTTTACAAACAAAATAAATTAATTAATTTCTAAAAAATATTCATTAATTACAAACATTTTTTAAAAACAAAACCAATTTATCCTTCATAAAAAAAATAGTTTCACTTGAAATATCCTATTAAAAAAAAATTTTGACACAATATTCTCACAAAAATATAGGTATACCAAAATCTAATGAAAATACAATATGTATCATCAATATATAACAAGAACCACTTCATTAATTTCCCACTAATTCAAACTAATCAATAACATACTAATAATCAAGTCAAACATGATGTGAAACCTTCCATGACTCAACAATAAAGTTTGATGAGACATGGTATTGTCATGAAATAATAAATGTAACATCTTTATGATATGGCATTTCATTGTTGCCAAATTTATCAGTCTATAAAAAACCTCACACCAATGATCCAATTTATATTCCTATATCCAAATCCAAAACAGCTCCAAATACAACTTATAAATTTCTAATGCATATAAATCCATCGTCAATGAAAAATTCCAAGAATACTTGATTTCAAAATTCAAACCCAGCTATCGATGGTAACTTGGTCACTTTCCTAAAAGGTGATAATAAATCATTAACTCATAACCAAAACAATTATTCTTTAAGATATTACTAACTAAAATTGAACATCATATTAAAAAAATCATAGGATCTTAAGATCCTAGGTCCCAAAAAATAGACCTACTTTATATACTATTTGTAATGAACTATCCAGGGACAACAATACCAACTGGCACTGGGCCAATCATTAAACTACCTCGAAGGGAGTTAGGGAACCAGAACTGATAAAATAAAGTTCCTTAGATTCTTGAAATTGATAATATGAATTATTTATCTCATTATATCAATATAATGTTAAACATGTACTATAAATTAATAAATAAACATCCTGAAAAGGCATAATAAATAATCATCCATACCATGAAAAAAATGGAATAAATATAATGTGGAAGAATATAAATATATATATATATACATCCCTAGATTTAAAGGATGATACAATATCCTAGAATATAATAAAATCAAGAGGGGACCTAAATAGATCCCATATCACCCCTCGTTACACCCAATCACTCACCACATTCTACCCATACATTCAAGGACCTAACCTAACAAATGAACATAAAGATAATTAGGAATTATAAACCTATAATTAAACTATATATATATATATATATATATATTATCTAAATAACACAGTTGGTCACCACTAAATTGGAGTATGAAAAAACATTAATAGCACAGTTCATAAAATGGTACTCTAAACAAGATATAAAAATATGGTTTTCACATCCTTAGTAAAATAAGTGAAATAACACACCATATACGAATTTTAAATCAACTGATATTTTTATAAATAAAAACATTTTCGTTTAATAATTTTAACAAATAATTTTACACTAATAATGGAGGTTTATCTAATTAATAAAAATCAATAAAGAACACCATTTTTTTATATTTATAAATATTTTATGAAAACTTTATTCTCAAAACCAATCTAAAAATCCATTTAATAAAAAATCAGTTAAGAGATACACAAAAACATTTTTATACTTTGTATACTACACGGTAATTTTTGTTTAAAACAACATGTAATAGAGTAAACGTAGATACACCCAGATGGTTTAAGATAATGATATAGGGGTACCAATAAATAAATGATGCATGAACAAAGATAAAAATCAAAAATATTGTCATGTAAATATATAATATTGGGGAATACAATGAAACAATGAAATAAAATCACCTAAAATTCCCTAAAATGTAACTAAGACTCATTGGAATAATCATATGTTTATAGTAATAAAGGCCTTCCTTGGTGATAAGGAAATTAGGTCAACACTACTGATCTTTTCCATGTCCTTGATATACCCAACAATATATATAGATATAAAAATCATGGGAGGTCACTACTACCCCATGACATTATAAGGACTCTAAAACACATGGATCACAACCCATTTATACATAACTAATGAGTCTTATCTATTAAACATTCCCTAGTCATACCACTACTATTCAAAAGGTATTTCCCGTACATCTTACACCAACTATCCTCCTAAGAGTCCCATGAAAATTAAAATGGAGATGAGTGTAAATAAACCTTGACATGAATCAAATATAAATACTTTAAAATAACAAAAAACGCATCTCCTATATACTCTCAATAAATAAAAACTTTTCAAATCCAAATATAATAAAAATATATAAATACATCAATATAAAATTTCCCCGAAGGGATCTCAATCCATAAAAATTATATCATTTGTCACACAGGGATAAAATTTGGGTCTCGTACATTTATAAAATATAAAACACTTAACGTGTTAACAATTCTTTAAAAAAAGGTTTATAAAGGCAATTTGTTTTCATACAATTTGAGAATCATTTCTAATATCCTTTTATACCCATTTATCAAACAACCCATGAAATACCATTTTGTGAATCATACTATTACAATAAATTTATATTTAAAAAAACAAAACCTCATTATTTATAAAATAAATCATTGCAAAGAACCCTTTATAAAACCTATATTTTTCAATTTTAATGGCAATCCACAAAACCATGAAACCAGAGTAACTCAAACTAATTAAAATAGAAATAATTTTATCTAACTTTGTATTAAAATACATTCCTAAAAAACATCACAGAACCAATTCAAAAACCATTCCTTTATTAAACATGCTTTGAAAATAATTATATCCAATTAAAAATACTCTCATGAATTTGAGCAAACACCTGTAATGGGACCTAAGTCAATGCCAAATTCTGGAGCCATTTAAATATAATTAAAAAACAATAAACGGAATATATTGAACATATATTTCCATAGGAAAATATTTCTGAAATTTTGAATAATTTTTTATGATCCACTAATTAAATTTCATAATCACCTACCATCTCACATGTCTATGAAAAGAACAAAATCAATTCAAAAACCAATTCATGTTTACTATTAACAGAAAACACAATTCTAAATATATAATGAACCATTGAAAAATATAAAATAAATTTATAGCATGCAATACATAGATGTTATAAAGAAATACCTACCTCTGTCATGCGTAAAACAACTAAAAATCATTTCATTTGATAGAGAACATGACCCTATGCTAACAGATAATATTATAAATTATAAAAATCCAAATAACAAATTATTAGAACCATATAGAACACTAATCCAAAACTGAATATTTTTTAAGTTTAATATTATTTTAAAATGAATAGAGAGAGATATAGAGAGTGAGAAATAGAAGAATACAGGAAAAGAGGGGAGGAATAAATACCTTATTTCTCACTTCAAATCAATAATAAGGTTCCCAAAATTCAATTTCTGAGGGGCTGGTGAGATGATCGTATATATCCCTTTATTTTTATAAAAAAGATAATGATAAAAGATTAATAACAGAATAAATATCAAATGGGGAAATAGATATTCAACATTTTAGTTAAATATGAGAGGACATACAATTTTTCCATAGATGTTTTCAAACAATACCCTAACTGTGTTGGTGGAACATCCTAGAACAAAATATATAGAATCGTTCCCCTTTAAATCTAGTGGTTTTATTAACCATGCACCAAAGGTGGATCCCTTAAAATTTCATACCTATTTTGATGTTTTCTTCATCGTTTCCTCTAATCTTATAACAGTATCCAAAGTTTTTGGTTGACCCGAAAAGTTTCCTATTATATTCACATTATTTGAACACAACCATGAACCACCAATGGATACCTAAAATGTATAAAAAAATATATATAAAATTACACATAGCTATGTGAAACCACATATTTTATATTATTTCATTCTTGAAATCTAAATAGAAAAGGAAAATTTTCATATTTTCTATATTTTAAGGAAAAGCACCTTGGAAACATAAATCATATCTGATATCATGATGTAAAATTATATAATATATGTTAATTGTTACATGTGGGTGTCACATTGATAGAGTATATTTAAATATTTTTGGGAACATTTGAAAGAGTTAAAAATGGTTTCAAGAAGTATTGTATGAAGAAAAAGATATCATGTAACAATAGTGAATGGTTATTAATGTAATTATCCATAAGAAGTCTATATTCTTGTACTATTTTTCATGAAATATTTGTCTCGGACGAATTTTGGGGCTATTATTGACATTATTTTTAAGCTAAAAACCACGTGAAAATTCTTAAGTCATAATGGAAGATATTTCACTATGAATCTATATTATACATTACAAATTAGGTTATAATGAAAGTGATGATTAATTAGTATTTTTGGATGTTTATTTGGATTTATTGATTATAATAATATCATATAAGAGATGTGTAAACCATGATTTTTTTCTAAAATACCATAATCAGTATAATATGAAATCTCATTTAATAATCAAATGAATGTTAAGGATTTGAAACTACATTTTATATGATCTAACAAATAATTTTACAACCTGGTTTTTGTAATATTCTAGTTTTAATTTGTTTTGAAATTTTTTATTATTGTATGGAATGTGGATTAATTCATATTATTATTATTAATTTGCATTTAAATATTAAGGTTATTTTTATTTAATGATTAATCCAGTGAATAATAAAGTAGTCTGTTATACTCTAGGTTCTGAAACAATCTAGACTTTTAATTCAAAAATGAAATATATTTTATTAAATAATTATTTCTCCACTATATAAAGAATGAGTATTTATTAAATTAAGTGAATAGATAGGACTAATGCACACAAAAACTGATGTAGATATGATATCTTGATAAATATTTCCAAATATTCATAAATGAATAATACTCAAATAAGTATGGTTGAAGGATTATTTTGAAAAAGATGGACTAATTTAGTTCTATAGTGTGTTTTATTGTTTTTCTCATTATTTAATTATATAAAATTTTTATGTATTACTGGATATATCATTTAATGAAGGAAGAAGATATTAGGTTGTCTAGATGAAATATTTGGTATTTTAATTTCATAGTTTCATTTAATGGAAGGAAGAAAAGGATATAATAATTAATTAATAGAAAATTTTGTTACACTTACTTTTCATAGAAAAATATTATTATTATACATCATCATTAGTAGTTTTTTATTGTGGGATATCATAGAAAAATTAGTTGGAAATATTTTCACACACACTTTTTAAATGAAATAAACTACTAATTATAGTAAATTTAGTGATTCTGGTTGATTTTTTTACAATAGTTCATACCATTCAATTCAAATGATGTAACCACTTATTTTAAATAATGAATAAAATGGAACCTTGTTTTTATATTGGTTTTAGGGATGTGAAAATTAAATAATTGATCTAAAATTCATTAACTTCAACATTATTTATTAAAAATAAATTTTGGTTGAAATCTTGTTTGTTTCATCTTAACTACTACAAAATATTGATTTGTGGGGAATCGAAAAAATATTGTTTTAATTTGATTTACCCAATCATAATGAATAATTGTTTGGGATTTCAATATAATTTGGTAAAAATGTATTTTAATACTTTTTTTATTTTGAAAATGATATACTCATATATCATTAGAATTGATACATGTAATAATTATATGTGCATTTGTTTAATTATTTCAGGATTCCACTTTAATTTTGAATTTTTAAAATAATGAATTGAAATCGAATTTAAAAATAAATGATAAATGAAAACTATAATTTTCCCAAAAAAAAAATATTGATATATTTCATAAGTACTATTCATTTTTCAATAGAGTTATCTATGGGCTTATTTTATGAGGTTATTTTAATAGATTTTTTGTGTTATTGAATATTAATTATTGAAAATAGGTCATATGACTTCATTAAATAAAAAGGATAATCCATTTTTGGGGGAATTAATTATTGTATATGGAATTAAATAATTTTTCAAAAAATTATATAAATTATTAATGATATTTTAGATTATTTCACTAGATCTATTTCTACAATGAAAGTGGGGGATTATATAACTATTATTTACAAAAAAAATATTGAAAATATTATATGTTTTAATTATAAAATTCTCAATGAAATTTTAGAAATAGAGTCTATAATTTTTAATGAATCCAGTATTGAATAAAATATAGTTTTACATTTATTTTTTCATTTTTATTATATATAAAATATGGATAAATCAATGAATAATTTTCATATAACCTAGAATAATTAAGTTTGGGAGGTTTATCAATTAAACAGACTCACTAATGTTTATTTTATCCCTATTTTCATGTTATAAACTACTAAAATATAGGAGTAAATTCATTATTTCCTTGATGATAAGACCTGATAAATGATACAATATATGATTGGATATTATATTTTCTTTGATATAATGATATTTTATATCCTGGTTATTTTTATTTTTGTACTAAAACATTTTATTTATTTGATTTATATTTATTATATTATCTCTAAAAATAGTGGAAAATATAAAAATATTTTCACCTAAATCATGAATCTATTACTTCATCAATTTTAATAATTAACATAATTTTTTAATAATTGTTTAATTACCTGGTAAAATATATAAATGATATTTTCTAAATGTCTATAAAACATATATGTGATATAAAATAATATTAGTCTATTAAACCTAGAATACATGTTATGAATGTAAATTATATTTTTTCATGATTGTTTATCATTAAGAAGGTAAATGATTTTAGTAGAAATTTGTTATTATTTTATAATTCATGTGACTGAAAATCTTAGAGAATATGTTTTGTATTGAATTATGGGGTGTTAAAGGAAACAGATCATGGGTTTTTCATTAATGTTTGAGTGTTTAGTAAATTATAATTCATAAATAAAACTAAAATAAATATATATCAATGTATTATTTAATATGTCATACATTGAACATAATTGCAATATTTTTTTCCAAATAACGAAAAAATGTTTTCAGAAAACAGATTTATCATAACCTATGATGGATCAAAAAACATGGAATCTTTCATGATTAAAGTGAAGGAAAACAATTTAGGGTGTAAAACTAATATGTATAATAATTTATTACAATGGATAATTATACTTCCTTAATGTAAAAAATTCAGTTATTGATTATAATATAATTTAAAGACTCACAGAGAACATAATTCAATATTATGAAGTAATTATCATGGGTTAAGGGCTATAAGTATAGAACTTATTTACATCATGAGACATTAGGTATCATACATATATCATTTTTTAGAATATAATATTTGATATGATATGAGTTTATATAGAACAGAAAATATTCCACATAAAATCTAATATGTTAAAGTTCAAAAAATAGATAAGTACGTGGAATTATTAATTGAAGATTTTCAATAATAACACTTAATAAAATGAAATTTATATCTTATAAAACATTTATTATAAAAACATGTATAACATTTGAATATTTTTTAAAATAAAAATCTATAAATAATAAATATGGAATGTGACATTTTCATATGACTATTGAAAGAACATATGTCCATGAGTAGAAATTTCTTCTATAGAAAATATAATCTAGCATGGATAAATTTTTATGACATAAATAAAATAAAAAATATTAAGTTTAAGACACAATTATTTATATTTTAAATAAAAATGAAATACTAAATAAACCTACATTAAAAAAATTATATAATAATTCATTTAAAAAATTGTTAATTAGTGTAGAAATTATTTTATTAGGTGGATAAAATTTATTAGGAGTTAAAATTGTTTTAATCATACTAATAAATGGTTATGTGTATTGTATATGGGTATTGAATATATATATAATATTTATCGATATACATTATTCATATTTATTTATAACATGATGAGAATAAATAATTGTTTTTGGTGAAATATTAGGATTTTACCAACTATTATTATGTAATGGGAATCCTTAAGTGGTATTGTGGAAAGATGATATCAACTTGTTAGAGATAGAAAAAAAATTGTGGTTGTTTTTTGGAAAAAAATACTATGAGGCAATAATGTATGCTCTAATATAGAGTATAGAATTAAATGAATTAAAACATAAATGAAAAAATGGCAATGATACCTTTCTATAGAGAAAAATGATTTAATTTATTTATAGTATTTATAACATTTAATGAACTAGTTACGAGTATCTGGTAAATTTTTAAAGGTAATTTATATTTTAGATAATATATAATTATACTAAGTAGAGCATTAAATCTCACTCAATACATATATAAAAAGAGAAACATAATTTTTTGATGTATAATAACGGGTAAATGTTATTCAATGTAATTCATATTTTTTATATTGTATGGATGTTATCACTTATATTTATTCATATAAAAATTATTATAGATAATCTATCTTAGTATTTTATATTACTTTCAAAACATGTGTGGTGCCATATTATGAATCATAAGTAATAGTAATCATCAAATGATAATTTTTATGACTAATTGATATTTGGGATAAAAGATTACTATATAATCATTAGAAGGATAAAAAATATGGATTTATATTAATATTAATATCATCTTATTAGAATATCAAGATTAATGAAATTTCATGAATCTAAAATATTTATAATAATATGATTTTTTGGGTAATCATTGATTTTGACATAGTAGAAACTTGTGTGAGATTCTATTAATTTTATAAATTTAATTGATAAAAAATTCGTAATTTTTTATAATAAAGGAAATATTTTTTGAGAGGATAATAGAACTATAAATGATAGTAATATATTTGAGGAGTTATTGAATATTTTTGTATATATAAAAAATAATAATAAGAAAATGAATCTAAATAGATATAAAGATGATGCTTTCTATTATATTATTGATTCAACCATTTAATCTTCATAAAAACTCTATTATAGTTATATATAGGTACGTAAATTAATAATGTAAAAATATGGAATCATGATATTTTTATAAAGTTAATATAATATTCAAGATCTAAAAAACAATGAATAAAAATATTAATATTTCAATAGAATATATTAAAATTTGAAAGGGATGTTGTTAACTTCATTAATATATTATTCTAGTGTTCATTCATGAATGTATTTAGGCCAAGAGAACAAAAAAATATTATATATGATTTTTATTTAACAATTAAATAAATTATTTATTATTTATATCATTACTTTATAAGATTTAAGTGAATGGTAATTGTTTAGATCTTTACTTCCAGTGTACTATTACACATTTTATAAAAAAGAGGGATTTTAATATATCAAAGGTTTTAATTTTAACTACTCGTAGTAATTTTAGTAGGGTTAAGAAAGATAACTTGTCATATAATGTATTGAATTTATTATATTATTTATATATCTAAAATTTGGAACGTACATGATTTATAACATGTATGTTTTCATCCATACAAGAGGTGAACATTGTAAAAATATCCCTTTAATGTGTTATCTATATTTATTTTATACATATAGTTGAGGTACTGATTGAATATACAGATATTAATCAATATCATAAATATTCTAAAAGGTTTGGGTAATTAAAATCTCAAATAATTGTGGAATGATTTTCAAGGATAATATTATAAGAGATATTTAATTCACTCTCATTAAATATTCATTACATTTATACAATAACAACATTATTTATTCTTCTTCAATGAGACATTATGGTTTTATATGTCATGATATAATTTATCTAAACTTATTTAATTATATAATTATATAGAAATCTTTTTTTCTTAATATAATTAACATTATCCTCAGCTTTTGATTCATCCTCTAAATAAATATTAACATTTTATAAATATCAATATAAATAACATTTTCTTCATCAAAATCATCATAAATATTTTCTACCCTAATACATTTATGAAAAATTAATATAAAAATATATATAATAATATAATTAATTTATTTTTAATTTATCAAATATAGGATGTAGACTAAAAGTAATGTCCATGTAAGAAATCTTGATCCCCTTTATTAACAAACATTCTCTGGTTTCCTAATTTTTCATTTTAAGAAAAAATATATTTACTATTATAAATTATATGAGTATATATTTATTTTTGAAACATAATTATTTCAATTTAAGACACTCTCCATTTTCTAATATTAACAAATTTTATAAATATATCCTGTTTTTGACTACTTCCTTCGATAAATTTGAAAAAACAAATTTACAACCAACATTGTTCTAACTATGTTTTGGATTTTTTATTTTATATTTCCAAATAAAACTTTTATTAGTGATTTATCATTGATGAAACATTATAAAATATTAATTTTTATAATATAATTATTTATTAAATGAATTATTAATTTTATTCTATTAATGTGTCTTAATTAAATTATTTTCTCTATAAAATGTTTTTCTAATAAAATTTGTATATATTGATAAATTAATATACATAAATAATGTGCCACATATATATGATAAATCCCCTTCTATTGAAATAAAAAATTCAAATGAAAAATTATCATGTCACCTTTGGTGGATTTTGAATTTATTATTCATAAGTAATTAAGTCCAATTTATTTTCACAACTATGTATATTTTCCATTATTTAATTGTTTTTATTTATTGTATAGTTTATTCAAGATAATATTTACTCATAATATATATTAAATATTGGTACATCTCTACTATACTTATTAAATGAAAAAAAATAATGTGGTTTTGATTTATGTTTCTATATCTCTTATGAAAGAAAACATTCATTTCTTTCATTGTGAAGAAACCCAAGTATTACCCACCATTGATTTGTTAAATATTTCACTTTTTCTTGAATAATTAACAACTATTTTTTTACTACAACATTTAATTAAATATTTTTTAATTATTAATTGAATAATATATATAGTCAATTTTTAAGAACTCACCAAGGATATTATAGAACAGTTCTTATTCTTGTAAAATAATTTTACTTTTATATCATTTTGGTTGAACATTTCTACAATAGGGTGGGTTTAACTCAAATGTTCTTTATCACATGTGAGATTTATTATAAAATATTATATCAATTTATAATAATAAACTATCATACTAGCATCACCACTCATAATCCCTTGAGTATATTATGGTAATACCCAAAAATAAGAAACTGAATAATTATTCTATATTCCCCTCAATTTCACAGTTTAAATATTATTTTATAAAGAATCATTGAGACCAAAAATATAATCTAATTTAGTTGATTATAGAATCTAGTTACATAAAAAACATATAAAAAACAATTATTCTACACTAATCATAATCAAGAAATAATAATATACACCACATTTCCCACAAACCATCTTATTACTTCCTCTTATTAGTGAATATATCCTAATGAAAAATGATTATTTATTTTAATCCTTGAATTTTTTGATAATATAGAAACCATATTGTAGAGATAACTTTATGATTATTTACATCACTTGAAATATAGGATCATTAACATAGTCCCAAATTATGGAATCATTAATTACAACATAAAGGTTGAAAAAATTATGAAACACATGATCAACCATATGTTCCTTATCCTTCAGAAATTGTAAAAATCCTTCATTTATTCATATAGATTTTCAATTAAATATGTGTCATTAAATATAATATGGCTGTATATATATGATCCTTTAAATCTATATTAGTCATCATAGAAACACCATAGTCTATATCTATATGATATCATTACAACACAATGCTAGTATGATCCATGGTATTAAAATAAATTACTCAAATTCTCAATACATTTTTAGTAATAATGAATATGACAATTTTTTATAAATGTGAGGGTGGAATGGAAATTATTAAAACAAAAAAGAAGATTTAAATAGGATAGAGTAAAACATAGAAAAATTCCCCCATCAATTACTGATTTGTTGAAAACCAATGTTTTTCATAATCTTCACCTTATCATCGCAACTCTAATTATGTTGATCCCTCCAATTAATTCAACCATTAACACAACCTCTACCTCTTTGATGATGAAATATCCTCCAAGTCATTTAATATTACTAAATTTTATTAGGAATTTTTGAGGCCTCCAAATTTCTCTCAAAAACATCTGTTTGAACTTCCCATCTAAGAAATATCCTCAAGTGATTCATCCTTACTATCAAAATCTTCCCTCAAAGTGGTATAAATTCTATATGATACCACTGGGGAATCTTCTTCCCAAGAGTGATCTTTAACGTCATTGAGTGGATTATGAACTCCAAATTGGTTATATGTAGACACATGCTGTAACGCCCTGACCCCAGCTACCCAGAGTCGGTGCATTACTTCGTAACATTGCCATGATCACAAAAGATCAAGTCTCGAAAGACCGATTAGTTCTGTAGCCTTGGAAACAATAGATACATTAATAAATGTTACATTACATCATAAAGTGAAAAACTACAATAACAAAGTCTCTATAGACCACACTCATATCCTCTTCTGACAATCCCTACAGGTCATTCATAAAATACTTCTTCACATCCTGGAAAATATTAAAACATTGAAAGGGGTGAGCTCAGATGCTTAGTAAGGATAACAATATTGCGGAAACTTTCATAAATAAACATTAACATTTAAGGCAATGTATAACTAAAACAAAATCCTTTTTAAACATGAACATCAGCATAATATGGCAAAAATAAAATTAAATAATGCCATTTACTTACTCACATGGATATTTTACTAGTCGAATAATCACATGCAATATTGATAACCACTTTCATAATGATGGAATGCATAATGCCAGACTATCATAACCACGTAGCCAAGACCTCGTTCCAAGACCACAAATATGATTTTGTCAAGGCCTCGTGCCAAGACACAAGTTTGTCTCATGAGACCTACCGATGCATCGAGGAGCTATAGTGGGCTCCACCCGTCACTTATTAAGTCCAATGCATTCCTCATATGAACATGTTTAAACATATCATAAACCATAAAATAATTGTATCCCACAAAACATGCATAAAGGAAACATAAGATTTCCACACTTCAATCACAAGAGATCAATACAACACATTTATATAATAAAAACTTTATCAAAACCATTTTCAATACCAAAATAAAAGAAAATTAAAACATTGTATTTATTTTTCATTTAAAAAAAGTTATGGCTTATAGAGGAAGACAAAACTCAAATAATAGTCATAGCGGCGAAGAAGTCGTTGTCGCCGCATGTGTAATAAAAAAACATTCCTTTTGTCATTCAGTAAAAACGCTTCGTATAAAAAGATTCCTTTTGAATATAAGTAAAAGTAAAAGGGGTTTATACACCGTATAAAAGAAAGTTGTGTATAAAACAAAATATGCCTCAATGAAAGGAGATTGACACGAAGACCCTTAAAAAGATCATTTTTTAAATAAAGTAGGACTATTATGTTTATTCACTATAAGTACACATAAATAAAGTACAAATACAAGATAGGAAATAATAATATCATTACATAATATGAAAGTAGGAGATTAACCCAAAGAATGAAAATTTGGTTAAGAAGTTCCCTTACCTCGTGTCTGACTTGACTCGATCGTTCTTTAATCTCTTGAATAATAAACTACAGTTAATTTCTATTTGCTTAAGAACCTTTTTCATGTTCATTATCCCTTTTATATCACTTATTACCATGTTATGAACATTATGTAATTATTTATGTTAATAACAGTCGTTTTGTCGATCTTTGGTACTTGAGTCAAAAATAAACTTCTTATAATTACAAGTAGTTCATGTGGTGATATATCCACTATATCCAGAATTATATTCATGATATTGATATCATATATCTCATATATATCCAGTATATACATGCATTTATAATATTCCATAACGTTTAGAGATAAGAAATGAAATGCATCGTTCATGGAGACGGTAAGCCGTACGTACGCATGAACGCTACTTTCATTTCTATTTCATATTTAATGGAGTGAAGTTATAATTATATAAAGGTATAATATAATTCCATTGTAATATAATGTATAATACCATTTACTCCAACCTTTATACATCCCACATATGACATTAACGATTCAAAACACTTTGAGGGGGCGGTAGTCCGCACTTCCAAAAATGAAATTATCGCGTTTACCCATAATGGAAATCATAATGTATGAAATAAATGAGAAGTAAAGATTCATAATTAAAACATTAACATAATATATATATCATATATGAAAATAGTTTCATCAAAATGGCCACCATTAGAGGTGTTATATGAGTGTTGAACAATCATGGTTTCGTGAGGCAGAAATTCGCCATCCACAGAAACAGTATGTTCTTTAACAATTATATGTAGGTGTGTGTAAGTGTAGCTCGAATAATTATTATAACAACATCCTAGTATATTTATGATACTGCTGTTGTTACAAAATAAATGAATAAAAAGTGTTTAAGGGGTTGGATAATCAAAATAAAACAAAATAACATAAGAGAAGACATTACTTTAAAATTGGGTAACTCTTTTGATTTGAGCCAAAATCTTCCTTGGAAAGAATTTTTCCCAAAGTGAGGCTTCTAGGAGTAAGGTAGGGAAGTTGGGAGAGTCATTGGGAAGAGTTTGGACGAGCCAAAAGGCATTGAAAGTGTTAGTAAGGTGGTAGTGGTGGGGGCCTTTTATAAGTGGAGAGGAGGGGCACTCTTGGAAAGTAATGAAATTTTACTTTATTATATAATGAGTTTCGGATTTTAAAGGTCCAAAACTTATATAATTAGAGGATAAGGTTATAAGGGTTCGAAATATACTCATCCAATAAGTTTTTGACAAATTTAAGCCTTGTATTTTACATTATCTTTTCATTTTATTTAATAATGAGGTAATCGCTGCATCATCATGGTGTCATAAATAATTTAATTTATCTCATGTCTAAAAATTATAAAAAAAAATATAATAATGTAGGAAATCTTTTTATATTTCTAATTAATATTTATAGTCAAAAATATTAGTTGTATAACCCCATTTAAAAATTGTTTTAGTAAAACAACTTATGTTTGTGACATTTTTATTTTAACTTTAAATAAAAGTTATTTATGTCATTTTCCTACCAAAGTGGCTCCATGGGGTCCCCAAGTTGACCCATGGATTTTCTTGTTCTTCCATGACACATTAAATAGTGGTAGGATAAGTGTAAAGGTATTTTCATATTTTTATAATATCATTTTTACCTTAAATATCACTAATTAACTTTAATCACGATTAATTAAACTTAAAAGTTACTATTCACCAAAAAATTATTTTAATCCCATTGAACTATATTTTACATCATAATGACAACCATGAATGTTGGATTTTTGAAAATAAAATCACAGAAGTGGTAATGTTTCATTTAAATGAAAAATCAGTTTTTTAACTACCACTTAGTGGTTTCACTATTCATCAAAAATTGAAGTTTTTCAGAACAATGCCAAAATTTTACCCTAAGCTATAATTGATATTTGGAATTAAAAAATGATGTCTATTTTAAAAAATTCCAAACATATAATTTGCATTAATTAATTTCATAATTAATTCTCGCTGTCACAACAAATAGTGTGTTTTTAAGAAACAGTATATATCAAAAGATTGACAATTGTTTATGTCCAAATTCAAAGTGAAATTAATTCTAATGAACACCATTGGATAAAATGGTAAAAATATATTCTAATTATACTTTAAAACCACTCTATATTATAATTTGTCACTATAAATTATTTTGATTAAAAAAGTTATTTTAAGTATTATTCACTATTCATAGAAAATTGGAAGTTCTCAGAAAAATACCAAAAATTCAACATAGGCTAATTTCGATATTTTGAATCCCAAAATGAAGTCCATTTTGAAATATAAAATATACATAATTTCAGAAAGTGGGTATTACTATTCATAATGGTTACTTTGATTAGTTGCGGTGTGTTAGAACTCGAAGTTGCGTACAATGCAAGCTATTGCATTATTGAATGAGAAGTGTATCATGGAAGCTCGGGGTGTTACATTCTCCCCTAATTCAATAAATTGCGTCCTCGCAATTTGAAATTTTTTATTTGAAAATATAAAATACCTTTGTGGAAAACCCACATCGAAAATAAGGTTAATAAAAATATAACTTTAAAAGATAGAAAGATAAGTACAAAGGTCACCTAAGATAGCCCATACTAGGATTCTATGAAAATATGGATATGGAAGAAAAAAAACCATCATGGTCTGATGGAGAGTTGTAGAAAACTGGATTAGGAGAAAGTTAACCATAAGAAAATCCCAAACTTGTGATTGGTTAAATAGTCATTGAATCCCCAGTTGAAAAAGTTAACCGGCAACGTTTTTGTTTTACGTTACCTTTTATAAAGTTGAGGAATTTATTTAGGAGATTTACTAAGAACGTAAGGGAATATACATACATGTCATGTAGGATTTCATTCTTTAATAAATTTTTACCACAAAACCATCTTTCACTCTAAAAGGTAATAGAACTCAAAAATATTCTATTTATCCTAATTGTATAAGGTTCCAAATATTAACACATACCATTCAGATTAGAAAAACTATTTTGTAACAACCAGGGACTTCTTGTAGGCTAGTGGTAGGTAATAAAGGCCTGTCGCACTATGGTTGTGGGTTCGATTCCTACAGCTTTGTCTGACGCGACGGGTTTTGCCCCACCCTGCAGGTTGTCCTTTTCCTAAAACTATAGTATTATAATATTCCAAAAATAATCTTCAGAAATTTTCTAACCTTAAACAATACTATCCAAGGTTCAACATAATCCATTCCAACCTTAATAGTTATCCAAAATACCTCTATCCAGACTTTCTCTAAAAGGTCTCTAAATTCCAAAATCAATTTTAACATAAGATTCCCCAAAAAAATTAAAGTTTCTCTTTTTGTCACATACTAAAAATATGATTACCTTCATCATATTAAAACCTTACTGAAACAACAAGTACTGCAGTACAATCCTTATATATATCACATTATTCTTATAACCATAATCTAGTTCTTGAGTCCAAAAACAAAAATACAATACTTATTCAACTTCATCTATAGTAACAACATAAGCATGGACTTGATCCCTTGGCCTTTTCTGAGGTAAGTTTCCCTGACTCTTAGGACATTAATTTGCATAATGCCCCATTTCCCTACAATTGTAGCATTCCACATTGATAGCCTCTTTCATTCCATTGCAATCACGAGCCTGGTGACCTTTTTCTCCACATTTAAAACAAACTCCCATTCCTTTTAAGCAAGTACCGGGGTGATTCTTCCCACAATTATCACATAATCGAAAATCCTTCTTTTCCATTTTCCCTTTATCTGTCTCTTGTTCCACCATTCTCTTCTTATCTTACTTTACTTTATTGTCATAAGATTTAGAGAATTCCTTTTCTTTCCTGATAGCATACGAGACAATATCTTCGTATGATGAGAAGGATTGTGATACTAAATCTCAACGGAGAAATGGTTTTAACCCATCAAAGAAACGATCAATCTTACTTCTTGGGTTACGTATATAATCTGCAGCATACCTCGCTAACCTTGTAATGTTGGCCTCATACTTTGCGACATTCTCATCCTCCTTTTGTCTCAGACTCAGAATTTTCCTTTCCAAATCTGCTCGATGGTCACGAGGAAAGTATTTTTCTAAGAAAAGATCTTTGAACACTCTCCATTCCATAATTGATACTTCTTCATATTCCATTGTATTTTGAATCAATGACCACCATTGATCTGCATCTCTAGTGAGGCGATAAACTGCCATGATAACCATCTCCCTTTCGCTACTCCCCAAGGTGTGGAATATTTTCTCTAAGGAGTTTATCCATTGCTCAGCTACTAATGCACTACTAGAAAAATAGGTATTTGCGACGGGTCATTTGCGACGGTATCTCGTCGCAAATGACCCGTTGCTGAAAACGGTGTCGCAATAACATTTTTTTGCGACGGGCCCATCGCTAAAGCCCTTTTCCACGACGGGGAGAATCCCCGTCGCAACTAGTACTCCGTATATTTGTAAAAAACTAGTTGCGACGGGCCCCGTTGCAAAAACTATTTTTTAACAAATAAAAAAATAATAATACTATTTGCGAAGAGAATAGTATCCCGTCGCAAATACTATAAAAAAAATTTGTTAATAAATTATTTTAATTAATATAATAATAATCCAATTATAATTCAAAAATAAAAAATAATAAAATATTAATAAATGATTTTAATTAATATAATAATAGAATTATAATTCACAAATAAAAATAATAAATTATTTTAATTAATATAATAATAATAGAATTATAATTCTAAAATAAAAAATAATAGAATATTAATAAATATTTTATAATGAGACAGAAACTACGAATAGAAAAAAAATCGTATTTTGATTTCAAAACTTTTATAACATAAATACAAACTCTAATCAGAAGGAGGGGGGAGGGGGGATCTGCAGATGGTGGTGGAGGAAACTGCATCCCTAAAGCATGAGTGAGTCGGCGCATATACTCCATCTGCTCCTGATGCTGCTGCTGCCATCGACTCGTCTGCTCCTCGTACAGCTGCTGCTGGCGTCGACGCTCCTCCTCATGCTACTGACACATCTGCTCCTGCTCCTGTCGGAGACTCTCTGTCAGTGCAGTCTGAGATCGCAACTGATCCTCATACTGTGTAGCATAAGAAGATGCACGAGCTCCTCTCGAGATGGACGCCGACATTGCAGCATTGCCATAATAATCTCCGGGAGTCAGTCGAGAGCTGATACCAACTACCCGGCCCTTCTCGAAGGCATACTGGGTGGCCTGCATCCATGCCGCCTCATCAAACTGGCGGCCAGTGGTATGATCTGATGACTCGGCCTGACTCTTAGGTCGGGCCTGTGACGCTGCGGCCTCATACGACTCCTGTAGTTGCAATTTAAAATTAAAATTGTGAATATATTATATAAAGTTAATTTTTAAACTTGAAAACAAATAATACTAACCACGATGTGATGCTGCCGATCACCTCTGAGCTCCCCAGTAGCAGGATCACTATAAATCCTCTGATATACGTCGTACTCCGTAATATCGGGGTGCTCGACAGCCTATAAGAATAAAAAATAAACTGTTAATATTTATAGTTATATAAAATATTTATAAATAATGTACGTACCAGATGTTGTCTATGAGTACTGAAAGAACGACTCCCAGCTCGATGAGTCACCTCCTGTCTCCCCCGATTCTGCCTCCCCACCGATGATCTCCTCTGAAAGGCACCACTCAACCTGTTCACACATAATCCATCCCATACATGGGATGAAATATACTCTGGTCGGTGTGCTATACATGACTCGTCAAACTCTGACAGTCCTGCTTTCTTCATCACAGCTTTTCTTAAATTGTGCAAAAACTTACAAAGGCGATCACGCATGGCCACCTCCCATGCCTCGTGGATGGCGTCACCCATGGTATCCTCAATCGGATACCATAAACCCTACAAATAAATCAAAATATCAAGTTAGAAATAAAATAATTTTCAAAATAAAAATTATTTATTTACGTACGTACCAACCAATGGCCGAACATGGCCTACTGCACATCAATGGGAATCTGCTCCCATGTGGTCCACAGCTGAGAGAAATAGTTGCGCAAAATAGCGCTGCCCTGTCTGACTGCTATATGCGGAAAAATGTAAAAATAATAAACATTTATTATGTGAATAGATTAATGAAATCTAGTCAAATCAACAGGTTATCACACAGGTTAAGACACCTCCGTGTGCGTGGATCAAACCCAAGACGTCGACGTCGCTCGGGGACGGGGCCAGGAATCATCAATCGTGCAAGACCGCGCCCCCTCCGCATACTCCCTGGAGCGCCTGCAGGCTAAGGGTCATCTGGAAGCAACTCATCCGCATCGAGAGTCAGGTCAGCATCTGCCAACTCACGAAATGTGGCGTCGTCCATCTGAAACAGAGAATGTTAATGTTGTTAGCAAATAATTCATAATTACTATTATATATACATATATACATATTATGATTGTATATAAATACCATGGAATTCTATCAGTGTTCATCTTCATCATCATCTTCATATATGTCAATGTCATCTTCATATTCCTCCTCAACATCATCGATATCCATTCGAGTTACAGTTGCTTCATCTCTTACAATTTCAAATTCATATGTGACATCATTAACATCATCGTCACCACCGACTCTAAAATGTGGGGTGTCGTCATCGATACTCATGTCTCTTTGCAAAAAATATTGATTTTGAGTACTCTCTTGAAAAACTTCAATTCTTTCCACATCAGTGAAAGCACATTCACTTTGACTAAACTGATTGTCTCGAATTTTGATTTTTATTACACTCCACCAATCAGTCAAGTCTCTTGATGTAGCACAGTACTTTGCATAATAAACTTGATGTGCCTGTTGAGCCAATAAGAATGTTTCATTTACTGCGAGAACACTTTTACATTTAATATCGATGATTCCATGAGTCGGATGAACACGCACGCCTCTCTCTGTATCCAACCACCGACATTTGAACATGGTTATGTAATGTTGTCCAAGATAACAGAGTTCAGTGATTTCATCAAGTATGCCATAAAATTCAACTTCATTTTCTCGATGATGAGATCCTATCAAGATAACTCCATTGTTCATTGTTTTTTTTTCTATTCCCCATATTTATGTGTGTGGAATCGAAATCCATTCACCACATATGCATTATAAGTTTTAACAAGTTTGGAAGGTGGGTTACTCAATACACACAGCCGTTTGTCAAGTTTATCAGCATGTCGAGACACCTGAAAATTTTTGAAATAATTATCACTATAGTAAAATATACATTGAATGAGTTGCTAAAAGAAAAAGAATTTATGTTACTAGAATTTGAAACCACTGAGAGAAATTTTTCAGTCGACGTTCTTCGAGAGCAACTGCTATAATTTGTGGAATTTGTTTCTTGATATGATTATCATACAACCTATAAAAACCAAAGTTATTTACTGTAACATAAATGATAGAATAAGTGATATAAACACTTACAGTACAACTGATTTCATCTCTTGACAGTTGAGTAGAACATACTTATGAGCTCTATGATGTTCATCATCTGAAAGCCAGCGTTCATAAACTCCACCAAAACCAAGCTCTGACTGGTTGAAAACAGATAATTGATTGTCGATTTCATCAATATTCCTCTCGTTCCATCCCATTCGGTTGTGTTTTGAAGGATACTCAGATTCAAAATAATGGGAGCAGAAAAAATATATTTTCTCTTGCAAATAAGCTTCTGCTATAGATCCTTCAACAGATGCTTTGTTACGTACTTTTCTTTTCAATTTTTGCATGCATCTTTCAAATGGGTACATCCATCGAAACTGTACTGGACCTCAACATTTGGATTATTATGGAAAATGTAACATCAAATGTTCCATTGAGTTGAAGAAAGACGGCAGAAATATTTTTTCCAGTTTACATATAATTACAACAACATCTTTTTCAAGTTTTCCTAGAGCATTATAATCTGCTGTAGCCGCACAAATTTCCCGAAAAAATTGAGACATGTCTGTTATGGAATCTCAAATCACAGAATTCAACAGACCTCTTAATCCAATGGGTAACAGTCTTTCCATTATAACATGACAATCATGACTTTTTAATCCAGTAATATGACCATTCTTTACACATCTACCCAAATTGGAAGCACAGCCATCTGGAAGTCTCAAATCTGCAATCCACTGACAAAATAATAAACGGTTTTCTTTAGACAGTGTATAAGCTGCTTTTGGTTTCAGTAACCTTTATGTTCTGACATTCTCAAACAGTTCCAATTCTGGACGCCTGCAAATTTGGGCAAGATCTAAATGTGCATTTACATTGTCTTTGCTCTTTCCTGGCGTATCCAAAACTGTATGAAACAAATTATCAAAACAGTTATTCTCAATATGCATGACATCTAACATGTGTCGGACCAACAAATCATACCAATATGGCAAATCCCAAAATATGCTACGTTTAATCCAATTGTGTTCTTTCCCAAAACCAGAAATTTTCTGTTGGTTTATTGTGGGACCAAAAGTAATGGGAGGTAATGAAAGTACAACTGATTTTAACTCCGAACCTGATAGCATTTTTGGAGGTCCTTCCCTTTCATCTGTTCCTTTTCTGAAATGAGATCTGTTTCTGCGAAAAGGATGATCAGCTGGAAGAAACCTGCGATGACAGTCAAAATAACAAGGTTTCTTTCCCTGAATGAGCATAAATGCTTTGTTCTCTCCCATACAGTAAGGAAATTATTTCTGACCATGTGTACCCCAGCCAGATAACATCCCATAAGCCGGGAGAGCACTTATTGTCCATATCAATGCTGCTATCTGTATGAAATTCTGTTTTGTTGCAACATCATATGTACTGACACCAGTACTCCACAATAAATTTAATTCATCAATCAATGGTTTCAAATAAACATCAATATTTTTCTTCGGATGTCCTGGAATTAGTAAAGTCAAAAAGATATATGGCTCCTTCATCAACATCAATGGAGGTAAATTGTACGGAGTTAAAAAAACAGGCCAACATGAATATTGACTACTATAAGATCCAAACAGACAGAAACCATCAGTGGAAAGCCCTAGTCGAACATTTCTAGCTTCTAAAGCAAAGGATTGATGCACTCTATCAAAATGTTTCCATGAATCACCATCGGCTGGATGATTCAAGATTTTATCGGTTGAAATATTCACTTTATGCCATGACATCATTGTCACTGTATTCTTAGACATGAATAAACGCTGGAGTCTGGATGTAATCGGAAAATATCTCAACTGTTTTACAGGAATCAAACCAGACTTCCCGTGTTGTCCTTCTTTATATCTCAGTTGCCCACATGTGGGACAACTACCCAACGACTCATTTTCCCCAGAATATAAAATGCAGTCATTTGAACATGCAAGAATCTTCTGACAAGACCCAAATTTCGAACCAGCCTCTTACTCTCATAGTAATTTACAGGTAAAACATTTCCTTCGGGTAACAGTGTTTTAAGCAAAGAAAATATCTGGTCAAAACAGGTGTTTGACATTCCGTTATCTAATTTGATTGCCATAAATTTTGCAACTGCTTCTAATTTTCTCATCTTGCAGCCAGGATATAATGCATCCTCAGCAGACTTCAACAACTCATAAAATTCAGACAGTGCTAACTCAGGATTTGAAGCTATATCAGCCGGAGTTTCTGTATGTTGAACAGATGCACATGCGACATCATGTACTAAATCTTGAAACCGGGATGGATCCGGAATCAAGTTGGTATCACCTGCTCTGGAACTGCGTTCACCGTGTTGATACCAAAATACATAATCTGGTTGAAAACCAAAACGCAAGAGATGTTCTCCCACTTTGTCAAACGTGTCAAACGTTCTCAATGCACATTTTCTGCAAGGGCATTTTATTTTGTCTTCTGAAACAAATTCTTCATTTGATGCCTCAAATGATAAAAAAGTCTCCACACACTCTACATATACTGGATTTAAACCAGAACCGTTTGGATTTCTACGTTGATTTATCCATATGCAGTCACCTAATAATGATTGTTGATGACCTCGTTGTTCCATATGTCTCTATAAAATATAAAATCATTACTGGTTTTGAATAAATTGTTAGAAAAAACACTCAAGCTAGGATAATTATAGATTTTAGATCATACACGACTGACGCAAACTATTTTTTGAGATAGACCTAATTATTACTAATTATTACTAATTATTACTAATTATTGGTAATTATTACGAATTATTACTAATTATCGGTAATTATTGGCAATTATTGGTAATTATTGGTAATTATTACTAATTATTACTAATTATTACTAATTATTGGTAATTATTACTAATTAAAGGTAATTATTACTAATTATTGGTAATTATTACTAATTATTGGTTATTATTACTAATTATTGGTAATTATTACTAATTATTACTAATTATTGGTAATTATTGGTAATTATTGGTAATTATTACTAATTATTACTAATTATTACTAATTATTGGTAATTATTGGTAATTATTACTAATTATTGGTAATTAATACTAATTATTGGTAATTATTGGTAATTATTAATAATTAATGGTAATTATTGGTAATTATTTCTAATTATTGGTAAATATTACTAATTATTGGTAAATATTACTAATTATTGTTAAGTATTACTAATTATTGGTAATTATTGGTAATTATTACTTATTATTGGTAATTATTACTAATTATTGGTAATTATTGCTAATTATTGGTAATTATTACTAATTATTGGTAATTATTACTAATTATTACTAATTATTGGTAATTATTACTAATTATTACTAATTATTACTAATTATTGGTAATTATTGGTAAATATTACTAATTATTGGTAATTATTACTAATTATTGGTAATTATTACTAATTATTACTAATTATTGGTAATTATTACTAATTATTAGTAATTATTGGTTATTATTGGTAATTATTACTAATTATTACTAATTATTACTAATTATTACTAATTATTACTCATTATTGGTAATTATTACTAATTATTACTAATTATTGGTAATTATTACTAATTATTACTAATTATTACTAATTATTGGTAATTATTGGTAATTATTACTAATTATTGGTAATTATTACTAATTTTTACTAATTTTTACTAATTATTGGTAATTATTACTAATTATTGGTAATTATTACTAATTATTGGTAATTATTACTAATTATTACTAATTATTACTAATTATTCTGAATTATTACTAATTATTGTTAATTATTACTAATTATTCTTAATTATTACTAATTATTGGTAAATATTACTAATTATTGGTAATTATTACTAATTATTGTTAATTATTACTAATTATTGATAATTATTACTAATTTTTACTAATTATTACTAATTATTACTAATTATTGTTAATTATTACTAATTATTACTAATTATTGGTAGTTATTCTTAATTATTACTAGTTATTGGTAATTATTACTAAATATTGGTAATTATTACTAATTATTGGTAATTATTACTAATTATTACTAATTGTTACTAATTATTACTAATTGTTACTAATTATTGGTAATTATTACTAATTATTACTAATTATTGGTAATTATTGGAATTTATTGGTAATTATTACTAATTATTGGTAATTATTACTAATTATTGGTAATTATTTCTAATTATTGGTAATTATTTCTAAATATTGGTAATTATTTCTAATTATTACTAATTCTTACTATTTATTGGTAATTATTACTAATTATTGGTAATTATTGGTAATTATTTCTAATTATTGGTAATTATTTCTAATTATTGATAATTATTTCTAATTATTAGTAATTATTTCTAATTATTGGTAATTATTACTATTTATTGGTAATTATTACTAATTATTGGTAATTATTACTAATTATTACTAATTACCGGTAATTATTTCTATTTATTACTAATTATTTCTATTTAACAATAATTATTGGTAATTATTACTAATTATTGCTAATTATTACTAATTATTGGTAATTATTACTAATTATTGGTAATTATTACTAATTATTGGTAATTATTACTAATTATTGGTAATTATTACTAATTATTACTAATTGTTACTAATTATTACTAATTGTTACTAATTATTGGTAATTATTACTAATTGTTACTAATTATTACTAATTATTGGTAATTATTACTAATTATTGGTAATTATTACTAATTATTACTAATTATTGGTAATTATTACTAATTATTACTAATTATTACTAATTATTGGTAATTATTGGTAATTATTACTAATTATTGGTAATTATTACTAATTATTGGTAATTATTAATAATTATTACTAATTATTGGTAATTACTACTAATTATTGGTAATTATTACTAATTATTACTAATTATTGGTAATTATTGGTAATTATTACTAATTATTACTAATTATTACTAATTATTACTAATTTTTACTAATTTTTACTAATTATTACTCATTATTGGTAATTATTACTAATTATTGGTAATTATTACTAATTATTACTAATTATTGGTAATTATTGGTAGTTATTACTAATTATTGGTAAGTATTACGAATTATTGGTAATTATTACTAATTATTGGTAATTATTACTAATTATTGGTAATTATTACGAATTATTGATAATTATTACTAATTATTGGTAATTATTACTAATTATTACTAATTATTACTAATTATTTCTAATTATTGGTAATTATTACTAATTATTGGTAATTATTACTAATTATTGGTAATTATTACAAATTATTATTAATTATTACTAATTATTGGTAATTATTACTAATTATTGGTAATTATTACTAATTATTGGTAATTATTATTAATTATTACTAATTATTGGTAATTATTGGTAATTGTTCTTAATTATGACTAATTAAATGAATAATTACCAATAATTAGGAATAATTACCAATAATTATGAATAATAACATTATTAGTATATTTTATTATTAATATTAAAATAATATAATTTTCTAATTTATATACAGTTCTCCTTTCATCTGTGTGTTTTCTATCTCCATATAAAAATAATACATGTGAAGACATCAAACACACAGATGAAAAGAGAACTGTATATATATAAAAAATTATATTATTTTAATATTAATAATAAAATATATTAATAATTAAATAATGTTATTATTCCTAATTATTAGTATTTATTACTAACTATTAAGTTATAAAACAATGTAAACAATATTAAATTACAACTAATTAAGAATAATTAAAAGTAATAAAACATTAAAAATAAATATGAAATTAAAATAAATATAAATACCTTGAAAATTGATCTGAGGCTGATCTCTGATCGTTCTTCAAAACTTCAATACCAACTCCGGAGAAAAAAATTAAACTTGAGAAAAACTGAACTGTAGAAATAAAATCTTGAGAGAAGAAGAAGATGGAATTTGAGAATGATTTGAAAAAAACGGATGGGGGTATTTATAGGTTAGATTTGTTGCGACGAGCCCATTTGCGACGGGAACCGTCGCAAATAACTTAGCCAGCATTTATTACGGTCAATGGCTAAATAGTTATTTGCGACGGGACCCGTCACAAATAACCACCTGCCGACATACTATTTGTGACGGGGGAATATTCTCGTCGCAAATACCTTTTACCGCCGCCGGTTATTTGCGACTGGGGAATATTCCCGTCGCAAATACTTTTCCCGCGATTTGGCGTGCAAAGGGCGCCAGTCCTTTTGCGACGGGATACCCTTCCCCGTCGCAAAAGGCTACTTATTTGCGACGAGAAAATACCCCCGTCACAAATAAGTTTTTAACAGGGGTATTTGCAACGGGATTTATTCCCGTCGCAAATAACTCGTCGCAAATACCCATTTTTTTCGTAGTGATGGATTTGTACCCCCATTAAATGTTGGCGGTTGTTGCCTCATGAAGCGGTCAAAAATTGATCCTCCACGTTGCTGATCGGGGTGCTCCATACGAGTAAGGTTATTATTCATAACCTGAGTGAGTTGTTCCAGTATGGTGATAAGTTGATCAGCACCAGTTGTATCTCCAGCTCCACAATAATTATATTGAGCATGAGGGAAATCCCTACACGGAGTGCGTGTATTGATACGGTTTCCATTCCTTCCACTAGGCGCCATTTCTAAACAACGCCATAAACTAGATTAGTTTATGATTCAAAATACATAATTCCATACCTGTAAAATACCTAACATAAATTGAACTATTTATGGATATAATCCATTATCATAAAAATGTTTTCTTTGAGAAGGTATATACTCATAACCCTTCATAGTGGTTTGTAAAGAAAATGAGAATTATCCTAAGCATATCCCTCGGGAGTGTCGTAAACAAGAGTGCAGCAAGGCCCATTGTCGTGCACCAGTTTCCGTTCGAGTCTAGCTCAATGCAGTGTTTTCGGGTTTTACCCCTAGGTACATCTGTGCCAGAGCCGTCTCTACCTGCTCGTATCCAGACAGGGATGTATTGCTCAGAAAACGCATAAAATCTCTATAATACCAAAATTCTAGGAAGTTATTCTATACTAATCCTCAAAAGTATATCTTCGGGCTATGTTCTCTAATCAGAGTTTATCTAAATATAGTTTCCAAGTTTAGTACTAAACTGCCTCTGATACCAACTGTAACGCCCCAACCCCAGCTACCCAGAGTCGGTGCATTACTTCGTAACATTGGCATGATCACAAAAGATCATGTCTTGAAAGACCAATTAGTTTAGTAGCCTTGGAAACACTAGATACATTCATAAATGTTACATTGCATCATAAAGTGAAAAACTACAATAACAAAGTCTCCATAGACCACACTCATATCCTCTTCTGACAATCCCTACAGGTCATTCATAAAATAATTCTTCACATCCTGGAAAATATTAAAACATTGAAAGGGGTGAGCTCAGATGCTCAGTAAGGATAACAATATTACGGAAGCTATCGTAAATAAACATTTACATTTAAGGCAATGTATAACTAAAACAAAAGCCTTTTTAAACGTGAACTTCAGCATAATATGGAAAAAATAAAATTAAATAATGTCATTTACTTACTCACATTGATATTCTACTAGTCAAATAATCACATGAAATATCAATAACCACTTTCATAATGATGGAATGCATAATGCCAGACTATCATAACCACGTAGCCAATGCCTTGTGCCAAGACCACAAATAAGATATTGTCAAGGCCTCGTGCCAAGACACTAGTTTGTCTCATGAGACCTACCGATGCATCGAGAAGCTATAGTGGGCTCCACCCGTCACTTATTAAATCCAATGCATTCCTCATATGAAGAGGTTTAAACATATCATAAACCATAACATAATTGTATCACACAAAACATGCATAAAGGAAACATAAGATTTCCACACTTCAATTAGAAGATATCAATACAACACATTGATATAATAAAAACTTTATCAAAACCATTTTCAATACCAAAATAAAGGAAAATTAAAACTTTGTATTTATTTTTCATTTAAAAAAAAGTTATGGCTTATAGAGGAAGCCGAAACTCAAATAATAGTCACAGCGGCGGAGAAGTCGTTGTCGCCGCATACTTAAGAAAAAAAACATTCCTTTTGTCGTTTAGTAAAAACTCTTCATATAAAAATATTCCTTTTGAATAAAAGTAAAAGTCAAAGGGGTTTATACACCGTATAAAAGAAAGTTGTGTATAAAACAAAATATGCCTCAATGAAAGGAGATTGAGACGAAGACCCTTACAAAGATCATTTTTTTAAATAAAGTAGTTCTATTATGTTTATTCACTATAATTACACATAAATAAAGTACAAATACAAGATAAGACATAATAATATCATTACATAATTTGAAAGTAGGAGAATAACCCAGAGAATGAAAATTGGGTTAAGAAGTTCCCTTACCTCGTGTATGACTTGACTCGATCATTCTTTAATCTCCTGAATGATAAACTAGAGTTAATTTATTTTTGCTTAAGAACCTTTTTCATGTTCATTATTACTTTTATATCACATATTACTATGTTATGAACATTATGTAATTATTTATGTTAATAACAGTCTTTTTGTCGATCTTTGGTACTTGAGTCAAAAATAAACTTCTTATAATTACAAGTTGTTCATGTGGTGATATATCCACTATATCCAGAATTATATTCATGATATTGATATCATATATCTCATATATATCCAGTATATACATGCATTTATAATATTCCATAACGTTTAGAGATAAGAAATGAAATGCACCGTTCATGGAGACGGTAAGCCGTACGTACGCATGAACGCTACTTTCATTTCTATTTAATATTTAATGGAATGAAGTTATAATAATATAAAGGTATAATATAATTACAGTATAATATAATGTATAATACCATTTACTCCATCCTTTATACATCCCGCATATGGCATTAACGATTCAAATCACTTTGAGGGGGCGGTAGTCCGCACTTCCTAAAATGAAATTATCGCGTTTACCCATAATGGAAATCATAAAGTATACCACAAATGAGAAATAAAGAAGCATAAGGAAAAAATAAACATAATATATATATCATATATGAAAATAGTTTCATCAAAATGGACACCATTAGAGGTGTTATATGAGTGTTGAACAATCATGGTTTCGTGAGGCAGAAATTCGCCATCCAAAGAAACAGTATGTTCTTTAACCATTAGATGTAGGTGTGTATAATTGTAGCTCGAATAATTCTTATAAAAACATCCTAGTATATTTAGAATACTGGTTTTGTTACAAAATAAATGAATAAAAAGAGTTTAAGGGGTTGGATAATCAAAATAAAACAAAATAACATAAGCGAAGACATTACATTAAAATTGGGTAACTCTTTTGATTTGATCCAAAGGCTTCCTTGGGAATAATTCTGCCAAAAGTGAGGCTTCTAGGAGTAAGGTAGGTAATTTGGGAGATTATTTGGGCAGAGGTTGGCCGAGCCAAAAGGCTTTGAAAGTGTGAGTAAGGTGGTAGTGGTGGGGGCCTTTTATAAGTGGAGAGGAGGGGCACTCTTGGAAAGTAATGAAATGTTACTTTATTATATATTGAGTTTCAGATTTTAATGGTCCTACACTTATATAATTAGAGGATAAGGTGATAAGGGTTATAAATATAATCATCCAATAGGTTTTTGACAAGTGTAAGCCTTGGATTTTACATTATCTTTTCATTTTATTTAAATCGTTAATTAATGAGGTAATCGCCGCATCATCATGGTGTCATAAATAATTTAATTTATTTCATGTCTAAAAATTATAAAAAAATATAATGATGTAGGAAATATTTTTATATTTCTAATTAATATTTATAGTTAAAAATATGACTTGTATAACCCCGTTTAAAAATGGTTTTAGTAAAACAACTTATGTTTGTGACATTTTTATTTTAACTTTAAATAAAAGTTATTTATGTCATTTTCCTTACAAAGTGGCTCTATGGGGTTGACATGTTGACCCATGGATTGTCTTGGTCGGCCATGACACATCCAATAGGGTTAGTAAAAGTGTAAAGGTATTTTCCTATTTTTATAATATCATTTTTACCTTATATATCACTAATTACCTTTAATCACGATTAATTAAACTTAAAAGTTACTATTCACTAAAAAATTATTTTAATCCCATTGAACCATATTATACTTCCTAATGATATCCATGAATGTTGGATTTTTGAAAATAAAATCACATAAGTGGTAATGTTTCATTTAAACTAAAAATCAGTTTGTTAACTACCACTTAGTGGTTTCACTATTCATCAAAAATTGAAGTTTTTCAGAACAATGCCAAAATTTCACCTTAAGCTATAATTGATATTCCGAATTCAAAAATGATGTCTATTTTAAAAAATTCCAAACATATAAGTTGCATTAATTAATTTCATAATTAATTCCCGCTGTCACAACAAATAGCGTGTTTTTAAGAAACAATATATATCAAAATATTGACAATTGTTTATGTCCAATTTCAAAGTGAAATTAATTCTAATGGCCACCATTGGATAAAATGGTAAAAATATATTCTAATTATACTTTAAAACCACTCAATATTATAATTTATCACTATAAATTATTTTTATTAAAAAAGTTTTTTTAAGAATTTTTCACTATTCATAGAAAATTGGAAGTTCTCAGAAAAATACCAAAAATTCAGCATAGGCTAATTTCAATATTTAGAATCCAAAAATGAAGTCCATTTTGAAATATAAAATAAACATAATTTCAAAAAGTGGGTATTACTATTCATAACGGTTACTTTGATTAGTTGCGGTGTGTTAGAACTCGAAGTTGCGTACAATGCAAGCTATTGCATTTTTGAATGAGAAGCGTATCATGGAAGCTCAGGGTGTTACATTCTCCCCTCCTTCAATAAATTGGGTCCTCGCAATTTGAAATTTTTTATTCGAAAATAAAAGGTTGAAAGTAGAAAATACCTTTGTGGAAAACCCACATCAGAAATAAGGTTAATAAAAATATAACTTTAAAATATAGAAAGATAAGTAAAAAGGTCACCCGAGATAGCCCATACTAGGATTCTATGAAAATATGGATATGGAAGAAAAACAAACCATCAAGGTCTGATGGAGAGTCGTAGAAAACTGGATTAGGAGAAAGTTGACCATAAGAAAATCACAAACTTGTGATTGGTTAAATAGTCATTGAATCCCCAGTTGGAAAAGTTAACCGGCAACGTTTTGGTTTTAAGTTACCTTTTATAAAGTTGAGGAATTTATTTAGGATATTTACTAAGAACTTAAGGGAATATACATACTTGTCATGTAGACTTTCATTCTTTAATAAATTTTTACCACAAACCCATCTTTAACTCTAAAAGGTAATAGAACTCAAAAATATTCTATTTATCCTAATTGTATAAGGTTCCAAATATTAACACATACCATTTAGATTAGAAAAACTATTTTTTAATAACCAGGGACTTCCTGTAGGCTAGTGGTAGGTAATAAAGGCATGTCGCACTATGGTTGTGGGTTCGATTCCTGCAGCTTTGTCCGACGTGACGGGTTATGCCCCACCCTTCAGGTTGTCCTTTTCTTAAAACTATAGTATTATAATATTCCAAAAATAATCTTCAGAAATGTTTTAACCTTAAAAAATACTATCCAAGGTTCAACTTAATCCATTCCAACCTTAATAGTTATCCAAAATACCTCTGTCCAGACTTTCTCTAAAAGGTCTCTAAATTCAAAAATCAATTGTAACATAAGATTCCCCAACCAAATTAAAGTTTCTCTTTTTGTCACATACTAAAAATATGATTACCTTCATCATATTAAAACCTTATTGAAACAAAAAGTACTACAGTACATTCCTTATATATATCACATTATTCTTATAACCACAATCTAGTTCTTGAGTCCAAAAACACAAATACAATACTTATTCAACTTCATCTGTAGTAACAATATAAGCTTGGCCTTGATCCCTTGGCCTTTTTTGAGATAAGTTTCCCTGACGCTTTGGAAATTCATTTGCATAATGCCCCATTTCCCTACAATTGTAGCATTCAACATTGATAGACGCTTTCTTTCCCTTGCAATCACGAGCCTGGTGACCTTTTTCTCCACATTTAAAACAAACTCCCATTCCTTTTAGGCAAGTACGGGGGTGATTCTTCCAACAATTATCGCATAATGGAAAATCCTTCTTTTCCTTTTTCCCTTTATCTGTCTCTTGTTCCACCATTCTCTTCTTCTCTTGCTTTACATTATTGTCATAAGATTTAGAGAATTCCTTTTCTATCTTGATAGCACACGAGACAATATCTTCATACGATGAGAAGGATTGTGATACTAAAGATCAACAGAGAAATGGTTTTAACCCATCAAAGAAGCGATCAATCTTACTTCTTGGGTTACGTATATAATCTGCAGCATACCTCGCTAACCATGTAAATTTGGCCTCATACTTTGCGACATTCTCATCCTCTTTTTATCTCAGACTCAGAAATTGCCTTTCCAAATCTGCTTGATGGTCACGAGGAAAGTATTTTTATAAGAAAAGATCTTTGAACTCTCTCCATTCCATACTTGATACTTCTTCATCTTCCTTTGTATTTTGAATCAATGACCACCATTGATCGGCATCTCCAGTGAGGCGGTAAACTGCCATGATAACCTTCTCCCTTTCGCTACTCCCCAAGGTGTGGAATATTTTCTCTAAGGATTTTATCCACTGCTCAGCTACTAATGTATTTGTACCCCCATTAAATTTTGGCGGTTGTTGCCTCATGAAGCGGTCAAACATTTATTCTCCACGTTGCGGATCAGGGTGCTCCATAAGAGTAAGGTTATTATTCATAACCTGAGTGAGTTGTTCCAGTATAGTGATAAGTTGATCAGCACCAGTTGTATCTCCAGCTCCACAATAAATATCTTCAGCAGGAGGGAAATCCCTACATGGAGTGCGTGTATTGATACGGTTTCCATTCCTTCCACTAGGCGCCATTTCTAAACAACGACATAAACTAGATTAGTTTATGATTCAAAATACATAATTCCATACCTGTAAAATACCTAACATAAATTGAACTATTTATGGATATAATCCATAATCATAAAAATGTTTTCATTGAGGAAGTATATGTAACACCCGGGACTTTTATGTTATATAAATCATCAAAGAAATATTTTTCTACACAACACTTGCTTGGCTTGCTTTACACGCAATCGCGACCTTCCTCGATAGCTTGCGTCGTACGCAATACCGAGTTTCACTAAACAACAATATGCTATTAAAACTAGCCGTTATGAATAGTAATAACCACTTTTTGAAATTTTATAAATTTTATTTTTCAAAATGGACTTCAGTTTTGGACTCAGAATATCGAAATTAGCCTAGGGTGAAATTTTGGTATTTTTCTGAAAACTTTCAATTTTTGATGAATAGTGAAACCACTAAGTGGTAGGTTAAAAACTGAATTTTGCATAAAACTTAATTTTACCGCTTCTGTGAATGGAATTTCGAAAATCCGACAGACACGGTTGATATCAGTAAGTAAAATGTGGTTCAATGAGATAAAAATAATTTTTTGGTGAATAGTAACTTTTTACTTTTTTTTACCGCGGTTAATAGTAAATAGGGTAACTAAGGGTAAATATGATATTAATATTACCCTAACACATGTCCTAATTCTATTGGACAAGTGTAATTCGACCAAAAACAAACTTAGGAATAAAATATGACCATTTAGGCCCACTTGGATTAGATTAGGACATTTATTATTAATTTATTTAAAGAAGGGTTAAAATAGTTAAAATCAAAGTTTAATAAGTAAATCATTTTTAATATGGGGTTATACATAAGATAAATTCGACTATAAATATTCATTAGAAATATAAAAAGATTTCCTACATAAGGGTATTTTATTTGTAATTTTTAGACATTAAATAATTTAATTTATTTATGACACAATGATGATGCAGTAATTATCTTATTAATAAAATATTGACATAATTGATGTTATAAACACCAAAATAAATGTAATTTGAGACTTTTTATGAATTCCAATAATTTTCTAGGTTACTATGATATATTAATGTTGATTTAATCAACTTGGTTCGAACATATAATTCTGTTATGACTTTCACAAAAATCATATATCAAATAGTGTCAAAATTGACACAAAATAGTTTTTAAATCTAATATTATATTATTAATTGTTATTTTATTCCTAAAAATCTAAGGTTCGGCCAAATGACTTAGATAAAGATATATATATTAATAATAAACAATTTGGGGTTCGTTTGGCATGTTATAGTAAGTGTATTAACCATATAGTGAAAGAAAACAAAAAGACACGGTAAAAGTTAAATTAATTAACTTAGAGTTAAATCTAATTGATAAGGTTAAAATAATACCCTAAACTTGTCTAAATCTTATTGGTTTATAGGATTTCGACTCATCCCCACTTTAGCTTCGAAATAAGACCCTTTGGAACCATTATAAACCAATTTTGACTTTATTATAAAATAATATTTTGAGATATTCCTAAGGTGCCCCTCTCCTCCCTTATAAAAGGGAACCTCCTCCCCCTCCTCCTCACACCAATTTGATCACTCAAGCTCGTCCAACCCCTGCCATTTTCTCCTCTACACTTCCCTAGAATAATCCTAGAGGTCCTGGTCTTCTCCAAAGACCAATCTTAGTTCATTAAGTGGAGGATTCAAAGAGGCGTTCCAAAGAAGAGGTAATATCCATTACCGATCTTTTCAATTTCTTTCTTCTTCAACTTCTTCTTCTTTAGTTGTTTCATGATAAAGTAATAACATCAGTATTACTTACATACTGATATGTTATTATAAATATGAAACAACCCTAATTCACCTTCTATCCATCCTATAGAAAAATGAAATCACCACGCGTGCGTACGTACGGAATACCGTCTCCACGCCGTGGTGTAATCTATTTTTCCACCATCACCTTACAAGGATGGGTATAATGGTGTAATGAGTAACTATATATGATTATTATGAAGTAATATTGATACTGAAATAATATATATATATACTCCAATACAATTCCACGATCATAGGAACGATATCATCACTCGTGCGTACGTACGGAATACCGTCTCCACGATGTGATGCGACTCGTTCTACATGATCTTCATTTCATAATGATTATATAAATGAATTGAATGAATGAATATGGTATATACTACACTAATACCATTCTGGAAATGAATTATCTATAACCTAAAGAATAAGAATTTATTCAACAAAACACGCATAAGAACAAAAAGTTATAAAGACCCGAGTAACAAGTAACAATGAAATATTACTAACAAGAAGCTAATAATATGACCATATATGATATCATATCAATATGTATGATTATGGAATAAGTCAATAACATTATTTAAACCATTATACATGATCTTCGGACACGAACAAAGCAAATCGGACCTAAGGTAAGGGAAAATATCACAATCTCATTTTTATCCGAGATTGTTTATTCATACGTATTTACTGGGGTGTATTTTATCATCCACATCCATGTTTCATCAATATGTAATATTATTTCCATCCACCTACAATTGTTTAAATCCAATTTTACCCTTTGGTGAGTTTTTAGTAAAAGATATGAAAGGAATCTTTTGTCGTTTTTCGTACAAGGTACTTTTTCACTTTTCCGACAAAAGTACGAAGAATGTTTTTTTTAACTTATACGGCATGAATGGATTTTTTCCAAGAAGCTTCCTTTACAAGTTTTCAAGTTTATTTTTAATCAACTTCTTTTATTTTAAATTTGTATGACATGTTATGAAAGGAAAATGTTTTTGAAGTAGAAAGGATATTTTCCTCAAGAATGGAGTTCAAGTACTTTATCAAAATTATTTTCCATCTAAGATAATAAAAGGGTTCTGTTTTTATCCCTATTATTACATGGATTTGATTATGTTGTGATGGAAATATTTTTATGAATTCCTTTATCTTATATGAATTGTTTTATGATGTAATGTTGTTTAAGAATCCCATTTTTATTACATGGGTTACGTTATGATGTATGGTTTATGATTATGTGGCACACATAAGAAAGGATTCATTATAAGATGGGTGGGACCTATATCTCCCTCCAATGCATTGGGTAAAGATTTTATATCTCATGAGATAGACATGGCTGGAACGGAATGTTATTTCGGTTCAGTGATACAGGACTGAAACGAGGAGTGAACTCGGTTCAGAAAGGGACTTTGTCCACTAAGATAGTCTTGGCAATGAGTCATGACTAACAAGAAATGATTTTCCATGATTATGTGTGCATGCCACAAAGTTTCAAGTTTTATGTTATGATTATGGGGATCTCATTTTCACTTCTATGATTTATTCCATGTTAAGATATTATGATCTCTTTTGCAGGTTTTGATTTTCAAAAAGATATGATATGATTTTTATTTCCTTTATTTTCCCTTGCTGAGCATTTGAGCTCACCCTTTTATGTTTTCTTTTCCCCAGGTCAGGAAGATGGATATTAAGTAGAATATGCTAAAAGGGACCCTAGATATGATGAAATAAATGGGAGACACTGTAGAAGATTTATGAACCAGTTGTTTATGTTTCCCCGTTTCTAAAGACACTATACCTATACGGTCCTTTGTGGTTTTATCATATGTTGTAATAAGTGTGCTTCAATTTTTGAAGTATTAAAAATGTATGTAAAGTATGGGTCGTTATAGTTGGTATCAGAGGGAGGTTATAGTCAACCTTTGGAAACTAGGATGTGAAAGCCTTAGTAAGAACCCTAAGGATAAGTCTAAGCATAGTACACAATCTTAGTGTTTTAGAAATGGCCTTGAATAACCTAGGATAAGACCTTAAGCATGAAAATTTTATTCTTGAATTATGTGGTTTCCTATTATAATTAGTGTTTCTCACACTATTCTTCTTGGTTTTAGTCAATGGCTGGAACCCGAAGGAACCGTGTTAATGCGGAATGCGATGGGCAATGCAATGATTGTCCCCCTGAGCAAACAAACGATATGGGAGCTGGAATGAAAAATCTTGTAGCCATGCTCACACAACTTTCTCAAGCTATGAATCATGAAGGATTTCCAAACGAGCAAAGGAGGGAGCATCATTCTGTTGAATCCTTCATGAGGCAGCGTCCACCTTCTTTCAGCGGGTCTACTGATCCATTGGTTGCTGAACAATGGATTAGTACTACTGAAAAGATATTTTCAGTTCTTCAATGTTCTGAGCATGATAAAGTCATCCTAGCAGTGTATTGTTTGGAAGGAGATGCTGATCAATGGTGGAATCTTGTTAAGAATACGAGGCAAAGGGATGAAATTGAGTCTATGGAATGGGACGAGTTCAAGAACTTATTTTTCAATAAGTACTTCCCTCGTATTCTCCGAACAAAGATGGAGAAAGAGTTTCTTGAACTGAAGCAAAGGGATGATGAATCTGTTGGTACCTATGAAGCAAATTTTACAAGACTTGCAAGGTACGCTTCTGGTATTATTATCCAACCTGAGAGTAAGATCGATCGATTCTTTAGTGACTTAAAACCAAGTCTTCGAAGGGCGTTAGCCATAAGAGACTTCAATAGCTACGAGGAAATCGTTCGATGTGCGCTCAAAGTCGAGATGGAGATTGGAGTAACCCATCAGTCACATGGGTTTGATAAGAAGAGGAAGATGGAATTCAAAGAAAAATATAAAGAGCACACGGAAAAGAAGATGAGCTTTTCCTTATTCTCAATGTGTGGAAAGAAACATGGAGGGAGTTGTCTTAAAGGGACAAGTAAATGTTTTAAATGTGGAAAAGAAGGTCATCGGGCATTTGAATGCCGTGATAATGGGAAGAAGATGTCTAATGACGCAAACAAAGGAAGGGATACACAGAATGAACCTACTACACTTCAATGTTTCATGTGAAAGGAGATGGGGCATTATGCCAATCAATGCCCAAATCCAAGGGTTGATTATGATGGTCGACGTCAACAAACTCTTAAGGCTAAAGACAAAGGAAAGTCACATGCAATTTCTATCAGCGATGTGGAGTACGATAACGATGTGGTGAAAGGTACACTTACCATCAACTCTAAAGTAGCAAATGTTTTATTTGATTCTGGATCCACCCACTCTTTTATTTCTGAAGACTTTTCTAAGGGTATCACCGTATTACCTCAACAATTAGATGTTGAGTTAGCTGTGACAACACCTAATGGCACATCAATCGCATCAAAAGTTTATAATTCTTCTCCGATCGAAGTTTGTGGGAAAGTGCTTCCTGCAAATCTTGTGGTCCTTCCTTTAGTGGAATTTGATGTGATTCTTGGAATGGATTGGCTTTCTCTACATGGAGCTCATATCGATTGCCAAAGAAGGGAAGTCACATTTCATATTCCAGATCAATCTACGATCGTCTATCAATGCAAGGATGAACATAACCTTCCAGTGGAAATTTCTTCCATCTTATGGGTATTGATTCCACTAAATGAAGGTTATTTATCTCAAATGGTTGGTGAGAAACTCACGATTAAGAATATTCCCATTGTACGGGAGTTTGATGATGTCTTTCCGGAGGAATTTCCGGGTCTTCCACCAAATCGTGAAGTTGAGTTTTCAATAGAACTCGTACCGGGTGCTTTGCCTATTTCAAAGACACCTTATAGAATGGCCCCAATAGAGTTGCAGGAATTGAAGAAGCAAATCCAAGAGAATCTTGATAAGGGATTCATACGCCCTAGTGCGTCACCTTGGGGAGCACCTGTTCTATTTGTTAAGAAGAAAGATGGATCAATGAGACTTTGCATTGATTATCGAGATCTTAACAAGATCACTATCAAGAACAAATATCCTCTCCCACGCATTGATGACTTATTTGACCAACTACGCGGAGCTCAATACTTTTCCAAGATTGATCTTCGTTCAGGGTATCATCAATTAAGGGTCAAAAGGGAGGATATACCAAAGACGGCTTTCCGTACAAGGTATGGACACTATTAATTTATAGTGATGCCATTTGGTCTTAATAATGCCCCTGCTATCTTCATGGATCTAATGAATAGAGTCTTTAGAGACTATCTTGATCAATTTGTGGTAGTCTTTATAGACGATATTCTTGTCTATTCAAAGAGCAAGGAAGAGCATGAAGATCACTTGAGAATTATATTGAAGACCCTGAGAAAGGAGAAGCTTTATGCCAAATTTACCAAGTGTGAATTTTGGCTTCAAAAAGTTGCATTTTTGGGTCATATAATCTCAAAAGAGGGGATATCTGTGGATCCAGCAAAAACAGAGGTTATCGAAAGATGGTCAAGACCAACAACAGTAACTGAGATCCGAAGTTTTCTTGGTTTGGCTGGATATTATCGACGTTTTGTAAAAGATTTTTCACGATTATCTAATCCAATCACCAAGTTGACTCGGAAAGGAGTTAAGTTTGTCTGGACAGAGGAATGTGAAGAGAATTTAAAGGAGTTGAAAAGAAGGTTATCCAGTGCACCTGTGCTCACACTGCCTTGTAGTGGAGAAAGGTTTGTGATCTACAGTGATGCATCCAAGAAGGGATTGGGGTGTGTTCTTATGCAAAATGATATGGTGATAGCTTATGCCTCACGACAGTTGAAAATCCATGAGCAAAATTACCCAACACATGATTTGGAGTTGGCTGCGGTAATCTTTGCATTAAAGATTTGGAGGCATTACCTTTATGGTGAAAGGTGTGATATTTATACTGATCATAAAAGTTTAAAGTATATTTTCACACAAAAGGAGGTGAATATGCGCCAAAGAAGATGGTTGGAGCTGATTAAGGATTATGACTGCTCAATCCATTACCACCCTGGGAAAGCAAACAAGGTGGCAGATGCATTAAGTCGACAAGACCATGCTAGTTTATCCATGATGAGGATCACAAAAGATCCAATATTTATGGATTTACAAAGGATGGATCTTGGAATTATAATGGAAGGGGAAAAATCTTATCTTTCTCAAATGAATGTTCAACCATCTATACATGTGAAGATTAAAGAGGCACAGAAAGAAGATGTCGAGTTACAAAAGAAGGTGAGAAATGTTCCTGAATTCATCCTTGATTGTGATGGGATAATAATGTTCAGGAATCGGGTTTGCGTTCCTCCCATCCCCGAATTAAAGAATGAGCTGCTGGATGAGGCTCATAGTTCTTCATTCTCTATTCATCCTGGAAGCACGAAGATGTATAGGGACCTGAAAGAGTACTTCTGGTGGGATGGCATGAAAAGAGATGTTGCTGAATATGTCTCTCGATGCTTGGTTTGTCAACAAGTTAAAGCTGAGAGACAAAAGTCTAAGGGGATGTTACAACCATTACCCATACCCGAATGGAAATGGGAAAACATCACTATGGACTTTGTCACAGGACTTCCTAAAACATCCAAAGGCAATAATGCTATCTGGGTCATAGTTGATCATCTTACAAAGTCTGCACACTTCATTGCTATTAGAGAGGATTTCTCTCTAGATCAGCTTGCCAGGATATATGTAAAGGAAGTGGTAAGATTGCATGGAGTACCACTTTCTATTATATCTGATCGAGATCCGAGATTTACCTCGAAGTTCTGGCGAAGTCTTCAGCATACTCTGGATACAGAGTTGAGTTTCAGCACTTCTTATCATCCCCAGAGAGACGGTCAGTCTGAGAGATCAATTCAAACCCTAGAAGATATGTTGAGAGCTTGCTCTATGGATTTCAAAGGAGGTTGGGATCAACACCTACCTTTGGTGGAATTTTCTTATAATAATAGCTTTCACTCCAGTATTCAGATGGCTCCTTATGAAGCTCTCTATGGAAAGAAATGCAGGACTCCAACTTGCTGGGATGAAGTTGTGAAAAGAAAGCTATTAGGACCTGATCTCGTTGATGAAATGGCAGAAAAGGTCAGATCTATTCAACAACACATAAGAGCAGCTCAGAGTCGACAGAAAAGTTATGCCGACAACCGAAGAAAAGACCTAGAGTTTGAAGTGGGTGATAAAGTGTTCTTACGAATATCTCCCTGGAAGAGGGTTATGAGATTTGGAAAGAAGGGGAAGTTGAGCCCTAGATATATCGGTCCTTTCGAAATACTGGATCGTGTTGGGAAGGTAGCTTACCGATTGGCGCTTCCACCGAATCTCTCTCAAGTTCACGATGTGTTCAATGTATCTCTCCTGAGAAAGTACATACCAGATCCTTCACATGTACTCAGCTCAGAAGTTGTACCGCTGGAGCAAGATCTTTCTTATGAAGAACAGCCGATAGAGATTCTGGATCGTAGCGAAAAAGTCCTACGAAACAAGACCACTCGCTTGGTGAAAGTTTTATGGAGAAACCACCAACTTGAAGAAGCTACATGGGAGCTTGAGGATATGATGAGGGAGAAGTATCCTCATCTATTTGTTGCAAAGTGACGAATTTCGAGGGCGAAATTCTTTTTAAGGGGGGTAGAATGTAACACCCGAGACTTTTATGTTATATAAATCATCAAAGAAATCTTTTTCTACACAACACTTGCTTGTCTTGCTTTACATGCAATCGCGACCTTCCTCGATAGCTTGCGTCGTACGCAATACCGAGTTTTACTAAACAACAATATGCTATTAAAAATAGCCGTTATGAATAGTAATAACCACTTTTTGAAATTTTATAAATTTTATTTTTCAAAATGGACTTCATTTTTGGACTCAGAATATCGAAATTAGCCTAGGGTGAAATTTTGGTATTTTTCTGAAAACTTTCAATTTTTGATGAATAGTGAAACCACTAAGTGGTAGGTTAAAAACTGAATTTTGCATAAAACTTAATTTTACCGCTTCTATGAATGGAATTTCGAAAATCCGACAGACACGGTTGATATCAGTAATTAAAATGTGGTTCAATGAGATAAAAATAATTTTTTGGTGAATAGTAACTTTTTACTTTTTTTACCGCGGTTAATAGTAAATAGGGTAACTAAGGGTAAATATGATATTAATATTACCCTAACACATGTCCTAATTCTATTGGACAAGTGTAATTCGACCAAAAAAAAACTTAGGAATAAAATATGACCATTTAGGACCACTTGGATTAGATTAGGACATTTATTATTAATTTATTTAAAGAAGGGATAAAATAGTTAAAATCAAAGTTTAATAAGTAAATCATTTTTAATATGGGGTTATACATAAGATAAATTCGACTATAAATATTCATTAGAAAGATAAAAAGATTTCCTACATAAGGGTATTTTATTTTTAATTTTTAGACATTAAATAATTTAATTTATTTATGACACAATGATGATGCAGTAATTATCTTATTAATGAAATATTGACATAATTGATGTTATAAACACCAAAATAAATGTAATTTGAGACTTTTTATGAATTCCACTAATTTTCTAGGTTCCTATGATATATTAATGTTTCTTTAATCAACTTGGTTCGAACATATAATTCTGTTATGACTTTCACAAAAATCATATATCAAATAGTGTCAAAATTGACACAAAATAGTTTTTAAATAAAATATTATATTATTAATTGTTATTTTATTCCTAAAAATCTAAGGTTCGTCCAAATGACTTAGATAAAGATATATATATTAATAATAAACAATTTGGGGTTCGTTTGGCATGTTATAGTAAGTGTATTAACCATATAGTGAAAGAAAACAAAAAGACACGGTAAAAGTTAAATTAATTAACTTAGAGTTAAATCTAATTGATAAGGTTAAAATAATACCCTAAACTTGTCTAAATCTTATTGGTTTATAGTATTTCGACTCATCCCCACTTTAGCTTCGAAATAAGACCCTTTGGAACCATTATAAACCGATTTTGACATTAATATAAAATAATATTTTTAGATATTCCTAAGGTGCCCCTCTCCTCCCTTATAAAAGGGAACCTCCTCCCCCTCCTCCTCACACCAATTTGAGCACTCAAGCTCGGCCAACCCCTGCCATTTTCTCCTCTCCACTTCCCTATAATAATCCTAGAGGTCCTGGTCTTCTCCAAAGACCAATCTTAGTTCCTTAAGTGGAGGATTCAAAGAGGCGTTCCAAAGAAGAGGTAATATCCATTACCGATCTTTTCAATTTCTTTCTTCTTCAACTTCTTCTTCTTTAGTTGTTTCATGATAAAGTAATAACATAAGTATTAATTACATACTGATATGTTATTATAAATATGAAACAACCCTAATTCACCTTCTATCCATCCTACGGAAAAATGAAATCACCGCGCGTGCGTACGTACGGAATACCGTCTCCACGCCGTGGTGTAATCTATTTTTCCACCATCACCTTACAAGGATGGGTATAATGGTGTAATGAGTAACTATATATGATTATTATGAAGTAATATTGATACTGAAATAATATATATATATACTCTAATACAATTCCACGATCATAGGAACGATATCATCACTCGTGCGTACGTACGGAATACCGTCTCCACGATGTGATGCGACTCGTTCTACATGATCTTCATTTCATAATGATTATATAAATGAATTGAATGAATGAATATGGTATATACTACACTAATACCATTCTGTAAATGAATTATCTATAACCTAAAGAATAAGAATTTATTCAACAAAACACGCATAAGAACAAAAAGTTATAAAGACCCGAGTAACAAGTAACAATGAAATATTACTAACAAGAAGCTAATAATATGACCATATATGATATCATATCAATATGTATGATTCTGGAATAAGTCAATAACATTATTTAAACCATTATACAGGATCTTCGGACACGAACAAAGCAAATCGGACCTAAGGTAAGGGAAAATATCACAATCTCATTTTTATCCGAGATTGTTTATTCGTAAGTATTTACTGGGGTGTATTTTATCATCCACATCCATGTTTCATCAATATGTAATATTATTTCCATCCACCTACAATTGTTTAAATCCAATTTTACCCTTTGGTGAGTTTTTAGTAAAAGATATGAAAGGAATCTTTTGTCGTTTTTCGTACGAGGTACTTTTTCACTTTTCCGACAAAAGTACGAAGAATGTTTTTTTTAACTTATACGGCATGAATGGATTTTTTCCAAGAAGCTTCCTTTACAAGTTTTCAAGTTTATTTTTAATCAACTTCTTTTATTTTAAAGTTGTATGACATGTTATGAAAGGAAAAATGTTTTTGAAGTAGAAAGGATATTTTCCTCTAGAATGGAGTTCAAGTACTTTATCAAAATTATTTTACATCTAAGATAATAAAAGGGTTCTGTTTTTATCCCTATTATTACATGGATTTGATTATGTTGTGATGGAAATATTTTTATGAATTCCTTTATCTTATATGAATTGTTTTATGATGTCATGTTGTTTAAGAATCCCATTTTTATTACATGGGTTACGTTATGATGTATGGTTTATGATTATGTGGCACACATAAGAAAGGATTCATTATAAGATGGGTGGGACCTATATCTCCCTCCAATGCATTGGGTAAAGATTTTATATCTCATGAGATAGACATGGCTGGAACGGAAGGTTATTTCGGTTCAGTGATACATGACTGAAACGAGGAGTGAACTCGGTTCAGAAAGGGACTTTGTCCACTCAGATAGTCTTGGCAATGAGTAATGACTAACAAGAAATGATTTTCCATGATTATGTGTGCATGCCACAAAGTTTCAAGTTTTATGTTATGATTATGGGGATCTCATTTTCACTTCTATGATTTATTCCATGTTAAGATATTATGATCTCTTTTGCAGGTTTTGATTTTCAAAAAGATATGATATGATTTTTATTTCCTTTATTTGCCCTTGCTGAGCATTTGAGCTCACCCTTTTATGTTTTCTTTTCCCCAGGTCAGGAAGATGGATATTAAGTAGAATATGCTAAAAGGGACCCTAGATATGATGAAATAAATTGGAGACACTGTAGAAGATTTATGAACCAGTTGTTTATGTTTCCCTGTTTCTAAAGACACTATACCTATACGGTCCTTTGTGGTTTTATCATATGTTGTAATAAGTGTGCTTCAATTTTTGAAGTATTAAAAATGTATGTAAAGTATGGGTCGTTATAGTATATACTCATAACCCTTCATAGTGGTTTGTAAAGAAAATGACAATTATCCTAAGCATATCCCCTGGGAGTGTCGTAACCAAGAGTGCAGCAAGGCCCGTTTTCGTGCACCAGTTCCCATTCGAGTCTAGATCAAAGCGTTGTTTTCGGGTTTTACCCCTAGGTACATCTGTGCCAGAGCCGCCTTTACCTGCTCGTATCCATACAGGGATGTATTGCTCGGAAAACTCACAAAATCTCTATAATACCAAAATTCTAGGAATTTTTCTATACTAATCCTCAAAGTATATCTTCAGGCTATGTGCTCTAATGAGAGTTTATCTAAATATAGCTTCCAAGGTTAGTACTAAACTGCCTCTGATACCAACTGTAACGCCCCGACCCCAGCTACCCAGAGTCGGTGAATTACTTCGTAACATTGGCATGATCACAAAACATCATGTCTCGAAAGACCGATTAGTTTAGTAGCCTTGGAAACACAAGATACATTCATAAATGTTACATTACATCATAAAGTGAAAAACTACAGTAAAAAAGTCTCCATAGACCACGCTCATATCCTCTTCTGACAATCCCTGTAGGTCATTCATAAAATACTTCTTCACATCCTAGAAAACATTAAAACATTGAAAGGGGTGAGCTCAGATGCTCAGTAAGGATAACAATATTGCGGAAGCTTTCATAAATAAACATTAACATTTAAGGCAATGTATAACTAAAACAAATGACTTTTTAAACTTGAACTTCAGCATAATATAGAAAAAATAAAATTAAATAATTCCATTTACTTACTCACATGGATATTCTACAAGTCGAATAATCACATGAAATATCAATAACCACTTTCATAATGATGGAATGCATAATGTCAGACTATCATAACCACGTAGCCAAGGCCTCGTGCCAAGACCAAAAATAAGATTTTGTAAAGGCCTCATTACAAGACACTAGTTTGTCTCATGAGACCTACCGATGCATCGAGGAGATATAGTGGGCTCCACCCATCACTTATTAAGTCCAATGCATTCCTCATATGAACAGGTTTAAACATATCATAAACCATAACATAATTTTATCACACAAAACATGCATAAAAAAACATAAGATTTCCACAAATCAATCACAAGATATCAATACAACACATTGATATAATAAAAACTTTATCAAAACCATTTTCAATACCAAAATAAAGGAAAATTAAAACTTTGTATTTATTTTTAATTTAAAAAAATTTATGGATTATAGAGGAAGCCGAAACTCAAATAATAGTCACAGTGGCGGAGAAGTCGTTGTCGACGCATACATAAGAAAAAAACATTCCTTTTTTCATTTAGTAAAAATGCTTCGTATAAAAATATTCTTTTTGAATAAAAGTAAAAGTCAAAGGGGTTTATACACCGTATAAAAGAAAGATGTGTATAAAACAAAATATGCCTTAATGAAAGGAGATTGAGACGAAGACCCTTACAAAGATCATTATTTTTAAATAAAGTAGGTCTATTATGTGTATTCACTATAAGTACACATAAATAAAGTACAAATACAAGATAGGACATAATAATATCATAACATAATTTGAAAGTAGGAGATTAACCCAGAGAATGAAAATTAGGTTAAGAAGATCCCTTACCTCGTGTCTGACTTGACTCGATCATTCTTTAATCTCCTGAATGATAAACAAGAGTTAATTTATATTTTCTTAAGAACCTTTTTCATGTTCATTATTCCTTTTATATCACTTATTACCATGTTATGAACATTATGTAATGATTTATGTTAATAATAGTCTTTTTGTCGATATTTGGTACTTGAGTCAAAAATAAACTTCTTATAATTCCAAGTTGTTCATGTGGTGATATATCCAATATATCCAGAATCATATTCATGATATTGATATCATATATCTCATATATATCCAGTATATACATGCATTTATAATATTCCATAACTTTTAGAGATAAGAAATGAAATGCACCGTTTATGGAGACGGTAAGCCGTACGTACGCATGAAAGCTACTTTCATTTCTATTTCATATTTAATGTAATGAAGTTATAATTATATAAAGGTATAATATAATTCCTATATAATATAATGTATAATACCATTTTATCTATCCTTTATACATCCCACATATGGAATTAACGATTCAAATCACTTTGAGGGGGAGGTAGTCCGCACTTCCTAAAATGAAATTATCGCGTTTACCCATAATGGAAATCATAAAGTATGCCAAAAATGAAAAATACATAAGAATAAGGAAAACATAAAAATAATATATATATCATATATGAAAATAGTTTCATCAAAATGGCCACCATTATAGGTGTTATATGAGTGTTGAACCATCATGGTTTCGTGAGGCAGAAATTCGCCATCCACAGAAACAGTATGTTTTTTAACCATTCGATGTAGGTGTGTGTAAGTGTATCTCGAATAATTCTTATAACAACATCATAGTATATCGGGGATACTGATTTTGTTACAAAATAAATGAATAAAAAGAGTTTAAGGGGTTGGATAATCAAAATAAAACAAAATAACATAAGAGAAGACATTACCTTAAAGTTGGGTAACTCTTTTGATTTCAGCCAAAGGCTTCCTTGGGAAGAATTCTGCCCAAAGTCAGGCTTCTAGGAGTAAGGTAGGTAAGTTGGGATAGTATTTGGGTAGAGTTATTCCGAGACAAAAGGCTTTGAAAGTGCGAGTAAGGTGGTAGTGGTGGGGGCCCTTTATAAGTGGAGAGGAGGGGCACTCTTGGAAAGTAATGAAATGTTACTTTATTATATAATGAGTTTCAGATTTCAAAGGACCCACACTTATATAATTCGAGTCTAAGGTGATAAGGGTTCTAAATATACTCATCCAATAGTTTTTTTACAAGTGTAAGCCTTGTATTTTACATTATCTTTTCATTTTATTTAAATCGTTAATTAATGAGGTTATCGATGCATCATCCTAGTGTCATAAATAATTTAATTTATTTCATGTATAAAAATTATTAAAAAACTATAATTATGTAGGAAATCTTTTTATATTTCTAATTAATATTCATAGTCAAAATTATGTCTTTTATAACCCCATTTAAAAATTGTTTTAGTAAAACAACTTATGTTTGTGACATTTTTATTTTAACATTGAATAAAAGTTATTTATGTCATTTTCCAACCAAATTGGCTCCATGGGGTCCCCAAGTTGACCCATGGATTGTCTTGGTCGGCCATGACACATCCAATAGGGGTAGGACAAGTGTAAAGTTATTTCCATATTTTTATAATATCATTTTTACCTTACATATCACTAATTAACTTTAATCACGATTAATTAAACTTAAAAGTTACTATTCACCAAAAAATTATTTTAATCCCATTGAACCACATTTTACTTCATAATGACAACCATTAATGTTGGATTTTTGAAAATCAAATCACAGAAGTGGTAATGTTTCATTTAAACGAAAAATCAGTTTTTTAACTACCACTTAGTGGTTTCACTATTCATCAAAAATTGAAGTTTTTCAGAACAATGCCAAAATTTCACCCTAAGCTATAATTGAGATTCCAAATTCAAAAATGATTTCTATTTTACAAAATTCCAAACATATAATTTGCATTAATTAATTTCATAATTAATTCCCGCTGACACAACAAATAGCATGTTTTTAAGAAACAATATATATCAAAAGATTGACAATTGTTTATGTCCAATTTCAAAGTGAAATTAATTTTAATGAACACCATTGGATAAAATGGTAAAAATATACTCTAATTATACTTTAAAACCACTCAATATTATAATATATCATGATAAATTATTTTTATTAAAAAAGTTTTTTTAAGTATTTTTCACTATTCATAGAAAATTGGAAGTTCTTAGAAAAATACCAAAAATTCAACATAGGCTAATTTCGAAATTTCGAATCCAAAAATGAAGTCCATTTTGAAATATAAAATATACATAATTTCAAAAAGTGGGTATTACTATTCATAACGGTTACTTTGATTAGTTGCAGTGTGTTAGAACTCGAAGTTGCGTACAATGCAAGCTATTTCATTATTGAATGAGAAGTGTATCATGGAAGCTTGGGGTGTTACACATGCACCTCATTTGATTTTACCATTACATGAACATTTTATAGAGTGATTGCAGGATCACATGATGCTCCTGGTAGGTTTGATTCAACCTGTATGTATGGGGGGAGATTGATGGAGGCTTCATATAAATAGGTGTCATAAAAGAAACTAAGCACATTTCACCTGAGGTGTCTGCAAGTGTGGCATGTCATGGCTAAGATGAAGATTCATGTGTTCTTGACATCCTATAAGGGAACAATTGGAATCCCTCGTCAACCACAACATTAATACTTCAATTGGATGATGATGGTTTATTGACATCTAAATATGGAATGATTTACACATCCAAATACTAGAAAGATTTATATGGGTGATGAGAGATACTAGAATGACCATTATTTCAAACCAGAGTCCTCATGAATTTCTAAGAGGATTTCCCCACCAACATAGATTTTCCCACCCCCTTGTGAATAGATAAGTATTTTTCCTACCAAAATTAACACAACACTTCCTTTTGTATAGAAATTTAAAAATTATATAAGTCATTAGAAAGATAATCAAATTAGATAACAACAACAGCATGTCTTGGTGGTCCTTTATCCCAGTCCTCTACTATAATTACATCCCATGATCTATTTATTGAATATTAGGAGGTACCATGAAAGCTTTTTTCTCTCAATTAATCCATGATATTAGTCAAATAATTGATTATAGTGGAGGAAGATTTTTTTCCCTGTTAGCATAGGGTTTCCCTATGTAATGATTTTTACAATTCTCCCCCAACATCCCAAGCATATGAGCCTAAACTATATTGGAAAACCCATTTTCCTATATCCTTGGAATGTTAATTCCATTACCATTAATATCATAATCCCTTACATACCTTCTCCTTCTATAATGATCCAAGTCATGAACCTTCTTATGTAAGTTTAAAAAAAGAACATCAGAAATCCATGTGAACATAAAATCCCTATAATTCCACTATGAGAACAGAAAGGTGGTTCTTTCACATATTTAATTTTAAGAATGAATTTATCCTGGAGAGATGAGAGTATTTTCTCACTTTCAAGGTGGAGATGTGGTCAAACTATACCAGGACCCTCACATAGTGTCTAAAAAAGGTTAATAAATTTGTGTTGACTATATTTATCTACAAACCAATTAATGAGGAAATTTCCAAAAATATCATAGTATTATATGGAACCCAATAGAATCCAAATACTTTTAACCATACCCATGATTATATTTCTATAAAACTCATCTCCATTAAAACTAGGTTCCCTTCATGAATTATGATCACACCCGGTTTTGAAATAACCTAAACAAACCCGCATGATTTTATTTTTATGTCCATAGAGGGAAATATCAGGTGGTAAAAAATCCATCATAGAGATATGAATTAATAATTGAAAGAACCCAAAATTGAAAATAATTGTTGAAATAAATATAATAATTTCAAAAAAGGTGAACCCTTTCCCAAATAGATTTGACCAATATAGAAAAAATTATTTTGATTCGTTATTTTCATGTTGGTTGAACCATTATCCAAGACGTGTTATATACTTCCATTCGTGAAATTAAAATATGGGTATTTACTTTATGTATATGGTAATGAACCTAAATCTAGATTCCCCTCCACCTTCTTCATCAAAGAATAAAAACTGGATTTCACATAATTTTCAATCTTCCTCGAGTGGCCAATAAAGACATCACATAGGTTAAAGTAGTAGTAGAGATCAATATCCATCATTCCTGAGCCCTAATAACCATTTTCACTATTAGAGAAGGGATCTTGACCTATCCACATTATTTCACCCATTGAAATTATTATCAGTGAAAATTACATAAAAGTATTTTAAGATAAATTTTACTAGTATAAATGTAATATATATACATATATTGTAAACTAATATGATTGAAATTGTATATATCATTATTGGTTTTTTATTTATTATTTATATTAAAAATAATTCCATCCATAAAGCCTCGAATTGTGAGAGGTTCCCTACATTGTCCCCTAGTCTCACTATATCAGCTAAAAATAGATATATACTCTAAAATTTTAAAAAACAATTACCTACCACACAATATTACTATAATGACCCATTATATTATCAATGTGATTTTATTTCATATATAAACATATAAAATTAATAATGTAGTATTATATAATGCATATACACCTCATAATAAAACTAAAAACATTTTATTATGTCATTTTGAAATATAAATTTAGAGAATAAAAATGGGTATAATAATTGAAACTATTACAATGGGAAAAAATAGAGTATAAGATTACTATAATATAAAAAAATAGATCATCCTGATCTCCCAGAATAATCACACTCACAAACAACACTACATGAAATAAATAGAATATCAGAAATGAAAGATTTATTTTGAAAATGAAAATATATATAATCATGATAAAAAATAGAAGTGATTGGATAATGAGTTAAATATATTGAATTTATAGAAAGTAGGGAAGACATATGATAGTTAAAAATATGATCATTTCAATTATAACATAACTTATTGAATATTAATATGACCAATAGAAATATAACCTGATGATTACAAATAATAAATGGGAAATTTAAATAATATCCTCACCAATGGAAATTTAAAATAATATTTAAGTATTTTCTAAAAGGAATTTATGAAATATTTATATCATGATACATGTAAATTAATTTTTTTAAAAGTTGTAAAATAAGTTTGTGTATTGTTTAAATCATAGATGTTTTATTGTCATTTTTTTAAATATAATGTTTTTAAATAAAATATATTTTCATACAAATATCTTTATAAAATAATATTACAATTTTTTATAATAATAATTTAATTGTATGAGACCCTGAATAAATTTTTATAGGTTTAATAAAATGATCATAATAATAAATTTTTTATTTTTTCAAACAAATACGCTCATTTTTTAAAATTTAAATTTCTTATATTAGAAAATTTATATTTAGCATATGGATTTTAATTTTGGAAAATAAATATCAATAAACAGTTAAAAGGAATTTTTGTTGAATATTAAAATACAACAATATAAAATATTTCAAATTTAAATTTAAATGAATGACTAATTACTTAAGGGGTGATATAAGAAAACCATTAGTCCAAAATCACATCCACAATTTAAGTTATATAGTCACATTATTCATCACTATTTGTAGTATTGATCCAATATAATAAACTAATTAATATAATATTTAAAAAAACACAAGTCTTGTCTACATATAAATACAACCCCTTCTCCAAAAACATTAAAACATCATTACCTTACCAAAACCTCTTTACATATCTCCCCCATGTCCTTGAAAGTCCTAATCTCCTCAAATGACCATCCCTTGGTGCATTAAGGGGAATCCTATGAGGATGCATCCAAATGATAAGGTAAACCCATCAATAGAGACTTTTAATTATCCTCTTACCCATCCCCAAACAAATTACATCTGACATAAAATAATAAATCAAGTATCATAAACATACTGGATTGTTATTTTTTTAATGGAATATAAATCAGTCATACTTTTAAAAATTGTTATCATTATAATAATGAATATATTGTTCATAATATGGAGGGTTAAACACCTCCAAAAAAATATACATTTTTTTCTCCACCACCATCAATAACGGTTAAACAATTATTATCAATATTAATTATCATGGTAATAGGTATATTATAACTTATTTTTTGTCTTAGTATGTATTAATAATGTTTCATTAAATAAATCTAATCTGGTTCATGATTTTCGGTAAAACTACCAAAATTAGCTAACCATATTGATTTAACATTTATATTAAATTAATCATCCATATATCTAAACACATATGGATATAATGGACTATTTAAATTTTTATAAGGACATGAAAATAATTTCTCTTCACCTATGGATTTTTATTCCCATTTGATAAGAACTTTCATAATTATCCAAACGTGTTCTGTACCATGGAACTGTTTAGTAAATTCCCTTGGAAAATTCAAATTAAATGTGATATCTCATTGAAATTGTGGTAAATGAACATAAAATAATTATAGTAACTAAAATATCAATAGAAAATATTTTAAATTCATTAAATAATTAACATAATTTGATTATTTAAGATTTTAACTGAAACTAAATAATTATATGTGCCTATGATAAGGGATCTCTCAAAACCACCCTATTTTCTTTCTGTTACAATTTCTATCAGTTTTCCAATATTTTTATCTTTATCCTTATAATTTACTTATTATATATTATATATATTTTTCCCAAACAAACATACCTGGTTTTATTCACTTTTCATTAATGGGTATATACATGTATGAAAGGTTCCCATCTCAATTTCATTCATTACGAAAAGAAAACTAATCAGAACTTCTATTTCTTTCTATAAAATATTAAATACCAATAAAATAATTCTTTTAAAAAATAAATTATTTGTAAAAAAACATAATTCTTTATTGTAACAAATTTTTTCATTTTTATTTTTATGGAAATTATTATTCACTTACCCTCTGTAGTTACTCTTTACCCCTTATCATAAAACCCCATATTAATGTATTATGCTTATAAAATTATTTATCCGATACTTGTTTTCATCATTTCACATTGACATAATTTTTATATAATATTCTTCTTTATATGTCAACAAATATAAATAAATAATTTAATCCATCCTTTCATGTAAATTATTATGATATTTCATTTGGCCTTGTCGTAAGAAGTTTATGTATAACCTACCTCCTTCCATGGGTAATTATTATTTATATGAATTGTGATTGGTTTCTATATATGGAACACATATACATGTATATGTAATGGTCCAAAAATTCATAGTCCATTAATTTGTCAAAATCCAGTGTTTGGGGAACTCTAGGAGGAAACAGTAGCTCATTTCAAGAGTTGGCCAAAATTTATAGTTTTTCCATCGATGACTCGATGTTGGTATGTCAGGAAATTGGTAGGTTAGGAATTAGTAGGTCAAGGCGTCGGTAGGTCAGGCATCGGTAGGTCAGGTATCGGTGAGTTAGGCATTGGTGACTCACCATCCCCGACTCGTTGTCGGTGGGTCATGTTAGTGACTCATGTAAGTGAGTCATGTTGGTAACTTGTGTCAGAGTTTCAAGCATCAGTGACTCACTATTGGTGACTCATTTCAATTACTCACCTATCGCTGTGTCATTTCCATCTTTTTTCAATTTTTCTAGTTTTACACCTATTCCATTTTATTTATTGTAAATCGAGTTTAAAACCTTTTTTAAGAGTTTATAAAGGTGTTTCAGGGGATATTAATTATATATTTAATATATTAACACTCACAAGACTTTGAAATAGTCAAACCACACAATCTTTATTATGATCCAACTTTAATGGCCCTTGAAACCATTTCTCTTCTATTGATATAGGATCTGGATCTTCTAAGATTATATCTTGTCTTCCCCTGGTGTTTCCATTTTTCTCTTGGTGTGCTCAGAGCCTTCTTTACTTATTGAGTCGTGTGTTGTGTTGTGGACTTTGGATCTATTTTTCCTTGGACTCTTTCTTGCTGCTCGTGCACCCCCTATTTTGGTGTAGGGAGGAGTTATTGATTTTTTGTTTCTCAATGTAAGGGTTCCTTTGTCTATGTATATTTTTCTATCATGCGAGGTGAGTAAACTAACGTACCTTTGTGATTACGGTCAAAACCCAACATTTAATTAAGGGTGTTAGGAATCTAATCAGACCTATTATGATAACTAGTTTTTTTACCTTAGTAATAAGTGAGGGGAAGGGAAGATGATTATGATGCTTGTGTTAATTTATCTATTACCTTTGATCTATTTTTTTAATTGTGTTGGTTGTATGCCTTCAAAAAATCATGGTTGTTGGTGGTCTCTATTTACGAACCCAACTCATGAATTATTTTTGTTAACCTTCTGAATCGCTGTGAACATGAAAAATTGATTAATAACGTATATCCAGTTATTTAAATAGATTCCCTCAGATCGAACTTGTTCTATGATAAACTCTCTTTTATCAAAGTGAAATTAAGGAACAAGTGTGTTAAATCTGAATAAACCTTTTTTGTGTGGCTATGTGATGTGTATGGATCTGTTCAACCTTGTGTTTTGTTCTGGTCATGTGGTGTCATGGTTTGGAGTGTGGTTGTGTGTATGGGGTGGTACGGGTAGTGTAATGAAATCCCAGGCTGAGATATTGATTGATTTTGGAATGGATGAACTTTCATGTAGTGGGAATGCATCTGGGTTGTGTTATGGTTGTTGGACACGGTCAACTTGTGTAGTGGGACTGCAATTTGGTTAAGTTTGTTTTTGCTGGATATGGTGCTTTTTGGGTAGTGGGGCTACCCAGGATGGTTTTGGAGGGATAACTTGTGTGGACCTTTCATGTGGAGTTTCTAGAGTAATTTGTAGATTCTGTTTGGGTTATAATGTTACTTTTGGTGTTCAATGTTTGGTAGTTTCCTCGGTAGGGATGGAATGAATAATTAAATAATTTTTTTAATGAATATTGATAATTAGTTGAATGAATTCGATGGGGTTATGAATTATGTTTATGGTAGGCTATGTAGTTATGAATTAGAGGTGGCATAAAGGTCAGTTTTGTGTGTAATGGTTGTTTGTTTTGAAAACCCATAGGTTGGGATGAGTGTATGGTACCTATATATACTTGTAGTTAATTGTGTTTTCTATATGCACCCCACCCAGGTTGAGAAGTAAGTGTCGAACACCCCCATTTTTATGTGGGTGGGTGTCCTTTTCCAACATCCCAATTGGGGGATAGGTGGCCGGTTATTAGATATTCTAATATCCCTCTCCAAGGCATTGGTAGCCCTAGAATCTATTGGTAGGTTATGGTGCATTTTTCAGGACCAAGATTCTATGGGCGAGTTGTGCTTCTTAGGTGTCTTTGGGATGAGAAATGTTGTACTTTCCTAGGTGTATTCTGGATTAGGTTTTGGTTTTGTGGCCTAGGTGTCAATAGGAGGTGTGTGATGTGGCTATGGCCTAGGTGTTTGTGGGTGGGATGTGGTGTGAGGCCCATGTGTGTGTGGGCATTTTATGGAAGTGGGTCATGTGGAAGAGCATGGTAGAATCCAGACATTTGTCATTATGGATATGTAGTTAACCAGTGGGAAGTGGTGTGGGGTACCCTATCATCGATGTGCTTGCATTATTTTTTGAGTGTGTCTTAGTGAGGTTAGGGTGGATAGTATACCTTTTTAGGTGCTTTTGTGTTTTCATTTTTTTTCTCACAGGGGCATTAGTATGCTTCTCCCATTAATTCACGGGTGACTTTGGATTTTCCTACTGTGTATAATTGTATTCTTACCCTACGTATATAAATTTTTTTTCATGTTTCCAGGGAGATTACACAGTCCGTGTTAGACCCTATTATATTGGAAGTTGGTATAGTTGCTATGTTGTTTCTTAGATTTAATCTTTTGGTATTTATTTTTGGTGTTTTTCATTGTATTTCTAGTATTTTTACCTTAAACATGCATGTGGGATGGATTTTGGATTCTTATATATATATATATATATATATATATATATTTCTTGGAGTTTTTTTTAGGTTGATTTATCTTATCTCCCAATCATGGTTACTATAAAAAGTGTAATGCCTCCCATTTTATGAGATTTGAACACCCTTAGAGTTAGCTGCCACCCTGGGTCCTATTAGAGGCGTGATTCAAGGGGTCATTATCTCTTTTTCATCTTGAATAGGTAAGGTCGTGGCACTTTTCCATCCTTTCCCTCATCTTAAAAAAGTAGGGTCGTGATAGAATTGTATTAAAAGATTGTAGTTGAGACATAGTATGGAGTTTGGAGTTAGGCACATTGGGGATTGCATCGTATGGTAGGGAAATATTGTTAGGTGATCTTAGTGCATGATATAGTCCAGGAATTATCAGCTATGACACAAGATTTTAGGGCCCCTCATGATCAAATTAAAGAAATATGAGTCTACCGAATGACCAAATGAGTATACACTGTTTGTAGGGTAGAGACGCTAGGAAAGTTTCATGCATCATGATGAATTCTTTTCATGTTTATTTTAGGAATTTTTGTAAAATTAAAATAAAAAATGAGTTAAAATAAATCCTAAATAAATTACATTATACTCATACTTTGGAGTTTCCATATTTAACTTCCTATATATGGCACTTGATCATCATCTTCATGTGGTACGATCAGTGGAGGCTCAACAAGCTGACCTGATAGACCAAAGAAGGATCAACCTAGAGGAGGATAATAATCAGTTGTAGAAAAAAACTTTGTTCTTTCCAAAAGTAGGCACTAAGAAAGTACGAAGTAAGAATTTCAGAAAAAGGGGAATAGGATATATGTGTGTTTAGGGGGTGGTGGACAGTAAAGGGGAATGGGATATATGTGTGTTTAGTTTCACATCGCAGAGGCTACAGTTCTAGCGGGGCTATAGATCATTCAAGGTACAAATTATATTATTTAGTACTCTTGTTTGTGCCTTGTTTGATTTATGAGCTTCACACTCTTTTTTTAAACCTATTCTTTCCCATGATCTGGGACTATACATAGAGAGCATTTCAATTCCCCGGGTGTTGAGTACACCAGTTGGATGTCATACCATCTTGTTTGATGCTTACCCAAGATGTTGACTGATGTTGGGACTACATCAGTCATGTGGGGATCTTTTATTGTTACAGATGAAACCGTATGATGTCATTTTGGAGTAAACTAGTTATACTCTTTGCATTCTTTTATTTACTACTTCTATATAAGATTCATGTTTGTAGACATATAAGTACAACGTGTGGATTTTTTTAGAAAGCATAGTTTTTATATGGGAAGTTGGCGTGTGGAGCCTCTTCTTCCTTTTGTTGGCTGAGATGTTATTGGAATTGGTGGATGCGAAGATGGTGGGGTTTTTTGGACTTATTGGGGAGTTCTGGGATACTTTTACCAAGGATTTTTTGAATCTACACCCCTTGAAATTACATTGAGTTTAAGATATACTTACATCCTAGTGATTTGCTGATTTCAATGGATCCTTATGGAATGAAACCTTCTGAGTTTTGGGATCTAAGGATTCAGATTAACGATCTGATGAAGAAGGGAATTATCTATCCCAGTGTATCATCATGGGGTACTTCTGTATTTTTTGAAAATAAGGAAGATCTTGGTTTGAGGTTGTCCATATAATATCGTAGGTTGAATTAGATGACGGTCAAGAATCATTACCCTCTCCCAAGGATAGACAATATTTTTTACTAGTTGAGGGGAGCAAGTTAATTTTCTAAGATTGATTTATATTCTGGGTATCACCAGTTGAGGGAAAAGGATAGTGACATCTCGAAGACTTCTTTCAGGTGCAGTCATGGGTTCGTCATGTTTTTGGTTATGTCGTTCATTTTTACGAACACACCATCCATGTTCATGGGACTTATGAACTCTGTGTTCCATGATTTCCTGGACTGGTTTGTAGTAGTATTCATTGATGAAATTATGATCTACTCAAAGTCAGAGGAGTAGCATACCGAGCATCTAAGGACTAACATATAGGTTGTTCAATGCCACCAGATCTATGAAAAGTTTCCCAAGTGAATGTTTTGGACATGGGAGTTCCACATCCTTGTACATGTGGTGTCTTAGTAGGGAGTAGTAGGGGACCCATCGAAGTTCGAGGTAGTTTTTTCTTGTGCATCACATAATTATGTGGAAAATTTTCACAGTTTTCTTGGTTTTGAAGGCTATTAACTGATATTCATACCTGATTTATCTTGAGTAGTTTCTCCATTGATGGATCTGACCAGAAAATGCCAATCATTTGTGTGGATTGAGAAGTTCCAGGCAAGGTTCGACTATCTGAAGGGGAATTTGTTCGGTGCTCAAGTTTCTAGAGGAGGGTGTGATATTCAAGGTGTTTTGTGATGCTTCCCACCTAGGCATGGGATGTGAACTGATGCAGAAATGAGGAGTGATCTCTTATGGGTCTGGGCAGTTACGCCCCTATAAAAGTAACTATGCCACCCATGATCTAGAGTGAGTTTTGGTAATCTTTTCACTGAAGTTCTGGCGACATTACCTCATTAGAGAGAACTTTTTGGTCTTCACAGATCATAAGAGATTGAGATATATCTTTTCCCACTAATATCTAAACTTGGTGCAATGGAGTTGGACATAGTTTCTTCAGTACTATGACTTTGAAATATCTTACACCTCATAAAAAAGGAATTTTGTGGTTGATTCTCTGAGCAGGATATCCTAGAAAGAGATTGTTCGGGAATCTTCATATGCTTAGAGGGTGATGTAGGAGTTGTATGTCTTGCACATAGATGAAATAATGGATGGTGTTAGAGGATTTCTATTTTAGATGATGTTGTATTCATCTTTGAGGCAGAAGGTGGAGGATTCTTAGTGGGGAGCCTCAGAGGAAGAGGTGATGCCTGATCACGTTAACTAGGGTGATGCTCCAAAGGTATGGTAGGAGGATGGACAAAATTGGATGTTGTTCCATGAGAATCTATTTCTTCTAGTGGTGATTCACCAGGGAGTTATCTATGATTTTCATAGATCACCCCTAGTAGTAAACCTTGGATTTTACAAGATGTATCGCGGCATGAGATAATAGTTTTGGTGGCCGAAGATGAAGTGAGTTATGGCGTAGTTTGTGGTGAAGTGCCTAGTGTTCCAGCAGATGAAGGCTGAGAATCGTGTCCCCAATGGTTTGTTTTAGACCTTAAATGTCCCCGAGTGTAAGTGAGATGACATGTTATTGGATTTTATCATAAGATTACCTAGGGTTGAGGGATTATTGATGCAATCTAGGTATTAGTGTATCAGCTGAAAAAATTGGATCACTTCTTATAAATTTAGGAGTCCGACGTAGTGAATGCCTTAGCACAGAGTTTTTTGGATGAGGTAGTGCAGACTCATGGAGTTTCCAGAACCATCATCTCATATCAGGATATATATTTTTCCTCGTGAGTCTGGAGGGGATTACAGCATGCTTTTGGCACTCAGTTACACCTCAGCACAGATTCCTACCTTCATACAGATGGGAAGATAGAGAAAACCATCCATACATTGGAGGAAATGTTTTGGGAATGAATCATGGATTTTGGTCAGACTTGGGTGTGATATTTTCCCTTGTTAGTGTTTTATTATAATAATTTATATCACTCTTCCATTGGTATGGATCAATTCGAAGCCTTGTACGAGAGACTGTGTCATTCACCTTTGTGATGGAAAGAAGTTGAGGAGGCAACTATTTTTGGACCTGATGTAGTGTAGAACATCATTGGGAAGGTTGATCTTTTCCATGAGAGGATGAAGGAATCCCATGACCGGTAGAAGTCATATGTGTATCGTAGGATAAGGCCCTTAGCGTTCAAGGTTAGGGACCATGTGTTCTTGAAGTTTTCCCCTTGATGTGGACAGCAGAGGTTTGGTCGAGGGAGTAAGCTTTCTCCTTGGTTCATTGGACCCTTTGAGGTGTTGAAGCAAGTTGGAGAGGTGGCATAACATTTGGAATTTTCACCACAACTAGAGTGGATCCATGATTTCTTTCATGTCTCCTATCTTCATTGGTATCTTCACAATGACTCCCGTGTCATTGACTGGAGAGAGTGGGAAATCGAGAGGGATGCAACATTCATGGAGTGGCTAGTGTAGATCCATGATAATTGAGAGAAGGTGTTGCATGAATGGAATATTCCTTTTTTTCACATGTTGTGGAGTCATAGTGTATTGGAATAGAGTACTTGGGAGCGAGAAGCGTATATTCATGCCTAGTAACCATAGTTGTTTTGAGTTTTTCCTATGTTCTTTGGTTATGATGTGATACATAAACCTTGTTTATGATATGAGTTTTTTTATTTTTATAAAAACTATTATAATTTTATAACATGTGAAAATGGGGGGACCTGATTTCTAATCGAGATACAATAATTGAGATGCGATTAAACCCTTGCAGGAGAGCCAGTGTCACCCAGAGTGGATAATATCTTAATATGGAGGACGGAATTACCTAATTCATTTGTCTGAATAGTTTGTTCTTGTGTGGGGTATATTTTGGATGTTATTTTTAGTAGATGTGGGTGGAGGTCTTCTTGGATGTTGAAGTTTAACTCCATCTTTCAAACAACACAGGTTAGTTTATCCTTGAGATGTATCTTACTGGGTGGTTATTCGGACCTATCTTTCTTCAGGGTTTGGCTTTGAATTCTTGAGGGAGAGAATAGTTTGATAGGAATATGATGCAATGGACCTAACCTACCTAGTCCATTACTTTTTCAAAATACAATGTTTTGGGCATTTTGGGAGGAAATAGTAGCTCATTTGAAGATTTTTCCAAAATTTTCAAATTTTCCATCGGTGACTCAGCATCGATAGGTCACATCAGTAGGTGGAATCGATGAATCATTTTTGGTAGCTAAAATTCGCAGCTCAATATCAGTGGATCATTGTTGGTAGGTCAAGGCATCAGTAGTTCGGGCATTGGTAGGTTAGGGAGTCGGTAGGTCAGGGAATTGGTAGGTCAGGTGTCAGGGAGTCAGGCATTGGTGACTCACTGTCAGTGGGTCATGTTGGTGAAACATGTCAGTGACTCGGATCGGGGAGTCATGCATTAGTGACTCACTGTATGTTACTCACCCATCATTGAGTCATTTCCATATTTTTCTAGTTTCACCCCTCTTACGTTTTATATGATATAAATCGAGTTTAAAACATTGTTTGAACATTTCTAAAGTAATAATAAAGAATATTAATTATATCTTTAATATAATAATTCTCTCGAGACTTTGAAATAGTAAAATAGCATAATCTTGATCATAATTCAACTTTAATGTCCCTTGAAACCATATCCATTCCATTGATATAGGATCTGTCTGTTTTAAGTTGAGATCTTCTTTTTATCTTAGTGCTCTCAGAGCCTTCCTTCCCTATGGATTCATGTGCTGAGTTGTGACCTTTAGATCCAGTATTTCGTGGAGTCTTTCTTACTGCTCACACACCCCCTATTTCAGCACAAGGATGATTTTTTGATCATCTGTTTCTCGAGGAAGGGGTTCCTTCATCTATCTTTATTTTTTTTTCATGTGGGGTGGGTAAAATAATTTCCCTTTGTGATTACAGTCGAATACCAACTTTTAATTAAGGATGTTACTAAGATAATCATCCCTGTTACGATAACTAGTTTTGTTACCTTAGTAATGAGTGAGGAGGGGTAGATGACTGTGATTCTTGTGTTTTTTTATCTGTTATTTTTTATCCAGGCTATGAATCTTGTTGGTCGTATACCTTTTGAAAATCATGGTCATTGGTGGTCTCTATTTTCACACCTGACCCATGAAGACTTGTTGCTACCTTTCTATTGAATGGTTATGAACATGAAAACTTGATTAATCACGTATATCAGTTTAATTAAATTCGTATCCCAAGATCAAAATTTTTCACTGATAACCCTTGTTTTATCAAAATTGAATTAAATACTGAGTTTGTTAAATATGAATACACATTTCTATTTTGTGTGGTTGTGTGATGTGTATAGATCTATTTGGCCTTGTGTTTTGTGTTGGTAATGTGGTGTTGTGGTTGGGAGTGTGGTGGTGTGTATAGGGTGGTACGAGTAGTGTAATGGAACCTTAGGCTGAGAGATTTATTAAATGCAGAAAGGATGAAATTGTTGTGTAGTTGGACTATATATGGGTTGTGTTATGGTTTTTGTCTATGGTCGTCTTATGTAGTGGGAATGCAATCTGGTTGAGTTTTTTTATTTTGCTGCATATGGTGATTTCTGTGTAGTGGGGCTGGAGAGGATGGTTTGGGAGGGATAATTTTGTTTTAGGATGGTGTTACCTTGTGTGGGCCTTTTTCTCAGAGTTCCAAAAGTGTTTTTTGAAGTGTGTGTGGGTTATGATGTTACTTATGGCATGTTGTGTTTGGTAGTTTCTTGGGTAGGGATGGAATAAATAATTAAACAAATTTTCTAATGCATATTGGTAATTGGTTTAATGAATTGGTTTGGGTTATGAATTAAGTTTATGGATTGATGTGTGGTTATGCCTTATAGGTGGAAAAAGGGAAGTTTTACGTGGTCTAGTTTTTTGTTTTGAAAACTCATAGGTTGGGTTGAGTGTTTGGTACCTATATATATTCATGTAGTAATTTGTGCTTTCTACATGAACCCCACCCGTATTGAGTACTGTGTGCTGAACACCCCAATTATTATGGGAGAGGGTTTCTTTTTCCAACATCCCAGTGAGAGGATGGATGGATAGATATTGGATCTTCTCTACTCCCTCTTCTAGGCATTGGCAGCCCTAGACTCTTTAGACAGGTTGTGGTGCGGTTGTGAGGCCCAGGTTTCTGCAAGTGAGGTGTACATCCTAGGTGTCTTTGGAATGAGATATGATGTACTTTCCCAGTTTTCATTGGGATGAGTTTGTGGTTTAATGGCCCAGGAGTCTGTGGTTGGGGTGTCACGTGGTTGTGGAATAGGTTTTTGTAGATGGGATGTGGTATGTGACCCAGGTGTATGTGGGTAGGTTATAGAAGTCAGGCTTGTGGAGGATCATGTTAATGTTAGGACCTTTTCCATTAAAGTTTAGTAGTTAACTAGTGCTAAATGATTTGGGGTACCCTTTCATCAATGTTCTTACTAATTTAGTTTACTTTACTTGCATTACATAGTCAGTATTCCTTAGTGAGGTGGGGGTGGATAGTATACCTTGTTAGGTTCTTTTGAGTTTATATTGTTTTCTCACAGGGGAATTAGTATGCATCTCCCACTTGTGCATGAGTGACTTCGGCCTTTCTTACTGAGTATACTTATATGATCATCATAAATATATATAATTGTTTTTAGGTTTCTAGGGCGATTATGCAGACCGTGTGGGACCCTACTAGCTCAGGGGTTGGGATAGTTACTATGTCATTTCTTAGTTTTGTTATCATGGTATTTAAATTAGAGTTTTTCACTGTATTTCTCATAGTTTTACTTTAAACATGCATGTGGGATATATTTTTGATTCTTTTAAATATATGTCTTTTTTTGAGGTTCATACATATTATCTCTTGATATTGGTTACTATGAAAATTCTAATGCCTCCCATTTTTTGATATTTGAATACCCTTGGGGTTGGTCATCACCCTAGGCCCTATTGGAGGTGGGACTTAGGGGTCATTGTCTCTATTTCATCTTGAATAATGAAGGCCATGACGCTTTTCCATCCCTTACCTCATCATGAAAGAGGTTCGTGATAGTATATTTCATCATGAGCTCACACAGCTATAACTATAATTCATTGGGTAATTTTTATCTCTAATTAGATGATTTCTATGGGATTATGGATAAAACCAAATCCACGATGGGACTATGGCCACTATGTTATGTTGTCTTGGTAGTGAACATTGAACTATGCTTATATCATATTTTATGTTGTTGAGAAATTACTATGATTAAATGATATTTCCATTCCATTTTCATTATGTCATTCCTCCATATGATAATCGATGAGCCTTTCCTTTTTTAGGATCATTTTATTCCAATTGACCTATATGTTATCCTCTTTTGTCATGTATATTCCCTTACATGATTGTATAGCTTTCCCCATTTATTGATGTATTCCTCAATATATCATGTGATGTATAATGATCTATTATGGGTTTAATAGCTCATTATGGAGATTGAAATAATGGAAATTTATTTTAGTTTCGCATCGGTGTTTTATGTACCTAGTATTCTAAAGAAATTATGGATTTCAATCCCTGGGTGGTTTTTATATGATATTTGTGTTAAATATAATATAATTATGAGTGTATGAGGTTTGGGTAACTGTAGTTGGTATCAGAGAAAGGTATATTTATTTGGTGGACTAATACTATAATACTATATTGATAACCATGAGTGCAATTCTATATTTTGTTAAATATATTGAAATTTGGGAAAAGTTATCGAGAGAATAATATACTTGAAATTACATACATGTCTTGATAATATAAGTGGATGTGGTTATGGAATATATATACCTATGGGTAATAATGCCAACATATATTTTTTGATATTAACTAGACCTATACCTAGAGAATGATAATGACACCTTACTTCCCACCATTATTGATACTCCTAAGGGATATAGATTGGAAAATTCGCAAACTATTCATGAACCATTATATAGAAAATGAATAGATATTTGTGTTAGAAATCCGAATAAGAAAAATCCCATGGATTACCAATATTTAAACCTAGAAACATAGAAGTTATAATATACTTTTAATTTATGTGTTATTCCTTATAATTTCATAGTGCCCATTTTTTATCTTTTTTTTTGAGTTTTCTTAGACATAATTTTTTAGTATTTCATTAAATGGAATGAAATATGATGAATAATTCATAAAACTAATGTTATATGCAATGTGATGAATTAAATAATGAGATAAAAAACCTAATGAGACCGGGATATGAGAACTTAATGGTAGTAATGGCTCAATAAACTCAGTCTATGAATAATATCATGATTCATGTCGAATTCCATCCCCCTCCTAAGAAAGAAAAATTTTAGGTTGAGTACATTATGTGAAAAATTCTTCCTACACTTAGTTTATATTCTTATCCCCTCATCATAGAACAATGGATTAAATACATTGAAAATATATTAAATATCATCAATTTCTCAAAACAAGATAATGCTATACTGATCATTTATCATCTGAAGAGGTAAGTGGATTAGTATTGGATAATGATCAAAAACACAAATCCAATTGAAGATATCAATTATATGGAATGGGTAGGATTTTGGATAATATTAATATATATATATATATTCCCTATAATCTCCATTAAACAATTTGGAGGGAGTTACATAGACTAAACCAATAGGATGATGGGTCTATCAAGGCATATGAGGGTATCTTCAAAAAGAATTCAGATTACACCCTCAACTTTTTCATTGGAACCGAATGAATTTCAGGCCAAATATTTAGCATATTATAACCAAATATATAAATTTATTTATAAATTATATATGTTAATAGATATAATGTTTTTATTCCATTATGGTTTATATAGATATTGGTGCATCTCAATAATCTTGTGTAGTTAGAGATAAATATCATAAGGGGGAGATTTATTTGGGGTCATTGGATACATCCTATGGAGGAAAAAAACTCAACATACCACGTGTTATAAATCTGGGATGAATCATCCGAAAAATTATCTCAAGGGAATAGTGTGATGCATTAAGTGTATAAAATAAGGGCATCTAGATAGTCAATGCTGAAGATAGTTTAAGAACACCACTAAAGAGATAGAATAAAATATGGTTAAGATCAAAACTCTACATGTAGTTTAGTGCCTCAATAGAAAGGAACATGAAAATCATGTAAAAAAATTCCCAAACCGAAGGTTTTTTAGAGATAATTGTGGAAAAAGTCATCGATGCCCTGGAGAGAAGGAAGGGTATATGCTATAACTGTGACATAAGTGGATATTATTATTGATTTGGTGATATAAACGCTTGTTATTAATTCATGATATTGAATGTATTATTTGAATCATGTTTTATACATTATTTCGTATCAATAAGGATTATTATAACTATTCAATTAGCAACTAAAAACATGGAGGTTGAGTTATCTATGAGAATAGAAAACTAATATATTATACATTTATATGTATATAACTACACTCATGTAAATTTTTGTGGATTGGAACTCCTATGAAATCTTGACATGATTACTTTAGTATAATTTGATGTTATTTTTTGGATTTATTATATGTCCCTTAATAAACACAACATCAACTACATAAATATGGAATTCACCCTCCAATTATATGAAAGGGTAAGAATGAGGTGAATATCTTTATGATTCTTATTCTAAATTTTTTATCTTGTTACCTTATGAGTAAGAATATATATTTAAAATAATTATTCATGATATTCCAATTACGAGTGACTATACTATTAAATTACATGAAGAGTTTTTTGGTCTTCCTCACAAGCATGAGGGTAATGTCTCTAACCCAGATACCACTCAATAATTCCCCAAGCACAGTTGGCCACATAGCCTCAAGAACATCTCTCCAAATTCCATATGTTGTGAACTATAAGTGAGGGACTAGTTGTGTCCGTGGGGATACTATTAAATCATTACCAGAGTGTAACACAATGCAAATAAAGTCATATAAGTAGTAAAAGCAGTATAATAGTCAGACAATTTATAATAGTAGGAATATATAAAAATAATTCTAGAAGTGTCTCATGTATAATGATTATGATACATGTCTCTACAAATAATCCAAAATAGGCACACAATATTAAAATATAATAAAATTATCAAAATACCAAAATTACCAAAACTGTTATCTTAAAATAGCATCACAAGACTCAGCTTGGTCATGTGATCCCGTACTCCTAAGCATGGTGAAAAATCAAGGATCCATCTATGGGTAGTTTCCCCATTCACTACCTATATCCATAAAGTCTATTTGGGTAACCAAATATTTCCCAAACAGGGTGTGAGATATAGTCCCAATATGTGACCAACAAATGATCTATAAAATTTAAGTTTGTTCAATATAACAAGCTAAATAGTGTGCAGGTAAATATATAAGTAGTAAAAAAAAGTAAATATCCCCTTATCATGTAACTACTAAACCAGTAACACTGAAATTTCCTCTCAAGGATCCCTTCAAAATATATTTGAACTCCTTTAATAATGAAATAACAAAAAATGCAAAAATAACCGATATGTACTTTCTGTTAATCCACACATGTCATGTCAAAAACTGCCTTGTTGTATTGCCCAAATAGTTAGAACATCCATGACCAAGATGTATAATCAAATTGTATGATATTTCCATGGTTGTGTTGTATAATCAATGTGTTAGACCACAAAGGGATATAGTCAAGGTGTTTAATACCAAGGCATCCTCGTCTATTCATTAGAGCATCTTGATGGAAACTCCAAAAAGGAGCTGGTTGAATCCCTAGGAGCAGGTCATGTAGAGCTTGTCCTACTCGAGTCCAAGGAATCTAGATCTAAGGGGTATCCAGGACCAAGTAATCTCATGGAATAAATACCCAAGGAGAACACTTTATCCAAGGCATCCACTACCAAGTAAATATCTAAGAAGTAACATCCAAGAAATCTAAATGGAATCAAGATCCTTGACATACCAACCCAAGGGTCCACTACCATTTCAAACCAATTATCATTTCATACCATATGATTCTACCCACTCATAAAAACATTCATTTTCAAATTAAACTAATGAGTATACACACTCATTGTTCAAAATCCACATTCAAACATGTCACGTGATTTTACCCACTCATTTGCACATTTACCAAATAAACCATTTAAAAGATTATAGATCAATATAAACAATTTAATCAATAATAACATGTAAGGGGATGAAAAACATATCCTAATAATATATTTAATTAATTTCATTTATATATAGTCTTCCTCTTACTAGGAAAGCTCAAGATCACACCCCTTGGGTGGTTCAACAAAGGTGAAAAGCAAGGCGGACAAATGGAGCACTCCATGGGTGGAATTTAGTCAGGAAAACAACCTCCAATATGTTTTAGGGAAGCTAAATGGAATCCCCAATAGGTTCCAATTCAATTAATTCAATTTACCATTTAAATTTTCAGGTCACATTGGAAATTCCAGCAGGCATCACAACAACATATATCCTTATAAAGAACCAAAACTAATGGGAAAATTATATACCACCTACCGTAGCTCGGTAGTAGAGTGTTCATCTAGTATCAACTTTTGATTTCAATCATATCATGAGGAAAATGAAAAATAGATTAGGATCATGAAAAATAGGTCAAATGACCTTTCACCTAAATAGCGCAAGTTATACCAAGAAGAACAAAGGGAAAGTAAAAAAGGAATCGGAAACTCGCCGATGTGGATTTAATGAGACCGAGGGTTCTTGAATTGAAGTCTGAATCTACACGTGGAGAAAAATACTACATCTTGGATTTCTTGGGTACTCCAACACGTGAAAAGGTAGGGTGAGAGATTATATATAAAATAGGGTCCCCTTCAAATTTTTTTTTAAAAAAGCTTGGGTATTTACATAATGTCTAAATACCTTACCAATCATGTAAATATCGAGGTCTTCCTCCCTATAAATATTTGTTACACTACATGAAATATCATGGAATCACCATTTCATGTTGTGTAATTGATAGACATCATGTATCCCAATTACATGGCATGTAATTGACATGCAACCAATATACATCACACTATCCTCTTCCTTCCCAAGAACTACCCAACCGTCCCATGGCTTGGATTGGGGTTTAATATGAAAATAATGTAAGGAAGAGTTAAAACAAGAAAAATAGAATCCATACCTAAAGAAAAATATGGTATCTTACAATCTTCCCCCTTAAGGAAATTTGTCACTAAATTTCCTTCTCATGGGTGGTCAAGATTAATATGATAACGACTATGACTGCTGAGAATGTATGTCAGCCTCTCACTCCCAAGTCTCATCCTGTAAATGTTTGTGTGGCCATTACACTCATACTATAGGAACTGACAAGCCTTTCATAATCTTCGTGCTCCTATCAACAATACAAATCAGTTGCTACCCAAATTACGCATCAACTTATAACTCAAAATCCTTGTTCTAAAAAGTATGAGATGTGTATAAGTGATAGAGGCATAGATGAGATAAATAGAAGTCATCAGTAATGTATTGTTACCTCTTAGGAAACTACAACTAATAGGCTACCAGCCCGACTCTACCCCGAATCACGAATGGGCTGAAATATCATGGTGAAATCTTACCCTGCCATCTATTTATCATGGGACCTATCCATTTTGAAACACATAAAAGACCTGATCCCCATCCTATAACTCTATAGGTCATTTGTGGTGATGTACATAAGATTTATGAAGAGGCTAGGCAGTATCCTTCCACTTCCAAATCCACTGGACCTTCTCAAAAGTCTCCTACTCGAGTCATGGTCCCATTAAATCAGCCTCACGTACCTCTAACTAGTACAAGGGTGATCAAAATGTCCTATCATATAAATCCTCATAAGGTTCTATATGTATAGTCACCATATAGATGTTATTTTAGGGGAACTCAACCAGGGGAATATTCCTCTCCATATATCCCCCAAAATATAGGATGCATGCACATGGTATGTTCTCAAGCCCTTGTATCGTATGCTCGGATAGGCCATCAGTATGAGGGTGGTATGTTGTGCTAAGAATCACATGTGTACCCAGGGACCACTAAAATCTCTTCCAAAAACAATATGTAATTTGGGCATCCCTATCTGAAATGATAGTGGTTAGGACCCTGTGAAGTCGTACTATATTATGGATATAAAAATTCCCAAGATCATCCACACTAAAGATCTCCTTGATCTAAAAAATAAATATGAAGCCTTCATGAGAATGTCAATAACAACCCCCATAATATCATTACCTTGAGGCGACCTCGGTAAACCGGTCATGAAATCCATTGCAACATCCTCCCATTTCCACCCCAGAATAGGTAACTAATAAAAAAGTTGGACGGTTTCTTATGTCCCACCTTCACCTACTGAAAGGTGGAACACCTTGTAATAAAACAAACTGCATCATGAATCAAATCTAGCCACCGGTAAAGGTGGAATAAGTCATAGTACATCTTGGTAACTCCATGATGTACAGCCTAAGATGAGTCTTGAAACTCCCACATCATCTCCTCGTGTATGTCCACTGTAACCCAAACGTGACCATGGATACACAAAATCTCATCCTCTCTTATGGTCCAACGAGGAGGAGGGTCACCACCAACTATAATTTCCTATATGTCTAGGCCTTCGGAGTCTTATATCTTCTTCATCCACACTCTATCTAGTATGGTATAGGTCACATATAAGGATGATAGAAAAGAATGCCTTTGACTATCATGCACCTCCAAGTGCATCTCAAAGACTAAATCCATAAGCTACCACGTGTTACTATCCTGATGAACTACCTATATCTAAGTCATCATGATTATTTCATTTATTGATTCATTTACTTTCCTAGGTATATAGGATAGCTCAAAGTCGAAAGACTTTAAGTATTCAACACCCCTTCGATGCCTAAAATTAATATCACGGTATGTAAATATGTACTTGAGGATTTTTTTGGTTTGTTTACACCACAAAATGCTCTCTAATTAAGTAATATATCCAAAAAAATAATGTGTGAACAACTATAGATAACTTGAGATCATGTGTTAGGTATTTCCTCTCATGTGAACTCAACTGCTGAGACATGTACACCAAGATATTGTCCCACTTCCTCAGCACCACTCTAATCCTAATACTAGATGTGTCACAGTACACAATGTAGCTCCTACCCTTCTCTGGAAGTATCAGTATCGATGTTAAATTCAATCTCCCTTCTAGGTCTTGAAATGGTATCTCTTAGGTATCTAGCCGTACAACTTCATGCCCTTCTTATTCAAGCACATCAATGGATCTTCGAAATGTGATAAGTCCTATATTAAATGCTTGTAGAAACTAGACATACCTAAGAAACTCCAAAACTAAAAGGGGTTATTAGGCTACTCCCTAGAAAATACATCTCTCTACATCTCTGGGTCAATTGATACTCTTGTCTCTGAGATGATGTGAACCGGGAAGTGAATCTGACCCATCGAGAAGTAGCGCTTTGTGAGATTAGAATATAACTTATGATATATCAATGTATCCAAAATGATCTCAAGGTGTTTGGAATGTTCATATAGATTATGACAATACACCAATATATCATCTAGGAAAAACACCACAAATGAATCCAGATAATGATGGAAGACTCGATTCATTAGCACCATGAAAACTGCTAGTGCAATCGTGAGACTGAAAAGAATAAACAGATACTTGAATAGATTGTACATGTTATAAAAGGATGTATAAGGTATGTCTATAGGTAAAATAGGCACTTGGTAATATCTAGACCTCAAATTAGTTTTATGTAAAAACCGAGCTCCTCGAATCATATCAAAAATTTCATCTATCTGCGGTAAGGGATACAAGTTTTTAACCATTCCCTGATTCAACTTCTAGTAATCCACTCATAGTATAAGGGTAAAATCCACTCTTTTTTCAAAGAAGGACTGGTGAACCTCATGGATAATTAATGGTTAGAATAATATCTTTTCCCTCCAAATCCTATAGCATCCTCTTGAGCTCATGAAACTCCATCATAGCTATACTATAAAGATGAATAGATAACAATGAATCTCTATGAACTAGATTTATAGAGAACTCTCCCTCTCTCTAAATAGGTGAACCAGAAAATTCATCTAGTAAAACACCCTTAAAATGATCAACCATTAGAGGGAAGTCTACCTGACGCCCTTCCAGATTGTCTAGATACAAACTAGTGATCTAGGTTGTCATCCCTCCTAGCCCACAATGTTTTAGTTCATCTCATCTTTCCTGAAAATTTCATTCACCCTTGTGAGTATAAATTTAATCCTATGGTGATGTGAATGTCACACTCTGATGATATTAGTCAATGTAAGCTCGATAAGATACTATTCAATCCCTCTCGAGTATGATGTCAAACCCAGTCATCTTGAGGAAAAAAAGATTTTATATGAAGTGACACTGACCAACCTCAAGGGGGGACTCCCTAAACTAGCGTACATCATTATTTCTAATTCCCAATAGAGTGTCTTGTGTTATAAAGATATCAGAAGACAATATAATAAGGCAAAGCCTTTTCATCACAGGTGTAGATATGAAACTATAAGATTCACCTATATCAAATAGTGAATATGCAATGGTAGAGGATATTAAAATCACACCTCTCACTATAGATAATCTGTCACCCTACTCCTCGATGGTAGGTTGTACAACATATATCTAGCTTAAACCACCTCCCTATGATAGAGCCTCACTAACTAGAGTAGTCCCACTCTAATGTCTTGGAGAAACTGGTGTTCGATTGCCTTGAAAATGACCACAACTTCCTCATCCTAATCGACTGAAACTGCTCTTACTCCCTTACTGATGTGGAGCTGAGAAACCTTCTCATGGACCTAGTGTTGGAGCCGACCCCCTACCACTCACTACTAGAGGGAGGGTCCTATAAAAACATTGCATGTGGAACATCATGTCATAATCTCAGAACTTGATTGGATCATGATCACATTGATTCTTCATGTAGACCCATATTCCACCTTGATGATAGAAAACTAAGACTCCAGTTCTCATATATTGACCGGTACTCATCTCAAGGGAAACGTCAAAATGTCACAACCTACCACTTGAAGTCAAACTATTAGGCCGAGAAATAGCACCACCTTGATCTATGTCCCCATATTTCTTCAGGAAGCACTCTGTAATCAACTTCTGATTCATAATTTTAGTAATAGAGGTTAATATAAACATGTTTACTAGAGATCTACTATCACGTAGGAGACCCCCCTTGAAGCACCTCTCTCTAAATATCTCATCAGTGAGGAATGTTGGTGCCAAATGATGAAACTCCATATAGCGTGTTGAGTACTCCATAACATTCATCAAACCCTAATCTATATGCATGAATTCAATATCCCTCTCTTCCCTCATATTCTCAGGGTAGAAATAGTCACAAAACCTAGTTTGGAAATCATCCCAAACCATATCTCACAGATTTCCAGCCTAGTTCAGAACATCCCACTAGCATTATTATGCTCCACATAACATGTAATTCACAAGCTTAACTCTCATATTAAGAGTTTTCTCAAGGTGCTAGAATATTGACAACATTTTCTCTAGCCACAGCTTAGTAGCCTATGGACCTCTATCACCCAAAAAGGTGGAAAGATAATGTTGATAGAACACGTGTGTCCACTCATCCATAAACAAGGAAGGTTGCAGTGCTCCCTGAAAAAATCTAAATGAAGTAATAGAGTGCCTCGCAAAACATTAAATCAGTACCTATGTCAGGAACACTTGCTGGTCTCATAGCTGGAACTAAAGGAGGATCCATTGGTAGATTATTTACTACTTCCCCCCAAAGAGTGGTTGTCACCACCCTCCTAGAATATGATAGGAGGTTTTCATGGTTTCATGCCTCTATAATTCTAAAACATTCTTATGAAAAGAATTATATTAAAGTTCACAGTTTAAAAGTATAGGACAGGTCAAAACCCACCAAAAACAAGTCCATACCACATAACATGCTTCAATTTCCAGGACTGTAAAAAAGAACAGTCGAAAAATTCACAGGATACGCTGACTCTTTCCCTCTCAAAAGTTTGTTCTAGGTTAAATATATGTTTTTGTGTAAAATTGTTCATTTCATTTTAATTTTATATTCATTTTCATTATATCACAATTTAATTTAAAGGTCAAACCAATTGGTCTCTTAATTCCTATCCATGAGGAATTATGTCCAAAATAGAGGCCCTGCCTCTTTTTTTAACTGCTCAGGTATTTACATGATGTGTAAATACCTTTACACTTAGTGTAAATGTTGGGGTCTTCCTCTCTAAAAAAATCATTTACGTGATGTGAAAGATCCTAGACACACCATTATAGATCATGTATCCCAATTACATGGTGTGTAATTGGACTGCAATCAATTTACATCCCACCATCCTCTTCCATCTAAAGAACTACCCAACTATCCCACAACCCAACTTAGGGTGTAAGAAAAAAATAAAGGCATAGTTTGACTGGAAATAAAGGAATCCATACCTCAACAAAAACCTTTCATGACCCATCATAGTGGGGCATATTCTGCGACTCCCCATGTCCACTTCCAATAGGCCAGGGGCTCGTGACTAGAACCAAGTTGGAATATCACTAACATGGGAGGCATTTCCTATGTACTTGTACACACACACATATCTCCAAGACCACAAAATGATGAAATGTAAAAACAATTAATCAACCAATGCATGCATACATCTTTATCCAACAACTAGATTATGATAAAAAGTAAAGGAAAGTAAAAAACGTACAAATACAAGCCCAGTACAAAGAGCATGTAACACAAGTCCAACCTAAATGTAATGTTCCATGGACTACTGTCTGAAATCCATAGGAACACACCTCAATCTGTCTGGTATCACTAAACATCATCTATTCATAGTCCACATAAGATTCAATCAAAAGTTCCATCATCTTCATAAGACATGACATGTGTAGGAAAATCCCATGCAAGGGTGAGTATAACAATATTCAGTAGGACACCCCAAAACCACAAATTATACAACAAAGGAAATTACAGTTACATCTACATAGGTATATGTCTAAAAAACACATAATAAGAATATATAGATATACTCAACAAGGAAACATAGTCTTGAGGTAAATAAAAACCATAGTATACTATCTATAGGATGCCATCTCAAAAGATCCATGAAGCCCTCATCAGAGAGAACACACTCATGACTCTGATAGCACTAATGACATCCATCTGAGAGGTACTGCACGTCGGGTCTCATCATGTGAAAGAATATGATGATAGTCTTAAGATATATGATACATATATGAGGATTGATTACAAGGACATGGGATGATACCAAAAAACTCAATCTAGATTATCCTACTATGTATAGGATCATTTCCAACATAGTTTTGATTATATAAATACCAGGAACACCACCTAGGGCATGAAGATGAATAGTGGATCTCACTGTGGGCCTCCCAAAGGGATTCCAACAACTCTCTCCAGGAAGTCCAACTGAATGGATCATTTTACTATGAGTATAAGATGATACTATACTAAACTTCAAGGAATGTATAAGGTGAATGAACCCTAATGAATATTGTCAAAGATATTAAGTACAAGAGATTCAATCCATGTAGAAAAGAGTACATGGAATGTTGAAGGGTTACACACTGTGTCCCTTGACCGCAGGTCCTAACCATGTAAATGGAATGCGTCAATGAACTATGTTTTTGTAGTAGTACATGTCATGTAAGAATCATGTGTACTCTAATTATCTGTCAGTACATGGATCAGCCCATGTACTTGGTCCATCCCGTGTATGTATGGTGGAGTATACGTCGTGTAGGAAGTCTGTGTATGCCACCCAATGTCCATTTACTTCACAAGGTACATGACGAGTTACCCAGGAGAGTCCACATTCCATGTTATTGGGTTCTCATTCCATTTTATACAAAACATTCTAGAAAAATCCCTAGCCACCACAAGGGGTCCCCACATGGTGTGTAGATCTCCATTATAGGTTGTGTTATGCGATATTTTCCAGAATCCCTGATTCTCTAACATGTTTGATCTGGTGTCTTTGTCCTTCAATATAGTGACCATTTCCCCATGAAATCGAATATCCATGTTCTTCTACACCATTCCATTGTCTAAAAACACATCTCGTCGTCATATTTTCTCTCAAAACGGATCGAATTTCTATTCTTCATTATGAGATAAAGAACGCGCATTGGGGTATCCACTATCATCTAAATTAATCTGTCTCTATCATTATGCCTCTATCATGTCAAGTAGATCCAAGATATTTGATATCAGATCGTTGCACTAAGAAATGGAGGTCAAATTACCGATTGATTGGGATTTGTCGATTCATGGTCTAAACAAAGAACACTCACGACGAACGATGAATGGGTGGAGAAAAGAACAAAACAAACAAGAGGAATAAAATGTGATTCTATATTCATATTGATCTTGGTTCATTTATGTTAGAATGAATATCGAATTAATCAACAATCACAAAGGTAATTATATTAACAAACGCCTCAATCATACCCATCCTTCATAACAATCAATCCGCGGGACAATCTCTTCATTGATTGGTCTAATTTTATCATAGAAATAAATAATATGGAATACTAAATTGAAACACATGACCTACATTGATTCAATTTGAACTCTAATGAATAAATATGTGTCTTCATCATTGTTGGAAAGATTTGTTGAATCTAAGGTGTGTCGATATTTGATCTTTCATTCTATCACAGTTCTCCTACAATGATTATCCAAGGATCTCTCCAATGATCCGCTCAAAGGCTCTAGGTCTATGCTGATAATTCATGTATTTATATATAATAGTCTATTTAAATACTAACCATTTTTTGTGCCAACATTTGAAATAAAATAATTTTATTTAATTATTTTACTCATTTCCACATCCACGTTGAATTTTTCAAAAATGACTTGCACCGACTATTGTCAAGATGCACCTAGTTTAAACCTCACATTTTGAACTCAATAGTAAAATTATATTTCTAATCTGGGCACCCATTCAAAATTTAGTACAATTTTTCGTTAAAACTATGCATGTTTCCTATTTAATATATTTAATATATTTCAAACGTTTATTCTGGGCACACCAGGCCTCAAATCACAAGTCATATCAGCACTTTATTTCAAAATTAATCCATATAATATAGAAAAATAATACGTGGAAAATCTGAGACATTAAATTCTCCCCAACTTCAGGATTTACATCACTAAAAAGACAATACAAGGGCTACTCAAAAAGATGTGGGTACTGAGCATGAATCTGAGTCTCCCTCTCAATGTGATCTCCTGAAGATTATTTCCCTTTTACTAGTAATATCATGAATCCTTCATATTTCATGGTAATTTGATTTTTAATTTTAATTATTTCATCCAATTTGTTTTGAATTGAAGGTTACCAAGTGGTAATGAATTTCTTAACTCAATTTATTTTTATTGAGTTATATTACTTCCCTATTTTTGTTACTATTAAAAGATTATGTGTGTAATGTATTTTGATTATATTTTTTTTATTTTTAAAACTATTTTTATAAGGATTTAAATTTGTTTCACATAATCAATCCTTTTATTAATCCTCACTTCAATGGTATGATCATTGTCAAGGATTTCATCCCAATTTAAATTTCATTGAGACATACTAGGTAATATAAACCTATTAACTTTTATGTGGTATATATACTAAATATTTGATGTATTTAATTTGAATAACTATTTATTAATGATTTTTAATGTTCTATTTCAAGTATATTATTCAAGGTTTTATAGTTTAAAGTTAATAATATGGTAAAATATAATTGTATAATCTCAATTTCTTTTTTGATTATTTACTTTATCATGAAAAAATCACTTTATTGTGATCATTTTTCATTAGAAGATAAATTAATTATAAATATTAATATTCATGTATGATGGATATGATTATTTCTTAAACCATATACCATTTTTATGTATGTTTTGAATTTTTATCTTATTTGATTAACTAAGGAAATTTTGTTAAATATGTATCCTTCACTCAATAAGGATATTTGATGATAAGTTATATTGATTAATGAATTAAATTGATTATTTGATATATGAGGAATGATTTATAAATTCAGTTACTGGTGGGGGATCTTTATAGATATCCACTCAATGTATCAGCAGGTCTCATGGGACAAATCGGTTGACCAAGTCAGATGGGTTTTTACCTGTAGCTTTATACTTTTTTATGAAATGTCTTGACAATAGAGGTATTATGATGACTAAGATCATGAAATACAATAATTAACATTTAATTAATTGAGAATTCCATTTTTATTATTATCCATGTGATTTTCACATTGATATTATCTATAGATGCATTTCATTCTATGTTTATTGATTAAATGGTATGTGTGTTTAGATAGTTACCTTACCATATAGATTATTCCTTATTTCATGCTCATGTTATTGATTAAATGGAATGATTTTTCAGTTATTTACCTTTCCACAGTGAATATTATTTTTTTAATAATGATATATTCAATTGTATGTAACCCTTACTAAAACTTTTAACTCGGGATTATTTTATTTCATTTCACCATGTTATAAAGATGAATATTTTAAATGAGTTTCCGGGATGTTGAGCATTTTATTTTGTTATGTTTTAATTTGTTTTCCAAATATAAAATGGGTATCAAGTTTTTATATGGTTCTCCCAAACATCTAAACTGATTGGTCCATTATGATTTTACCCATTGTATATATAGTAATATAATAAATTTGGCACTAGCTCTGGGTTACTGGATTCATGGTCGTTATAAGAGTAGACATGAAGAATGACTATTGTTTAAACATAGGTCAATAAAATGTTCTCCCTATTCATTTAAATAGTTTTTTATAAACTTTTTCTTAACAAAATATTATTAAATAATATTTGAGAAGTACTTTTTTTATCATAAGTACAAACTATATGTTGTAATTACTATTATAATAAATTTATAAATAAAGATGAATTTAAAATAATTTGATTATATAACCACCATAACTAACATAATTCATGCATCCAATATAGGATAATTGTATTTTTTGTAAAAACTATTATGTTATCTCATGATAAGAATTATTTTCATGTTTTTATGTTTTATTCAAAATGGGATATTATTAAGTGACTATGTTACCTCGACTGATCATTTTAAAAATGGTCTATATACTTTTTTAGTGGACTCCTACCCTAGATATTATCCAATATAAAATATATTCTTTAATTAATATTAGTATAGGTAAAAAATGATATGTTTATGAAATAAGATAAGCTTAATCAATAAAATAATAAATTAAGAAATCATTATTAGATTATATAACTTATAAATTTTTGATTTAGTCATAATTTTTTCAATTAATCGATGAGAAGTTATGTTATGGGCATTAGTATCTTTTCCATAATGATTTATTTTTGAATGAATTAATTTTATCCAAATAATTTTGTAACCTAGGTTATTTTTCTATGATAATAAATCTTGACTCCCATGAACCAAGAATTGTTAACCATCAATCCAAAAACATTCCCATTGGTCAAAATTATTTGTAAGATATTACTAAGGGTAATAGAAAAACCATTAGAGGCCAATTGACCCCCATTTGAGTAAGATCCTAAATATATGGCATGTCACAGTTACCTTTTAGGAACAAATTTTTCACATTAGATGAATGATCTATAATTTTAATAAATATCCATCTTTATATTAATTGAACATTTTATTAGTATACTTTTATAATATGGAAAGAAATCCTCTTTCAATCACCTTCTCAAATAATCACCCACCACAAACTGAAAAATTTATGATACAAAAGGGGAATTAAGGAATAAAATATGATAGTTGTGCGATAAATATGGTTTACAATAAAGTTAGTTAAACAAAACATCTCACTTTAACATTGTACACTCCTTGTATATAACTTGAAAATGAAAGGGTCTATAATATCTCCCTCTTCCTATAAAATAATTCATCACATGCCTTATAAAATAGATAAGTGAAATTTAAATACTCTACATAAAATTAAATTATCCATATTCTCCCATAAAAAAATCCCATTATTTATCGTCATCAGAATATATTCTTGTAAAAACATAATAATATTAATATTATCATACTAATAAATAAAAATCTAACCATGGTGGAAATATTCAAACTAATAAAAACACATTTTTATTATATAAAACAATAGTAATTATATAAATAGTTTCAAAAAATAGAATCATTATAATTATACCAGTCATATGAATTTCCAATAATAAAAAATAACCAAGATATTTTACCCTCTTAATATCCATGTCATGGCTTCCATATGTTTTATCCTCTATCCTATGTTTCCCTTAGATTTTACTATTTCTACAAAACACTCATATGAATAGAATAATTTATACCCTTATAATTCTTTAATTTCCACTGTAAATTTTTAATTTCCTTTATATTATAGTCATATATCATTATTAGTCAACAATTTATCAAGTAAAAACATTTATGTTCTCAAATGGGATATCTATTGGGATAATTTTACCCCATAAAGATGAACGTTCTTTATTTTTCAAGTTTTTGGTAGTTATGGAGGTATGTCTCACCATATCATCTAAAACATTCAATTATTTTTCTCTAACGCCACTTATTGTGTATGTTTGGGGCTCAACAATTTTTTCATCCATATAAACTAAATATGTTCTCAAATGAAGTCCCAATGAATAAAACTATACATTGGAAACAAAATTATGTGTCTATTAATATATATAATATTAATCATTGGAATTTATTTATTTATTATACCATTTTCAAGACCTTATTGTTTCTCTATGAAAATATATGCTTCCAAAATTGAATGGTGATTTTTCACACATTATTGAAGGCCTAGAGTTATTACAGGTGACATCAATATTTTCTATCTCAAATTCTATCAACTTATATTTCCTTTTCCAATATTTTTTATATATATTTACCATCTCATCATTAAAATATTGTTTATCTGTTCTTGTGTCACAAACCAACTCTCGTCTACCATAATATGGGAAATCTATCATGCCTATGGAAATATATGAAGGGAATTTCATATCTCCAATGTATGGAAATTAGTTCATGGGAATCTATATTATATGTGTGAAAATGAATCCTCCCAAAAATAAAAATTAAATATATTGAAGAAACATTCCAATAATCCTTCCTAACTCACACACTAGTCAATCACCCATTAAAATAATATGTTTTGTTCTAATAAAATAATAAAACCAAAGATATCATAATATAAATTAAACATCTACATCACACCCATTTGACATGAATTATATATAAAAGGATGAGATGAAATCTCATAGTATATGGAATTTTAGTTGGTTGATACACCCATGATAGAATGAATAGTATAAATATGAAAATATATAAAAGGAAAATTGATCTCCAAATAACCCATGGTTATGCTCAATTATCACCTCCAATCATGCACCATGAGAAACAATATAAATTTAATATTATAGGATATGCTATCTAATTAAATGAACATGAACTAAACTAAAAATTTATATAGGTTTTAGAAAAAAAACACTAAGTAACATCACTACATAAAAGGAATAATACTTAAATATAAAATACTATAATTATAATTAGAAAATGAAATTAGTACTGTAAATATTCTATTTAAATTTCATGATACAAATTTCAAAAAAAAATTACAATTTTATCTTATTACAACTTAAATGTGTTCCCATTTATGAAAATATTTTGTAACACCCAAACCCTAGTTACCTAGATTCGGTGCATTATTAAATAACATTGGCATGATTAGAAGGGATCAAATCCTGAAATAATGATATGTTTAGTAGCCTAGGAAGTACTAGATACATATATAAGTTTTTCATACATTATAAAATGAAAAGAAAAAAACATTGTCTCCTTTTACCACATTCATTTCTCTTAGACTATCCCTATAGGTCAGTCATAATATACTCCTTCACATCCTGGGAAAAATAAAACATAGAAAGGGGTGAGCTCAAATGCTCAGTAAGGATAACAATATAGTGGAAACTTTCACAAATAAGAATAAACATTTAAGGAAATGTATAAAACCAAAACAAAACCCTTTTAAACATAACATCAGAATAATATGGAAAAGATAAATCAAATAATTCCATTTACTTATTCACATGGATATTCTACTAGTCGAATAATCACATGTAATATCAATAGTTAAGTTCATAATTATGGAATGCATAATTCCATACATCATAACCACATAGTCAAGGCCTCATTCCATGACTAAAAATAAGATTTTTTTAGGGCCTTGTGCCAAGATAGTAGTTTTTCTTATAAGACCTACCGATGAATCGGGGAGCTATAGCAGGATCCACCTGTCACTTACTATGTTCAATTCATTCCTCATATGAAAAGGTTGAAACATAACATAAACATTCATATTAAAACTCCCATATAAAATGTTAATAATTTATCCATAAATCATGAATGGTATAAAAATAACACATCCATAGTTGAACATATCAAAAAAACTTCACTACAATATGGAATATTTGTATCATAATGAATCAACTTGAAACAAGTGTAAAATCCATCAAAGGATGTGGATATAGATTAAATAAAAACTATTTGAGAGAAATATCTATTTTTTAAATTCATTTAAGAGTCACATAAATATAAAAGAAAAAATTTATTCAGAAAATATTCTTATAAGATTCTAATGGAAGCTTCGATGATGTTATAACAGCGGAAATATTGTTGCACCTTCCGTATAAGTTAAAAAAAATCATTCTTACCTTAGTTTTGTCGAAAAGGTCATAAAGTACCTTGTTTAAAAAATTATAGAAAAATTCCATTAAAAACATATAAGGTTAAACAAGGGTATAAATGACTTTAACCCATATTATAGGGAATAATAAAAAAGTTTTGAAATATGTTTTTATGAAACATGGATGTGGATGATAAAGAGGTCCCAGTAGATACTCACGTATAAACAACCTAGGATAATAAAGAAATTGTGAAATTAACCCTTACCTTGTACTTTTCCTTGGTCAAGGGTAGGTTAAACTCCTCTATAATGGTGAAATAAATATTATTAAATTATAAAAGAACCATATAAATTAATATGATATCATATATGATCTTATAATATTGCATTGTTGATGATATTTCAGTAGTATCATTGTTTTGCGTGTTAAGTGATTCATTTTGATTTATATGTTTTGTTACGTAAGCCATGTTTGTTATAGATAAAATGTATCATATTCATATACAGAATTATATCAAGTCTTTAAACATTATTTTTAATCATCAATTGAAAATTAGTCTTGGATGGTTATGATGGCAAATGACATCTCATCACGTCGTGGAGAAGGTAAGTCGTACGTACGCATGCGTGACAATATCATTCTTTTGATGGTGAAAAAGTATATAATTGGATGTTATATCATATATATAGAATAATTAAAAAGTTATATTTATTATTTAAATTAGTAATACCCTTTATTATACCCATAAAAATAATGAAGTGTTTGAATAACAAACTACACCACGACGTGGAGACGGTAAGCCGTACGTATGCATGTATGGTGACTTTGTCATTTATAGGATGGATAGAATAAAGAATATGGTTGAACCATATTTATAATAACTTAATTTTATGTATGAGATATTTGAGTTATTATTTTGTTATGGAAATAATAAATAAAGATGATGTGGAAGAAGAAAAGAACTTGAAAGAGGGTGGTGAAATTATTACCTCTACTTCGGGTGTTTCCTTTTGAGTTGATCAAAAGGGATCCTTAGGATGGCTTTCTGATCTAAGTAAGAAATATAGGTTTAATTGAGGAAATTTTGGAGGATATTTTGGTAGTTTTTAGGTGATCCAAATTTCTTTGTAGGTGTGATTTTGAGATAAGGTTAAGTTCCCTTTTATAAGAGGGGTGAAAGGCACCTTTGGAAAAGCTTGTAATATTATTTTATTATAAAATTATTTTTGGTTTATAATGGATCCAAATTTATTTATTTATAAGATAATTTGGGGATGTGTCTAAAACCTCTCAACCAATGGGTTTTATACATGTTTAGGTCACCATATTAATCTTATTTTTTAGATTTAACTATTAGTTAAATAGTTTAACTTTTACTATGTCTTCTTGTATTCTTACACTATGTGGTTAATAAACTTACTCTAAACATCCAAGAGAACCTAAAGTGATTATTTAATAACGTATATAATATTATTTAATCCCTTTGGGTGAACCTTAGATATTTAGGAATGTTATATCAACCAATAATATATTATTTGTTTTAAAAACTCATTTATGTCAATTTTGACACTATTTAGTATTTGACTTTTGTGAAAATCATAATAGCATGATTACTTCGAAAAAAATTTAATCAACCCTAACATGTCATATTAACCTATAAAATTAGTTCAATTCATCAAAAGTATCAAATTACATTTATTTGGATATTTATAATATCAATTATTTTAAACTTTCATTAATAAGGTAATTACTGTATCATCATTGTGTCATAAATAAAATTAACTATTTAATGTCTCAAAATTATAAATAAAATACAATTATATAGAAAATCATTTTATATTTTTAATGAATATTTATAGTCTAATTTATCTTATTTATAACCCTATAATAAAAATGGTTTTGTTATTAAACATTGAATTTAACACTTTAAACTCTTCATTAAATAAAAAAATAACAAATGTTATAATCTAATCCAAGTGGACCAAAAGAAGCATATTCTATTCCTAAGGTTATTTTTGGTCGATTTACACTTATCCAATAGAATTAAGACATGGGTTAGGGTAATTATAATATCATTTTTACCTTTAATTACCCTATTTACTTTTAACCGTGGTAAATAAAAGTCAAAAGTTACTGTTCACCAAAAATTATTTTCATCTTATTGTACCAAATTTTACTTAATGACATCAACCGTGTCTCTTGGATTTTTGAAATTCAACTTACAGAAGCGGTAAAATTATGTTTCATATAAATTTTCAAATACTCCTTGAAGGTGGGTAAAATACGGTAAAAAATATCAATAAAATTTTATACATCTGATTTTATTATAAAAATGACTCCATTGAATTAAATTGAACTAATATTGGTATTATTTATCTATATTAACCTAAAATAAATAAAATTTATAATTATTTAAATAAAAATTCAGTTTTTAAATAATAACGCAGTGTTGGTCATTATTCATCAAAAATTGAATGTTTTTAGAAAAATAGAAAAAATTCACCTTAAGATAATTTTGATATTCCAAATTCAAAAATGAATTCTATTTTACCAAATTCAAAACATAGAAGTAGAATTAATTAACTTAAAATTAATTCACGTTTTCAAAACCAAAAAGCGGGGTTTTAAAAAGTAAAAACTATCAAAAGATTGACATGTGTTTATGTCAAATTAAAATGTGATATTACTTATAATGACCTAAATTGTATTAAATGACAATAAAATAATCTGATTATACTTCCAAACTAGTCTAATTCATAATTTAACACTATTAATTATTTCAATTAAAAAAAATTCAATTAAAATTTAGTATTTTTCAATATTTTTAAAAATATGAATGTTATCATAAAAGTACCAAACTATTTTCCAAAATAATTTTTTTTCCCCGATAATAAAAAAGATTTTAATTTCATTAAATTGAATTTATAAATTTGTCAAAAATTGTTTTTAAAAAGGGTTCACCAGTAAAAGGTGGTAAATTTTCATTGTTTGAAAAATACTTCTTTTATCTGAAAAAAATTAATTTGTTCTTATGTTATGTCTATGAAACATATAATATGGATTAAAAAATTATATAGAGTATATATAATTCAAAATTTAGTTAATATTATTCATAATCACTTTTTGAATGGCTAGTTTGGTAAGTCGTGGTGCGCTCGAACTCAGTGTTGCGTGTAACGCAAGTTATGCTATTACTTTAAAAAAATAACGTAGTATGAAATCATGGGGTGTTAAAGCTTCAATTGAATTTTTTTAAATAATAGTGTACCTTCGATGAAATAAAACAAATTTAATCAACCATTTTAATAATATAATTTAATAAAAATAAAAAATAAATTTCTTGTTGAACTTCCCCCTTTTCTAGATATTATTATAATAAAACAAAATGGTGTTAAAAATACAGTGTAAATATAAATAAATCCTTTTGAATTATATATATATATAATAAACATTGAAATAATTATTACAAATAGATATAAAATCACATAAATAAGAAAAATAAATGAACATGTATAAGAATAAATTGTATATGAAAACATAAGAAAATAAATTTTATTAAAAAAATATAATGGGGGTGGACCTAGGGAACTAATATTAGGGAAGCCTAAGATCCTATAATATCATGGTGATTATACCAATAAAATCCAACTATGAATAATCCTATATAGAGAATAGTCACATTTCCTAGGGGAATGGGTTCACTATTGAGAGTGGAACTATATATATTATAAATATTTCAAGTTATTATTGTAGAATAAATCCAAAGGTTGTGGGGCTTTTCACTTCCTACCATACTTCTCATAGAATCACCTAAACATATTCCAAAGGTCCCATGATCCACTAATTTTTTTCATTATATAAGTCATAAAATTATAAGTTAAAAGATCAATGAAATATAAAAATACCACTAACCAACACTCTAAGCCTTCCTTTACCAAAACATTCCCTTATTAGAAAATAACATATCATTTAGTAAATCCATCAACCTATAGCATCAGAATAAGAATAGGATAAATCAATACAATTTTCAAAAATTTCCAATCGGGATATTGATTCCTCTTTGATAAACTCAATCCATGAAATTCATTTAATGTTTTTCCATAGGCACCATAAATTATTAAAACATGGTGCTAAATGTGGAGAAAAATATTTAGCAACAAATTCAGTTAAATAAATGAAAACAACCTTAAAAACATAATTCCTTAATAAACATATTTAATAATCTAATAAGATACCCAAACCATATTATAAAATATCATTAAAGGCCACAAAGAATCATTTAATTAATAAACATCATAATATTACAAACATGAAACATGAAGTTAATTAATGATAATTACCCCTATAAATGTGACAATTTAATTTTAAAAATAATTTGGTTTCTTAATTTAATACCACTAGAAAAAATTTCAATGTCATTACATGTATTTTGTATCCTTTTAAAAATGAATTTTATTTATTAAATAATTGAGAAATTTTATCAAACTAGAGGTTTTTAGAAATCTATTTCAACTATATATGGACTAAATTCCAATAAATAATCTTTTTAAAGGAATGAAAACTGACTAGACTTTGATAAATATATATTCAATGATAGAAATTTAATAAATATAAGAAATAGTTTAAATGAAATTAGTTAACCAATCAAGGTTCTTATGTTCAAAGAATTTTTCATGAAGAAACAAACCACAAACCAATAAAAACATTTTTCCATTGATTAAAGACACTATAAAAGGTACCAAGATGAATTCTATGAGCCTTAGAGATGAAAACAAAAAAATTGATATAACACTAAGACCTAGGTATCAACCACCATGTCCCCTAGTTGATGAAAGAGTGGAAAAAGATTAAACAGAAAGGAAAAAAAGAGATAAACCTTATCCATAATGAATATTATCATAATCAGAGGAACATAAAAATAAAATTAGGAATGGATGGTCATGGATAGGGACCTCTTCAACTTTCCATAAATGAATTTGGTGAAAGGGGACTCAAAGAAGAATAAAATTGGAGACAGTAACTTCTGAATTATTTGGATTTTTAAAACATGGGAAAGTTTCATGTCTTATCTTCTTGGATTACTAAAAAGTTTAGAAACCATGTTCCCCTAACTAGACACAACTAGAAGATGCAACATGTTTTAGTCACATTTTCTTGAAAAATGTGTGCCTATCATGTGAAAACATCACTAATGTGCTATATGATCTTCATGGGATAGACTCATGGTTAGAACTAACCATTTTCCAACCATGCACCTAGAAATGAAACCTCAATATTCTATAAAATAAAATATATTTAACCTAAACACAAGTAAAAGAATAAAAAACCCAAATTACATAAATATTAATCTAAATGAAGTTTTTTTCTTAATAATTTTCCCCTTCATTACATTTTATTCTCCTAAAATTCCATAGAACATATAAGGTTAAGGAAACATTACAGGATTCAAAAATAAAGGGTTAATACGTAAAGAAATAAAAATTAAACACAATTAGATACAAATATAAACAATTCCCAAAACATCTCCCCAAATCCAAACACAACACCCAAAACACCAATGCTATAGTATGAACATCACAAAAAAAACAGAAATCCAAAATTGGCAATAAAAAATGACACATGAGGTTGGTATCCAAACTATTTAATTAATTCCCCAACATGATGGGATATTAGGAAACAAAAAAGTTGTTAACATTTCATAATCCAAAGAGTTGAATATGGGAAAAAACCAATTGTGCATCCTCAATAATACGAAATCAAGGGGGAGAAAAATTATAAGAGGGAAGGAAGAGGAACACATTGAACAAGATCCTATGACATCTACATAGATTTATACTATAATAATAAAATTCACCGGACATCCAAAAAATATTCCACTGAGTTCAATGATAACTAATAAAAAATATTCTCATATTATATGGCCTATAATATACAAGATTATCAAATCATAAATACACCACAGATTGTTTCTTAATAGATGGATGGAAATAGGTTAAATATTTTTCAATAAGGACATATTGATACACCTACTATGGTTCATTGAAACACCCCAAGGTCTCAAAAATAAATTTAAATGCATAATGTTTTTTTAAGAAGATATTTATAACACTCCATTAAAATAATTTTTCCACTTCAATGTTTTGAATTTCAAAAAACTATCATCTGTAATTATGATCTGTAAGTTATTTGGAGTCTAATGGAACCAACTTTTTTTTTGTGAATAGTAACATACCCTTATTAATAATAATATAAATAGTATTTTTAACCTGATGAATACTAAATCACATTACTATTTTTTTTAGGATATAAGATAATGAGATGTCGATTAATTTTTCAAGGTGTTAAAAAAAGATTTATAGATTTAAAACTGTTATTTTTAAATAAATGATGATTTTATTTAAAAAGTAATTAATATTATTTAAAATAATAGTAAAATGGGGTTAATTCTTGAATTCTAAACATCGAAATATATTTAGGTGGAATTTTTGGGATTTTTCTAAAATAGTTGAATTTTTGGTGGATAGTAAAAATACAGTTTTGAGTTTTTAGTAAGTTTAATGACATAATTAATGGTTTAATTGTGATGTAATAATTATGGGAGACTTTTTTATAGTAAAATAATATATCAGGGGTCCCAAGTGGCCAATACCGTGGGAAAATACCATGGGAAAGCCCATGCTTTTGCAAATACCACTAACGAGGTGTCCCTTGGAAATTAATAAAATATTTCCTCACTTTTACTATAAATACCAACCCATTACTTCAGTACATTCATTAAAAATTCCTCCCAATAAATATATGGTATTATTAACTCTCAATTAGTCCTCCCAAGTTGTCCTCAATCCCCCAAAGGTCCCAACCTTCAGGTTTTAGGAGTTACTCTACAATGTAAGGGAATCCACCACCCTCTTCTTTTTCAAGCTTTCATTTTATGTTATTATTTTTAATTTCCATTGTATTTTGTTGGGATATGTTATTCCATATCCCCCTTACTTACCATATTATTTAATAATGACTATATACCACTTTTATCTCATCAAAATATTTTATGAAATTTTAAGCGATGTCGTTAGGCTGCCAAATTTTCATAAGAGATTTCTCAACATTTCTTCTATTTAGAGATTACTTTATTTTATTTTTATTTACTCAGATATCCTTTTAAAAGAGTCATAAATTATCTTGATTTAATAATTTTTATGGAAGACTCAATATTATATTCCTTCTCCTCTTCCACTTATTCAAGAAATTAAAACATCGTCTGTGTTGTGTCGATTTACCAACATCGTGAACAATGTGATTTCTATTTAATTTACTTACATAAAGACTCTTCATGAAACCATTTTATGGTTGAAATAGACTATAATTTTTTTATTATAACTTATATAAGTTTCTTGAATCTTTTAATAAACATTTTAATAATTTATAAAACAGAATGAGTTATTTACGATCAAAGAATCACCAAAATGACTTAAACAAATATCAGTAATGCTTTAACTTATGAATCATCCTCATGTAAGAATTAAAAATGATAAAAGGTATAATTTATGGTTCTGGAAACATGTAAATAAAATTAAACTCCAATTCTATATTTTCTCTTCTAATCGACAAGAATATCCATCATGAAATGATCATGGAAATCATGTAAAGAGCACACCCAAAACAATGGAAGGAACAAAATACTAACAATTAAAGGGAGAAATGATGTAATGAAATGATAATAAAAGGTATTATAAACATGAATATGTTTTTTTAAGATGTTAATAACACTATTATAACCATTATATAGGTGGTTTAAAAAAATTGATGTAATACAAACTCGAGTTAAGGGGATTCCTAACCCGATTTCCATTCCTTTGGTTATCATTCTACATCATTATTTATGTTGTATTAAAATTGTTTCTGTTATTGGTTTTGTTTATATTAAATTTAATTATGTGTATTTACAGTGTATATACATATTCAATCCACTTTAATAAGTCTCACATTAATTATATGATATTTTTAAGGGGATTTTTTTAAATCCTCTTTTAAAATTCTGTTTTACAAAATTCAAAAGTAATGTTTTTATGAAATTGTTCATGCTGTATGATTATGTTTTGGTTCTAGAGAATTGTTTATGATGAAGGTTGGGACCTGTATCTACCTATAATTCATTGGGTATGTGTAAGTTGAAGGTCGTCCTTATGGTTAGTCCAAGTGTAACTGTGATGGTTACAAAAATTATAAGGTAGCCATGGGGGTTACAAGTTATAAGATAGTTGAGAGGGTTACAAGATTATGTAAGTAATGCCCCAATGTACCTTTATGGTTCTATTTATGCTCTTATTTTGTGTGGGTATCTTTTATAAATCTCATATTTCACAAAGTACCTATATATGGGTGACAAGTATGTCTTTTGAAAATGATTTCATACGTTACAAGTATTCATGGGCTAATGTATTCTTTCCTTATTTTTATATCCCTTATAGAGATTTTTGTACTCATCCCAAGTTTTTAAATGATTTTTCACAGGTTATAAGGATTTTTAAGACAAATAAGGAATCCATGTTAAATGTTTTAACAATTTGTCATGACCTGTCCCCCAGGGCCCATGTAGTGACTACCCCAAGCCCGCCTTCCATAGGCCTGGGGCTGGCAACTAGCACCAAAGGCGTAATTCCCTAAATGGGGAACACATTTCCTTTATAAACTATAAACACACACAATAGATATGATCACGAGGAAACTGAATAACTGACCAGTGAGTATAGTAAGTAAAAAGGGGTCAGAATACAAGCCCAACAGGAAATTACAAGAATCTGAAGGTACATGTACAACTAAGGAAATAGGAAAAATAGCCACTGAGTCATCCTCTGAGGTTCCTACCTAAAGGGTAGGTATAGATAACCTCCCCATCACTCCACTTCTCTCTGTCTCCTCCGTGTACCGACATGACACCCAGTCTACCTCTGGGTACCATTCAGTCCTGGTACTCTCTGCCTCGGTCAGCGTTGTCCGTCATTTGCATCCAACACAATGAGGTGTGGGCATATCCTGTGCAGGGGTGAGTATAACGATACTCATTAGGGACCCCGAGACCCTCAAGGTCTCACAAAATCCAACAAGGAAAAACCAAAAAGTATGAAATCAAAAGATAACCCCACTTAGGTATATGCCCATACATATACGTAAGTTATCAAGTAATCCATCTCAATAATGAAGAAAACCCAAAGTTACTAACTTAGCTCCCACAAGTATACAACTTTTGTAGAGATCTAGAGATGATTATATGTAGCCACTAAATCATCTATTCTGTCGAACCCACATAGGATCCAGGAACAGTAGTCAGAGCTGCCGAAACCACGTAGGATCTAGAAATAGTAGTCAGAGCTGTCAAACCCATGTAGGATCCTAGAACAGAAGTCAGAGATGTCAAACCCATACAGGATCCAGAAACAGTAGTCAGAGCAATAAAACCCACAAAGGATCCTAGAACAGTATTCAGAGCTGTCGAACCCACACAGGATCCAGGAACAGTAGTCAGATCTGTCGAACCCACACAGGATCCTGGAACAGTAGTCAGAGTTGTTGAACCCACGTAGGATCCAGGAACAGAAGTCAGAGTTGTCAAACCCACCTAGGATCCGGGAGTAGTTGTCAGAGATGTCGAATCCACAGAGGATCCAGGAACAGTAGTTAGAGTGCGACCAGCCATAGGGTTCCGCACAAATCATTCTAGATTCCGGGAGTGTCTTCTCCTCAATCCAAGTGTCTATACATAAACTACCACAAATTCCTCAAGTTGATATATCCAAAATATATGTCTTTACAATAGAAACCAAATCTGACAGACGATGCGTCAATCGGACGCCCGGTCTGAGAGTTATTGGCATTTTAGTCCTGAGGGCCCAATTGGATTCGTGCTCGATCCAAGCTGACCGTATCTCAACTATACCCAAAAATCAATTGGGGTATACACAAAGGGACTGTCGCTCTCCAAGAATACCAACTCCGCTGACGGTTCTTCAAATGGATGTCTGGTGCAAAAGATATGGCCAAAAGAAAGTAAAGGTGTCGTAGTGGGCCCAGATTCGGTATGACCCGGTTCGGGTTCGGCCCGACCTGACCCGTTGGGTAGGGCCTGGCCCACTGAGCTGAAAGGTCACGGACTGGTCATGAGGGCACGGACCGGCCGTGGGTCGATGTAAGGGCGGTTCGGCCCGTAGGCACCGCGAGGGGTGCGGAAGGCCTACTCGGCCAGGCGCACGTGGGGGCGTGGCTCGGCGGGTCGGCCCGGATGGCCGAGGCCAGTTCGGCCAACACTATGGGGGGACCCGACTCGGGCATCTGAGCCTGGGAGGCCAGGGCCGGTTTGAGTGGCTTGACCCAGGAGGTCGGGTGGCCAGTGGGTGGCCGGGAGCCGGGAGATGCGGGCCGGCGTAGTTCAGCAGGGGTGTCGCGCGGTTCGGTCGTGGCGAGGCGGGCCGACAGGGTTCAGCTGGGGCACCACGTAGTTTGGTCATGGAGAGGCGGGTCGGTAGGGCTGGGAGGCGTAGGCTTCCAAGAGGATGGGAGGCGGCCAAGCAGCCAGGAGGACAGCGGGCCAGCATGGTTCGGTCGGGGCGCACAGGAGGTCAGTGGTGGCTGGGAGCCGGTACGGTCGAAGCGTCACGAGGGCGGCATGGTTTTAAGAGTCCCCAGGTAGCGTGTTCACTTCCTGCTGCCTTCTTTGCCTCGCCATTTCATCGCCATGTTGCAGAACATCACAAAAGAGATCGTCGGCGGGAGTCGAGCCATGTTAGTTTTTCCCGCACCCTCATGTTTAGGGTGATAGAAAACAGTTCATTAAGAAAAGAGAACGATGAACTTCAAATTCTATAGCCTCCGCAACTTCTCTTTCCCAATCCACAAAAGGAAAATAAAGGAAAGAATTAACATGAAAATAAACCACCTACCTTGATCGTTGTTCGTCGACGGAGTTGCGGGGAAAAAGACAAAGTTTTCATCGTTCGTCACGTCGGCCGCACACTTCCAATCTTGAGATCATGAGTTGGTTCATTGACGATGATGAGGAGGGAGGGTCGGTTGAAGACATCCCACGTCAGTAGGATTCCATGGATGAAGGTTGAATAAGATCATTCTTTGTAGTTGAAGGTTTTATTCATTGGGAGAATTCTTCATTCTTCATTGGTGAGAGATTTTCTCTCAAAAGCTCTAATCCTCCTTTTCCAACCTTTTTTCCGACAAAAAGAACAGGAAGCCAAGGTAATATATTAAAAAATCTATCGTTGGAATAAGAATTAGAAAAAATGGTGAATTAATTAGTTTTTCTCCACTTAATTAATGAATAGGAAAACAGAACAATTAAATTTGTGAGATTTGGCATAATTTATCGTGGAGGAGTTGAAGAGGCTCCCCCCACATTAGTTGGGGGTTGAGAGGATTCTCCCAATTAATGGGGTTTTCAAGGCGTTAAAAATTAGGGTAGTCCCCACCATAATAAACATCAAGAGGAGGTTAGGTTCGGGTGGGCCCCACCACCATAACCTCTCATGGGAGGTTAAGGTGTGGTGGTCCCCACCACCAACTTCCACTTGTGTGGTTATAATAAAATAAAACATGCGTATTTTTGTTTTATTATTTCCACAAAAATCCCATAAACTATCTTCCACCCTCTACCAACTGATGTAGAGGTAAAAGTCTTCTTAAGCGAATATCAGTGCTGCGAGTTCAATGGTGCCCTCAGATTTCAATTCCGAACACCAGTTCAAAAGTTACAAAACACTGCTCATGCGTTTATTGAACGCACCTGAAAAAAAAAGTAGTGAAAATTATTATCAGTCACCCTAGACTCATGCCGGTTGAGGTTAGGCTCTAACTAGGTGAAACATACCCCCAAAGAACCCAAAGGTACTCTCGTATTTTCAATCCAAGTTACCATTTAGAAGTTATGAATTTTACAATAAAATAAATGTCAATTAATTATTTTATGTGAGGCCAAAAATGACTTTTTTCAGGTGGCCCGCGCTGGCAAAAGTTAGTATCTTCTTAAAGAAAGAATACCCTCACAAGTTCAGTGGTGGTATCAGATTTTTAATCCGAGTTACCGTTTGTGATTTTTAAGCATTTGAAAAATAAAATTATTTATTTAATTATTTTATTTACGATTATGCCATTTTTGGGTTTTCTCACAGGAGGCCCACACCAACTAATGTTAAGTCACACCTAGGGTAAAATCTCCATCCTGAGTGCAATGGTGACCTAGGATTTCAGATATGAGTAACTGTTTATGTGTTATTCCACTTTTTAAGTAAGACTGCTTACACGCGTTAACATAAGCCTAACAAAACTTCAACGGATCATTTCGGGCCCCCCGGGCCACGGAATCATGTGCCGTCAGATTTCTCAGACTAGTAAAATTCCCATATATTTAAAAAATACATGGAAATTCTGGGTCTTTAAATTCTGCCCACCTCAGTACTCTATGTCCCCGTAAGACATAACTCAAAGTAAGGGAACAATTGGGGGTATTGATCATGCATCTGAGCCTCCCGCTCCCATGTACTCTCTTGGAGGTTCCAGTGCTTCTAGAAAACATCCACCCCGAGGTATTGATCATCCACATTGGACCCACTCCTTTCAATCCTCAATCTCAACTAGAAACTCTGTAAAAGTCTCCCCATCGTCGATGTACAACTCTCCATGGTTGATGATTTGAGAAGGGTCATGCACGTATCTCCCCTGCTGGGATACATGGAACACATTGTGCACCCGGTGCAACTGAGGTGGAAGAGCTAAACGATAAGCCACCTCGCCAACTCTGCTGAGGACATGAAAAGGTCCGATGAATCTCGAAGATAACTTTTCGCCTCATCCAAATATCTGTAAACCTTGTCGAGGTGAGACCCGTAGAAAGATGTGGTCACCATCCTCAAACTCAAGAGGTCTTCGTCTCCTATTTGCATACAACTTCTTCCTTCTCTACGCAGTCTTCATCTGCTAATGGATGATCTACACCTTCTTCGTGATAGCTCATAACATCTCTGGTCCGACTAGTGCTGACTCCCCAGGGTTATTCTAGCACAAGGGTGATCTGCAAGGTCACTCGTATAATGCCTCAAAATTTGACATCCCAATGGTGGAGTGATAGCTGTTGTTGTATGAAAACTCTACCAAAGGTAAGTGATATTCCCAACTATGACTGAAGTTGAGGAAACAATCATGTAGCATGTCCTTGAGGGTTTGAATGGTCCACTCAGTCTGACCATCCGTTTGAGGATGGAAGGCAGTGCATAAACAAAGTTGTGTCCCAAAAGCCTCCTGAAACCCCTTCCAAAGCCGGGAAGTAAACATGCATCATGATCAGAGACAATTGTTGATAGTACTCAATGTAGCCACACAATATACTGCACGTAGGGTCATCCCATGCTCTCCACTGAGCCCTGCCCTCTGTTCGGTAGGAAGTGGGCCGACTTGGTGGGTCATTTGATGATCACCCAAATCGATTCATCACCTCTGGATATATGTGGAAGTCCCATCACGAAGTTCATGGATATCCCATCCCACTTCTACTCTTGGACCTCCAAAAGTTGAGCCAAGCCTGTGGGTACCTGATTCACCGCCCTCACTGACTGAAAAGTGAGGCATCAAGATACGAACTATGCTACTGCTTTCTTCACTCCCGGCCACCAGTGTTGTCGTCGAAGATCTTGGTACATATTCGCCACTCATGGATGTACCGCTAGAGGAGATGTGTGAAACTCCCTCAAAAATTCCTTCTGAAGTGACACTAGAACCATGTCACATGACATGCTCCGCACCTTCAAAAAATCCATCACGTGCCTTTCCTGTGGATATCTGAGCACGTCATGTCTCGCAGTCAGCATCTTCGTGCTGCGCCTCCCAGAATCGCTGAAGGAGTGGGGGAGTGACTGTAAGAGACTAAATAAAAACTCATCCTTCTCGATCCACAAAAGATATCTACAATGTGAATATATGTTCTATCACCTCACTCAGAAGATGCAGGACAGACCTCTTACTAAGTGCATCTACTACCATGTTCCACTTCCCAGGAGTATAGACTATCTCAAAGTCAACTTCTGCTATCACGAGGGTGAGGTTGGCCAAATCATGAGTTTTTAGTAGCACCCACCTATGCATGAGTTTATCTTTTTCTTCCTGGGTTTCCTTTTTCTCTGAACAAGGAACACCACATCCCAACGTTGTAGATAAACCACAACCTCTTTTCCTAATACAGTCAATCTGAGTGTTAACTGTGGATGTCAAGTCCAAACCCAAACTAACATCGTAAGGCCTAGACACTACCACCAAGAGGTTCCAACCAAAACTCTCGCCTCAAGGGTCATATCACACCATCGATGTATGTGTGATTATCGAGTATCCTCCCAACGGTATCTTCAGATGTGAGGTTCAAGTCAACGGTTTAACCAGAAACTCTACGTACTGGACAAGATTCATGGAAGGAGGGAATGAATGATTGGTACCTATGTCTATTGATATGGCAGCTAGTAGTAGACATAGACCGTACCTCAAATCATTCCTAGATCCCTTGGGTCACATTCCTTGACTGGATGCAACTACTCTCTTCCCATTTCCTCTATCTCCCTAAGCCTGTCGGGGTCCATAAGAAAAGGGGGAGTTTGTAACATGTCGAAAAGTACACCTCCTCATGCTAGTATCCTAGATCTGCTTACACGTCTACTGCCCTGCAGACTCATCTATCCCTAACACTTCTTCTCCCTGAAACATTTTACATTCCCAAGTCTCTGAGACTGACACTAGTATCCTGCTTTCTCATTACTAACATTCACTGGTTGTATCTTCTCAGCCAAAGAATATTCAACCACAAAGTTTCTCTCTACAAACCTAGCATAATTAATAGTTTATAAAGGAAAAGTGTTGGCTCAGATGTCCTTTAAACACACCTCACATGGAATTTTGAGCCCAGAATCACAAATCGTATCGTATTCATCATGTACCAGGAAAGATCGGTATTCCTCGATGAATACTCAGCTACCGACATGTCATCCCACTGAAGATGCAAAAGTTCTAGAGAACTCTCAACAACCACCTCGAGCTAGTCTTCAGCCGCCTGTGAGTCGGGCTTGCCTTGGAACCTGATGGGTATCTTATGCTAAAACATGTGTAAGTCACTAATCCTACATGTGTCCTCTACCAGTACCGCCAGTTGTAACTACTGACCAATAAGTAGTGATATAGATGGCACACTACCATAATGTACTTTCTCGGGAAACGGTCCATCTACTGAAGCCTCATCACTAAGTGTACCATCCTCTTGGTCACTCACTGAGAAATAATAGTAGCTAAGAACACCATATGCTCTACTGGTGTATCAAGTAGACGGGAAACTCTAGCAATCACCTCCAACCATCCCTCATCTGCTTGGGAATTTGTCTCACCTCGAAACCTCAGAGGCCTATGCTTTTGGAACTCATGCAACGCGCTCACTCAGCGTGAACCATCCACCAGTGTGTCTTGTGGTATCTACTCCCCAATGGGTGGTGCTGCTGCTGGTACACCACCTGAAGGTTCCAACATAGGAAGAGGGCCCTACACCAGAGCCTCATCACTCGGTGGGCTGTCAGTGTGTACAACTCTCAGAAATCTAACTAGCTCACTGTGCGGAGGAATCCAGAAAGAAACAGATGCGACACTGTCAAAATATTATACATGGTGAGATGACCTAGTGAGATAACCTGGTGAGATGACATGGTGAGATAACTTAAGAAATCACAATGAAAACACACACGCAATCATTGTTTTCATGCACTAAGTCAGAAATCAGAAGTCAGGGTCTTGGTTTATGGATACGCCAGTCACCGCACCATCAATGGACTCCCTAAACTGAAAACCGCACTCACTACACTTAACACTATTGCTTCACAGAAAATATCAGAGTCCTAATTTCTATAGAAGAATCAACTCCTCTAATACCAATTTGTCACGACCCGTCCCTTGGGGCCCGTTCCGTGACAACCCGAAACCCGCCTTCCATAGGCCAGGGGCTGGCGACTAGCACCAAAGGCGTAATTCCCTAAAGAGGGAAGGCATTGCCTTTATATCCTTTAAACACACATAGCAGATACGGTCATGAGGAAAATGAATAACCTAAAAGTTAGTACAGTAAGTTAAAAGGGGCCAGAATATAAGTCCAAATGGAAAGTACAAGAAACTAAAGGTATAAGTACAACTAAGGAAATAGGAAAAATAGCCACTAAGTCATCCTCTGAGGTTCCAACTAGAAGGGTAGGAACATATCGCTTCTTCAGCACTCCACATTCGTCTGTCTCCTCCATGTACTGACACACCACAAGGTCCACCTTTGGGTACCGTCCAGTCCTGGTACTCTCAGCCTCGGTCATCATTTTCCTTCATCTACATCAAACACAACAAGGTATGGTCATAACCTGTGCGAAGGTGAGTATAACGATACTCTATAGGGACCCTGAGACCCTCAAGGTCTTAAAAACCTAACAAGGACAAAGCATAAAGTAAGAAATCAACATATAAACCCACTTAGGTATATAGTCATACATATACCTAAGTTATCAAGTAATCCATCTCAATCATAAGGGAAACACAAAGTTACTAACTCAGCTCACACAGGTAAACAACTTTTTTAGAGATCTAGATATGATTAGATGTAGCCACTAAATCATTTATTCTGTCAAACCCATATAGGATCCAAGAACAGTAGTCAGAGCTGTCAAACCCACGTAGGATCCTGGAACAGTAGTTAGAGCTGTCAAACCCACGTATGATCCAGGAACAGTAGTCAAAGCTGTCAAACCCACAAAGGATCCAGGAACAGTAGTCAGAGCTATCGAACCCACACAGTGTCTTGGAACAGTAGTCAGAGCTATCGAACCCACCCAGTATCCAAGAACAGTAGTCAGAGCTTTCAAACCCACACAGGATCTAGGAACAGTAGTTAGAGCTGTCGAACCCACGTAGTATCAAGGAATAGAAGTTAGATTTGTCAAACCCACACAAGATCTAGGAACAGTAGTCAGAGTTGTCGAACCCACACAGGATGCAGGAATAGTAGTCAGAGTGCAGCCAGCCATAGGGTTCCGCACAAAGCATGCTTGATTCTATGGGGGTCCGCGCCTCAAGCCAAATGTCTATACATCAACTGCCATGAAGTCTCAAGTTCATGTATCCAAAAGATCCGTCTTTCCAAAATAAACCCAACGTTATAGACGGTGCGTCAATCGGAAGCCCGTTCTGAGAGTTATTGGCATTTTTGTCTTGGGGGCCTAGTTGAATTCGTGCTCGATCCAACCTGACTGTATCTCAACTATACCCAAAACTCCAGTGGGGTATACACAAAGGGACCGTTGCACTCCAAGAATACAAGCATCACTGAAGATTCGTCAAATGGACGTCCTGTGCCAAAGATGTGTCCAAAAGATAGTAAAGGGGTTGTAGTTTTCCCGGGTCTGGTCCGACACGGTCAGACCAACCTAGAACGACATAGTCTGGGCCGAATTAGTTCAGGTTTGGCCCAGCCTAACCCGTTGGGTTGGGCCCATCTCGTTAGACCCAGCGCAGCAGGCTGCGAAGGCCGTGAAGGCGTGGACCATTCGCGAGGGCATAGGCCGGCCACAAATCAGTGTTAGGGCGGTTCAACCCAGAGGCATCGTGAGGGGCATAGATGGCGGGCTCGACCAAGTGCGTGTGGGGAGCGGCTCAGCGGGTTGGTCCGGATGGCTGAGGCCGGTTCAGTCAGTGCCATGGGGGGAATGGTTCGAGCTCCTTGGACTGGGAGGCCGGTGCCGGTTCGGGTGGCTCGGCCTAGGAGGTCGGGTGGCCAGTGGGCGGCCGGGATCTAGGAGGCGCGGGCCGGTGCGGTTCAGCCAGGGCGCCGCTCTATAATATCCCGACCCGACTTACCATCCAACCTGGTAGCCAGACTGGTCGCCCCATGGCCTCAAGCACAGCTCCCCAAACGCTAGAGGCTTCCAAATAGCAGTGATGGCCTAGGTGAGTCCATGGGGAGACTATTCCCTCATTACCAAAGTATCATAGAAGAATTACAAACATACAATAGCGGAAGACGGTAACCAGTAGACAACACATAGACTGCAGAAATAGATAACAAATAGAAGGATCTGATATATATATATATAATGGTGCAAGTCAATACAATATAGTACAAGTACACAAAGTAACAAAAAAAACCAAAATATATCCCCTGTCTCATAGAAAGCCTCAGCTTGGTCCCGTGCACTCCTACTTAGAGCAGCAAGTCAAGTACTTGTACTAAGGTGTTTCCCTTCTCATTACCTGAAATAATATAATCTACTTGGGTCCAAGAACATGACCCAGACAGGGTGTGAGACTAAATCCCACTAGGAATCTAACAAAGATCCATGCTAATCTGTCAGTGAATATATAAAGCAAGCAGTGTAATATGGAAATCAGTAAACAAGGAAACTAGCAAGACTGACCCAAGCTTGTTCTTTGTCTTGGTGTCACTTCAAGTATCCATTCAATTCATTAATCACTTCATTCATGTGTTCAAACCAATCCTTGAGCCCGTTCCTGGAATACTCAATTCAGAAACCAGACATCGATGAGGGAGAAAATCCGTCAACACCCTACACGCCCATTTCGGTGAACCTCCTAGGTACCCAGACTCACTCTAGGTGCGGTATAGTCTGTCATCTGAGCCCGTCCATGGGATCCTCTAAATAAGATTCGGGTATCGCCCATAACATATCATGCCATGTTGAGTCTGTCCATGTCATCTCACTCTAGATCCATGATTCACTGATCATTTTAGTAACAAGTCTCGTATGAGTCCATCCATGGTAACTCACATTGGGTCCATGGTTCACCCATAACTTTTTTTCACATTTTAAGCAGTTCAAAAAGCATTTAACTCATGTGGGCTGGCAATTCAAGAATTAGCATACAAGGGTCAAGGGGAAAAACTCCATCCCATACCCAAAACCATTTCAATTACAATTTCATCTTATTAAAATTCCATTCATATTCAATTCCTATTTTTAACAACCCACAAGGGAATGAAAAGGCATGCCTCATAGGAATCCTGGGTCAAAAATCCATAACAAAGCCATTCAAGGCAATGCACCCAAGGGGTGGTTCCTATCCAAGGTGTACAACCTAACTCAAGCACATACAATCCTATTCAGATTACCTATAACATGATAGGTAATAACATGGTTAAATTCCCGGTTCAAGAGAAACCCCAAAAGTGGTCTCACGGAACTCCGACATATATAAACAGCTTGACAAACAGTGAAAAGCACAAGACCACCTACATTAGGATCGTACTAGATAGGTCATCCAGTATCAGGCTCTGATTCTTCGTGATTTGGAAGAAATCTGAAGAATAGACGAAGAATGAGAAATTAGGTCATATGAGCTTTAATCCAATCTGCATTCTTTATAACCAGTATAATTGAGAAGGATTAAAAAGGAATTGAGGACTTACCATTGCGGATTTAACAAGATGAACAGCGTTTGAAATGGAGATCGGACAGAGAGTCAGGATCAAATGCCTCTGTAGCCTCTTGAGAGCTCTCTCCCTTGTTGTGCGGTTTAAGAGGGATAGGTTTAGGTTTTTATAACATTTAATTAATTTAATTAAAAAATAATTAAATATCAAAATACAGAAGGTCGCACAGTTTACCCACACGGCCTGGAAAAACCATGTAGAGACCGTGCAGACCTTACTGGAAGGCAATGGGAAACCGCATGGCCACCCCGCACGGTTTCCTCAAACCGTGCACAGGCCGTGCTCCTGCCTCTGCCAAGCCTGCACCAAGGTGCACGGTTTAACCAGGCCATGCACATGCCATGTGAAAACCATGTTCCAGGCCATTTCTAGCCTAAAACCTAGTTCCGGGCTCCGAACAAGCCCCAGACACCTCTGTAACTCCCTCGGTCCAGTTAGGTATCCACATTACGCCTCAACAGAATAGTTAAATTGAAAAGCAAAAGGATCTGTACCTGTACAAAAACCCAGGTTCTTACAATCTTCCCCCCTTATAGCAATTCTTCCCCGAATTACTCTCTAAAGGGTGGTCAAGATTCATCTGCGAATAGATCTGGCCACTAAGCACATACATCGGCCTCCCACTCCCAAGTCTCATCCTGTAAACGGTCGTGCTTCCATATCACCCATACTAGAAGAACTTACTGGACTCAGAGAACCTTCTTGCTCCTATCAACGATATGTATCGGATTCTCCTCAAAGGATGAATCTACCTAAAGTTCGACCTCCTTAGACTAGAAGGTATGAGATGGGTCTGAATAGTATATTCGTAACTGAGAAACATGGAACACGTCATTCATGGCTCGGTACCTCTGAGGTATCTGCAACCTATAGGCTACCAACCCAACCCTCTCTTGAATCTCAAAAGGCCCAACATATCTCGGTGATAGCTTACCCTGTCTTTTGATCGGCCTGTGTCCCAGCCTCGGTGAAATACGCAAGAAAACTTGATCCCCAATCTCAAACTCTATGGGTCGTCTACATCGATCAGCATATGACTTATGACGAGACTGTGCGGTAGCCATATGCTTTTGTATCAACTGGACCTACTCATAAGTCTCCTAAACAAGACATGGTCCCAGTAAAGCTACCTCACCTACCTCTAACCAGCACATGGGTGATCGGTATGGCCTACCATATAAAGCCTCGTACGGTGCCATCTATATAGTCTCCTGATAACTGTTATTATAGGAAAACTCAACTAGGAAAATATTCATCTCCCATGATCCCCCAAAATCCAGGACGTATGCTCGCAGCATGTCCTCAAGCACTTGTATCGTACGCTCTGACTGGACAAAAGTCTGAGGATGGTATGATGTGATCAGAAGAACCAATGTATCCAGTGCCCTCTAAAAACTCTACTATAAACGTGATGTAAAATGATCATCCCTATCTGAAACAATGGTGCGTGGGACCCCGTGGTGTCATACTATCTCCCGGATATACAACCTTCCCAGCTCATCCACACTGAAGGTATCCTTGATTGGCAAGAAATGAGAAACATTTGTGAGCCTATCAACCACAACCCACACAGTATCATTACTTCGATGTGACCTCAGAAAAATAGTCACAAAGTTAATCGCAACATCATCCCATTTCCACTCCAGGATAGGTAACTGCTGTAAAAGCCCAGCTGGCCGCTGATGTTCTGCCATCACTTGCTGACAGGTGAAACATATCATGATAAAACTAGCCACTTACCTCTTCATACCCAACCTCCAGTACTATCGGTGCAAGTAACGATACTTCTTAGTGAATCCAGGATGAACTGCCCAAACCGAAGCATGAAACTACCGCATCAACTCCTTTCTAATATCCACTATAACCCATACATGTCCATGGATATGAAGGACTTCATCCTCGCCTATCATTTTACCAAGAGGAGGGTCCTCACCTGACACACCTTCCTATAGGTCTAGGCCTTCTGAATATTATAGTTGTCTCATCCTTACTCTGTCCAGGAGGGTAGAATTCACAGATAAGGATAATAGAAAAGACATCCCTTGGCTATTCTGCACATCAAGATGCATCTTAGAGAACAAGGACATAAGCTTCCATTCATTGCTAGCCTGTTGCACTGCATGTATTTGATTCCTCCTGCTCAATGCATCGGCCACTACATTACCCTTACCTGGCGTATAAGCAAGCTCGAAATCAAAGGAATGTAGGTACTCCACCCACTGTCGCTGCCTAAGATTCAGATCATGCTGAGTAAATATATATTTGAGACTCTTGTGGTCTGTGTACCCCACAAAATGCTCTCCCAATAAATAGTGTCTCCAACAGTTCATCGCATGAACAACTATTACTAGCTCAAGATCGTGCATTGGATAATTCTTCTTCTATGGTCTTAGCTTCTGAGATCCGTACGCCATGACTCTGTCTCCCTGCATCAACACTACACCCAGCCCAATACCTGATGTGTCACAATAGACCATGTAACTCTTTCCTTGTTCTGGAAGTATCAAGACTGGTACTAATGTCAACCTTCCTTTTAGCTCCTGAAATCCTACTTCACAAGAATCTATTCATAAAAATTTCACGCCCTTCTTAGTCAATCATGTCAAAGGAACTGCTAAGAGTGAGAAATCCTATATGAAATGACAATAATAACAAGCAATCCCCAAGAATCTCTATATGTCAAAGTCATTATTGGGTTGTCCCCAAGAAACCACAGCTCTAACCTTCTCTGGGTCTACAAACACTCTTGTCTCAGAGATAAAATGGCCCAATAAGTAAATATGATCCATCCAAAAGTGGCACTTAGTAATATTTTCATATAGCTGATGCTCTATTTTTGTATTCAGAACAATCTCAAGATGGTTGGCATGGTCGTTTCGATTTCTAGAATACACCAAAATATCATCCACGAAAACCATGATGAACGAGTCTAAGTAAGGATGGAACACACGATTCATCGAAGCCATGAAAACCGCTGGAGCATTCATGAGACCGAATGGCATAACCAGATACTCATATAATCCATACCTGCTATGAAAATCTATGTGAGGTATGTCTGTAGGTCGAACACACACCTGGTGATACCCTGACCTCAAATAAATTTTTGGGAACACCCTTTCTCCTCGAAGCTAGTCAAACAGGTCATCTATCTACGGCAAGGGATATCGGTTTTTAACCATCAGTTGGTTCAGCTTTCGATAGTCCACACACAGCCTAAGAGTCTCATCCGACTTTTTCACCAAAAGGACTGGTGAACCCTATGGAGAAGTACTGGGTCAAATAAACCCCTTTGTCTCCAAATCTTCGAGATGTTTCTTGAGCTCTTGAAACTCCATCGTAGCCATCCTATAAGGAGGAATGGATACTAGTGAAGCTCCTGGGACTTGGTCAATAGAGGAATCCACCTCTATCTTAAGAGGTTAACCTAAAAAGTCACCAGGAAAAATATCCCTCAAGCGCTCAAATACTAGAGGAAGATCCATCTGACTTGCTCCCGGATCATCCAGAAACAAACTAGTGATCTGGGCTCTCAACCCATCTAGCCCATGATGCACTGGTCTAGCTTGGCTTGCCTGGAGATCCCACTCACCCTTAAGAGTATACACTACACCCTTTGGTGATGTGAAAATCACCCTCTGGTGGTAACAATCAACGTTGGCTCGGTAAGTTACTAGCCATTACATACTGATAATGACATCAAAACCTGTTATTTCGAGAACATAAAGATCCCAGATGAAGTGACACCCTTCAACCTCAAGGGGGCACCCTCTGCACTTACGTACAACCTCTGTTCTTACTCTTAGTGGTGTGTTTAGCATCAAGACTCCATCATAGGACAACACAACTAGCCCAAGGCTTTTCACTATAGGTGTAGATATAAAACTGTGTGATGCACCTGTATTAAAGAGGAAAGTTGAAATAACAGATTCTACTAAGATCGTACCTCTAACCATAGACGGTCCCTCTCCTTGATCCTCAGAAGTTGGCTACACTGAATACATCTATCTTGAACCATGACCCTGTGATACAACCTCACTACTTGGAACTATCCCACTCTAATGTCTCGGTGTACCCTGTGCCTGGCTTCCTCTGCCACTACCACTACCTCGGCCTGATCGGCCAGTCACACCACAACTCCCTATTTGATGAGAAGCTGCTGACCCTATGCCTGCATATGGAGTCGGTGCAGACCCTCTATCACTGGCTTCTGGTGAAAACATTCTGCAAAAATGTTGAAGATGACCCATATTTCCACATGATCGGCACTTGACTGGTTCCCTCGGAGACTGCGGATTCATGTGTCCCAGCCTACTACACTGGTAGCACCTCATATTGCTAACCAAATATTGGTTCTGACTACTAGAATCACTGTGTGGAAACTCCAGACGATGCTTCCTACTAATTGTCGCTGCAATACATGATCTCGATGTCGAACCGCTCTGGCTCGCACCTCCAGCCTCTCTCAGGTTATGTTCTGTGATTAGCGCCTAGTTCACAATTCCAAAAATGGTATTCAACTAGAAGACATTTACCTGAGATTTTATGTCATATCTCAAACCATCCTCAAAATTTCTGGCCCTCGACAGCTCATCGCCCATCAGGATAGGTGTGAAGCGCTGAAGCTCAGTAAAATGGGCCGAGTATTACATCACTGATAATGCACCCTGTTCCAGACACAAGTTTAGAGACCCAAGATTGAAGTACATGGACATTACATTACTTTTTAGGAATACTTAATACATAAAAAAACAAACACACAAGGACCGTAATGGTTTATTGTCTTTGGAAACTCGGAAAAATAATCTTCTAATCACGGTGAATGATCTTCAACATCACCCATAAATATCTCCCCCTTTTGTTTTATTACCTAAAATCTTTCTTTATATCCTGGGGAAAAGAAAACATATAAAGGGTGAGCTCAAATTCTCAGTATGGTTAAACATAGAGAACATAAAACAATCGATAAACATTTGAAAGCAAAAACTTGAACTTAAAATCTAAACATCAAAATCTTGAGCAAAGACATAAATCTTGGAAGCATATAAGGAATATATCATAAAGAAACATCAATCATGATAAAATATCATGGGAATAAAACATGTAATTGTGGAAAACCATTAATCACATGATATTATTTCCATAGTATCCAAGGCATTTTTTCCAAGACCATCTTAGTAGAAAAAGTCCCTTTCTGAGTCGAGTTCAGTCCTCATTCCAGTCCTATATAACTGAATCAGATTAACTTACCATTCCAGCCATGTCTACCTCATGAGATATAAATCTTTATCCAATGCATTGGATGGAGACATAGGTCCCACCCATCTCATATTTAAATCATTCTTACTTATGCCACAAAATAAACATAAATCATTCATCATAACCCAAAGAATAAAATGGGTTTCATAAAAATCATCCCATCATAAAATAATACATATAAAAGAAATGGATATCATATCATCATAATAAAACTCAAACCATGTAAATAATAGATACATTATACATGAAACAAAAACATACTTAATAATGTCATCTGAGATGGAAAATAATTTTGATAAAACACTTGAAATGAATTTTTGAGGAAAATATCCTTTCTTCTTCAAAATCATTTTCTTTTCACAAAATGCCATGAAATTTTAAAAGAAATGGATTGTGTTGAAAATAATCATGAAATTCCGTAGAGGAAGATTCATTGAAATAAGTTATTATGAAACCGTAAAAATCTGTTCATGCCGTATAAGTTAAAAAAACATTCTCCTCATACTTTTGCCGGAAAAGTAAAAAGTACCTCGTATGGTAAACAAAAAAATATTCCTTACAGACAATGTAGTAAAAGTCAAAAATGGGTAAAAGGGACTTTAAACATACATGAAATCATTTTTAGAAAACATGAACATGGATGATAAATATAACCCAAGTAAATATTTACGAATAAGCAATCTCGGATAAAAACGAGATTGGAAAAGTTATCCCTTACCTTATGTCCAATATGCTTCGTATGTATCCGAAACTCCTGTATAATGATTTAAATAATGTCATTAAATTATTATAGAATCATATTCATTGTTATGATATCATATATTTTTCACTTATGACTTTATATTACCCGTTCTTTTGTAAATTCCATGTTAAAGCAGCGTTTTGGGTAAAATCGTTTCATTTATCGTACGTGTTTTGATTTGTTGTTCTTAATATTATTACTCATATCATTATTTAATTAATTAAAGAATTTAAAACATGATTTATATATAATATATATTCAGTATATTAATATATATGATAGATCGATAAATGGAATGAAATACACCATTCATGGAGACGGTAGGTCGTACGTACGCATGAGAGATGATATCGTTCCCATAATTATTGAAGAGAATTGGTGTGTATGATATAATATATCAGAATCAGTATGATGTTATAATAACCATATGTATTTATTCTTTACACCATTATACCCATCCAAGTAATGTGGTGGTGGAAAACATATTACACCATGGCGTGGAGACGGTATTCCGTACGTACGCACGCGCAGTGATTTCATTTTCCATAGGATGGATAAAAGATGAAATGGGGTTTTTTCATATTTATAATAAAATATTAGTATATTAGTGATACTGATGTTATTATTTTATAATGAAACTAATAAATAGGAAGAAGTTGAAGAAGAAAGAAACTTGAAATAATCGGTAGAAGAGATTACCTCTTCTTCAATGCACCTCTTTTAAGCTTCCTCTTAAGGCACTAGAGCTGGTCTTTTGAGGAGACCAAGACCTCTATAATGTTTATAGGGTAGTTTATAAGAGAAATAGGTAGGTATTGGCTGATAATTAAGGATCAAAATTGTGTAAAGAGAAGAGGGAGGAGTTTCCCTTTTATAAGGGAGGAGAGTCGCACCCTTGAAAACCTCAAAAATATTAATTTATAATAAATCAAATCCCACTTAAAAACCTCAAAAAATGACTCATACTTGAATCTTAAATGAGATAGGGTTGTAATATCATCAACCAATATAATTTATACATGTTGAAAATTTATTTTAAACCTTATCAACTTGATTTATCCTTATTTAATCTATTTAATTTTATTTGTAGTAATAAGATTCTAAATTTTAAATTGTTATAAATAATAATTATGTGTTTTGAATTGTCCATAATTGGATAATTTATGAAATTTTAGACCATATAAATTTTAATTTATAATTTTTAAATATTATTGTGATTTTTAAACAATTTTATATTTTGTTTTTTTTAAAAAATAACAAGTGTCAATTTTGACACTATTCATTTATTTGAATAAAATCCTGCACAGAAGATATGTTCGAAATAAAAGATTTAATAGATTGATAACATGTCATATTTATCTATAAAATTCATGGAGCTCATTAAATAGTTCATATAATATTTATTTTAATATTTTTAAAACCATTTATTTGATATTTCAATCAATAAAATAATTTTAACATCACTATTGTGTCACCTTTAATGATAATTATTTAATCCCTATAAATTCTAAATAAATTTACATGATGTAGATAATATTATTATCTTTCTGTAGACTATTAATTTTTTAAGTTTCATGAAGTTTATCACTAAATTAAAATTATCATACTTATAATATTTAAGAGAGTGACATGTTGTCATTTTCTTTGGTTTTAATAATAATTAAATTGTTTTCATGGTCAAAAGTTCATAAGATGAACCTAATCCGACCCTTAGGTGATATGGGTCGAATTTCAGTCATACAATAGAATTTTGGCATGTTTTAGGGTAATTTTATAATCTTAGGTTTACCCTTAATTACCCGATTTATCTTTAACAGAAGTAAATAAAAATTACCGTAGTTACTATTCATAATATCAAAAAAATAAAAGTAACCTATTACCATAATTTGGACCCACTGAATCCAAATATGGAATCCATTTTTCAAAATTCAAAACACAGAAGTTTCAGTAAATAAATTTAAATTTATCTCGTTGTTAAAAAAACAAGTTTTAGAAGTTAAAATATTGCCAAGGATTGAAATGTATTTACCTATGAATTCAATGTAAAATTAATATTAATGACATAAAATATATTAAATGGTAAAAATATATTCTATTTATACTTTAAAACAATTAAATATTATCATTTAACCATATAAATTATTGCGATGAAAAAAGTTGTTTTTAATTAAAATATAGCGTGTTTTTACTATTCATTAAAATATGAATGTTATCAAAATAATATGAAATTTTTATCCAAAGTAAATGTTTATATCCTGATTCCAAAGAAAAATTTTATTTTGTCAAATTTAACTTATAAACATTTCAAAAACTAGATTTAATGTGGGTGCACCATCAAAAGGCTGCAAAACTGCATTTTTTGAAAAATACTTATTTTACCCGAAAATTTTATTTTGTTCTCATACCATGTTCTAGAAAATGAGTAAGATGAATAATAATGTTATAAAATTCAAATTTTAGTTAATAATATTCATAACGTCTAGTCCATAATAATATTATAACAATATATCATTGTTTAGGGAAACCCAGTATTGTGTACTACACACCCTATCGAAGAAGGTCGTGATTGCGTGTAATGCAAGCCAAGTCAGGGATGAGTGTAGTGGAAGCTCCTTTTGGTGTGGCTTACAACACAAGATATCAATGAAATTAAAAATAACAATTCTCATTAAATCTCGGGTTGATACATTCTACCCCCTTAAAATGAATTTCACCCTCAAAATTCATCGGGGTTATAAATGGTTTACTAATTGAAAGTTTATTTCATAGAAAAACCACATCATAAAAAGGAATACTAAAACATAATTTTAAAAATTGAAGTATGAAATATATCGGTTACCCAAATTAACTCATCACTAGGTTTCCACATAGGGGAACATAGGTGAAAATATAGATATAGAAGAGAAACCTAACCATGAAGTTCTGATAGAGAGTGGTAGAGAGCATTGCTATGTAAAAGCCAACAATCACAAAGCCATAAATTTTTGATGATCTAAGGTACCATCTGTTTATCGAATATAAGGGCACTAGAACAACATTTTTGGTTTTCAAGATCATTTCCCTAAAGTTGAATAATTTTAATTTGAAGAAATACATACTTTATTTCGGTACAGTCTCACTGTTGTTCGTGCCTTGAACAATTTCCGCTTAATCACTTAAAGAAATAAAGTTTAATTTTTCATTCTTGAAGTTTTAGCAGATCGTGTGATAGAACGATGGGTCATTCCATCTATCTCAAACAAAAGGTTAGCAAAAGTTATCAAATATACATAATTCCATCTATGGTGAGGTTAATCGTATATGATTTCAAAAATGGACTTATACTTCATCTATCATAACCCTTAATAAAATAAAACTAGTTTCTACTAACCAGGGACTTTCTGTAGTCCAGTGGTAGGAAATAAATTCATGTCGCACTTTGGTTGTGGGTTCAATTCCTGCAACCTTGTCTGACGCGACGGGCTGTTTCCTATCCTGCAGGTTTTCTTTTTTTTCTAAAACTTCACTATTATATCATTATAGAAATAATATACAAAAAAGTTCTAGCCTTAAAAAATACTATCTGATGTCTAACATAATCCATTCCAGTCTTTAGACTTATCCAAAATACATCTTTCCAATCTCATAGTATAAAGAAAATGATTACCTGAAATGTCATTAACCAAGCATGTGAATACCATCATTTATCCCCCATATATCATAAGATATATCTTATTGATCGAATTACAAACATGTGAATACATTAATCTTGTATTATCTTGCAACATGAATTACCATATAACCATAGTGAAAACATGAATGTTGTCAAAAGGTAACTCTTTCCAAATACCAAAATCCCAAAAATTCTATATACACAAACCATGATATCAGTTTGTCCTTATATCATTCATGAGCTCATTAACACTATCAAACATATCATTATATTATTATCCTTTCATTATAAACATATCATCTACCTTCCAAAAATATTTGAATAACCATTCATGGTTACCGATACTATTCATCATATACTTTCAAAAAATCAAGGAAAGACAGCAGTGTAACAATCCTTAGAGTTTTCTTTATTCCATAGTACCATATATTATTCTTGATAAACAAACAATCATTCCACCACCTTCTTAAACCACAGACTGAGCTTCATCATTTATTTCATCTCATATATCATTTGTATTCTCTTTATCATCATCCACATAAATATTACCTATATGACCATGTTGATTCTCTTCATGAGATTTTCCCTTAGGTCATTGGTTTTCATAATGCATGTACATTCCACATTTAAAACATTTAACCATTGTTTATGTATTATAAATACCATTATCCTTGTCCATGGTGTTAACTGAACCTTTTCCTTTACAATTACAGGCTTTGTCTCCTTCTTTTCCACGCCCAAAGCATCTTCTGGTTCCTTTAAAACATTCTCCCTCATGCTTCTTCTCGCATGATTTACATGAGGGAAATTGAACTTTCTTTCCTCTATGATCATCATGAAACTCCATATTTCTCTTATTAGTTGTGTCAGGAAACTTACCAAAGTTGATATTATTGATCATATTATGAGATTTATTATTAGGCATAATAACAATATGTGGACTTCCAGATCCAATTTCATTTGGTTTCTCATGAAGAATATGATTCCATTGTCCATCATATCCTCCATTATCACGAATCTTCTTGTTTCCAGCCATTTTCTAAAACCCAAAAAGAACAATGTGAGAGGAAATAATCATAATCAAGGGGGAGTAACTTCAATATCTAACTTCTTAGGTTAAATTTTAATATCATTACCCTAATTCTAGGACTATAACCTACACTTATACTTAACCTTAGGGATATCCCTTGCTATACCTAAGATATATCTCTAGGGATCTCACTAAAGTTTTTGCATCCTAGTTTCCAAAGGTTAACTAAACCATTCCTATGATACCAATTGTAGAGACCCAAGCTTGAAGTACATGGACATTACATTACTTTTTTGTAATATTAATACATAACAAAAACAAACACACAAGGACCGTAATAGTTTAGTGTCTTTGGAAACTCAGAAAAATAATCTTCTAATCCTGGTGAAAGATCTTCAACATCTCCCATAAAGATCTTCCCCTTTTTATTCTTACCTAAAACCTTTATTTATATCCTGGGGAAAAAACATATAAAGGGTGAGCTCAAATGCTCAGTAAGGGTAAATATATAGAACATAAAACAATCCATAAGAATTTTAATTCAAAAACTTGAACTTAAAATCTAAACATAAAAATCTTGAAAAAAGACATAAATATTGAAAGTACATAAGGCATATATCATAAAGAAACATCAATCATGATAAAATGTCATGGAAATAAAACATTTAATTGTGGAAAACCATTAATAACATGATATGATTTCCATAGTAGCCAAGGTATTTCTGCCAAGACCATCTTAGTGGATAAAGTCCATTTCGGAATCGAGTTCACTCCTCATTCCAGTCTTGTATCACTGAATCAGATTAACTTACCATTCCAGCCATGTCTATCTCATGAGATATAAATCTTCACCCAATTCATTGTAGGGAGATATAGGTCCCACCCATCTCATATTTAAATCATTCTTACATGTGCCACAAAATAAACATAAATCATTCATCATAACCCAAAGAATAAAATGGGTTTCATAAACATCATCCCATCATAAAATAATCCATATAAAAGAAATGGATATCATTTAATCATAAGAAAACTCAAACCGTGTAAATAATAGATACATTATACTTGAAACATAAACATACTTAATAATTTCATCTTAGATGGAAAATAATTTTGATAAAACACTTGAAATGATTTTTTGAGAAAAATATCCTTTCTTCTTCACAATCATTTTCTTTTCTCAAAATGCCAGGAAATTTTAAAAGAAAAGTATTTTTTTGAAAATAATCATTAAATTTTGTAGAGTAAGATTCATTGATATAATTCTTTATGAAACCGTAAAAATCTATTCATGCCGTATAAGTTAAAAAAAAATCCTCATACTTTTTCCGGAAAAGTAAAAAGTACCTACTATGGTAAACAAATGAAAGATTTCTTACATAAAATGTAGTAAAATTCAAAAAAATGGGTAAAAATGACTTTATAATTTCATGAAACCATTTTTATAAAACATGAATATTGATGATAAATATAACCCCAGTAAATATTTACGAATAAACAATCTCGGATAAAAACGATATTGGAAAGGTTATCCCTTACCTTATGCCTGATATGCTTCCTATGTATCCAAACCTCCTGTATAATGATTTAAATAATGTAATTGAATTATTAAATAGTCATATTTATTATTATTATATCATATATGTTTCACTTATGACTTTATATTACCTGTTCTTTTGAAAATTCCATGTTAAAGCAGCATTTTGGGTAAAATCGTTTCATTTATCATACGTGTTATGATTTTCTGTTCTTGATATTATTACTCATATCATGATTTACTTAATTTTATAATGTAAAACATTATTTATATATAATATATATTAAGTATATAAATATATATGATAGATCGATAAATTGAATGAAATACGTCGTTCATGGAGACGGTAGGCCGTATGTACGCACGAGCGATGATATCGTTACCATAATTATTGAATGGATTTGGAGTGTATGATATAATATCTCAGAATCGTTATTATTTTTAATAACCATATTTATTTATTTTTTACACCATTATACCCATCCAAGTAAGGTGGTGGTGGAAAAACGGATTACACCACGGCGTGGAGACGGTATTCCGTACGTACGCACGCGCGGTGATTTCATTTTCCGTAGGATGGATATAAGGTGAAATGGGGTTGTTTCATATTTATAATATCATATAATTATATTATTTAAACTGATTTTATTACTTTATAATGAAAATAATAAATAATTATAAGTTGAAGAAGAAAGAAACTTGAAATAATTGGTAGGAGAGATTACCTCTTCTTCAACGAACCTCTTTTAAGATTCCTCTTAAAGCACTAGAGTTGGTCTTTTGAGGAGACCGAGACCTCTATAATGTTTATAGGTATGTTGAGAATGGAAATTGGTAAAGTTTATATGAGCTTTAAGGCTCAAACCTTTGTAAATAGAAGAGGGAGGAGGTGCCCTTTTATAAGGGAGGAGAGGGCCACCTTTGGAAACCTCAAAAATATTAATTTATAATAAATCAAACCCCACATAAAAACCTCAAAAAATGACTCATATTAGAATATTAGATGAGATAGGGTTTTAATTTCATCAACCAATAAAATTTAGACTTGTTGAAAATTCATTTTCAACCTTGTCAACTTGATTTATCCTTATTTAATCTATTTAATTTTATTTGTGGTAATAAGATTCTAAATTTTAAATTGTTATAAATAATTACTTATGTGTTGTGAATTGTCCATAATTGTATAATTTATGACATTTTAGACCATATAAATTTTAATTTATAATTTTTAAATATTTTTCTGATTTTTAAACAATTTTATATTTTGTTATTTTTAAATAATAACAATAGTGTCAATTTTGACACTATTCATTTATTTGAATAAAATCATACACAGAAGATATGTTTGAAATAAAAGATTTAATAGATTCATAACATGTCATTTTTATATAGAAAATTATTCGAGATCATTAAATAGTTCATATAATATTTATTTTAATGTTTTTAAAACTATTTATTTGATATTTCAATCAATAAAATAATTTCAACATCACTATTATGTCACCTTTAATGATAATTATTTAATCCCTAAAAATTCTAAAAAAATTTAAATGATGTATATAATCTTGTTAGATTTATGTATACTATTCATGTTCGAAGTTTCATTCAGTTTATCACTAAATTTAAATTATTATACTTATAAGATTTAAGAGAGTGACATGTTGTCACTTTCTTTAGTTTTAATGATAATTAAATTATTTTCATAGTAAAAAGTCCCTAAAATGAATATAATATGACCCTTAGGTGATATGGGTCAACTTTTAGTCATCCAATAGAATTTTGGCATGTGTTAGGGTAATTTTATAATCTTAGGTTTACCCTTAATTACCCGACTTATCTTTAACAAAAGTAAATAAAAATTACCGTAGTTACTATTCATAATATCAAAAAAATAAAAGTAACCTATTAAAATAATTTGGACTCAATTAATAAAAATATGGAATCCATTTTTCAAAATTCAAAACATATAAGTTTTAGTAATTAAATTAAAATTTATCCCGTTGTTATGAAAACGAGTTTTAAAAGTTAAAATATTGTCAAAGATTGAAATTTTTTTACCTATGAATTCAATGTAAAATTAATTGTAATGTCATAAATTATATTAAATGGTAAAAATATATTCTATTTTTACTTTAAAACCATTCAATATTATAATTTAACCATATAAATTATTGTGATGAAAAAAGTGTTTTTAATTAAAATATAGCGTGTTTTTACTATTCATTAACATATGAAAGTTATCAGAATAATATGAAAATTTTATCCAAAGTAAATTTTTATATCCTGATTCCAAAGAAGATTTTTATTTAGTCAAATTGAACTTATAAACGTGTCAAAAACTAGATTTAAAGTGGGTGCGCCATCAAAAGGCGGCAAAACTGCATTTTTTTAAAAATACTTATTTTACCCGAAACATTTATTTTGTTCTCATACCATGTTCTAGAAAATGTGTAAGATGAATAATAATGTTATAAAATTAAAAATTTAGTTAATAATATTCTTAATGACTAGTCCATAATAATATTATAACAATATATTGTTGTTTAGTGAAACCCGGTATTGCGTACTACACATGCTATCGAGGAAGGTCGTGATTGTGTGTAATGCAAGCCAAGTCAGGGATGCGTGGAGTGAAAGATACTTTTGGTGTAGCATAAAATACAATACATAAATGAAATTAAAAAGAATAATTATCATAAAATCTTGGGTTTTTACAGCAAGAACTCCCAGGCTCGATCGGCCCTCAAAGTCTCGGGATAAAAGAAATCGTAGAAGTCCGTATGAAACTATACCCAAGCCATCTCCCAATGACGATCCAACTGGGTGATCACGTCCCACGACCTCTTGGAAGAATCACGCAGCATGTATGTAGTGAGCTTGACCCTCCTCTCTGGAGGCATCTCCAAATGCTCAAATATATCTACTATCGCCTCTAACCAGGACTCTGCAGCCTGTGGTCAGCCATCCCTTGAAAACGTAGGCAGATGATATTTCAAAAACACATGCGTCAACTCTTCCATAGTCAGGGCAGGTTGTGGTGCCCCCTGAATGGTCTGCATAAAATGCAACAAGCTTTCACGAAACAGTGCCTCAGTACCTGTGTTCGGTATAACCGCTGGTGACGTAGCTGGCACAACTGGAGTTTCCTCTAGTACCTCATGGCCTACCATCACCGGAATGTGGTCCTCACCGCTCTCCCGATGTATGAATGGAGGACTTCGTGGTGTAATGAATCTGAAATTCCAAACACACACCTTATTTTAATATTTTTAACGAGATTCAAAACTCACGAGCACAAGAACCAGGACAGGACAGGTCAAGACCTTGCAAAAAAACCATGTCAACCCATAGCCTACTTCTAAAGCCAGGACTGCATAAGGAACAGTCACCAAAAACCACTAGAGTCACTACCTCTTTCCCACTCAGAAGTCGGGTCTAGGTCAGGCTCTATTTTCAACATTCATTCTTTTAACATACCTTTGTTCGAAAGCTTTAACCAATGGTCCACCAAGTTCTGATCCCTGAGGGCCCATAACACCTAATGAATCAAAATTTGATGCCCATATAACCATGCAATTTAATTTCATTTAGCATTTACATCCCATTGGTGGGTCATTCCCCAATCCATAAGGGCCTATACACCTTATGAATTGAAATATGACATCACTCTTCATTCATTGCACCCAATCTAACACAACAGTAGGCACATCTATCAATCATCTATCAAAACAGCATGCAATTGATATCACAACACCTATCACAACAGAATGAAATATCTAATGCATCCTAGATAGTGTGGCAAAATGCATGACATGTGATTCCTAAAAAGGTGCATGTATAATGCATGAGATGGAAAACCCTCATCTCACCAGGTTGCAACAAAATAGAACCCACAATAATATCAATAGTATTAAGAAAAACCATGTGCATCACCCAACAGTGAAATCAGAACAACTGTAATAATTAAACCCTGAAACACAATTCCATATGAAGAAACTTGGATTTTCCCCATATGCGGGTTTGCAACTCCCGGGCACAGTTAATTACCAAAGTACCTTCCCCTCCTAATCCTATCTATAGTCGCCAAACAGTAAGTCAAATCAGAAAAAGAAATCCCTCTGATACCACTTTGTAACGTCCTGACCTGACTTACCATTCAACTCGGTAGCCGGACCGGTCGCTACATGGCCTCAAGCGCATCTCCCCAAGCATCAGAGGCTGCCAACTAGCAGCGAGGGCCTAGGTGAATCCATGGGGAGACTATTCCCTCATTACCAAGGTATCACAGTGGAATTAAAAACATACAATAGCGGAAGAAGGTAACTAGTAGACAACACATAGACAGAAGAAATAGATAACAAATAGAAGGATATGATATATATAGAATGGTGCAAGTCAATACAATACAGTACAAGTATACAAAATACCAAAAAGAAACCAAAATATATCCCATGTTGCATAGCAAGCCACATCTTGGTCCCATGAACTCCTACACCGTGAAGAAAGTTAAGTACATGTACTAGGGTGTTTTCCCTTTTCATTACCTAAAATCATATAATCTTCTTGGGTCCAAAAACATGACCTAAATAGGGTGTGAGACTAAATCCCAGTAGGAAACCACCAAAGATCCGTGCTAATCTGTCAGTGAATATATAAAGCAGGTAGTGTAATATGGAAAGAAGTAAACAAGGAAATTAGCAAGACCAACCCCAGCTTGTGATTTTGCTTGGCGTCGCTTCAAGTATCCATTTCATTCATTAATCACTTCATTCATTTGTTCAAACCATTCCTTTAGCCTATTCCTGGAATACTCAATTCAAAAACCAGGCATCGCTCAGGGAGAAAATCCACCAACACCATACAAGCCCATTTTGGAGAACCTCCTAGGTACCTATCCTCGCTCTAGGTGGGGTATAGTCCGTCATCTGAGCTTGTCCCCAGGATCCTATAAATAATATTTGGGTATCTCCCATGACATATCATGCCATGTTGAGTCCGTCCATGGAATCTCACTCTGGATCCATGATTCACTCATCATTTTAGTAACAAGTCTCGTATGATTTCATCCGTCGTAAATCACATTGGTTCCATGGTTCACCCATGACTTTATTTCATATTTTAAGCAATTCAAAAAGCAATTAATTCACATGCCCTAGAAATTCAAGAATTAACATACAAGGGTCAAGGGAAAAAACTCCATCCCATACCTGAAACCATTTCAATTACAATTTCATCCTATTTCAATTCCATTCATATTCAATTCCCATTTTTAACAACCCAAAAGGTAAAGAAAAGGCATGCCTCATAGGCATCCTGGGTCAAAAATCCATAACAGAGCCATTCAATGAAATGCACCCAAGGGGTGGTTCCTGTCCAAGGTGTACAACCTTACTCAAGATCATACAATCCTATTCATATTACCTACAACATGCTAGGTAATAATAGGGTTAAATTCCAGGTTCAAGGGACACCCCAGAAGTGGGCGCGCGGCACTCTGGCATGTATTAACAGCTTGACAAACAACGAAAAGCATGAGACCACCTACCTTAGGCTCGTAATAGATAGATCATCCAGTATTAGGCTCTGATTTGTCCTGATTTGGAAGAAATATAAAGAATAGAAGAAGAATGGGAAATTAGGGCATATGAGCCTTAATCCAATCTATGTTCATTATAACCAGAAGAATCGAGAATGATTAAAAATGAATTGAGGACTTACAGTTGCGAATCTAACAATATGAACGACATTTGAAATGGAGATCGGACGGAGAATCTGGCTCAAATCCCACCGTAGCCTCTTGAGAGCTCTCCCCCATGTTGTGCGGTTGAAGAGGGATAGGTTTAGGTTTTTATAACATTTAATTAATTTAATTTAAAATTAATTAAATATCAAAATACAAAAGGTCACATGGTTTACCCGCACAGCCTGAAAAAACCATGAGGAGTCAATGCTAACATTACTGGAAGGCAAGGGGCCACCGCACGACCACCCCATATGGTTTCCTCAAACCGTGCGTAGGTTGTGCTCCTGCCACTGCCAAGCTTACACCAAGGCGCGCAATTTAACCAGCCCGTGTGTAGGCCATGTGCAAACCGTGTACCATGCCATTTCCAGCCTAAAACATGGTTTCAGGATTCGAACAAGCCTTGGACACCTCCATAACTCCCTTAGTCATGTTAGGCATCCATATTAGGCCTCAACAGAATAGTTAAACCGAAAATAAAAAGGATTTGTACCTCGTACGAAAACCCGGGTTCTAACAGCATGGTTTGTCCATGGTGAGGTGGGTCGGTGGGGTTCAGCTGGGGCGCAGATTGGTTCGGTCATGGAAAGGCGGGCCGATGGGGTCAAGAGGCGCGGGCGGCCGGGAGGCCGGCGGACAGTCGGGTATCCGGGAGGCCGGCGGACAGTCGGGTATCCGGGAGACCAGCGGGCCAGCACGGTTCGGCTGGGGTGCACAGGATGTCGGCGACAGCCGAAAGACGGTTCGACCGAAGCACAGTGAGGACGTCGCAGTTTTTGGAGTCCGGGGGTAGTGCAGTGGCTGCCTTCCACCATTGGCACCTCATTGTTTCATCTCCATGTCGAAGAACATCAAAAAATAGATCATCAGAGGGAGTCGAGCCATGATATTTTGGCCCACACCCTCCGTGTTTAGGGTGATAGAAATATGTTAATCAATAAAGGAGAACAATGAACTTCAAATTCTTTAGCCCCTGCAACGTTTCATTCCCAATCTGCAAAAATAAATTCAAAGAAAGCATTACCATGAAAATAAACACCCCACCTTGATTGTTGTTCGTCGATGGAGTTGTCAGGAAGAAGATGGAGTTGTCATCGTTCGTCATGTCCACCGCACACTTCCAATCCCCAGTTCATGGGTCAGTTTATTGATGACGATGGGGAGGGAAGGTTGTTCGAAGACGTCCCATGTCGGTAGGGAGTCTGTGGATGAAGGTCGAAGAAGAACGTTCATCGTAGTCGAATTCATTCTTCGTTGGGATCATTCTTCGTTCTTCATTGACGAGAGCTTTTCTCTCAAAAGCTATAATCCTCCTTTGCAAACCTTTTTTTCAACCAAAAGAATAGGAATCCAAGGTAATAGATTATAAAATCTATCATTGGAATAAGAATTCAAAAAAAGGGTGAATTAATTTGGTTGGGTCCACTTAATTAATGAAGAGGGAAAAAGGCATAATTAAATTGTAAGAGTTGGCATAATTTAACATGGAGGAGTTGAAGAGGCTCCACCCACATTATTAGGAATTTGAGAGGATTCTCCCAATTAATGGGGGTTTCAAGGGGTTAAAAACCCGGGTGGTCCCCACCATAAAAAACATGAAGAGGGGTTTAGGTTCGGGTGGTCCCCACCACCATAACCTTTCATGGGAGGTTAAGGTGTGGTGTTCCCCACCTCCAACTTCCAATTGGGTGGTTATAATATAATAAAACATGCGTCATTTTATTTTATTATTTCCTCGAAAATCCCAAAAACTATCATCCAACCTCTACCAACTGCCATAGAGGTGAAAGTCTTCTTAAGTGAATATTGGCACTGCGAGTTCAACAGTTCCCTCAGATTTCAATTCCGATCATCGGTTCAAAAGATTCAAAATTCCGCTCACACGTTTATTGAACGTACCTGAAAAAAAAGTATTGAAAATTATTATCAGTCACCCTCGACCTGCGCCGGTCGAGATTAGCCTCTTCCTAGGTGAAACACGCCCCATAAAACCCAATGGTATTATTGGATTTTGAATTCGGGTTACCGTTTAGAAGTTATGAATTTTACAATAAAATAATTGTCACTAAATTATTTTATTTTCGGCCAAAAACTAACTTTCTCAGGTGGCCCATACCTTGCAAAGTTAGTATCTAGATAAAGAAAGCATACCCTTACTAGTTCAGTGGTGGTCTCATATTTTTAATCTAAGTTACCATTTTTGAGTTATAAGCATTTGAAAAAAAATATTAATAATTTTATTTACAATTATGCCATTTTTAGGTTTTCTCACAGGTGGCCCGTGCTGACTAATCTTAAGTTGCGCCTAAGGTAAACCCACCATCCTGAGCGCAACAATGACCTTGGATTTCTGATCCGAGTAACTGTTTAAGAGTTATTCTACATTTTTAGGAAAACTACTTACGCATGTTATATTAAGCTTAAAAAACATCGACGAATCATTCTAGGCACTCTGGGCCTCGTAATCGCACTCCATCAGATTTCGCGGACTCGTAAATTTCTCATATATTTAAAAAAAATTACATGGAAATTCATGGACTTTACAAATTGTTAATGAAATCATGTTTTATTTAAAAAAATATTTTGGAAGAAATGAATACTATTTTTATGGTATCCACTCTATATTAATGTGTAATGTCATGAATGTGTTATGTCCCAATTCTCTAAATCTATAAACTTGAAAAGATCCTCATTATTAAAGGAAGTAATTTCTTGACTAAATTCAAGATTATGTAATGTAATTAGGTCTATTCCTTATAATTGGTATCATAGGATGGTTTAGATAACTTTAGGGGTTACGGTGATGTTAAAAGAATACCATAATTGATTTTTACTCTATGGTAATTTGAAATGTTATAGAATTTATGTAATGACCCAACCCTATTTACCAAGATTCTATGCATTATTACATAACAATGTAATGATCACAAGAAATCAAGTCTCGAAAGACCAATTAGTTTAGTAGCCTTGGAAGTACTGGATACATACATAAGTTTTAAATTACATAATGAAATTAATAAAAAAACAACATTGTGTTCCCTTTGAACACACTCATATCCTTTATCCTATCCCTACAGGTTAATCATAATATACTTCTTCACATCCTGGAAAAAATAAAACATAGAAATGGGTGAGCTTAGATGCTCAGTATGGATAACAATATAGTGGAAACTATCATAAATAAGCATAAACATTTAAGGTAATGTATAAGACTAAAACACAAGCCTTTTAAACATAAACATCAGTATAACATGGAAAAGATAAATCAAATTATTTCATTTACTTATTCACATGGATATTCTACTATTCCAATAATCACATGCAATATCAATAGAAAATTTCATAATGATGGAATTCATAATGTCGGACATCATAACCACATAGTCAAGGCTTCGTGAAAAGACTACAAATAATATTTTTTCAAGTCCTTGTTCCAAGACACTAGTTTGTCTCATGATACCTACCGATATATCAAGGAGAAATAGCAGACTCCACCCATGACTTACTAAGTCCAATGCATTCCTCATATGAAAAGTTTGAAACATAATATAAACATTAGTATTAAAACTAGCATACAAAATATCAATACTTTAACCATAAACCATGAATGGTATAAAAATATCACATCCACAATCCAACATATCACAAAAACTTTAATACAATATGGAATATGGTATCATAATAAATCAATGTCAAATAAATGTAGAATCCATCAAAGGATATTGACATAGATGAAATAAAAACTATTTGAGAGAGATATCTCTTTCTATTTTGAAATAATATAAAAGTCACGAAATTATAAAAGAAAACATTTCTTTTTAAATTATTCTTATAATCATATAAGGGAATCTTCAAAGGTGTTATAAAGACAGAAAATAGTTTCACCCACCATATAAGTTAAAAAAACATACTTACCTTAATTCGTCGAAAAGGTCATAAAGTACCTTGTTTGGAAAACGATGGAAGGATTCCTTTCAAAAAAATTATAAAAAGTTAAAAAGGTGTATAAATGACTTTAACCCATATTCTAGGAAATAGTAAAAATATGTTTTGAAATACATTATTTAGAAACATAGATGTTGATGATAAAGAAATCCCAATAGATACTTATGTATAAAAAACCTCGGATAAATAAAGAGATTGTAAAATTAACCCTTACCTTGTACTTTTCCTTGGTCAAGTGTATTTTCACCTTCTATATAAGAGTTAAATAATTTTATTAAATTATACATGAACCACATACATAAATATGATATCATATATGATCTTCTAATATTGCTTTGTTAATAATAATTCAGTAGTATCATTGTTTCGGGTGTTAACTAATTTGTTATCATTTATATGTTTTTTACGTAAGTAATATTTTTTATGGATAGGATGTATTTGATTCATATAAAGAATTATATTAATTTCTTAAACTTTATTTTTAATCATAAAATGAAAATTATTCTTGAATAGTTATGATGGAGAAATGAATATTATCGCATTCATGGAGATGGTAATCTGTATGTACGCACGAGCGACAATATCATTTTTTTATGTTAAAATCATATTTAATTGGATGTTATATCCTTTATAAAAAATCATTAACATGTTATATTTATTATTAACATCAATTATACTCATTATTATACCCATACAAATAATTAAGTGTTGAATATCAAACTACACCACGATGTGGAGATGGTAAGTCGTACCTACGCACGTGTGGTGACTTTTTCATTCAAAGGACAGATAGAGTAATGAATATGGTTGTACCATATTTATAATAACATAATAGTATGTAAAAGGTATTTTATTGGTTATTTTGGTATGTAAACAATAAAGAAAGAGGAAGTGGGAGAAGAAAAGAGCTTGGAAATAGGTGATGAAATAATTACATCTTCTTCGGATGCTTCCACTTTATTTGATCAAAAGGGATCCATACGTTAGATTTATGATCTATGTAAGGGATCTATAATTAAGTGAGGGTAGTTGGGAAGATATTTGAGAAGGTTTTGGCTGAGTCAAATGGCTTTGGAGGTGTGATTTTTAGAAAAGGGGAAGTACCCTTTTATAAGAAAGGTGAGGGTCACTTTAGGAAAAGCTTGAAATATTATTTTATTATAAAAACATTTTCAATTTATAATTGATAAAAATGGATTAATTTTGAGTATAAGGTGTTTCTGGGTTTAAATAATCACAACCAATATGTTTTAGACAAGTTTAGGTCACCATATTAACCTTATATTTTAGATTAAACTCTTTGTTAAATAGTTTAACATTCATAGTGTCTCCTTGAGTTTTTATATTATATGGTTAATAAACATAAAATAAAATTACAAAATAACCTCATGTTGTTCATTAATGACATATATAACCTTATATAATTCCTTTGGTATAATCATATATTTTTAGAAATATTATATCATTTAATAATATAGTATTTGTTTTAAAAACACATTTAGGTCAATTTTGACACTATTTAGTATTTGGTTCTTGTGAAAGTCATAACAACTTTATTACTTTGAAAAAAATCCATTGAATAAACCCTAAAATTTCATATTAACCTATAAAGTTCGTTTAATTCATCAAAAGTCTCATTTTAAATTTATTTTAATATTTATAATATCAATTATTTTAATCATTCATTAATAAGGTAATTACTACATCATCGTTGTCTCATAAATAAATTGAATTATTTAACGTCTAAAAATAATAATAAAAATTTCATTATGTAGTAAATATTTTTATCTTTATAATTAACTTTTATAGTCCAATTTATATTATTTATAACCCTATATTAAAAATGTTTTAGTTATTAGAATTTCAATTAAACACTTTTACCTCTTCTTTAAATAAAATAATAAAAAATTTCCTAATCTAATACAAGTGGATAAAAGAAAATAATATTTTATTAATAAGTTTTATTTCATTCTAAATACACTTATCCTGTATAATTAGGACATGTTTTAGTGTAATTATAATACCATTTTTACCTTTAATTACCCTATTTACTTTTAATCGTGGTAAATAAAATCCAAAAGTTATTATTCACCAAAAATTATTTTCATCCTATTGAACTAAATTTTACTTACTGATTTCAATAGTGTCTCTCCAATTTTTAAAATTCAATTCACAAAAGCGGTGAAATTACGTTTTATGAAAAATTGCAAATGTGCCTAGAAGGTGGGTAAAAGACGTTAAAAAGCTCAACAAAATTTTATACATATAATCTTATTATAAAATGACTCCAATGAATTGAATAGAACTAATATAGGTATTATGTATCTATTTTGATTAAAATAAATTAAAATAAATTAAATAATTATTTAAATTAAAATTTGGTTTTAAACAATAATGCAGTATTTATCACTATCCATCAAAAAATGATAGTTTTCATAAAAATACCAAATATTCACCCAAAGCTAATTTTGATATTCCAAATCCAAAAATGAAGTCCATTTTGAAAAATAATATTTATAAAATTTTAAAAAGTGGGTATTACTATTCATAACGGCTAGTTTGATTTGTCGTGGTGTGCTAGAACTCAAAGTTGCGTACAGCACAAGCTATTGTATTTTTCAAAGATAAGCATACCATAGAAGCTTGGGGTGTTACATTCTTCCCTCCTTCAAATAATTTCATCCTCAAAATTTATGAAATATTACTGCATAAAATGATTTTGGTGGTTCTTCATCATAAGTTCCTCGAGTTTTATATTGCCTCTTCTATCTTATGGTTCCTCCATAGAACATTTACCAGGTGAGTCGTCCGGTTTCTCAACATTTGTTCTTTGGTATCAATAATATTGATAGACTCTTCACAATAATACATATTGGGTTATAGTTCTAATTCTTCATAGTTGAGTACATGCATTGGGTCAAGCATGTATTTTCTAAACAGTGATACGTGGAACACATCATGAAATTTGGAGAGACTTGGTGGCTTTTCCAAATGGTAAGCAACAACTCGAATTTGTTCTATAATTTCAGAAGGCTCGATGTACCCGGGATATAATTTACTCTTCTTATTGAATCGTATAACACCCTTACATAGAGATACCTTCAAGAAAACATGATCTCTAACATGAAATTCCAAATCATTCCTTCAGTTATCGGCAGATCTGTTTTGACTACTTTAATGATTCTTTGATGTGGGTGTGGTTAATCTTCACTTTTTCCATTGTTTCCTTAACGATTTTGGGGCCTACGAGTTTTCAGTCACCAACATCATCCCAACAAGTTGGTGTGTGACATCTCTTTCCATATAATGCTTCTTATGGTTCCATCTGAATACTTGAATGGAATTTATTATTATATGAAAATTCTCCCGAAAGTAAATATTGATCCCATATACCTTGAAAGTCAAGTGACCAAGATCTCAACATGTCTTAAAAGGTTCAAATACTCAGTTCTGATTTTCCATCAGTTTGAGGGTGGTAGGAAGTGCTCAAAAGATGTTTAGTATCTAGGGATTTCTAAATAATTTTCTATAATCTTGATGTAAAATGGGAATCATGATTAGAAACAATCGATAGGGGTACACCATGAAGTCTTGAAACTTCATTAATGTATAGTCTTACTAATTTTTCAAGTGGTAAATCTTCTCTTATATAAATAATATGTAATGACTTGGTATGACGGTCAACAATGACCCATATTGCATCATTCCTTTTAGTAGTATTTGGTTCCCCATGACAAAGTCCATCGTAATATCATCCCATTTCTACTTAGGTATGTGGAGATGTTTCATGACTCCTCCAGGATGTTGTCTTTTAGCCATAACCTAATTACAAACCATACATCTTGACACATAATCAGCAATCTCCCTTTTCATGTTTTCCCACCAAAAATTTTTCCTTCAAATATCTATACATCTTAGTGCTACCTTGGTATATAGAGAAATTGGAGCTATGAGCATCATCCAAAAATTCACTTTTTAGTTCAGGTATATCAGGAACACAAAGTCTCTTCCCAAATTTCAAAATTCCAGCTTCATATGTAAAGTTAATCATTATCCCATCATTCACAGCATTAATTTCATTTCGAAACTCCTCATCATTAGTTTGAGAACATTTTTTCCTTTCTAGTAAAGATGGTTTGGGAACCATTTGAAGTTGTATTGATGTTTAACCATCCATGATTATTCCCATATCCATCATTACTAGATCCATGATCATAAGATCCATTTCAACTATCATCTTGTTCAAAACTCCATGATCCTTTCTTCTCAAAGCATCTTCCACCTTATTTTCCTTCCCCAGGTGGTAGTGTATAGTGAAATCAAAATCTTTGAGTAGTTAAAGCCATCTCATTTGCCTCGTGTTGAGTTATTTCTATGAGAAAATATACTTTAAACTCTTCTGATCGGTATATATCTCACATTTTTTACCATAGAGATAATGTCTTTATATCTTCAAAGCAATGATTATAGCTTATAACTCAATATCATGAGTATGATAGTTTTATTCATGAATTTTTATTTATCATGATGAATAGATAATAACTCTATCATTCTGCAAAAGAACACAACCAAGACCTTTCTTTAAAGAATCACTATAAATAACATACCCTTCATTCCCCGATGGTAGATTCAATATATGAGAATTGACTAATATCTTCCTCATTTCTTCAAAAAATTCTTCACACTCTTTTTTACAAAAAAAAAATTAACCCTTTTATGTGTGAGCTTGGTTAATGGGTTATCCAATTGGCCAAAATTCGGGACGAAGCACCAATAATAACCAGTTAAACCAATAAAACAGTGTACCTTGGTTATACTTGTCATTTCTGGACATTATTGGATTGCCTTGGCCTTTTAACGATAGACATAGATTCCATCCATAGAGACAATATGACTAATAAAAGAAATTTCTTGAATCCAGAATTCACACTTGCTAAACTTCCCATATAATCATTTCTTTTGAGGGTTTTCAGAATAGTGCGCAAGTTATTTTCATGATCTTATGAGCTTATTGAGTATACCAATATATCATAAATAAATACCACTACAAAGTTATCAAGATATTCATTGAAAAATCTATTCATTATATCCATAAAAATATATGGTGTATATGTCAGTTCAAACAGCATTACTGTAAACTTGTAATGCCCGTACCTGGTTTGAAATGATGTCATTGGAATGTCTTCCTTCTTCACAGACAACTGATGATATCCATATCTAATTTCAACCTTTTAAAAATATTGGCTCCATGAATTTGATCTAATAAATCATCAATTCATGGTAGGGGATACATGTTCTTTATTTTTATAGGATTTATCTCACTGTATTCAATTCACAACTTCAAAGATCCATCATTCTTATTAACAAAAAGAATAGGGGATCCCCATAGGGAAACACTAGGGTAAATAAATCCATTATTACTCAATTCCTCTAGTTGTTTCTTTAGTTTGAATAATTCCACAGTGTCCATTCTATAAGGGGTCATTGATATGGGCCTTTAACTATGAATTAAATGAATGGAAAACCCAATTTCTCATTCTGGAGGATGTCTAAGAAAATCCTCCAGAAACACATCAATATATTCCTGAATAATAGGTACTTCATCTATTTGAAAATTTCATTCCTCACCCATAGTTATTTAACTCTCTTACTCTCCAATAATTGAATTTATTAGAGCTATTTGGGGTGGATCTAGATAAGAATCATATAGTGACATTTCTACTCTAAATAAAATGTACTCCTTATCATCATGAAAAATTGTATCCTCCTTCTTATAATAAATTTTTGCATCATGGTCTAAAATCCAATCCATATTGAGGATTATATCAAATACAATCATGGGTATGATGATGAGATAAGCAAATAAATCACATTTATATTCCCTAATGGGAACTGATTCACAAAACTTTGTTACAATGATACTTACCTTATGAGTTTTTACTAAAAACTCCCTTATTAAATCAAATTGTAAATAACTAATATTCTTAGAAAACTGAAAAGATATGAAACAATTCGATGATCCAGAATCAAATAAAGCATTGGATAAAATTGAGGATACCATTAAATTACCTTCCACTACATCATTCAGAGGTTCAACCTTAGTAGTTGTAACCAAATAAGATTTTTCCTGCTCCCATGGCCTTTTCTGAGGCAAGTTTCCTTGGTACTTAGGACATTCATTTTCATAATGCCCCATTTCTAAAAAATTATAGCATTCAACAATGATAGCCTCTTTCTTCCCATTACAATCATGAGCTTGGTGGAATTTTCCCCAAACTTGTAATAGACTCACATTCCCTTCAGGAAAGTACCGGGGTGTTTCTTCCTACATTTACTATAGTATGGAAATTCAACTTTTCATTTCATCCCCTTATTTCCATTTCCAGATTGTTTAATGGATCTCTTATTCTCTTTCCTTTAAAGTTGTAATACTTATAGGATTCCTTTTCTGTCTTGATAACACATGATACTTTATATTCATTAAATGAGAAGGATTGTGAGACTAATACTCAATGGAGAAATGGTTTTAAACCATAAAATAATTGATCAATATTACTCCATGGGTTACGTATATAATCTAATGCATTCCTTTATATACTTGTAAAGTTAGCCACATACATTGTGACATTATCATCCTTATTTTGCCTCAGACTCTGAAATTTTCTTTCTGTATCCGCTTGATGGTCACAAGGAAAGTTTTTTTCTGAAAAAAACTCTTCAAACACCCTCCATTCAATATTTGATACTTCTTCATCTTCCTTTGTGTTTTGAATTAATGACCACCATTGATCTTCATCTCCCATGAGTTGATAAACTACCATGACAATTTCTTCCCTTTTTCTACTCCCCAAAGTATGAAATTTTTTATATAAGGAACCTATCAATTTCTCATCTAAAAATTGATCTTTAGTCCCAATTAATATTTGTGTTTTTTGCCTCATGAAGCAGTCTAACATTGATCCTCTGTGTTGTGGATCAGGGTACTCCATACGGGTAAGGTTATTATTCATAACCTGAGTGAGTTGTCCCAATATGGTGATAAGTTGTTCAGAACAGGTTGCATCACTAGCACCACTATAATTATCTTGATTAGGAGGGAAATCCCTACATGGATTACATGCATTGATATGGTTTCCATTTCTTCCACTAGGTGCCATTTCTAAATAATTACATACACTAGATTAGTTTATGAATCGCAATACATAATTTCAAACTAGTAAAACACGTAACATAAATTGAACAGTTTATACATATAATCTGTAGTCATAAAAAATGTTCTCTTTGAAGAGGTATTTACTCATAAATCCTTCATAATGGTTTTTAAAGAAAATTTGAATTATCTTAAGCATATCCCCCAGGAGTGTCGTTATTAAGAGTGCAGAAAGACCCATTTTCGTGTACCAGGATACCTTGGGTCAAGCCCGAAACTCATTATCAAAGTTTTCACTCCTAGGTACATCTATGATAGAGCTGCCTCTACCTGCTCGTAACCAGACATGGATGTATTTCTTGTAAAACTCACAAACTCTGTACATTACCAAAATTCTATGAAATTATTCAATACTAATCCCCAAAGTCTATCTTAGGGTAATGTTATCTAATCAGAGTTTTTCTAAATCTAGTTTCCAAGGTTTGTGCTAAACTTCCTCTGATACCAACTATAATTCCCCGACCCTAGTTACCCAAAGTCGTTTCATTATTATATTACATTAGAATGATCACAAGAGTTTAAGTCTCTAATGAATGATTAGTTTAGTAGCCTTGGAAGTACTAGATATATACATCAGATTTACATTACATTATGAAATAAAAAAACAACACTGTGTCCCCTTTTAACACACCCATATTCTTTAGCCTATCCCTACAAGATAAATATAATATACTTCTTCCCATCTTGTAAAAAATAAAACATAGAAATAGGTGAGATCAGATGCTCAATAAGGATAACAATATAGAAGAAACTATCATAAATAAGAATAAAAATTTATGGAAATTTATAAGACTAAAACAAAAGCCTTTTAAATATAAATATCAGAATAATATGGAAAAGATAAATCAAATAATGTCATTTACTTATTTGGATGGATATTATACTAGTCAAATAATCACATGCAATATAAATAGTCAATTTCATAATGATGGAATGCATAATGTCGAACATCATAACCACATAGTCAAGGACTCGTGACAATACTACAAATAAAATTTTTTCAAGGGCTTGTTCCAAGACACTAGTTTGTCTCATGAGACCTTCTGATGCATCGAGGAGCTATAGGAACCCCCCCCCCCTATCACTTACTAAGTCCAATGCATTTCTCATAAGAAAAGTTTGAAACATAATATAAACATTCATATTAAAACTAGCATACGAAATGTCAATACTTTAACCATAAACCATGAATGATATAAAATAGCACATCCATAGTCAAACATATCACAAAACCTATTATATAATATGGAATATTGCATCATAATAAATCAACTTCAAACAAACATAAAATCCATCAAAGGATGTTGACATAGATGAAATAAAAACTATTTGATAGAAATACCCCTTTAAATTTTGAAATCTTTTAAAAGTCATGTAATTATAAAAGAAAACATTTAATTTGAAAATATTCTAATAATATTGTAAGGTAAGCTTCTAAGTTGTTATAACGGTGGAAATAGCCTCACCCACTATATAAGTTAAAAACATTCTTACCTTAATTCATTGAAAAGGTCATAAAGTACCTTGTTTGGAAAACAAAAGAAAGATTTATTTAAAAACATTTTATAAAAACTAAGATAAGGGTATAAATGACTTTAACCTATATTCTAAAAAATATTGAAAATAAGTTTTTAAATACATTATTAAGAAACACATATGTGGATGATAAAGAAGTCTGAGTATATTATTACGTACAAACAACCTTGAATAAATAAAGAGATTATAAAATTAACCCTTACCTTATACTTTTTCTTAGTCAAGTGTACGTTGACCTCTTTTATAATAGTTAAATAATTTTAATTAAATTATAAAATAACCACATATATAAATATGATATCATATATGATCTTCTAATATTTCTTTGTTAATAATATTTCAGTAGTATCATTGTTTCAGGTCTTAACTAATTCATTTTACTTTACATATTTTGTTTCATAAGTCATGTTTTTTTTGGATAGGATGTATTTGATTCATATCCAAAATAATATTAAGTTCTTAAACATTATTTTTAATCATAAAATGAAAATTATTCTTGAATGGTTACAATGGGGAAATGAATCATACTGCGTTCATGGAGACGGTAATCTGTACGTACACACGAGCGAAAATATCATTTTTTTGATGGTAAAATGGTATGTAATTAGATGCTATATCATATATACAGAATCATTAACATGTTATATTTATTATTAACATAAAGTATACACATTATTATACTCATCCAAATAATGAAGTGTAGAATAACAAACTACACCACGACGTGGAGACTGTAAGTCGTACGTACGCATGTATGGTGACTTTTACATTAATAGGATGGATAGAAAAATGAATATGGTTGTACCATATTTATAATAACATAACAAAATGTAGAATTCGATGGAGTTATTATTTTTGTATGGAAACAACAAAGAAATAGGAACTGGAAGAAGAAAAGAACTTTGAAGGAGGTGATGAAATAATTACCTCTTCTTCAGGTGCTTCCTTTTGATTTGATAAAAATGAATCTATATGTTGGATTTCTGATAAAATTAATTACATTAGGATGAAGTTAGGGTAGTTGGAAAAATATTTGAGTAGGGTTTGGCTGAGAAAAATGGATTTGGAGGTGTGATTTTGAGATAATGGGAAGTACCCTTTTATAAGAGAGGTGAGGGTCACTTTAGGAAAAGATTGAAATATAATTTTATTATAAAATCATTTTCAGTTTATAATGTCTCCAAATGGATTTATTTTGAGTATAAGGTGGGGATGGGTTGAAATAATCCCAAAAAATATAATTTAGACAGGTTTAGATTACCATATTAACCATATCTTTTAGATTTAACTCTTAGTTAAATAGTTTAACATTTATAATGTCTTCTTGTATTTTTATATTATATGGTTAATAAACTTACTATTAAATGACAAAAAAACCTAAAGTGGTTAATTAATGACATATCTAACCTTATCTAAGTCCATTAGAAGAATAATTGATTTTTAGGAATATTATATCATTTAATAATATAGCATTTGTTTTAAAAACTCGTTTATGTCAATTTTAACACTATTTAGTATTTGTTTTTTTTTGAAAGTAATTAAGACGTTATTACTTAAAAAATCATTGAATAAACCAAAAAATGTCATATTAACCTATAAAATTCTTGTAATGCATCAAAAGTATCAATTTATATTTATTTTAATATTTATAATATCAATTATTTTAATATTTTATTAATAAGGTAATTACTGCATCATAATTGTGTCATAAATAAAATTAATTATTTAATATATAAAAATATAAATAAAATACCATTATGTAGGAAATATTTTTATATTTCTAGTCAATATTTATTGTCAAATTTATCTTATGTATAACTCTATATTAATCAAAATTTAGTTTTTAAAATTTGAATTTAGCACTTTTAACTCTTCTTTAAATAAAATAATAATAAATGTCCTAATATAATCCAAGTGGATCAAATAGGATCATATTTTATTCCTATGGTTTATTTTGGTCGAAATAAACTTATACAATAGAATTAGGACATTTTTTAGGGTAATCATAATATCATTTTTACCTTTTATTACCCTATTTACTTTTTACCGTGGTAAATAAAATCCAAAAGTTAATATTCACTAAAAATTATTTTCATCTTATCGAACCAAATTTTACTTACTAATGTCAACCATGTATCTAGGATTTTTTAAATTCAATTCATAGAAGTGGTAAAATTAATTTTTATGAAAAATTTGTAAATGTGCCTTAAAGGTGGGTAAAAGTCTTTAAAAAGATCAATAAAATTTTACGCATCTAATGTTATTATAAAATGCCTCAAATGAATTACATTAACTAATATAGGTATTATGTACCTATTTTTACATAAAATTAATTTAAATAAAATAAATAATTATTTAAATAAAAAGTCGATTTCAAACAATAACGTAGTGTTTTTCACTATTCATCAAAAATTGAATATTTTTAGAAAAATACCAAAAATTCACCCTAAGCTAATTTTGATATTTCAAATCCAAAAATGAAGTCCATTTTGAAAAATAAAATTTATAAAATTTCAAAAAGTTGGAATTACTATTTATAACGGCTAGTTTGATTGGTTGTGGTATGCTAGAACTCGAAGTTGTGTATAGCACAAGCTACTATGTTATTCAAAGAGAAGTGTACCATGGAAGCTTGGGGTGTAACAATTTAAGGATTACCATGTTGATTCATCTAATTTATTTCTGTTTAGAATGGTTTTCTATAGATAAAATAGGCAAGCTTAAGTAGTAAGGCACTAAGAGGCTGATGTCTGTATGAATCTGTAGCCCAGAATGGTTGGAATTGGAACCGAGAAGTTTGTGGTAGTAATGGATCAGCTAACGCAGGCAATAAATGGGAGTGGTATCCATGTACGAGAAAACCCAGAGGTTCCACAACATAACATGAAAATAGTGGAACATTTTATGCGACAACACCCTCCTACATTCAATGGATCTTTTGACCCAATAATGACTGAAGGATGGATTAAAGTCCTAGAAAATATATCCAATGTTTTGGGATGTTTAGATAATAAAAAGGTAAGTCTTTACATTGTTCATTTTGAAGGTGAATCTAATCAGTGGTGTTAAATTGTCAAGAATATCAGGTATTTAGAGGATGTTGATGCCTTATATTGGGATGAATTTAAATGTATTTTCCTTGAAAAATATTTTCCAAAGGTGGTATGACATAGAATGTAGAAAAAATTACTTGAATTGAAGAAAAAGGAGGAATATTTGGTGGTCGTGTGTGAAGTGAACTTCACCTGACTAGAGATGTATGCTCCGAATCTTATTCTGGATCTTGATAGAAAAATCAACCCCTTTTACTCAGGATTAAAGACAAGGTATTGAAGGGATTTGGCCTCTTGTGAATTCAAAAGATATTAGAAACTTGTCTGATGTTCTGAGAGGGTAGAGATGGAGTTTACTGATGATCATATGAATTTTTAAAATAAGTAGAAGAGGAGGTCCATATGGAAAGAAATGAGTAAGAATCAACCAATGAAATTTGATGTTAAGAAAATCCATTTTATGGTTTGTGAAAAGTGTAGTAAGAAGATCCCTAGGGAATGCATTACCAAAAATCTGAAGTGTTTTTGATGTGCTAATCTTGGACATATGGATTGATATTGTAATGAAAATGATCCTAAGACTAATCCTGATAAGCAAACTGTTAAGTGTTTTAAATGTGGTGATATGATTCATTATGAAAATGCATTCCCAAAGAGAGATTCGAATGATTCAAAGAAGCCAGACTATAAGCATAAAGGTGTAGTGAGATCCTTTGTGACTATGTCAGTAGACATTGGGCCATCCAATGAAGTTGTATTAGGCTATTTGTTTGTTTAATCAGATTTTTTTAAATTTTTGTTTGATATGGGGTCTACACATTCCTTTATTTCTAATAAATTTTTTGGTAAATTGGAAATTTCACCTCAAAAAATGAGATTGGAACTCAATGTTAAAACACTAGGGGAAAATATTATAGCAATGAATAATTATAAGAATTTTATATTGTGGTCTGTGGAAATACTTTACCTAAAAACTTTGTTGTTTTTTCCTTAGTATAGTTTGATGTCATTATTGGAATGGATTGTATTTATGTTTATCAAGCAAAGATTGATTGTAGAGCTAAAGAAGTTGTTTTTCAAAAAGAGTTTTATATTGTATAAAAAAATGAACCCATACAATTGATAACATATCAGGAAGCTAAGAAAATATTGAAGATGAAAATTAATGTTATCTTTCTCATATTGCTGAAAACAAGGGAACTGTTCAGATTAGTGATGTTCTAGTGGTAAATGAATACCTAGATGTTGAATTTACTCATGAGTTTCCTCATGTTATTCCTAATCGAGATGTTGAATTTACTATTGAACTGGTTCCTAAATCTAATCCAATTCCAAAACCCCCATATCATATGGAACAAATGGAACATCTTGAATTGAAAAATCAATTGTAGTATTTTCTAGATAAAGGCTTCACTCATCCTAGAAATTCACCATGGGGTGCTCCTATTTTGTTCATTAAAAAGAAAGTTGGTTACATTAGAATTTTCATTGATTATAGAGATTTCAATAACATTACTATTAGAAACAAGTATAATTTTCCTCATATTTATGACTTGGTTGATCAGCTTCAGGGAGCTCAGTACTTTTCCAAGATTAATATGAGATCTAGATACCAATAGATGAAGGTGAAGGACGATGACATCCTGAAAACAAATTTTCGTACAAGATATGGGAATTATGAGTTTGTTGTAATGCTATTTGGGTTAACTAATGCACCTTCTGTATTCATGGATATTATTAATAGAATATTTCATGAGTTCTTGGATAAGTTTTTGGTTTAGTTTATTGATGAAAACATTGTATTTTATAAGAGTAAATAAGAGCAGGAAATACATATATAGGTTGTTTTACAAACCTTAAAGGAAAATAAATTGTATGGAAAATTCAACAAGTGTTATTTTTAGGTATAATAGATTTATTTTCTTGGGAACATTGTAAAAAAAGATGGAATAACAGTTGATCCTTCCAAAACAAAAGTTCTTGATGAATGGCCAAGACCTATAAATGTTATAGAGATTCATAGTTTTATTGAATTAGTAGGTTATTGTCGGTGGTTTGTTAAAACCTTTTCACAATTATCTATCCTGCTAACTAATTTAACGTGAAAAGTGGTTAAATATATTTGGATGGAAGAATGTGATGTTTGTTTTCTTGAATGGAATAAGATATTGGTAAATGCTCTAGTTTTGTCCTTGACTTCCCTAAATGGTGAGTTTTTCATCAACAATGATTCTTCAATAAGGGGACTTGGTTATGTTCTAATGTAGAATGATCAGGTAGTTTCTTATACTTCAATACAACTAAAAACTCGTGAGTTAAATTATCCCACACATGATTTGGAATTTTTAGTTGTGGTTTTTTATTTTAAAATTTTGAGGTATCATTTATATGGATCCAAATGTAAAATATATACTAACCATAAAAGTCTGAAGTATATATTCACCTAGAAGGAATTTAACATGAGACAGAGAAGATGGAATGAATTGATAAAGGATTATGATTGCATGATCAATTACTATCAGGGATAAGAAAACAAAGTAGTGGATGCCTTGAGTCAGAAACATCATGCATCATTAACCATGTAACATTTGGAACATGATCTCTTGATTAATGATTTGAGGAATTTTGGCTTTGAAGTTGTTGGTGTTGTAAATACCTCTATTTTGATTAAGGTTTTAGTGGAGTCATCATTATCAGATAAAATTAAGCAAGCACAGAAGGAAGATTATGAGCTAAAGAAAAAGGCAGAATTTGTTAAAATGGGTATGTTTCTAGAATTTAACCTTGATAAGGATTGTGTTTTAAGATTTGGTAAAAGCTTGTGGGTGGCTTGTGATTCCAAGTCGAATAAATATTTGTAATGTGAATCTCATAATTCTCTATTTTTAGTTCATCCTGGAATTACTAAGGTGTACAAAGCCATTCGGGAGTATTACTAGTGAGATGGAATAAAAAGGGATATTGCATAATTTACTATGAAATGTTTGAAATCTCAACAGGGTAAAGTAGAGATGCAATTACCGAAGGAGATGCTTCAACCTTTTCCAGTTGTGAGAATATATCCATGGACTTTGTGGTGGGACTACCTAAGAGTTCTTGATTTAATAATGTGATTTGGGCTATTATTGATCATCTGACAAAATCTACACATTTCCTTCATATTTGAGATACAATGTAGTTGGATCATCTTTCTCGAATGTACCTCAAAGATATTTTTAGGATACATGGGGTTCCAATTTCCATTGTATCTAATCAAGATCCTAGGTTCACTTCTAATTTTTGGAAGGGCCTTCAGATGTCATTGGGTATAAAATTAAATTTCATTACATCTTTTCATCCTCAATCAGATGGGAATTTAGAATGAACGATTCAGACTTTGGATGATATTCTTCATGCTTGTTCAATGGACTACTAGGGAAGTTGGGAACAACATATTTCTTTATTTTAGTTTTCTTATAATAACAGTTTTCATTCCATTATATAGATGGAACCTTTTGAGGCATTGTATGGGAAGGGGTTTCGAACTCTAGCTTTTTGGGATGAAGTCGGGGAAAGAAATTTGATGGGACCTGAATTAGTAGAGGAAGTGGCTAATAATGTAAATATAATCTAGCATTACATGAGGAATGATCTGATCAAGAAAAAAATTTCCGTAGATAACATAAAGAAATACTTCTCTTTTTTAGGTCAGTGACCATGTTTTCCTTAAAATCTCTCCTTGAAAAAGTGTGATGTGTTTTGGTAAGAAAGGAAAGCTAAGTCTGTAGTTCATCGGTCCTTTTTAAATCCTAGTGAAGGTTTGACTAGTTTCATACCGAGTATATTTTCCTCCTAATTTATCTCAAGTACAAAATGTTTTTCATGTTTTGATGTTAAGAAAGTATGTTCTAGATTCAACTCATGTCTTGAGACCAGAAGCAGTTTAGCTAGAAGAGAACCTTTCTTATTAAGAGAAAACAATTCAAATTATTTATTGAAGGGAATAAGTATTTTATAATAAGATAATCAACCATGTAAAGGTTTTTTGGAGAAACCAAATGGTTGATGAAGAAACATAAGAGTCTAGAAATGCTATGAGAGAAAGGTACCCTCACCTGTCTAATAAGTAAATAAAATTGTGAGGATGCAATTGCCAAAATGTGGGGATAATGTAACAACCCAAGGTTTTAAAAATAAATTAAATTCTATGACACTTTGTTTTACTTAGATATCCATAACTAGCCGTTAAATATAATTTTTCAACTTCTATGTTTTGAATTTCTAAAAACAATCATCTACAATTATGATCGGTGTGTTATTTGGAGTCTAATGGAACCAACTTGTTTTTTTGTGTGATTATTAATATACCCTTATGAATAGAAATATGAATATTAATAATACCCTTATGAATAGTAAATCACATTATTTTTATTTTCTTAAGGATATAAGATAATGAGATGTCGATTAATTTTTGAAGGTGTTAAAAAAGAGTTATAGATTTAAAACTGTTATTTTTTAATAAATTTTGATTTTATTTAAAAATTAATAAATAATATTTAGAAAACTTTTTTCTAAAAATGGAGTTCATTTTGGAATTCTTCACATCAAAAAATGGTTAGGTTGAATTTTTGAGATTTTTCTGAAAGAGTTGAATTTTTGGTGAATAATAAAAATATAGTTTTGAGTTTTCTATAAGTTTAATGACATCATTAATGATGTAATAATTCTGGTAGACTTTTGTATAGTAAAATAAGATATTAGGTGTCCCATGTGGCCAATAACATGGAAAAATACCATGGGAATGCCCATGGTTTTTCAAATACCACTAATGAGGTGTCCCTTTGAAATTAATAAAATATTCCCTCACTTTTGTTATAAATACCAAACCACTCTTTCATTCGATTCATTCCAAATTCCTCCTCAATGAAGATATGGTATTTGTACCTCCCTATTAGTCCTCCAAACATGTCCTCAATCCCCCAATGTCCCAACCATCATTTTTTAGGAGTTACTCTATAGGTTAAGCGAATCCACCACCCTTCTCTTTTTCAGACTTTCATTTTAGTTTCTTCTTTTTAATTTCCATTGGATTTTGTTGGGATATGCCATTCCATATCCCCCTTAATTTACATATTATTTAATAATTATAAGATACCCCCTTTCTCTCATCAAAATATCTTTTCAAATTTTATGTGACACTGTTAGGCTGCAAAATTTTCATAAGTGATTTCTCACATTTTCTTTTCTTTAGAGATTTCTTTCTTTTATTTTTCTTTCCTCACATCCCTTTATCCCAGAGGAATGAATGATCCAATATCTTAAATATTCTATATTTAATCATGTTTATTGAAGACTCAATATTATATTCCTTCTCCTCTTCCACTTATTTAATAAATTATAACATCGTCCGTGTTGTGTCGATTTACCGACCTCATAGACGATGTGATTTCAATTTCTTTTACTTCCTTCAAGACTGGTCATGAAACCATTTTTATAGTTGAACCAAATTCTAATTTATGTATTATAACTTATTAAAAGTCTGGAATATTTTTGTACACATGTTATCAATTTAAAAAACAAAATGAGTTCTTTACGAATGAAGAATCTCCAAAATGACTTAAACAAATATCAATAATAATTTAACATATTAATCAGCATCATGTCAGAATTCAAAATGATAAATGGTATACTTTATGGTTTTGGAAAAATTTAAATACCACTAAATTCCAATTCTATAGTTTCACTTCTAATCAACAAGAATATCCATCATGAACTGATCATGGAAATCATGTAAAGAGCGCACCCAAAACAATAGAAGGAACAAAATACTAACAATTAATGGGACAAATAATGTAATGAAATGATAATATAAGGTATTATAAATATGAATATTTTTATTTAGGATATTATTGACACTATTTTAAGCATTATACAGGAGGTTTACAACAATTTTTAAGAAAGACCAACCCAAGATAATGGAATTCGATCTCAATTCCCATTCTTTGGGTTAACATTCTACTTCATTATTTATGTGGTATTAAAATTTTTTATGTGATTGGTTTTGTTTATATTTTATTTAATTATGTGTATTTATATTTTATATACATATTAAATCAACTCTAATAAGTCTCACTTGACTTATATGATATTTTTAAGGGGATTTTTTCTTTTAAAATTCTCTTTTACAAGATTCAAAAGAAATATTTTTATAAAATTATTTATGTTGTATGATTATTTTATGTTTATTAGGGAATTTATTCTGATTAAGGTGTAGAATATATTTCCATCCAATTCATTGGGTATCTGAAAGTCATAGGTCAGTAGTGTGGTTACTCCAAGTGTAACTTCAATGGTTAAACAAATTGTAAGGTAGCTGTTAGGGTTACAAATTCTAAGGAAGACCAGAGGGTTACAATATTATATAAGTAATAACCCAAGATACCTTTATGGTTATATTTATATTATTATGTTTTGTGGGTATCTTCTGGAAATCTCATGTTTCACAAAGTAAGTATATATGGGTGATAGTAATGTCTTTTGAAAATGATTTCATCCACTATAAGTATTCATTAAACAATGTGTTATTTCATTATTTTTATATTCCTTAATGAGTTTTTTGTTCTCACCCCATGTTTTTAAATGATTTTTCACAGGTTATAAGGATGTGTATGACAATGAAGGAAGCCAAGTAAAATGTTTGAAGAATTTTCAATGAAATCATGTTTTATTTGAAATGTTTAATATTTTGGAGGAAATGAAATATGATTTTATAGTATCCACTATGTATTAATGTGTAATGTTATGAATGTATTATTACCTAATTCTCTAAATCTATAAACTTGAAAAAAATACTCATTGTGAAAGGAATTGATTTCTTGAACAAAATAAAGATTATCTACTGTAATATGGTCAGGTCCTTATAGTTTGTATCAGAGGATGGTTTAGATTACTTTTGGGGTTTGGGTGATGCTAAAAGAATACCATAAATTATTTTTCCTCTATGGTAATTTTAAATGTTATAGAATTTAAGGATTACCATGTTGCTTCATCTGAGTTATGTTTGTTCAGAATGGTTTTCCACAAAACAAATAGGGAAGCTGAAGTAGGAATGCACCAAGAGGCTGATGTTTGTACAAATTTCTAGCCCGGAATGCTGGGAATTGGAATCGAGAAGTTTGTGACAGTAATGGATCAGCTAACACGGGAAATTAATGGTGGTGGTATATTTTTAAGAGAACAATCATAGGTACCACAATGTAACATAACAATAGTGGAACATTTTATGAAAAAATACCCTTATACTTTCAATGGATATCCTAACCCAGTAGCGGATGAAGGATGGATTAAATCCCTTGAAAATATATTTGATGTTATAGGATGTTCAGATAATCAAAAGGTAAGTATTTCAATTTGCCCTTTTGAAGGTTAAGCTGATCAGTGGTGGTCAATGGTCAAGAATATCATGGACAGAGAGGATGTTGATGCCTTAGAGTGGGATGAATTTAAAAGTATTTTCCTTGAAAAATATTTTCCAAAGGTGGTTCGACTTAATATGGAGAGAAATTCCTCTAATTGAAGAAAAATGAGGAAGATTCAGTGGTTGTGTGTGAAGAGAACTTCACCTGACTAGTGAGGTACTCTCCAAATCTTATTATGTATCTTGATAGAAAAATAAACCAGTTTTTCTTAGGATTAAAGCCAATGTATCGAAGGGTGTTTTCCTCCTATAAATTCAAAAAGTTCTGAGAAACTTGTATGATGTGTTGATAGGGTAGATTTGGAGTTTTCTAATGATATTATCAATGTTTAAAGTAGGAGAATAAGAGGTCCAGATGGAAAGAGATTAGTAAGAATCAACCAATGAAATCTGATGGAAAGAAAATCAAGATTCTGATTTGTGAAAAGTGCGGCAATAAGAACCCTGGAGAATTCCTTAACAACATTGGGAATTATTTTCAATGTGGTAATTTTGGTCATATGGATCGATATTGTAAGGAATATTATCTTAAGACTAATACAGATAAGAAAACTGTTAAGTGTTTTAAATGTGGTGAGATGGGTCATTATGAAAATTCCAACCCAAAGAGGGATCTTAATGATTCAAATAAGCCAGAATATAAGTAGAAAGGTGTAGTGAGATCATTTGCGACTACGTCCATATACATTGGGCTATCCAATGACGTTGTATCAGGTACTTTGTTTGTTTACTCAGATTTTTCTAAAGTTTTGTTTGATACGGGTTCTACACATTCCTTTATTTCTAAGAAATTTTATGGTAAATTAGAAGTGTCACCTCAAGAAATGAGATCAGAACAATATGGGGAAATATTATATTATAGATGAATTATAAGAATCTTTATATTGTGTTCTGTGGAAATACTTTACCTACAAACCTTGTTGTTTTTCCCTTATTAGAGTTTTATATCATTCTGGGAATGGATTGGATTTATGTATATCATAAAAATATTGATTGTAGAGATAAAGAAGTTGTTTTTAGAAAGATTTTTAGTTTTTATAAAAAACTAACCCATACAATTGATAACATATTAGGAAGGTGAGAAACTATTGGAATATGGAAATGAAAGTTATCTGGATCATATTGCTGAAAACAAGGGAACTATTCAGAATAGTGATGTGTCAGTGGTAAATGAATACCTGGATGTTTTCTTAATTATTTTCCAGGTGTTATTCCTAATAGATAGGTTGAGTTTTCTATTGACCTTTTTGCTAATTCTAATCCAATTTAAAACCTCCATAACTTCTAGCTCAAATGGAACTTCTTGAATTGAAACATCAGTTGCAGGATTTTCTTGATAAAGGCTTCATTCATCATTGCACTTCACCCTGGGGTGCTCCTATTTTTTTCATTAAAAATAAAATGGATCCATGATACTTTTCGTTGATTATAGATATTTGAATAACATCACTATTAAAAACAAGTATCATTTGCCTCATATCGATGACTTGTTTGATCAGCTCTAGGGAGCACGGTACATTTCCAAGATTGACTTGATATTCGAATACCATTAGCTGAAGGTAAAGGAGGATGACATCCAAAAAACTACTTTTCGAACTAGATAGGGTCATTATGAATTTTTTGTTATGCCATTTTGGTTAACTAATGCACCTATTGTATTCATGGATCTTATTAATAGAATATTTCATGAGTTCTTGGATAAGTTTGTGGTTGTGTTTATTGATGACATTATGGTATTTTCTAAGAGTAAAGAAGAGCATAAAAAACATCTAAGTGTTGTTTTAAAAACATTAAAGGAAATGAAACTATAGAGAAAATTCACAAAAGTGTTATTTTTTGTTACAAATAATTTATTTTCTTTAGAACATTATAAATAAGGATGGAATAATAGTTGATCCTTCCAAAAAAAGTTATTGATGAATGGTGAAGACCTAAAAATGTTAAAGAGATTCATATTTTTATTGTATTAGCAGGTTATTACTGATGGTTTGTTAAAATCATTGTATAGTTATCTGGCCCTCTAAATAAGTTAATTAAAAAGGCTATTAAATTTATTTGTATAGGAGAATGCGATGTTTGTTTTTAGGAACATAAGAAGAGATTGTTGAATACATTTATGTTTGGAACATGATCTCTTGATTAATGATTTGATGAATTTTGGCTTAGATTTTTTTGGTGTAGGAAATACCTCTATTATGATTGAGGTTTTAGTGTAGTCTTCATTATCAGACATAATTCTAAAATATTAGAAGGAAGACTGTGAGCTATAGAAAATGGTAGAATTAGTTAAAAGGGTATGTTTCCAGAATTTAACCTTGATAAAGATTTTTTTTTAAGATTTGGTAAAAGGTTTTTTATTCCTTTTTATTCCAAGTTGAAAAAGTTTTTTATGTTAAGCTCATAGTTATCCATTTTCATTTCATCCTAGAAGTACTAATATGTATAGAGGCCTTCGAGAGTATTACTGGTGGGATGGAATAAAAAGGGATATTGCATAATTTAAATTGAAATGATTGACATGTCAACAGGTTAAAGCAGAGTGGTGGTTACAGGATGGGATGCCTCAGCCTTTTCTACTGCCAAAGTGGGAATGGGAGAATATATTCATGGACTTCATGGTGGGACTACCAAAGACTTCTCAAGGTAATAATCTGATTTGGGCTATTATTTATCGGCTGACAAAATCTGCACATTTCCTTTCTATTCAAGATATAATTTCATTGGATTAATTTTCTCCAATATACCTCAAGGAGATTTTTAGGTTATATGGAGTTACTCTTTCCATTGTATCTGATCGGGATCCCAAGTTCACTCTTAATTTTTTAAAGGGCCTTCAGAAGTCTTTGGGATAGAATTAAGTTTCAACACAACTTTTCATCCTCAATCGGAAGGGAAGTCGGGATGAATAATTTAGAATTTGGAGGATATTCTTCAAGCATTTTCAATGGACTACTAGGGAAGTTGGGATCAAAATATTTATTTAGTTTAGTTTTCTTAAAATAATAGTTTTCATTATAGTATACAGATGTCACCTTTTGAGGCATTGTATGGTAAGAAGTTTTGAACTCTGTCTTTTTTGGATGAAGGCAGGGAAATAAATTTGATGGGACCAAAATTAGTAGAGTAAGTGGATGAGAAAGTGAAGATGGTCCAACAGAACATGGGGACAACTCAGAGCAGGCAAAAAACTTATATAGATAACAGAAGTAAAGACTTGTCTTCTGAGGTATGTGACTATGTTTTCCTTAAAATCTCTCCTTGGAAATGTGTGATGTGTTTTAGTAAGAATGGAAAGATAAGTCTGGGATTCAAAGTTCCTTTCGAAATCCTGGAGAAGGTTAGAACATTTGCATACCGAGTAGCTTTTACTCTAAATTTATCTCAGGTACACAATGTTTTTCATGTTTCGATGTTGAGAAAGTATGTTCCAGATTCAACTCGTGTCTTGATCCCTGAAGTAGTTCAGCTGGAAGAGAACCTTTCTTATGAAGAGAAACTAGTTCATATTCTTGATCAAAGGGAAAATCTATTGTGGAATAAGTTAATATACTAGGTAATGGTTTTTGAAGAAACCCCATGGTTGAAGGAGAAACATGGGAGTCTGAAAATGCTTTGAGAAAAAGGTACCCTCACTTGTTTAATATGTAAATAAAATTACGAGGACGCAATTTATAGAAGGTGTGGATAATGTAACTTACCACGGTTTTAAAAATAAATTGAAATTAATGAAACTCTATTTTAAATAAATATTTATAACTATTCATTAAACATAAGTTTTCCACTTCTATTTTTTTATTTTCAAAAAACAGTCATCTGTAATTATGATCGGTAAGTTATTTAGAGTCTAATAGAACCAACGTGTTTTTTTTTGTGAATAGTAGCATACCATTATGAATAGTAATGTGAATAGTAATATGACCCTTATAAATTTTAAATCACATTATTATTTTATTTTCTTAAGGATATAAGATAATGAGATGTTGATTATTTTTTCAAGGTGTTAAATAAAAGAGTTATAGATTTAAAATTGTTCTTCCTTAATAAATTATGATTTTATTTAAAAAATAAATTAATAATATTTAGAAAATTATTTTTGAAAAATATAGTTCATTTCTTAATTATAAAAATCGAAAAATATTAAGGGTCAATTTTTGGTATTTTTCTAAAACAGTTGAATTTCGGTGAATAGTAAAAATACACTTATGAGTTTTCGATAAGTTTATTGACATCATTAATGATGTAATAATTATGTTATACTATTTTACAGTAAAATAAGATATTAGGTTTCCCAAGTGGCCAATACCATGGGCAAATACCATGGGCAAGCCCATGGTTTTGTAAATACCACTAATGAGGTATCCCTTGGAAATTAATAAAATATTCCCTCACTTTTGCTATAAATACCAACCCATTCATTCATTAAATTCATTAAAAATTCCTCCTCAATGATTATATGGTCTTATTACCTCCCTATTATTCCTTCCAAGGTGTTCTCAATCCCCCAATGTCCTAACCTTCATGTTTTAGGAGTTACTCTTCATGGTAAGGGAATCCACCACCCTTCTCTTTTTCAAGAATTAATTTTATGTTATTCTTTTTAATTTAAATTGGATTATGTTGGGATATTTCATTAAATATACCCCTTAATTCTCATATTATTTAGGAATCATGAAATACCCCTTTTATCTAATCAAAATATTTTATAAAATTTTAAGCGACGTCATTAGGCTGCCAAATTTTCATAAGGGATTTCTCAACTTTTCATTTATTTCAAGATTCCATTATTTTATTTTTCTTTCCTCATCTCCCCTTATCCAAGAAGAATGAATGATACAGTATCTTATATATTTTGTATTTCATCATATTTATGGAATAATCAATATTATAATCCTTATCCTCTTCCACTTATTCAAGAAATTAAAACATTGTTCGTGTTGGGTCAATTTATCGACATCGTGGATGATGTGATTTAAATTTCTTTTACATCCTTCAAGACTAGTCATGAAACCATTTTTATAGTTTAACTAGTTTATAATTTATTTATTTTAACTTATATAAGGTTCTGTAATATTTTTTTACACATGTTATTAATTTATAAAACAAAATGAGTTCTTTACGATCGAAGAATCTCCAAAATGACTTAAACAAAAATAAATAATTCTTTAACATATTAATCATCCACATGTTAGAATTAAAAACGATAAAATGTATAATTTATTATTATGTAAACATGTAAATACCACTCCATAGTTCCACTTCCAATCGATAAAAATATCCATCATGAACCAATCATGGAAATCATGTTCACCCAGAACAATGGAAGGAACAAAATACAAAAAATTAAAGGGAGAAATTATGTAATGAAATGATCATATAAGGTATTATAAATATGAATATGTTTCTATAAGATATTAATAACACTCTTTTATCAATTATAAAAGTGTTTTAAAACATGTTTGAACAAAGACAACCCCGACGTAGGGGAATTTCTAACCCAATTTCCATTCTTTGGGTTAACATTCTACTTTATTATTTATGTGGTATTAAAATTGCTTGTGAGATTTGTTTTGATTATATTACATTTAATTATTTGTATTTATAGTTTATTTACATACTCCATCCACTCTAATAAGTCTCACTTCAATTATATGATATTTGTAAGGTGATTTTTCTTTTAAAATCCTCTTCTAAAATTCAATTTTACAAAATTCAAAAGCAATATTTTTATGAAATTATTTATGTTGTATGATTATGTTCTAGTTTATGGGGATTTATTATCATGATGAGTGGGAGATATATTTCCCTCCAATGCATTGGGTATGTGTAATTTGGAGTTCAGTCGTATGGTAACTCCAATTGTAACTGTGATGGTTACAAAAATTATAAGGTAGTTGTGAGGGTTACAAATTATAAGGTAGACTATAGGGTTACAAGATTACGTAAGTAATTCCCCAAGATACATTTTTAGTTCTATTTATGTTCTTTTGTTTTGTGGGGATCTTTTGGAAATCTCATGTTTCAAAAAGTAAGTATAAATGGGTGAAAAGTATGTCTTTTAAAAATGATTTCTTACATTAGAAGTATTCATGGACTAATGTTCTTTATTTATTTTTATATCTCTTACTGTGCTTTTTATGCGCATCATGAGTTTTTAATTGATTTTTTACATGTTATAAGGATGTGTAAGACAACGAAGGAATCCAAGTTAAATGTTTAAATACTTTTCCATGAAATCATGTTTTATTTGAAAAGTTTTATATTTTGGAAGAAATGAATACTATTTTTATGGTATTCACTCTGTATTAATGTGTAATGTTATGAATGTATTATGTCCCAATTCACTATAGCTATAAACTTGAAAAGATCCTCATTGTAAAAGGAAGTGATTTATTGACTAAATACAATATTATGTGATGTAATATGGTCAGGTCCTTATATTCAACCTATTTATTTTTCTAAAAATTCATATGAATAATAAAAAAATTAGTTTAACACCTCAATATTTTAATAAATTATTACCATTAAATAAAACAATTTGTTTAATAACTTTCTACACATGTAATAACAAACTAAAACAGAACGATGAATTGTTTAAAACTATAAAACCGATCTTTTTAATTAACATGAATTAACAACAGTAACCTCTTTATAAAATATTTATAGAATTAAAATGAAGGATACTTTTAAGGAAAATGAAATCAAATTTTCATAGTTAAAGTGGATAATATGATCATTTTTCTAATAAATGTATTTTTATAAATATTAATTATTTATATGCATTATATTTCAAAAATATTTGATTAATTAAGATAAAATATTTTTTATTTGAATATTTGGTTAATATTAATTAATAAATAATTGTAAAAATGAATGATAATGGTTAATATCAAAAAATATATTTTTTTCATGTTACACACTTTTTCAATATTTCTCACCTTTTATTTAGTCATAAAAATTCATATATTGAATTTTGATTTGACATAGTGAACATTATTTTTGAATTTTAAATAATCATATAAACGTAAGTATAATTTTTGGTATTATCTTAAAAATAAATATTTTTAGGCATGTAGTGAAAAATAATATTTTGATAAATTACATTGATTTTATGAAATTGTTACTATATAGGTATAAATTGAAAATTCATAAAAAATCATAGAGTTATTATATAGTTTATAAGTGTCTTTATTTTTTTAAATGGTTTTTTTAATTTCCAAAACCATATTTAATATTTTCTAACATAAGTAATATTTTCAAAAATATAGTTTTTTATACATTATAAATTTTTATATTTAAAATAATTTTTATCACATTATTAAGTTTAATAAAATGAAATATATTTTAGATTTATAATTATTGGTTCCACATTATCTAAAAAATACCACAATTTTTTGGGGTAAATATTAATCTACATTAAGTAAAAAAATAGTTATCATGGTTAAAGAAAAAATCATAAATTTAATAATACAATCGATAAAAGGCATTGAATAATGATTAAATAATTACTAATATATATTATAAGCGGTTTTTCTTTACCTAACCTCTTACCCACTCCATTATTGTCTATTTTTTGAGCCACGTGAAAAATTTTCCATGCACTCATTTTTATTAAGTTTAAATTTTTAAAAACATGCCAATCTCATCATATATATTAGGGTCCTATCACCACCCCTTCAAGAAACTCCTAAACAATTTTTTTTCCTCATGAAACACAATAATTATTCCTCCCCTTAGAAAAATATTTCCCTATATTGAGCCTCTGTAAAAAATATATTCGACTATACAATCCATTTCCAATAGATCATCCATGGAAATCTCAAAGAGCTCAATGTGAGTAATCATTTTTTACTTATTGAATTTTTATTTTAATTTCCAATTATAATTTTTCAAAAATCTATGTATTAAAAAATTAAATATTTATATAATAAATGTTATTATTATATTAAAATAATCATTAATCTCCTTATCTATTTTCTGTGATGAAAAATGAATCTGACATTCGTGCATTTTGAGTATTATCGCTTCTATGAAATAAAATGTATCATTTTATTTCACTACCTTACAAGGATGGTATAAAATTATAATTTAATAAATATTTATAATAATATAAATATTATTATTCTGAATCATTAAACCATATCACTTATTCCTCTCATTCTATGAAAAATTAAATTATCATCCATGTGTATGTGTAGACTATAGTCTCTATAGAATGATTGATTTTCATTTTTATTTTCATATCTGAATTACACGGATGATCATGAATATAGTATTAAAGTATAAATATGATTTTTATAATATCATTAGTTTTTTGGTATGACATTTTTTAGTAACTATTATTGATATTATCAAAAAGTGTTTGTCTTTATCTCAATTGTCTAAAATGAGTGATTTAAGAGGAAAATGATATCTTATATTGATTTAATGGATTTATATATGTTATCATACCTTTACAAAAATTAAAATCTAATTTATCATGGAAATAATAAAAATATAATATCTTTATACTTCTAGTATAATGATATTATAATTAAACCACCTCAAAATCATCTATTAATCATGGTGTGTTCATGTTCTTATTGATTTAACCACCTACTTGAAAAATACTATGAATTTATATGATGAATGATAATTAGAAAATATATAATAGTATAATATGATATAAATATGTTAACAATTATTATTTTTTGATATCATAAGTATATAATAATATTTATCTTATTAATTAATAAAACACATTTTAGAAAATTAATAATCGCTGAAACATGATAATTATTGATTTCAAATTCATGGTCTGTAATATAAACTACCATAGAATTAATTTATACCATTTATAAATATCATGGAACAAAAAATCATGCACATTTACTGACTTTTAATTATGAACTATGTAACAAGAATGAATACCGACAACATTTTTATGAATAATATTTCAAAGTGATAATGATTACTTATACCCGCTCTTAAAAATATGTAAATAATAACTATTATTTTTATGAATAAAATGAATTAAAATTATGAGTATAAATGGTTATGATTATGAATATGGTTTTTAGGAATCTGTTTAATGAAATTAATTTAATTATCCATGACATTTTTAACAATTCTGGAATGAATCAAGACTGAGGTATGTGTTTTTGTATCTAATTCCTCTCTTTGATACGTATTTTCTATTATGAACCTAAATTAATTTATATTTTGTATATAAATCATATTTGGTAAATCATATAATGAAATATAATTTAATAATGGTTTTTTATTTTCAATTAAATCCTCACTCCTTTTAGGGGTTTGGATTAATGTGTAACATAAGAAGAAAAATATTTCATAGTATCATTTTTGATTCATTAATACATGATACATGTTATGAACCTTGTTTCTATATATGGTGGTATATTTATTTAATATCCCTTGAATTTTATATACATTTCTTTATTTTAATTAATTATATAAACTAATAAAACTAATGTTATTTTCTATAAAAAATTGACTTAGGTTTTACCCATATTGTTAGAGTTTCTGGTAATTCAATTTTCATTCATTGAGTTATGATGATTCAATTGATTTTGTTTCTCATAAATTGGTTTGATTCTGAAAATTGATTAAACTGTATTTTATTTATTAATTATTTATATTTTTATTAATAAATCCTTTTGAAAATGTTTCATTCTTCATAGAGTATGTTTCCCATAAGGGATATTTAAAACTCATGTCTCCATTCCTTGAGATGTATTATTTTATACTGGTATTCTTTCTTCAATTATTGGTTTCCCCCACACTAATATTTCATTATATGTTACTTTATAACACACTTTCAGAATGTTATGTTTTTATAAAAATTAATTTTGTATTCCTCTTATTATAACTTTATTTTTAATTAATGGTATTATGAAAATAATAATAATGGAGTTTCCATTCAGTTTCCGTGATTTTTTTCCAATCATCATTTCTTCTTGATAAATTTTTTTAAAATTCAAGGATAAATTAATGGATATTATTCCTAAAAGTAAATTATATCAATGGATTTCTCATCACTATTTTAAAAATTAATTTTAAATGGAAATGTATATTTTTATGTTACATCAATTCTAAAAATTTATTCTAAAATATCTTTTATGTTTTTAATTCAATTTTTGTTATCATTTTAAAACGGATTTACCCTAATTAGGTCAATGATTCATTATTTATCCTCTAATATATATATATATATATTCATTTAAGGGATTGCACTCATGGTATTAAATAATATAATTATTAGTTGATTCCTTTGTGAAGCAATATCAAGATTTCTTTTGTGAGGGTGGTTTTCATTTATTTAATCACCCTTATTTGTTTCCATTGATGCATTTAGAATATTTTCTTTTACAACTATCCACTTTCCTTATCAAGAGGGATTATAATCATGTTATTCTATAAATTTTGTAACCATGTACTCATTAACCTTTAAGGTGTGAATGTCTCATTTTACAAATTCATATTTGAGGATGTTTTCCTAGAAATAATGTGTATTTGTTAACATGAGTAAGGTTATTTTCATTCCATATATTATTATTCCAATTTAGATGATTATTTTAATTTTTACTATGTATTGTTTGATCATATACCTTATTTATCTCTATTTGTTATTACCATGTTATAACTTTTATTGACATGGGATAAAATAATGATATTCTTGAATATTATTGGATTTTAACACAAGTTAATCATGTAATTAAATTATGTATTATTCATTATATTGATACACATGTTTCTATTTATCCAATGGCTCCTTGGGTAATTGTATGAATGGACTTATTGACTCTTATAATGGAAGTATTGTACATAATCAAGTGAAAGGTGAGGCCCAGAATTATATTTCCCCTTGTGCATCAATAGGACTCATGGGAGAACTTTTTTTGGTTTTTGTGTATACAACATCCCATAACTGGGTAGTGTCTTGGAACAATTTCTTGATAATAAGTTTTTGATATCCGGAATTATTAATTCCATTAGTATGATATCAATATTATTGATATCCACATGTTCATTTATTGTAATATATATTTAATTATTTTAGGTTTAGTTGAATATAGATTCATATTGTTTAATTATTCATGAAATAATATTTTTTCCAAGTTTATTCCATGATTACAATATTTGTACATTTTCTATTATTGAGCATTTAACATAACCTCTTCATATCATTCTATTTCTTCATATTATTAGGAAAAAATATTGTGCATGATATTATATATAGGATATATTTTTTAAGGAATTTATGGGATATATTGAAGGCTTATTATGGATTAAGTAGATTCATTTTGTGAAAAAGTTATATTATTTGATAAAGGAATGGGTTTTATTTGTTTATATTTATTACTAATTCACTAATACTATAAACCTTAATGTTATTGGGAATGTATATAATTTAATTGTTACTTTAGTTTGTCTAATTGTGATATAACTATGTTTGGGAATCTTTAGTTTTTATCAAATCATGTATGTACGATATGTGTTTAAGGAACCAGATCTGGGATTGCATGTCTTGTTGTTATATTAATAGGTAGATGCACCACTCATTAATGGATCACTTGTAAAATTGAATAAAATCATCATGACCTAGGTAACTACATTACAATTATCATTAAATTATATATAAAATCTTATGAACTAGTGCATGTATTAATTCTATTAAAGATCAATGTAAGCTCAGTCAAGAAATCTTGGGTAAGACTAAACACTAAGAGGGATATTAATCCACCCCTCCAACTTCAGTTTGGTTTGAATTATTATCTTAGAAAGATAAATTTCTAATCATAAAAGATAATAATCCTATAAATTTCCCATGATTTGATAAATTTATAACACATCATGTCTTTTATATGAAGAAAAATTGTTAATAATGAAAAAAATACTCCATCATGTACTCCCAAAAAATTAAGTCATATAAATGAGAGAAACCATTGGTCAGAACAAGAACCCATGATGGAAATTCCTCATAAAAACCTAATATATAAATACCTAAATATAATTAAAGTGTCGAATCTCTATCATTTCAATAAAATTATGTTACGACCCAAAATAAGGCTTTAAATTAAAATCATCATCATTGAAAATATTAACATGTTCTATGATGTTAAGCTTCAATCAGACAACATTTTGAATATTATTTATAATCATAAAATCCAATTTTTTCAATTTAAATCAAAATTTTCAACATAAAATAAAAATTGAAAAAATAATTCATTTAAAATTTCATAAAAATTTAATTTTAGAAAATGCACATTATTTTGAAAATAAATACATTCCACCTTAAATAAAATTAAAGTTTCATAAATACATTATTGAGATAATTTTGGATATCTAAATCATTAAAATTACTTCATAATATCATTAAAAATACATTTAAAAAATGAAAATATACTCATTAATATTTTAATCAAGTTTCCATTACAAATCATTGATAAAACCAAATAAATGGCATCAAACCATCCTAAAAATATCCTTTAATCCATACCAAATATTAATCACCAATAAAAATAGTAAACTGGAATAAAGAGGGGTATAACTCAAAATTTAATGTGGGGTTATTAGAAATTCATATTTTATCTATATGGTTTGGGTAATTGTGAACCAACCACAAAAAATATAGAAAATGAAAAATAGAACCATGCACATGATACTTTCATGGTCTTCAAGAATATACTAGCTTTCCATACACCTCAATATGTTCTCCCATTTTCATTCCAAAATTCAGTTAACCCCAAAAAAATAATAATAAATCAACACAATTAAAAACTCCACCAATTCAAATTAAAACATGTTTGAGATAAATGAGTAATAGTCTCTATGTCAGGACTCGTAACCCAACAACCCATGGAAACATGATGCTTAGAATGACAAATAGATAAATACATTCTCCATTCACCCACCTCTTTATTTTAAAAAATCCAATATCTAATTTATTATTATATTAAAATTAAGAATGGTTCTCAAATACCATTTTGTTCACAAACCAACAAATGCCAACCATAATCATATCACATAAACCAACCCATGAAAATATATGTATGGAATTTCCAATCTCCATGGTCTAGAAACTAATAACTGGGCATCAAATTTCTATGACTGTGAAAAATTTCTCCCATTATTCATAATTTTAAAATAGGAATATACTTTTTTAGATTCAAATGTGACTCGTATATAAGTCATAGTTCCATGAAAACCTATAATGAAGCTCCAAAATAAAAAGAAAATGAAGCATTTCATAATCAAGAATAAACATCCAAATAATATCCAACTAATATAAATGAAATTTAAGGGGATGATATGAAACCTCATAATAAATGGAAGTATAGGTGACTAATACAAAAATGATTTAATAAAAATAGAAATCCAATAATACTAGAATGGATAAATAATCTCCTTGTGATCTCTAGTAATTATCAATTATCGTTGACATGCTCTCTCCGTGAGAGACAAAATTAAAAAAAATGCCATCTAAGATGATATCCATGTATAAGAACCTAAATAGAACAAAAAATTTGAATACTGATGATTAGAAATATTAGTATGTTTCCTCCACAAACCTTATGAATAATCTTTAAATGTAATATACTTTCATGTTATATTACAAATACACATCTAAATAATGATTTACATTTAAACTAATATAAAATACTTTTAACTATATTAAAATAACATTTCATTATAAATTTTTTTCACATTTACCAATATGAATAACTGAAATTTATTGAAATAAAAATCATCATTGAAGAAAATAAACTATTTTAGAAAATTTTTTAGTTATCATAATTCAAAAATAATGGAAAACCCCCAATTTTATAAATATTTAATTTTTTTAAGTTTTATACATAAAAATCGAAGTATTATTAATTATAATTTTAAATTTAATTCAATATTAAAAAGGGAAATATACAAATGTAAAAACCACAAAATAACTATTAGAAAATATGTGGATATGTGGGAATAATTCAGTGTTTAAAAGTATAAGTAAATGAAAATATAAAACAATCAAGTGAAAATAATGAAATATTTGACATCATAAACAATAAAATATAATTAATTTAATGTAAGAATCAATATCATCTCTTAAAAAAATGATAATGTATAAGTAGTAATAATATTAAACCATATAAAAAAATACATATGAAATATCAAGGTAGTGGCCCAAGGGAACTAATGTCAATATAAACTAGGATCCTCATACTATCTCTATAATTGGACCAATCATATAAAACATTGGGAAAGAAACTAACGAGTATAGTCTCAATTCCTATATAAAATGGGTCTCCCTATAATATGCCTTACTATACATACCATAAGGATCCTTAGTTAGTATTGTAGCTTAGATCCAACGACAATGGGAAATGTTTCAGTTCTAAATATGAAGGACCTAATATTACCTACTGATTTTTTCATATTCCCATGATTCACTAAACTATAGTTGGTAATTAAGTTATATAAAGACAATAAAAAGAATAAATGACATTCAAAAACTCCACTCACCTCTTCTTCAAGACTTCATCTACCAAAAAACTCCTTTTACAAAAATATATCTCATTCTGTAAATCCATCATGTTCGAATAATATATTAATCATGGGATACATACTTAAAATTTTGATAAATTTGACACATGATTTTGTTATTATTATTTGATAATGTCAATCAAGGATATTCATTTAATGTTTTTCTAATTGGGAGATAAATTTTTTAACTATGTCTCATAACATGTTAATCCTTTTTTGTTACCAAATACAATTCAATACATGAAATCAAAACATTTATAAAAAATTGAAACATAATTAAACAAATAAAATAATTAGAAAATTTAATAAGAGTCACAGGCCATGATTTCAAATAACACCTCAAATCATATAGAATAATTAAATTAAAATATTATAATATAAAATCCATGGAATACAAATATCTCCAAAAATCAAAACCCATTAAAAAGTTCCCATTTAATTTTAAATCTAAAATTGATTATTATATTACTACCTATGGAAACCATTTCATTGTATTTAGTTATCATTTGAATTATTTAGAACCTCATATTTCATAAATAAATCTTTGAGTAATTACATCCAAAACATTTAGTGTTTTAGAAATCAATTTCAACTATACAATCCCTAAGATCCAATAAATTCCCATTTTCATTATTCTAAAACCATCTATAATAAGATAAATATAATCCCTTTAATAAATAAATAAATTAAACCCTATATTATAATATTTTAAGAAAGTAAAAATGCTTTCAATGTTTAATACATTATTTGTGAAGAATCCCTGCTCAAATATATTGAAACCCATTGCCTTCAATGAAAGTTTTTAAAAATGGTTCCATGAAGAGTTTCATGAGCCCTAGAAATTGGATACCATAAGGAATAATAATCCATAAGACCTAGAGTTTCCACACTATAGACCATATCTGATAAAAGAGGTAAAAAATGGAAAAGTATTGGATGGAAGGAGAAGATTCCAAACCTTGAATAATTTACCAATACTCAAAAGAGGACCCATTTAATCAAAGTATATGTAACAATGGGTCATTCCTTGGGGTCCTCTTTGGATTGAAATGAAAATATTAGGATCAAGGGTGTTTAAAGTTATTATAATCAAGAGTAGTTGTTTTACTAATTTAATGATTTTTATAACTTGGTAAGGTCACATGGTTTTGATTCATGGTTTTCCAAATAGTGTTCCAACCATGAGTCACTCACTAAATACACCTAAAATATGTCTCATAGTTTGTCAATGTGGTAAATAAAATCAGACAAAAACTATGTGAGTACTTCAGAAATGTGCACCGTGTTTTTTATGCGTAGGTCACAGGGTTAGAAATAACTATGCACCAAACATGCTCCTTATATAGCCTTAAAAATATAAAAAATCTAGTAAATTCAACCTGAATCTAAAATAAAGGAATCTAAATAAATTAATAAATAAAATGAACAATAAAATTAAGGTCAATGAGTAAAAATTCTCCCCAATCTAAAACATTTATCCCTCTTAATGTCACTAAAGATTTTGTTTTCTGAAAAATATAAATGAATTAATTAAGAAGATAGATTTGTTTATGAAACATAATTACAACACAATTCGGGATAGAGAGAATCACTAATCATATCACCACTCTAACTATATACACTACACCCAAAAAATCCAATACAAAGAAAATCCACCATAAAAATGATAAAGATCTCAATGATAAATTCAAAAACAGATACATATTATAGGTCTAAATCCAATTGAAAATTTTCCTAACATTTTGGGTTATAAGGAATCTCTATAAAATGTTAATCTACATTCAAAAAGATAGTAAAATTAAAGACAAAAATATAAAATGGTTCTTCCTAGAAAATATTGGTACATTGAGGAAAAGAAAGAGAAAGAGGAAGGGAATCTGAATTCCTTGACTAATTCCACCATAATACTACACATATTAATATTATGAAAATCTAATTTTTATAGTTTTTAAAGATAAAATTACTGACTAAAATAATGAAATGATATTAGGATTTGTAAAAGAGGTGGAACAAAATGCCTTATCGAACAACTATTAAAGTTCACTAATAATTGGAACACCATTAGAGGATGATAAAATGATAAAAATTTCCCAAAATAGAAAACCCAAAACACCTTTTTTGGTTCATCCTAAATGTAATTCATAGATTATAGATAAATTATACCTAAATAATATTCATGGATAACACTCATCACATATTCCCTTACCAAAGTGGATAAACCCCTTATAGTCCTATTTACTATATTCATGATCGCCAAAAAACTACATAAAAACACGTTTGATACTCGGCCTAAATAAATGAAATTAAATATGAATGAAATACTTTTCAATAAATATAGAGTAAGGATCAACAAAAATCATTATTTAACAGATACCCTATTACTAGAGTATGGATAGATTTAATAACATAAAAGGATCACTTTATAGTCATAAGATACACTAAACTAAGAGACATTTCATGACTCAGACATCCCATATCTTGTTATGAAATTTATAGCAGTCATACATGTTCATTGTGAAATATGATAGAAAGTTAAGAACATTCAAAAATACAAATCAGACTAATGAGAGAAATCAACTACCAAAACAATAACTGTGAGGGTATTTAATCACTACCATCCAAAGGATAAAGGAAAAACAGAACTAGAAGGATTTTTTTTAGTATTTTCATAATCATGTGGTTTCTTTGAAAATTAAAGCATTAAATTACTAATTTAATAATTTAAAACATTATCCCTTGTAAATATGTTAATCTCATTTATAACAAATTTTGGATAATTCTTTTTAAAAAATAAAAAACAAAGTGTTAAACATTTTTAATTGTATTTTCAATGAAAAATTGACCTTCAAATGACTTCTCATTTAAACCTTATTCAAAATGAACTTTATAATTTATCTATTAAGTTTAAACATAATAATAAAATCATTAAATAAGCCTAAAATTTAAAAAAAATCATTTCTTTAAATAATTATATATATATAATTCATCAAATTTATTTCAAACCATTATAGAAAATGAAATCACTAAAGTATGTCCCTTATCATTAGAGTGAGTATATTCCGAAATAATATAGGTTTATATCAATTATATTATCTCATATAAGTGTTATCTTAAATTTTTGGTGGTTTATCTTAAATAGATGTATGTCCTTATCGATACTTCTTAGGCATTTTCTTTAAATCATGGTCCATTGGGTACATTCCTTCTTCATTTATGGTGTTTCAAATACAAGGTGATTTTAAATATTATATTAATTACTATTTAATTCTAATTTTCCAAAATTATGTTTATAGCCCAATTTTTATTGATCATCAAATATGGGAATGTTTATAATTCCTCAGTCAGTTTCAGAGTAATGATATTTAGCCACTTTTGTAAAGACAATGCTCCCTAGTGAATGTTATCCACTTGAATAGATTATTTTTAAATGATGTTTGTTTAACATTTTATACCCATTGAAGGATTTGGGTATCCCTCCATTGGGGTTTTCCCTAGTTTTACTTAGGGTTTTATAAATTTTATATTCATGTTGTTTTAGTATTCAAGGTTTTTTATTCCTTTTTATCCTTTTATAAAATATTTTAAATGTTTTTGTAAAAACCAATTTTAAAATTAAAATCATTAAATTTTTCTATTCGTTAACCCCTAAAAAAGGAAACCAAAAAGAATTTTGAATTTAATCATTATTTTTTTTAAATTAAAAAATTTGTCACACTTAAACAATTAAAATAATAAATACAAAATTACTCACATCCCAATGTTCTATTTTTCATTATTTTCCCAGGAAAAGATTTATAAATAAAGGATAAAAACAACATTAAATATTTTGGGACATCATATATAATCCACAAATTTCTTTTCATGGCATTAATACAATACTTTTCCTCATTGGATTATATTAACATGGTTTTTCATTATATATATTAAACTAATCCCTAAAAGTGTTGTTTTTTGTAACAATTAAATGTAAACAAGAACTATGTGGTATTTTTTATAATGTTTATAACTTTTCATCATAAATTGAATTGAAAATAATTTGTCTTAAAGACTTTACTTTAAATTAACATGTATTTCACTAAATAATTCAAAATCATTAACACGTTCTTGATGAATTTCATCCAGTAACTGAATTGCATACATGGTTATTCCATCCAACTATGGATCATAAGTTATAATCATCCTAAATTGTAGTCAAATACCTATATAAATTGATTTAAATTATCAAAACATGTAATGTAGATCATGATATAACATAATTTAAATATGAACACTATAATTTTTTGAAACCTCCTTGGTATATGGTTTACCTTGATTTTTTTTTAAATTCCAAAAAAGGATATATGTATACTAACTTTAAAATACAATCATCTAACTAGAATGGATCACGTTGTAGTTAGTTACCAAATTAATAATTTTATTGAACATGTATTCCCATTTACTAATGGGTATAGGTGATTGTTTTAATAAACCTATTTATATTTATTATTTTTTATTACCTATTTAAATTATTATGTTTAGAATAGAATTATAATATTTCTATCTTTATTCTAAGGAATTAAAAGTTGAATCTAATGTCATAATACAAATTTTTAAATCCATGATGAATTTACCCACATGGATAATGAAAACCTTATATAAATTCATTGCTTAGATATTTAAGAAAATGTATCATATTTATAAATTATCGATTAAAACATGATTGAATGACCTTTCATTTTATGGTCCCCCAAAATGTTATGGCATATAACATCCTCTTATAAACTAAATTAGATAAATAATATTTCATTACTCATCCCTAAATCATGTACATGATGTTTATTATTACATATAATTATATAATATCTATTGTGTCCCACATACATGTGCGAATCATATAACATGACCATTATCCACTACATACCTTCCATTTCATTAACCATATATAATTTAGCCAGTTTAACTTAATAAAGTAGCTATATGATTTTTCTTTATATGTGAGTATATATGTTAAAATTTTAATTTATATACATATTCTAAAATATTTTTTCCTAATAGTTTAAAATTATCGGGATAATATATTATTCAAACACATAAAATTTAAATACATTATAAATTTCACTCTAAAAATACAACAACTACATGAATTTAAAAACCCAAAAAATTTAATTTTTGATAATTAAGACATTCATTATTTTTATGGGGATTTAGTTTTCAAAAACCAGATATGATAAAATTATTAGAATATATAAATAAACATGCTAATCCTATTATAGATTTATCAAAGTATTTCACAAATAAAACACATTGTTTATAAAAAATTAAAATTATATTTAAAGAGAATGTTTTATTTAACAATTAATGGGAAATTGAAAACATGTAATTCAACTAAAATTTTACTCTTTTTTAGGTTATAGTTTCATAGGATACATTAGAAAAAAAACATTCTGTTACAACCAAGTAAACCAAGAATATATCGGATTTAAGAAATATTTTCTTGCTTTTCAAAGGGTAAATAATCTTCAACATTGTCATGGTCCAATATTATTTGTTTATATTAAATAACTTTCCCATGAAATGATTTTTTTAATCTCTGTGACATTTTAAGATATTGATATACAAATTATTCTCGCAAAACACCTCTAATATTTTTATAATTAAACTTCATGATCTAATTCATATCATAAATACATACAAATATCATATATAAACACTTCCCTGATAGTATAATGAACTCATATTGACCATAAGATAATAAACTAGTGATTTTTAAAATATCATATTCCTATACTATATCTAGATGGTATTGTGAATATTGTTAAATATTTTAAAAACATAAAATTCCATTTATTTGGTAAAAAAATTCTTAGTAAAAGGTAAATGACACATAGATTTATTTTTTAATTGATCAAACATTATGTTGTCAATAAATTCTCTATCGCGCCACATATCTATTAACCCAAATCCATTGGTTATATTATTATAATGGTAAATAATACATTGATCAAATAACATAATACCAAGGATTATTTCAATATCATAAACTAGATACATAAATAAAAATTACATATCGTTAAAAATATATAATACATAAACTTAACATATTTAAATATATTATTACTATATAAAAATCAATAAGTCACACGAAATAATATTCATGGTTTACTTTGAATATGGGAAATAATATAAATGCCTGAGATAGGTTTCTCTATTAGGGATGGTGTATAATTTATGCTACCATATATACGATAAAATTAGACAATATGACAAGAATAAATAAATAATATAACAAAGGTAGTTGTGTGTATAATATAAACTTTATTCAAATTAAAAAAAATGAATGGATCAATATAATAGATCCTATAGTGGTAGAATTCATAATTTTTTTCATAATAAAAAACTATCAAGGTTGTGTACTAATGCATCATACATAATTGTGTAAGGATTACACCAAATACCCAAGCTAGTTTTCCTCATTAGATCAACTAATGCAATGAGGGGATATACAATTTCAAGCCCTAGATATCACAAAATAAGTCTAATATAAACATCAAATGAAGATAATGAATAAACAAAATTTATCATAATAATCCCAAAGGATTCATGACATGACCCCAAGATTTTACTACATAATTTTCCTTTAAATAAACACAATGATGATAGCTTATTTCACACACAACACCAAAATAGAATTAGACGTGTTATGTTAGATAAATATAATTATGATAATATAATAATAATAAAACCCACAGAAAATAAAAATGTTAAAATAAATTATAAATGCATACAAGATATGATTATGAGAGAATTTAATTTTTTTAAAGGGGATCTTTCAACAAAATAATTTTTTATCCATATAATTTATTTTAATTTAAAAGTAAAATTTATAAAAATTAGTATTTTTAATTTTAAAAATGAACTTAATTTCAAAATTCATCATGTAAATATTTTCATAGGTTGAATATATGGTATTTTCCAAAAAAAACTGATGTTTTGGTGAATAGTGATAAAATACCCATTTTAAAGATATCATCAATTTTATGTCATTATAATAATAAAATAACAACATATAATTTATTTAAAACAACCAATATATAAATATAAATTTATAATATAAAATAAATAAGTTATAAAAATTTGTTGATTTTTTAAAACTAGTGTTTCATGTTTTGTCAACAAAAGAATTATTTTACTCTAAAAACATTTTTATTCAAAATTAGCTTTCATCACATGTATAAATTAATGATAAAAATGGATTTCATATTTTATAACACCATCTTACAATTATGTAGTATTTTGAATTTTTTTATTCAAATAAATATTATTACTAAGATTTTTTAGTGAAAATTATAATGGTAAAATGGTTATTTTCAATGAATTATTTTATTAATGGTGTAAAATTTTATCTAATATATGTATTTTTCCTTTTATAATTAATGGATTTTATATTAACATTAAACACATATATAATCAACCATTTTATTGTTAATTAATTTTAAATATTATTAAAAACACTTAATGGATAGAACAATATTATTCTATAAGAGTTTTTCTATATATTTATTTTTTAAATTAAAATTTAATTTTATGTTATTTTAAAATTGAATTAGATGATATCGGTCATAAATTTATGTTGATCACTTAAAAATTTTGTATAATTTATTATCTTATATTTTTAGTAAAACAAAATTCTTCATTTAAAAACTAGTTACCAAGGTAAAAAACTAAAATGGTAAAGTGTAAAAATATAATATAAAATAAAATAAAATATGATTAAAAATTATATGGAAATTAATGATTTATTATTTACAATAAAAATTGTACCCAAAACACCATTATTTCCAACTTTGGTATCCTTTAACCTCAGAATAGTGATATAAAATTATTTAATTTTAATGGGTAACTCCATTGTTCCAATTGTCTTCAGTAATAAAAGTGAATGACATCAATCACATCATGATGAAACTATTCCCAAAAATATCCTTTTGACACTCTTAATATTTTCTTATAATAGAATACTATATTATGTTCAAAATTATATGTTCTCAATTATTTATCCTAAGGCCTCCATTTCATATGATATTTAAAAGAGAAATCTCATGTTCTCAATATGAGTATTTTGTATTCATTAATAATTTATTAAAAATTTTCCTCTACAAAAAAAATATAGAAACACTAATATAATAAAATTAGTATCATTAATATAATAAAATATTATTATATTAATGTATGAACCATTATTTGATCCTTTCCATCCACTAAGAGAAATAAAAAAACACTGACGACCAGTACAAGCGTATTACCATCTCCACGAATCAATGTGGTTATTTTTTTATCACCACCTATCATGGATTGATATAAGGATATATTTGATCTATTAATATTAATGAAAATTAAAATTTATTATTCTAAAATTATTATTCATAAAATATTTCCATTATATCACATTATTTGAGAATTGGATATGTAATTCATTTGTACAGGTAGAATACCACCTCCAAGAGAGAAACTTTTCATTTGAAATCAACCACATTCATGGATGGTTATGAAAATTAATTTAATGATGATATATTCTATTTAGGAAATTATTGATATTATATAAATACAATATTTTAATTTTTACATGTAATATTAATAATAAACTATCATAGTAAACCTAACAACCAAAAATGAACGTCTCAAGAAACCATTCTTAATTTTAGTCTAATCTAGGAAAAGATAATAAAATTTATAAAAAATTTAATAAATTGAACATAAAATAAATAAAAAGCTTCAATTATGGAGATTATAAAGATATTCTATAAAAAAATTTGACCATGGAAAATATATGGAGACTCTTACTGAGAAATCTTTAAAAATCCTCATGAATCTACCATAACAGAAAACAATTTAATAAATTAATAACATATGATATTATATAGAACATATATAAGGAAATATAGTTAAAAGTGATCTGATAAATGTTTTTTAATATATTTTATTAGATTATTCTAGATGTTAGGTTCACATAAATAGAAAATTAGTACATGAGGTAATGGTTATTTGTCTCTACTTTCAATTCCATGAGTCCTGTTTAATACTTTTCATCATAATTTATTTTATAGGTTGTACTCACTACACTATTTACTTAAATTATAATCAATATATTTTAATTTATAATATTTTATTATCCATTTCATTGTATCCCTCTTATGTTATTTTTATTCTTATAGTATAATTAATATAAGGGTTTTATTCCCATTTTACTTTATTGAGATATAAAGAATATTCACCAAAAGTTTCTATTTTGGTTGTATATATTAGACCTTGATTTAATTTATCATAAATAATAATTTAATCTATTGGATTGAAAAATAAATCTTATGTTCTACCTTCCAAGCATTTTAAATTCAATTGATTACAACGTTGTAAGGGGTTTCTTGGAAAATAAATTCTCATTTAATGGGTTCTGATTATTTTTATATAACTTAGTTCATATAATAGATGAAAATAATAATCTACACTTTTAGTATGTGATATTTTTTTGGGCATATACATTTTCACCATATAAAACACTTTATAAATGTCTCTTTTTTCAATAATTATGATATCAATAAGGGGTTTGGTAACTCAAATTTCCTTTCATTGGGTTAAAATATCATAAAAAGAGCTTTATTATTCTATGTTTGATAAATTATTTTATTTACTATTCACAAAAATACTTTTATAACAAAGTGGACCTTTATTTGTGGATTTACTTTTAATAAAATTGTAATTTTTTTGATGAAAATATCCTCAAATTTAAAAATATTTTCCCCCCAATTTCAATGTTCTTTTTTGCAAAAAATAGATTAATTTCTTATTATAGAATAAAAAATATAGTTTTAATCATATTTCATTACTATTTTCTATTACCAAATTTCAATGTGAAATATTACAACCACTTTTTACAATTTGGTCTTCGAACAATTTTATTTTAAAATATTCAAACGGTTATCCATCCTTTCAAAATAAAATATTTTATCATCCACACCAAATTTACATTTTATAACCATTTTTTCATATCAAATTTCTATTATTGAATATTATTTTTAGAAGTAAAATTTTTCAATATGTTTTCACTTCACCTTTTTGAAACCTTAGTCTCATCTTCAATTATCCATTATTTATGATTTATTTTTTAAAAAAATAAATTTTTCAATATGTTTTCATTTATCAATTTTTGGAATTTCTATGTTCTTATTAAGGGTACAAAATTGAATATTATTTTAAATATTCATTATTTCAAAAAAATCACTTCACCTTTTAGAAAATGAATTTTCAAATTGAATGTATCTTCATTTAAAATTCCAATGATTATAATGTTTTCCAGAAAACTCATTTACTATTTTGGTTCCAATTTTCTCATTATCTATTAAAGCATTATTTCTATTGATATTATTTTTCTAAAATTACCCTAAAATTTTCTTATACTATTTTTTGGGATTAAATTCTTGGAAATCCATTATTAATTTTTCTTTCTAGATTATCCACTATGTGTAACTTGATTTTTTTTATTTAAATGTGTTAGCTCTGTGAACACTCAATATTTTCATCATTTGATTAAATATTTTTCACCAAGATTCATTGCATCAACTAATTTTTGAAACTATTAATTTAATCATATTCCCTTTATCAATATATTTTAGATAAAATATTATATATTATATTTATTTACAGGTGAAGTTACATCGAGTGAATTACTTCGAATAATTTGGGGATAAATGAGTAGAGACTAGGTTTCTTATTAAATAAATTAAGAACTATAATCTATTACAATTCAATTAACTAATGTATAGAGTCTATACCACACATGAGTATTAAAAATAACGAAACAATGAATATATGTAATTTTAAAAGGATTGGTTCCATTATATGTAACCTGGTCCTTATCTTGGTTGGTTAATCTCTCAAATTAAGGATTCCTCATTATAATAAAAAAATAGACCACAATCTTATAGTGTTGGCACAAAGTCACCACATATATCCTCAAGTTACATAGGATAGTAAAAAATTTAAAGAGCCTTCAAAACATGTATATATATATATATATGATATGAGAAATAACATTAAAATATTTTGGTTTCCTTGGAAACATCACATGTAAATCTCTATCGATGTTCATTTTGAATTTTTCTAGATAAGATAGTCACATTATGAAGATCTGTTGAAGAACTATTTCTTAATTCAAATGATCATGTCAAGAAACTGAATATTATATCTTAAACAGTTGTAGATAATATTATCTAATATTTAGGTTTCATGCCCTTTTTCTTATCTCAATATGTCATGTTTTTTTATAGTCTATTTTTTTCTAAATCACACCTTATTTGATGTATATGAATTTCTAAATATCTTTCTTCAAGAACACCAATATTAATAATAATTAGAAATAGATGGATTAATTTAATTCTATTAAAATATAGTCCATCCCAAAACCTTAAAAACATCTACATAATCATTCATGTGATCACCTTTATTTCCACATCATTTTGGATCGCAATAGTACACCAGAATCTATTGGATATTCTCAGCTATTAATAACAAAATGTCTATATAAAAATAAGAATTATTACCTTTATTTCATTCAGTAAATCAATAAAATAAAATATGAACCATGTTCATGTTGGAAAAACAACTAATAAAAAATTCACTAAAAAATAATTTATGTAAATCAATTATATCATCCATGACATCATTATCAATATTTACATATATGGGTTTCATTATCTTATATAGATCTTCATGTATGGGAATATTTTTATCCATACTAGTATTCACATACATAATTTTTTAAAACATTAATAACTATCATAATTTTTGCAAATATCTTATAAAATAATTTTTTATGTCTGAGCTTCGCTTATGTGGAAAATTGAATACTTAGAGGCATTCACATACATGATTTTTCTTATATATAAATATTTTCATACATGGATAAAAAACAATTTTGACTCTAGAAATAAAATCTATCCAAAATATTTATCACCACTTATACCTCTAAAACAATCTCAAAAACTAAAAAACCATTATAAATTAAAATAACACGACATCCACCTCAAATTTTTCTCAATAATGATTGAAAACAAATGGAATCCATCAAAAACTATATGATCACTTCAATATACACATTTTGATTTTTTTTAAACTTAATTAAATACTATAAAATAAAAAACATATATTTCTTAAAAAAATATTCAAGCCCATGAGAAGCATTACATCCCAACATTTCACATATTAGAGGTTTTGTACACCACACAACCAGATAAGATTATTTTTTTAGAGAATTTCATCCCTCAGTGTCAATAATTTTTTTCAAAGTGACATAGATGATCTGTCCCTTAATTCATGCACATAATCACACTAATAAAAAATGTATACATTCAACATTAACCATAGTTTTAAATTCCAAGTCTATGATCGCTCCACCTTTTATGTATAAATATCTTCCTCTTTGATATTGATTTGTGTCCCTTCTTCTAACCCCTTTCAACCCCCCCCCCCTCCATCTACATAATCCAAATCCCAAATTGTGGTTTTTTCACTTTTATTCATGTGTGAGTGGAGGGATGAACATAGAGTTTCTACCTCAACATTGAGATTGTATTTAATAGAATGGAAGATATATGAAATTAAATTATAATTAGAAATGTGTTGAATCTGGATACCCTCATTTCTCACACTTTCTTTAATGAAATAATTTATGATTTAAATATGTATTTATCTATAGTATTTTATAAGGTTAATTGAATTATTTATTTCACTTTGATTTCCAAAAAATCTTAATTTATACAAGTTTTTATCTTTGGTTCATGCTAATAATAAAATCATCCATAATTCCTATTTGATTTTGTGAGTGAATTTCACATCCTCTTCTTGAGTTGTGTTATGTGACACAGATTTCTACTTCTTACTATAAAATTTAATAAATTCCTACCAATGAAGAATTTATTACTTAATATTTACTTCTTATCTATAAAATCACTTTCCCATTATTCATCATTTTGTCAAAGAACCTTCAAATATTTACTTTATTTTTAGAGCATTTTCTAATTAATTATTCAAATCAAAAATATCAGTATTCACTTCATGTTACACATATGTAATTTTCCTAGGTCACTTATGAATCGATCACATAGGGTCACAAAAAAACTCTACATACATCCATGAAGCTAGATTATATAATAGACTTCAAATGAGTTTTCTAAATTCCTTTTGGTTAACCTTGATACTATTTTCATATTTGAACAATTTTGATCCAGCTGAAGTGGGTTTAAAATCCTCTCTAGATTAATACATACCAAACATCATTAATAAGACTCTAGAATGTGTTTCATGGGTTATAAATAGATAAATTTAATTCCACTCATTTTGTAACTGTAATTTCTATCTCATTTATCCCAACAAATACACCTAAAAATGATCATATATTTGCACAAAATATTTCTCACAATGGTACTCATGGTCACTGACAAAAAAATATATCATCAATATACTAAATGAAAATATTCTACCTATTGAAGGATCTCTTAAATAAATATTATTTTCAATAATTCTCTTGCTGAATCCCATTTACTTCATGGAACAATTATGTTTCCAAAACCAAGATCTATATCGCATTTCAATCCATATAATTAATTTCTAAGTGTTTATTCCATGCTATAATAAACATCATGAAAAAACCATCTTGTTTCTTAATAAATACTTATTCTTTAAGGTCTCCATTTAAAGATAATAATTTCATATCAATTTGAAACACTTTGGTTTATTTTATGCATACAAAACAAAATACATTCTAATTACATCAATACTTGATGCTAGAGTGAAGGTTAATACATTTTTAATTCCTTATATTTGTGTATATCATTTTCATTACATCTATCTCCATTAATTATCATAGTCGATTATTAATTCAATTATTTTCTAAACACCAATTTAGTGCCAAGGACACTTTTATATTATTTACTTGGTAATACATCCCCAATAAATTTTTTCCCAATCTAATCCAATTAATTTTCCATTTTTTATACCCACACATCCTTCCCTATAACTTAAACATGGTTCATGGTTCAATATATGATATGAGTGTTGTGTGATTTCAATAATAATTCTTTTCAAGATTGAATAACGGAACCTTGTTCTCCAATTTTGTTCTAAGAATAAACAAGATATTTTAACCTCTAAAATGTTTTATTTTTATTAATCATAACCTCTTTTTCATCATTATTATGTTATGAGTCAACCTCATCAACAACTATTCGGATCTGAACTTATTTTTTAACCTACAGGACTGAAATCTTTATACTTATTTCATCTAAAATGTCAACATATGTATGAAAATATTAATATGAATTTATTTAGTTCTCAATATTCATGATATCTAAATAATATATAATTTTTTTTAAATGTTTATTCCATCACCTATAACCATTAACAATAGATAAGTACCCTTTAATGGTCACTTCGTTGTATTTCTATTTATTCATTCACATATTGTTTCCTTTGAATATTATAAAAATGGACTTCTAAAAAAATTTAGGTAATTGAAATTTGGTTTATTTTTTTACCACATTTCATAAGGAAGAAAATGTTTCATTGGCCTCATGATACAACTATTATTTATGATTAAAACAGCACAAACTGCTTCTCTAAAAAATTATTGAAATTTTATTGTCATATTCTATTTTCTTTCCCATATCTACAATACTCGTATTCTTTATCTCAAAAACCCTATTCTATTAAGTAGTATAATGTTTTATGAATTTATGTTTGATTTGATTTTTATAAAGATACATTCATATAAATCACCATAATCACCTTCTAATGGTCATATCTCCACTTTTTAATATTATTTACTGGCTATTTTTTATCATTTCTTCTAAAACCTTTAAAAATAAAAACTAAAACTTATCTAATCTTAAGTAACATTATATTTGTCATTCTGGAGAAATAATATATAAATTTTCTAATATATAAACCACATATTATTGACCTTTTCCTTATATGACCACATAAATTAGTGTGTGTATGCCCTAATGTCCTAGTAGAAATAATTTCAGTATTTATATGGATTTTCTTGGTTATCTTTCAATTTTGTCTTGTTCCACACACATCATCTTTTCTATTCAACTTCATAATATCTCTCTCAAAATCATGTTTTTCAATTTAATATATACACCTTCATCACAAATGAATAATCCTTCAATTCCATTAAAAACATTTATCTTTTTCACACATATAACAATAATTAGTAGGATCACCTATCAAAAAATCCATTAGTTGTATTTAATGGGAAATAATTCTTTTATCCTTCAATCATTTAATGACATAAGGTTACTTATTGAAAGTAACTAAATGGAAATCATCAAATGGATGACTAGAACTTATAAGGTTATGGTTCATTCTATATACATATTTAATTTCATTTGATTTCAATATTTTTGGTTCAATATCATCTAAACTAGTACATAGAATTTTTAAAGTGAAATCATTTATCAAAATAAATTTCTCCACCTTCAAGAATTTAACTATTGTTCAAAATCCATCAATCACCAGTCATGTGGGTGGAAAAGCATTATCAAGAATACATTATTTTATTTTACATCTTTAATTCAATGAAATTTCAGTATGTAATGATATCTCTCCCCTTCGTATCATAATTGTCTTTCCTTTCTGAGCATAAGTATTCTATCTTGGTAATTATGTCATGCATTTTTCTACATAGTGTTAAGGTTTATCACACCTTCCACAAGCAAACTCAAGACATTAATATCTTTTCTAATTCAACCCATCTTATGAAATTTTGTAATATCATAAAAAAATTAAAAGAAAAATATATTCTATATCATATAAAATACGCAACAACGAGCATTAACGAACCACAAAATATTAAAATTTAAATGTGATTATTATAACCAAGCCTCTAAATTAGAAGGTATGAATAGAATTAACTGATTATATATATCTATATGTTTTCTTATAAATATAAATTTATTGATTAATTCTTATATAATAATCACTCGATTTTAATTAAATACATTTTATTCTTCAAATATATAGTTTTTCAAAATTTGTTTTTAAATTATTTTTGTAAAAAATATATATAATTAATTTTTAGAAATTTTATAACCATATTTGACAAAATATATATAATTTTTGAAATCATGGTATCAAAATTAGCTTATGGTGTAATTTTAAAATTTTTCTGAACAGTTTTATTTTTCACTGAATATTAAAAAATACTGATTTTATTGAAAATAATTTTTTCAAATAATTTATAGAGTATAATTATAGTTTGGAATAGTTTTAAAATTTAATTAGTTCCTATTTATTTAAAATATTATAATATTTTGTTTTTAAATGAATTTAATACTTGAATTTAGTATAAATAAAATTTATTTTAAAAGGTCATTTTTCTAAAAATTAATTTTTTGTCACGTTTTTCCTGTTTGATTTTATATTTAATAATGGAAAAGATTTTTTTGAATTATGAAAAATATATTACACATTTGGAATCATAAGTTTTAATTTTGGTAAATATTTCCATTTTATTTTTGGTCAAAATTAAGTGTAGTCTTATTAAATTTTGTTACATCGGCTAGGGGTAAAAAAGGTATTTAAGGGTTTGAAATAAAATGATAATGACTTTAAGAAATATTTAAAGACTCGAAATTTCTATGTAATTTTTTTTAAATATATGTAAATTTTATGAGTCCACAAAAATTTACGGCGCATGATTCCAAGGCTCAAAGTGCCTAGAATGAATATCTACACTTTTTTTTGGATACGTTCAGTAAACGTGCGAGTGGGTTTTTGTAACTTTTGAACTGGTGCTCATAATTGAAATTTGAGGAAATTGTTGAACAACCATCACCGTTATTCTCTAAAGGAGACATTCACCTCAACAGAAGTTGTTCGAGGGTGAAAGTTAATTTTTGGGTTTTTCGAGGAAATAATAAAATAAAATAATCACACATTTTATTTTATTTGTTTTAACCACCCACTTGTGGATATTATGGTGGTGGGGACCATAGAAGTTTTATTATCCAAATTGAATGACCTATGGTGGGGACCACCCGGGCCTAACCTCCCTTGTGGATATCATGGTGGTGGGGAACATCTGAGGAATGAAACGTCTTGAACTCCCTAATTAAGTGGGGAGAAACCTCATGAGCTCCCCACTTAATTATGCTAACCCTTCTCTTAATTTATTATACCACGCATCAATTAACTAATTAATCAAATTTGAAATTATACCAACTTAATCTATTAAGATGGAAAATCCTCATATTGGGTGGAATTGGGGGAAATTCTTGGCAAAAAGGGAGAAGATTGAAGAATTGGGAGAAAAGTTCTCCAACGAAGAACCACCTCCATCAAAGAGCATTAATCCGACGAATGTGCTTGGGATTGAAAGAGTGTGAAGGGCACGATGCAGGTCAACAAATTAGACTTTCTCCAACGTGGGACGTCTTCATCTATGACGAATCTACATCCGTATTTCCTTCTCACGCCAACGTCAACGAACAATACAAGGTAGGGGTTTATTTGTAAGTGAATACATTTCTCATGTTCTTCCCTTGATTTATTTTTTGGGGTTTGGGAATGAATCATTGCCGGAGGTTGTAAAGATTGACGTTCTTCTTCATGTTTTTTTTTGAGCCACATGCTACCACCCTAAAGTGAAGGGTACGAGCCAAACAAACATGTCCCAACCCCTCCACAAATCTTGTGATTATTTGTGGTGTTGATCGTGATGAAGGCGACGGCGCAATGGCGCCAACCCATGGCCACTATCATCTCGCGACCTCTGCGACCCATGCCTCCACCTCCCATGGCCTTTCCGTGTCACCCACGGCCACCGTCGTTTAGGCAAAGTTGCCTCCGCCACCCGCGGCCCCGTCACGCCACCCACGACCTCCGTCATGTGGGCCGAGCCGTCGTCGCCGAACGGGCTGAGCCATCGCTATCGTCCGTCGAGCCACCTCTATAGTGTCGTCGTGTTGTCGAGCATCCGATGTCATTCTGCCGAGTTGTCGCCGCCATGCCACCAGCCGGGCTACCCCAGCCATGCCGCCCGCTGCCTTCCGAGCCGCCCACGGCCTTCCAAGCTGCCCCAACTGAGCCGGTCACGGCACCCTTCAAGCCGCTCGTGGCCCTCTTCGAGCCACCTCATTCCAGGTCGAACCATACCACGCCCTCACGACACCCCCAAGGTCAAGCTGCTGTCTGCAACCGAGCTAACCCGTGGCCTCCGCTGCCCCGCGGTACCCCTGGCCCTCACGGCCCTCGCGGCCTGCTGGACCGCCCATCGGGCCAGGCCACCCAGCAGGCCAAACTACACCATGGGTCGGGCCTGACCTAGTGGGTCAGGTCGGGTCGACCCAAACCGGTTCAACCCATGCCAGGTCGGGTCAGGTCAGTCCGACCAGGTCTGACCAGACCCGGACCTGATACAAACATATAATTTTCTTGAGCCATAACTTTGGAAACAGACATTAGTTTGTTGAACCATTAGCAGTGTTGGAAATATAGGAGTGATATAGTCCATTTGATTATACCCAACTGGAGAATTGGATTAAGTTGGGGTATGGTCACGTTGGATCGAGCACTAATCTAACCAGGCCCCCGGGACTAAAAGACTAAAACTCACAGACCGGGCATCCAATTGACGCTCCGTCTATTGCGTTGATACCCATATGATGTGGAAGACCATTGAGATACTTCTTCTTGGGACTTCGTGGCAGTAGTAGTATCGACCAGTGACTTGTGGAGAGGATCCTCCCTAATACGAGCAGGCTTAGTGCGGTAACCCTGTAGTTGGCTTTGACGATGTACTAGGATCATGTGTGGGTTTGACGAAGTACTGATTTTGTACTAGGATCCTATGTGGGTTTGACGATGTACTATATATCATGTGTGGGTAAGCTCCTAGAAATCTTATGTGGGTCAGCTCCTTGGGATCCTGGGTGGGTCAGCACCTTGCGATCCCGTGAGGGTCAGCACCTAGAGATCTTTTGTGGGTCAGCTTCTAGAGATCTTGTGTGGGTCACCTCCTTGTGATTCTGTGTGGGTCAGCACCTAGTGATCCTTTGTGGGTCAGCTCCTAGTTATCTTGTGTGGTTAAGCTCCTTGCGATCCTGTGGGGGTCAGCACCTAGTGATCATGTGTGTGTCAGCTTCTTTATAGAGTAAGATGATTCTGTTGTTACATCTAATCATCTCTACTATTGTACTTAAGTTATACCTCTTGTGAGCTAAGTCAGAACCTCTATGTTTCTTCATGATTGACATAGATTACTTGATAACGTAGGTATATGTATGGGCATATTCCTAAGTAGGGTTATCGGTTTTTTTCATACTTTTTGGTTTATCATTGGTGGATTTTGTGGGGCCTCGAGGGTCTCAGGGTCCCTACTAAGTATCATTATACTCAACCCATCACGATATATGCCCGCACCTTGTTGTGTTGGATGCAAATTATGGACATCGCTGACTGAGGCTGAGAGTAATTAGACTGGACGGTGCCCGGAGGAGTACGATACGGCGTGTCGGTACGCAAAGGAGAAAGGTGGACGTGGAGTGCTAAGGAGGGGATCTGTACTTACCCTTTTGGTAGGAACCTCATAGGATAACCCAGTATTTGTATTTATCTTTCTTCAATTGTATTGTATTTCATTTGTACTGGTACCTCTACTATTGGGATTTTATTTCTGCCCCTTTTTACTTTCAGCACTCTTTTGGTTATACAGTTAAATTGTGTTCGTATCTTGATTTATGCTTGGTTATGTGTTCTTAGAGGTTATAAAGGCAATGTATTCCCTGTTTGAGGGAATAAACCTTTTGGTGCTTGTATCCAGCCCCTGGACTATGGAAGTTGGGCATGGGGTAGTCACAACACGGGCCTCGGGGGATGAGTCGTGACAAATTGGTATCAGGGGAGTCGGTTCTGCCACAGAACATAGAACTATGATAATTATTTTTAATGGAAATAGTGTTAAGTGTTGTGAGTGTGTTTATCAGTTTAGGGAATCCAGTGTTGGTGTGGCGGCCAAAAGTATCCATACACCAGGACCCTAACTTCTGATTTCCGACTCAGTGCTTGAAAACACTGATTGCGTGTGTGTTTCCAAGAGTTTTTTATCTCTTGAGTCAGCTCACCATGTATAAATTATTGACAGTGGTGCACCTATTTCTTTTTAGGATGCCTCTATGCAGACATCCATCTAGGGTTCTAAGAGTTGTATGCTCTGATAGCCCACCGAGAAACGAGCCTTCGGTGTTGAGCCCTTTTCCAGCAGAGGAACCAGCGGTACCACTACCCAATGGGCCACCAATGACACCAGCCCCAGCAGCAAAGGTTTCACACCATTTGAGTGCATTTCATGAGTTCCAGTGCCAGAGGCCACCCAAGTTTAGGGGAGAGATGGACCCGCATGAAGACGAGGATTGGCTGGAGGCCATAGTGAGAGTTTTCTGACTGGTAGGGACACCAGACGACCTCATGGTTATCCTATCTACCATCCTTCTACAAGAAGAAGGAGGCAGATAGTGGAACTCGATGCTCCAAGTTCACAACGAGGTGACACTTCTCTAGACAGAATTCGAGAGCCTGTTTTGGGTAGAGTTTGTTCCAGCGACTCTTCACATAGTGTGCATACAGGAGATACTTCATCTATAGTAGGGCAGCATGACGGTAGATCAGTATTTAGCAAGGTTCTCTGACCTCTCGTGTTAATCCATGGATATGATACGGGAACCATTCTTTAGGGCTCAGACCATCGAGCAGGGGATCAGGCTGGAGATCAGGGCTTCGATGATCTCACTCAGTAACCCGACGCAGGCAGGGGTGTTAGAGAGAGCCCTATTAGTGGACAGTTTCCTTGTTGAGCAGTCACTAGCAGTGAGACCCACCACCAGTTGAAATGTAGCAGAGACTTATGTAGCTGGCACCAAACAGATGTTGAAGAGGTCCAAGAGGACCAGACCTACAGGTGGAAGACCGCTGTATTCAGAGTCGGTTGTGCAGGCCACTCAAGGAAGAGACAGAACTACCAGGAGTAGTTAGTGTTACGCATTTGGCGGGCAGGGTCACATGAATCATGATTGTTCGACCCGCCATACGGATGATCAGTAGACGGTCGAAGGACCTCCCAGGAAGAGATAGAGTTTTGACCGAGGAAGTCCGCAGGGAGCAGGAGAACGTGATAGAGGAGTAGGTCGTGCAGCTGGCCGTGGGTGAAGATTCGAGATGTTAGTGCCACCACCACCAGGAGGTCCACCCCAACCACAGGGATTAGGTGGATAGAGGCAATCTCACCTCTAGGTAGATGATGCCTATGACCACAGCACTCCGGAGATGATATGAGTTACAATCTATGTCTATTCCACCTTAGTTTTAGTACTTATAGACATAGGTTTCATTCATTCTTTTATTACCACTACCCTCGTTCGAATCTCGAAGATTATGATGGAGCGGTTGGCTCGATCCTTATGGATATATACTCTTATGGGAGCGGATTTGATGATTACACACTCGTGATGGTAGTGTGAGCTTACTCTAGGAGGTGAGAGCTTCGGCTGGGATCTCTTAGTAGAAGCATCGAGGTCTTACGATGTCATCTTGGGTATGGACTAGTTATCTACACTTCATTCTCAGATTGACTATATTAGGCACAATGTGAGGTGTTTCCATAGAGATGGGACCATGTTTACCTTCACCGGTGAGAAGGGAGATTTTTCAGCACAGGATGGACTTACCCAGAGGTGAGTGCAGCCGATCACTCATCAGTTGGCTACCCTTACCCTCAGAGCAGTTGATGTGGAGAGTTCGAGGTATCCCGTAGTGGTGGACCAGTACGCGGATGTCTTCCCTGATGATATTTTGGGTCTACCTCCTCGCAGAGAGGTGGACTTTTACATTGAATTGTACCCCAGGATGACACCGATATATACACCAGCATATCAGATGGCTCCTGCGGAGCTTCGTGACCTGCGGGTACTGCTGGAGGACTTACAGGGGAAACGGTTCATCTGACACAGTGTTTCCCCTAGGGCAGCCTCGATTTTGTTCACCAAGGAGGTGGATGGGAGCTAGAGGATTTATGTCAACTATAGGCACCTTAACCACGTGACCATGAAGAACAAGTACCCACTCCCAATGATTGATGAACTCATTGATCAACTAAAGGGAGCATGGTGGTTCTCGAAGAAAGACCTCTGGTCAGGCTATCACCAGCTCAGAGTACGAGACAAGGATGTGCAGAAGATGGCCTTCAGATGTCAGTACGGCCACTACGAGTTCTTGGTTATGCCATTCAGCATGACCAATGCTCCATCAGTTTTCATGAAACTCATGAAAATGATCTTTCAGTCATACCTTGATCGCTTCATAGTAGTCTTCATCAATGATGTTATGATCTACTTGACTACTGAGGAGGAGCATGCCTATCATTTGTGGGTAGTACTATACAATCTCTGAGAGAACCAGTTTTATAGTAATCTCTCGAAGTTCCAGTACTAGAACCGAGAGGTTCACTTTCTAGGACTTGTCATATCAGAGGCTAGAGCTGCATTAGATCCAGCAAGGATTGAGGCGGTACTTACTTGGGATCCACCCAAGAGTGTGATAGAGGTATAGAGTTTCCTAGGTTTGGCTGGATACTAGTGGAGATTTGTGCCAGATTTCTCCATATTTTCAGTACCACTATCACCGTTGACGAAGAAGGGTCAACCCTTAGTTTGGTCAGATATATGCCAGTAGAGTTTTCAGGAGCTGAGGCATAGGATGACTAATGCTTCCATCTTGAGGCTTCTATAGGAGGGCATAGGGTATCTAGTCTACTGCAACACATCAGGGACTGGACTCGTATGTGTCCTGATGTAAGAGCAAGCAGTGATCGCATATGGTTCTCGACAGCTGAGACAACATGAGCAGAACTACGCTACCCGTGACCTGGAGTTAGAAATAGTGGTCTTCACCTTGAAGATGTGGCGACATTACTTGATGGGAAGGCACTTTACAATGTACTATGATCACAAGAGTCTCTAGTATATCTTCTCTCAGAAGTACCTAAACCTAAGACAACAATGTTGGCTTGAGTTCCTCTAGGACTATGACTTCGAGATAGTCTATACTCTTGGGAAGGGTAACGTTGTAGAAGATGCACTTGGTAAGAGGTGTGGTATACATCTACTAGGTGAGGAGACACATAAGCTGGCTACTTTTCAAATATACTACGTGGAACGTGATGGAACAGTTTTCCTTCAGTCTCTTACAGTCACTCCCCCACTTTATCATCCAGTCAGTGTGGCACAGCATGGGGACGCTGACTGCGAGGATCGACGTGATTAGATATCCACAAGGCAGGCACCTGATGGATTTTATAAAGGTGGGGAGCATGTCATCCTCTTTAGAGGATGTACCATAGTACCAGTGTCATTTTGAGAGGAATTGATGAGGGAGTTCCACACATACCATCTAGTGGTACATCTAGGAGTGGTGAAGATGAATCAGGATCTTCGACGACAGCACTGGTGGTCAGGAATGAAGAAAGCAGTAGCAGAGTTTGTTTCTCAGTGCCTCACTTGTTACCAAGTAAAGGCAAAGCATCAGGTACCAGTATGCTTGGTTCAGCCTTTAAAGGTCTCAAAGTGAAATTGGGATTTGATATCAATGGAATTCTTGATGGGTATTCCATGTACATCCAGGGGTCATGACTGGATTTGGGTGATCATCGACCGACTCACCAAGTCGTCCCACTTCCTACTGATCAGAGAGTAAAGTTAAGTAGAGAGCTTAGGGTGCCTTTATGTGTAGGCTATTGTGAGGTTACATGGAGTACCCTCGATGATTGTATCTGATCGTGATGCATGTTTTACTTCTTGGATATAGAAGGGGTTGCAGGAGGCTTTTGGGATGTAGCTTCATTTGAGCACTGCCTTCCATCCCCAGATGGATGCCCAGACTGAGTGGACCATTCAGACCCTCGAGGACATTCTATGTGCATGTGTCTTCGACTTCAGCCGCAGGTGGGAGGATCACTTACCATTGGGGGAGTTTGTATACAATAAAATCTATCACTCCACCATTGGGATGGAACCTTTTGAGGTGTTATACGGATGACCTTGTAGATCACCTTTGTGCTGGACTAACCCAGGGGAGTCAGCACTAGTGGGACCAGAGATGGTATGGGCTACCACAGAGAAGGTACAGATCATCCATGAGCAGATGAAGACTCCAGAGAGTAGGTAGAAGTCCTATTCCAACAAAATACAAATACCTCTGGAGTTCGAGGATGGCGACCACATATTTCTACGGGTCTCACCTTGACATGGTTTGCGGATATTTGGCCATGGAAGCCAGTTATCTCCGAGATTCATCGTACCCTTCTAGGTCCTCAGCAGAGTTGGTGAGGTGGCTTACCTCTTAGCTCTTCAACCTCAATTACACCAATTGCACAACATCTTCCATGTATCCCAGCTGAGAAGATACTTGCATGACCCTTCTCACATCATCGACCATGGTGAGATGGACTTTGACAATGGGGTGACTTTTACGGAGGCTCCTGTAGAGATTGAGGATCAACATAAGCGGGTCCTTCATGGATAGTCGATACCTCTAGTTCGTGTTCACTGGCAGCACAGAAACCTCCAGGAGAGCACATGGGAGTAGGAGGCTCAAATGAGTTCTTAGGACCCCCACTTGTTTACCTAGTTTGAGTTATGGCTTACAGGGACGTAAAGGCCAGAGGTGGAGAGAATGTAAAGACCTGGAATTTCCATGTAACTTTTTTAAAATATATGGGAATTTTACGAGTCCGTGATAATTGACGGTGAATGATTCTGAGGCCAGGAGTTCCCGAAATTAATATCTAGACATTTTTTTGAGTACGTTCAGTAAACATGCAAGTGGGTTTTTTTAACTTTGAATCGGTACTCAGAATTGAAATATGAGGACATTGTTGAACTCACAGCACCAGTATTCATTTAAGGAGACTTTCACCTCGACAGCAGTTGGTCGAGGGTGAAAGTTAATTGTTGGGTTTTTCATGGAAATAATAAAATAAAATAATCACGCATTTTATTTTATTTGTTGTAACCACCCACTTGTGGATATTATGGTGGTGGGGACCACATAAGTTTTATTCTACATATTGAATGCTCGGTAGTGGGAATCACCCGACCTTAACCTCCCTTGTGGATATTATAGTGGCGGGGACCACAAGAGGAATGAAACCTCTTGAACTTCATAATTAAGTGGGAAGAAACCTCTTGAGCTCCCCACTTAATTATTCCAACCCTTCCCTTAATTTATTATGCCACCCATCAATTAATTAATTAATTGAATTTGAAATTATGCCATCTTAATCTATTAAGTTGGAAAATCCCCATATTGGGTGGAATTGGGGGAAACTCTTGGAAAAAAGTGAGAAAATTAGAGAATTGGGAGAAAATATCTCCAATGAAGAACCACCTCCATCGAAGAGCATTAATCTGATGAATGAGCTTGGGATCAGAGGTGTGTGACGGGAACGATGAACGTCAACAACTTTGACTTCCTCTAACGTGGGACGTCTTCATCTATAAAGAATCTATGTATGTACTTCCTTCTCGTGCCAACGTCAATGAACAATCCATGGTCAGGTTTTATTTGTAAATGAATACATTTCCCATGTTCTTCCCTTGATTTCTTTTTTTGTGTTTGGGAATGAATTATTGCGGGAGGTTGTAAAGCTTGACGTTCTTCTTCAAGTTCTTGTTGAGCCATATGCTTCCACCCTAACGAGGATGGTACAAGTCAAAAAAACATGGCCAAAACCCTCTAAAAATCTTGTGATGATTTGTGGTGTTTATTGTGACGAAGGTGACGGCGCAACGGCGCCACCCCGCGGCCACCACTACCTCACAACCTCCTTTCCCCACGCCTCTGACACCCACGGTCTCGTCGTGCCACCCACGGCCACCGTCGTCTGGGCCGAGAAACCTCCTCCACCTGCAGCCTCACTATGATGCCCATGAACACTGTCGTTTGGGCCGAGCCGCCGTCACCAACCAGGCCAAGCCGCCGCTGTCATCTGCCAAGCCGTCGTCGTCATGTCGATGTGCCGCCAGGCCGCCGACGCCGTTCCACCGAGTTGCTGCCACCGTCCCACCAAGCCGTCGGCCAAGCCGCCCCGGCCGTACTGCCCGCAGCCTTCCCAACTACTCCGACCGAGCTGCATGTGGACCCCTTTGAGCCACCCTAGCTGTGCCGCCCACAGCCCTCTCCGAGCCGTCTCGGGTCAGGCCGAACTGCCTCACGCACTCGTGGCTCCCCCATGGCCGAGTCGTCGTCGACAGCCAAGCTGACCCGTGGCCTCTGCCACCCCACGGTACCCCCGGCCCATGGTGCGGTCGGACCTGTGGGTCGGGCTGGGTCGACCCAAACCGGGTCGACCCATGCCAGGTCGGGTCGAGTCGGACAGGACCCGGACCTGATATGAACCTATAATTTTCTTGAGCCATAACTTTGGCACTTGACATCTGTTTGACAAACCGTCAGTAGAGCTAAAAAATCTTGGAGTGAGACGGCCTCTTTGAGTATACCCCACTAGATAATTGGATTAAGTTGGGGTATGGTTAGGTTGGATCGAGCATGAATCGAACCAGGCCCTGAGGACTAAAAGGCTAATAACTCACAGACCGAGCGTCTAATTGACGCGCCGTCTATTGCGTTGAGACCCCTATGATGTGTAGGACCTTTGATATACTTCTTCGTGGGACTTTGTGGCCGTTGGAGTATCGATCAGGGAATAGTGGGGTAGATCCTCTTAGAGACAAGTAGGCTTAGTGCGGGAACCCTATACCTGGATGTGACGATTTACTAGGATCTTGTGTGGGTCTGACAACGTACTCATGATGTACTAGGACCTTGTGTGGATCTGACGATGTACTAGCAATCCTGTGTGGGTCATCTCCTAGAGATCTTGTGTGGGTTAGCTCCTTGGGATCCTGTGTGGGTCATCACCTTGTGATCTTGTGTGGGTCAGCTCTTAGAGATCCTATGTAGGTCATCTCCTTGTGATCCTGTGTGGGTCAACACCTAGCGATCATGTGTGGGTCAGCTCCTAGCTATCCCGTGTGGGCCAGCTCCTTGCGATCCTGTGTGGGTCAGCACCCAGTGATCTTGTGTGGGTCAGCTTCTTTATAGAGTAAGATGATTCAGTTGTTACATCTAATCATCTCTACTATTGTACTTAAGTTATACCTGTTGTGAGCTAAGTCGGAACCTTTGTGTTTCTTCATAATTGAGATGGATTACCATATAACTTAGGTATATGTATGGGCATATTCCTAAGTAGGTTTATCTATTGTTTTCTTACTTTTGGTTTATCCTTGGTAGATTTTGTGAAACCTTGACAGTCTCGGGGTCCCTGCTGATTATTGTTATACTCACCCCCGTACGGGCTAGGCCCACACCTTATTGTGTTGGATGCAGATGATGGACAATACTGACTGAGGCTGAGAGTACAAGGACTGGACGGTGCCTGAAGGTGGACCATACTGCATGTCGGTACGCAGAGGAGACGGGTGGACATGAAGTGTTGGGGAGGAGATATGTATCTACCCTTCAGGTAGGATCCTCGGAGGATGACCCAGTAGCTGTCTTTCTCTTTCTTCATTTGTATTGTATTTCAGTTGTACATGTACATTTACTGTTGGGATTGTATTCCAGACCCTTTTTACTTTCAAAACTCTTTTGGTTATACAGTTTACTTCTGTTCGTATCTTTCTTTGTGTTTAGTAGCATGTTCTTACTAGTTATAAAGGCAATGCCTTCCCATTTTTAGGGAATACGCCTTTTGGTGCTAGTCTCCATCCCCTGGCCAATGGAAGGTAGGCCTGGGGTATTCACGACAAGGGCCCCAGAGGACGAGTCGTGATAAAAATACCCAAAAAATTTAATAAAATTAATTTTATAAGTCCATTTCTTCCATAATCATCCATTTTTTTCTAATATAGCCTTTTTTAAATTTGGGTATGATTGTTACTCTTATAATATTTTATTTAGAGAAAATTAAAAAATATCTCACTCTTAGTTTTAATAACTATAATATTTTTAACATAAGTTTATCCATAGGATATTAATGATTATAAATATTATTTTAAAAAATAAATTAATTATCTTCATCATGGTAATTTATTTTTATTTTTAATATATATTTAATTAAATTATTTATTTACACAATGCTGATGTAATAATTATTCAATTATTTGAAAAATAATATATATAACATTAAAAATATAAAAACTATTGAGATAATTAATGTGATCCATGAATTTTATCGATTAAAATGATATTATAGTGGTGTATTAAAATATTTGGTTCTAATTTTACTTATTATCTTCATGTTATTAAAATTAATGTAGTGAATATTTCAAAAAAATTGACATTAATGATATTTTATAATAAATAATAATTTTTAAGTGATTTAAAAATCCAAAAATTCTTATATTTGGACAACTGATTAATATGTTGCTAATGATTTCAAAAATGGTCCATTTATTGTCTGATTTTTTCATTTATAGTAATTATATTGACCCTCAAAGAGTAAAAATCCTTATTGTCATGGTAAGTGTGAAAGAGGTTAATGAGGGGTGAAAAGATTATAAGGATAAAAATGTGATCCAAATATGGATTATTTTTATTATATTAGAGTATTTTTATCTATAAATATTCTATATAAGAAATAAATTATTTTGGATACATTTATAAATGATAATTAATTTAGATTAATTTAATATTTGTTGAAATTTGAATAGTTCCCCTCCCCTCTCTTATAAAAGGTCATTCATTATTTTATTTACTTCATTCATCAAAACTCATTTGGTTCATCAAATCCATGAACAAATCCCTTCACAGAGTCCCTTTACATAATATATAGGTACATTTTTAAGTATAATACCAAAGTTGTTGGGATTATGGTGTTAATCAAATGAGACTTTCCAAAGAAGATGATGATAAAGAACGTAGGTGATGAGTCAGAATCAAGGTAATATACTTTCTTTTAAAAATAATTTTTAAATATTCACTTTAAATCTCTATTTTTCTTCCATATCCATATTTCTAAAGTTATTTAATGATGTATAAGGACAAAAAATAATTATAATATAAATTTCATGTTTCTTTTGACATTCTATCATAGGTTTCAAATGAATTCCTTTCTGTATAATTTTCTTACATTATTTATAGAAAGAAAAAAAGGAATGGTCTATTTTAAAAAATATCGTGTAAACTTTTTTTACACCCATCATAACCATTATTTTATTCTTAAATTATTATATAATATTCCAAGTTTTCTTAAAATAAAACCCTCTTTCCAATTATTATTGGAATTTATGTTTTTAAAATTTGGGTTTAAATAAAACAGATATATCGATATAAAAAAATATAATCTTATGGGTGAAAATAATGTTTTTATGATTCTATATTTTATGTTTTGTGATTATGTTATGGTTATTTTTAATTTTTAATGATAACAGGTGGCCCCATTATAGACCAAGTTCGGGAGATCCCATTATATTTCTTCAATGTATTGGATAAAAGGAAGGAGTTAACTGATAAGGTTCCTCCTAAGATATTATGGGAATATACTATGATATATATTACAATTGTAACAATGATTGTTATTTTACGTGTAATCTCAATGATTATTATATTTGTAACTTTTATGGTTATCCAATTTTTATGAGTAATATGAAAATGTTTCCTGTGTTTCATTCATGTTTTGTCTATTATTTCTATAGGTTTTAAAAGTTTCCTTTGAGAAAAAATGTGTATTTTTCATGTGGAGAATTATTTATTTCATAATTTCAAATATTTAGCTGAAAAATGTAAGTATATTATGGGTTTTCATGTATTTTACTAGATTAATGAATTTATTTCTTTAATGTTCCTTACTGAGACTTTTATTCTCATCCCAAATTTTAAAAAAATTTCTACATAGACTAAAGATAGCTAAGGGAAAGGAATAATTCAAGTTAAAAGTCATGAATATTTCTCATGAAAATTAAAAAATGTTTAATTTTTAAGGATTTATATTGCTTGAAGATTTATCCTAATAAGAATTTTCAACTTTGTAAAATGTGTATTTGTTATGTAAGAGTTATGACCTATTTCTCTAAAACTCAAAACATAAAAGATCTTTTGGAATATAAGAAATTAAAATCAAGTTTTAAGTGAAAATAATATATAATGTTTATCCATTTTTTAATTAAATTAGTATCAAATTAGGGTTTATATAACTTCAAAGGCTAGGATGTTATTTGATTATAATTTAAAAGTCCTCTATAACCACTAATGATATTGGGTAAGGGAGATATGTGGTTATTTTTGGATAAAGTTAAAAGAATTGAAGATAAAATTTATAAGGATATATTATTGTTAATAATTCTTATAAGATGGTATATTAAAATATTATTAATATGCTCACACTAAATATTTTGGTTTGGTAAACGGTTGGATCTATCAAGAACCAAACTGATAACGAATGTGAAGAAAAATGTAGTGGTGGCCAAATTAAGAAACTAAATGGAATTGTATCTGTATTGAGAACTAATGTGGTTATTATTAACCATATATAAAGAGTAATAATTCAAAACATTATACATAGTGAGTTTTCTAATTCATCAAATATGATAAAAATGAATCCCCATGGAAGATCAAGTGATAATTATCATAAAGTTAAATATACGCAACAACCTATGTGTTAAGAATATGGAAAGAAGCACCCAGGAAAATGTATTAAAATAATGAGGATTTTTTTATAAGTGGTAAATGAGTTCAATAATATTCCAAGGAAATGGGACAAATTTAGTTAATTCCATGAATTGGAATAAATCTCTTCCCATGGTATTAATATAATGTTTTAAATGTGGGGAGAATTCTAATTATTCAAATCAATATTGTTGGGGGGGAAGGTAATGAATGGGATTATCATGACTATACAGATATATGTTTATAAATACCTAATTTCATTATATTTTAATATATTGAAACTATAAATGTCATATTAATGGTATGAATTATTTCATGGAATATTTTTGACATTTTTCAATCATAGCACAAGATTCATGTTTTTGGTTGTAGGAAATAAGTATTAACTAATAAGATTGAAAATAATGTTAAGTGGGTTATAAATAATGATTAATGATTAACATGTCTCTATATAAGGTATTCAGTAGTTTTTTTAGATTTAATGATGATCACAAGTTTAAAATAATTAATACTCTTTTGATGATGGGAGTACTTTGGGAGAATTTTTTGAGTTTTGATAAACGTTTGAGGTATAAGTAACATTTAAATTTATCATGTGAAAAATTTATCCTAGGGATAATTATCTATTAGTTTTTTTACATAATATTAAATTTATGGATATCCATTAGGGTTTATATGAACTTTTATTTTTAGTTAACTATGGGGTATTACAATTTTGGGGGTGCAAAATTAAATATATGGGACAACCTTTACGGGTAGATTATTTCTTTAATATTGAAACTATTAAGGTTATTTTTTAATTTTAATCACATTTATGGGAATTTTATAAGTATTATATTGATATATTTTTATAAAAAGAACAAATCATAGGCTGGGGAAAAACCACTGCATTTGGAAAGGCTGCACTGCTTGAACCCACAACCGAAGCTCGACATGGGTGCATTTACTACCCCTGAACTACGTGATTCCCTAGATAATATGAAATAATTTTCTAAAATATTTTTAAGCATAATTATTACTTTTATTTTAGGAACATATGTTATAACATAACTATGGGGATAAAATGTGATTTGGTGACTAAGTGATTTCGGAAGAAGATCACTATAATTTTGGGGAGGATTATGTGACATTGTAATATTTTATTTGACGATTCAGGATTGAATTATCTTTTGGAAGTATATATTATATAAATATGTTGTTATTATGATTAATGTTATTTATTTAAATGATTATAATATCATAGATATTATATTATTAGGTAATATATATTGTTGATATGAGCCATTAAGAGTGATTGATGTTATATAAAGATAAATGTTAAATTTTTCTTGGAAGAATGTGTGGTCAAATATATCTAATCATTTTATGTTGATATTAGTCAAGAATAATTTGAATAATTTTAATTTTATTGAAATCTAAAATAATCTAATTTAATCTTTGAGTGTTATTGTTTAAGCTTCGGTGATTAATTTTGTATTTCTTTATATGAAGGTTTATTAATTTAGGAAATTATCTTAACTTATACTAACTTTATTGATTTTGGTTAATCTTAAAATCTATGAGGAATAAATTTTTATCATTTTATGAAATCATGTGATCTATTTTAATATTATTATAGTTCTTTTGGCATGAGAAGTTCTTATTTAATACTCATTATTCGGAGCAAGATATGATATTATTCTATAAATTGATCAAAGAATGAAGTTCAACTTGAGAAGTAAATTTATTTCCTTATTATTTTAATATAGATAATAAATTAATTACACAACTCTAAAAAGTATCTTGAAATAAAAACATTATTTGTTTAATTTTCATACTTAGAAATCAATAACCATTAACCCAACACAGATTTACATATTTGGGATGGTCAACTTTCTCATGACCATTTCCTCTATCACATTCTATCATACCATAGGCTTTAGTTTTTTATTTCATTTCCATGTTTTTACTTCCCGCCAATTTTTTCATACCTGGGAACCAAGTTATGTGTTATTCCAAAAGAACTTTGTACATCCCTTTTCTCTCTTTTCAAGTGGAAGTTTTATTAACCCATTTTATGATGTGGGATTTCAATAAAGGTATTTTAAAAATCCAAACCATTAGTATTCGATCCTAACATAATATTATAAGGATAAAATTTATTAAAGGGGTACATAATGTAATATCGAAATATTTTTATAAAAAATAAATCTATGTTTGATAGTGTACAAAATATATAACATTGATCTCTAACAAACCATGAAATATTATTATTTAAATGTGTCTATTATGACATATCCATTAAATTGTTCGGTATGAAAAGGATTAACTAATTTTTTAAATATTTAAATATAACAATTTTAATCCAAACAAATTTATTGATTATTTATTAGAAAATAAGGACTCAATTTTTAATAAATTTATTTTATTCCTCAAAGATATAATTTCTTTTATAATAGTTTTTTATTTACTTTTTTTAGAAGATAATATAATTAATTTTGGAAACATTTGATATCATATTTTATAAATTAAATATCAATTTTTAAATCATCATATCAAAATTAACTTACGGTGAAATTTTAAAATTTTTCTAAAATATTTGGTTTTTCATTGAATAGTGAAAAATACTGATTTTTATTAAAAAATTATTTTATTTTAAAATATTTAAAATGTAAAATTTAATTTTTTTATTAGTTTTAAAATTACATTTGTTTCTTTTTTAAAAAAATAATTCATTTTTGGGTCTTTAAATGAATTTTATACCTGAATTTAGTATAAAAATAATTTATATTTTAAATTTCCATTTTCCTCAAAAACTTTATTTCGTCTCATTTTTCTTGTTTAATTTTAAATTAAATTGTATAAATTATATTTTTATAATTTTTAAAATTTTATTTCGTATTTGGAATCATGGGGTCTAAATTTTTAAATTCATTTCATTTTTTTTTTTTTTCAAAATTAATAGTAATCGTACAAATTTTTGATACCACAGTTAAGGGTAAATCTGGTAATTAATGTTTAAAATAAAAATGATAAAGACTATAAAATGACTCAAAAACCTGGATAAATTTTATTTATGATTCCATTTCGTCCATAATAATCAATGATTTAGTTATATGACATATTTCTTCTATTTGGGTACGATTATGACCCTCATACTATTTTATTTAATGAAAAGTAAAAAATGTGAGACTATAATTTTTAATAACTATAATATTTTAAACATATGGTTAACTATAGGATATGTTTTATGAAAATTATTATTTTGGAATGAAAATTATTCATATTCATCATTGATTTTTTAAAATTTTTAATTAAATAGATAATTACCTTAAATATTTACACAAAACTGACGTAATAATTATTCAATTAATAGAAAAATAAAATAAATGATATTAAAAATATTAAATACAATATATTTGTGGATAAATAACCATATCCAAGATTTTTATATATGAGCATAAAATTTTAAGGATGTGTTAACTTTTTTTTAATTTTACTTGTTTTCTTGATGTTATTAAAATCACTATAATGAATAGTTCTAAAAATGACATTAATGATATATTATAATAAATAATATTTTATTAAATGATAAAAAAATTCATTAAAATATTATATTCAAATATAATATTATTATTTGTTTATTGAGATCAATCATGGTCCACTTATGGGCCACTTTTCTATTTATAGTAACTATATTGACTCCCAAAGAGTAAAAATCCATGTATTCATGGTAATTGTGATAGGGGTTGACAGGGTGTCAAAGAACAATAAATTATTTTTTATCCATTTTTAATTTAGGATTAATTTATATTAATTTAATATTTTGATAATTTTCAATAGTTCCCCTCCCCTATCTTATAGAATGGAATCTCGTATTACCTTTACTTTACACTTTAAACCCCATTTGGGTTGGAAAATCTCTACCTAAGTCCCTTCCTTGAATCATTAACCCCATTATGTAGGTCTTGATTAAAGTAGGAAACCAACTTAAGTGGGATTAAGTTTTCAATAAAAGGATATTATACAAATAAGAGGAAGATATATAATATATACGATGAGTCAGGCTAAAAGTAAGGTCCATTCTCTTAAAAAATATCATTTAAAGTTTACATTAAAAATATATTTTTCTTCTATATCCATATTTTTTGGCTATGTATGGATAGATATGGAAATAAAATGATTATAAATATAATTTTATATCTCATTATAATTTATTTAAAATGTTTTCAAAATGAATATTTTTATGGAATGTTCTCATGTTATTTACAAAAAAAAGACAAAAAGAATATTCGATTTTAACGTTTATGGTGATAATGAATACTTTCACATCCAGAAAATTAATTTCATTCATAGATTCCTTTGTAATATTCCATGTAATATTCAATGAAAATCCATATTTTTCTTTATTCTGGAATTTTTATTTTTTAAAATTGGGTATTACAGAAATGGGATATATCAAAATCCAAAAATGATTTCTTATGTGTTAAAAGAATGTTTTTATGATGCAATATTTTTTTTTGTAATTATTGTGTTATACTTATTGAGAATTTGTATGATGATATGTGGTTCCATTATAAAATAAGGTTTTATGATCCATTAATATTTGTACAATCCATTAGGTAAAGGAATAGAGTTAACCAATTATGTTTCCCCTAATATATTATGGGAATATGTTATGATGGTTATTCCATTTGTAACTGTGACAATAATTATATGTGTAACTATGTTGGTTATTCTATGTGTAACCATGAAGGTTATCCCATTTGTACTTGTGATATGAAAATTATTCCCCCTTATTTCCAACATTTTTTATCTATTCTTTCTATGGGATTTAAATGTTTCCTTTGAGCACAATGTGTGTATTTTTCATGTAAAAATGATTTATTTCAAATTCTCTTGTATTATTATGATAAAGGTAACTATTTTATGGGTTTTTATATTTTTAACTAGAATATTTTATTTCTTTATTTTACGTCCCTTCCAAATATTTTTGTTCTCATCCCACATTTTAAAAAAATCATACGATTTCTGGATGATTATGGGAAATCAAGAATCTATATTGAAAGTTGTGATGAATTTTCATGAAAATAAATCGTGTTTTATTTCAAAGGTCTTATATTATGGGAAAAGTAGATACTGATACAAAGTGTCCACTTTATATAATGTGTATTTTTATGTAATATTTATGACCTAATTCCCTAAAACTATAGACCTAAATTCTCTTTGTGAATATAATATGGTAAATTATAATTTAAAATCACTAGAATATGTAATGTAAAAGGAAGGTTCCTTATACATTAGGATTTAAAACTTGTATTCTCTAAAAAATCACTTTTCCCTCCTCCCAATGACCCCCCCTGATTCATGACTCATCCTAGGTAATGGAATGATATACTATCATGTGTATGATTTGATCTCAAAAAACATAACATCATCAGTACTTCCTTTTAAAAGTGAGTGTCATTTGATCATAAAAAAATTTCATGTAGAGAAGTCAATTTTTTTTCCTTTTATTCACTATTTAGGTATATATTTTATTCTATTATAGGTATAAAGGGATTACATAGTGACTCTTTAATTTTACTAAAATGATGAATGGTTTCTCCCCGTTTATTTATTCTTATTATTTCGTTTATTTTATGTTAAAACCTACAATGTTAGTGTAAACATAATTACAAATAGTTTCTAAATGTAAAGATTTAACCTATTCTTTTTTTAATGTACTCTCAAATGATTTAAAGGATTCAAAATTGATATAAAAATATTATTTAAATCCTCCTTAAACATCATCAACTCAATTTTAGATTCTATACACATAAAATGTTTCTTATATAGTTTATCTTTTTTTATGATAACATTTATTCAAGATATTTTATAATTATTTAATTCTCAATAACATTAAACCTAAATTTATTTATATCATCAAAAATGGTATCTTCAATTTTAAAAACCTAATTAATTTATTTCATGATAAAATTTTTATATTTCAGTACATTTTCCTTCTATTTTATAATCATGGTATTTTTATTAGTAAATGGAATAATTTCATCCATAAAGTTTTTTTCTAGCTATGTTTTTTTATGAATATTCTTCTTTATTGTATGATTTGTTAAATAATTTTTTACCATGAGCTTCAAAATTGGTAAATTTATCACCATACTAACTTTCAAATTCATTGCTATATTAGTGGCTATCATATTCTTTTTTTCTTATAAATTTTCTTTTATTACCTTCAAAAAATATCTTCTTGCTTTAGCCAAATTTGGAATATTCATTTGATCTATTACTCCAATCCTTTATAGATAGTTCTTCATTATTTTGTATTGTGAATCTATTTCATTATTCATATAATAGTTAATCAAAAAAATTCTCACTACCATAATGTTTGTGACATTATAAAGTATACTTTTATTTTTCCCTTATTCATTTCCTTCTTAAATATCCTTGAATTATGATATGTAATCCTTCAATAGTCTTTTTCATTCTCTAAATCTTCTGAGTCACCTAAATAAACATTGTCAATGGGTTATATTATATTTAGGTTTCTCAAGGCCTAAAAATCTAACCCATATTTTATATTTTTCATGAAGGATATAATTTTTTTATTTCATAAGATATGAAAATTTTATGAAATTCATCCATGGAATGATACTATATATCATATATAGTTGATATATTAGGATTAGACTTATCGAAAATATTCCTCATGTGCATCTAAATAGTTCTAGAGGCTTTAGATTATTCACAAAACCCCTGAATATTATCAAAAACTTCATTTGACATACTAAACTATTCATTGATATTCACTTCCATAACCTTCTTGATGAATTCATACTTTCACCTTAAGAAATTTCATTTATCCAAAATGGAATTGAAATCTCCTTAATAGCTAATTTTTAAATTATCCCATATTTTTATATCTAATTAAGCCCCATAAATTTTATATTCACCTTTTTTCATAAGGACAATAAAATACCATTTTCTGTCCTTTTATCATTCTCTATAATAATTTTACCATCCATATTAATTGGTTTGTTTCCTTTAATAGATAGAAAATAGAAAACAACAACATCTCTTTTCTCCATGATAAAATATAGAATATTTGGAAACATTCATATCTTCCAACTTTTATAATTTTTTCCTTAGAATGTTGACACCCCATTAATGTTAAATGAATTTTAATTATTCATTTTAAGAACATGAATATATAATAAATAGGGTCTATGCTCTAATATCATATGATTATCCAGGGAATGAAATACTCTACTAAGATGTGAGATGAAAATGTGGGGACTGGTTTTTTAAATTTCATCTTAATGAAATCAACTTTTTTAATCTATTATTATTTTATTAACTCATGTATAGTGTCTTTACCTCACTCATGAATACAAAAAAAAATAAGTAAATAATGATCATGAATATTTTTGTATGGTTAAACCCCATCCCATATGAAATACACCTTTCTATGGTTGGTTAGTCTCCAAAAACATAGATTCTTAACAATATGCAATAATATATCACAAGCATATAATGTTTCCACAGACTCAAACCATACTACTCTAGAGTCACATTGGACTATTTATATTTACACTTCCTCCATACAATATGTCTAATAGATATAAGAGATATCTTCAAGAGAGTTATATTTCTTCAAAAATAGAATATGTTGATCTCTCTCAATGAGGCTACAAAAATATTCTATAATATTTTCTCACATCAGTAAATATTATTAATAACTGTTTCTTATTTCTCAAACTCATATCAACACAATGAATTTTCAAGCTCTAAAAGATTTGGATATTTTATTCAATGATTTGGGCTTCATGTTCTTCCTCATTGTCTCTATCTTTCATGATTTCTGATAATCTATATTTTTCTAAACTTAATCATCATTTGTATTTATAAATCTCTGAAAATATTTTTTAAAAAACCACTATACAATAACTTCTCAGAATTACTAAAATTAATATAATTATAGTAAAATATATTCTGGTATAGTTTCCTCAAAAACTACCAATGAAATAAAATAACTCAATATCTATTATTTCATCATTCGATTAGGCTCAAAAACATTCACCACAATATTCTCAATATTCTCAAATTTTAATAATTTAATTTATATAAAACAAATATCACTTCTAGCCTTATTTTTATTTGAAATATTAGAAAAAATAAACAAGAACCTTCTCATTATTCAATCACAACAAAAGAATGATTCATAAAAATTGCATTCATGAAATCCCACTAAAAACCATAAACTTCTTACCAATATTTTATTTCAAACTCATATTCCATTAACATGTAGTATCAGAAACATATTCAAAAAATACAACTCAAAAGATAATATAAATTATCATTTATAATTTAATAATTCTACTAGTATGATTGTATATTTTAATTATAGAGATTATTTTACATTAAAAACATGACAATATCTTCACATTAAATTTCCCTATTTAACATCTTCAGTTTCTTCATAATAAGATGAAACATCTTCGATTAGTAATACTGTTTTTTATATAAACCATCTTGGATCATAAAATAAATAATACAAATAAACACAAAATTCAACATATTAGATGAATGGGCATAAATTACATTTTATAATTGATTTTTTACACCTAGAATATAGGACTTCTTAAAATCAAGTTTAATTTCTTCATAATATTTCAATTTGGTAAATTCATATACTTCCTGATAGAACATAATAGAAATTTCCCTAAATAAATATCAGATTAAATTAACATGCATGAAATTAATTTACATCAGAAATAACTTATATGTCAATTTATACCTATGTGATGTGAATTCTCCTACATGGATCTTTAATTATAAATACATTATTATACATGTTGTCATTCATGTAATTTATTTAAATAAATATGTACAATTCTCATATGTTAGTTAAACTACTTGTAAAGAATGCATCTATATGGTGTATTCTCTTATATTGTACATCATAAATGTGGATACATTTTGACATATGATTCTTCACATAGAAAAATATTTTTTAATTAGAAAAAATTCATTCCAGAGTCTATAAAAATATTATCCTCTATTCTAGAAGCTTAAAAATGTATTATTCTATACATAAAGAAATCAAAACCACTCAAAAATAAATATATAATGAGTCTAAATTAAAAATAATCCACTAAAACTATTTTTTAATAAGGATTTAAAATATATTAAACATGTTATAACCCCTACATAAACTTCCAAGGTTATTTACCTATGAAGTTACTAAATATCTTTCGATACACATTTATTTTCCCTAAAAATATTGTGGTATGATTATTAAGGGAATTATGTTATTCCATTTGAAAAGTATATGAAACCAATTTCCCATCAATGTTTTCTTTGAGATATGTGGAATGTTTGATTTTATATAGAACTCATATATAACGATGCTTATGATGTGTTGTGTCATATATCTCCCACAAGTGTATTGGTTATGTTTTTATATTGCATGAGATAACATGGTTCTTCATGGACATGATCTAATATGGTTTTATTCACACGATGGTACATGGACATTTTCTTATATATATTTGATCACATGATGGTTCGTGTACACAAACACATATAACATGGTTCATTTGATGGTATGTTTAAATGATCACATATTGAATTGTTCACAAGATAATTCATGAAAATGACTGTATATAATTTTCTTCACATTACTGTGTAAGGGAATTATCACATATAGCTTTATTCACATGATTTTGTGTGTGTGTGTGTGTGATCTCATATAGAATTTATCACAAGATTGGGCATAGACTTGACTATTTTTTCCATGCTCATAGTATTAAATTATTTATCTTAAACATGCAAGTAATATTATGATTTTCTATTCCTATGATTATGGAATATTTTTATATTCCTATGATTATACTCTATATATCATATTTATTAACTCAAAATGTATATAATTCTATGTGTTTGTTCAATTGAGATTAATTTTATTCTATCAGGTCTTATAGGAAACTATCATTATTTAATATATTTTTTGATAATATATATGTCCATTAATCATGTCTTCTCATATTCATATGATCTAACCCTTGATTTCATGTGGATTAGTTTTCTAATACTGATAGTTTGATATCTTCCCTTTCTTATGATTTCATTCCTCAGGATATGAAGGTGTTTGTAACATATGAAAAGTATATAAGGGAGTCTAGTATTATTTTATTATAAATAAATTATCTCAAGTATAACAAAATATGTTTCTTATATAACTGATCCTCACAGACACAAAACCATCTATTCTTTGGTTTTTGTGTTCATTTTTGAGATGAAATGTTTAACTTACAGAAATGATGTCAAATAAAGGTATTATTAGTTTTCATTATCACACTTTGTTTTCAAGCTAGTGTTTAAATAACATTCTTTAAGAACCAAACCCTAGAGTGTGGTGTTAGGCCACCTTAGAAGGAATCAATGTATGTTATAGTTACTTTTGGGTGTTATTTTAGAGGATTAGTTTAGTTTATTTAATAGAAAAGGAAAAGATAACAATAGTAATACCCCTATATATATATTAGGTACTTTGGGGTACAATTACATTCAAAAACTGACACACCACACACATAGGCTTGAAAGGTAGCCCATACCCCCCCCCCCAAGGATAGCCCACCTGTCAAGCCTTATTATTTTAGTACATGACATATAGGGCCAGTGTGCATGAAGACCATAACATGACCCAAAAGCTCAATGTAGCATTATTCTGTCATAATCATTCATGCTTCACCAGTCTTGTGTCATTCTTGCATCATAACCTGTCTTCTGTATCATCTGAAAAAGGCTAGTCATGTATTAAATAGATCATTACTTGGTGCACGATGAGTGGGTCTATGGTTTATAACATATCCAAACACTCCTAGGGGACATGATTTGTTTAATTAACTTTCTATTTTTTAACCATTATGATTTATTTAAACATATTTTAATTCAATAATGAATTAGGTTAGAAAATGAAATATGAAGAATAACATCGAAAACCTATGTTAAAATAATAAAGATGCAGGTTGATCAAAAAAATTCATAGTTGAAAAGAATGTATCATTGGTTGAAATGATTTTTTCATTAGAGAATTCATATTAGGAATGTGTTTTCATATTCATATAATCATTTACTATGACTTTATAGGATATTAACATAATAATTTTAGTATTAGTGTTTGGATGGAACAAATTATCATGAAAATTATGTTGTGAAATGTGTTTCACTAGAAACTCCTATGACTTATCTAGGGAGGCATATTCAGTATAAATTTTAAGAATCAAAATATATTCCTACTATGGTGGAAAATTTGAGTTTCCTAATCTTAATATTATAAGGTTAATATCCCATTAAAAATTATACCAGTTGTCATGATTATCAATATATATAATCATATATATTTATATTAGTGTGTTTTTATTTAAATTATGGTGATAAAATTTAATTAAGTTGGTAGAATATATTTCCCTAATATTTTAATATATGTTAATCCTTTAAATAAACATTATAGTGTTAATATTTATCATGTGAAAAACTAAACTAAAATGAGTGGTGATATATTATATTAATATTATAAAGAATATTTAATAGTAATAAAACCTCTATAAAATTAAACTAATATAATCAATTATAATTTAATACATAAGGGATTAATAACATATAATGTTTTAAAATGGAATTTTTCAATAACAACAATTTTTCATTATATATTCTATTCTAATTTAGAAGATATATTTTTTATTTTATAAATTTAATTTTATAAATTAAACATAATTTTTTAATTCCACATGTCATTATTATCTTGATAATTTTTTTGGAGTTTTCTAAAATAACAAATTTTTGAATTAATAGTGAAAAGAAAATTTAATAATAGTGTCATATTTAGGACATTATAATAAAAAAATGTGACATAAAATTATATCAAAAAAAATTTCATAGTAATATAAATTTACAAAGGAAAATAAATCATCTGAAATAATATGTTTAAATTATAAAACCCATTTTAATATTTTCAAAACACTAGTAAAATTTAACTCGAAAAATTTTTATTTCAAAATTAATTTTCACCACATGTGGAAATTAAATATAAAAAAAGGGATTTAATATTTTAGATCATTATGTTAATATTATTTGATATGTGTAATTTCATTTTTTGGCATAAAATTATGATTACTCTGATAAATTTTAATTACCATGATAATAGTGAAATGGTTATTTTCAAGGGATTATTTTATTAATTATTCACTAGTTTTATATAAAAAATTAAATTGATATATTTTTTGTAATTAAATTATTTATAAAATTATATTAAAATATATTATAACTCATTGAATGGGTAATTAATATTATATATTATTAAGAACACTTAATGGTGAAAACACCATTTTTCTATAAAACAGTTTTTCAATATATTAAATGTTTTAATTTAAAAATAAATTTTATATTATTTATAAATTGATTTAGATTATATGAGGAATAAATTTTTTTAACCACACTAATATTTTCAATGAGTTATTATCTTATATTTTTCGCAAAACATATATAATTTAGTTTAAAACTACTTAAAAATGGAAAACTGAAATACTAAATAATAAAAATCAAATACTAAATGAATCAAAACATGTTTAAAACAAGTTTAAAAATTAATGGTTGATTATTTATACACACAAGATCAAATCACACTCTATTATTTAAAGAATATGGATACGTTAACAATTTAATAGTGACCTACCATTATTGAAATGTAATGGGTAATTCCAAAATTACCCTTCACATGACCAGTTGAAGGGGATCACTTACACAAATTCATTCTACACCTATTCCTTAAAATTTATTAATTATAATTATTTTGTTATAATACTACTAGGATATAGTCTATTTTTTGTAATGATCTTGTCTTAAATAGGTATCCTAAGTGGTCCATTTCCAAGAATATTTCCAAGAGAAATCTCAAGTTCTCAATGTGAATATTTTATACTTTGTCTTTATTCCTAATCATTAAAATATAAACTTTTACTATATGACCTAATATAATTAAATACATTTTATTAATATAATAAGATTTTATTATATTAATTTAGTATCAATTATTCAATCCTTTTAATTTACTAATAAAATCAAAACAACATTGATCATGTGTATGTGAGAACAACTACCACCATGAAGAGATGTGGTTCATTTTTCATCAACACATACAATAGATTTAAAAATAGATGTATTTTATTTATAAATAGGTTTAAAATATCATAATTTTTATTTTTAAAAAATAATTTATCAAATAACAACATTTCATCTTATTACTTGAGAAATTGAATTGTTAATCTTGTACATATGTAGACTACCATATCCATGAATAATGAATATAATTCGTCATCATCACTTAATGGAAGATTATAAGAATAAATTTAATAAATATATATGATATTTATTGCACTGTTAATTTTTTGGAAAGATAATATTGTAATTTTATTTATGTAATGTTATCAATTAATTGACATGGAAAACTTAACCTCTAAAAATAGACATAAAAAAGACAAGTTTTTTATTTCAAGTCTATTTTAAGAAAAAAGAAGAAAATATATGAATATATTTTTCATAGAATAATAAAATAAATATAAAAAAATTATATATATTATAAATCAATTCTAAAATAATTTTTACCAAGGGAAATATACCGATAATGTTTAAGATATATCGACTGAACCACCACAAATAAACACAATACCAAAATATTATTTAACACTTAAATAAAATATGATAATAAATATAACATATAATATTAAATATAAATAGAAAATATTCATTTTATTTTTTAAATAAATTTGATTTGATTTTTTAGGATGTCTTGTGTTTTCACGACCCGAACCAAGCCAGGGCTCAAGTAGCAAGTACCTCAAGCCCACCTCCATAGGCCAGGGGATGGTGACCAATGCAAAAGGAATAAATAAAATGGGGAGACATTTTCATAAGTAATTTTATGCACACACAAAACCATATTGATATATAAGTGAAAAGGAATTAAAATTAAAATAAGAAAAATGTTAAGGGAACCACTATGCATGCAAAACCTCGAGATAGTACCCGAGTATGGTAGTGTAAATTAAAAATTAAAGTGTAAAAATACATGCCCAAATAGAAATATATCCCAACCTAATAAATACTGGAAGGTAAAACATTTATAGATACCAACTCCTAATATCCAAGATGTGACCACCATATGTGGTCCAAAGTATCAGGTATCCCTAAGCTCCACTGAAGTCACCGTCAACCAGTCTGTCATTTTTATTAGACATGACATGTGAAGGAAAATCTCATGCAGGCATGAGTATATACATACCCATTAAGATTCCCTAAAATATGAAGGGGGTATTAATAGGTAAAATAGTAAGAGAAAGGCAATATATATTAAAATGATTAATAAAGTAGTGAAAGAGAATAACTCAACCCAAACCAATAGAGAGTAACCTTGACCAAACTCAATGGGCCTAACACAGTGTGTAGATAAACAACATATTGAGTCTTTTCTACCTATAGTAGGATAGTACATCCATCTAACCATGAGAAGCTAAAAAAGGAAATTACATGGAATACCTTGTGTGTATTCAAATATCATGAAAATAGAGTTACCAAATCCATATGTATGGATACATATATATGTATGTATATATATATATATACTCAGACAACATAAACCCAAAAAGAGAGTAATGGGATATCCATATCACAGATCATCCCAAGAGGAAGAGTGTCAAATAGTTCCAAAATTCTATCAATGATTCCCAAAATCTCATTCATCTTCCCAAAAGTATCCATGCCTTGTCACTGTGCCGCACAATCAATGGGCTACAATCTCTAGTTAGAGGACCTATGCCCTAGAATGAAATAAGGGTTACACTCAATGGTAGAGGACACATACCCATCCTATCTAGTGGGTCCCACTCTTGGAAGACATTGATTACCCATGCCCATCCAAGCTCAGGGTTACACTCAGGAGTCAGTAGAAGATCCATGCCCTACTCATCAAGAGGGTTACAATCTAAAAGTCATTGAGGACCCATGAACAACCCGACTGGAGGGTTTTACTAGGAAATAATTAAGGACCCAACACCATCCTAGCTGGAGGGTTCCACTCATAATTCGATGGCTAAATCATTCCCTATCCAACAGGAGGATTCCACCCTGATGGTAGAGGACCCTTTCACATCCAAATTGGAGGGTTCCACTCCAGTCATCAAAGACCCATGCCCAGTCTAGAAGGAGGGTTCCACTCGGGATGCCTCTAGTGATCATATGTGATTACTTCCATCATTGTGTGTCACCTCAATAAACCCCATGCTCGGAACATTCAACATCATATCTCAAAATCCCTGACCAAGGGAACCATTTCATTGTATGTGGAAAAACACTCAGGATAGAAAACTCACTAGACAAAATCCAAGCTTAAACAAAGAAGATGTTGAAGCCTAAAGTTTCCTCAAAAGGAACCAAGGGGTTCATGGTGTGATAAGGGACCAGCACATAGTGTGGTCTCGGTCCTTCACCTGGTCATGTCCTTAGAGGTACATGGATCACCAACTTTATAGGACTACATGACGTGTAGGGGGTATACATGGAGTGCTCATGCCACTCGGGTTCCCGCCCATGTTCTTGTTCTTGTTCATGTCATTGTATCCAAGTCATGTCTATATACTTTATTACACATCATGCCTATTCACACAGGGTTCTTCCCTTGTTCTCTAGTCATGCTCATGTACTCAGGCACATGGCATGTTCTTAGCCGTTTTCTTCATCATGTAACTCATCAACATGGGGAAGGTGGTACACTACGTGTAGGAGGGATACATGATGTTTCATTCTTATAATTTCCCAAAACCCTAGCCTTAGTAACGAAGGGGATACACATCATTTATTCATCATGGTATATGGTGTGTAGTTGGGTTTTTTACAGTTTTCTATATCTATGATATAAGCCTCAAATCTGGCCTCTCCACTTTAATTATGGCCCAATATTTTCCCGCATATAGTGGATCTTGATGTGGTTCATAGTTTCTGGTCATCGTTCACCTGAAATCGGATTCTGTTGATCCTCAGTGATATGTCACCAGTTTTTTATGCCCCCAAACCTTCTTCTACTGAAAATACTTTGTTTGACCATTAAAAATATCATCTAAAACCCACAATCATTTCAAATATATGCCTAATTCATCGATCTATCCCTTTCTCATGAAGCTTTCATGATTCTAGGGGTTCAATTGGTCTCAGTACCGCCCAGCAACATCAAATTGGGATTTTAGGGTCTAATTGGTGAAGAAAGTGAAGAAATTTAATTACAAAGGAACATGAAAAATTGTTTAACCATTGTTTTCCAAGTTTTCTTGTCCACTTATCAAGAAAAAAATTAAAATTGGGTTAAAAAACAAGAACCATTTAAAATCGGTACAGAGGCACATGAAAAGGTCCAATAATTAGCATAGATAATAATATTGATTATTATTCTCAATAAATTTAATCAAAGAGGTTATATATCACAAATTGATTATTCCTAGCTAGATATTGGATCATTTTTCAATGAATAATGCTCTCAGCAATGATTTAAAGAAAGTATAAATTTTCTCTATCCAACTGTTCTCTGATCCAAGGTTTCATCGTCATCTGAGTTAATTCTCCAACAGATGGAGGAAGGAGAATATCTCAAAATATCCTTGGATTATGAGGCTAAACCTGAGTGATTATCAATTTCATTTTAATTATATATTTTTCAATTAGGTAAAATAAACCAATTGATTAAATTAATTAATTAGTTTATCCACTGAACATACCGCCAATGGTCGAGATGTTTGAACACCCCACAATGACCTATTTTAAGTCACACATAGGATATACACAATATTCAAGACTCAACTGTGTTATCATATTTATGATCTATGATTCCATTTAAGAGCTATCATGTTTTATTTAGGAAATTTTTCATGTGTAATATAAAATATAATTAATATTTTTATAAAATTAATTTAGGGCCTATCAGGTCTCAAAATCACAATTCTTATTAACGCCTAACTCTAAAAATATATATATAAATATTTAAAACTCTTATAAGGAAAATATTTGGTCTCTAAATCATTCCCTTATTCAATATTTTCATCCCTAAAAAGAAAAAGTAAATTAAAAAATTTTGATACTAAGCCCGAATTTGGCTCTCCCATTCCCAAGAACTCTCCTCCATGTCCACATGCTATCATAACACAAGAACTAAGTGTATGGTTTGACCACATAGGTTCCTCTCCTATCAATAATAAATCTCTATTGGTTTCTCTACAAAGGGGTATCCATCCTCGATGTCTAGATCACCCCATTCAATGATGTGTGTGGGTTCATGCATGTATCTCCTCAGTTGTGACATGTCGAATACATCATGAACCTGCTCAAATGGTGGTGGTAGGGTGAGGTGGTAAGAAAACTTGTCAACCCTATGCATAGTCTCCAATGGAATGATGAACCTTGAGGATATCTTTCCTCCCCATTTGAACCTTTGCAATCCTTGTTGTGAAGAGACTCTCAGAAATACATGGTCTCCCTACTCAAAATCTGAGGGCCTATGTGTATGATTTGTATAAGATTTATGCATTCTCTGGGACATCCTCATCTACCCACAGATGACCCTGACCTTCTCCATCATTTCCTATACCATATTTGGGCATATAAGAGATGTCTCACCAATATCCTTCCAGCGTATGGGTGACCTAATGGGTCTCTCGTACAGGGCCTCCAAATTTTCCATGTTGATGGTAGAGTGAAAGTTATTGTGGTATAAAAACTCTTTTAATGGAATGGGATCCTCCTATTTCTAATTGAACTATAACAAAAAATCTATCATAATACCCTCCAACACCTAGATAGTGTTCTCGGTCTGTCCATTTTTCTTGGGTTGAAAGTTTGTACTCATCCTCAATTGGGTCTGGAATGCCTCCTGTAGGCCTCTCCACAATCATGAATTAAACTGTGTATCATGATCAGATAAAATCATCAAGTGAACCCCATGAAATATAATGATCTCCCATATGTACAACTGCCCAAAAAACATAACCAAACTCTTCTCCCTAATAGAAAGGAGCTATTCTAACTTCATGAGTCGGTCAACTATCACTCAGATGGTGTAATGTCCATTGGTAATTTACGGAAGCCCTATCACAAATTTCAGGAAACTTTCATCCCATTTTCACTCTAGAATCTCATGGGGTTCTAATAAACCTACCTGGACATGGTCTTCAGCCTTCACCTGCTGACAAGTAATCCACTGAGAGATGGAATCGGCTATGCTCCATCTCATGTTGGACCCCTAAATCTACCACTCGAGGTATTTATACATCTTCCCCAAACTGGTATGTAAAACTAGGGGATATTTTTGGAACTCTCACATCACCTCCTCCTTTATCGTGACTAGGACCACCATTCATCCCTAGAAAAGGATGATATCATTCCCTCCTTTTGAATATCCATCTATTGAGCCCCCCATAGATATATTATCACATAAGACCTCACAGTTGATGTATCCCAGCTGGGACATGAATGAATTTTCATGAAATGTCAAATTGATTATTTATTAAAGGTTTATTTATAGTATAGGGAAGACCCTAGGCCATATCTCAAGGATAATTGGTAGTTTATAATGTGAATTATTAATATAAAGGATCAAAAAAGGGGGTGGTTTTGAAAATAGTTTTAAGAAAATGACTTGATTTAAAGAGTTAAATAGTTGGTAAATAAAGGAGGTGTTTTATGAATTATGAGATAAAGGGGTTGTTGTGATTTCACAGCACACATTTCAAGTTCACTGGTTAAGATATTCATTCAGGTTTTAATTAATTCTTAGGTTGAAATTAATTGGAATCTTGATTAATTCCAAAGATTTTATTTCAATGCATGAAATAACAAAACCTTGACATAACAATCATATTTCCAAGGTACAGAACTTTCATGGAATAAGAGCTTCCAAATCAGATTTAAATCTCAAGAATTTGGGTAATAAAATACATCTTGTGTTGTCCAATTGGAACAACCCAAGTCACGCACACAAAACCTCGCACCAATCAGTTAGAAATTAACAGTATAACATTCACATGCCTCAAAACAAGCATTCAAATAGGAAACCGTATAAGATACAGGGAATGAATTTTTTTAACACCCAATTTACTCTAGACCAGTAGCTAATATATGCAATGTAACTCCCTTGACATGTGTGTAGCTTCCTCACAACGAACGCCCACTGTTTAGACTGACATTGAGAGGAGGAAGCTGAGGTGGATCTCCTTCTTTATTTCAGCTCTCCCTATGAGGATTGGAATCTCCAAAACCTACAAGGGGGTTGAAAGAATCCTATGGAACTTCAATTTGGAAGTAATTTTCTCTCCTGGTTGAACTTGCAAATGAGGTTCCCATGGTTCCTTTTTATATCCAAAATGGGAATTTTTTTGAGCACCCAGTTTTGGTTATACCACATGTATATCGGTTTATTGTTAGTATGTGGAATTATCTCGACTTGTAAAAATTAAAACATATTTAAACACCTCTTGAATATCTCTATAAAAAGTTTTCATCATTTGGAGGATTTCATCTCAAGATACGGATGAAACACAACACACCATTTTTGACTCCATGTAGATTTGGTTGCTTGGACAAATCAATTTGGATGCACCAACAGATGGCCCAATTCGGATTGGGTTCCTTCATAAAAGTTGTATCCCATGAAATTTTGGATCCTTCCACAAAATTGTCACCCAATTTTTGGCACTTATTTCACGCAATGTGAAAAATAGTGTATAGGTTTCCTTTGGATTCAATATAGTTTGGCCCATTTTCATTCTAGATCATATTCGGCCCCCCAAATCACCTCCTCCAATAATAAAATCACCAAAATAAGTATAATTTCCAGTTTTTATAGTGAGAAACATTAAATTATTGAATCATATGGGAATTTCAATTTGTTATTAAATTTTCAATTTCCAAAACAAAACCAGTTTAAAATAGTGGTGTAAGAGTGAAATAAATCATCGAATTTTTGTGTGATCAGGACTCTCTCACACACTTGAGAAGTAAAGGAGCCAACACCATTGACCAAGAAAAAATCAGCACCCTCCTACTATACCAAGATTAGTTGTAGGAAGTCCAACAGCTCCAAATCTTCCTACACCAAGTGAGCCTAAGACTTCCTTCTAAGTTTATCTCTTACTATGTTTCCCTTTCATGGATTATAGACTATATCTAATTCATAGTCCTACAATAACTCCAACCAGTGCTATTGTCTCAGGTTTAAGTCCATATGTGTGAAGATGTAATTGATACTCTAATGGTCATACTAAACCATAATGTTCTCCCTTAGAAGATAGTACCTCCACATCCATAAGAATAAGACTACCACAACTATTTCTAGGTCATGAGTCATGTAGTTTTGATTGCTGGACCATAAATGACTAAACCCATACATGATAACTACCTAGTGCTACATCAACCCACAAAAAATATAATCTATTAAGGTATCGCAATACACTACGTAATTTACTCCCTCTATTGGTAGTCTCAACACAGGATCACTCATCATCCCCATCCTCAACTCATTGAAGTCCCTCTGGAACTTCTTAGTTTAGGTAAACAGATTATCTTTCCACATCAGGCTGGTCAAAGGGGCAATAATTCTAGTAAAGTCTACCACAAAACTCTTGTAGTACCCTACCTAGCCAAGAAAGCTTCTCACTTATAACACACACTTGGGTGGATCCCAAGAAAGCAGTATATTGATCTTCACTGGGTCTATAGCTAAAACATGCTCAAAAATGACATGCCCTGGAAATTATACCTTGAAATCCATAACTGGAACTTTGAGAGGTTCCTATAAAGCTAGTGTTCTCAAAGAAAATCTTGAACCATCCTTATTTACATTATGTTTTACTCCTTCAACGTAGAGTATATGATTAATTTTTAAATGAATACAATAAAAAACTTGTCCATGTATGGTTATAAGACATGGTTCATCAAATCCATAAACTTGGTGGGAGGTATTAATCCAACAAAAGGGAATCACCAAGAACTCATAGTGTCCTTAATGACATCATAATGACATCTTTGGAATATCATCCTTGTAAACCCTCAACCGATGTTATTCGGACCAAATATCACTCTATTATAACCATCTATCACCTCATAATAGGTCAAATAAGTTGTTAATCCTTAGTAAGGGGTACTTTTTTTTTATCATTTCCTGGTTTAGGAGATGATAATCCACGCAAAGATGCAAGCTCTCATCCAACTTTTCCAAGAAAAACACTAGAACTACTGAGGGGGACACACTAGTTTTGATCAAACACTTCTATTGAAGGTCTTTCAAGTGTAACCAAGGCTCTTGGAGCATAGTAGGGGCCAAAATCTCTACTGAGGAACATATCAGAGTGGTACTAGGATGTATGTCGATGAAAAAATCTTTCTCTCACCTCATAGGTAGTCCCGAAACATCCTCGGGGAAGACTTCCATATAATCCTCCATAATTAAAGGAATACAGATTCCTTAAGAGCATGTTTCACCAATATATATACTCTCTAACTAATGATTTATGGGATACAAACTCCTTTTCATAGAACCCACTCTTCCCTCCATGAGATCTATCTTGCCTATAAAGTTGAATCTCATCCCATTGGTGTGAAGGCATATGACTCATCTATGGTAACAATTAATCTAGGATTGGACCATGGATAACCAATAAATACCTAATATGACTTCAAAAGGTTCCATAATGATGATAAAAAGGTCCCACATGAACCTCTCTCAACAAAAATATTTCTCACACTACTGGTATATAAAAGATACAGAATAATAATTCTCTGTAGGAACCTCAAGATGAAGCTGATAGGCTAGCGCCTCAACTGGGAGCTCAAGGTATCGCACCAGTAGTATAGATATGAATTAATGACTATAACATGATCTAATAATACTTAATTAAGAGTAGAAAAAACATTAACTTTACATATAATCTTCTCATGTACTTCAGTGTTAAAAGAATTCAAAGCCCACAGTTGTCGATGACCCCGACTGTCAGCTGCATGATCCTAACATAGTCTGCCTGGTTGTGGTGGTGGAAGGATCTGATATCATCATCCACCACCCATAGCTCCTCCTATGATAGATTTTCTTCCCTAGGGACCACCTTACCCTCTCCTATGAGATCCTTGGTCACGATTTTGCCTCTGCCATGGAGGTTTTTCACCTACCTTCCTCCACTCTTTAGCACATCTAGTTGGGCAGTCTCACACTATGTGACCTCACCCATCATAAGAATAGCACATACCCTCTCTGGGATTCTATGTTTCTCTACGCTATCCCTGTACTATAGGATCATGCACATGAGTCTAATAGTGATAGGATTTGAGACACTATGATAGAAATATATCTATCACTAGTGCCTAATCCAACACCCTGTAATAGGTTGGGATTCATAATTTTTCCATGCTAGAATGAATCTCTCTACGGATTCCCTACTCAATCTTTCCTTCATAGAAGTATCATTCTCAGACCATGTCTAAGGAGTATAGGGTAAGGTTTTTGAACCTCGTTTCATACTCATCCACCATCATCCCTACCTACTTCAGCTCTATAAGATCTTGAATACGAACTAAGATCAACAAGTATGGGTAGTACTCCTCACAGAATAGCTACTAGAAGTCTGTCCATGAGAGTATCGACTCATCATGAATCACTGTAACGAGACTCCACCAGCTCCCTGGTGCTCTTTGGAAGAGGTTAGATAATAGTGAAACCACCTATTTCATCAGGGTCTGAATGAGCCTGAAGATATAAACCACCAACTCTAGATAATCCTCTATTAACTGGGGATCTGGATTGTCATGGAACCTCAGCAACCACTGGTGTTGGAACTCATAGAGCACGTTAAGATAGCATGCATCCTCACCCTTCTATATTGGGATGATCTGTATCTCGACAAGTGGAGGTGCTACTACTTTCCCACCTAGAGGAATAATCTCAAGGGACGGACCCTAAAATAATACCTCATCACTCATCAGATCATCTTTATGATTAGAAACTAGTATCCTAGATAGCTATCATCATGGAGGTATTCAAAACATTGGTCAAGATGTACCACGGTTAGACAGGAATATACATATATATAACAATGGATAACTGACTCAATGAGGATAGTCAAAAATAAAACCTATATGATGTGTGTACCATTGATCCCTACAAACAATTTATCATCATTCCATGTTGACAAGCAGGTAGTCAAGGTCCTGATGAATAGATACTTTAGCCGCCTGCACGATCACTAGATTCCCTGTCCTAAGATCTGCACTCGAGATAATTTGAAATTATTTCCCTTATCCCAATCAAATCCTCATAAGGGGATTACTCCAAACATCTTCCAAAGGATCAAACAACATTTGATACCAATCTATCATAACCTGACCCAAGTCAGGGCTCGAGCCACAACTACTCCAAGCCCACCTCTATAAGCCAGAGATGGCGAACAGCATTGAAGTCATATCTAACAAGGGTAGGCCTTTGAATAAGTACATGTATACACATAAACAAAAATCTTGATACAAAAGTGCATAATAAATAAAATTAAAAGAACTAAAATGTTAAAGTAACCCTCATGCATGAAAAACCATATAGACAGTATAAGAGTAAACTAGTGTAAACTGAAAAGGAAAGGGGAAAAATACACACCCTAATGGAAATATATCCCAACCTAAAAAAACTAGAAAGTAAAACACTGAGAGACCCCATCTCCTGATCTCCAAGTTATGACCATCGTACATGGTCCATAGTACCAAGTATACCTAATCTCCTCTGAAGTCACTACTGACCTATCTATCGTCTGCATAAGACATGACACATGTGGTAAAATCCCATGTAGGGTGAGTATATACATACCTAGTAGGATTCTCTAAAATATGAAGGGTGATTATTAAGAAGTACAAAAGGATGAGAAAGATAGTAAATAGTAATAGGATGCAAAAAAGAAGTAAAAGAGAACAGCTCTACCCATACAAATAGAGAGTAACCTCATCCAAACACAAGGGGATAAAAAAAGTGTGTATATGAACTACATGTTATGTCTTTTCTACATATATTAGGAGACTAGATTCATCTAACCATGAGAAAATAAATACAGAAATCATATGGAATACCCCATGTGTCTTTGTATCTCATGAAAAGAGATTAACCAAATCCAAAGGTATGGATAGATACATATATACATACATATATATATATATATGCTCAGTCAAAAGAATCCAAAATTATGTAGTCAGTCCAAAATTAGAGAGTAAGGTAATCTTCATCTCATAGATCAACCTAGGAAGTATAATCACCAATATTTTTAAAATTCCATTAATGATTCCCAACATCTCATTCATTTGACTATAAGTAATTGTCCAATTCAATCCACACCTCTTCACTATGTTGCAAAGTCGAGTGGTTACAATATCTAGGTAGAGGACCCACGCCCTAGTTTGATGGGAGGGTTCCACATAGAGGTAGATGACCCATTCCTAGACCATCTGAAGGGTTCCACTAGGGACTTGGTAGAGGACCCCTTCCCTACTCAGAAAGACGGTTCCACTGTAGAAGTCATCAAGGACCCATGCCCAGCCCAGCTGGAGGGTTCCACTCATAAGTAATCGAGAACCCAGGCCCAGCCTAGCTGAAATTTTCTAGTTAAAAGTTGATGGAGGACCCTTGTCTTCCCAACATCAGGGTTCCACTTTGGTGGTAGAGAACCCATGCGTATCCCAACTGGAGGGTTCCACTCTAATCATTGAGGACCCATGCCCAACCCATCTAGAGGGTTTCACTCAAAAGTTTATAGAGGACCCATACCTTATGAGAACATGAGGTTACCACTCTATGTGTCTATAGAGGACCCATTCCCATCAAATCTAGAGGGTTCTACTCTAAAATTCATCGAGTACCCATCCCTACCCAGATGAATGGTTTCACTCAAGATGCCTCTAGTGATCTTTCAAGATTTCTACCTTCGTCGAGTGTCACCTTAATAATAATCATGCCCGTAAAATTCCACATTATATCTCAAACCCATAATTGAGGGAACCATCATGTTATACATGGAATAACACTTAGTATAGGCTACTCACATTCAAATTTTTGATTTCAAATGAAGGATATACGAAATCTTGAAATTTCATCAGAAGGAGCCAATGGTTACATAGAATGTGGGGGGGCACATGGAATGTGGTCCCACTCTTTCACCTGGATGTGTACCTATAGGTAAAAAACTCACCAACCATGTTGGAGTACACAACATGTAGGGTTATAAACGGCATGTCCATTCCACTAAGGGCCCTTCCTATTTTCTTGGTTGTGTCCATGTATCCATGTTGTGTTCATATAATTTAGTACACGACATACCTCTTCACATGGGTTGTCTCCCATGTGCTCTAATTGCGCCCATGTACTCGGGAACATGGTGTGTTCCCTTCTATGTGCTCTATTACATGTCTCATCCACATGGGGAAGGTGGTACATGGCCTGTAGGATGGCTACACATTGTGTAATCTATATAATTTATTGAAACCTTAGCCATCATAGCCAAGGGGCTACACTCTGTTTGTTCATCACAGTACATAACGTGTAGTCATGATTTTCATTCTTTTCCAGATCCATGATCTGAGACTCAAATCCAACATCGGCGCTTCAAATATGGACCTGTCGTCACCCAAAAATAGTGTTTCTAGATGTGGTTCATAGTTTTTGGCCTTCGTTCGCTGGAAATCAGATTCCATTGATCCTTGGTGATACATCATCCATTCTGTGCACCCCCTTACCTTCCTCCGTTGAAGATCTATCATCTATCCATTGAAATGATCATCTTCAAATCATAAACATCCTAGATCTATGACTCATTCATCTGTTCATCCCTCACTCACGAATCTGTCTTGATTCCAGATGTCTGATCAAGCTTGGTACCATCCAAAAATGTCGAACTATGACCTCGAGGTCCAATTGGAGATGAACATAAATAAATTGAGAGGTAAAGGTACAATAAAACAAATTAACCATCGTTTTCCAAGATTTCATGTCCAGTGATCATGAATGGAAAAATTCAGGTTATAAAAACAATAACAACTAATTAAAATCGGTACGTGGGCGCATAAAAAGGTCCATAAATTAGCACATATCAAAAACAGGATGACTCTGCTCGATCAATTTAATCAAAGAGGGTGTAAACCACCAATTTTTTAGCCCTACCTAGATATTAGATCATTATTCTATAAAATAATTTTATCTTCAATTATTTAAGGAAGGTGTTTAATTCACTATGTCATGATCTAATATGATCCAGAATTTTGTCATCGTCATAGGTGATTCTCACACCGAAGGAGGAAGGAGAATCTTGTAGAAGATCCCAGGATTATGAGGCTAAACATAGGAGAAAATTCATGGAAGTGTACTTATATATATTTTAGTTGGTATAAATAAATCAATTAATAAAATTAATTATTTAATTAATCCACTAAACATACCACCAATGGGAGAGATTTTTGAACACCCAATGCCGACCTATTTTAGGTCACGCTTAGGATAAAAACCAGTTTCTGGACTCAACCATGGTATCGTATTTATAATATGAGCTTATCTTTAAGAGTTATACCATTTTAATTAATAAACTATGTGCATGCAATATAAAATATTTTTAATATTTTTTAAAAAATATTTTCAGACACATCGGGCCTTGGAATCATATTCCTTCTTAGTGACAATATCTAGAAATATATATAGAAATATTTCAAAGTCTTAAACAGAAAATTTTTTGTCTCTATATGTGCACTCATGGAATGAATCAAAACCCAAGGCAAGGGTTATTTTTCTCCATTTCTGATTCCATGATACATGTTTGATATTACGCACCATAATTTCACTTATATGGTATGTTCAATACCCTATTGAAATAAATTATAATTAATATGCTTCATTTCATGATATTTTAATATACATTTCATGGAATCCCTCTTATACTATTTTTAATATTACATTAATATTACCAAAAGGATCTTTGAATATCAATTTTTCTTAACAGTGATGTGCTGCATATTAACCCCTTGTTTATTTTTGTGGTGTATATATTGTATATGAATTAAATTAATATTAATTTTTCATGATATCCACTATATTTAAAAATCTATCTAATGTTCTATGTTAAATGGATATTTAATTTGAATGATTATTATATTAGATGTGTTTTTTTAAACAAAATTTTCATTCCTTGAGTTATGATTGTTCTTCATGAACTAATATCATATAAGTTTATAAAATTCTTCTCCTTATTTTTATTATATTGTATTCAATATTTTTTTTAATTTATATTTGTACCACATAATCCCTTTTCTAAATGTTTCTTAAATAAATAAATATGATATCCATAAGGCATTTGGTTAACTCAAATTTACTTTTATTAAGATAAAATATTAAACCATGATCATAATTAATATATGATTGTTAAACTATTTTATTTAATTTTTTATAAGATAAATTATTTACACAAAGTTGATTTCTCATTGAATTTAATTCTTATAAAGGTGAAAAAATTTTAATTAAAAAAATTAATATCTTTTAAAGAGAGTTTTTTATCCAATTACATGTTCTTTATTCCTAAAAATTTTGTAATTATTTATTTAGAAAAACAAATATGTGTTTACTCATTTGACATTACAATATATATAATCAATTTTAAAATGGAAATTTTATTTCATTATTTTTATGTTTTTTGATCTTAAAAAATTTATTTCAAAATATTCAAATGGTTTTATAGCCATTAAAAATCAAAATATTTCTCTTCCATTCCAAATTACTTTTGATAACAATTTTTTATTTTCAAATTTAAACTATTTAATTTTATTTTAATATGAAAATATTATAAAATATTTTCACATCACCTTTTAGAAACCTTTTTGTAATTTTAAAAGATCCAGTATTAAATATGATTTTTTAAAATAAATTAAATGTTTTAAATATTTCAACACCTCAACTTTATAAAATTTTTATGCCTTTTTCAATTCCCTACTATTGAATGTTGTTTTTAAAAGATAATGATATAAAATAAATTCAATTTATCTTTTCATATTTGAATTTTTTATGTGACCAAAACTTTAACTTTTATACTAATGATAAAAGAGAATTCTAAAAAATGTTTTACAATATTTGTTCTAATGACTTCCCTCTATGAATAGTCTGAATTTCATTCCTTTGATTGAAGGGTATTCATTGTATTACATGAAATGATTTATTAGATAAATTATTGATTTATCCATATATTTTTTAACTATAATATGTAGATAACATCTGAATTTTAATCTTTATTGAAGGGTATTTAGAAAGGATTTTATATAATGTATTTGGACAACATTTTATTTTCCATCAGAATATCATGTTATGATTATTGATGAATTTTATAATTCCATTTGAAATGGGTGTGAAATTTTATTTGAATCCATGGGTTCATTTTTATATGATTAATGTTTGATTTAAATTTACACTCATATATATATATAATAATAATAATAATGGTTGGGGTCCAATATCTCCCTCGAATTCATTAGCTATGTTTTTATATATCATGAGATAACAATATTTTGATTTGATATAATCACATATATATTTTTTGATATGATGGTGCATAGATAAATCAATTATATATTTATTAACATGAGCTACATTGACATGATCATATATTTCTTTTTTCACATGATTTTTCATAGACATGATTTTGTTTTCACTACTCATAATATTTTTCCTAGAATTAATATCCCTTAAAATTTCTTACAATATTAAAATTTACAATACATATGATTAGGAAATATTTTTATATTCCTATTATTTTTATTCTTATCTCATATTCATTATCTCTCACACTTATTCCATGGTACATGATTTTCCAACTAAGATTACATATATTTTTATTAGGTATTATGGAAAATTATATTTTTTATGTTCTTTTTAATAAGATATTTCTCCCATAATCATGCTTCCACATTTACTTATTATATATCCCTCGATGTCATTTTGATTAATTTTTCTTTTCTGGTCTATTGAGCTCACCCATTTTTTAAATTTTCATTCACATGGTTTCGAAGAAGTCTGTAACCTATGATATATCTTGAAGGGGGTCTAGTATGGTTTTATTATGGAGAAATTTTATTAATTATCATAAATAATTTCTTATATAGTTGATCATTAGAGACTATAAACCTTATATTGTTGTTATTCTATAATTATTTCTTAGATTTAATGTTTATCTTGTGTAAATGATGTAAAATAATGATATGTTTAGTAATTATTATCTCAATTTTTTATCAAATATACTATTTATTGGGTTTTTTTAGATCTGAAACTAGAAGTGTGGTTCTTTTGTGCATCAAATATCAAAAAAGACTAGGATATGTAATCAGAGGTTCTTCATATAAAAATAAAGAAAATATAGAATGTCAAAATCTCCAAATTTAATGGAATAATATGTTTATATAGGTGAATATATCCTAATAAATATAGACACTATAGGTTTTTTTACATTTTAATATATTTGACTCATATTAAAGGAATGATAAAAATGTAGCAGTGAGGGATAACATTCATGGTGTACGGATAACAAGAATAAATCTTCATTAAATTCAATAATTTTTATTAGTAAGATACCAAATAAACGATAGGGAAATTAACCCAGACCCAATCTATAAGATCTATTTAAACACATATGTACAATAGATATATAAATTGAAAATATATTTTAATGCTATAGCACTGAAATCAAATCATTTTTAATGGTTTGTAAAGTGATTTCGTATCATCTGAAGCATATCCCTATGATTATCAAACCTACTGTGCAGTTAGTTTATTTTTCATGTATTTAGTGATGGAATAGTTAATACTCAATCTACCATTATCATGGTAATTTACCCTAGCTACATCTGATTTAGAGACAATACCCACATATAGTATCCATAAAGATATATAATTGATAAGAAACTATAAATTCATAACATTAAAAATTATTTTGAATGTTTTTATGTATTTATATTTATCCCATGGTATTCCAAAAATGATTAAGAATTATAATTTTTTATGAAGGGTTTTTAATGAGAAGGAATTTTTTTATCTCTTTGATGATACTATAAGAAATTTATAATAATTATGCATAATAATATTTCTTATATAAATAAAAATGAACTGGAAATGAATTCATAAATAAAAGATAAGAATTGATCAGGGATCGATATATCAGAATTATAATCATTTAAGAATTTAATACCACATTTATATAGTCTCTTCTTGGGATTCATAAGGATTTTAATTTTTCAATTTTTTGGATGTGTCATTTTGAGAGTCGGTATTCAAAATCAAATTTTGAATGATAGAACACATAAAATGGGTGTTTTTTGGGTGAGGAAAATGGGTGTGAGTTGTCCCATTTAAAACCCAAGTAATCTTTAAAATAATTCAATCTTATGATTTATAAATATGAATTTTATATATTTTTATTTTTCATAGTTTTATAAATATTTCTATAAATGTGTTCAGTCGATAAAATAAGAGTATTATTAAACTAAATTATTTACATGTGAATTAATAGTTTTATTTAAAAGATAAAATCTGTGATTTTTAAAAGTTATTTTTATAAAAATAACTTCATTTTTTATAATAAACATATAAAATATATCAGATTATTACTTTTTTGGATTTTTATAAAAAATTCATTTTTGTGTGAGTAGTAAAAAATATTGATTTTTGCAAAATAATATTTTCATTAAATTAAATAAGGTAATTTAAAAACCCCATTATTTTTTATTTTATTTTAAATTAAAAAAAATATACATTTAATTTTATATAATTCAAATAATTCTATACGAATCACCATTATATTTGATTCTAGTTTAAGTATATAGTTATGCTTAAATTTTTTTATAGAAATTGGGTTTCATTATTTTTTAATAACACATATTAATGGTAATTTTGAAAAGGTATAAAAATTTAATCTTGTAAATGGATTCAATATTTTTAATCAAGTTTTAAAATACCTTAATAAAATCAATTTCATTTTAATCATTATGATTAGTAACCATCATAAAATGTGTCACCACATTAAAGAGTAAATCGTGTTAAGTAATATAAAGACAAAGTTATATGGATAAAAACATATCATGATTATTATTGAATGGTATTTTTAGAATATTATAACTTTATATTTTAAATTTTACTATTTTTGAGCCCCATTCCAATGATTAAAACATGATAATATTTAATATTTTAGAAAAATTACAAGTTTGGCATGCCCAATCTTATTAATGGAATCTCTTATCCTCATTTCCTCAAAATGTTTTAGAACTACCGTTCATCAAATAAATTTCCATGCCTTAACCCAGTATCCCTCCCCACATATTAGAGGTCCTTGTAATCTCAAAATACCAATACTAGAGTGATTAAAGAATTATTCAAATTAAGGTATCTAAGGAGAAGGAATAAGTCCTAACTGACATATTTAATTATTATTTCTTCTTCTACCTCATCCATATCATCATCAGCCATACTAAAATAATAAAACACTTATCATAAATATAATATAAAGTTATTATGAATATAATATAACCCTTTTTCATTTCCTTTTCCATCAAATGAGAATTTAAAACATTTCACTTGCACATGTGTGGACTACCAACACTATAAAGAAATGTGTTTCATTTTTCATCACTGGTTACATAAATAGTTAAAATGATGAATCAAATGAATATATATGATATATATGACAAGTTTATGGCCTTATTAATGTAATATATTATTATTTTTATTATTTTTTCTATTTTTTGAAAATTGATTACATCGTTCATGCATTAATGTGGAATATCAACTTCCCAAAACTGTAAGAACCTGGGATTTTCTTGAGGTGTGGATCTTTTATTTTTAGGTTAAATGTTTTTTACATTCCTTTTTTTCTTTGACTATAATCTGGGGTGTGGTCCTTTTGGCTTGTACTTGGGAAAGAAGTTGGAAAATAGGTTGAAGGCCGACTGTTGGATGATTACATGTTGTAAATGCGGGATACACATCGTGTAATCGCAGGTCAAGATGTGTAATCGTTTGGCTTGGACCTTTCACGATGTCTATAAGTTTTTCTTAAAAAAAGTAAACTGATCATTACATGCCATGTAATGGGATTACACGTCATGAAATTTTCTACTCGGGTTTTTTAAAAAATAGAGGTTGTAGCCTCTTATTTTTCTACAAACAACCCTTTTCTCACTCGTTTGAAGCCTAAACCCCTATAAAATGGGTTTTTAGATCAAAAATTCATATGGACTCTGATTCTTATGTCATCAGTCACATTGGAACCACATTGTTACATAATCAATTCTTTTTTAGTCGTTCTTGATTATTTGGAACAACGACTATGCTATTTGGATTTAGGCTCATATGCCCTTATTTCTCATTCTTCATATGTTATTCATATTTCTCCTAAAAAAGGACAATCAGGACTTGATACTAGACTAGAACTCTACTATTGAGATAAGGTAGGTATTTTATTCTTTTATTCAACTGTTCTTGTGTTTTTTGGGAATTTAGCCTTTTAACTACCCAATGGACTTTCCGGCGTGGCCCAGTTTTTGTGAGATCTACTTGGAGTAGGCTTAGTCGGACCTAGTGAGGATTCCCATAGATTCTGTTTAGGTTTTTTGTCACCCATTTCTAGATTCATGGTCACCCATGGGGTGCACCTTAAGGAAATAACATGTTTATATCCATTTAAACCACCCAAGGGGTGTGTGCTTGTGCTTTCATAGTTAGTGGAATCATGTTAATGCTTTAATGAGTTGAATAGCTTACTTAAAAGGTGTAATACCTACTTGCTTCATGTTTCCATGTTATTCTATGTTTATTTTGTTAAATTGGCTTGAATTAAAGTGGATGAATGGTTGGTTGTACTTGTTGGTAACTGTTAACTTCCCAAGGGGTGTGTTGGGAAATGGTGATATGTGAGAGGGTATACTCACATGACATGTTTGATTGTAAGTGTAGTGATATGGGTAGGTATACCTATATGAATTGAATAATGGAATGTTTTAATGAGTAATATGGGAGGGTAGTCCAATTTATTTTGGTAAATAATAAATGGAATGCATGAGTGGGTATACTCATGGATTGTAATCAGTTATCTTAGTGGGTATACTCACATGCAAATGAAATGGTAAAATTATATGAAATGAATGAATGGGTTGATAGATACCATGGATGGGTCTTGATGGATCTGGAATGCGGTAGTGGACACCTTGGGTTTATCATTCCCCTGGGGTATTGATTCTATGGGATGCCTCAGGCCTTTCTACCATACAAATTCGGCTTGCTTGGACTGGTGTATGACATGTTGGTACACATTCTCCAAGGACTCCAACCAGTTCCTAGGCTGAGTTTCTACTGGTATGCCCATGGGGCTCGATGTGGATGCCTTAGATGAGTTCCTTGGATCTATCCCTTCATGGTCTAGATTTATTTCATATATTCCTCGGTACATGACACCTTGGATCTAGCCCTTGTGACCCACACTTCACTATACAATGTTGTCTTGGGATAGTTGACACACGGCGTGGCCATGGGTTACTTGATATTGATGGATGTATAGTAAGGTCGTGTTACTTGTTTACTTTGTTTATAGATACCTTGTTAGGAGCTTACTCTTATTGCAGGGAGCCTTAAGGGGTTTTTTGGTATTACATGTTACAGTAGACTTATTCCATGGGTATTCACTCTTACATTTATACTTTACTGACACTTTATATCACTTTGCATATTACTGTTAGAATTGTATAGACCTCTGGGTGGTTACCTACTAGAATATTTATCTCACACCCTTTTTGGGCCTTCTCAGGGACCCAAACCGATTATATGGTTACAGGTGATGATAGGGGTAGGTTCCCTGGTACATGTTACTGACCGTGGTTTTAGAGTAGGAGAGCATAGGACCAAGCTGAGGCTTGCGATGGAGTTGGGAATTTTTATCCTTTTTGGTTATTTTGATACTTGTATGGTATTATATCATCTTGTACCTATTCTGGATGATTTCAAGATACATGTATGATCCACATCACTGTATATGGGAAATATCTTGACTATTTATGCATTCCTATCTTGTATTACTTTCAGTTAACTTCTTATTTATTTTCTTCTACTATTGTATGTGTTTGACTTGTGATGTGGTATAATCTGGTAATGAGGGAATAGTCTCCCCACTGACTCACCTAGACCCTCACTACTAGTCTGTAGCCTCTAAATTTTGGGTAGATGTGCTTGAGGCCATGTGGCCAACCGGGTTAGAGAATCTTTTGGGGGAATCCGATTCGGGAAATTAAAAAGTGGTATCAGAGGATCTTTTCAAGTTTTTATTACTATTTGGAAACAATAGATAGGGATAGGAATTAAATGGAGTTTGGTAATAATTTGTTCCTGGGATTAGCTACCCCATGTATATGAAAAATAAAAATTTCCTTGAATATAATTCTGTTTTTCTGGATTTTTATGGTTACAGTTATTTTGATTTCACTATTGGGTTATGCAAATAATTTATGATGTTACTTTTGATGCAATTGTGGGTTCTATTTCTATTGAAACCCGATGAGATGAGGATATTCCATATCATGAATCATATAGGTGCTTTTTAAAATCAAATTCCATGAATTTTTTCATGCCATTTATGATGCATTACTTATTTCATGTTGTTGTGATAGATGTTGTGATAGTTGTGTCTACTATTGGAATAGACATTGTGCAGAGGCTAGAGGAGTGACATCAACTTTCAATTCATAAGGAGTACGGTACCTGATGTGCTGGGAAATAACGCACCAAAGAAATGAAAATTCAAAAACGAATTTTATATATATGGATTATATGGACATAATACTTTGGTTAATGAGATGTTATGGGACCTCAGGGATCATAAATTTGTGGACCATTGGTTAAATAATTTGAAAAAATGACTACTGAATTAAAATAAATGAAATGGATAATAGATACTTGAAGTGACACTGATTTTGAGTGGGAAAGAGGCATAGTTTCTAGTATTTCAATGGTTGTTACAGTCTTAGATTTAGGAGGAGGCTATAGGTTGACTTGGTTTCTAGGAGGGTTTTGACATATCCTAAGATTTTGGGCTATGATCTTTGATTGTGTTCTTATTTTGAGGTGTGTGTTTGGAACTGTAGAGAGATGCCACCGCAACGACCTCCAGTGGTACACTGTGAGGGAGTTGATGACCATACTCCAGATATGGTGGGCCATGGGCTACCAGTTGATCCTCCTTTAGTGCCAGATGAGGCACCGGAGGTTGTTCTAGACACAAGGGCTAATGCACCATTCTGAAATGGATTCTTTCACTATATACAAACTTTTTAGGGAGCACCACAATCTGCTTTGTCCATGGATGAGCTAACACGAGTGTTCTAGCAAGAGCATCCAGCATTGTTTTTTGGGGATGTCAGTCTACAGGCCATAGAGATATGTCTAGAGACCACATAGAAATTTTTTTAGCATTTAGAGATGCCTCCTAAGAGGATGTTCAAGCTCACTACTTATATGCTATGTGGAGCAGCAAAGCATTGGTGGGATTTTCTGAACTAGGCTGATGGGCTGTGAGATATGGTTTGGGTTAAATTCCAAACCTACTTATTTGACTAATTTTAACCAGTGGCTCTATGAGTAGTGAGAGATAGTGAGTTTATGATTCTGGAGTAGGGTGCGATGAAACATTATGTAATACTCAGCACACTTTACAAATCTATATCATTTTTCACCCTTGTATCTTACTGATGAGTTGTCGAGGGTGAGAGACTTTGAGAAAGGTATCAGACATGATATCAAGTATTCATTAAATGTGTTTAGGATAACTTTTATCACTGAGATTGTGAATCATTCACATATCATATAGAAGAACCTGAGAGAAGCTAGGGGTACAGAACAGGGGAGTGGTATTTCTCAGCCTAGTGGATCTACAACTTCAGGTAGGAAGCATTATTTTGAGGCTTCTCATGAAATGATTGCTAGTCAGGTTGTGAATGTTTTCATCTTGGTATTTTATCATCAGTGTGTTAGGTGAGGTTGTATGAAGAATCAGTGAGAGTACAGTCCAGTCGAGTGTTGAGCTCGTGGAATGATGGGGAACATACTGTGGTTTTGTAGGACCTTCTCTCTAGTTGTGAGTGGTAGGGGTCAACTCCAACATCGGGTTCAAGAGTAGGTTATTCATCTCTGCATCAGGATGGGAGCTAGAGTAGTGTGGGATAGTTAGGTTGAGGTAGTGGTGGTCATAGAAGAGGTACCTAGACATCGATTATACCTAGACAGCAAGGTGGATCAGCTCAGGGTAGTTAGGCAGTGTTAGAGGGCCGCCATACAGACTAGACTTATGAAGTTCAATAGACCCAATAGAAGTAAGATCTCGGACTATCTATGGTGGGAGGTATGATCTTAGTAGATTCTACAATTTCATCTTCTCTCTTTGATACAGGTGCATCACATAGTTTTATATCTAAGCCTTTGTTTAAGATCCTCGGGTTTGTTTTTTTTCTTATGACGGTGTTATGATGCTATAAACATCATTGGGAGTTAGAATGGGTGATGTTCACAAGTGTATGGAGTGTCCCCTTGAGGTTGGTGGGTGTCAGTTTGTTTGGAATATTTATGTCCTTGAGATGATAGCGTTTGACTTCATTCTTAGGATAGACTAGCTAGTAGATTATCGAGCATACATTGACTATTATCACCAAACCATGACTTTTACATCACTAGAGGGTGGAGTGTTTCCTCACAAGAGTGAATTATTTGTTTAGGTGATCTAAGATTGACCTGAGCATCATGGGCTCGGTAGGATGATAGACAATATTTCTATTTTGTTTCTAGATGATCAAGGAGTAAGTCAAGCGGACATTCCTCCAGTGGTTGAGTGCTTAAGGTATGTTTTTCCTGCTGAATTTTCTAGTTTAACATCTGAGAGAGAGGTGGAGTTCTCCATTGTGATTGTTCTAGGAGCTTCACTAGTATCCATTTCTCTTTATAGAATGGATATAATGAAGTTACAGGAGCTCACGATGTAACTAAGGGATTTGGAGGTGAAGGGGTTTGTTAGAACCAATACTTCTCTATGGGGTTTGATAGTCCTTTTGTGAAAAAGGTCGATGGTTACCTTAGGATATGTTTGTACTATCAGAAACTAAACCAATTGATGGTTAAAAACTAATATCCCATACCACAGATAAATGAAATATTTTATCAGCTTTGAGGAGCTAGAGTGTTCTCAAAGATCGACTTGAGATCGGGATATCATCAGGTTCATGTTCAACCTGCTGACATACCTCATATAGTCTTTCATATAATTTATGGTCTATACAAGTATCTGTTTATTCCATTTGGTATCATGAATGCACCATAGGTTTTCATGGTTTTTATGAACTAAGTGTTCCATTCTTACCTAGATTCTATTATAATGGTTTTCATGGATGATATCTTTGTGTATTCTCATAATCAACATCTCCATGCCAACCATCTTGAGATCATTTTCAATACATTAATAGAGAATAATTTATACGTTAAGATCCCAATGTGAAACTTCTTTATGAATCAAATTCACTTCTTGGGTCACATTATCTCAGATACAGGAGTATCAATGGACCCAGAGAATATGAGAGAAGTAGTTTCTAGGGAGCATCCCAAAAACATTTTTGATATATGGAGTTTATTGGGTCTGGATGGTTAGTACTGGAGTTTCATAAATGACTTCTCACACTTAGAAGAACCATTGACAGGCTTGACAAAGAAGGGTGTGAAGTCTGTATGGTCAGAATCTTACGAGATATCCTTTCATGAGCTGAAAGGGAGGTTGACATCATGACCCATCCTGATACAGCCAGAGTAAGGTAGGAGCTACACTATGTATTATGAAGCATCAGGTATCATCCTGGGAGAAGTGATGATGCAGGGAGATAGTTTCATGTCATAAGGGTCTCCACAATTGAGTCCACACAAGATGAATTACCCAACACACGATCTAGAGTTATCTGTTCTTGTTCATGAATTGCACTGTTAGAGACACTATTTACTGAGAGAGTATTTTGTGGTGTACATGAACCACAAAAGCCTCAAGTACATCATTACATTGTGTGATCTGAATCTGGGGCAGTGGAGGTGGGTGGAGTACCAATAGTCATTTGACTTTGAGCTTGCCTATATGCTTGGTAATGGAAATGCAGTGGTCAATGAACTGAGCAGTAGGGATTAGATATAGGAAGTGCAGTAGGCCAGTAGTGAGTAGTAGATTAGGGAATTATTCTCTACGATGCATCTAGAGGTGCATGATAGATAGGGTATTATTTTTCTATCATCCTTAGTTGTGACCTCTACCTTGTTGGATAGAGTAAGGATGAGGCATATATCCAATTCAGAAGGCCTAGTTCTAAGGGAGTGTGTGGTAGGTGAGGACCCTCCTCCTAGTTGGACGGTAGGTGAGGATGAGATATTGTGTATCCATGGATGCATTTGGGTTTCGGTGGATATGTACGAGGAGTTGATGTGGGAGTTTCATGCTTCAGTTTGTTAAGTGAACCCCGGAGTCACCAATATGTATTGTGACTTGCACCATCAGTACTGGTGGCTGGGTTTGAAGAGAGAGGTATCTAGTTTTGTTACGAGGTATTCCACCTGTTAGTAGGTGAAGGTGGAACATCAGTGACTTACTATACTTTTATAGTAGTTACTTACTCTTGAGTGGAAATGGGATGATGTTGTAATAGATTTCATGAATGGTTCATCGAGGTTTCCTTCGGGTAATAATGTTGTGTGGGTTTTTGTTGATTTTCTTATTAAGGATTCCCATTTCTTTTTAATAAAGGTGACCTTCAATGTTGATGAGCATGTATGGTTGTATATCTATGATATAGTATTAATTCATGGGGTCCCACGCACTATTGTTTCAGATAGGGAATTCAACTTTATGTCTTGTTTCTGGTAGAGTTTTCGGAGGTTGATGGGTATATAGGTGCTTATAAGCACAACATACCAACTTCAGACTGATTTCCAATCAAATCTTATGATATAGGTTCTAGGGAAAATGTTGGGAGTATGCATCCTAGATTTTGGGGGCTCTTGGGAGAGGCATATTACCCTATCTTAGTTCACCTACAATAACAGTTATCATTCAACTATATAGATGAAACCTTATGATAATTTATATGGTAGGTCATTCCATTCTGCCCTATGATGGTTAAAGGTCTGTGAGGTAGCTTTACTGGGACTGTGTTTCAAGTAGGAGGCATCTGAGCAGGTCTAGTTTATTTAGAAGTAGATGGATACAACATAGTATTTTTATAAATCTTTTGTTGATCACCACAGACGACCTTTATAGTTCGAGGACGAGGATCATTTTTTCTTGTGTGTTTTACCAAGGTTGGTACATGGGTAGATCAAGAGATAGGGTAAGATTTTATCATGATATTTTAGTCCATTTGAGATTCTGGAGATTGTTGGGTCAGTTACCTATCAGTTGTAGTTACCTCAAAGGTACTGATCCATGCATGACTTCTTCTACGTATCCCTGGTGTGCCATTATTATTAGGACCCATCTCACGTTTTTCAACATGAGGAGGATGAGCTTCAAGTTCATGAATCCATTGAGGAGCATCTAATTCATATCATTTAAAGGAACATGAAGGTTATATAAGGCCATTTATTTCCTCTAATATGAGTTATATGGAATCACAACCATTTATAGGACAAGACATGGGAGAAGGAGTCTGACGTATGTGCTTAGTGTCCAGAGTTATTCTCCGGAGAATCTTAACCACCCGTCAAAGATAAATTTGAGGACGAATTTATATAAGGGGGAATATTGTATGATCTAGGGTTTATCTTGAGGTGTAGATATTTTCTTTTTAGATTAAATGTATTTTACTTTACTTTTTGGCTAAGACCCTAAGTCGGGTCGTGGGCCAGTTGGATTGTAATTGGGAAAGAAGAGGGAAAAGAGGTTCAAGGCCATTTGTAGGATAATTACATGCTGTGAATGGGGGATGTACATTTTGTAGTGCCATGTCACGATGTGTAATGGTATGACCAAGACATTTCACGATGTGTATGAGTTTTTTTTTTCAGAAAAGGAAAACTGGGGATTACACGCTGTGTAATGGGATTACACGTTGTGTAATTTCCCGCTGTGGTTTTTTAAAAATAGAGTCAGTAGCCACTTACTTTTCTATGCACAAACATTTCTCTCTCATTTGAAGCCTAAACACCACTAAAATGGGTTTTCATATATAAAAGTCATTTGGACTCTATTTCTTACGCTTTTGGTCATGTTGGAACAACATTAGTATGTACTTGATATCTTTTTATCCATTCTTGATTCTTTGAAATAATGACTATGCTATTTGGATTTAGGCTCACATTCCCTAATTTATCATTCTTCTTCCATTCTTCATATTTCACTTAAACTGAGGTGAATAGGGACTTGATATTGGATGAGAACTCTACTATCGAGCTAAGGTAGGTGGTATATGATTTTATTAGGCTTTTATGGTGCTTTTCAATCATTCAAAATTTTTTCGCCTGTCATACTTTCCAACACGGCCTTGTTTTTGAGTGTTCTACTTGTAGTAGGCTTAGTCGGACCTAGTGAGGATGATCGTAGGTTTTTTTAGTTGTTTTGGAACCTACTGTTCAATTCATGGTCACCCATGGGGTGAGCCTTAAGGAAGTAACATGTTTATTCCTATTTAAACCACCCTAGGGGTGTGTACTTGTGCTTTTTAGGTTAGAGGAATACCGTTAATGATTCATTGAGTTGAATAGATTAATTTGGATATGTACTTCCTCCTTGCATCATATTTTCGTGTTGTTCCATATTTATTTTGATAAATTGGATTGAATGAAAGGTGATGAATGGGTGGTTATATTTTTTGGTTAATATTAACAATCCAAGGGGTGTGTTGGGAAATTGTGATATGTGATAGGTTATGCTCACATGACATGTTTAATTATAAGTGTTGTGATATGGGTGGGTAAACCAATAGGAATTTACTATTGGAATGTTTGAATGGGTAATATGGGAGGGTAGGCCCATGTGTTTTGGTAAATGATAAATGGAATGCATGAGTGGGTATAATAATGGCTTGTGATCGGTTATGTGGGTGGGTATAATCATATGGAAATGAAATGATTAAATTTTATGAAATGAATTAATGAGTTTATAAATTCCATGGATGGATCTCTATGGATCTGGAACATGGTAGGGGACACCTTAGGTTGATCATGCCCCTTGGGTCTTGATTTTGTCGGATTCCTCGGGCCTTGCTACCCTGTGGAGATAGTTTTCTTGGGATCACGTAGGACATATTGGTACACAAGCTCCAAAGACTCCAACCAATTTCTAAACCGATTTTCTACTGGGATGCTGATGGGACTTGTTGTGGATGCCTTAGACTAGTTTCTTGGATCCCGACCTACGTGGTCTAGATTTATTTCATGGATGCTCTGGTACATGATACCATGGATCCAGCCCTTGTGGCCTACAATTCATTATATGGCGTGGCCATAGGATACTTGATATACGATGTGGTTGTGGGTTACTTGATATGGATGGATGTATGACGAGGTTGTTTTACTTGTTTGATTTGTTTATAGATGCCTTGTTAGGAGTTGACTCTTATTGTAGAGAGCCTTGAGGGGCAGTTTGTATTACATGTTATAGTAGACTTATGCCATGGGAATTCACTCTTATTTTACTACTTTAATGACACTTTATAGCACTTTGCATATTTTTGTTAGAACTGTACAGACCTCTAGGTGGTTACCTACTAGGATGTTTATCTCACACCCTGTTTGGGCCTCCTTGAGGACCCAAATAGATTATATGGTTACAGGTTATAATAGAGGAAATCTCCCTAGTATAAGCTGTTGATTGTGGTTTCAAAGCATAAGATCACATGACCAAGCTAATATTTGTGATGCTGCTAGGATGTTTTGGTCTTTTTTGTTCTTTTGATATTTGTATTTTATTGTATCACCTTGTACATATTATGGATTATTTCTAGATAAATGTATCATTTTTATCATTGTATATGGGACATATCTAGACTATTTATGTATTTCTGTCTAGTCTTAATTTCAATTGACTACTTATTTATTTGTTTTTTCTATTGTATGATTTTGACTTCTGTTGTGATATACTCTGGTAATGAGGGCATAGTCTCCACACTAACTCACCAAGGCACTCGCTGCTAGTCGACAACCTCTAGATTTTGGGGAGATATAGTTGAGTCCATGTAGCCAACCGGTTTTGGGGCACTGTTGGGTGGCATTTGGGTCCAGGATGTTACAAAAACCAATGTGATTCATATTTCATATTCACCTCATAAGGATAGTAGTAGAGATCAAAAAATGAATAAATAATACTTTTCTAACATATTTATGGTATATTAATTGATTCTTATAGATGATTTTAGATGATATTTCTATAAATCATGAAGACGGGTAATCCCAATATATCTCTCTAATGTATTAGGTAATGAATAGTGTTCTATGGTGAAAAATGGGAAATATAACAAGGTAGGTTATTCCTATAGAATTTATCCATTTATAATTAATCTGACATGATTTAAACACTTCTGAAAACAAGTTATGAATATTAATTTACCATATACATAAATTATTCTTGAAAAAGGTGTTTTTATAGATATCAAGACCCCCTCCCTCTAAATGATCCCCTCCTAGGATGATAATGAAAGAAGAGGCATAAAGACCCATGAGTCCCACATTCACTAGGCCCTAGGTTGGTTACAAGAACCTAGGATGTAAAAATATTAAATATGGAAGTTATTACCCTCAAAAGATATATAGGATCAGTATAATGGATATCAACCACAAAACAACTCCATAACAAATAAAATGGTAAAACCCATAATATTCCACAATTCATGTAATGTCGTATGAATACAAATAAAATAAACTATAAACATTATTCCAACAACTAACTAAATCCAAGTTCCGATAACAAAAACTTCACCTCCATTGATTTAAACTAAAACCATTAGAAATGTATGGTGAGGTGCACATTTAGGATTACTCAGTAGGATCATCCCTAAATGATTTCAATATTTTTGTGTAAAAACATGAATGAATAAGGAGTGAATAAAATAAAGAAAATAATTAAACATAATCATCTAAAATAATTAAGGTGGGTATAGGGATAAACCTTTGTCCATAGTATCAGAAATAAGTGAGAAGAATTAGTCAAAACATAGTCCCCATTCTATTTCCATACCTCCTCTATATCCATAACCAAAACCACCTTTCATAACCAAACCAACCCACCAATCTATATTCATCACCATAACACTTCCTTCAACGGGCCTAGATTATAGTCATCTAAGCTCCATCCTAACACCCAAGGGTTAACCCACTCAAATATGTAGTATGGCGGTAGGATCATTCTCTCATAAGTGTTAGGGTGTGGGTATGATTCAAGAATAATAACATATAATCAACCATTATTACATACATCTATAACTACATCACCATGATCCCACTTATCCATATCTACAACCACATTTCTACAATCACCATAATTATATCAATTTTCAACCATCTGTTGGTAGGATAATGTAAACATAAAATACATCAACACCATGCTCTTCACATTAAATTTTTATTTCTAACTATATCTATTCATTCTTAATAGTATCATATCATGAACATGTAGAACCTCAACATCATTCCCTCCCCCTACCATGAATGAACCCTACTGAGAACCACCATATCCTCCCTCCAAAATCAATACTGGTGTATTTTTGACTTCTGGTCATCATGAATCATGCATATACACATGCCTCAATCCGTTATACCCATGAGAATAGGTATCCACTACAAGATAGTATATCCCTTTGATGATTTTTAACCACCACAAGCCATTAATGACCAATAATAATCCCACAACATCATTCCTTCTACCATAACACTTCCAGAATGTCCACATTAATATAATACTCACACATTAATTAAAACAAGTCATAAAAACACAATAACAACATCACAACTAATAATCATAAGGGAGGGGTCAAAAAAACAATTTTCCTCAACCATTTCATTCCATTTTCCTAATTACCAATCTTCTTTATTTACTAAGTCCATCTTGTTCATATTAATCATCACTACATTAAGCACACCCCCCATTTTAATTCAAGTGTAAATTATACATTCCAACCCATAATATTTCCATTTTAATATTAAAAATTTATTCCATCACTACTAGGAAACTAGAAAAACACTAAACAACACAACAGCTTCATATCCTTCTCATTCCAATAATCCCCACATTTCCACCATTTCACATCATCACCACTTCCCATGACAACGACCACATATCATAATCACATTTCAACATAGTTTCCCCACACATCAAAACCACATATCAAAACCACTTTTCACATATTTCACATATATTTTTTAAAATTTAATTAAGATTTTTTCATCACATCCAGTTCTTATTTTTGAGTTCATTCTAACACAGACCAAAATTTATATGTGAAAGAAATTTATTAGCTAGATATACATTCTTATCCAATTTAAATTAATTTAATATAAACATTAAAATAATTGAACCACATTTTAAATTAATATAAACCAATAATAATGATGATATATAGAAACAAAAATTTCAGAAATGCATTTTGTATTTTAGGACCTAGAGTTTTCCATTCTTATTTCCTACTTTAAGAGGTTATCCATTCCGGGGGTTCCAAATTCCATTAGTAATGGAATATAAAACGTTATTAAATATCAATAAATCATCATGGAAGTAATAAAATAATTAAACAAGAATCCTAGGGTTTTAAAAATGGTAATAACATGGAAAAAATAAAGCAGACACAAAACCCCTCTTTCCCTATTTAACATATCTTCTTACCTGGCTCATTCCCATCATATATTTATTAATATATCTATCATGTTCTACACATTTCTTATCATTCCCATAAACCAAAATACCCCATAAAATCACTATAATATAATTGGAATAAAATATCAACATTAATATTCAGTAATATTAATTATATAAGATATGTGATAAACCTTAAAATCCCATACTTTGAAAATAAGGGGCTTCAAGACTGCATTTAAAATAGATTATAGTTAGAGAGGAAGCTCATCCTTTGAAGATAATTAATTCATTAAATAATTTGGTATAGTATCAAAGTAGAATATTTTTAGGACCTCAAGGTATATAATTGATCATTTGGACATTATAGAATTAGAAATAAATTTGATGGTGAGGTTCGGGTATTTAGAAAAATAGTACCTTGATTTTTTAGAAAATTCAAATACTAGAACATTCATAATTCTCAATTTAATTAACATAAAATGAAATATTAATCGAAATCTATTTGAAATATTTAAACTCATTATAAATAATTTTATTGTGTCAATATCAATCAAAACCATGATTTTAGGCTTTTAAATCATTGAAAACACATTTTACAGGAGGTTTCATATGGGAAAATAGGGTTTAAAGGATTCTCTACTACCCATACATAGGAGGAATTCACTGCATAAGGGTAACATTATTTTACCCTTATATGGTCGGTTACTATTATTTGAGGATCAATTACCCTTACATGAGCTGAGAAGATTTGTGTGTACACTTATATAAGACTCAGTTTACCTTGACATAGCCTTAAAACACTATATATTACCATTACGATCACATGAATTACCCTTATGTAATTATAGAAAAAAAGACTTACATCTGCATGATACTTGGGTTTCCCATATATAGGTTTTTTCAATTCATGGGTAAAATTATGTAGGTTGAATCTACCCTTTAAAAAGTCAACTCTTGCCTTTATGAATGCATTTGAAAGGCTAAGGTACCTTTATGTGAGTACCCTTACACGACTCTACCCTTACACAATGATCATTTCTTATCCTATAGTATAACCATATTTCCTTTTCAAAGGAATGAACCTACCTTTAAATAATCCTTAAAATTATATTTTCACCCTTATGAAACTCCATAATACTGAATCTACCTTAACCTAACAAGGGAAATGATGAAATTACATTACATTGCTTAAGAAAAAGAAAACCTACCTATACACAGATTTCAAGGGGACCCTTATAAAACCATTAAATACATTTATTAAAATCATTCCAAAAAAATATTACCCATATGTAGTCTCCTTAGAATCTGGTATACCTTTATACAACATAGGTAAAATCAACCATTACCATTACACTCCCAATTTAAAATGGAATTTCCCTTACACAATAGATATTTCATGCGTAAGGGTAAATATTTCTTTTAAAATATTGCATTTTCAAAAAGTAACTTATATATATTTAAGAAAAGGAATTTATTATTAATTTTAATATTCTGAAAAACTTCCAAAAACTTTTAATCATTTAAAAAACTCCAAAAAAACATCTATAATATTTGAATCAATTTAAAATTACTAATATATTTTTTAATTAAAATTTTAAAACATTGAAATTACTTTTAAAATTTGAAAATACTTTGTTTAAAACTTATTTATAATTTAAAAAATAATTTTAAAACAACTAATAGAATTAATAAAATCCCTTCTGACCCACAAGAAACCCCATAATGAAAAAAGAAGGGCTCAAAAATTATGGGCCCTTTCATTAGATACCTCTCGAACAATATTTATCATTGAGCATCAAAATAAATCTCAGAAGGTAAAAGGTAAAATTCCAAGAAACTATAACTTGAGATACCTCTCTGAAAATATATTATAGTAAGACTGAGACAAAATACTGAAAACACTCTCAGAAGATACCGATTAAGAAAAAACAACCATTCATTAATTCACTCGACAAGAACTAGACTATCTCCTCCGAAAAAACACCAGGAAATCCTCAAGATAACTGAAGATATATCTCTAATAGGATTATAAATTTGAAACATCCTCCTCAATCATGAATAAATCTTCCCAATAACCCTTTTAATGTTAACCAAGTTTCCAAAATATCTAGACGTTGAAACAAAATATCATCTTGACTTTAAAAAATAATTTGATTTTGAAAATAGTTTACTTAGAATCATTAATGAAAATATTTTGAAAACAAATTCCAAACTATTCAATATAGTTTTCAAAAAAAATTCCAAAAAACAAATACCTCAATAGATTTCAGTAAAATTAGTATGACTTAACAAAGACATCTATTATTTACTAACTCCCCTCCAAGGATTCTGAAACATGTTAGACCTCTGGATAGCCATATTGTTGGTTCAAAAAAACATCACACTAGAAAAATATCAACATTCCACACATAGAGAACCTTGAACCACTCATGCCTAGAGTGAAAATTCACACCATAGCCTTAGCAGAATATATCAATATCTTCCATTGTGAAGCATAAACAAAAAAAACTTAAATAATTCAACTTCAATTCCTTAAGAACATGAGAGAGATCTTCACCTTAGCCTTACTTTAGAGATAACCCTTAATTTATGATATCCTCATGGTCTCACACCACTTTCCATGATTGTAACTAAAAAGGTATGACATATTTCTCAATCTCCATCCTCAAAGTGACTTTAAAAACTCTTCCCTTCTATAATTAGTGGGAAAAAATTTGGGAACATACTAATTATGTCAATAAAGTGAACCTCAAAGCTATGTACACTCTCATCCCCCTACAAAATCTCTTAAATCACTCTCAAACAATAATTCATATGCACCTAGATAAGTAAAATATTATTTATAATCTCATAAAATGTCCCCTATGTCATATCTTCCAAATCACGATGGTTCATATCCTACCACCTTGGAGATTATTTCCAAAACAAACCACTGTGTGGGGAAATTCATAATTTTTATGGGGTCATCGGGAACCCAAAATAAACCTCATCCTCCCCCAAAAATTCCATGGTGTTGAGGATGGAGGCCCCAAAATGATCTTTTCCCCTTCCTGGATTTGTAATTTCAACAAGTCTCATTCCTAAGACCTCTATTCCTCGTTGTTGTGCACCAAACCTTGATGGAATGTTTGAAAACATATCTTTAAAATAGAATAAAACAACATTAGAACAAACAACACAATCACTAAAATAAAAAAAATAGATTTCATCATATCACAACGAGAATATAATTCCATGAAAAAACCCCCAAAAACCCATATAACCACATCACCATACTCCATTAGGCACAAAACTACAATATTACACATCTCCAATAAGACTCCTCTTTTCCATACATCCATCTGCAGCACCATATAAATATCTATATATCCCATGAAAAAAACAACCACAATAAACACACGACATTTTATCATCCTAAAAAATATTCAAACCATCTCCATTATATGCACACAAATCGTGGAGACTAACTCACCTCATAAAAATATTGTCTTCTTTGGACAGCACTGACTCTCCCACAAAATTTTAAAACATGTTGTAAATAAAATGTCTATCTAGGAAATGGGTTTCACTCTCTTTATAAACTTTATTCAAAAACATATATTACTAGCATACGATCAATCAAAAAAATTCCAAGTAGCTTTATATATGTTATACACTTTCATCAATTCATTCATAATAATTTAGGTGTGGTAAGAAATATTATTTTAATCAATTACATTATTTTTTCAAATAAGATTTTCTATTATAGGATTTAAGTTATTTACTATTTTATAGAAGGTGGGAGTATAAATTAATAAAAATACAGTAAAAAAACACTATCACCATAAGGATTAATGTATATGACTATAAGATACATTTCCTCTAAGATCATATAATTTTCCATATTCAAAAACAAAAAGGGCCCATGCCGTAGGGATAGACATTAACAAAAAACAAGATACGTCATCTCAAAGATCACATAATTATTCTTGCCATCAATTTAAATGGTCATAAAATGTGGGCATGTTAGATAAAAAAATAGCATATGTTCCATATCATGCATCATTGATAAAATTCCTAAATAATACAGTCAAGGTTCATCTTGTTACCTAGGAAAAAACATTTAACATCACATGAGAATTTGTACATGATAGGTTCTTGTGCACAATTCTAATACATCATTACATTTAAAACAAGATTTTATAATTCTAAAAATAAAACATACACTCTCATCAAAATATTATAACATCACATGTTGTATTATGATGTGTTAGGCATATCAAGCTTGAACTAAACATCATTTAAACGTTTCATTACTCAGGGAAACATGATTTTACAATTAAATAGGGGAAACTTGATTTTACTTTTATATTTAAATAAAACATTATCAGTAAATAACATGATTTCACATACTAATTACAATAAACTAAGCATGATTGATGCTCCAGGTTTACATACTATCAATTTCATAAACATTTTTTCAAAGATTAGACATGAATCCTAAAACGGTCTACACAGATATTCATATGTGAGGAATATTTAATTCATTAATTCATTTTTATCATTCATGAAAAAAAATTCAACCATTGTAATATATTTGAATCTGAACAGGTTATCATAAATCATAATTTTATTCTATGGGAATTTAAAATAATAAAGGTATATCCTAAAAATATATACCCAAAACATACAAGATATATATCATGATAAGAAATGAAACACAAGGAAAGAAATTAACATTTAGATGATCAATATCATAATAAATTTGGAATAAAAAGTTTTTATCCATTCTTGGGAAATGAGACATATTTTTCAGTATATAAAATATTGATGTTACTAATGGTTTTCACTAAGTATTTTTATCATTTTAAAAATTTAGAAATTAATGTCTTGGGAATTTCTATCATATCACATTATTACAAAATATGATTATATTAATAATATATAACTATAATCATGCCATAAATTTGGACCAATTTTGTTCTTTTCAAAGATTCAAAATAATTATATGGATTAACAGTAATCATGATTATAATTCTTTCATAAAAAATTATTACATAAATGTCCCAAAAAAATTACAATATATTCATAAAAAATGCATAAGATAAATTATGAATGGAAATTAATTCATGGTATATTATATTGAATAGAATCTAAAATACACATATGCATGTTTTTTATTTAAATCATTTAATATGACTATATAGAATTTACTAAAGATAACATTCTTCATAAGGGTTTTAAAAATTCAACTACTATTCAAAAATATATATATTTTTCATTATTTTATAAAAATTAAAATCCTTGTAAAATAAGATATCATGTTACACATTTTAGGAAAGGAAAAATGGAGGATAATGTTATAATAGTCAGGGAAATCACATATTCAAGTCTCAAAAAAGATTTTAATAAATTGATCTGGCCAATTAATCACCATTTTACTCATTACATTATGATTATATGACTAATTCAATATATAATTCTAGATTATTAACATTTTTATCATAGAAATATATTAATAGATAATATATAGGATTCAATTTTTTATTCAACTAATAACCATGATTCATGTACCTTCCTATGATTTCTACCATGTAACTATTTCATTTTTACCTAAATATTTTATTTGTTTGCCAATTTAATTGCATAAAATCTTAGTTGACCTTGAAATATTAGTTTAATAGTTGGTATCCTTGGTCTATATAACATTTTATGATTTATTTCCTCTACTACCATACAAAACCCATACAATCTCACCCATGTCTAACTAATATCCACCCTATGTCCCAATATAACCATTGATATCACTCTTTCATAACCCCCTCCCTCTAATGTAACCCCTACTAGGATGAAAATAAAGGAATATGGATAATGATCTATGTGTCCCACTATCAGTAGGCCTCGGTTTAGAGATAATAACCAATGGTGTAAAAATCTTACATATGGAAGGAATTACCCTACAAAGATAAGTATGTTTAGGAAATTAGATATTAACGAAAAAAGAAAAACATTACATAACAATACTTTTAAACATGAAATATCCTACAATTCATGTAATGTTACATGAATACATATGAAAAAAACCCTAAACTCAATCTTGAAGACCAACTCCATCCAAACTTCTAGAACAACAACTTCAACTCTGGTGATTAAAATTTCAAATACTAGAAAACTGTGGTGAGGTGGTCACATGGGATTACATAGTAGAATTATCCCTCTGAATAGATCAACATATGTGTTCAAAAAACATACTAGAATAAGAATGATTAAAAATATTTATGCAAATGTTCAAATACATTCATCGTAAATAAGCATATAAAGAATGGGAATAAAACTATGGCCACGATATCAGAAATGAACAAGAAGTATCAATCAAAATATATCCCCCATTATTTTTCTATTCCTCCTCCACATCCATAACTAAACCCAAGTTTTATATACAAACCAACCCATTATTCTATAATCAATGCCAAAAAAATTCCTTCTATGGGACATTATTTTAATCATCATAACTCCAAAATGTTACCTAGGGGTTCTCCTATACAAACCAGTAGCAATCTGATAACATTATACTATCATAAATACATGGACATGGGTATGATTCAACAATAAGAACATATCATAAATCATTATTTCATACACCGACAATACCGTTACCATGATCCCACATACATCTACAACCACATTTCCATAATTACTGTAATTTCATCAATTTATAACCATGTGTAGTTAGGGTAATGTTAACAAAACAATCATCAACCCTATGCCCTCATACTTCGATTCACATTCATTGTAAACACTACTCCATTTGAAATAGTAGGGTATTATGAACATATAGAGAATCAGCACCATTCCCTCCCATTATCATGTATCATCCCCACCATGAACTTTCACATCCTCCCATTAACATCACAATAAGTGTACATTTTACTTCTGGCCATAAAGACACATAAATATACACCAACCTTGAGAAATTATATCCAATTAGAAAATGTGACCACTTTAATTCATTATAGACCTTGGATTATTTGTATCCATCCTAAGACATTTTAAAATATGAAGCATTAAAAAACATCTTTACTTCTTAAACAACACTTCTAGAATTTCTATCTACTACCTAATATTCACATAATATATAAAAAAGGCATAAAAATGAAATAAAAACAATATCAAAACTAGTAATCCTATGATTGGTTTAAAAAACAACATTTTTCCTCAGCCATTTCATTATATTTTCCTTATTACTAACCATCATTATTTATTATATTTATCTTTTTCACATTAACATAAACTACATTAACCACACTACCCATTTTAATTCAAGTGTTCATTATCCATTCCAACCTATACAATTTATTTTTCTTTTTTAAAAATATATTCCATCACTACCTGGAAACTAGCATAACATTGCAAAACTCAACAAAATTCCATCATCCTCTTTCCAACAAGCCATGTATTTACACCTTTTCACATCACCATCACTACTAATCACAACTTCCACATATCACAACCACATATCATCAAATCCACCCTACACACCACAAACACAAATCAAATTTTTTTTACATATTTCACATATCATAATTTCATATTTAAATATGGGTTTTAAATCACATTCAGTTCTTTATTTTGAGTTAATTCTCACAGAAACCAAAATTTACATGGTAAAAAAATTATTGGCTCGATATATATTATTAACTAATAAGTGGTAAGATAAAATAAATATGAACTTCACCAAATCACTTTTTCATTTCAATTAATCCAATAATAAAGATGATATATAACCCTAGAATTTTTAATAACATGGATTATATTATAGGACATATAGTTTTCTAATTATTAGTTCCCTTTTAATGTGATTTACCATTATGGAGGTTCCAATGTCTATTATAAATAATAGTTAAAACATCATTAAATATTAATAAATCAGCATGTAAGTGTTTAATTCATTAAATATGAATTTAATGGGACCAAAAAAAAATAACAAGGAAACTCTAAGGTACACATGACACACCACAATCCCCATTCAGCTTCCCTTCTTATCTAGATCATTCCCATAAATAATTTAATATTGTCTCCATGGTGTTCTCTAAATTCCTTACCCTTCCAATAAAAAACACCAAAAATAATAATAATAACATAATCATAAATATTTAAAAACAAGAATATTCAAAAATAGTATTTATAGAATATGAGATATAAGCCTTTTGGTCCCCTGCCTGGGTAAAAGGAGCTTCCACTCTACACCAAAAAAAAAGAGAGGGGCTAACTCATACTTATGATGTCATGAATTCACTACCAAAGGTTGATCAATCTCAATTAAAAAGATTTAAAAGACCCTTGGGAATTATTTTTATCATCCATACTTTAGATAGTTATATGGAATGTGTGATGGGGAGGTTTGGTTATTTTGAAAACAATTTGAAATCATTTTTTCAAAAAACTGAAATACCAGAGAATTAAGAATCCTGAATTTAATTTTCAGTCCAATAAAATCTCAATTACATTCTATTTTATAAATTTGAAAACATTATATATAATATAAATGATTCAATTGAAATAAAAACCATTTTTTGGGAATTTAAATCATTGAAAACTCATTTTACAAGAGGTTTCAAAGGGGAAACTGGGGTTTTATGCATTTTCTTCTACACATATATAGGAGGAATGTGTTGTATACGGCTAAATATTTTCTACCCTTACATGGTTGGTTACCCTTAGGTGTGGAATGCTTACTCTTTTAAGAGATGATAAAGTTTAGCTATAATATTACATGAGACTCAGGTTTCCATTACGTGGAATTTAAAAACCATATATTTCCTTTACATATTTCCCAAACTACCCTTATGAAATTATAGGAAAAACCAACTTACCCTTATATAGGACTCGGATTACCCTTACACAGGTTTTGGGAATTGATGGGAACCCTTATGTAGGTTAAAGGTACCCTTACTAAAGTTGAATATTACCCATACATGATCGTTAGAAACGCTAGAGTACATTTACAGAAGTACCCTTACACAACTCTCCACTTATGTGATTACCCTTGTGTATCCTATAGTATAACCATATTACCCTTACATAGGAAAGAACCTACCTTTATTCAAGAATTAAAAATAGTAACTAGATCTTATGAAACTCTATAATTATGAATATACCATTACAAAACAAGGGGAAGGAAGATATTATCCTTACACAACATTAAAAAGGGAACTTGCCTATATAAAGCTTCTATATTTCAATGTGACCCTTGAACAACCATTAACAGCCCTTACACAAATCATTAAAAACCAACTTTACCCTTTTTTTTCCTCTATACAAACTAGGCTACCTCTATAAAACATGGGTAAAATCAACCTTTACCCTTAAACTCCCTTTTTTAAATGGAATTACCCTTATGAAATATCTATTTCAAGATAAAGGGAAATATATTTCGTTATAAATACTTCATTTTTAATAAAAAAATTAAATAAATAATAAAAGGAATTTATTGTTACATTCAATCTTATGAAAAACTTCCAAAAATAATAGAATCATTTAAAATCTCCAAAAACACTTCTATAATTTTTAAATCACTTTAAGAAAATTCAATTAATTTCTCAATTAATGTTTTAAAAAATTAAAATTACTTTTAATATTTTAAAAACTTGTTTAAAAAATAATAATAATTTATATAATCATTTTATAACAACTTTTGGAAAACATTAAATCTCTCTCAAATCACTAAACACCCATAAAGAAAAAGTAAGGGCTTAGTAAAATCCATATCCTTATAATGTGAATCTTTTTATTTAATGAGGTAAAAATGTTCATTGGGATACCTTATTGGTAATTATTATGAATTCTAAATATTTTCAAAGGAATTAATTATGAAATGGTTTTTTTATCATCTTGAGATCTTTTATTTATGTGTTCAACGATTTTTTGTGAAAATTGTAAATTTCCTCATGGGTTTTTATGTTTTTCACTTGACTAATTTGATTCATTTATTTTTATATCCCTTAGTGATATTTTATTTCACATCCCATGTTTTAAGATTATTTTCATAGGACTAAACATGATTATAAATTTTATCAAGGACAATATTTCTATTATGGTGATTCAACTTAAAAATGTTAAAGTTTCCTAAATGTAACATGGGTGTAGAGATAAAAAACATTTTTTTAAGAAAAAATTGATATTATGTGAAAGAGGCCACTTTATTGTTTATTTTTTATCTAATTCTATAAAACTATAAATATAAAATATCTTATAAATTTAAAAAATTTAAGTAATTATTATAAATAATTTAATTATGGGTTGAATAATGAAAATGTCATTATAGTTGCTATCAAATAAAAGTTTATATACCTTTAGAGTTTGGGATAATGTCAAAATACACTTTAAAAAGAAAATATTTTATTATATTATTATTATGAGATATATTTTAAATATTTTTATATTAATTCATCTAATCAATGTCTGTTTATAATGATTTTCTATAGAAAAAAAGGAATATAATATAATAAAATAATAATGGGATAATAGCCTTCCAAGTCAGTAACACAGAATGGTTTGAATAGAATATTTTTTAGTAGTTTTGACTTAGTTGATGCAAGATCAAAATGGTTACACCAATGAAAGTGATTGATTTAATTCCCCATAGAGGATCATTTCAAAAGTGGATAATTACATGAAACACTACCCTCCAATATTTTTTGGATCTTGAAACATGGTTAAATAAGAAGTATGGATCAATGATAGAGAAAATATTTTTTATTTTTTGGGATATACAGAACATCAAAAGGTCACTCATGGTATTTATCATTTTGAAAGTGAATATGATAAATGGTGGTTTATAATTAAAAATGATAATAAAAAATTTATATTTATACCATGGTGTGGATATAATTTAATAAAAATTTTATTGAGATGTATATTTATAATTTTTTTTGGGTTAGAATGGAAATACAATTTTTGGAGTTGGAGAAAGAGAAAGAAGAATCAGTGGCCATATATAAAGAAAAACTGACCTGACTGGCTAGCTATGCATTGAATTTTTTTCTGGACTATGAGAGTAGAATTTATATAGTTTACACAGGTATAAGATAATTTTTTTAAAGATAATTATTCCTGTATTAATTTAAAATTTATGTGGAAGTTTTTCTCTGTGTAGTGAATGTTGTGATGGAGTTTTCCGAAACTTATCATTTATGTAATGAAATATGTGATTAGAATTTTATTTGGAATAAAATATAAAGGTATTAAACCATTAAATCTATATGTAATACCCCACATAGTTTCAAAATTTTTAAAATAAAATTTAAATTATGTTTGATAGGATCAGGAAAGTGTTAATGATGTTGTAAGCCTGGTCATTCGACTTCTGAATATAACGAAAGGAGTTCTAAGAATACTAGTAATGGAAAAATAGATATCTAACCATCTATAAGATTTTCTAGTTTCAATAACTTAGATAATTATGATAATTTACATATTAAGTTATTTTCTGAAGTTGGGAATCAACAATACTAAATGAATAAAGGATTTAAAAAGTCCTTTGCTTCTACTATGATTGATGCATGTCCATCAAATTAAAATACTAGAAATAGGACCTATACCAATGGTATTGGCCAAAAACATTGGTATAGGTCACTAATTTGGACCTATATCAATGTTTTGTCCAAAACAGTTGGTATAGGTCGCTTATATAGACCTATACCAATGGTTTGGCCAAACTGTTGGTATAGGTCCATTATAGCGACCTTATACCAAAGTTTTTTGCCAAACCATTGGTATAGGTCTACCCTATTCCAATGGTTTCCTCAAAAACCATTGGTATAGATAAAAAATAAAATAACTTATAACAATGGTTCTCAAAACCATTGGTATAGGTCTATACCAATTGTTTTGAGAACCATTGGTATAGGTACACATATTTTTTATGGAATCTTTTGTCAAATAACATTAAATAAATAGAAATTTAAAATACTTCTCAATGTAAATATATATATATATATGTGAAATTATTTTCAAAAATTTCATGTTAGGTTAGTGGTTAGGTCATTGGATTATAAAAGAGATGTGTTGGGATCAAAATAAATTTGGGTTTTTTTTTAATTTCCTATACCAACGGTTTTATGAAACTGTTAGTATAGGTTTTTCATATGAAATATACCAATAGTTTTACAAAACCATTGTTATAGGTCATACCAATGGTTTTCCCATAACTATTGGTATAGACCTATCTCAACACTAAACCGGCCAATGGCCCTCCAAACCATTGGTATAGGCTATACCAATGTTTTGGAGACCTATACCAATAGTTCCAATCCTTTGGTATAGGGTATTATTCTATTAGTGTGAAGTGGTTTTAGTTAAATTACTTATTTACTTAGATTATACCAAATTATTATTTGATTTGGGATCCCCACATTCTATTATATATGGTAAATTTTCTTGTAAAATGGAAATACCCTCTCAAAAAATGAATTTATAACTTTTGTTAATAACTCATTGGGGTAGTATAGTTGCAAAAACATTTTATAAAAATATCCATGTCATTATATGTAAAAATATTTTTCCTAAAAACCCTATTTTCATTCCATGTATAGTTTTTTACTATTATTTTTGTCTATTATCTTTCATTTTTCCTTACTAAGATAGATTGTGGAGATAATGTTGTCATATTGAATTTTCAGTGTGAGTTTTAATTCATATATAATAATGATTTAATACCATTAATATCATATCATTATGCTTAGAAACTAATAACATATAGAATTGGAAGTTATATTTCATATATTTTTTAAAATAAATGATTTATTCGAATTGGTGATTTACCTATATTAAATGAATATATGGATGTTTTTACTATTGATTTTAAAGTTTTACGTCTTGATTGAGAGTATGAGTTTACTATTGAATTATTTTATAATGGAAATATAATTTCAAGACGTCCTTATCAAATAGAATATATTTAGTTTTTATTAATGAAAAATATGTAACAAGAGTTAATTGTTAAGGGTTTGAGGTTCTAGATCACTTCTCCTAGTGGTTGTGATGTTTTTATTATTAAACATGGGGATGGATATTTATTAATTTTTATTGATTATAGAGAACTCAATAAAAATGATATTAATAACATGTATCTATTGGCCTATATTGATGAATTTTTTTTCTTCTCCAAGGGAACATGTTTTTAAAAGAATAAAAATATGTCTCGGTATAAATAAAATAATTTGATGGGGGATTAAATATCAAATATTTCATTTTGTACTGGGTATTGTCATTATGATTTTTTGTTTATGAATTTTGTGTTAAAAAACACACCAATGTTATTTATGGGCCTAATTAATAGTATATTCCATGAGTATTTAGATATAGTTTTATTTTTTTATTGATGTGATTTTGGTTTATTATTAGTGCTATGAGGAACGTGCTAAACACTTAAGGATTTTTTTAGAATTTAAAAGAAAAAAAGTTGTATGAAAAATTAAATGAATGTAAATTTTATTTAAAACAAATTCCTTTTCATTGTCATATTATGTTTACTGATGGAATAACTGTTGATCCTTCTAAAACTAAAGTGTTTGAGAATTTTCCAATGCCTAAAGATTTCATTGAGATTAAATTTTTTCATGGATTAGTGGGTTACTACTAAAGGTTTTTTCCAAAATTGATCTGTTAATTATCTGACTAACTATTCAAACTCAAAAAGAAGTTAAATTTATCTGTAAAAAGTGAATTGATGAATTATTTCTATAGTTGAGAAAAATATATTTTTAAATACTCTAGTGTTATACTTTACAACAAAAAATGATGATTTTTATTTATTATTAAGCTTTATTAATGGAACATGGTTGTATCTTAATATAGAATAATCAGGTTACCATGTTTGTATCTATTCTATTTAAACCATAATGGAATAATAAACCTAAATAGGATCTTGAGATACATATGGATGTTTTTTCTTAATAATATAGATCAATCTTTTATATGGGAAGAAATGTAAAATATATAATTTTCATGAAATTTTAAAGTATAATTTCAATAAAAAATAGTTGAAATTGTGGTAGAGAATATAAAAAACTAACTAAGTATTAAGATTCCATGATTATCTATTAGGTAATGAAAAATAGGTTTTCTCGGATTTTATTTGAAATTATAATTCATCATTAACTATGATTTGACAAGAACATGGTCTTTAAGTCATTGATTTAATTAATGTTGTATTGGAAATTATGTATGTATAAACTTTTTATTTTTTGGATATGACATTAGTGGAGTAATATTTGTTAGAATAAATTAAGGAGAATATGAAGGAAGATATTGGTTCGAAATAATAAGTATAATCAGACCTGAAGAGTAGTTTTCCTTAGTTTAATGTTGATAAACAATTTGTTTCCAGATTTGGAAATCATCTGCATTTTCCTAATGATTCCTCGATACTAAAGGAATTGTTATTTTGAGCTCATAGTTCCCCAAAATCTATTCATCCTGGAAATAAAAATATATATTCATATATTCAGTAATATTATTTGTAAGAAGTTATGAAGAATGATATTTTTTAATTTACCCTTAAATATTTGACTTTTCAACATGTAAAGTTGAGTGAAAAATACAGAAAGGGGTTATATTTTCATTACCAGTGCCTTAATGGAAATGAGATAATATATCCCAAGATTTCATGGTGGAATTACGAAAAACATCTCATGGTAATAATGGGATTTTTGTTACTATTGATTGTTTGACTAAATTTTTGAAATTTATGTATATTCAAGATATTATATCATTAGATTAATATTCAAGACATTATCATAAAGTGATCATCATATTATATGGATTCCCTCTCTTAATTATATTTGATTGAGATCCCATATTCACCTAAAATTTTTGGAATGGACTTAAAAAGTAATTTGGTACTGAATTCAATTTCAGTACAGTATTTCATCCTTAATCTAATACAAAATTAGAATGAACAATTCATAATTTGGATGATATTCTTTTGGGATGGATCTCTAGATTACCATGAATGTTGGTATCAATATATTTCAGTCCTATAATTCTCATATAATTACATTTTTCATACTAGTATACATATTGAACATTTTTATTAATTATTTGTAAAGTTTTATTGAAGTCAATCATGTTAGAATTAACTTGGTGAAAGGAAGTGGTTGATACTTGAATGGGTACATGAAATTGTAGGTATTTTAATGATTATTTTTTAGTTTAATATGATAACTAAGTGTAGGAAGAGAAGTTATGATGATCACAATAGGAATTATCTCTCATTTAAATGTGATCATGTTTTTCTTAATTTATCACAATGGAAAAGTGACATGAATTTTATAAGAAAGGGAGAGTTAATTCTACATTTTACTGGTCTATGTGAAATTGAAAAAAATTTAAGATTATTTTGTTAAAAATTATCTTTACCTCTGATTTTATCTTATATACTAGTTATGATTCATGAATCTTTTCTAAGAAAGTATCTACCTAAGGCATCTCACGTTTTGAACCTAGAAGTTATATAGTTAGAAGATACATTCTCTTATAAAGAATATTCGATTCTGATTTTGGATCACATAGAGAAGGTACTAATTAATAATATGATTCATCCATTAAAGGTATCATGTAAGAATCAAACGATTTAAGAAGCAACATGGGAATAAAAAATCACAATGAGAGAAGAACACCCCCACTTATTTAATTATTGAATAAAATTGTGAGTACCCAAATTCCTAAGTAGGGAAGAATGTGAAAACACATGTAATCCTAAAAATAAATCAATCTTATGATATATCTGTATTAATTTTGTGGATTCATATTCATCATTGTTTTATAAATAAATTTATCGTAGTTTTCAATTGAAAAATATAGAGATTTATTTAATTAAAATGTTTACCATGAATTACATTGTTTTATTTAAAGGATAAATTAATTAAAAATATAAATTGAATTTTATAATGACAATTTATTTTTTTGAATCAAAATATTAAATATAAAATAGGGTGAAATTGTTTGATTTTTCTTAAAATATTGATTATTGTGTTAATAATGAAAAATGCTAATTTGGCTAAATTATCATTTTTTCTTTAAATCTTGTAATATAGAAGTACCATGTTAATTTAGAGTTCTTTTAAAGTAACATAATATCCCTTTGAATAAAAATATAAAAATAATTCTATTTTAATCAAAAATATATTTGATTCTTGGATAATTTCATTTTTAAGGATAAAAACTCAATATTCTAAAAACGGTTCATATTATGTTTTTCAAACGTATATTATATGTAATTTATACTAATTATACTAATTTAAACAATAAAATTTTATTCAATATTTTTAAATAGGTGGCTCATATTTATAAATGAGTTTAATTTCATTTCTATTCATTGTAATATGTAACCACGGTAAAAATGTGTCACAATGGAAAATGGTAAATCAGTTTATTCAAGGTAATAACTTTCCAATAAAGTAAAAATGAATTTCCATAATTTATATTTAATTTTTGGGATTTCAAATCATATTATTTTAGATTATAATAATTATATTTTGGATACAAATTCCCATGATTAATACTTTATAACATTCTAATGTTAAGAAAAATTACAAGTGTTCCACTCCCTTAATTATAAAAGGGCACCTTCTCTCCCTCCTTACTCACACCTTTTTAGCACTCAAGTTTAGCCTATATCTATCCAAACATCTCAAAAACATATATCATGTCACGAACCAACTTTTTTTGACCCCAAACCAGTCGCTCAAGTCAACCTGCGACAAGGCTCGAGAGGTGTTCCTGATCCTTCTGAGCTGGAAACTAGTGTCGGGTATCAAAGATAACACAATAAGAACAATTTTAGTCCATGATGAACTGATAAATAAAAAAAATATAGAGTATTAAGAAAACAATTAGAAGAACTAAATCTCTAAACACAAATAAAATAACTAAACAAATCTAGATACAACTACATAAGAAAAAAATAGGAAAAAATGTGAGTGAAACTAAACCAGAACCAACATGATCTTTATGTGGACCCTAGGTCACCACCATCCATAAGAATATCCCACTCCATAGGCAAACCAGAACAAAAAAAAACCTGAAAAACAACTTCGGTATATCGAAACTGAGTGGCACATGTAGGGTGTGAGCATAAAACATCTCAGTAGGTAAGCACCACAGAATCCATACATTTCTTTTCCCAAAAAAAATAATGTACTCTAATTTGAAATACATTTTGTAAAAATAGGTTTTTTATCTTTATAAAAATCAACACCACTTTCCAGAAACCCCAATTTGAAAAAAAATCATGGCTTCCCATCTTTAAACAAATTCTCATTTTTAAACCCATTTTGAAAACAAACCACATGTAAGGAACATAATCCATGGAAAGTATAAGAGTGATGGATGTAAAATCTAGTTTCCAAATAAGGTTAATGCAAAAAAATCTAGAAATAAAAAGGAAACTGTATAGGTGTAAGCATGCAACTACTATTAGAAAAATTAAAAAAAATGCTACAAATGAAATAGGAACATATAGATATGTAATCATGGGTGTTTTCTAAACATCCCTAGAATAAATTCCTAGACGTAATTGGTTTGGAACTATATATTGGCATATGGTGTACCTCCACTGTCAATATCCAAACTGGCTCCTCTAAACTAGCCTCTCCAGTGGAAACGTACACATTTCATATCCTATTTATTTAGTGTTCTAATCTGTTTAATCTGTACTAGAAAGAAATAACCTCTCAACCCTATAGATAACTTTAATGAGTCCCATGATAATATTATATAGGATAATGAGGAGTACATTACATGATTGGAATTAAACACAACTCATTGATACCACTATTCATGCCTTGCTCAATCATCGACACCAACAACGAGAAGACCCTCTCATTATAAGGATGGACATAGGGGTTCCCATCATACGTACAACCTTTAAAAAGTGACAACTAGGACTACATGCCATATGAATTTAAAACCAATTTATAAAGAATAAAAAGGTACTAAACAAACCATACAATTTACAAATCCAAACTATTTCCATTAAAAATACAATTTTTTTATCAAATTCAATACTCAAACCAAGGTGAAAAAATAATTTATACTTAGAAGGTTCCAAATGGGTATTTTATTCAATTTATTTACCAAATTATATCTCAAGGTGCCAAATGGGCCATGATTCAAAAACAAATTTAAATACACATTTGAATTATTTTAGAAACCAATAATCCATTTAGGGAATAGTTTAATTGTTTAGAAAATCCTTCAGTACATAATGTGTAGAAGAGAAAGAAATGGAATAAGAATATTTTGGAAAACTGGAGTTCATGTTGGATATCATTTTGGAGTCACCATTTATATGTGTGTTTCTATCTATATGTTCACCCTATGCACATATAGATATGATAATATTCACTATAAATATATGGATGACCATAAAAATACCTAATTAACAATTAAAAAAATCATAATAACTTCACAATCAGTCACAAGGATTCACACATAAGAACCAAACCATAAAAAGGAACCAAAACACATAAACAAATCTCAATTTCACAAGCCACCCATATACCAAAACACAATCAAGGGAAAACATCATTTCAAAATCCCCAAAACCAACTTAGAAGGCCAATTTTCTTTTTAAAAAACACCTTATATACATATATATAGGTGTAACCAATAAATTCTTTCAAAACCCAATTTTCATCAAATTTCCAACATAAAATTTCCATAAAAAGTAATGATAACAAACCAAAAACATGAATCACATATTTAAAAATTATTTAACAAATCTTGAGAATCAAATGTAATGTTATAAAATGGAAATGGATGAAAACACCAACCTCAATAGTCTGTGAATGCGACAAAACTCCGGGAGAAGGAATAACTAATCCCAAGAGACAAACCACATAACCTAACATCAAAAAATACCAATCAAACTTCATATATCTACACTTTAGTTTCATACAAGAGGGAACCCAACCAATAAAAACAAAGAAAAAATAGACTAAGAAGAGGAGATTGGAATATTTCCCAAAATCAAGAGAAACTCACTTAGAAATCTTGAAGGAGAATCGATGGTGGAAGAATAACCAAGGGAGGAGGGTTTTGGAGCACCCTTCATGAGTAAAAATTGAGCAAGAGGGGAGTAGGATTGATTTAGGGTAAAACATAAGAGGTTTAATCTTTAAATTTCAAGTTTTAAGAAATTGGGTAAGTTATATGGATTGGCCACATAGTTTTTTAAACCATACGTCCACCGTGCGCAGCCTACTGGAAGGAAGGGACACTCACACTTGTTGGTTGCACAATTTAGTATATCATGTTCCAATTACACAAATAGGTTGTGTCAAAATGTTTTATCCTCTCACATTCTTTCCACATGGTTCCCTCTAACTATATGCAGGATGTGTTTCACATCCGAAACACCACCAACAAGCTACACGGTCACCCCTTTAGCTCTCATAGTTTTGAAAAAACCATGCACATACTGTGAAAGAAAATCTATAAAATAATAAAATGAACTAGAAAATCCTTATTCTTCCACCAGCCACATGGTTTCATCTGAAACTATTCACACTAACCATGAAAAGGTCCAAAAAAACATGAAACTTACAAAACTCAAAAACTCACTCTGGGAACTAGACTTGAACAAAATTAATAAACTCCAAGAAATGAATAAAAAAACTTGAATACAAAAAAACTATAGTTGGGATGGTATAATTCTCTCCACCATAAAAAATTTCATCCCCTAGAAAGTCACCCATCCATATGAGGAAATAAACTAGAACCCAAAATTAAATAAAACCAAATGAAACCATGATTTTTGATGTGACCATTAAACTCAAAGAGTCACACTCAAAAAAAATCTTGATAAAATCATAAGAAGATACATAGATAGTCTCCCCACCATTTATAAACTAAAAATCACAATGAAACCAACAATGTAACTCCAAACACTATAGGATCCTAATGAAAGAGGCTCAAACCAAACCATGATTCATCATTTATAAATGACACCATCATATCCAAATTTACACTTCCTAGAACAAAAACCAACCCACAAGAAAGATAACCACTAAAAGATTCACATATACATTGAATAACCATAAACTATTGGGTTTTTAATAGAGAAAACTAAAAATATTTTTCTAAATAAGTAGAGTTTTATAGAAACAAAAGATCTAAAACACGAAAAAATATAAATCGTACCCACTCCCACATTAGAGGAAAACGATAGTACAACAAGACCACACCGAAATATTCTTAACTACATGAAAACATTCACTTGGGATCCTATGGATAGATCCCTAGTGCCTTGAAGAATTTTTTTCCCCATGGTTAGGATCTGGTAGACTCTAACTGAGACTTCCCCTTTTGGAAATGCTGCTTATAAAACCTCTCCAAGTGTCCTAAATAGCCACATCATTGGTAACCCATTGAAGGATAATAGAAATGTGTCTTTGATTTAATGAACTGACCACACTAGAAACACATGAGAGGGTGCTCCTATAAATGAGAAAAAATAACTAACAAGGAGACTACTTACGAACAATTTCCTCTAGTAAGAACTCTTCACCAGATATGGAACATTCCTGAGCACCAAAGGTAATTGGACATCCTACTGCTAAAAACTGCGCGTTGGGAAAAAATATGATCGAAATACCTCATCTGCTAGCTTCCCTAACAAAACATCACCAGATGATAAAATTAAATCCTTAATCTCTAAACAAATACCCCAGATAAAGATAGGATATTTGAGAAAATACTTTGATGATACCTCTAGATAAAAATAAACCAGATCTTTAAAATGGTCGACACAGGCCTTCACCATCCATTAACCTTGTTGAACATCCACGATCTCTACCACTTTATTTACATTCACCCCCTCAGGTATAAACTATTTAATGAAAGTGATCTTAAAAACACCGCATGTCATCCCAACTTCAAATGATGAAGTGGTGATCACCTTCCACCTTTCCAAACTCGGTCCCTTAAAAACCCCATAACATCCCATACCCTTATAGATTCAAGAGTTCCTAGATACCTAAAAACACTTTTTACTTCCTCAAAGAATCCCATAGCTTATAACAGATCCCGATCACTACATAAGACTGGAAAATGATGAGAAGAACTTGACTCTACCACACCTCTGGGAGTCTAGGGTAGGATAAAGACTATAAGAGACTCACTAGAAACTTTTGGGACCATTCTAGACGGTATACTCTAGATAAAACAAAGGCATGAAAACTAATCAACATTAAACTAAAATAACCTACCAAGACAAAACACTAAACTCATAAGCCAATAATCAAAAAATAAAATCAAAATCCTCTTCTAAAAACCACTATTTCCATTCCAAATTACAAATAAATTTTATTGAAAGGGAAATTTCCAAAAATTACAAGACTTATTTTCAAATCCAACTCAAGAATCAAATCCCACTTTTAAAATAATACAATGTCTTGAAATCATTCCCCCTTTTAAAAACGTTTTCCTAAAAACCATTATTTTTTATTTCTAAGTGAACTCTCACTGAAAACAATCAACCAAAACATAACTCACACCAAAACTCATAAAATAGGGAACCAGTGTCCATGCATAACCTGGCCACATGGTTTAGAAGACCATGCCCTGTGCATGAATTGTCGGATTGAAGTATCTTCAACCATGCACTCAGGATTCACATAGGTCACTACTCTAAATAATAACACCATGTAATATTGTCTCAGTTACATTTTCATTTCCCAAGCTACAAATATAATAAGTCTAACCAAAAACCAACAACATAAACCTGAAATAAAAATGGAAGACTCAACCTAACAACCCCTGGTAACTCGAGTATGACAACAAGTAATAGTTTTAAATTATCTTATTGTACATACCTATCATGTTTCTATTGTCTTATATTTGGTATACTAGACACTTCAAATAATACAGGGCTCCCATGAAACTATTTTTTTGCAGATCAACCCAGGTTGACCCCAAACTGGTCACCCGAGTTGGCCCACAAAAAGGTCCAAGAGGCATTCTCAATCCACTCAGGCTAGAAATGTGTATTGGTCATAAAAGATAACACGTTGGAGATGTTTTTATCCCATAAATAAAAAATAAATAACACAAGATAGAGTAAACATCATAAACATGTGGAATCAAATCTCTAAAAAAAATAAACAAACTAAACAGATATAGACAGAACTATAGTAGAACAAAATAGGAAAATAAAACAAGACCAAAACAAAATTGGAACCAAAAAATATCCATGTTACCACATAATCACCACAATACATAGGTTCAACCCACTCCACAAGAAAACCTAAACAAAACTATACCTGTAAAATAGATTAGGTCTACAGATGTTGAATGGCACAAAGTAGGGTGTGATCATAAAATAGCTCATTGGGTAAGCACTATAGAATCCATACATTTACTTTTCCAAACTATTATATATATTAAAGTTTGAAATATATTTTGGGAAAATAGGGTTTTCATCTTTAAAAAAATCAACACCACTTTCCAGAAACTCTACTTTGGAAAAAAACATGGTCTCCCATCTTAAAAAAATTCTAAATTTTAAACCCAATTTGAAAACCAAATACAAGTAAGAAACATAACCTGAGAAAATCATAAGAGTTAGGGAAGTCAAAAATAAGCCCTATAGTAGGGTAATTAAAAATAATATATAAATAAAAAGGAAACTGTGTAGGTGTAAGTAGGAAACTACTAGAAGAACAAGTAACCAAAATGATGAAAATGAAACAGGAACATACAAATATATAATCACAGGAACTTCATAAACATCCCTTGAATAAATAAATGTAGGTACTCAGTTTGGACCCACCTACTAGAGTATGGTGCACCCCCATAGTCAATATCTAACCTTGATACACTAAACTAGCCTCACCAGTGGAAAATACTACATGGACTATCCTCTTTTCAGGGGGTTCTAATCCATATAATTGAGACTCTAAATATATTTTCACTTTACCCTCTAAATTACATCCAAGAATCCAATAATAATAGTATAAAGGAGAATTAGGAGTTTATGACACAGTTATCATTAAAAAACATACTAATTCCATTGTGCATATCTTTCCCAATCTCTGACACCAACTATGTGAAAACCCTCTCATCAAAAAAATGACCGTAGGGAATCGCATCATACACACAACTTTTCAAAAGTTTCAACTAGGCCTATATGTCATATGAATTTGAAACCAATTTCTAAAGCTTCACAAAGTTCCAATAGGGCCTTAACATTTACAAATCCAAACCATTTCTCGTGAAAATACCATTCTTCTCAAATTTATTACCCAAACCAAGTGGAAAACATAATTTATACTCATAAGGTTTCAAATAGACCTTTTATGCAATTTAGTTGCAAAATAAAATTTCAAGGTGCCAAATGGCCCATGATTTGTAAAAAAAATTAAAATTTATATTTTATTTCATTTATAAACTCACAATCCATTTTGAGAACAATGGAAGATTTTAGAAAAAAACCATTGGGATATAGAGTGGAGGATGGAATTAAATGGAACAACAATGTTTTGAAAAACTATGGCTCAAGCTGGACATCTTTATGGAGTCACTATTTATGTGTGTGTTACTATATATATACACCACATAAACATATAGATATACCCACATTCACTAGAATATATATGGATGATCATGAAAATACCTAAATTTCAATAAAAGAATCATAAGATTTTCACAACCAATTGCAAGGATCCTCACATAAGCACCAAACCATAAAAACGCACTAAAACCCACAAAAAAGATTGATTTCACAAGTCACCCAACTACCAAAACTCAAAATAGGTAAAACGCCATTTCAAAATGTCCAAAACCATATTAAAATTCCAATTTAAATTTTATCAAACACCTTGTATAAATATATATAGGTTTAACAAAGTAAATCCTTTGAAAACTCCATTTTCATAAAACTTCTAGCCTAAAATTTTCATAAAAAGTCATACTAACACACGACAATCATAAATCTCACATTTAAAAATTATTTAAGAAATCTCAAGAATCCAATGGAATGTTCCAGAAAGGAAATAGAAGGGAAAACCTGCCTCAATAGTGTGTGAATGAAACAAAAATATGGGGGAAGGAAGAACTAAGTCCAAGAGACAAACTGAAGACTCTAACATCAAAATAAACAAAACACAACATCATACCTCTACCCATAGGGTTCGACCAATAGAGAACCCATCCAATAAAAACACAAGAATCCAAGATAGGGAGAAGAGGTGAGGGGGAAACCCCCAAAAATCAAGAAAAACTCACCTAAAAACCTTAAAGGATAATCAATAGAGGAAGAAGAACCACGGGAGGAGGGTTTGAGAGCACCCTTCATGTTCGAAAATTGATCAATAGGGTAGGATGGTCAATTTAGGGTAAAACAATAAGAGGTGAAAACTTTTAATTTCATTTTTTTAGAATTTTGTTAAGTCACGCAGTTTGGCTGCACGGTTTTCCAAACTGTTCCCCAAATGTGCGCACCCTACTAGAAGGAAGGGAAACCTGCATGAGTTGGTCGCATAGTTTATGAAACCATGCACCAAGCATGAAAATTTATTATATCAAAATGACAAAGCATTATTTCTATATGGTTCCCTCTATTCTTGCTCAATCCATGTATTAGGTCTCAGAAACCACCAACGAGTCGCATGGTTACCCCTTTGGATAACATTATTTAGGTGAAACTATGTACAGACCATGAAAGATAAATCGTGAAAGAAAAAAATGAACTAGAAACACCCTCTTCCTCCACCAGTTGTATGGTTTCTCTCTATACTATTCACATTATCCATTCACAGGGCCAAAAATAATCCGAAACCTCTAAAACATGAAAATCCGCACGAGGAACTCAACCTAAACCTCAAAAAAATATTAGATAGTGATAAATAAATAAATAAAACTGTAATGAAAGAAAATAGGTATCATCATGTGAGATATCCTCACATCCTTGAGGTTTTGTTCTTCTCAAAAGACCAATCCTATAATTATTAAGGTGTACTCTAGAGGAGGATATCTAAAGAGAAGGTATAAGTTTTAAAAAACCTCATTCAAGTTTATTACTTATTTTATATCCTTAAAATATTATTAGAAAATTATTAAATAATATTATTAGTATCCTCTGTATACATAAATGTTATTATGATTATGGAATGTATATTTTTCATCTCTTTTTCTATCTTATGAGAAATAAAAATATATCTCATACATATGTTTGGACTACCACCTTCATGAAGTGATGTGTTTCATTTTTCATCAATGGATGAAATGGATTGTTAAAATGATGGAGAAAAGGAATATATTTGATAATTATGACATAATTAGGATTCTAGAAATGTAATATATTACATACATTCTTCCCTTTTAGTCTGATGGAAATAGAAAATATCGCTCATGCATTCATGTGAAATAGTACCTCCTCAAAGTGATGAGATTATTTTTTTATTTTCACCTTATAAGGATAGTAATAAGAATAAAATAATAATAAATCAAACATGTATAACATATTTATGATTATTAAAAATTAATATATTATTTAATATAATAATATTCCATATGTTAGAAAAATTAATATTTCATTCATGCATACTTACTAACTATCATCTCCATGAAATGGCATGATTCGTCTTTCATGATAGCCTTAAATTTTTTTAAAGTATATATAATTTTGAAATAAAATAAATAAAACTTTTTTATGAGTCAATAAATAATGTAAAAAATAACCTTTATCCATGATCAATGCACCGATGTGTTTTTTAGGTTATAAACCAAACAACCCCAACATGTCTAACTTGTACATAACAATTTTATTAACTAAATAAAACATTGTAATAAATTATATTAAAGTAAAAATGAAAATAAAAGAAACTTAAAAAAATTACTAAGAAATTATTAATTTAATAATTCAAAATTTATAGATCGTACTAATCTAGATGAGATTTAAGGTAAGAAAATTTCTTTTAAAATGTTTCTTTAATTGTTATGAACTCTTACTTCTATAAATTTGTATCCATTTAATTATTTTAGGAATGTTTTTATTTGTTTAAAAATGGTTTCTACATTAACATTTTTAATATATTTTAGTTTCTTTAAAATGGGTTTAAAATGGAATATTTTTAATGTTTCTTGTATGGGATAATTTTTTCTTTTTTACAAAAGTGAAAAAGGGGTGTTTTTTTAACATATACATCTTAATAGTTATTCCCCACCATCATATACATTATTCATTATCCATTATCCATTATATTTTTACATGGGTAATTTAAAATATATAATATTTCACTATATTCAAGTAAATTTTAGTTTTATATCCTTTCTATGGAAACAAAAAGTATTTCTCATATTTATGAGATAATTGAATCTGTTTTTATTTTGGTTTACAATGAGTATTTAAATATTTTTATGATGAAAATTTTAAATCATATAATGTATTTTTCTATGATATGTTACATGAGCATTAGATATTATGAAAAGGGATAATGATAGATATTTTTATGATGGGTTAGCTCGATATATCTCTATAATGCATCAGCTAATGAATAGTTTTCAAATGAATAAATGAGGGAGATAACTGAGTATCTTACACCTATAGAATTACCGTGGACTTATTTATTATCATATGTGTTTAACATGAGTGTACATGTGTTATGAATAATTTTCTCCATGTGACCTATATTTTTATTGAATTTTTTTTTAGATTTATTATAATTTCATTAGTTAAGTAATGTTTATGAACTATTTGTAGTGAATGATATATTTTTCAAATAATTGTTTTCATGAGATCTCACATGCCTTGTGATGACTTAATTTTTTTTCTTATTCTTTGTAATGTGTTTTAAAATCATTAATGTATAAAATGATTATTTTATCAAGTGAAAACTTTTTTTTATGTTCTCAATGTTTTATTTTGAAAATGATAAACATTCCCTTGGATTTTTTACTTTCCACTAGAATAATAGGATTCTCTTTTATGCATTTGTCCTCTCATCCCACATTTTTATATATTTTTCACAAGATCTATGGATTATTAGAATTTTAATCAAGTTAATTATTTATACTAAGGGGACTCATCTTAAATTAAAAAAAATTTCTTGGATAAAACATCAGTGAAAACTTATTACTCGATTTTTGTGGAAAAAATGTATACTGTGTAAAAGTTTTCACATTCATATATGATTTTTTTAATTAATTATAAAATACTCTAAAAAAATACCCCAAAAATATTATAATTTTAAACCCTTGTTATAAATCATGCAAAAATGGGTTGAATTACATATGGTTTTTTATATCCTTGGTGGCTCGGGGAGCCCTAGGGGTGGCTGATGTGACTAGAAATAGCATCTTTTTTAGCTATTATAACTACTGAAAAGTTGATTCTCATGTTCTCAAAAGATAGAGGACTTTAAATGGGTGGAATTTACATCTCACCCACCAAATATTTATCGGATTGTACCCTATTCCACTTGTTTTCAAATGCTCTAGGGTCGGACGCCCTCTCCAACCTAAAAACCCCATGTTTTTGGTTGGATTCTAAGGTGTTTTTTGAAAATTTAATGTATGGAGTCATCTTCGTTAGTCTCCATTTATCATCCCACCATTATTATTTAATTTTTTATAAATTCAATAAATGATTTGACTCTAATTAAAATGGATCATGGTGGTATAGGTTGAGTGAGTTGGGTAATTCCTTCTGATCATGTAAAATTGAATCTTGAGATGATGACCAGTTGTCATCATGTGTATATTCATCAAAATATATGACGCGGTATGAATTTTTCAGTGATTTTCACATTATTTCAATTAAATTGACTATTATTTTAAAATTTCATGTTGGGGATTTCACTGGATATAGGGTCAAGAATGTGAGATGAACCTATGGGGTACTTTTGGATGTGGTTCTGGAACAGTGAGGATGTATAGTCAGAAATTAGGATTTATTCATATTTTTTAAAATGTTTTTATTTAATTATTATATAATATAATAAACTATGTATGATTCCTTGGTGTAAAATATGTGCTCAATAACAATTGTGGTGAACATTTGAGCAAAGGAAATCATGGGAATGGTTTGTTCATGATCAACCAAGAAGTAAACTAAATAGATAATGATTAAAGTGATTTATGTGGTATGATTACTAGCCCTATGTATTTTATGCATGTTTTATGATGAATGGGATGTATAGTAACTCTATTAATGGTTTCATCATGTTTAATTTAAATTCATTATTTATTAATTAATTTTTTATTTCAATTGATATTCTCTGAATAGAAAAAATTTCTCAGGACACATTAGTCCTTATCCATCGACCTTATTCCTTGGTCATCAATGGTCGAGGCCTTAATTATTTACTACCCTAGAACCTTGAGACCTGATGATATAAAAAAAATTAAATGAATTTTTTTAGATTACCTTGTATAAGTTCCCTTGGACCTTACTTATGGAGGATATTGATGATTTGGTACTAGTTGTCCATATTGAGTCATAACATAACTATAGGTTGTTTGAGTAACCCACTGTGAGTGACCATGGAGTTTGATATAGTATTTTTTCTATAACCTTATTGGGTTTCCTATGAGGAATACCATAGTTGGCCTATGATTTCATTCCTTAATTATGATGTGGTGATGGATGTTCTACCCTTCATTAAAGGTCATGGGCTCCAGTGTTAAAAAGTTGTGCAGGAGTACCCCATGTGGGTCCTAGTTCTATTGGGTGTTAAGGGACACACTTCCATATGGTGGGTGATTTTTGACCCAATATATAGGAATTGTATGATAAAACCCTCTTTGGGTGTCTGTGATTGGTGTGATAGAGGGGACTTGATATGCGACCAGTTTCATGTTAACTCTGGGAAGGTGTGGTTAGATATCGGTATAGGTGGTTACATGTTTCACCATATATCCCATGATGTGAATGTATTATTGATGAGGTGGTGTTATGATCAGTTGGATTGGGTGTTCATTCCAACTATTATTTTTAATTTTATTCTAGTATTTCTGTTTAATAAATTTCCTTAGGGGAGGTCTATTGTTTTACATGGGAAATGTCCTGATGGTTATATTATATGAGATGTAATAATCACTTTTATGTGGGCCTATGTTAATAATGGATGAAAACCACTAATAAAGGTGGTTTATTTTTTCACTGGTTGAGAAAACTCCCATATGAGAGGTCTATGAAACATGTGAGCTTGTTCTATTAAAGAGAAAACTCTCATAATTGAGATTCATATTACCTTTATTCTTATGAACTAGCTAAAATAATTCACCTAAGGGGTTGTGATACTTATCTGTATACCATGGAGACCTAGACCCTTTATATTGGTTAGCATGGTTATCGAAACATTCTTAGAGTCATCCTGGCATTTGTCAAAGTTGGTATGGTTGATTAGGGTCATAGTCCTATAGATTGATGATGGTAATTGTTCTTCTCCAAGGATATATCCATACAACCACATAGAGTTTGTGATATTTTGGATAGCATAGTCACCAAAACCTTATTGGAGATATTTTGGTATCATTCTAATGTAGGCTTTTTTCTTTATTTCATTTATTTATTTTCAACCATTATTTACTTTATCATAGAATGTCACATGAAAATATAAAAGGATTTCCAGATATGTATGAGATAGTATTGGTGGTTCCCTGGTATGTTTTCACTCACACAAATTTTAGGCCTATATTTTAATTGGGAACCCAAGCATACCTTAATTATTGTAGGTTTGGGTCTGGATAAGGCTCTAGGTTTTTCATGATTGATCTAGATCATCTTGGATGGGAATTAGACTTCTACATGAAATGGGTCATGTGTATTATATTGGATAGCTGTGTATTTTTATTTTAGATCATATGAATTATTTTCTTTTCATTCTATATATGTGAGAGACCCAGTGGTCTATCTATATTGTATTCATGTATGATAGTATTTTATTATTATGACATGTCATTATTACTTTACTATTTTTTTAGTCCTCTAGTTTTTTATTATTTGTGTTATTTTTTTTTAACAATGATATAGGGGTATTGTATCCACATAGAGCCTCCTTATACAACCACTACTAATCGCTCTAAGAACCAATTAGTTTTATATGGCGATGAGTTATTTTAATTTGGTATAAGGGGTATATTTATTTTTCATAATATTTAGGATATTGTGTCTATTGGAAATAGGAATGTATCAAAGCCTTTTATAGATATCAAGTGGATTCATCATGAACACTTATTATAGTAAGAAACCTAGGTTATCATGGGCTTGGTATTTATGCTCTTGTTATGTGATGTTATGATTGATATGATTATCACCACAAATGATGCACATGATTTTCAATTTAATTAATTTATTTGTTTTTTATGGTTGTCCTATTAGCAAGAAAATATTCATTAGATTTTGGATCTTTTATATAAAGGCAAGAGAAACCTCATGAATAATGATTATGTGTGTATAATTTTCATTATATTTATACATTTATGTGTGTTATTTCATCATTGATGAGGGGTTCATCTATTTATAGTGTCAAAAAAATTAATATAAAATATTCCCATATATATTTATGGTTTCACCATACTTAGTTGTACCAACATGTATACATATTTATTCTGTTGGTATAATATGTGTATCTATGGTGAGACACTCATTAACTTTGAAAATGGTGAAACACCCCATTTTCATGAGAATTGTAGTACCCCTAGTAGGTCGGTATAGGAATTTGATTCCTTAATGGTAAAACCCTAGTGGGTGGTTATTATTTAGGTTCTATTTTTTATAGTTTGAGTGAAAATATATATGCAATTTTACTATATATCATGGAATTCAATTATATTTAATTTAACCATGTTTTGTGATTCATTGTATATAGATCATCACAGGGAGATACAGTTTGTGAATGTATGAATGTGTGAATCCTAAGGGAGTTGTCTCATAGGTGGAATCTTGGTGAGAATCACAGCCTTGTAAGATGATTATATTGGCATGTGATTCTAGTTATATATATATGATACCCATGAGTGGGTTTTTGGGAATGTTGGATGTTGTGTTTGGTTTGATATTGTAGTATAAATGAAATCTCATGTGATATGGTCCCCAAAGAGGCTTGACATGAATTTTAGACTATATTGAATACCTCAAGACCCTTATGATTGACTTTGACTGTAAAGGGTTATTGGTTTGTGATTTTGGGTGGAATACCCTTAGATATATTAAAACCATATTACTAGTGTCATTGAGGTGTGAATAAGGTGTATGTTCATGATATTGAGATCAATGAATGGGATATGTTATCAATTTTATGGGAAATGATGTGGTTATGACTTCAAAACATTGGTTTTAATTCCTTGGTATGTAATCCACTTAGATTTTCATGGTTTCAAGGACGTTTTTAAGGGTATACTTATTTACGTTCCTAACCCTATCATTAATTAATGCATTTTCATATGTGTAGGAGTGTTGGTGGATTTTTGTGACATGGAATGGTTTTAGATTATGGATACCTATGTGATACTTGTTAGGAATGAGAGGCTCTGCATATTTGGACACCCTTAAAGTAGTTTTACCAAAGTCATGAGGGGAATTCCTTGTGTCTTGAAACATAAAACATAGAGAGTGTCGAGTAAATGGCATGACACAATTTAATTCCTAAGCACCTTTAGAAGCATGGTTAAATCATGTGTGGCCATTATATTGATATTGGTATAATTTTGTTGCGACTTGGGACTTTTTTCTCTAAGGAGGTGTGATTATTATGTATATATGGGATGAAATTATCCTTGTTGGTGATGCATGGATCCTATTGGGTTTAGATAGGTTATCGGTCATTATAAACTGATGAACGATGAGTTCTAAGAACATTCTCAAATGTGTAGTCACATGATTATTTTTATGGAAGAGTGAGATATCCTTATGATAAGTGGTGACATCATAAGGGGATCGAGTACGATGGTTTGGTTGGTCTAGGTTTCTCCTCAACAAGAGTGATAGAAGATGACATAGTTCTATAACATATAAAGGGAGGTGTGGTAAATATTCTTTGGTGACGGAACATATAAAGGTTTCATTGGAGGAGTTGGGTGCAAAAATTTATTTGGTGGAGAGTAAACCCTTATCCATTTGAGGGTATAAACCTCGTGATTAATTATAATTCAAAAATTCCATGCATGTGTGAGATTGGTTGTTAGATGGTTTCTTGGATCTTGGGATTCCTTTAATTAAATTGGTATGGTTCATCAGTATTCCTCAGTAAATGTTGAGTGTGACCTCCGAAATGATATTGGATGGTGTTTGAGTGTTGGTACTAGGATCAGTATAAATTAGGGTTATCTAGAAATGGGTAGATAATAGGGTGTTCATGTTCATGGAATATAATAAAACAATGGAACATTTTAGCTGATTGAGGATTAAACAATTAATTATCATCTTAATTTGGGTATGGACCATGGTGGGAGTGTTCAAATGTTCCCACGATTCCAATGATGGTAATGGAAGTGTAATTAGGTAATTTGGAAGGGCATTGGTGGATAAAATCAATCATTTTTATGAATTCCGTCTTAAAGATGTTTGACTTGCATTCTCACATGTAACTGGATGTGTTGGTCTAGAAATCATATTATGTGCATCACTTTTTATATGACGAAAGTCTTTTCGGATTTAGTTATATCTCTTCATAGAAAATTTATTATGTCTAGGATTCTGGAAATAATGTTGGTTTCACAACCATTATGGTTTTGAATTTTGGAAGGGTGTTATATTGGAATCGGACTAGGGTTGTTACATGTGTTTATGTGAATATGTGGGATATTACACCATGTGGATTAGTTTTAATTTTGTGATAATTTTATGATATCCAATCCCTATGGTAGAGCATACCATGATATGGAATTTGTCTTATGAGATTATCATTATGGTGGGGAGGCCCATTAGAAATATTATCAGACTGAGAAACCTTGGAAATCTTAGATAAACTGGCTCAACTAAGTATTATCTTGGTGTTTAAGTGATAATAATTTTATTCCGATTAGGTTTTGGAAGGTAGAGTTCCGTAAATTGAGAATGTAGAATTGGTGGAATGTCTATAATTTGAGAATGGAATATTATTTTTAGCATGAAATTAGAATACATTGTAGGTAGGGATGTCCATTTGGATGATCAGTGAGACTTATCAGGGGTGAGCATTGTGATAGAGGGGAGATTTTAAAACCTTATATGTATGGATGGGTCTTGATATTCTGGGCATTTTGAATTTTCAATTTTTTTTGGATGGGTAATTTTGATAACCATGATTTATAATTGAATTATGAATTCTATAACACCTGAAATGGGTGTTTTGGGATGAGTAACATGATTTGTGAGGTTTTTTTGGTGCTATAGAAAGCCTCGGGTGAGGTTGGGGTGGGTTACAGAATGTAGTATTGATGGCTTCTATATCCATCAGCTAGTTGGTGGCCTTGCACCAACTTGATAATAGATTTCAATGGGGGGAAACTAAAATTTTCCCTCAAATTTTAAATGGGGCATCCCCTTTTCCTCAATTTTTCTAACACACCCGGGATGTATACCCTCTTCTCCACTACGCCCTCAAACCCCCTTTTATATAGTATTTTGATCAATTTTCCTGTGATTTAAGGTATGTATTTAATTATTTTGGTCTTTTTTATTATTATTTTCATTAATAATTAATTTTAGATACTATTGATTATGGTATTGATTCTGATTCCACTAGATCATGGTGGATTTAAATGAATTGGTCTAGGAATTCCTTCTACCCATGTAGAGGGTATCCCGAGATTACATTTGCGGATAATTGTGAATTGATTTTTCAATGGTACAACACTGTAAGTAGTTTTAGGGGTTTCTAAATTTATTGATTTTTGGAATTTCATTATGGGTATTTCATCATACATAGATTCAGTAATGTGAGATAGACCCTTGGGGTATTGTTAGATATGGTTTTGGAGCATTGATGATGTTCATTGAAAATTAGGCATTATGACTATTTGATTAAAATGATATAATTAATTATAAATACCTATAATTAATAATGTATGATTCCATTGTGTGACATAAGTGGTCAGGAATGTGGGTAGTGACTATTTGATCTATAGTGATCATGGTAGAAGTAGGATAGTGAGCTGTTGGGAAGTGAAATAAATATGAAAAGCTTCAATTGAGGTATATGGTATTCATACTAGCGCTATCACTTTTATGATTTCTTTTTCTTAATCCTGAAACATGAAATTCAGAATTCAAGGGAAGTTGTTTATTAAATTTTGTTTTTTTAATGATTATTAAATTTTTTTTATTAAATTATTATTCCATGAATAGAAAAAACTGCTAAGGCCATGTTAAGCCTTGTGCACTGGTATTTTTCCTTGGTGTTTGATGGATGAGGCCTCAACTATTTACTTCCCTATAATGTTGAGAACCCTTTATAGGTTTGAATTTTAATAAAATAAAATTAAATTTCTTTAGAGACCCTAGTATAAGAAATATTAGAACTTATTTATGGAGGAAGGTGATGAGTTGGAACTAGTTAGCCATCGTGGGTTATATCTTGAATATGGGTTGGGTGAGGGACTGACCTTTTTTGACCATAGAGTTTGAGGTGATATTTTTCTCCACATCCTTAGTGGGGTTTTAATGAGGTTTACCATGGTTTTCCTAGGACATTGTTCCTTGATTATGACTTGGTGAGGGATGCGTTACCCCTAGGTAATAGGATTGACTTGGGTACCTAAATTTTAGTGGAAGGACCCCAATTCAGGTACCGATTATTGTTATGATTTTTATGGATGTTGTTCCCTTTAGAGGATAGTTTTTTACTTGAGATATGGGAATGGAATGACAGAACTAATTTTGAGTGTTTGTGTTTGGTCTCGCTGACGGGACCATGTGGGTGCCCTATTTCTCACTAACTCTTAGTGACTGTGGACATTCATTGGTTGAGATAGTTATAGGTTTCACCTTAGAACAAATGATTTGCATGAATTCCAATTGATCTAGTCTTGTGATGGTTGGGTTTAGATGTTTTACCACCACTGTTTTTACCTTTATACGTATACTAATATTTTTAAAACTCCAATGGGGGTGGTCTTGTGTTGTGCATGGAAATATCTATATGGGTATTTTTAATGTTACAGGAGAATAAATACTTATTTTTATGGATGTATATGATATTAATGGCTGATAAAACATGCATAGGGGTGGTATGTGTTACTAATGGGTGAGAAAATACTCATAGGAGATGATCGTGATACTTGTAGGATTATTACTTATTTAAGAAAACACTTGTAATGGATGTTTATATTACATGTGGTCTGATAAACCATATGATAAAATTGATGTTGGGGAGGTTTTTTATATCTATCTATATACTAGGGTGAACTATGTCTGCAATGTTGGTTGGATCATTCATCATGACGAGCTCAAAGACACCCCTGCTCTAGTCGAAGCCAGTATGGTTGATCAAGTTCATAGACTTGAGGATCAATGATAGACATTGATATTTTACAAGGTTATATTAATACAACCCTGTGGATGGTTTGATAATGTTTTTTGGAAAGATCCCCATGATACTACCAAAAAACCTCATTTAGTGATGTTTTTTTATTAGTGATTGTTTAAAATGTCACTAATTCATTTACCGATTTTTATTAAAAACATTTCTAAATGAGGTGTCTCTAATTTAGAGATGCTTATAAACATCATTGAATTAGCTATGTTTATAAGCGTCACTGAATTGACTATTTGTATAAGTGTCTCTATTTAGTGACACCACATTTACAGACATTTTTATGAAACATCGGTAAAAAAACGTCACTAAATTTGCGACATTTATCGATGTTTCAAAATGTCGGTAAATGACACCTCATTTACCAACACATTTTCAAAACTTCAGTAAATGATGTGTAATTTATCAATGTTTTGAAAAATTATCAGTAATCTTTTTATTGAAATTTTTAGTTTTTTAGTTTTTTTAGAAATGTTATCATGGGAAATTAAAATAATTTCCCACCCCCCTCCCCTTCCCTTTCCCATTCTCGGCCCTACCTTTCCCTCACCCACACCCACCCATCCCTTTCCCACTCCCGCCCCCTCCTATCCCTCCCTTTACCTCACCCATTCCCCACTCTCTCATGTCCCTCCATTTCCCACTCCAGCCCCCTCCCATCCCTCCCATTCCTAATTCTGCTCCCCACTCACTCTCATCCTTCCCTTTCTCACTCCCCCCACCCACTCCCTTTCTAGCTCCCCACTATCTCTCATACACTCCTGTGTAAAATTTAGGCCCTTAATAAAAATCAAAATGGAAACCTCCATCCTTGCAACCTGAAACTGACCAACCAGCCTAAAGGATTTTTTGTTTTCTAATTGAATTATAATATATATATATATATCAATATTTAAAAAATTAATATTATATATATATATATATATATATATTAATATGCATATATTAATATATATGTGTGTGTGTGTTTATATTTTATATTTATATTTTATTTTCAAATACCTATATATATATTTATATGTTTGTATTATATTTCATATGTTTATATTTTATATTATGTATATGTTTATATTTTATGTTTTATGTTTATATGTGTGTGTGTGTGTGTGTTTATATTTTATATTTATTTATATGTTTATATTATATACGTATGTGTGTGTGTAAATATATATGTGTACATATGTATAATTATAATTACATATTTATGCATTGAACACACACACACACACACATAATTAGCCACATTTTAAAACACTGGTAAAAATTTCACTAAAATAGAAACGCTTTATTTGTATTATGGTGTATATATATACATATATTCATATATAAACATATATAGGATTATATTTTATATTTATATTTTATATTTATATTTTATGTCTAAATACATATATATATATATATATATATACATTTACATTTATTATATATATATATCACATGTTTATATGTGTGTGTGTGTGTGTTTATATTATATGTATATGTGTGTGTGTGTGTAAAATATATATGTGTATGTATACAAATATATAATTTTAATTTTAAATATATATATATATATATATAACTATAATTATATATATATATATATATTTATAATTATAAATTATATATATATAATTAGAGCAATTTTAAAACACTGGTAAAAATGTCACTAAAATAGTAGCGTTTTCTTAAAAACGTGACTAAATTTAAAACATTTAATTTTATTATTATTATATATATATATACATAGATTTCAATATTTAAATATATATATATATATTAATATACATAAATTAAGATATATATATGTTTGTGTGTGTGTGTGTGTTTATATTTTCTATTTTATGTTGAAATCTGTATATATGTTTATATTATATTATATATATATATATATATATATGTTTTTATTTCATATAATATATATATATGTTTATATTATATATGTGTGTGTGTGTTTATATTTTATAATATATATATGTGTTTATTATATATATATATACATGTTTATGTTATATGTATGTCTGTGTGTGTTTATGATTTATATTATATATATATGTGTGTGTGTGTGTGCTTATATTTCATGTTTACATTATATATATTTATATGTGTGTTTATATTTTAGGTTATTTATATGTTTATATTATATATATATATATATGTGTGTGTGTGTGTGTTTATATATAACTTGTGTGTGTGTGTTTGTCTGTCTATATAAATATATATTGGTATGTATGTATAGTTATAATTATATATATATATATATATAATTTCACATGTTTTAAAACACTAGTAAAAATCCACTAAAATAGACACATTTTCCTAAAAACATGTCTAAATTTAAAATATATATGTGTTTATGTATATATTTATATGTTTATATATATGTGTGTGTGTGTGTGTTTATATATATATATATATATATTATGTGTTTGTGCTTATATATATATTAATATATTTATATATCTAGATATATATTTACATTGATGCGCGTAAATGAGCTATATAAATATATATTTTTTAGAGAGGTTTTCTTGAAAACATCATTAATATAGTGACATTTTTTGAGGAAATGTCGCTAATTTAGTAACGTATTTTAGGAAATGTCACTAATTTTGTGACGTTTTTTAGGAAACGTCGCTAATTTTGGGACAGTTTTGAGGAAATGTCCATAATTTTGTGACACTTTTGGGGAAGCACCGCTAATTTAGGGACTCTTTTGGGGAAGTGTCGTTAATTTAGCGATTCTTTTGGGGAAGCGCCACTAATTTAGCGATTCTTTTGGGGAAGCACCGCTAATTTAGCGATTCTTTTGGGGAAGCGTCACTAATTTAGTGATTCTTTTGGGGTAGCGTTTTCAATTTAGCAACTCTTTTGGGGAAGCATATCTCATTGAGTGATGCTTTTGGAGAAGCATCACTAATTCAGTGACATTTTTTGGGAGTCATCGCTAATTTAGTAACGTTTTTGGCCAAGCGTCACTAATTTGCCAACATTTTTGGTGAAGTGTCTCTAATATAGTGACGTTTTTGGGGAAGCATCTCTATTTTAGTGACGTTTTCTGAAAACGTCACTATTTTAGAGATGTTTCCCGAAAAGTGTTTCTAAATTTAAAAATTAGTGATATTTTTAAAAATATTGTTAAATAATAGTTTTGTGTAGAGTGACATGCTCAGAGACATTCTGGAGTCAGGATGAAATAGATATTGATGGTGCTCTTATTTATTTATTACAATAATTCTTTATTTATAAGTGCATATCACATGAACATATCACTACATTTTTGTTTATTTATGGGACCATAGTGATGGGTTCCATAATAGTTCTTAACCCACACCAATCATGCAGAACCATTTCACTTTTCTACCTCCAAATCCCTCAATTATTTCAAGATCATGTTGGCTTGAGGACAGAGATTTTTCATGACCAATATTGATCTGCTCAGATTGGATTTAGTGTTTGGGATGAGGTAGGGCTCAGGGATTATAGTGGAGTCTCTTGATTATTTTCTTTTATGTTATTAATTATTTTGTTTTGATTTTTATCTATGATCATCCTAGTGGGTGATCTTTCTTACATGCATGTTTATTAGAATTTTATTACTAATGCATGTTTCGAACATTATTATTTGTGTACTCTGGTGAATATGGATTCTATATGGAATTTTTTTTTCCTTTTTTATTGGTCACACTTATATAGGGGTTATAGTGTCCCATGGTAACTCCTAGGATCCCTGATGTCAGTATGTAACCTCTAACGTATAGGTAAGTGTGCCAAAGGTTCAATAAAAAACACCAATATGGGCGCAAATTAGTGGTCCAGTGCGGCGAGACATTCTTGTGGAATAGAAATAAAAACCCCAATAAAATGTAGTGAAAATTAACATAAAATCAATAGAATAAGTAAATAGGTAAACATAGATAAATATGTAGCTTAAATAACCAGAAAACACCTCCAAAATACAAGCCAAAACAAAGGAGTTTGAGGGTGGAGAGGATGAGAGGGTGTCCGGACCTGGTGCGTTCTAAAAAAGAATAAAGTGGGGCTTCCCCCTCTAAAAAATTGACATGGGTTATATAAAATTTCCACATTTAATAGACACTTGCTATCCATTACTAGGCCACCAACTAGCTAATGGTTAAAATATCCAGCAAGGCTATTGTCTATAGACAGCAGTTGGCAAGTGGTTTGCTATAGCAGCCACATTGTCCACCCTTAGAGCTCTTATAATGCCTTAAGATACTACCAAACCATTATAATCCTATAGAAGAACCAGTTTAATGTATTCTAGCATTTATAAATTTATTCTGGATCATGGTTCATAAAATAACCCTCCCACAAAATTGAAAAACCCAAACCCTCTTAAATTTGAAGAACTATTTGTTCACCCATATAGTACATGGAAAAGGATAAAATTGGTGGAAAATGTAATAAATAATTTTCAATGTATATAATAGTTGATAAGACTATGGAATTACATGCATGGAAGTATGGTATAATTACTCTTAAATGACATTATAAGAAAAATATTGCAATCAATGATGAAAAGGGAGGATTGTGAACCCTTACTACACTATATAACTTTTTAATGTTTGAGAAGAACTCTATAAAAACATTAAAACATTGTGAATAGAAACTTAAGAAATAAAAAGTAAGGATAAATATGCTAATTTATTTTAGAATTAATAGAAGTGGGAGGATATGTGAGTATTTATAGAAAATGAGTGGGATTTGTTTATTAATTTCAAAACCTAATATTTGGAATTATGGATAATAAAAAAATAAAACATTTGTACTTCCCACTGTATTAGACAATGATATATGATAATAAGGACCTTTTTGGCCTTTAAATGTTTAATAAGATAAATCCTTTAAATTTTATTATTTCAATAGTTGATAAGATTTTTATTCATATTGATGGTTTTTCAAAATTATTAAATATGATTTTGGTTTTGGAATATTCTTTATAGTTTTTGAAAATTATTTTTATTACATTTAAATAGATTATTTTAATGAATAAATTAATTTTTTTGTCTACAAATACATTATGTTTCTTATTAATTCTTTTTTAAGTCATTATGATGTCATAATAATTACATTATATTTGTACCATATTTTATTTATCACATGAAGACTTGACTATCATAGAAAATTATTAAAAAATCACTATTGGATAACATCAATGTGTTTATTCCAATTAAAATTTCTTTTTTTTAAATAATTATATATATTTTCGAAATTCAATTATTAAATAAACACACTTCTGTATTTATAAATCATGTTTTCGGTACCTAAAATTCAAAAACATATTATATTTTTACTCTAATACACATGTGTATAATTATATTATAATTAAATAATATATAAATATTAATAATTATTAATTATATTATTGATAAATCATTTTATGATACTAGTTTTATGTTTTATTATAAATGTTAATTCTTAATTTTCTATTGTATTATAATGTGTTGTACTATTATGATATAATAATAGAATTTTCATTATGAAGCCATTTCTATGATGAATTGATTTATTACAATAATAGAATATTTATTATTACATTCTCCCACCCATAAAAAAATTCTACCTATAAATTTTGTGTGTACATAAATCCTAGAAAAAGTTAGTGTAATTCATCCTCACTTCTTCCTTAGGCTTCCATGTTTCTTATTCTAGTTTGTGATTCCAAAAATGAACATTCACCAGTAAAGTTATTTGATTCCATAACACTTTCACTATAGTATCAAGAATTGTAAAATGATCTTCGTAAAATGATCTTCGTAATATGATAGGTCATGATCCAAATATTTTTTAATGATGGTGAGTATATGTGTAAGGTCTCGCATGTACTTTATTAATATTGAGATATTAAAATTTTCATGCACTCTAGAGAGGTTGGGTGGAAAATAAAAACCATAATCCACCAGTATAATATATATATAATTTCAAAAGTTCTGATATACCTCATATGTGGCTTCCCTTTCTTATGAAATCAAATAACTCCCTTCCATGGTGATACATTCATGAACTATAAAAAAAATTTAATTTACCGATGTTTTTAGTGATGTTTTTTAAAAACATTGCTAAAATAGAAATATTTTTGGAAAACATCACAAATTTAATGTCGTTTCTGCAAAAACATTACTAAAATAGCAACCCTTCCACAAAAACATCACAAACGTAGAAACAGTTTCCCAAAAACATTGCTAAATTAGTTATGTTTCACCGAGAATGTCATTAAGTTAGCGACGCTTCCCGAAAAATATCAGTAAATTAGCGACACATCCCAAAAAGCATTGCTAAATTAGGGACGCTTCAACAAAAATGTCGGTAAATTAGCGACGCTTGCCCAAAAATGTTGCTAAATTGGCAATGCTTCTCCAAAAATGTTTCTAAATTAAAGATGTTTCCTCAAAATCATTGTTAAATTAGCAACACTTCACCAAAAGTGTCTCAAAATTAGGGACGTTCCCTCAAAAACGTCGCAAAATTTGGGATGTTTTCTCAAAAAAGTCCCTAAATTAGTGACGTTTCCTCAAAAACATCACTAAATTAGTGATGTTTTCCAGAAAATGTCGCTATATATATATATAGCTTATTTACATGCATCGATGTAAATATATATTTAGATATATATATATATTAAAATATATAATCACATACACACACACACACACATATATATTAATATGTATATTAATATAGATATGTAAACACACACACCTATATATATATATATATAAATATATATATGATTATATATATAAAAACATATATATTTTAAATTTAGTCACATTTTTAAGAAAACGTGTTTATTTTAGTAGCTTTTTACTAGTGTTTTAAAACATAAAAAATGATATATATATATATAATTATATATATAATTATAATTATATATACATACACATATATATTTATACAGACACACACACAAACATATATAACTTATTTATAAATACATATATATATATAATATATAAACATAAAATATAAACATATATATATATATAATATAAACCACAAATATATATATATAATATAAAATATAAACGCATATATATATATATATTATATAAAATATACATATATATAATATACAAAATAAACATATATATATATAATATAATATAAACATATATATATTTAAACAGAAAGTATAAAATATAAACATATATATATATCATAATATATGTATATTATATATAAACATATATATATAATATTAATTTTTAAATGTTGAAATCTATTTATATATATATTAATATAACATTACAAAATTAAACATTTTAAATTTAATAATTTTTTTAAGAAAACATGACTATTTTAGTGACATTTTTACCAATTTTTTAAAATTGCTCTAATTATATATATATATATACATACACATATATATTTTATACACACACAGACACACATACATCCCTATATATAATATAATATAAACACACACACATGCACATATATATATAAACATAAAATATAAACATATGAAATATATATATATATATATATATATATAATAAATATAAATGTATATATATATATATCTGTGTGTCCATTTAGACATAAAATATAAATATAAAATATAATCATATATATATTTATATATTGATATATGTATATATTTTTATATATTGATATATGTATATATATATATATATAACATAATACAATTAAAGTGTGTCTATTTTAGTGACATTTTTACTAGTGTTTTAAAACGTGACTAATTATCTGTGTATTTGTGTGCATGCGTAAATCAATAATTATAATTATATATAAGTACACATATATATCTTCACACACAGACACACATATAATATAAACATATAAATAAACATAAAATATAAACATCTAAACATATATATAATATAAAATATAAGCAAATGAAATATAATATAAACATATATATATAGGTAGTTAAAAATAAAATATAAATATAAACATATAAACATATATATATATATATGTTCATATATGTATATTAATTTTTATATATAATGTATTAATTTTTTAAATACTTATATATATATATATATTATAATATAATTAGAAAAAAAAATCCATTATGGTGGCTGGTCAGAGTTTCGGGTTGCGAGGGTAGAGGTTTCCATTTCGATTCCTTTTAGGGGCCTAATTTTTACAGAAGGAGGGATGGTAGAGAGTGGGGAGATAGAAAGGGAGTGATAGGGGTGGGAGTGGGAAAGGGAGGGATGGGAGAGAGTGGGGAGTGGGAGTGGGAAAGGGAGGTGTGGGAGAGAGTGGGGCACGGGTGAGGGAATGGGAGGGGCGAGCGTGGGTGAGGGAAAGGGTAGGGCTGGAATGGGAAAGGAAAATGGAGGGGTGGGAAATTATTTTAATTTCCCACGATAACGTTCCTAAAAACCCAGAAAATTTAAAATTTTTAAAAAACATTACGGACACTTTTTAAAAACGTCAGTAAATGACACCTCATTTTCCAATGTTTTGAAAAAGTGTCGGTAAATGAGGCATCATTTATCGAGGTTTTGAAACATCGATAAATGTCACAAATTTAGCTATGTTTCTTTACCGAAGTTTCATAAAAATGTTGGTAAATGAGGTGTCACTAAATAGCAATGCTTATAAACATCGTTAATTTTGTAACTCTTATAAATATCACTAATTTATCGACATTTATAAGAATCACTAAATTAGTGACACCTCATTTAGTGACATTGTTAAGAAACGTCGGTAAATGAATTAGTGACATTTTAAAATGTCGCTAATCCAAAAAAAACATCATTAAATGAGGTTTTTTTGTAGTGATATAGTCATGATCTCCTTTATGGACTTCTAGGTCCTTACTTTAATTATCATTATAGTTTTTTATCTTACTTTAGATGTCAATATATGATTTTGGATAGATCAAACATTTTCAATTTTTTCCTCAAAAATTTATGGAAAAACTAACCACCTTCCCCCAGCTTTATCGCAATGGGTTACAGTATGACACCCTTTTCCATAAACTATTTCATTCTGTACTATTTTAATGCTTTAAAGGAAGCTATTTTTGTACATGAATTACACAATATGATGGTATTGGTGCCATATTCAATTGAAGTTATGAAAGCATGATCTCATCATGTGATCTATGGTTTATATGGTTGTTTTAGTTTTCCCATTAGTTTGAGGATAATAGGTGGTTCTCAAATATATAATGTTCTTGAAATACTGTTAAATAAACCTCAAAAATTTTGATATAAATATAGTTTCACATTCAGATACAATTGAATAAGTCTCACCATGAAGTATCACAACATCATTGATATATATATGTAAAAGACGTTCAAGGGGAAGATTCTCCCATGTTTCTTGAAAATGGGTAGACATTGTATAGAAATCCACAATGACCAATATAGAATAATTTCTATTACATGTATTTGAAATAATATTAACAAAGACCATTGATAAATTATCCCTATTTCACATTGAAAAAGTGATAAGTTTCATGACACCCTTTATAAATCTTCTATTTACCTTTACTTGTTTTCATAATAAGCATCTTGAAACATATTCATTAATTTCATGATTTATATTTTCCAACTGGAAGTTCTCTTTTGGTTTCTTATACATCATGGTACAACCTTTTTTTAAGAGTCAGTTTAGCTATGGAATTCATTTATCAATTAAATCCTTATATATGGTAATGGTTTTACATGTAGCCTCCTTCCAAACATCAACACACCATCATCCTAGATGAAATATTTCAATTTCCCATATTCTATGATTTTAATATTCTTTTGTAAACCCTAGTAATCATGTTAAGACCTCTTTTCCATATTTTGTAATGATTGTTTGAAAATTACATGAAAATAGAATGATTCATCCCTTTCTGTAATAATTTCCATGTCTAGTATTACTAAATCCATGAACATTGGAACCTCATCAGTCCTCTCTGTAAATAGAAATCCATGGTCCCTTATACTTAAATAATATAACGCCTTTTTTCTTTTCTTGGGGTGTATTGTATTGTACGGTAATAGTCCTTGAGTAATTCCATCCCTCTCCTCAATCCTATGTTGAGACCTTTTTAATTGAATATATACTTTAACTTTTTTGATCGGTATATATGTCACCTCATTCTTTGTAAAGTTAAATCCACTATATTTTCTTTATAAAGACTACAATAGAAAAATCCAGATAATGAGTTTGATATTATTTCATGGATATTTAATTTACTCAATGTATTAGAAATAACTAAATCACTTTCCATAAGGACACACACTAATAATTTTTTAATTCATTAATGAATATATCAAATCCATCCTTTATAGATAATAAATTTATTACCAGTTTACTAATTATTATCTTTTTTATCCTAAAACCATTCATCACATTTCATAAACCATGTTAAATTTTCCCCTTTAAATTCAATAATTTTTAACTGGTTATCTAATCTAGAAAAAAATTCAAAATATCACCAATAGTAACCATATATGCCATATAAACTATGTATCTTAATTATATTAATTTCTATATCATACTCTTTATCAAGTATTATGTTTGAGTGTCTAATATATATTCCATCATTAGAGACAATATTTCCTAGAAAAGAAACTTCTAAATGTAAAATTATACACTTAATTAATTTTCCATATAGTTGTTTCTCCCTTATAGTCTTAAGGACAATCCATAAATATTAATCACGATATTTATAGTACTTAAAGTATATCAAAATATCATCATATATATAATGCAAAAAAATATAATGATAATCCAATATTACTCTATTCATCTGATACATAAATATATGTCTGTATTTGTTAACTGAATGGCAATTGTAGCAAACTCAAAAATTCTCAATCGATGTGTGAAAATTATCTTTTGGTATATCATCATTAATGATATTTAATTAATGATAACTATAATGGATATAAATATTTTATAAGTATTAAGTTCATTTATTTTGATTTAATGGATCATCTATATGACCTAAAGGATATCTATTCTTTATTGTAATGACATTTATTTATCTAAAATCGATGCACATATTTATAATCTCATATTTATTTTTCAAAGATAAGACTGGTTCACCCCAATGTGAAACACTAGGTTGTATGAATCCCTTATCACATATATCTTTTAGTTGTTTCATTAATTCAAAAATAATATTAGAGGCTTTTTATAGGTAGGATTAGATATGGGTTGTTTAAAAGTAATAAGGTTAATGGATAATTCAAATTTATGATCAGTTAGATATCTTCATAGTTCCCCAATAAATTCATCAGTATAATCCTTTATGAAATATATATACACTATTATATAGATATATTTCTTATTTATTAATTCATCTTATCCAATAATAACATTAAGAGGAGTAACTTGATATTGTTTTAAAAGAACACTCAAGTAATGATGTCTCTCCTATAAATATAATTGATTCAATTCCATCCTTATAGATTCTAATCGCCATATCACAATAATATATTCTCGTATTACAATTTAATATCCAACCCATCCTATAGATTATATCGATGATGAACATTGGTATTACAACTATGGTTTTCACTAAAGTCCCTTCTTACATTTTAATAGATAAAGTACAATATAATTTTGGTTCTATAATATTTCTTCTAGGTTCATTAATAGAAAACACATTCATTAATGTTCTAGGAGCTGATTCAATGTTAAAACCCAACATTAATGATATAAAATAGTGTATAGATCCTCTATCAAAAAAATCATTATCTAATAATTTTTTTCTGATCAATTTACTTTCTATAACTTCATTTGGGACCTCAAATTCTAATATTATTATTTCATAAGACTAACCTTTCCCTCTTAGAAGCTTCAGGGGTAAATTCCCCTTCCATGTGGGGAATTAATCTGAATACTAACCTATCTCCTTAAAATTAAGGAATTTAACAATATAATCTTCTCTTTTACCATTTCATTAATGATATTGAGGGAATATACATTCATACATGTATAAAATTTTCATTCCCTTCAATCGTTCTTGATGGGGTTTCATTCAATATTTAGTACTTGTTATAAATTCAACCTTTCCCTTCTTCTCCTTTAAAAAATTCCTTTCAAATTGGAACTTTTCTAACTTCATATTATGTTTTATCCTTTTTAATGTGGAAGGCATAGAGATTAATATCTTAGTATTAATGTCATTTTTTACAATCTCCTCATTAGATGAAAATTATTGAGAGACCAAGTCCCTTCTATTACCTATTTTAATTCCATTAAATAATTTTTCAGTAGTTCTTTTAAAATTATGTATAGAATCGACATTATGCCATGATAACCTTGTAAGGTTATATTGTTACTCAACCAAAACTTCCTCCTATTTTTTTCCTAACCATAGTAATTTATTTTCTATATCATATCTTTTCTAATGAGAAAAATATTTCAAAAGGAATATGACTTTAAAATAATTCCAATCTAAAAATTTTATATCTTAAACCTTTGTGGTGTTCTGAATCAAAGACTATTATTGATCTATTTATTTTGTTAGAAATTATATAAAAATTATATCCTTCTCCATATCACTATATCCCAAACCATGAAATACATTTTATAAGGACCTAATCCATTATTCAATTATTAAGGGATTTGTGTTTCCATAAAATGGTAGTTTTTTTACTCATGAGGTGGTCTAATGTTGTTACACTGTTGTGGAAAAAACAATTGTTCAATATGAGAAAGTTTATTATTCATAAACTAATTTATAATCACTAATATTTTTATAATATAACAAACTCCAAAACCATAATTATTAACTTTCTCTTATGGTAAATCTCAACATTTACTATGGGTGTTGACATAGTTTTTGTTCCTTCTATTTGACATCATTTCTTAAAAATAGTGTATACTAGATCAGGTCACGAATAAAATTATCAATAATAAATATTAGTTTATAATTGATATGAATTTATTAAAAATTCATGTCTCATAATCTATAAATATTTTTCAAATATCCATAGTGTTTATCTTAATGTTTTTGTTATCCAAAAACAATCATATAAATCTTATTCCCAAGATTTTTACTAAACTTTCTCTAATTCCAACTATAATACCTAAAGACCAATAACCCAGATATAATGGTTATTTTATTACAATGGTACCTTGTATTTAGATCATAATACACATTATATAGTAGATTAATTATCTCCTAATCTAGATATATAAATAAACCTTACATTACATTCAAAACACTAGATACATCAACTGATTTCAAAATATTTTATTAATAATCCTTGAAAATGAATATGTCATGTGAATTAATCTTCAAGTTTTCATGGGGAAATCAAAAATAATATATATTGGTGATCACAAATGATTAGTAAGGGGTATCATAAAAAATTATTACATACATTATCATAGAATGAAAAATATAAAATAAATAAATAAATTTCATAACAAATGGGATGGTGAACATGGTAAATTTATAGATAAGAATAAATAAATGGATGGATATAACTAACTAATCTTATAGTGATGGAATGATTAATTTAAATAATCATAAACATAATATAAAGTCCTTATCCCAAAAAATCATACATAAACATATAAGGACTACACCAAATATCTAATCTAATTTTTTTCTTATCACATAGTGATAAATTAAGGGGATATATAAATTTAGGCCCCAACCATAAAATAATAAGACTAATTAATCCAATATATAAGGAGAATTAAAAATAATACCCAACATAATATTAAATAACTAACCACATAAATAAACATGGTTATGTAATAAATGGTTTTATATATTGAAATAATTTAAATATGGAATGTCAACATTTCCCCAATCAAATAAATAATATGGATATCTAGGTTATTATCCATTAATAAACATAGAACCTATTTGATACTCAAAATGGAATTAACAGTACACTTATCAGTGAAATAATTATAAGATAGTATTGAATTATAATTTCATGGTGTAGGGGTATTTATATCTAATAGTCATTGAGTTAATTAGTTTGGAAGGTTAGGAATCTAATGAAATGATGATAAAATTTTCCCCAGACACACACTTCATGATATGGTTCAACAATTAAATACATTTGATAATTAAATTAAAAATGTATTTTAGAATGATAAATTTATATTCAAATCCTTAATTATAGTTTATAATGTGTAATTAAATCATAAAAATCATATCAATCAAGAGTATCAAACTATGATTTCACCTAGGAAACTTTTTGGTTTATGGAGTGATGATCATGTTAATACCCAACCATCTTTTTTTGGGTTATTTCCCCTAGGGTAATCTATGAAAAGGCCTGTATTAACTTTTAGTATCCATATAAGAATTAATTTTTATTAAAAAATAATCTATTTTAATTACCATAGTTTTTTATGTTTTCTTATATTTTGATTTGTCTTATGGGTCTCCACTAATGTTTGATCATTATAATAGATTATGAAGGTTTTATAATAATCAAAAATTATTATCACTCATTGATAATATTATAATGAATTTATGATCATAAAAAATTATATTAGTTCACATTCAAATGAAAATTAAATTTAAAGGATTACACAAATAAATGATATTAAGGGGTTAAGGAATGTTATAACGGAATAATAATGGTTTAGTAAAAGGAAAAAATTAGAGGTAATAATTAATCAGTCATAAAAAATATATAAAATTGATGATAAAAAAAGTAATTAAATTAAATAAAGTATACAAATAAGAATTTTAAATTATATAATAAAAAAATTATTTCAATTAAATATTAAAAGGAAATAATATATACCCTTACATTTCAAACTCACTTCTTACAGCTTGATAAGAACACCTTAGAACCTTAAAAACTGTATGGAGTACCTATTTATAGATAAAATGATAGGATAACCATGTGATAGAGAAAAAAAATTCAATAATGTAACATTTAATTTCAATGTTTTAAATACCATAAAAGATTTATTTTAATTTAATTTTCCACATTTTATGATTTTAGTGGTATTTTGAGCTTAATCATCAAAATGGCCCATTTTAGATTTTTAACAGTTTTAAATTATTTCATTATTTCGGCCATAACATTTTCTATACAGATCTAAATCATGAAATTATTTATTTTTAGGATTCGAAATATCCAGGGATTCATTTCATCCTTCTAAACCAAAATTTGAATCCATCATATGGAAGATCAAAACCATCTCACAAGTTGATCCTTGAAAAATATTTATTAAAATGAATGTTTTTGGTTTTGGGCCCATACCTCATTTTTGGAGGTCCCATATACTATAAAATTTAAAGGGAGGACTCTAAAGACGTTTAGGAATAATATTCATGAATAATTCTATGTGTGAATATGTTGTTTTCATGGACATTAATGCATTATAATTCAAAGGTTTGAAATATGGGGAGTCTAGATGGGAAGAATAAATTATAGAATTAAAAAAGACATAACTACCTCTACACATGGAAAAATATTCTTAAAGTTGGATGGGAGACGTTCAATAAATTTATGAACAACTTTCATGAAGGATGAAATTCGTGAATTGTTCATTTATTATGGATTCAATGTGTTTAATTTTGAATGAAAATTTTGCCTATAAAAGGAGGAGAAATCCACCCTCCCAAATAATTCCAATCCATCCCACACAATCTGGGGTACCAAGGAGGATATATCCACCGAGGGAGGCCAGATACTTCACCATATTCTTCCTCCCATTTTCTTCTTCATAGTTTTATAATTTCTTATTCTTCCCCATTCATTTTGATTACCCTTACCATGGTGGGGTAAACATTTAATTGATTGGGGAAGGGTAGGTTTTCTATTTTTTAATTCTTGAGTTCATTAACTTGATTGAATAAAAACTCTATCTCTCTTCTGTAACATTGATTTCAATTTCATATATCAGTTTTTATTATCAAGTGTGATCATATTTTATTTTTTATTCTGTTATTGATTTTCTCTTTGGTAAATGAACATTATCTCCCTTCACTAGGTTTTTGGTTTATATATGATGGAATAGACCCGGGTATAGTGGTGAAGTACTCAAAGATCATCAGTACGTGTGAGAGTGGTAATGTATGTTATTAATTGTTTGGGATAATCAAGACCCGGTTGGGTATTTCCCAAGTCAATTGAGGATATTCAATTCAACTTTATCACACATGGATGGAGAGTAGACCAAACTGAGATCTCGGTAAGGTTTTCTCTCACCATCACCATTTCACCAAGGAAGTGAGAGGAAATTATCGTGGAATATCACTTTAATAAACTTATAATAATAGGTTTTAATTAAATAGAATAAGGATATCATTTCAATCGGAAAACCAACCCCAACCTGATCACCATTCTCATATCATAGTTTTCAATCACTTAAGATTCCAATTTTATTTCAATAATTTTATTAATTTATTTCATTTATTTCATTTCTTATGAAACCAATAAATTCCAAACAAACCACTACATTTTTCCTCTAATTAAAAGTGAAAAACTATTTTGTGTGCACATCTATTTGGAATAATACCTAGGGTTAATATCTTGACTACACTTAGGTAATAAAAAAAATCCATGCCTCATGAAAATTATGCACCAAACTTGGTGTTGTTTCCAAGGAGGTTATTCCACAGTCTAATTGAAAATATTTTACTCTTCTCAAATTAAAAAAAATAAATTTTTTTTCCATGGCGTGTCAAAAACTACTATTAATCTTCATAAAATGACTATTCATAGGTGTAATAACAATAAGATAAGGTTGTTTTACAGTACAACATTGCTCAATTGAATCAACTTAAAGAGACCGTAGAAGGACTAAAGGGTCAAATAGGAAGTCTAAACGAATATTTCTACGCTACTCAATATCAAAACGAACATAAACCAAATATAGTGGTGTAAGTGGATTCCCTACTCATATTTGATGTTAAAGAACCTGGGGAGACCTTGATGGAATTAAAAGAAGATCCATTTGGCCCTACTCAACTATTTCTGAAGGATATTTATGAAGAATATTTTCTTTATGAAGTACATATGGGAGGTCAAAAATATCTGGATGACTTCTAGAATGAGTGTGAGGAACTACTTGATCCCCCTACTACTTGAAAAGTATAAGATTCAGAATCATTAAATTAATACACCACCAATGTGGTGAGATTTGATCTGGATTGCCTACCTCAATCTAGTGAAATTCAACTCCAAGAGGTACCTCCAATAAAATATGAAATTAAATCCAAACAAACTCAAGGAGATGATCTTTTCTTAAAATCATTATCTATTAATTTTATTGAAAATGAATTGAGTATCACCTTCCCTTACTTGAAATTTTTAAATTCGTCCAACTTATGTTTTTCCTTGTATAAAGATTATGAAAAATAATATTCATATAAATATGAACATATAGAGCTCCCAAAACCTATTGAACACTTAGTGGAGGGAGTGAAAGAGGAGATTAAAGTGTCTTTACTAGAGGTAAATGAGAAACAAGTTTCTTACTTTATAGGGAAAGAATTTGATATTGAATATTCATGCTAAAATTTTGTTCAAATATAATTACACTTTGACATTCCCTTTTATTAATCCGTTGAGGCATCGTACCTTGAGAAATCACAAGAGAATAAAGAAGAATTATTGAAATTAGAAACCATGAAAGGGATGAACTCATTCTTTGTCCTACCCATACCATGAAAGTTGTATCTCATTCACATGAGGGTAGATTTTTCATACTCTATCCATGTATTCCTCAACCAAACTGGAAAAGTGAATGATTGAAATAAGAATTTTTGTTGGTTCATGATAAAGAAACTTCACCCACCATCATATTAGGGATAACCATATTGAACTTCCATCTGGATGCAGTTAAAACCCAGGGCCCGCTTGGGGGATTAAACCAAGATCTATCCATCTTTTCTATTTCTAATTCTATTTTATTTTATTTTAATAAATTTCTTCTATTATCTTTTTTAACTTTTCTTGTTGGTTTTTATGGAACAACACTTAGGAGATTAATTCAACATTGCACTACCAATAAGTTAGGTTATACCTCTCCTTTACACTTGCTTTCTTTCAATGATTAATTTTCAAATCTACTTGCTTGTTAAATCCATTCGAATTCATTGAAGACACTACATCATTTAAGTGTGGGGTAGGTAACCTTTTTATCTTAGTATTTTCCTTTGTTGTAATTTTTTCTATTTTACTAAAAAAATAAAAAAATGTTATATGTTTTTTCTTATTAAAGTATAGTGTGTTTTTGAAACTTTTCAGCTGAAATGATTGTCATTTCCATTTTTTAAAACACATGTTAATGAGTTAACCAATCTATTATATGAAACAAATTTTAAATGAATGTTGATAATTACTTTGTTTCAAGTTCAAATCTTTGGTAATTTCATGAAAATTACTCTAATTTTTTAATCTCATGCCACATCTCACTATCTTTATTTTTTTTAATAACTTTCTTATGAGGCTTCTAAACCATTTTTTTCATATTATTTACATTTACATCTCTTCTTGAGAAAAACATACCATTATTTCTTTAACCAGAATTTGATTTATTCCTTTCAAAACATGAGGGTTTGAGGTACTTTTGTTTTAAATTATTGAGGCATTTATTTTCTTTTAAATCCCCCTTTTAAAGAAAATACTTTTAATTATGGACTAACTTGTACATTTAATCCGTGTAGTCCTTATAATCTGTGAAAATTCTATTAGAATAGCCCCATTACAAGCCATTTTTTCCTATCCGAACTATTCTTGATGTTAAATTTCATGATCTTGTTGAACTTAAGTGTGGGGGAAGATGTCTTGGGGTGTTATAACTCATTTAGTGATACATTGGGTACAAAATAAAGTATTTATGAGATGATATTATTACTAAATAATTACTTATGTTTAAACCTATTCATGTTTGGAAATTTCATGATAAGAGAATTTGTGCCTTTCTAGAGCTTCTAATAGAGAAAGAAAGTTGTTCCTATCTGTAGCTTTCAAGAAAATAATTATGAGAAGATTGAAATTTTTATTGGTGAAATACAGAATTGCATGAAATATCCTTGATTTTTCATGATTATGGAGCTAATTTTATACTAATGTGAGTGAGGAGGATACCATACATGAGTGAAAATTTGAATCTTGAAAATTTTTCTTCAAGGAGAGCCAAGCCCTCACTACTGGAAAGACGACATATACCCATAGTTCAAAACCGTGGGTACAGCCCCCAAAACCGTGGGTATAGACTATACCCACGGTTTTGGGAACCGTGGGCTAGAACGGCGTCGGTATAGGTCCACAGCCTATACCCACGGTTTTCCAAAACCATGGGTATATATGTCCTGCCACCGTGTCACCAAAACATAGCCAATTTCCACGGTGTCAATGACTTTTACCCACGGTTTCAAAACCGTGGGTATAGGTCCTAAAATAATGCAGGCACCGAGTTTCGATCCCGCAACCTCTTCGCTGCAAACACCGCGTCTAACCACTACCCTAACTTCACATATATGTATATATATATATAGTTAAATATAGTTATAAAAACTGTGGTTATAGAGGGAAGAACCGTGGGTATAGGGTTCCCGCCAAAAAAAATTCTTTCCCGCGGAAAAAAAAAATTTCCCGTGCACACAAAATTGACCTATACCCACAGTTTTTCATAACCGTGGGTATATGTATTTGTGAATTTTCAGGACCTATCCATACGGTTTTCCAAAACCGTGGGGATAGACCCCCCCTATTCCCACGGTTTTGGAAAACTGTGGGTGTAGGTCATGAAAAGTCACCTATACCCACGGTTTTCCAAAACCATGGGTATAGGGGGGTCTATCCCCACGGTTTTGGAGAAAACCATGGGGATAGGTCCATTTCCAGTAGTTCCTCCTTATTCAGCCTCATAATTTTAACATCTAAATCTTACCAACCACATGACACATAATATACCTAAAAATTCCTCATGATAAAAAAACTCATTTCCTCACATTGGGTGGAGAATTAGGAATGTATCATGTTAATGGTGTCTCTTGCATGAGTTTGGATGAGAAGATCCTTGTTGAAAATTTACATTTGTGAGATGATAAAAAAACATATGAGGTAGGTTTTTTGTGTGAATTGAAGTATAAATAAAGTAAAAATATATTAAATAACCTAAATGGAGATCTTGAAATATTTTGTTTTGATGATTCATGGTATATTTTTGTTTCTTGGTGTGTATTTGGTGGATCTAATGGGTATGCATTTTGAATTTTCCTTGATTTAATTTTGATGCTTACGTGTCCAGGATTCCAAGTGATATGTGTGGAGAAATTGATAGATAAAATATTTTCAATAATTTTACAATGAATTTAAATGTTTTAAATCCCAAAAAAAGTTTTATTTTAAGATAAATAGCTACATTTTATGATTTTAGTGGTATTTTGAGCTTAATTGTAAAAATGGCCTATTTTGGATTTTTAAAAGTTTTAAATTATTTTTTTATTTTGGACATAAAAATTTCTATTTTAACCAAAATCATGAAATTATTTATTTTTGGGATTATAAACATCTAGTTATTCATTTCATCCTTCAGGACCAAAATCCGAATCCACCATATGGAAGATCAAAACAAGCTCACAAGTTGGGCCTTGAAATTTGTTTACAGATCGGAAGATTTTTGGTTTTGGGCCCATATATAATTCTTGGAGGTCCCAAGTACTATTAAGTTCATAGGTTGTACTCTAAATATGTTTATGAAAAACATTCATGAAGTATTATATGTGTTAACCTTCCATTTTCAGGGTCATTAATGCATGATAATATGGAGTTGTGAAATACGGGGAGTCTGACTGGGCATAATATATTTTCAAAGTAAAATAGACACAACTCCCTCTATACTTGTCCAAATATGATGAACTATATAAGTGATATGTTAAAGACATTTTTGAACAACTTTAATGAAGTATGAAATGCATGAATAAGTAATTTAATGGTCATGAAATGCATCAACTTTTGAAGTAAAATTCTTCCTATAAAAGGAGGATAGATCCTCTATCTAAAAGCATTCCAATCCATCTCACACCATCTTCTCCCCCCCCATTTTATTATTATTAGTTTTGTAATGTATTATTATTCACAGTTCATCTTGATTACCCTTACCATGTTAGGGTAAACATTTGATTGATTGTGGAAGGGTATGTTATCTATTTTACAATGCTTGAGTTCATGAACTTGATTGAATAAAAAATCTATCTCTCTTTTGTAACGTTGTTATAAATTTAATATATGAATTTTTATTATCAACTATGATCGTATTTTATTTTTTATTTAATTATTGATTTTATATTTAGTAAATGATCATTATCTTCATATACTAGATTTTTGGTTTACATATGATGGAATAGACCAGAGCTTAGTGGTGAAGTACTCAACGATCATCAGTACATGTTAGAGGGGTAATCGATAATCTTAATTTTTTTGGGATAATAAAGATCTTATAGGGTATTTCCCAAGTCAATTGAGGATATTAAATGAAAAGTTTTCACACATTGTAGGGGATTAGATGAAACTAAGATCTTCGTAAGGTTATCTCTCACTATCACCATTTCACCAAGGAAGTGAGAGGAAATGATTGTGGAATCTCACTTTAATCAAATTAGCAGAAGAGGTTTGAATTAAATAGAACATGGATAAAATTTCAATTGTAAAACCAACCCAAAAATAATCACCATTCTCATATCACAGTTTTTAATCACTTAAGATTCTAATTTTATTTTAATCATTTTATTATTATTTTTTATTTCATTTCTTCCAAAACCAATAAATTATAAACAAAATAGTACATTTTACTCAAATTAAAAGTGAAAAACTTTTTTGTGTGCACTACTCTTCGAGAGACTACGTATGGTTAACACTATACAACACTTAGGTAATAAAAAATTGTTTTTCCAGGCCCCACAATAGGCGTACGTCACCATGCTACTAGATTTTTGAATGATGTGCAATGGGATGATGTGTTAGGGTTTATAGAAAATGAGGTGGATTTATATATTAATTTCAAAATATAGGTCATGGACTTAATGTTTTAAAAAACCTCCATATTTCCCATTGTTTTATCCCGTGATATTTAACATACATGTGAATAGTTTTTCAATTTTAAATATTTATGAACTATGATCCTTTAGAATATATAATTTTGGATATAGATACCCTTTTTATATACAATAATTTGTTTTGAAAATATTCAAACATACATTTGTTTTTAGATGATTCTTTATGTGTATGGAAAATTTATTTTATTACATTTAAAAGCAATTTTTTAGTGAATAAACCAATTTTTTTAACAAACATTTTATATTACTTATTAAATCATCTTTATGTCATTGTGTTGCCACAATACTTATCATATTTTACTTTATACCTAAAATATAAACAACCTCAAAATATTATGAAAATAAAATTTTTCTAATTTCAATGTGTTGATTGTAAATTTCATGTTCTTTTGTGAAACTAATTCACTATCTTTGTGAAATTGAATTACCAAATACAAAAAATGAGTTGTTAAGAATTGTTCATTTGTTGTATAATATTAAAAAACTTGTCCTATTTTTATTCTAACATGCATGGGTATAATTGTATTATTACTAACTAATATATATATATATATATATATATTAATAATAATAGTTAATTATATTTTTTTAAAAATATTTTATATTATTGGATTGAGCCTTTCTTATAAATTTAATTTTCTATTTTTATGTCGTGTTGTAATGTGTCATACTATTATGTTGAAATAGTTTAATTAGAATTCGTAAATAATTTTTAGGATGAAATTTTTATTTATTACAATAAAAACTAATTTGTTAATTGTTTTAATACTATCATTAAATTTATTAGAAATAAACATATCCAACCCATGGATAAACATATATATGAATAATTATAATTTTCTATAATTTATCTATTTGAACATTCCATTTTCCCAACTCCATAGGTTTCATGGAATAAGAATGTTTTGATATCATAATTATTCAAAAAGAAAAGTTAATAGATATTTCAACATCCCTTTTCTATAGTTTCATAGAAAAATATTAATTAAATATGTCAATATATTCATATAACAATTTATAAAACAACTATTGATCAATAAATTCTTCTACTTCTAGAACCATTCTAAAAGTCTAGTGGGAAAATCCTTAATTATAACACCTAACCCTTATGTTCAATAATTATAATTTACTCCAGATGAGGATTTAGAGCAGGCGCATTCACCATAGCAGAAGCTACGCAGGTTTGTCAAAAAGAGAGGGTATGGAATTTCCATCAGGACTATCATATGCATGCATGGGAAGCCTAGCTGAAAAATCCAGGCAAAGGTGGAGAGCTGACATCATGATGAAGAAGCTGGGGAGGAACCATTCCATGTAATTATGGTATGTATATTTCCCTAACACCTAAAAATTATGTATTCTATAAGACTATGAGCCTTGTAAGTGTTCCCCCTCATCCCTTAAAAGGGGGTTTATCAAAAATTGAAAAAAAAAGAAGGCCTTTGGACCTTAAAAAAATAAATAACACCTACCCCAAATCACTAGGTCCAAGTTGGAGTTCCACATGATCTCAGGCGCACATACCCATACACCAAAGTTTTGCGACTAGCAACTATGGTCTAAAGTGGATCAGGGGTAGTCAATTACCTTAATTAAAGTACACAATAATAGATAAATATCCAAACATATAACAATATACAATTATATTATGTGGAAAACAATTTCATACCATATATAATGAATTAATATATAAACAATATACTCAAATGGTCATGCCATTATATAAGGAAAATAATCTCCCACTATGAAAATAATATATAAAAAATAGAAAATAACAAAATTATAAAATATTTTCTTAATGTTGCCTTTTGTTTTCTTATTTTTCAACATAAATTTTATATTATAAATAATGTTTTTATTTATAAAAAATTCTTTTATTTGGTTAGAGTAACGACCCAAACTATTACAAATAAAATTCACTTATGATTTAATCTTTTTTTATGTAATATGGTTATAGAAAATGCATTTAGTTATTTTGTTAGATCCAATTGGATTCAAAAGACCATTAAGAATATTTATCATTGACAATATAGTCATTAAACATCAATCACATAATTAATATAAATATAGGGCTATAACAAATCCAATTGACTTAGACAAAGGAAGTGACAAACTCATCCAATAAGATTGTACCCTATGAATCCCATTTATCATAGCTTCTAATGGAGATAGAATCTTTGGGATTTTCCCTCGACCAAGACCAAGCTGAGATCCAACAATTTAAGCATGAGAAAAACCATTTACAATAGAAGTTCAAGTTCACCGAGATCACGACCCAAACCATGTTTTCCCAAATGACCCCATGAAAGCCTCACCATTGAGAACCTTACTCTTAGAGAGTATGATGGTATATTAAAGGTATTTGTATCAAGAACCTAGAAAATTTATTATGTACATTATTTTTTAAATAATAAAGAATATATTTTTATTTTGATACTATAAAACATGAATAGTATTTTTGGGTAATATTCACTTCAATTAAGGAATTTATTTTGATGGATTAATTTATTATTTAAATAAATAAAATTATAATTAAATATTATGATTAAATTATGTTTATTAAATATAAATGCTCATATAATTTTTATGAAGTCAGATTTAATGTTTTGTTATAGGGTTCAATAACTCTTATTACCAAAAACCCGTCATTTTTAATAAATGTCTATTATTATTTTTTAAAATTAAAAATTCACATATTTAGAAAATTATCTCGACAAAATAATTTTATTTGGAATTATAACATCAAAATTATCCAATGGTTAATTTTTTATAATTTTCTGAGTTGGTGGATTTTTTGGGTAAAAATTAAATACCGTATAAATACACGGTGTGTTTTATGACATCATAATGACCCAAAAATGATGGGTATCCTTGGCCAAATATATTGTTTCCATTAAATTAATGGGGCTTTAATATTATTTTATTCATTATATTAATCCTTTTTGAATCCTCTAAAACATATAATATATTTTATGATTTTAAATTCATATCTTTAAATGTGTGACTCACCTTCACATAAGAAAGATTAATATTTCAATAATTTTATCCCTTTTCCTAATAAAATATTGAATAACACTCCCATTTGGTAGAAACTATGGGCAAAAAACATTGGAAGGTTTTTGGTTTTGATTGTTATTTTATATAGATTCCAAAACCTATATTTGTGAAATAATAAGGAATTCCCCTCTCATTTCCTATATATACCCATCCAAGATTCCATTTCACTTCACTAAAAATCCTTGGATAACATCCTTACTATTAAATAATCTCTCTATAATCCTCCAAAGGTTCCTCTAAGCTCTCAATCATACCCTTTCAAGATTTTGGTGTCATAATCTTAAGATAAGGGATCCTCTCTTTCTCACTTTTATTCAAGAATATCCTCTATTTTATACACTTTTGTTTTTAATTTCAAATTATGGGGTATGTTTTTGAACCTCCCCCATACTGACATTATGATTTATAAATGATGATATGCCTCTTTATCTCTCATTAAGACATCCAAATTACACATTTTACCATGCCAAAATTTCATAATAGTTCTTCCTTCCTCTTCTTTATTCGAGTTTCTTTATTATAATTTGAATTCTATTTCCAATTACTAATGATGGGATATGTATTTTCATGAACATATTACTTAATACCTGATGTGAAAATGATTGTAGATCCTTTTTTCTCATCAACCCTTTTTATGAATTTTTAAGCGATGCCATTAGGAAGCTGAAATTTCACTACGATTTTTTTATTACAAAGAAATTATGTAGTGAATACCATACCCATTTCCTATCAATTTTTTCACCTTTATGAACTTATTATTATTTTAATTGGGACATAGATGTATTTATTCGACACTCTATTATCATTGAATAATTTATTATGATGAATGAATCCATGTAGTATGATCTATATGGCACACTTAAGCAAGATATTGAAATGAAAGTGAGGGGTGTACACATAATTATATAGTTCTCCAATACATTGGGTAATGTTTAGTAGCATGATACTTCATGTTTGGATCGGGAGGAAACCCAATTCCTTTATAGTAATTTTTCCGTTATGATTTCTTGGTATTTATCCTTATCCTATGATGTAATTTTTTATATTGCTTCAACATTTCCCATGTTTCCATTCTGTTATCATGCTATATATTATCTTATCATTCATGTTTATGATTCCTAATATTTTTATTCCCCTTAATATGCCTATTTTATAAAAAAAATTACCTCATTCAAGGTTTATTTCCTTATTGGTCTTTATATATCACCCCTTTATTATGTATTTCTTCAGGTTATCTCATGCAATTTTATGTGCGAGAATGTTCAAGAAGTTTTCAATAAAGATGTTATATTCCATGTTTTATGTTGTAATGTAATGTACCTAATTATCAAATACATTGGACTTATAGATCTTTTAGGTTCAATTAATTTTAATTTTATGTAATAAACCATGTGTTAATGTGTAATAAAGGGAAGAGTTGTTATAGTTGGCATCAGAGGAAAAGTTTAGTTATTTTTGGGTTTAGGATTAGAAAACTCTAGAAAATTCCTTTGGGATAAGACTAAGTATAAAAAAACATACCTAAATTTTGATAAGTATAGTGTATGTGGATTATCGAGAAAATACATCCATGTCTAAATACTACAAGTGGATGTGGTTCTGGCATTGATGTACCCAGGGTAACAACTCCAATTAGGTGTACTGGGCCTCAATCAGGGTAACCTAGTACATGAAAATGGACCTTAATGCGCACCTGGTTTGAAACTACCAGGGGATATTATTTGGTAAATTCATAATATCTTTACAAACCATTATTAGGGGAGTAAAAAATATGACCATAGGATTATATTTTAGGAAATATATCATGGATGACATAGACTGAAGTCTATAAATCCCTAAGTTAAGGAAATATATTTAATTTATAAGTTATCCCTTTAATGTATTTTTATTCCCCCTTTCTGTGTTTAAAGTTTAAATATACTCATCCCTGATTTTCCTTTTATTCTAGCCAATGGATGGAAATACGAGGAATCAGGTAAACACTCGATGTGAATAGCAATGTGATGACTGCCCCAACGAGTTTCCCAACCCGATGGGAGCCGGAATCATGCACTTCATAACGATACTCTCTCAGCTAACTCAGATTTTGAATAGAAACCTAGATAAGGAGGAGAATCCAAATCCCCCTAAGAGATAACAAGCTTCAATCACAATCTTTATGTGATAAAGGCCTCTAAATTTTAATGGGTCATCTGTTCCCTTAATCATAGAAATGTGGATTAACTCCATTTAAAAGATCATCTCAATCATTCAATGTTTTGAGAAAGATAAGGTTCTACTGGTAGATTATCATTTAGAAGGTGAAGATGATCAGTGGTGGAGATTTTTAAAAAATATGAAGCTTGAGGAAGAGATCAAAGCATTGGGATGGAAGGATTTTAGGAAAAAAAATCAGTAAATATTTCCCTCACACTCTTCATCTTAAAATGGAATGTTATTTCCTTTCCCTCAATAAAAAATATAATGAATATATCATGGTGTACATGGCAAACATTACAAGACTTGTACGGTATTCATTCGGCTTTGTTGTTAACCCTGAATGCAAGGTTTACCGATTATTTGATAGACTAAATACTAGTCTACAAAAATGCTTGGCCATCTGAAAATTTGATAGTTATAAAGAAATTGTCGGATATTCCCTCTAAGTAGAAATGGAGATTAGAGAATATCAGGGGTATCTTAGGGATAAGAAGCAGAAAGTGGAGTTTAATTTTGGTGTTCCAATGAAGAAATATAACAGTTCCAATAAATTTCAACACCCCACTTATCAAAGGTATAGAAAGAAGCACCCCATAAATTTACTAAATGGGAAAAGGAAATGCTTTATGTGTGAGAAGTAATGTCACCTAGCCGATTATTATTGATAGAAGAAAATCACAACTACGATGGAGGAAAATAATGCTCCAATAAACCCTCAGTTAATTTTTCATTGCTACAAATACAAGTAACCAGGGAAATTTTTAAACCAATGAACCAATCCAAGGGTTTTCGGAGACAACCAAAAACATCCAAGGAAACAAGGGAAATATTTTTCTATCACAACCTCCGAGGTGGATCCTGACAATTAAGTGGTGAAAGGTACACTAGTTATTCATTAGGAATAGAGAATGTAATTTTTTATTCTGGTTCTACGTATTAATTCATATCACAAAATTTTATTAAAACTATCCAAACACCACAAAAAATATTGGAAGTAGTGATGTAAGGGAAAATGAAAAATGGGGAAATTATTTCATCCCAAGTATATAACTCCTCCCATGACAAAGTTTGTGGGATGAACTTCCCAGAAAACATTTTAATACTTCCATTGTTTGAATTTGATGCAATTCTAGGCATGTATTATCTTTCCCTTTATAGATCCAACATATATTTTCATGAGAATGAAGTCACTCTCTGTATTGAGAATCGACCCCTGATTCTATATAAGTGAAAGGAAAAGGATTAATCTTCTTTAGCACCATCATCTCAAGAATGGTTATTGTTTTCCTATGAGAAATTGTATCTTACTAAAATTATTGAGTCTAAGGAAATAACCATCCTTGAAAACATGCCTATTATGAGGGAATATATTGATGTGTTTCCCGAGGAATTTCTTGGTATTCCTCTTAGTCGAGAGGTAGAATTTTCAATCAAGAATATACCTAATGAATTTCCAATATCCAAGACTCCATATAGGATTTCTGTTGTGGAACATGAAGATCTGAAGAAACATCTATATAATAATATTCATAAAGGATTCATACTCCCAATTACTTCACCATGGGGTTCACTAGTCCTATTAATCAAGAAAAATGATGGGTAAATGTGCCTTTGCATTGATTATCGTGAGCTCAACAAGATCATGATAAAGAAAAAGTATCCTATTTCACATATTGATGACTTGTTCAATTAGCTACATGGATCACAATACTTCTACATGGTAGATCTATGGATGGGATATTACCAATTTAGTGTGAAGGGGGAGGATATCCCCAAGACTGATTTTCATACAAGGTACGGGAACTATGAGTTCATAGTGATGCCTTTCGGACTCACTAATTCTCCATTAATCATTATGGACATTATGAATATAGTCTTTAGATTTTACCTTGACAAATTAGTAGTAGTCTTTATAGATGATATTCTAATATACTCTAAAAATAAGGAGGATCATGAGGAGCATTTGAGTAAGGTTCTAAAGACCTTTCAAAAGGAGAATATTTTTTCCAAGTCTAAAAAAATATGAGTTATGTTTAAAGGAAGTCTCTTTCATGGGACATATCATCACAAGCAATGGTATATATGTGGAACCTTCAAATATTGAAGCAATTGAAGGATGTTTGAGGTTAACATATGTGATATATATCCATAGTTTCCTTGTGTTAGCTGGGTATTATTGCTGATTTGTGAGAAATTTCTCGTAGTTGTCAAACCCTCTTTTCAAACTAACTCAGGAGTGAGTAAAGATTTCTTGGAATGATGAATGTGAAAAGACATTAAAGGAGTTGAAAAGGAGGCTTATCACTACCCATGTTCTTACACTACCCTCAAGTGGATAACTTTTCATGGTACTCAACTATGCTTTAAAAAGGGTTTGGGCTATGTTTTAATATATAATGACAAAGTTATAGCCTATGATTCAAGGTAGTTGAAGATTCACGAGCAGAACTACACAACGCAAGATTTGGAGTTGGATGTAGTGATCTTAGATTTTAAAATTTGGAGGCATTATATCTTTGGATAGAAGTATGAAATATATACGGATCACAAAATCCTCAAGTATATATTCACACAAAAAGAGATTAATATGCTCCAATGAAGATGGTTAGAGTTGATCAAAGACTATCACTTCTCAATCCACTACCATCCTAGGAAAGAGAATAAAGTAAAAGATGCTCTAATCAAAAAGGATCTTATAATTATATCATTGAATAGAATTGAGATGGATCCAATCTTCTTTGATTCAAAAATGATGGACATGGGAATCATAAAGGAACATCATCAATCCTTTCATAGATAATTACTCAACTATATATTTTGATGTGGTTAAAAGATTATCAAAGAGTTTATGTGGGAATTCAGACAAAAGAAAAGCTTTAAGGAAAGGGAAATACTTTGATTTCAATGTTAACGTTGACAGTGCTGTAATATTTGGTTCAATAGTAAGGGTACCATCAAATCTTAAGTTAAAAAGGATATGTTGGATGATGCACACAAATCAACATTCTCCATAAACCCAAGAATCACAATGATTTATTCAGATATCCAAGAACACTATAGGTGGGAAAATATTAATAAGGATATCACAGAATATACATCAAGATGACTTGTATGTCATCAAGTTAAAGAAAAAAGGAAAAAATCAAAGGGGATGATACAACCATTACCCATACCTACATGGAAATGGGGAAATATCACAATGAACTTTGTCACTGGTCTTTCAAACACATCAAGAAGGAATAATGCTATATGGGTTGTAGTGGATCATATTAAAAATATTTCACACTTCATTGCGATATGAGATGAATTTTTATTGGATATACTTGCACAGATTTACATCTGAGAATTGATCAAACTACATGGAGTTCCACTATCAATTGTATCTGATTGAGGTCCAAGATTCACCTCTGTGTTCTAGAAAATTCATCAGCATTATCTAAACACTAAGTTAAAATTCATCACATCTTATCACCCTAAAATTGATGTCCAATCAGAGTGGAATATTCATACACTTGAGGAAATGTTGATAGAAAACTCAATTGACTTCAAATGAGGATGGGATCAACATATTCATCTAGTCGAGTTATCTTACAACAACAGTTTCCACTCAAGCATCCAAATGGCCCCTATTATGCCCTTTATGGTAAGAGATGAAAGAAACTTGCATGATGGGATGAAGTTGGGGAACAAAAAATTCTTGGTATTGAAATGGTCGAGGAAATGGTAGAAAAGATTAAGATAATTTAGCCGCACATCAAAGCTACTTAGAGTCGACAGAAGATCTATGCTGAAAATCATCGAAGATACCTAGAGTTTGATATTGGAGACATGGTATTCCTCCACATATCTCCATGGAATAATGTGATGAGATTTGGGTATAAGGGAAATCTTAGTCCAAGATACATAAACCCCTTTGAGATCCTTGATCACATCAGAGCGGTGGCCTATCGACTTGCACTACCACCCAACCTATCTCAAGTTCATGATGTATTCCATGTATCTCTCTTGAGGAAGTACATACCTGAACCCTCACATGTACTCAATCTAGGGATGTTACCATTGGAGAATGATATTCTTTATGAGGAGTAGTTGGTGAATATCATAGATTGTAGGGGTAAAGTTATAATAAATAAGACGCACCTTGTCAAAGTGTTGTGGAGAAACCACAAGTTTGAATAAGCAACATGGGAACCATAGGAAGTGATGAAACAGAATTACCCTCATCTATTTTAAGGGGGTGAAATGAAAATTTCGTGGGGAAAATTTGTCAAGGGGGGAGATTGTAAGGAGCCAAACTGTTATAAATAAAATTCTCATATGATTTTTTGTTTTATTATGTATTATGGTTGTAGAAAATACATGAAATTATTTTTTTATATTCAATTAGATTAAAAAGTTCATTAAGAATATTTATTGTTGATAATATAGCTGTTAAACAGTGATCACATTTTTAGTATAAATATAGGTCTTTAATAAATCCAATTGACTTAGCCAAAGGAAGTGGCAGACTCATCTAGTAAGATTGTACCCTATAGAGCCCATTTTTCAGAGCTTATGAGGGAGATAGAATCTCTGGGGGTTTCCCTTGACCAATCCCAAGAAGATATCCAATAACATAAGCATGAGAAAAACTATTTATGGGAGAAGTTCAATCTCATCAAGATCATGAACCAAACCATGTTTTCCAAACAACCCCATGAAAGCCTCACCATCACACACCTTACTATTAGGGAATATTCTGGTGTATTTAAGGTATATGTATCAAGACCGTGAAAATTGATTATGTTCATTATTTTGTAAAGAATAATGAATATATTTTTATTTTGATACTATAAAACATGAATATTATTTTTGGGTAATATTCAATTCAATTAACGAATTCATTTTAATGGATTAATTTATTTATTTAAATAAATGCTATTTTAATTAAATATTATTAATAAATTATTTTTATTAAATATAAATGATTATATAATTTTTATGAATTCAAATGTAATTTTTTATTAGGGTTCAAAAACTTTTATTTCTAAAACCGTTTCACTTTCAATAAATATCAGTTATTATTTTTAATAAAAAACGCACATATCTAGAAAATTATTTATATAAAATTAATATTATTTTTGGAATCAAAATATAATAATTATATAATGGGGAATTTTTCATAATTTTTAATATAATTAAATTTTCAGGTAAAAATTAAATACTATATAAATATAGGGTGTGTTTTATGACATCATAACGACCAAAAAATGATGTAATAAATTATATAATGGGTATCCTCATCCAAATATATGTTTCTAGGTAAAATAATGTGATTTTAGGATTATTTTATTAATTTTATAAATCATTTATGAATCCTCTAAAACATATAATATATTTTATGATTTTAAATTCATTTCATTAAAAGTGTGACTCACCACCACATAAGAAAGAGAAATATTTTAATAAGATCGACACTTTTTATGATAAAATATTGAAAAAAAAATCTCATTTGGAAGAAACCATGGGAAAACCCATGAGAAGGTTTGTGGTTTTGAATATGTTTTGATAGAGTCTAAAACCTATGTTTCTAAAATATTAAAGAATTCCCCTCTCATTTCCTATATAAACACACAAGAGCTCCCATTTCTCTTCACTAAAAATCCTTTTATATCTTCTTTAATCTAACCACCTCTCTCTATAATCCTCCCAAGGTTCCCCCAAGCTATCAATAATCTCCTTTCAAGCTTTTGGTGTCATACTCTTAAGGTAAGGGATCTTATCTTTCTCACTTTTATTCAAGAATCTCCTCTATTTTATGCCCTTAATTTTTAATTCTTAATTATGTGGTGTTTATTTGACCCCCCCATACTTCTATTATAATTTTTAAATGATTATATAACCATTTATCTCTCATTAATCCCTCCCAAGTACACCTGTTACCATGTCGAAATTTCATAAGAGTTATTCCTTCCTCTTATTTAATCAATTTTATTTATTATAATATGCCTTCTATTTCTAATTACTAATTATTGTATATGTATTTAAATGACCCTATTACTTCCCAAATGATTTTAAAATTATGAGATATCATTTTTTCTCATTAACCCTTTTTATGAATTTTTAAGGGACACCATTAGGCTGCCGAAATTTCACTGTGATTTTTCTATTCCAAATAAATTGTGTAGTTAAAACCATACCCATTTCTTATCAATGGTTTTAAACAATATAAAATTGTTATTATTTGAATTTTGACTTACATGTATGTATTCTGCACTTCATTGTCATGGAATAAGTTATGATGATGAATGAATCCATGTTGTGTGATCTATGTTGCACACTTAAGCATGAGATTGAAATGAAAGTGATGGGTGCGCCCAGAATTATATAGTGCTCCAATGCGTTGGTCAATGTTTAGTATCATGATACTTCATGTTGGGATATGTATTATAGATGATTCCTTAATGGTTCTTTGTCTATTATAATGTCTTAGCAGTTATACTTGATCTATGATGTAGTGTTTCATGTTGTTTTCACATTTCCCATGTCACCTTTATGTTATCATACTATATCATATCTTATCATTCATGTTTATGATGAATACTCTTTTTATTACCATTTATATGTTTATTTTCTAACATGTTTTACCTTATTCCATTTTTATTTCTTTACTGGGATTTATTTCTCACCATTTCTTTTGCATTTATTTAGGTTATCTCATATAGTTTTAAGTACAGTCATGTTAAATAAGTTTCAATAAAGATATTGTATTCCATGTTTTAAGTTATAATATAATGTACCTAATTCCCAAATACACTATACATATCGATATTTTGGGTTGAATTAAGTGTAATATTTGGTAATAAATCATGTGTAAATGTGTAATAAAGGGAAGAGTTATTATAGCTACTTGTAATTTAGAGGTAATTTATTATTAAATTGTTAAATTAATCAAAATTAGCTTTAAATTTATTTGTATATGATTTTATTATAAATTATATCAATTTAAATCCCCAACCTTAGTATCCCAGAGATGGTGGGTTATTTATTACATGGAAAATAGAGTACAAGATATTATATTCCAAGGATCAAGGTTTAGTGGTCCTCAAGAGACTATATACATTACATTAAAACATTACAATATAAATGTAAAATTCCTTATTAAACAATGTTATCCTTTTTAAATCATATTATTATACATCATTACCATAGGAAATGTGGAAACAAAGTAAAGTTGATGAACGTAAATGCTCAATAAGAAAAAAAATGTATATCAAAATATAATAAATGGTAGATAGTGGATATATAATATCTTGTGTACTATTGGATCCATAAAATTGAATACATAAATAATATCCATTGAATAAACTAATATGAATAATCACATGGATCATAGAAATAATTCAAAAGATGGAATTTCATAATGTCAGACGTTATAAACATATCATCAAGGATTTGTTATAAGACATTATAAATAAAGGGTAAGGAATCTCCCATTACCCTATAATAGTTGTCCCATGAGACCTACCAATTCACTTAGGTAATATTTAATTTTTAGCCCCACCAATCAAAGAAATAATGAATTACTTCTATAAAATTCAAAATGATTATAGGCTATATGTGTAAAAATGTTCAATGATGAACAACTTAAAAGTACATGGCACATTTTCCCAATACAACATATCATATATGATATTACCTTATTAAATAATAGATTATATGGGTCATTAATATTTTTCCCTAGTTAATTAATTAATACCAATTTTTAGGTGAATTACCTCAACACATTTAAATAATATTTAGGGATTCACAGTTTTCAAAAAAGAACAAACAACAAGTGATTTATATGAAGTTGTCACTAACAAGTAGTTATCAAGATTATGGACTTTTCAATGTGATTAGGGAATTTTATTTATAATTTTGGTAGAACAAAGAAACAAAAACATAATACACCACCATATAAATTCTATTATTTTTTTATAAGAAGAATGATAAGAATCAACAACATATCCACCGGGGGTTAAACCATGTGCACAATAAGGGACCACTCACTATGTACCATGATATTGACTGAGATATACCTGAACAAATATTTTCAAGGTTATTAGCCCAATATCAATCTTATACAAAACCAATTTCAATTGTAGTATCCAAAAATAAATTCATTTTCTTGGAAAATCACATAGTTTTTACTATACTAAAGTACAAGATTTATATGGCTACGAGGAGGATTAAGCATTATAACAGCTTATAAATTTGGAAAAATATAAGAAAAAGGAATTATCATGTGGGTTTTATGACATAATAATAGAATATAAAATTAAATTATCACAATAATGGAATATTAACATGTTGATTAAAAAGGATCATAAAATGATTATGTAAATAAGAATTTTAAATAGAGAGAAAATTATCCCTTATTTGGTCATAGTAACATCTTAAAAAAAGGGTATAATGTATCTTATTTGGGTAATGTTTCAATGATAATAGTTCAATGGGTAGATAATAATGTGGATACATATCAGGGAATCATACAAAATAAAAAATTAAAATATATTATAAATAATAAAATTAAAAATAGGAAATCAAGAGAGAGAAGTAAGAACCCTTACCTCTCTAAATCATTTTATAGAGAAACTTGACCATAGATCCAATGAAAATATTAATGTATGAAGAGAAATATTGGTGATATCCTCCTTGAGTTATAAATTAATTTGTAACTTGGATTTTTTTTTAATAATTAGGGTAGGGTGTGTGTGTGTATTTATAGGTTTCGTGAGTGGAATTTCATGGAATAATTTATTAATTATTTTTTTATTCCACTTTCAATTAGTGCTCTTATATAACCATTTAACTCCACTACCACCCTTAATCCCTAATTTATTTTTTAGTAAAAAAATAGTGAAATATCACTTCCTTTGCTAAAATGAATCATGTTTACATAAATATTTTATCATATATACCGTATTTTACCATATTCCGCCATTCTTACTATTTTTTAATATTTTAATAAAAAATTACAAAATTTAACCACATTGGTAATTTCAAAAATCTGATTCCAAATATGAGATCAATTTTATCAAATTAATTATCCAATTAACTATATAGTACCATTAATTTTAGGTTGATATATTCATAAAAAATAATATATAATAGTAAACTTTATTTAAATTTAATAAAGAATATACATTATAACAAAACTCAACCCATATATACATAAACTATAATAACACTATAATATGAAAAAAAATGGTAAGGTTTTATGTGGTGATACATTCATGGGGTGGGTCATACAACATTTATAAGGTGGTGATCTCCACTAAATCGATCTTCTCACATTGACGGTTTCTCTCCAACTTCCCTTGTATGAGTTATCCTTGAGTTTGATCAAGGGAGAACCTCAGTGATGCTACCTTTTTTAGAAGATCTGATAAATGAACTTCATAATGGAGGTTACTACTATTACAATAAATATTTCCTTTATTTTTTTATAAGTAAAATTCACCATTACCCTTAATATAAACTAATCCAAGATGTATGTTATTAATTTTTATACTACCAATGGTCATAATACCTAATGTTCCAATTGATCAAAGGTATTATTGAAAAACAATACATATTCTCCAATGGTAAAATTAATCCTTATATATAAAATACAACATATAAATCCATTCATATCATTATCTAAGTATTTCCACCATGTCAATTTCAATGTCTACTATTTTCTCCTTAATATAAATGAATTTCATATACATGTCATTATTTTTCTAGTGTGATCCATTATAGTAAAAGATTATCTTTTTGTTTCACATTTCTACATGATTTATGGTATTGGTTTTATCTTATGTTATAGATTTTATTACATAGTATTTTTTTGCATCGATATGTGTTTTGACATTATCATGACATAATAAGTTGGAAATTTTGAAATAATCATCTGATAAAAGGTTTATTAGATTTTATATAATCTCAGGTATTACATTCTCCCCCACCCCTAAAAAAATTCATCCATAAAATTGTATATCATTTTGAAAACATAAGTGGATAACAATTTCCCATATATTAATCTAGCTCCCATGTTTCCTCTTCTAGATGTTGATTATTCTAAAGAACCCTCCCCAACCAAGTAGTTTTATTTCATAGAACTTGTTACCTTGTATAAAAAATATGAATCAAGTCTTCCTTCTAAGATAATTCAATCTCTAACTAAACCCAGTCAACTTTTATAACATGGGTTGGCTCTCTAATATACATTTATATAAGTGATATATAGAATAAATCATGAACATGGGATATTTTTGGTGGCATGGAAAATTGATATTCTATTTTTCTTATCCATTACAATATTTCAAATAGCCCAATATATCATGGACTAAAATTCCCTTTAATTCGAAATCCCATAACCCCTTTCGATGGAGATATCATTTAAGTAGACATGGAATCCAACTTGTAATTAACGATCCTTACATGGATTGTAAGAATAAATTCCTATCTAATTTGGCATACATTTATATGATTTTTGATTATTGATACATTCTTAGTTGTCTCTTCCACATGTTCGAGACCCAAAAACATCATTTCTCTATCTTTATCAAATCAGATCAGAGTTTGAAATTTCATTCCATAAAAGGCTTTAAATAGTGAAATCATAATGTTGTATTGTTAATTTTTATATTATGAAAACTCCAAAAGTGTTAAACACTACTTCCAACCTCCATGTAAGTCTAGCGATAATGACCGTACGAATTCCTTCAATTTCTAAATATTCTTTTTCATACTTCTTATCTATTTGGTGGTGATAGTTCATGTTATGATTAAGATCTATATTTAAAACAGCCTGAATACACCTCAAAAATATTGATGTTAACCCTAGGTCATGATCATATACAATGGATAGGGGTATTCCATGAAGTCTCACATCTACATTTATATACAACCTTGCAAGACAACCCAAATAAAAATCATCTCGAATTAAAATAAAATTTGATGATATTGTGATACGATCAAAAATGAAACATATAAAAATATTCCCCATTGATTTCATATGGATACTGGTGAATAAAGTCATAGAGATATTATTAAACATCAATTATGATATAAGTATAGGATTCATGTCTCCTTTGGGAAGTTTCCTTTAATTATTCAGCTATAGAAATACTAATCATCTTGCTATATAATCTGAAATTTAAATCTTCATATTTTACAACAAGAAGTGATTTTGGATATCCATATATATCTTAGTAATTATATGATGTATAGAGATTTTTTATCTATGAGCCTCATACAATTTATCCTTCTTCATCTCTATTACAGATGGAACACATAACCTCTTATCAAAATGAAAAACTCTATCTTCACAAATGTTGAACTATAGTATTCTCCCAATCATAGAATATCCCATTTTCTTTTGAAAGGACTTATCATCATGTTTATATTTATTAATCCTATATAATACATGTTTTTGGGTGATCACATGGAATAATAATGATACTTCACCTTCCATTATAATACTCAAGTATATCCCTACTTGGCCTTTGAGAATTGGATCGTTCATTAACATAAACATGGATAAGGTACCATGATAATTTCTACTCAAATAATCTATGGATTTTATTCATTCCTAATATGATAGTGGATATCATAGTTATAATCCTTGAGTATCTATAACCATATTAATTTCTAAAAAATAAGATATTTCTATGTAATGTTATATTTAAAACTCGTGTGGTTTATGTATACATCACATCTCTCTATATAGAGGATTTGTCTCTATAAATTTAGTGAAAGTATTATTTATACCAATTATAAAACATGAGTAGGATAATTATTCGTATGAGGTTTACACTCTCTTGATGCATAATCTACAACTCTATCATTCTTTTATAAAATACATTTCATTGATTCATTACTATAAATAACGAAGCCTTTTTTACCAGATGTAAGATTCAATAAAACATTATTCACCAATATACTATTTTATTCCTGAAATAAATATTCACATTATTTATCCATGTAAGTACAACCCCCTTATGTGTTATCTAGGTTTATGTAATATCCAATCGATAAAAAATTTCATCAAATCCCCAATAGTGTCCTCATAACCTAATAAAACATTATATTTTTATTATGCTGGTGGGACATGGATATTCTTTCACAATCAATGTTTTTTTGTGGGAAAACATATATACTATCCTTGGATACAATATGAATAAGTTAAGTAACTTGTTTAATTCAAACTTCTTATTTTCAGAATTTACCATATTACACTTTTTTCCTCAATGCCTCAATAATAATTTGTAAATGATTATCACACTCTTCATAATTGTTAGATCATATAATAATGTAATCAATATATACATAAAAACCTATTATTATAGTATTTGAATAATATATTTATCAAATACATAAATATATAGAGAGAATTTGTTAACTCAAATGGAATTATTATGAACTCATAATTACCATACCTCATATGAAATTTAGTTATTAAAATATCCTCATTATTAAATTTTAACTCATAATTTCTAGAATGAAGATAAATCATTGAAAATAATTGTGGGACTTGACATTGATCAAAGTGGTAATTAATATGAGGAAATTTATTCTTATTATTTATAATAATTCCATGTATTCCCCTATAATCTATGCATAATATCACTCTGTCATCTTTCTTCTTCACAAAAAACATTGGTGCTCCCCATAATTAAATACTTATATATGTGAACCCTTTAACACATAAATATTATATTTACTCATTCTACTCTGCTAAATATATTTGAGCCATCCTATAAAGTGTCTTAAATATCATCTTTTCATCAAGGATGGGATCAATAAATAATTAAACTTCTCAATTAGGGTATAATTCAGGTATTTCATCTAGAAATACATCTATACAATCTCTCACAATCGGTAACTATATTATTTTCTCAAAAACCCCATTCCCACTAAATACTGAATTCCACCTATATAAACCCCAATAATATCATTAATTTGGGATATTTGGTGAAATTCAAGATAAGGTTTAGGTAATGATATATCTCCTTGAAAAACAAGTAATTTCTCACATTCCTCACAAATTCTAAATGCTTTTTCCATACAATAAATTCTTAAATTATAGTTTGGGAGATAATCCATACCCTGTATTATATCAATGTAAAATATGGGTATAATAAAAAAGACTTCAAATGGTGTAATTATAACTGACATGTCCTTATTGTAGTACTATTTAAACTTGGATTATTTATTAAAAATAACCTTCTCAATGTTCTAGAGAGATATCTAATTTTATGGGAAAACATGGTGGATATAAAAAGGTGAAAAAATCTTGAATCAAAAAGAGAATTAGATAAATTTGATGCTATGATTAAGGTAATTTCCACCACATCCATATGAAATTAAACATTAGTTATACTGATCACATAAGTTTAGCCTTGATCCCTTGGATGGTTTTATGGCATATTGCTTTGGCTCTTAGATAATTGATTATACTAATACCTAATATCATTGTTTTTCAATAATTATACATTGGATTATATCATCCCTCCATTTCACTTAGGATCCTGAGGACCATTCTCTCTATATTTTAATCATGCACAAAATCCACTTAAATCAGTTCCTGGGTGTTTTTTCTCACTTTTTTTACTTGTAGGGAACACTATTATTCCTTTCTCTTCCTTCATAGGAACACTTTCTGTGTGGTGATTGACTATCCTCTTATTCTCTAGTATCCATTTACAATAAAATTATTTTGAGAAATATTTTTTAGTCTTGATAGTTCTTGTAACTATGTCTTGATATGTTTGGAATTTTTGAAATACTATGGATTTGTGAAGACCAGGCTTTAAAACATCAATGAAACTAGCAATATTCAATTTATGGCTATGAAGATAATTCAAAACATAACCTGATAACCTTGTAAAAATTTCCTTATAATCAACCACCGTCCCTTCTTCTTTTTTATCTTAGGTTCAATAATTAACTTTCTATATTTTCATGTTTTTCATGAGGAAATTTTTTTCTCAAGAAAATCACATCGAATGCATTCTATTCCATATTCTCAGTCTCTATTTCTTTATTATTATTTTTAATTAAGTAACACTATTATTTAACATCGCCTATTAGATGATAAAAAACCATAATGAATTTAACCCTCTTAGAACATCCAAATGCTAAAAATATTTTCTCTAGAGACCTTATCCATTGTTCTACCTTAATAGGATTAGTGGTGCCCCTAAAAGGTGGAGGTTGTTGCCTAATGAAACAATCCCACATGGTTTAACCATGTGGAGGGGAAACTAGTTTCTACATGTGGTAAAGGTTATTTTTCATAACCTAATTCAATTATCATAGAACATTCATAATTTTATCTACCAAAATATTAGGTTTATTATGCTAATTATTTTGATAGTCATCACATTGTGCATAGTTGTTGGGATAGATTCCAATTCTTATAGAGATTCCCATTATCTAAAAATAATTTTATTGGTTAATTATTATACTTATGATATAAAATTTATAGTATACTATAAAAAATATAAGAAAAATCTATGTTCTCTACCTATTTTTTATAATTCTAGTTCATGGGGTTTTTACTAAACCTTCCTCTAAAAAAACTCTAATTTTCTCAAACCTGGAAGCCTAGAGCTGGTGGGTTATTTATTTCATGGATAATAGAGTGCAGTATATTATATTCCAAGGATCAATTTTTAGTATTCCTTAAGACACTAGATACATTACATGACAACTTTAGAGCATAAAAGTATATGTCTTTATTCCAAAATGTTATTCTTGTTTAATCGTAGTATCCAACTTCATTACCATGGGAAAATTGGAATCAAATTAAAGGTAGTGAGCTTAAATTTTTAGTAAGGGAATATGTATAGAGGATGTTTGAAAATGAAAAATATGTCAAAGGCTATATTATGATTAAAATTGAAGTTATAACAATGGATATGTAATTATATTCCATGTAATAAATAGAAATGAATAATCCCATGGATCACTAAAATATTTTGAGATATGAAATTTCATAATGTCAGACATCATAAACATACAATCAAGGCCTTGGTAAAAAACATTATACATAAAGGTTATGGATTCTACCATTACCATATCTATGTTGTCCTATGAGACTAACCGATGAAATAAGGGGATAAATAATTATATACCCCACCTATCATATAAAAATCTAATTAATTCCATCACATTACAAATGGTTATAGGCTATACATGGCTTAATTTTCAAGGATAAAATATATTGAAACACATGAATCATTTCCCCAATGGAACTTATCATACATGATCTTATCATATGAAAAAACAGATTATATTAGCCATTAATTGATTTCCCTATTCAATGAATTATAAGAACGTCTATGTGAATTCCCCCAACACATATAAGGGATAATTAGGGATTCACAATTTTCAAAAATGTCTCCACAACAATTAATTTATATGAAGTTGTAGCTTACAAATACTTATCAAGATTAGGGATTTTCAATGTGTTTACGAAATTGTATTTTTCACTCATGGGAGACCAAAGAAACACATAATTATACACTACCATATAAATTTTATATTTTGGATTATAAATAGTATGATAATTATCCATAACATATTCCCTAGGAATGTTAAACAAGGTTCTTAGTAAGTGGTCGTGTTGTCGAGTGCATCAAATTAGAAGTTTATTTTTAACAAGAATTTCTACAGCATAGAAGCAACCCTAGGTCGTATCTCAAAGCAGACTTAACCCATTAATTAAAAATGAGGTTCTTATTAACAAAATAAAATGGTAATGGGTTTTTATAAAACATGGGTTTTGTTGCTTTAAGAACAAAAATTGAAAGTATATTACTACTGAGAGAAACTGGTTGGAGAAATCATGATAAACCCGGGTAAGTGTCCTTTGATACACAATCCTTCATCGCTCTCAAGGGAAAGGGAAGGATCATTGATTCCTTTATTTTATACATAATGATACCAGTAATGTTTTGTGAGTTCTTACTAAGTTACCACTGATTAGCCACTAAATGAGGCTAATATTCATTGTTAATATACATAATATTCATATTCTTTGTTATTCATAAACACCATTTTAGTGCATTTTACACTTTGAACATCATTTCAAATTATGATTGTAATACCTTCTTAAAATGCACTATTATGTGGTACATTTTTGAACATCATTTAAAGTACCCAATGATTCATCTGATTTTAAGGAATTCAATTATATATATTTTAATTTGATATTTTTTTAAATTGATCTACACTTAAATATGAACATGTTTGATTCAGGGATCAGTGGAGAATTCATGGAGGATGATGGAGATATTTGGAAATGAAAGGAAGCAATTCTGGAGAAGGCAGATTGGACATCATCCCACTGATTAGGCTGTGGAGCCCATCATACAGGACCAATTAATCCGAAATTTCGTGGGATGATATAATACATGTACAGGAACAAATAACTCTTCAGGAGTTAATGCTAATTCGGCTTCCATGTTGGTCATTTAGGCGGCCCAAGTTAGAGATGAAATTCTGGGCCAGATTCTGCGGCCCAGAAAAACAGTCCACCATTTGATCATATCTCGGAATCCACAACTCCAAATGGGGCCAAATATTACAGTCTGTTAGAAGACATCCGGATATCCATTTTCTTCTTCTATGGCCCACCATGATTCGGCCATCTATAAGGTCATCCAAACGCGTCTGTTCGGTGGATGAAATCTGGCTGCCACCTCGGGTCAAATGTGGAAAATTCCAAATTCCACAAACTTTCCACCACCCTAGGCCTACCATACTCAAGTGGGATGACTTGAACTGTTGAAGGCTCGACCCAAGGCTCCCAAAATGACTATTTAAGGCAGTGGTGGTGAAGGATTTGAAGATCATGGATGCTTTGTTCAATTGTAATGTTATGCTGCATTTCTGTTGCCTCAAATTTGTCTTTCACATGTAAGTTGTTCAATTCACTTTAGTTTCTTAATAAAAGTTCATCTTCTACTCTTATTCTATTGTTCTTCATATCACTTTGATACCGTTGGATCAAGTTGTGAATTTATTCACACCAACCCTTGTGAAATTATTCACACAACGGTGGAGTGATCAATTTATTTTTGTTGTTTTCTTTACTTCTCCATTTCCTCCCTCATGAGTCTACTTTCCGCTTCTATTGAAACCATGGGATCAATGGAGGGCTAACCCACTTATGGGTTGATCCAAGGGAGTAGCAAGGGGCTGGATTGGATGTTATTTATCACCTAATTAATGTATAATCACTTCTTTAATTGGGATTTTTATTTGATGATATTTAAACTCCATTGTCCTTGTTGAATTTAAGGCCACACACTTCATGTACTAATACAAACCCTTACCTTGAAGTGCTCAAAACTTGATCCTTCAAGTTTACAGGTGATTAGTATTAAAGGGTGTAGGCATTAAACCAGTAAGTGATGATGTTGTTTTATCTCCTTAAATGAACCCATCTCAAATTTAAGAATTTGAAATCATTAAAAAGAAAATACGTCCAATCCACCCCGAGCGATAACCTAGGATCAACTCATTCTTTTAATTTGAATTCACTTAAGTATCTTAGAGTTCACTTAAACCCATCTAAAATCAACCCAAAGTTGGCCACATCGGAGCCAAAAATCCATCCCTTAGGTTGTGTATCTTAGGTGTCTTCTTAGGTCTCTGTGGAATCGACAACCCAAGCTACACTACAAGGACCGTTCTACCCTTCTTCTCTTGGGTAAATTTGGGCGTGAACCAACCACCTAGTATTTGACCGATCAATGAAATTGATTATTGGCAACTTCTCAAAATCAACACACATGAATCGATGTAAAAATGGAACTCAATCAAGGCATCACATCAACAACGTGATGAGATGAAAATATTTGTGTCAATGATAAAAATATTCCACAAGAAAATAACATGAATATTCATAGGTTCAAGCTCCTTTATTTTATCAACCGACGCAATCCATTTTCATACTCGTGAAAGGGAGGGATGAGAAAAGAGGCAATCACACTCAAATCATCACAAGATCCGAGTTATAAATGGAAGCATGTGGTTTATTGTTCCTTTGATTTTTATTTTATCATACAATAATAAAAAAATCAGAAGGTAGAAATTAATAACAATTGACAACAAACCTAGAAATAAATTACCTTATGAAAATTATAAGTGTGGAGCTCGAGATTACAACAAAGGACACTCCCCAAATTGATCACTATGAGATTTAGAAGTACATTAGGGAGAAGATAAATAAAATGGATGAAGATAGCTCTCCAATTTGACTAACTTTTACAGCTGGTAGTTCCACACTGATAATGACGGATATGAGTGATTTTATGGGAAATTTAAATACATGTTTCCACATAAATTGGTCAAGTATCTAAAGGGCTAGGTGACTATTAAAGGTAGATTTTTTACTCCATATTTATCTGGATGATTAACTAAATAAAACGTGTGAAAATGACTTGAAATTATTTTTAGAGTCTGGGATTCTAGTTATCTATCCAATAGAGGTGGAATCATCCCAATTTGATCTCTGAGGCCCGAGTTATGGCCCAAATACATAATGGTTGTCCAGTCTAGCTCGACGTGTATTTCTTCACATTGTGGACCTTTTTTAGGCCTCCAAATGGATGAATGGGGCTTCATGATCTTCTATAAAAATGTATCACACATTGTTTTATATTCATACATCCATTTGTAGCCTAATTGGTTGGACAGATTATTCAAATTACAAATAATTTTCCAAATACATGCTTGGGCTCTTGCGCAGTTTGGCCCATTTTTCTTGAATTACATCACGAGCTCTTCAAATCACCTCCTTCTACAATGTAAACACCAAAACAAGTAAACATTCCCTGTTAAACAGTGATAAACATTAAATCATTGATTAAAACATAAATATAAATTTATTATTATATTTTTAATTTTCATTAAAAAACCAGTTTAAAACAACAGTGTAAGGGTGGATTTGAATAGTGAATCGTTATGCGATCATACCCCCACACCTAAACATTTGAACTCTTGGACAAATTATAATATCTTAATCATGTCTCATTCCTAAATAAAAGGTGTGAAAACATACATGATTCTTTTGAAATGAAATTCATCATGTCTCGTCTATGGAATCAATTTTCCTTTCATTTTTCTTTTCTCACATTAAAATTTGTTCACCTTCATTTGTTTACTCATGAAACATGTCGCAACCTAACTCGCCTAAAAATTGTCCCTCTTCACTAAAGGAACATATGAAAGTGGATTTATTCCCTTTTCCCAGATTTCATTTGATCTTACCATATGCTTTCCAATATTCTCATTTCTCTACCGAAAAAATCTAGTGTGCTACTCAAGATGACTTCTAACAGGTTGTTCTGAGGTTCAAGGGTTGGTAGGATTTAATGTTTAAAAATATGAGGTAGAAGAGGAGTGTTTAATATCTTATGTAAAAAACATGTCAAAATTCAGCAAGTGTTCACAATGAATGTACACACTCAACCCCTCACAAAGTATATCACCTCTAAGTCACTGTCCCCATTGTCTAATTTTGTGGGTCACAACCAAACAATGAATAGTAATGAGTAAACATCCTATTTTCTCCATTTTTTTTCTTTTGTTCTATTTTTTTCAATGTATATAACTATTTTTTTAATGTATAGTTTTTTTGAAGATAATGATGGAAATATGTATAAAACAATGATGTAATATGGCTTGTGAATCCATTTCCCAAGGAAAATTTAGGCACCCTTTATATCAACCCAAAATAATGATTATCTCCCTAAGAATTCCCATGGAAACACCCTCTCTCCCACACTTACTACAAATAAAACAAGAATATACACAAGATATGGGTAGGTAGGGATATATTATCTTGTAATGTGGCTACCTAACAAGCATTTTATGGTCTCTAAGGCTTAAGAAGGATAAAATGTCAAGGTGTAAAAAAATAGAGGTGAATTGTACAAAGTTATTTTCAATGAACCATTTCTTCTATCATGAATGTAGCATACTTGAATCTTATGGCTTCAAACAGAATCAAGGAAAGATATATTTTCTCTACATGACCCCAAACTCTCAATAAAGTGAATAAAAGGAAGAATATACAATAAATGGATTAGAATATCTCTCAGATAAGGGATTAAAATATTGATTAGTGCTAATGAGGCATGGGTTTCAAAAATCCATTAAACACATAACAATGATTTGAAAATAAAAAATATAGAAAAATATTCCATATCAACAATCATTTGAAAAACATTTTTCCAAAAATAATGGAATTTTCTACACAATCGACTCAAGCATGGAAAATGATTTTGGATATTCTATTTAAGATCAATTTTTATCTAAAAAATAAAATAAAGAAATCAAAAATGATAACACATTTTTCTTTTTAATTTCTTTTTAATTTTTTTGTTTAATCCTAACTATGACATGTCACCCTCCCCCACACCTAAAAGTTACATTATCTACAATGAATGTATTTTAAATAAATAGATAGTAAATAAAGGTAGGGAGAAGGGACAGCCAGCTAAGGGGTGTCATATGTGGCATCTATCAGTTGGATTTCCTCCACAAGATGCTTCGGAAAATCCTCATAGGTGTGTTTAATCCACTTCACATTGACATTAATCCACTATCCACTCTTCTCTGGAAAAACCTGTATATCACCAAAAGGGTAAACATCAGTAATGGTATAAGTACTGAGCCATCGGGAATGAAGCTTACATGGTTGGAGCTTTAGCATGGAATTGAACATGAAGACCTTCTCACCAATATGGAACTTTTTCTAATGAATCATTCTATCATTTATAGACTTTGTATTCTATTTATAGATTTGGGAGTTCTCATATGCATGACATTGAATTTCTTCTAACTCTTGAATCTGCAGCTTCTTATGCTCACCTGCATCTGAAAGATTCATATTACATTGTTTAACAGCCAAATATGCACGGTGTTCTACCTCCACTAAAAGGTGAAAAGACTTTCCAAATACAATCCTGTATGGTGACATTCCTATTGGGGTTTTAAAAGCTGTACAGTATGCCCAAATTACACCATCCAAGTGAAAACTCTAATCTTTCCTATTGGGTTGTATCGTTTTTTCCAAGATTCTTTTAACTTCCAAATTTGATATTTTTGATTGTATGTTAGTTTGGGGGTGATACGTAGTGGAAACTTTATGATCAACCCCATACTTACAAAGCAAATTTTTTTTGTTGTGATTGAAAAAATCTGAACCCTAGTCACTAATGATGAATCTCGATAAACCAAACCTACAAAAATTTTGAGACCTCAAAAAATCAACAACCACTCCAGATTCATCATTCCTGGTGGCCTTTTCTTCCACCCATTTAGATACATATTCAACAACCAATAATATGTACAAAAAGCCAAATTAATTTTTAAAAGGCCCCATGAAGTCAATGCCCCATGCATCAAAGATTTCACAAAATATCATGGGTTGTTGGGGCATTTCATTCCTCTTGGATAAATTTCCTGTGAATTGAAAACGACTACATGACTTGAAAAATTGATGGGCATCCCTATACAATGTTGGCCAATAAAGTTCTGATTCAAAGACCTTTCAAGCTGTTCGTTGATATTAAAAGTGGACCCCACAAGACAAAGTGTGACAGAAGGTCAAAATAGAGGTGAACTCATGGCCAGGGACACACCAATGAACTACTTGTTCACCATAAATTCTCCACAAATATGGGTCATCCCAAATGTACCACCGAGAATAATGTTTAAGTATCTGGGATTGGGAAGTGCTGAAATCAGTGGGGACCCTAGATGTTGATAGAAAATTCACAATGTCCGCATACCAGGGGTAAAGTCCACAACATCACAAAGGTTCCCATGAGGAAGGATTTTTCTAATGGGGAGGGATGAGTCATCATGGTGGTCCAGTGGAGGAGAAATCCTACTAATGTGGTCAGCTACAACATTTTCCACTCCCCTCTTATCTCTAATATCAAGGTAAAACTATTGTAGGAGGATCATTCACCATATTATGCGAGGCTTAGCTTCAGGTTTCTTTAAGGGTAATCGAAGGGCAGCATGGTCAGAAAACACAATCACTTTTGACCCAAGAAGATATGAACGAAATTTTTCCAAGGAAAACACAATTGAAATTAGTTCTTTTTAAGTGGTTGTGTAGTTTACCTGGGTAGGTTCAAGAGTACATGAGGCATACGCAATGACATGAGAAGCCTTATCAACCTTTTGTGATAAAACTTCCCCAACTGTAAAGTTAGAGGCATCACACATAAGCTCAAAGGAGAGATTCCAACTTGGTGGTTGGATGATGGGAGGTAATGTGAGACTCCTTTTTAATGAATTGAATGAATCCTCAAAATTTTTATCAAAAACAAACTCAAAATCATTTGCAATAACCAGAATAATGGAAGTGCGATCTTACTAAAGTCTTTAATGAATCGGGAGTAAAAACCAACATGACCGAAGAAAGATCGCACCTCACGAACACATTTCTTATATGGAAGGGATGAAATTAATTCAATTTTATATTTATCAACATTAATTACCTTATTAGAATTGACATTCCCAAGAACTATCCCATGCTCAACCATGAAATGACATTTCTCATAATTTAAAACAAGATCTTTTTCAATGCAATAGTAGAGGACAGAACCTAGGTGTTCCCAACAATCATCAAAAGAAGAACCATATACCTTGAAATCATCCATAAACACTTCTATTCAACTATCAAGGTAATCAGAAAAAATACTCAACATACATCGCTGAAAAGTACCAAGAGCATTACATAGACCAAATGGCATCCTTCTGTATGCAAATGTGCCGAATGGACAAGTAAATGTTGTCTTTTCTTGATCCTCAAGGGATATATGGATTTTTAAATAACCTTAATAGCCATAAAGAAAACAATAATGGGACTAACTATCCAATTATACTAACATTTGGTCAATGAAAGGTAGAGGAAAGTGGTCCTTCTTTGTGGCTTGATTCAGTCGACAGTAGTCAATACGAACTCGCCACCTGTTTTGAACACGTGTTGGAACCAATTCATTCCTTTCATTTGGCACAACTATTATTCCTATTTTTTAGACACAATTTTCACTAGTCTAACCCATTTACTATTAGATATAATATAAAAGAACCCCGCAACAATTAATTTACTGACTTCCAATTTTACCACTTCAAGGAGAGTGGGATTCAACCGGTGTTGAGATTTTCTTATCGACTTAGCCTCATCATCCAAAAGTATATGGGGAATACAAATAGATGGGATAATCCCAAGAATATCATCCAATTTCCATCCTATTACCTTTTTACACTCTCTCAAATGTTTGAGCATTTTCAATTCCTGTTGTGGAGAGAGTTTATTGGCAATAAGGATGGGAAATTGGTCAATACCCTCAAGATATGCATATTTTAAATTAGAATTAAGTTGTTTAGGTTCCAACACCAGTGGTTTTTGGATTGAGGGAGGGTGTTTTGAGGGAGTGAGGTCTATTAAACTGTGTATATGCTCATGTTTATACTCTAAATATAGAGAATCTATTGAAATAAGATCTGCAGAATAATCGATAGTCATGGGTACCTCAGAATGAACACACTCATCAATTAAAGTAAAAAATTTACACTTTTCAGAACCCACACAAGACTCAAAACATGAATAAAAACTCAAATCATCCAAGGGTGAAGAAGAGGAAAATGAATAATATTATGGGTTGAGGAGATAATTCTGTGTGTGTGCATCATTTGAGAGAACTTCTGTCGAATAGATAGGAAGAGTGGAGTGCTCTTCAACAGGGTGTTTCATAGCCTCGAGGATGTTAAAACTTACCTTTTCTCCTCTGAACTCCATGGATAGTGTACCATTGTGAACATTGATGATCGTCTTTGTTGTTTTGAGGAATGATTTCCCAATTATGAGAAGAGAATGTCCTTGGGTTCGTGTATCTTCCATCTCAAGAATGTAGAAATCAATAGGGAAGATGAGATTCTTTACTCATACAAGTACATCCTCAATCACTCCTGTTGGATGCGTAGTACTTTGGTTGGAATGTTATACGACAATGCTTGTTGGTTTAATCTCTCCAACCTTAAGATAAGTGTACACAGAGTGAGGCATTACGTTAATGGAAGCACCTAAATCTAGCATAGCATCAGAAAAGAAGGTCTTCCCTATGGTACACGGTATCGTGAATGTGCATGGATCCTTGAATTTGGTTGGAATTTCTGGTTGAATCAAGGTTGAGACATTTCTTCCCAAGTTAACTCTCTAATTCCCCTTTAGTCTCCTTCTATGGGTGTAAAGATCTTTAAAATTTTTGGCATATCTATGGATTTGTTAAACTGCATCCAATAGAGGAATATTAACATGAATCTTTTTAAATGCATCCATTATTTCTTTATCAATATCATTATCAAAATTATTCTTTGATTTAGAGATTCTTTAGGGAAAAGTAAGAGTAATGGATTGTTCATTTGAATCATAAATGATAACACGATTACCCTTTTTGTCTTTTTTTTCATTGCTTGAAATTTTTTATGGTTGGGAAATATAGTTTTCAAGAGGGAGACATACCTGTTGTGCAGAATCAGTAGAAGGAGAGACTTCTTTACCACTACGAAGTGTAACTGCACATACATTACCTTTGTCCTTCGGATTGGAAATGGTTTAGTATGGTAGTTGTCCAGAACCTTTCATATTAAGATCATAAATGGTGTTTTCCAACTGAACCACTTAAGTTTATAGGTCTTGAATTTCTGATTGTGTGTTTTGTTGGAACTGGAGGTTATGGGTTTCCATTTGTTTCACATTGTCCTCGAGGCTTGGTTCACATTTTGGCGGAGGAGGAGGATTATTTTGAGAAGTTAAAGGATAATAAAGTTGCATACCTTGTCCTTATTAATACCAATTATGCTTGGGGTATGTTGAGTTTCCTCCTTGTCGGTACTGGGGTTGTGCTTGCCACCTGAGATTTGGATTTTTCCTGAATTGTTTTTTCTTGAAGGGAGGTACTTGTTGGAATGGATGCCCTGGGAACACGGTTGCACAAGACTTGGGTGAATCTTGAAGTTGTGGGCACTGGTCAGAAAAATGAGTATTATCAGAACAAATACCACAATGTAATGGAACAGGAGGATATTGTGAATTACTTTATGCTTGATCTAATTGACTTATAAGGGTATGCATCTCATCAAGATTTTTATTTACTTCTAGAGATGAATGACTTACCTCATTAACTCCTCGAGTTGGTACAATAGCTCGTGTACCAAATTATTGTGCATTTTGAGCCATATTGGCTGTTAAGTCACGAGTGGAGGAAGGATTTTTATCAACCAAGGCACCACCAGCAGCTGCATCAATCATTCCATGATCCATGGGAATAATACCCTGATAGAATTATTAGATTAATAGTTGTTCACTAATCTGGTGGTGGGGATAGCTTGAGAAGAGTTGTTTGAATCTCTCTTAGTATTCATGAAGGGTCTCTCTTTGTGATTTCATAATGCCACAAATTTCTTTCCTAATTGATGATGTTTGGGAGGCAGGGAAGAAATTATCTAAAAATAGTCTTTTCGGGTCATTCCAGCCCCCAATTGTGGTAGGAGAATAGTATATTCAATATTTGGATACACCATCAAGGGAGAAAGGGAATACCCTAAACTTAATTAAGTCCTCAGAGACATTTTGAGGTTTCATGGTGGAGGACACTTTTTGAAACTCCTTAAGGTGTTTATGAGGTTCCTCACCGAGAAGACCATGGAATTTAGGAAGAAAGTGGATGAGGCCTGATGTCATCTCAAAGTTGGCTACTTCCTCCGGATATTGGATGTACGCATGTTGGTACTCCACATCCGGGGTGGTCAATTCTTTTAAGGTTCGATTATTTGTAGGCATTTTTTATTGGGTTTGATTGAGTTCAATTTTTTATTGGTTTATGACCACTTGAGGATAAAAAAGGGGTTCCTTAGTGTTACTTTATTGAACTTCTCTAGATTCCTTGATTTGTGTGTGAAGCGTCTTTTCAATTTCTGAATCAAATTCAAGCAGTTTTTCTTTTTTTAATTAGGTCATGCAAATAAGTTGTGAAGTTTGTTTTTTTATGAATGAATATGGATAAAATCACTTAATAAGGGTGAAAGAATAATAGAATGTTATAATATATAATTATATAGAGATATGGAGAATAATAATAAGAGAGAGAGAGAGAGACAAGAAGAACACAAAAAAACAACCAAAATAGAAACAGAAAACCAAAACAAAAAACAATCATATGGGGGTGGGGTTTTTAAAGGAGTACTAATTAATAAGTAAAATAAATAAATAAAAGGAAATAAAGAAAAAAATGATCTTGGATCCCTAGAAACGGCGCCAAAATTTGGCCGTGTTGTCGCGCGCGTCAAATTAGATGTTTATTTTTAACTAGAATTTTTGCAGTATAGCAGCAACACTAGGTCGTCTCTCGAAGGAGCCTTAGATAATTAATTAAAAAATGAGGTTCTAATTAAAAAAATAAAAGGGTAATGGTGTTTTATAAAACTTGTGTTTTTTTCTCTTTATGAACAGAAATTGAAAGTATATTACTACTGAGAGAAAATGGTTGGAGAAATCGTGATCAACCCGGGTAAGTGTCTACTGATACTCAATCTGTCATCGCTCTCAAGGGAAAGGGAAGGATCATTGATTCCTTGATTCTATAAATAATGAAACCTGTAATGGTATGTGAGTTCTTAATATGTTACCACCTAGGATTTTATCGGTTAACGATATTGATTATCAGCAACCGCTCAAAATCAATAGACATGAGTCGATGTAAAAACGGAACTCAATCAAGGCATCACATTAACAACTTGATGAGATTACCAGATTTGTGTCAATGATAAAAATATTCCACAAGAAAAGAACATTAATATTCATAGGTTCAAGCTCTTGTATTTAATCAACTTACGCAATCCATTTTCATACTCATGAAAGGGAGGGGTGAGAAAAGAGGCAACCGCACTCAAATCATCACAAGGTCCGGGTTATGCGTGGAAGCATGTGGATTCTTGTTCCTTTGATTTTTTTTTGATCATACCAGAATAAAAATAAATTTAGAAGGTATAATTGAAGAACAATTGAAAACAAACCTGGAAATCAATTACCTTATGAATATTATAAGTGTGGAGCTCGAGATTACAACAAAGGACACTCCCCAAATTGATCGCTAAGAGGTTTAAAAGTACATGTGGAAGAAGAGAAATAAAATGGGTGAAGATAGATCTCCAATTCGAATAACCTTCACCCATGGTCCATCCACACAGATAATGATGGGGAAGAGTTATTTTATGAGCAATTTACATCCACATTTCCACATAAAGTGGTCAAGTATCTAAAGGGTTGGGTGACTATTCAAGGAATATTTTTTACTCCATATTTATCCAGCTGGTTGATTGATTAAAACGCATGAAAATGACTTGAAATTCAGTGGAGAGTCTGGAATTAGTTTTATCTATCCAAAGGAGGTGGAATCATCCCAATTTGATTTTTGAGGCCCGAGTTATGGCCCACATACAAAAGGGTGGTCCAATCTGGACCACCCAGAATTTCATCACTTTTTGGGATTATTTTGGGACTCCAAATGGATGAATTGGGCTTTATGATATTCTATAGAAATGTAGAACACATTGTTTTTAACTCATAAACTCATTTTTAGTCCAATTGGATTCACATATTATCTACATTACAAAATATTGTCCAAATACATGCTTGGGATCTCGTGCAGTTTGACCCATTTTGCTTGAATTCCATCACAGGCTCTCCAAATCACCTCCTCCTACAATGTAAACACCAAAACAAGTAAAATTTACCTATTAAACAGTGATAAAAATTAATTCATTGATTCAAACATAAATTTAAATTTATTATTATATTTGTCATATTCATTACAAAACCAATTTAAAACAATGGTGTAAGGGTGGATTTGAATAGTGAATCGTTATGTGATCTGTATGGTCCTAGTCACCATGAAATGGGATGATGATCGGGATATACACAACCAACTATTTCCTGGGTCATACCCCTAGATGCATCTATTCCAAAACAATGTTAACTTTTAGTATCCATAGAGGGTTGTATTTTCTTAAAAAATCACACCCTTTTCACTTAACCAAAGTATCAGATTTCTATGGATATAAGTTGGTTTAGCCATAGTTACGGTTTATGAATTGTGCATAATGTGACTGAAAGGAATGATCACATGGGTTATTTTTCTTAAGAATAAAACAAAAAATGACCTCAATACAATAATGGGATAATAAATTGTGTATTAAAAATGATAAGACAATGGTAATGTATATACAATTGTAAAGAGAGGGAAAGTCAACCCTTACTTAGGCATAGTAAGGACTTACAAAAAGGGTATAAGGGGTTTGGGTAATGTTTCCATGATAATAATCCAATGAGGAGGTAATAACATGGAAAAATATCATAGAATCACATAAAATGAAATTTTAAAATATTATTCAAATAAATAAATTGAGATAAGAAATGTTAAGAGAGAAGTAAGAAGTCTTACCTCTCATGAGCTTCTTATATTGGAACCCGACCTTAGGTCTAACCAAACACTTCAAGAATGAAAAGTTGACTAGGGTAAAGAAACCTTGAGAGAGAAATAAAGAGGGAAGTTCAAAATTTGTGTGCTTGAATTTTAGGAGGGAGTGGGTATTTATATGTGCGGTGAGTGGAATTTCATGGAATAAATTATTATGTATTTTATTATTCCACTTTCCTTCAGTGTTCCACTATAACCATTATTCTTAACTACCACCTTTAATACCCCACTATAGTGTTTAGGGCCAAAAATAGTGAAATAACACTTCCTTAGCCGAAATGAGTATTGATTACATAAAAATGATCTCATATATACTGTATTACAATATTTTACCGTACTCTACATTTTTACCGTATTTTACTATTTTAAATAAAAAATTACCAAATTTCACCCCTTGGGAAATTTCACCGTCTTGATTCAAAATATGAAATAAATTTTATCAAATTAATTCCCTAGTTATCTTCATTGTACCTTTTCTTTTAGATTGATGCATTCATAAAAATTTATGTTTTAGAGTAAACATCCCTTAAATTTCATAAAAAATTACATTATTGCAAAAATAAACCCCTAGATACATAACCTCTAATCAAAAAACCATTTTAACTAAGTGTAAGGTGTGAAATGGTCGAACTTTCATGGGATAGTTCAGCCAAGATTGATCGAGTTGCGATATCCACTAACATGAACTTCTCCAGCGGATGGTTCTACTCTAACTTTACTTGTTGAATTTCTGTTGGGGATTAGTCAAGGGAAAACACCAATAATCACCACTACAAATATGGAATTTAACAATGCTAGTAAAAGGGCTTTATCAGTGCTTTAGAAGTGCTGATAATACGAGCGATGTTAAAGGGTTGACTTTAACTGCGCTCGAAAAAAGCATTGATAAAGGGGGATAATTTTTTTATTTGAACCACTTCCTGCTTCACCTTTTATCTGTGCTTCTCACCCCCCTTTATCAGCACTTTAGATAATTCTACCCTCCCACGTGCGCCCCTACCTCCAGCCAGTTTCGAACCTGAGACCTCATGGTCATATCCCAATATCATTTACACTCCCCTATATTGTTTTGTCTTCCATTTTATGACATATCTATATATTTATATATATTTTGTTACATTTTTTAATATATATATTTATATATTTATTTATTTATATTTATTTATTTATTTAAATACATATATAAAATTTGTTTTGTGTTTGTGTGTATGTAAATATATAAAGAATATGTATATATTGTTATATATTTGATTATAAATAATATTACAATGTGAAAAATGATTAAAATTCAAAATCATAATATCAATATAATTGTAATCTCTGGAAATAAATTCAGTCCCCACGTAAATAAGATAATAAAATCCCCTTAAAAGAGGCTGAAATTCCATCAAATGTTAAAAAATTGGAGTACTCTGACTAAAAACTCAGTTTTGGAGGCTTTTATGCCTCTTTTTACCTCGAAAAAACAATGACCACAGTTTCCCGAATCACTAAGGTGTAGAGCTCATCATTGGCTTTGATTCAATATATAGTAGAATCCAAACAGACACCCGAATCAAAAGTTATGGTCGTTTGAATTCCGAGTTACGTTTTCAACTTATTTTAGATCTTTTATGGATTTTTTTTTTCATTTTTTTATCTTCAATTTTTTATGAAATGACTGTTACATGATAATAATTAAAAAATTATACATTAAAAGAATTTAATTATTTTATAAGTCATTTTCACTAAATATCATATATATCAAGTGTAAATGACTTTTTAGTCTTATCTAAAACATATTTAAAAAATATAAAATATATTTATATCAAAATTAATATATTAATATATTAATATATTATTTTGAATATTTTTTTGAAATATATGATTTATCAGCGCTAATAAAAAAACGCTGAGGAAGGGGACTTCTAATAAAACGATGATAAAGACCCTTTTTATCATTTATTTTTTACAAACATTGATAAAAATCTCCCTTTCACATCGTTTTTTAGCGTTGTTAAATACACCCTTTAACAACGCTAAAAAACAATGTTAAAGGCCCATTTAACAACGCTTTTTTTAGCGCTAACAATGGGGGGTTTTAACAGTGCTTTTAGTTAGCGGTGTAAAAGCCCTATCACAGGATAAACTCAATTTTGTAGTAGTGGATGTTACATTCTTACCATGCTCTATAAATGAACATCATAAAGCATGTTCCAACTGGTCGAATCAATATTTCCTCCCATTTGCGATAATTAATGTTCATCATTACTCTTAATATAGACTAATCCTAAAGGTGTGTTTTATAATGCCCAACGGATAAATTGACTGGTGGGAATATTGACCAATGTTCCATATTCTCCAATGGTCATATTCAGCATTATACATCCACACCAACATCTAAATCCCATCATATCATTCTCTGTTCTAACACTGTCAATTTCAATGTGTATTGTTTTCTTCTTAATTTCTTAGGGTTTTATTTGAATCAATTTGTACTGTACTATTTTGAAAATCAGGAAGTGAGATCGAGCCCAACTCAAGCTTGAAAAAATAATCCATGAATGTGGGACCCTGATTAATGTTTTTGAAGAAGAAGGACGACCCGAAAAATTAGTCCCAGATCATTTGTTCTGAGAGAACAAGCTCTGCCGACTCACACATTGGAGCTCCAATGACTTTGACGCCGCCAGTGGAAACCGAAAATTACTGTTGAAGCATGTGAAGAAGACAACGCTTCCATGTCCTGATCTCAAATTGAATCACGGAGACGACGACTCGATTAAACCATCATAGATGGACGTCATCCCATGTTCGAGAATCAATATGAAACGTTATCAATGCTAGATTTAGGCGTTGATGTGAAAGGCGTGAAATCAAACAGAGATGTAAAGATTATCAAGCTTGAAAATGATTGTAAGAGGCCGAACATGGGATTTGCGGAAGCTGGTACAGGGACTCGGGGTAGAAGATGAGGATGCCCGATTAAGGAGGTTCGAAGATGTTACTGGGGATGACTTTCTCCATGTCGGAAGAAAATCTGGCCCTCTGTGCCGATCGATTCAGACGATTATAGGACCTTTCTGAAGTAGTGGATGTCGAGCTGAGTTTTCTTGCTGGATGGCTTTAGTTGTTGATTTGCTGGTTCGAATGAGATGTGGACTTTGAGCTTCCCCAACATAGAGGCTGAGTTTTCATTGAAGGATGCAGGCGATCTCGTTCACGCTTGTTCTCTCACCAGGAAGCGTGAACGGAGTTCCCGCTTCCTATGTGAATTTTCTGAAAGAAGCGTGAACCCCGTTCACACTTCCTCTAAAATTCTTAATTAAAAAATCATTTATATTTATAAATATTAATGAAATATAAATAAATATTAATTAAAATATCATCAATATTTATAAAATGTCAATAAATATAATTACATTTTAATACATATTAATTAAATAATAAAAAATATTAATAAAGAACTAACAAATAATAATAAATACCAACAAAATATTTTTCAACATTTATAAATATAAATTAAAAATTAATAAACTTTAAGTAAAAATTAATAAATATTCTTGAATATTAATAAATATCAATTAAATAGTTTAAATATTAAATTAATATTCATAAATTTTGATAATTTTTTTAATAGGCTGAGGGTGAAACTTGCTTATTAAGAATATAAATATTAATTAAATATTAATGAATATAAATAAATATTTATTAAATATTAATAAATGTTAAATAAATATCAATAAATGCTAATAATTATTAATAATTATTCATGAATAATATATATCCATTAAATAAATATTCATAATTAATAATAAATATCATTAAATATAAGTAAATATTGATTTTTATGAATATTTATTAAAATTTAGTAATATTTAGTAATATTTATTGATATTTATGAATATGTAATTGATATTTAGTCATATTTAGTGATATTTTTACAATTTAATAATTAATTTAAGATGATTATTTATTATGTTAATACATGGTATTGTAATCCATATCATATATATAATAAATAATCATCTTAAATAAATTATTAAATAGTAATAATATTTATCCAATTCAAAATAATTATTATTATTAATATTTAATAATGAATTTAAGAATTTTATTTGTTTTACATATATATAATAATACTAAGTATTAATATGAATAACAAATAGTAATTATTAGCATTACCAATATAGTTATTAATATTAATGTTTCTTAACTGTTGGAAATTATTTGTATGAATTTCCTATTATATCAATTATTTGATTTATGGAACATTATGTAATATATTAGCATGTTTTTAAATAATGTATAAATAATGATTTAAAAACATATAACATGTATAATCAATCTAATATCATTCTAATCTTCGTCTGTAGGCTAGATGCTCCTTTGTCCCGCAGGCAGACGTATATACGGTGCGTCCACGCTGTGTCTGTCTACCTCTCCGCTCTGGCGTACAGTGCTCCTATATATCATCTTCTGCACCTGCCACCACATCATCTTGTGTGACAGATGATGGATGTACAATCTTGCCGCATGTACCCTGTCCTGCCTCTAAGGATAGTGGATGATGGATGGAACTCTCACCAACATATGAAGAAGATGGTTGTTGTGCTGCGAATGTATGCAAAGCAGAGTCAAATAAAGCATCCCGCTCATACCAATCAACATCTATATCTTTCTCTGGTTGTGACTGAGAAGGTAGAGGAACATATGGCTGATTGTTATGAACATCATCCTCCTGTGCAACATCAGCATCCGTAACATGGTCATCACCCCCTAACACATCTATATCAGGCTCAACACCCTCAGTAGCATGCGACAGATCAAAGAAAATATCATGATAATTCTCGTCCATAGAAGAAACCAACTATATCACAGCTCTGTGAAAATATGTTCGGTCAAATGTGCACCCCTCTACTAGATCATAGATGTGAATGAGACGGGTGATACAAGCATCCTATGAAAACAAATTCCTCCATTAAGTAATGTTAATAAAAAAACATGTTCAATAGTAGAAGGAAGAATGATTACCAAGTCATGAAAGCCCCGTCCATATTGTGTAAGAAATATGACAGGGGACTTGCAGTACCAAGACGCATAATCCAGCTAATCCAATAAATGCATATGTACTGTCCCCACCTCTCGTAATCAGGACTCGTGAGGTTTGTCCCATAGATTAATATACCCAGCATGATACCTCCTCCAATCACAGTCTCTCTTCTCTGACATCTTCAGGGAATGATGTGAAGGTAACTGACTGGGCGGGTGAGGAACGAGCTGAAGGAATCTGAACTGTCTCATAACTTTGTCAGTCTGATGCCACTCGACAATAAGAAAATGAATCAATGGAAATATGCAGGAGTCGGTACCAAGCATTGTTATACAATACTATGGAAGACTCCGGATGATATCATTAATATATGACTTCCATGTAATCTGAAAGAAAAAATAAATAATCAATCAATAAATAAAGAGATGTACAATAAAGAACAAAGATTTAATAATATGAATAATAACCACTTATATGGTTTGGCCGAAGGCTATCCAGCATAAGTCTGTAGGCGTGAACATCGTGTCTAGTTGTATAAAATGCCAATGTGTTTGACACCACCTGTAGACAATATTGTTATAATTAAATTTCATAATAGAATGTTATACAATTAAGTTAGACATTAGAAGTAAGGACTAATATACCATCGTCCACACGGAGACTTTTCTACAATATACGTAGGCAATGACGCACGATCATGTGGAGTTAAGCGAGTGATGTGCCCCCATATCCACATCTATAGAAGAATAACGCATCTTATGATCTGCATCTTATCAATGCGACATGCACTGCATAACGCCCTGTATGTATATGCAAGACATGAAGAACCCCATTTGTACCACCATGACTGGTCCAAATCCTCCAGTAAAGGTAAATACATCAAATGTACAAATGTAGTGGAGTGATCAATGAAAATCGTGCCACCGATAAGCCTCAAAATATAAGTACTTAAAAATCACAGCACGATGATCTCGTCAACACCCTCTACTAGATATGTGACGTGATGGTCTAACCAGGGCATGAGTAATCTACAACGGACGACGAACCTTCCATCATCATGAACCTCAATGCCCAATAATCTATAAACAACCTCAAACCAATCTTCTCTGACTGGACCTGTCACAATTGTACTATCAATGGGGTGGCCCAACATAATGGACACATCCTATAGTGTGATAGTCTGTAACATGGAATGTAGTGACTCTGGACTCCGTCTCTCTACGAGCACAACAATGAGCTGATGGTCGAAAAAAGTGAAGTCGCACAACACTTCTCCATAGAACCCATCAAGACGAAGATTGGGGATGATAACGAGAGGTGGTGCTAAATGATGGAAATGATGAGATCTGTGTACACTCAAAAGAGACATTGGACGTCCCTCTAAAACCGACCGTGAAACATGAGTATCCTGGGATGTGAGCAATGGAGGACCTGTCATCTACAAAAATGATATTATCGTTACATTTTTATATTGAATTCAATAAAAATTGTAAACATATTTTTTATTTTATTCTAATTTTTTATATAAATAAGTTTTGATGATAAACCCGCATAGAACATGTGGCTGCATGATACATTCATTTTCATTGTCAGTTTAATTTTTTAATAGTTATATTATCAACAAATTATTGCAAATAGAATACAGAAATGAAACAAATCAAAGTTGAAACAGGTCAAAAATGGATCAAGTCAGAACTAAAAGGATTCATTACTGAAACGTATGTACATGAAACAAAATACCCACATTCATGAAAAAATACATAGATTCGATCATGGATGATAGGAAGTAAAGCTATGTCCTACCACTTGGGGACATCTCTTACGACTATGTTCCTCTGCATGAAAAATGATGTTGCATAGTTACTGTCCCCGTTGCCGAGGCAAGTCCATCTCATTTATGATTCGAGTAGACTTTGGTCTTCCTAGGGGGCAAAACCTAGTAATATCAATCCAATAATTTAAAAATTTATAGAAAATGAAAAAAAACGCAGATGTAAAGAACAAAAATTACGAAACCTGGAATTATCAAGGAAGATAGTCAGCTGCTCAACTGATAATGGGATAGAATTAAAGTCACCAACAGACATCCAAGATGCATGATAATAGTTAACTACAGTGTTCATGTTATACTCCATGTCATCATAGGGATCCCATGATATTTTTACCGAAGAAAAATCTAGAACAACATGTACACAGGGACATCTGAATGCCTGTAAGTTACCACAATCATAGTACCTATTATCCAACATGACCACAAGCAGTCAACCACTAGTGCATGTAGCCCGATCATAGAACTCTCTTACCTGAAATCTCCACTTTTCTCGATCAATGTTTAGAAAACTCTATATTTATTAGTTATGTAGTATATGATCAATGTCACTTTTGAAATGCTGAGTAAAATGAAATCCATTTTCCTTTTTCCGATAGGCCTTTTGGGATTACTCAACAAAGTAGTGCACACATCTATAAAATTTCTCTTGCACTAACCCCGTGATCGGTAGTTTGAGCACACCCTTGAGGACCCCATTTATGCACTCCACTATATTAGTGATCATATGTCCATATCTCCTACCACCATCATATGCTAATGACCATTTTTCTTTTGAAATCTGTACTATATATTCATACACATATTCATTATCCCTTTGAGTCTCTTCATGTTGTCAACCAAACCTTTCTTTTTGAGGCTCATATGATGAAACCATAAGAGAATAATATATTAAAAAGGATATTACATTTTCTTTCAAAAAAAGTATGTTTAGAAAAAAATACCCAACTTGGGGATTTCCTTCATTATTACCTCATATTTGAAATGCTTATACAAATTACTTGAAATATGTATAATTAAATATTGATGATAAGAATTTGACCATATCATTGAAACTGAATCACTATTAATGTCCACTATAATTGCTCGATGGTGATCAGATATCATACACACTCCCTAGTTTTTTGTGACATGAATGTGTATACATGTCAAAAACCAACTTCAGAATTCAAAAATTCCCCACAATAGTGAATGGAAGTGGTAGAGGACCATGATTACCATCCTGTGCGGTAACAATAAGTAGATCACTTGTATACTATCCATAAAGGAATGTGTCATTGATATGAATGAATTGTTTATTATTGGGAAAACTGCGATGCATGACCTGAATTCCCAAAAAATCCCATTGAACTTCACCAACACAAGAGCCTTAGCCCAGTTGGTGAGGACTTATCAAGTGCATCCAAGAGACCCAAGTTCAAAACCGGGTGGAGACATAATTTATGGGTACTTTAGTAGTACTATATCAGACACTATAACAGTATTATAGTAGTCAATGTAGCAGGTATAGTAGTAGACACTGTTTGGTGCTGTAGCAGCTAGAACTATTCATCCATTTGGGCTTTCGGGCCACCGGTTTGGGTCTCGGGTCCTTTAAAACATTCAGGACACCCAAGTTATTCGAGCTAGTAAGGATTTCGGGCCACCTCAAGGCCTTTGGTCCACCTCAAGGCCTTCGGACACCTCAAGGCCTTCGGGCCACCTGAAAATTGTGCTTAAATTATCAGACAGACTCTACAAGGAGTAGACTCCAGATGAGGATTCAGAGCAGGCTCATTCACTAGAGCAGAAGCTAAGCATATTTTTCAGAAATAGAGGGTATGAAATTACCATCGGGATCATCCTGTGTTTTCATGGGAAGGCTAGCCGGACAAGCCATGCGAAGGTGGAGAGTTTATATCACAATTAAGAAGCTGGGGAGGAGCAGTTCCATGTATATTATATATATTTCCTAAGACCTACAGGTCATGTAATCTCTAAGACTGCATTCCTTGTAAGGGTTCCCCCTCATCCCTTGAAGGGGGCTTATCTAAAATCAATAAAAATATGGCCTTCAGGCCATTTAGGATATTGAACTTCACATTCGATCGATCAACTCAGTGATTGGGGTACACATACTCAATAGTGTATAGATGATAAAAAATTTGATTTTTGAGAGACAACATTTCCATTAGTTGTGGAAACATTGTATAAGATTCATCCCAATCACCATACACTTTTACAATTGCCTTCTGTTTTGTATTCCAAACTTTGTTGCAGGATATCTTATAGTTAAACCACTGTTGAATTTGTTCCTGAACAAGGGCCATATAAACATCTTGACATGTTCATATAATCTATACAATAACAGTTGATATAAACTCTAAATCAAGTGAAGAGTGATCCTGTGACAATATTGGATGTACAGAAGTGTGAGGGCCTTCTAATTTGGTTATCTTCCAACATATAAATTTTTTTTCATATATTTCCCTTATTCAGAATTTATATTCTGGACCATATTTTTCACATCAAATGAGATATTTTTTCTTCTTCGACTCATCAACCACAAATATGAAATGTCACTCTATGTGGTTCTGTTTTTTCACATTTTTCATAGCAATTTTACTTTCAAACTCATGACCGACATAGATGGCATTATTAGTTGATGAATATCTATTCCCTATAATGTCAGGGAATTCAGAAGCCTATGTAATGGCATCCCAACCAAAATATTATTCACGTGACATTATTTCAACTAAGGAACTCAATACTGAAGGATGATTACCACTAACTGGAAGATGTCGGAGATGCCTGTCTATCATATGAACCTAAAAAGGTTCATTCCCCACATCACCCTCACCCACATCATCTCCCGATGCCTCAACATAAAATTAATCCCCAGATAACCTTTCATTATCTATATTAGCAGTACACAAAGTGATGTCCCCTACATTTCCTTCCAAATTCTGATCACCTTCTTCATAATTTCGTTATGTCACAAGAGTCATATGAAAAGGCAGTGGATAAGAGTGTTGTGAAGGACCAACTTCTACCGAGCTCACAAAACATGGTCCTGTAATAGTAGGTTGCACCACATCACTATCAGCAATCACCACATACAATTCCATCATACCATTACTACAATGTTTCCTAAATAAAAATGATGCAACCATCCAATACTCATCATCGACCAAAGGGTACTTAGTGTGCCATAAACGTTCCGGGTATTGAAGACATCGATATTTTATTGATGCAATTGATTGATCAGCCCTCAGGTTTAAGTGACTATGAATATTATTGTGAACTTCATCTAATGTCACACAATCTTTAAGATTTTCCACTCTTATAGGTGGAAAATTATAGCTAAAACCCTTCTCGGTATAAATTGTCTCACCATTGTAATATATTTGAGGAGACATGATCACCTAGAAAAAAATAATTAATAAAAAATTATATATGACATGAAAATTTTAAATAATTTAAATTGGTTATGATTGAATAATTGAATTGATCTTGATACTCTTTATATGGATTGGTTTATCATTATTTGATAAACCAAACAAAACCTATGGGGGTTCCTTGAATGTCTATTAGCTTAAATTTCATCTACCATCAGTCTCTTCTCAGACAAGGTGTAAAAATCCAGTTTCAAACAAAAATAGTTTTTTATAAACACCCTTTTATTACAATGATTATCACATTCAAGTGAGGTGGTTTATGGGTTTTAGATACATAACATTTTTTAAGAGGACATGTAGGTCCTTAAATACATAGAGAGGGGGATGACACATATGTCATCAATGAGGAAAACAAAATGAAATTATTGCAAATTATATCACTGAAAAAAATGCTATGAATTTTCAATCATACATTGGTCAGTCATCTCAACATCATCCAATTATTATAAATTAAATAAATAGATATAAAAAAATAAACATGCAATTTCAATCATATATTAAATGGTGATCTGAAGTTCAATAAACATTCTAGATTACTAACATGTTTGTTTGAAATATTTATTATATTCTAAATCTTATCATTTTAGGTACTATATTTAATAAATAATATATATAAATAAACTCACTATTGAATTATGTTGACAGTGATATTATTACCAAAGAAAATTTAATAAAACATTATATATTTTTATACCACATCATCAAATGTTTCATAAATATTAATTACTTATGAATAAATTACAATGACTTTATCATGAGACTTACTATAGATTAGTTTATCATTATCTGATAAACTAAACAAAACATATGGGTGAACTCATATAGTCTCTATTACCAAGTATTTCACCAACCGCCAGTCTCATTCCAAACAACAACACTTCTTGTCGAATACCTGTTGTGGAACACCTGTTCTCGAATGCCTCATGTTGAACGACTTTTTATTAAAAAGTTACTCACATGAAAGTGAGAGGGTCTAGGGTATGAAATATAATACAGTTTTTAGGCAGACACACAGGTCCCTACATACTTAGTGAGGGATGACTCACATGTCATCAATGCAGAAAAGAAAATGAAATTATTACGAATTATATAACCACATACACAAAAAGGCATGCAATTTCAATTACGCATTGGTTGGTCATCTCAAGAGAAGTCGTCACAAAATACTCTTAACATGTTTTTTAGTATAATTATTATGTTCTACATATTATATAACTTTACCTATTATTAGATGTAATATATATTAAATATCTACACCTGTTTTCCAAAATTTTAACTTTTCAATGTGTATGTATATACATATATATTTAATAATAAAATTTAATAAATTTAATTAAAATTAATATAATTTATACTTACATAACAACCATTATAATACTTTACAGTGATATTATTTTCAATTTTATAAAATTATACATGTATATATAATATTTTTTGTCATTATTCTACATTCTAAAATATAAGTAATTATATTTTATAGTTTATTATTTAGAATAATAATTATTTATACTTAATATAATTTAAATTTATTAATTAAAATTATTATTAGTAGTAAATAAAGTAATATAATTTACAATTACATAAAAAATATTAAAATAATATATAATTATGTTATTTTAAATTTAATAAAATTACAAATATATATATATGTATATATATATTTCATATTTCTACTTTACAAAATTTAATTAATTATATTTCATACTTTATTACTTCAAATAATAATTATTTACACTTAATATAATTTAGATTTATTATTTATAGAATACTTTTTATTATACCATTAACAAAAATAATTTTCCATATATTTTTTGATAAATTTAAATATGATATGTAATATAACTAATATATTTTTAATAAATTATATAGCTATAGTATATAATATTGTAAATTAAATTTATATTACTTTAAAAATATCATATTTTATATACATATAAATCTATTCAACTCTCCATTTAAATTAAAAATATACACATTTTTTAAAAACAATATTATTTCCCTAAATATTAATTAAATTTTATACACACCATATTTAAATTTTATAAACATTCAATATGAATTATATCATACAAAAAACAATAACTCATTCATAAATTAAATCACACAAAAGACAATAATTTATACATTCATGCATCAATACATATCAAATAAATAAAATATACAAAAAAAATACTAATTTCTACATCCATACTAGCATGCATCACATACTAAATAAATAAACCATACAAAAAAATAAATAAAAATAATTAAATAATTAAAATTTTAAATATAATTTTTACCTTCTTAAAAGATGCAAATTTATGGTGAGATATATTTTCTGGAGGGCTTCACAACAAAATCCAGAGGACAGTAATGAGATTGGGGTTGGGGGGAGTGGCCCCCCTTTTATAATTTTTGGCCAGGTGGAGGCATGAACCCTATTCATGCCTCCTTCATGACTTTTATGAGGGAATCATGAATGAGCTTCACGCTTACTCTACCACACCAAGGAATTTTGAATGGGGTCCACACTTCTCTAGCATCAGATAAAAAACCATGAACCCCATTCATGCTTCTTCCTCAGATCAAAGAAGCATGAATGAGGTTCATGCTTCTTCGATCCCATTTTTTAAAATATGCGGACCCCTATCCTTTTTTCGTAAAAAAATTAAAAATACATTTTAAAAAACCCTTCAATTTCCCATGGTTGTTATGGAGTCATTAACATAGGAAGTTGATTGAAAGAGGTCGGTTGAAAAGGGAGATCCATTGGATTGATTATATAGACTATGTTGAATATAGTCATAGATTTACGGTGGTATGAAAATTAAGTGCAACGACATTGTCTCATGGCTTCTTTATGTAATGTGTTGAAGTAGTGGGCACTTGAAGAAATTTATAAAGTCAACGATGTATGAATCAAGTAAAAATTTTATATTTGATAATTTTACATAGTGACCATGTCATGAATTTGTCGGTTGGTCAGATTATGTTAAGAGAGATAAGTTTTTTTCACACATGGGTGACAATGGACACTCAAAGATGACACATAGATGATGATAAATTATAGATCATGGTAAGTAAGCTCTCAAGGTAGCGAGCTGAAAAAATGGAACATTTCATAGGAGATGGGTAGGGACACTTTTGAGGGTTTATCATTCGAGAGATAAAATGATAGAGTAAACATTGATGCTTTGGAACTAAGAGAATAATATTCTTTCAAGAGTCTAAGAAAGAGATTCAACGTGATAATAAATTGTTTATAAAGTGAGAGGAGATGAAAAACAACTCAAGAGAAAATATCTTCTACATTTCCTGATTATTTTGTTTTTAATATTTATTTTTATGTGTTCATGTTATGTGATAAATTTTTATGTACATGGATTGTGTGTAATTTCATGAGGGATTTTTTTTGAATTTTTTAGATAAATCAATTCATGTTTGTGTTTCTTCATCTTTATTACACCATTTCATTCTTCTTGGCTTTCATTCCTTCAATTCAGTTCATGCCTTTTCCTAATGTATCAAAGGGAGAAAAGTAATTTTGAGTCTTTTTGAATTGTTTTCATATTATTTTAATTGAGATATTAAATTGTTTTAATAGTTTAATGATTTCTCCCTAATGAGAGGAAATTTATTTCATGAGTGAATTCACTTTTTTCATGTTCTGTTGATTCTATTTTTCTATAACATCATCATTGAATTGAGTTTCTTCAATTGAATTTCCCTCATTTTTTATTTTTCATGCTTCTTCTAATTATAAATGTTTATACCTAACACCTCTAACTTCTCATCCTCTCATAATACATTATTCTCACACACTACTCGCATCTATTTTTTCTCCATTTTGACTCTGTTTTCTACATATTATGTCAATATAAGTCCTAAGATTATCTCAACCACCTTCCTTGGGGATTGACCCTTCCAGTCAATATCTAGTAGTGGGTAGGAGTTTATAAATTGTATTTTTATGATTGTGAAAACCTATGATGCCTATATAAATTTGGTTTTATTTCCAAGAAATGTTTGGTGTGAGTGTCTCATGGATATTCAATAATTTTTTTAAAAAATGTAAATAAAAAGGCTAAAACAAAAAAATATATATAAATTTTTTTTGGGGAATTCACTGTTTGATGTTGAATTTCCAAAATATTATATTTGTAAAATTGGGTTTAGAATTATTTTTTCCATTCCTTATCATTATATTAGATTATGTATGTGTTGATTGTAATTTTTGGTTGAGTTATGGTCTTTAACAATGGATTTTTATAGGGATTGGGATCTCCAAAATAATGTTTATTATTTTTTTGTCTCTATTTTGTGCATAATTCTTGGAAGTTTCTATATAACCAACCTAGAAAACGTTTTCATTATGAATAAACATAAGAAAATAATTAAACTTTATCTGACATTCAATCAAATTTGGAACATTTAATGCTGATTTTTTTCTAAATTTGTGGAATATGAAGAACCACACAATGAAGGAAAGAAAACATGCATTTTGAAACATGGGAGTTATGTAATTAAATAAAATATCAAATGAAAATGTAAATGATGTGTGAAGAAAATTTATTATGTGAATATGATAATGTAAATTTTGTGGAATGTGAAGGAAAATAATTAATCAGTGTAGAAGAACCTGATAATGATAAAATCAGTAAACAAATTTCCCACCAAAACACAAAAAAATTTGAAAGGTGGAATTAGAATAAGATCATTTCATTTCCATTTTCTCAACTAAACATATTGAATTTTGGATCATTGACCCAATTTTCACCTAGTTTTATTAGAATTTGGAAAATCCAAATTTAAATGATAAAATATCTTTACGCTATTTTCCTAATATTTTGAATGGTGAACCTATATATAAAACATGAGATTTATTTTAAGAACAATACAAACATAGACTCACTGAATTTTATATTTTTTAAACTTTTGGTAAATGTGATCATCCATATTTTGAAAATATAAAACTGGAAATATCTGAAATGGTGTTTCATGAAAAGTATGGGTGAGAGATCATTAAATAAAAATTTATTGATGAATTTTCACTCTCTAGTTCTATAAATTATGATTCCTTTAATTATATAAAATTATGAATCTTTTTCTTCTTTAATAAATAAATTTTTTACCTATTCCCTCATTATTTTTTTACTAATAGACATTCTGGGGTTGTGACTAGAGAGGTCGGAGAAGATTTTGGATGTTTTTTTTGTCTTTGTGACATTTCTATCCAAAATGAGTAGCAACACAGTGTAGTAAAAATGGGTTTTTTGTACCGATTCTATAAGTTTATAACCAAAATATAGAGGTAAAGGTTACACTATGGTGATGTTGATCGATGGAGATTATGCAAAATCCTTTTATGTGGAGTGATTTTTTTGGAGGTTGTTCCTTAGTGAGTTATACCAAGTTGTAGAGCCTTTATCTGTGTTATTTTTTGATAGATGTTGTAGCTATTTAGTATTTTAGTTTTACGGTATTAAGTGATACATTTGGGATTTAATTTGAGGATTTTGTTTTAGAATTCAAGAGGATTTAAAAAGGGTTTTGACATGGATCAAAATCATGAATTTTATATCATCCTTTCTTCGATTATCGTCATTTCAACTATTTTGAAGGGTTTTAGTCATGAATCCTTATTGTAGTGCTCACCCTATGCTACAAAGTTATGAGTTTTAGTGTAGTTCTATTCCAAAATTCTCCATTTGTGTCATTGAGGTTGACGTCTGGTACTATCTATTCCAAAATAACCTTTTCTATGTCATAATGGTTCATTAAAAGTGTGCAAATTCCCTAGCTATTCATCCTACACCATGGTGGACTTTTCCCTAACACCTCCATGCCACAGTACCCTACTTACATAGTGGTTCCTTCAATGGAGTCTTGTTCCTTCATTTTCAATCCAAGAGAGACTTTATTTTCTTCTTCCAATTAGACTTTTAGACTACCTTTGACATTGATCATATTTGGGTATGTATTGGTTCTACCCTTGGCATATTCTTCTTCTTCTTCACTATACTCATAAACCCTTGTCTTGTTGGGTTGGAACTAGTTCTTTTAGTTCTTGTTGTATAAGATTGTCTTGGTTGGTGTTCATGTAGGGTTTGAGTGATGAAACATTCGACATATATGACTTTGAGTAAGGAAGTTCCTTACAATTTAGGTATTTCCAATACACATGTTTACTTGGAATAATTCATGTGTTTTCATACCTTCATTACCTTTTTTTGTTTGTGATCACATGTGGGTGTGTGTGTGTGGATCCTGTGAGACCCGTTGTGATATGTGATTCCATGAGTTTTTCTTGTATCTAATTTATCATGTTTGAGGATGATCTGAGGTTTATATATTGATACATTATTTCTCATGATTATTTGATTTTATTTTATACTCTACCATGTTATATAAATTAAATTTCATTCAAATACATTGTTATTGGTGCTTGGAATAGATGGAATATTGTGACAAGTTTTTATCTTATATGGGGAGTCTAAAGAATATACAATAATGGAGAATTTGGACCTTAGAATAGGGTGGATATACAATGATGGCAGGTAATGTCTGTTGAGGATGAGCTCAATGCCTATTGTTATGTAAGTACTATGTTACTCAATTCCTATTGAAATTGTGAGTATCATGTTTGATGGCTAGTGTTATGCTGAGTATCATGACATACTTGATGCCTATGGAATGTTAGGTTGAATGTATGCATGATTGCACGAGGAATCCAAGAAACAATATCACTAGAATTTTTTCAAGTATTGGTTACTTCCGAAATTATTTTCTTAGTCCTTCAGGAATAGAGCTGAAGCAGGTATGGTCAAGGGTTTTTGGTAACTTATTTAGATCATGACAACTTAATATGGTATTGTATATTTTATATGATTATTTATGCATTTATTGTTATCATGGAACAAACCTATTTTATATGTGCACATTTTTAAGGATACAATGGTGGTTTCTTAGTGGAGTTTATTACCGACAACCTATATGGGAATTTAGAAGCATATATAAACATCAGGTATAGGGATCCAAGCTAGGGAAAGTGGTCTATGGTAGAAGATTGACCTTTCTAGTACAGAGCTGGGAGTGGTTCTGTGATGGAATTGGTAGGATTTCCACTATTTTATTTATCTATTACTGGTCCCATATTAACTTGGTTTTGGTTTTCCACTTTAGGATACCATTTATTTATTAAATAACTAGTATGATATATATATTGTTTCTATATGTTTTCTGTAATTATTAACTTTTACTATATTCCATCACATTATTATTTGTGTAAAGATGTGATACTGATAGTATAATCCCCCACTGACATAATTATACCATATTTACTTGTTTGTAGACTTATGCATATTGGGAGGTGCACTTAAGGTCACGTGGTACTCTGATTTGGACTGAGTGGTTCATGTCGAAGAGTTAAAAAATTGTATCAGAGTTCCTATTTTTCTCATTTAATTTGGACTAACTTGGTACATTGTAGAAAGTATATAGTTGTATGGGGCTCGAGTTGGGGAGTTTCCATGTTCCTAGCCAGCTAACCTGTAAAGGACATCCGAGTTACCGTTGATGGGATTATTTTTATAGTTTTATGAGATTTTGTGTGTGTTCATGCATCATTACTAGGAATATAGAAAAAATGATATATATACACCATTTAATGTTATCTATAAGAGTTATTTAATTTATTGCCTTGAATTGTGATATATATTCAGTATAGATTCTATGTGGTTTTATATATCTTTCATGAGAGTAATCAGTTGAGATGAACATGATGTTATGTTTATATATATATTGAATACAAATAACATTTTGGGATAAGACTTTGGTCAGTTCTTGGTGGTTTATACATTGGGTTATGGGTAGACTCGCAAGGAAATATTGTGTGATCCCTTTGACTGGTTAGGAAACAAGGAATAATGTTCTAATGTTTACCTTTATATTATATGAGATTTCACCTCATTGAAGAATAATGAGACTTCCAACTGACATGAAATGGGGTTATCCCTTTTCCCTTGTTCTAAAACTAACTATATATGAAGGTGTTATAGAGAAAATTCCATTACATTCTCTTAGGGTGCATGAAACAACCCTCTCTAGCTGAGTGACCTTCCACTGAGATCCATGGTTGACCATGCTAGTGATTTTTTTTCTCCAGCATCCTTTATCCTTTCAAGGAACTGGAAGTTCGTAGGATATTGAGGATTGGGTGGACATAATCGAGTGTACCATCGACCTCATTGAAACACAAATGGAAAAGAAGTTTAATATGAAAGCATTCATGTTACAGGGAACTCCCAAGATATAGTCCAGTGTGATTGGATTAACAAGTTGACATGAGGGTCTCACCAGGGAGGCTTTCAAGGTCATATTTTTAGTAGAGTTTTCCCTAAAATTATGAATATTTAATAAGCACAAAAGTTCAAGGAACTACAAAAGGTTTCCATGATAGTGTCTTCTTACAATGTTTGTTGTACTGGGTTTATTCACTTTTATCTTATTCTGAAAAAATGAGGCTTAGAAGTCCATAAATATTGAGAATGTACGTCATCCTGACATCATAAAATAGCGCAAAATAAATAACCTAGCATCACCCATAGTGGTTCTATGAATGCCCTTGACCATCGAGAAGATCTTGAAGGATGGTCAAGTATTTTATTCTCTTCTACACTTCAATGCTAAATTGGATAGAAATTCTACAAATATTATTAGTTCCTCATATTATGTAAGGATGATAATGTCAAGGAACATGTATCAGAGTAGCTATAGGTAGGTTGAGTAGAGTTTGGGTTCTTTAATGCCTCCAAGAGAAGATCTAATGTGGTTTAACTATACAATTTTTGGGCACTACTGCAAGGTTTAAACATCACCCCAGAGCCAATACTGAAAACGTGGTAAGATTGGACATCTCCATCTATTTTTTGATAGATCATAAATACCAAGGTTCCACATGGGTCCATGATAGACATGGTCTTTGACCCAAGAATCATTATGGGGTCATCGGCAGGAGTCCCAGATGATGAGGACTCAATAAATTCACATTACGGGTCGAATAACTGAGGTAGGACATGTTTATGTAGAGGATCAAACACTAGCCGATGGTGGAGAGGGGACATCAACTATAAAAGTTAAATTTTTGATCACATCAACATTATCTACAACCTTTTTTGATACTACTACATTACATTCCTTCATTTTTTAACATGTTAACATTGGAAATTACATTACAATCACATTTTCTTCAAAGATAATTTCTCTCGATAGTCTACTAGGAAAAAAGTGGACCATCTTTAGGGATGCCTAGTGAATTCTATTGTCCTCACAGATTATGGACATATTTTGGACTTTATGGTTCTGGAGATGAAAAAATTATTTGATATTGTGGGCAAGGAATTCTAAACCAGTTTTTGAGCTCACAATGATTTCTACAGGAGTCAGGAATCTTTTACTTATCCAGAGAGAGAGAGAGAGAGATATATGTGATGAATGATGAATGAGAGTGGGATGTAAGTAGATTTGGAATATAATTAAGCCATATTAGGATGACTATAATGCAGATGAAGGGATTGGATGTCACTGCAAAATCATTGGAAATCCCATAAAATTTTCCTCTAGTCATGGATATCTATCAGGACATATTTTAAGATGATACCATATGAAATACCCCTAATAGTGTTGTTGACATAAATAAAATGCTAATTCTAGGTGTTATGTCCATTTCAGTACCCACTTACCCTATGGTTCCAGCTAAGCTGAAGTATCTCATGGTGACACTCGATGACATAGAAAAGAAAGGATTTATCAAGACATTTAGTTCACCATGGGTGTGATTACCTTGTTTTCCAAAGAAGGAGGACTATAGTATTTGAAATTTTCATTGATTATCATAATAAAAATTCGGTGATGGTGATTAATAGATATATTCAAATATGAATATAATAAAATTAAATTATCTGTAACTTGAGAATTCTTTTAACTATCATGAGGTTTGAGTACCTGTTAATTAGTATTAATGACCATAAATTTCAATTTTCTGTTGAACAAAATGGTCCAATCTAATGTTGTGGTTCCTACTTAGGAAACCAAAACCCTATAGTGACTATGATTATTTATAGTAGAGTATGAATGAGTATAATATAACTAGTTCCGAATGGGAGGAAACACATGATTTAATAAAATTTTACTTTCTTTTGTTTGTTTATTTTACATTGAATAAAATACCCATATATCATTTTTTTCATAATAAACCTTTTCCTATCTCACTTTTATTATTTATTATCGACTTAAAATCCCACCATTCCTTGATTATATCTTAATAATTATTATTTTATATTCTTAATGATGATTTGTTTTTTAATGAATTATTTTTTTCTTAAGTAACCAAGTTTAGATTTAAGTTGAAAAAGGGAGGGCTTTTGATTGAATGACTCTAAAAGAGGAATGATTGCAGTTGTTTTTAATTTCATTGATAGTAATTCCATGAAATTTCATGTTTTAATAAGGGTGGTTATTCCATTAACATTGTGTTCTTAGTTTAGTTTTAAAAGGCTAAAGGATTTGTATCCAAATCTACAATCTAGCTAAAACCTTGCATACCTTTATCTCTAGTTTTTTTTCTATGTTTATAATCTAGGGTCTCAAGTTGATATATTTTTATTATAGGAGATATAAATTTATAACCTAATTACTAATGAAATTATAATAATGGATGTTAATAATTTTTTCCATCTAAGGTAAAAATACATGTATAATATAAGGGATTATTATTTTTAATTTCTTTTCATTTACAATTGCACTTAATTTTAAAAATGTTGCTTTTAGTTTTTTTGTTTCTAATACTGTAAATTATTTATTTAAGAATTTTTAATATGTTATATTTGTTGAATAAATTTATGGTTATTTATTCTATTTAAATTTATTTATGTGATTCGTACCATGGTTTTTCATTTCCCCTTCATCTCATCCTGAAAATCATTCTTGAGTTCACATGCATGCATACAACTTTCGGAGAATCTATTTTTATGCTTTATAGTATAGAAATGGTCAGTAAGTATATTTTTGTGCATGATCTGTATTGTGTGTTTTTTGTATGGTTAAATTCTTTTAGGATTTTTCTTGTCCCCCTAGAATATAATCCTTTATGTTCTAAATTCTAAAATATTTTAAACCAAACTATTTAAAATTTTCTCTCACCTTGAAATTAAATATTGTTTTTTTTTGTTTTATGTGAGGGGGTGGTGTCTTAATCAAGATAAAAAATAATTTATTGATTACCCATAAAAAACCACTCATTTTTTTTTAAAATTGAAATGTTTTAAATTTATTTTTAGTGGGTGACAATTTATCCCAAATTTGAAGGTTTTGATACCACTTGAGAAAATTAATTTTTATTACATAATGGATTTAATTGGGTAAATCATTTTTACCCTATTAAAAAAAAATTTTTGGTAAAATTTTAGGAAAATGTAATACAATAATTATTGACATTTAACTCTTTAATTTTAATTTAACTCATATGATATGCATCCAAATGGATTAGGAAATAAAAATCCTAATACATGTTAAGATAATTTTAATTATCACTTTATTCTTTATCCAATAATAGTAGGATGGGATATTTATTCCACTAATTATTTATCACACTACCCCATTTAATAGTTCTTATAGTTTTTAAGGAATATGAAATTATGTGATTCTATTCTCCAAGCGGTATATAGAAGTTTGGACTTCCAATTGGATGAAAAATGATGTTTTTTTTTGTATTTTAAATTTTTTATTTTCTAATAATTTATTTGTATAAAAGTAACTAATTTTTCACTAAGAGGATTCATTTTGAGAGGGCCTTCACATGTTTCTACTTGATATAATGCATGAGAGAAAATCCTTTTGAAAATCAACTCATTAAGAAATTACTATTTTACGAACATGAGATTCATTTTTTGCCACTAAATATGTACTAAGTGGTTTCTTGAGTAAAATAAATATCTTAAGAGTGGGATAATTTAATGCGACTTTTAATTATTTCATTTTTCCACGTAAAATTTTTATTTTAAATTTAGTTTTTATTTATAAAATATGATTTTAGTTTATTAATTATATTTCAGTGGTAATGTTTTTTGAATTATTAAATTAATCAAATTTTGTTTTAAAATTTGGTTTTTATGTTTAAATTATAAATTTTATCAAGATTTGAGTTTCTTATTTAATTTTGATATTTCTTTTTATAATATTAATTTTAAAGTTATTTGAATTAATTACTATGTTCTATTAATTTAAACATTAACAAATCTATTTTATTATTAATTGATTAACTATCAAATATATTTTGTATTTAAAGATTTTCCTATTGTTTTTTGAATATTATTATTTTATAAATGTGTATCTATAATTTTAATCTTTTTTTAGTAATTAATTTAACAATTCATTGTATCTAATTAATTAATTAACTAATTATTTAAAGTAATATGAATGAAAATATTTATTTTAAATTTTATAGTTTTAACCTTTTGATTATTTGATATTTCAATTTATGATTTAATTAAATTATTTTAAATTTATTTTAAATTATTTAGTTTTAAATGATTAAATTTTTAGATAATTTAAATTGATTGAATTTATTTTTAGGCATGGTCAATCTATTTGCAATATTTTTGAGTGGTGAAGTGACTATACATTTCCAACATACTAGAAGTGAAAATGGTTCGACCACGCCCAATGGAAATTATGGAAAAGAGAATTGATCGTTCCTTATTCTTCACAGTGACCATAAGTTGGAAACCATAATCGATTAAAATATAGGTAATGTAATAAATCAACAATTCCTTAGAGTATAAATCATCAATAACATATTGAAATTTTGTCAAAGGGGATGATCGATCGTGCATATGCTTGGGTGACTGAAACATGACATTTTGGTCTCCCGTGAATGAGATACGTCAGACCTCACTTCAAAATCGTAAAATCAAGTAGTGAAATTGAGACCATCTCAAGAACAAAGATGAAAAATACAATTTTGAGACCATGATTTTTTTTTGAAGATATTGGATGACCTGAAAAATTTGTGGTATTTTGTATGGTTTAAGAGAACGAGCACCGGGGACCAACACTATAACAATCCTACTTTTTATTACATGACTATTAAATCATTTTTAAGATAAAAAACATAATAGTTATACATTCAAGGATCGAGAGGTTTAGTATCTTAGGGAAATTAGGATCATACATCACTTATACATAACAAAACATAAAAATTATTAAAATCACTATCATTTATCCAATTAGAAGATATCACATTCTCATTAGTACATATACTCATATGATGATATACATCAAATAAAGGGGTCAGATAAAATCCCAGTAATGGTAAGGATAACATAGATGAAATAAGAGACATGAATCAATAGTATATGGGTGATAATACTCATCATAATCATGTCATAATCATGGGATCATCACCATAAGCATGAGTAAGGAATTTGGTAAAAGTATTGGAATGTGTCTGCTTAAAAATGAAATATTTTGTCACAATGGTCAAATACTACCCATAGTTGTAAACAAAGGTAAAAACATGTTCATACATATAAACAATTAATAAACCATAACATCAACATTGATAATAAGGATAAAATCATGTTCACTCATAATACACATAAAATCATGAGATAAATTACATTACCCAATCCATTAGAGGGATATATATTCCCAAGACCACCTATCACATCTTAATATTTACATAATCATGCATGCCCTATAGAATGTATAATAGTCATAGTCATAAAATAAATCATAGAAAGGAATGGGTTTCATAGGTATTTCATTGAGAATTATTTAATTAATAAACATGGGGTTAAAAAATGAATAAGGGAAAGAATATTTGTCATAAAAATCATCATTTTTGAGTGAATAAAAAATATCTCAAGAGAAGTACAAGATTTCCTTTGAGAAAGTTTTTTAAAATATTCGTATTTGAATTATAAATAAATGTGGTAACATGTATATCCATGAAATAAAATGTATTAATATTTAAATTATATTTAAGAAACATTAATGGAATATCTACACTAAAATTTATGTGAATTAAGGATAATATAAAGAAAGGGAGATGAGTTCTATGATCCCCTTACCTTAAATATCACTTTATTTCACCCATTTTCCATTCTTGAATATTAAAATTAGGTTTATTAAAACATTTATCAAGAAGTGATTATTTTAATTTTACAATTATTTATCAATTATAATGATTTAATTATATTTAATAATTTACTTGGTTAAATGGAAATCATTTTGATATTATGTTTTCCTTAAAACTTACCTGTTTTGATTCAATTTCACTAATTTGTTAAAGGTCATTTATACGTAAGTTGAATTAATTTCTGAAGTTTGAAATAAATATATTTATATATTTATATATCATAAATAATTTTTTTAATCACCATCCATAGGGTTGGTGATAATAAATAAATTATATATTTTCTTATTGGCAGTTAACCTATTGATAACATAACATTGTTAAAAGGGTGGGAATGGGAATTATGAAATTTTAATATATTGTAAATATAATACTTATAGTAGGATAAAATAATTAATATAATAATAAAATAATACTTAATTATCATTATAATATTTCAGTTTGAATAGGGTTGCATAAAAGAGAAATAGGAGAGGAAAATTTGAAGAATAATTGATGAGAACATACTATCTTCTCGATATCGCTTCTTCTCTATAGTTTTGAACTCTTTTTATGATTAGATTTGGATGGATCTAGAACATCTATAGGTATTATAAGAGGAAAAAGATATAGGATTTGGGTAGGGATTTGTATTTATAAAGTGAGGGAGGATTTTTTTTCAAGGGGAGGGAGAGGGTTTATTTAACTTCAGGAGATGGGGTTTTTTGAGTTACAATATGGAATAAAATACTATATCTAAGTTAAACCTCATAATAGTGATATTTTTAAAATTATAAAACATATATGAATTAAATAATGTGATTTTAATACTTTTAATCACTTTAGAATTCTAATTTATTAGTTTAATTAAAAGGAAAGGTGAAAAAAATGAGTAAATATTATTTTAATGTAATACTTTAGATTTTAGACATTAGAAAGTACTTTTTTTAGGTTTGGAAATCATGATTATTAAATATTTAAGGATAATTTATCAAATTAAATATGTTTTTCTAGCCTAATGTTCTAAAAATTATTATGTAATTAATATATCTTGAATTATGTAATTTAAGATACATTGGTTTTGAAAGAAAAATGTATTTTTATTATTCAAATAAAATTTTAGCATTTCAGAAATTTACCAAAAAATAACCTTTGGAATATTTTAACATGATGATTTCAAAAATGATATTAATTTTATCAAAATATTTGTCTAATATATGTTATTTTAAATTTCAATACAAAAATATATTTTTTACGAATTCCTTTAAAATACTGTTGATAAAAAATGTGCTTGTATTTTCTCTGAGTTTTTTCATCATGGTATGTATATTTTTAGAATTATAATATTAATATATTCTTAATTTAATAATGATAAATATTATTTATATTATAATTTATTATTTTGAGGTTACATTACTATTCCAACAATTAGGTTTCTTTTCCCAATGATCAGGTTAATATTCCCAACTAGAAGGTTACTATTCTAAGTGATCAGGTTACTATTACAATAGTCACATTACCTCATGTAAATACCTATTAATTACACAATTAATTATAAAAATAAATTCCTCTCAAGGTTTTACATTTCCATTTTTTATAATATAGATTGGTTTATTAATATTTTGTTTCATTTCTATAGTTTTGTTCGTGGGAGGGGTTATTTTAGCCGACTCGTGTTATCCAAATTTTCCTACTGTAGTTTTTCTATTATATATTTTTTGTACCCTTGAAACATTTTTTATTTTTATTGTTTTAGTCATTAAATAATTAAATGATATTCCTTATTTAATTAGAGTGTTTTTTATTTCTATATGTTCTCAAATTTATTTAGGAAACAATTATCATTTCAAAGTACATGGTTATTATATTGTTCACCACTTTATGAAATTTATCCCTTGAATTTCACCTTATACTCTCAGTTGAGAATAGGATAGGGTAGTTCTGTTTCATTATTTCCTCTTGTTCCCATGTATCCTCTTCAAACATATGGTTCCTCCACAGCAATTTTCAAAGGTGAGTTGTATTTTTTCATAGATCTTTGTCTATATGATCCAAGATATTCACTAGATTCTACTCATATTAGAGTTAATTATCAAGTAGTACCACCTCCATATTAAGTACATGTGAGGGGTTGGGTATGTACTTTCCCAGGAGAGATATGTGGAAGACATCATGAAATTGACCCATATTTGGTGGAGGTGTAAGCCAATCGGCCACTACTCTTATGTGATCAAGGATCTCAAAGGTGAAAATATATCTAAGACAAAGATTAACTGTCTTTACAAATTACATGGATCTATTCTATAGTTATATTTGATCGAAAACATTATCTCCAACTTTAGGCTCTGAATCCCTTCAACAGTTTTCATCAAAGATATTTTTCCAAATATGAGTAGATTTTATAAGTTGTTGGATGGCTTGGAACTTCTCTATCATTTCTTTAATAAGAACAGGTCCAAGTAGATTCTGTTATCCTACTTCATTCTAATAAGTAGGATTTCTACATCACTTCCCATACATAGCTTCATATGGATCTATCTAAATACTAGAGTGTAAGCTATTGTTGTATAAGAACTCAACTAATGGGATATGTTAATCCCATCCTTCTTTATATTCCTTTGAACAAGATCTCATCATGTCCTCAAGTTTATAAATAGTTCTTTTAGACTATCTATCAATTTGAGGGTGATATGCTGTACTGAAATTAAATTTATTATTCAAATAATTTTTAATAATTCTCCATAATTATATATTAAACTTATACCATGATAAAAAATGATTGAAATTGGTATCCCAAGTAGCTCCACCACTTCCTTTACATATATCTTGTAAATTTTATCAAGCAATAAATTTTCCCAAATAGTGATAGAGTGGGAAATCTTGGTGAGTCGACTAACAAAACCCATATAACATTATTTCCTTTGGATGAATTTGAGAGACCAGTGACATAGTCTATAGTGATGTTCTCCCATTTCCATGTGGGTATAGGAAATGGTTACATCACCCTCTAGACTTATGTTGCTCTGCTTTAAATTGTAGATATACCAAGAATATTTAGATATACTCAGAAATATTATTATTAATGTAGTCCTAATAGAAGTGTTCTCAAAGATCATGGTATATATTGGTACTTTCAGGATGAATGGATAAGGATGGTTTATGTCTATTATCCAATAACTTCTTCTTTATCTCATGTGGTGTAGGAACACAAAGTCTACTTCCAAATCTAATGATACTATCCTAATCAATGTGTAACTCTTTTATATTCCATTCTTTTAGTAATTTAACCTTCTTTTGTTTCTACAATTCATTCATTTGTACCTCCTTTATCTTATATTAGATAGATGGTTGGAAAATCATTGGGAAAGGTAGGATTTTTTCCTTATTGTTATGATTTCCAAATCCATCATTTTCTTATCAATGAGTATATGGTCTTTATCAATCTATATATTGGATAAAGTAGTAGTTTATTTTCTACTAATAGCATAAGATACCTTATTCGCCTTCTCGAATGGCAGTGAATAGAGAATGTGTACTCCCCGATTAGATCTAACCATCTTCTTTGATGTATATAGAGCTCCTTCTACGTGAAAATATAATTTATACTCTTGTGATCAATATATATCTCACACTTATCACCATAGAGGTAGTTTCACCAATTATCCATGGTAAAGATTATAACTTCTAGCTCTAGATCATGCATCGGGTAGTTTTGATCATGGATCTTAAACTTTCGTGAAGAATATGCTACCACTTTATCATTGTTCATGATTACACAACCCAAACCTTTCTTCAAAGCATCACTATATATCACAAAACCTTATCCACTTGTTGTTAGTGTAAGTACCAACACAATAATTACCCTCTTCATGAGATCCTTAATTATTTCCTCACATTATTATATCAATACACACTTTAATCCATTCCGTGTTTAATTATTTAGTAAGATAGAAAATCGTGAGAAATTTATTAAATTTTTTTGTTAGTACCCTACTAATCTATAAAAAATCTATATTTCCATTACATTAGTGGGTTTATGATATTACTAGATTGATTTTGCCTTTGATGGGTCCATAGAAATTCCCTCACTTGTGATCACATGACACAATAATGTAACTTTTTCATCCAAATGTCAAACTTTCTGAACTTTGTGTAAATTTTATACTTCCTTAATTTCACTAGCACAATCTTTGGATGCTCAAATTCCTCATTTATTTTGGAGTAAATAATAAAATCATCAATAAAAACTACCCTAAATTAGACAAGGTATTCTATAAAAACTATATACATTAAATCCTTGAAGATTTCATGGGAATTAGTATTTTCAATGGGAATCACTATGAACTCATATTGTCCATTCCATGTACAAAAGGCCATATTATGAATATCTTTATTCTTCACCTTTAGTTGATGATATCTAGAATGAAGATTAATATTTGAGAAGTATCGTGCTATTTATAGTTGATAAAAAAACTCATTAATCCTTGTTAGGGTATACTTGTTCTTTATGGTGATCTTGTTGAGATCATAGTAATATATACACAATCGCATTGATCCATCATTTTTCTATAAAATGATAACTGGTGATCCCCAAGGTGATGCACTAGGGTATATGAACCCATTTTCCAAATTCTTTTATAGATACTTCTTTAACTCTACCTATTATATTGGGGCCATCCTATAGTATGATTTGGAGATAGTAATAGCTCCAAGTATCAGCTATATTGAGAACTATACCTCGCAATATGGAAAGTCCAGGTAACTCTTCAGGAAATACTTTAGTGTATTCCTTCACAAGGGGCATTTACTTCAGGTTGATACCTTCCTTTTAATTAACCATTTGGGAAAGGTTTTCTTATTCATAGGGTATCAACACCCACACAATTAAGGTATTTTACAATGGAGATTCATGATATTACTTTAATTTGTAGAGAATCATGGTATGGTTAAGAATATATAAATATAATTCATTTTCCCAACAATTAAGGCGCGCTCTATATAAAAATAAACATTCCATGCCCAGTATAGCATCAAATTCTATAATGGGAAGGATTATTAGATTCATTGTAATAATCTTCCCACATACAATAAATGGATAAGAGTATAACAATTGTTTTTCAATAATCATACCATCAAGTGATTTTATAGATATATATACATCAAGCTATTGAGGATTTGATTCAATAATTATAGTAAACTTGTAGGATATAAAGGAATGTGTTAGACCATAATAAAATAAAAATATTTCCATTATTGATTTATTAGTAACTGTACCCTGTATAAATTCATTCTCACACTCAACTTTAGCAGTAGTGATGGTATAATCTTTATGTTTCTCCTTTGTATTTTGTGATTATTGATATTGATTACCCTTAAGGGACCATGTTTTAGTGTACTGTCTTTCAAAGTGGCATTTCACCATTTAGTTGAAGAATTTAACCATGGGTAGTGCATTATGAGGTTACTTACTTTCCACCATCATGTTGGATAGCTTCTTTAATATGATATAAACTGGTTATTGAGGATAAATATTCAATATAAATGCTATGAATTATCCTCCTATAGGATGGAAAATTAATTATAGCATCCCACTACTAGTGAATAAAATATGTTGAGACATAAAACATGGATTAAATTGAATAATAATATTTGTTTAAAAAATTATAATTGACCCATTATTTAATAGAAGAAAAAATAAAGAAAAAACATAATATTTTTAAACCAACCCATTAAATACATGAATATACAAAGGATACATGAAACAATGTATAGTGTGATGAGATGAGTATCTAAATTTTAAAAGGTTAATCTCAGCCATGCTATATGAAGAGGAAAATTAATGAAATAATTTATTGAAAGAGGACCACAAATTTCTTCAAAAACTAGCCAGAATAAAGAGCAACCCAATAATAAACTACTAAAGAAGTCTAGATCCCACATAGAGTCTCACCCAAACATTAACATTTCAAAACACCCCATTATGAAGAAACTCATTATCCAAAATACCATATCTACAATGTAACATATATTAGAAATTTTAAAGCCAACACGGCCAGAAAATAGTGATGAACAAGAGTGATTTTCATAAATCATCCCCATCATGCATACGAACATGAATAAAAGGTGATCCCACAATAAATCAACAAAAAATGAATAAAAAAAATCTAAATAATATAGAAAAATATCAAGAAAAAATATTTACCTTCATTTAAAAACAAAAAATATATATATTCAACACTATTTAAATCAACCCACCTTAATGGATAACTTGTAACATCTCTAGTTTCCATAGTTTTAACATTTAAATATTTCTAAATAAATCTATGTGTTCTTCTTAAAATTTTACACAATGTTTTTTCTATTAAAGTGTGTTGGAATTATTATAATAAAAATATAATATATATTGAATAATGAGACCAAATATTTTGATATTTATAGTTTTCCCATTGATCGGAACACTAGATAGAAAATTTGAGATCATGGTCGACTCAAGAGCATGATATTTTCCCTAGTTAAAACAAAATTTTGGTCTACCTCGGTTATTCCATTTAAGTGAAATAATTTCTAGGGGTAAATAAATTAAATGATTAATTTATGAAATTTCTTAAATTCTAAACCTATCCCCCTATACTATAAATATGCCATTACGAAAAAAACCCTATATTTAGCCACATAACCCTTATATATTAGATGAGAGGGAGAATATAAATCATTGGAGTTAATGGGATATTGATCATTGATCAAAAGTAAACAATCAAATAGATTTATGGGATGAACATAAAACAATACTAAATATTAAATAACATCACTAGTGAATGTTATATTAAAAATGATCTATCTGTTCATGAGGTAGGACTTATTATTTTTTAGATTCCATCTCAAATGTTATTATTATTGAGAATGGACCAAAAATATACATAATTTCATGAATCCTTTTCCCATATAGTTTGAATATTTTATTTATAATTCTTTATTCTAATCATTTGTTTTCACTACACCATTTTTTCCCCCTTTTCGTTTCTATGAATAATATCATTTTCAGGTTTACAATGGTGAATGAAAATATCACATTGATATTGTGCATCTCCTATCTCCATTGTTCATGTTCATCATTATCATACCATGGGGATTGTGATTTGACATTGTAATACTAGTTCAATTGCAAATTAACCTCTAGATTCATGATGGTTATGTGAATGACCTTGTGATTGATGGTTTGTGGATGCATTAATGAAGAACTAAAAATCATGGATGATGGTTCTAGGAATTAGAACCCTATTTGGAAATGGGAGGTGTAATGAGACATTATCAGGTAGTGATAATTCATATTTTTGGCCACCAGAGACCAAAAAATTTATTATTGGATAATTTCTCCATTGTCTTCAATAGTTTGTGCAAACCCCTGGTGATATTTTCAGTGGGATCAATGAATTCAGAAATTATTCTCAAGGAAGATGGTGTTTCAATGAAAAACCTGACTAGATGATTTTTAATCTAGAGAAATACATATCTTATTTCTTTGTTTCATTAACTAGATAAATTTTCAGTATAACATTTAAGTAACACATCATATAAATACTCGCACACACCATGCGATACAACCTGGGTAACTGAGCTGTGTGTTGGGAGAACACGACTGGGGATCCCAGTGAGATGAAAAAACATATCACTTTAGAGAAATTCCATGTGGAGGAACATGGATTGCTGATATATTTCTAGTGATTATCTTTCCCAAGTCTATGGACATTACCACACACCATGTGCCCCGATTCAATTTCCATGCACTTCCCCTATAATATTTTACCTTGTGTATCTCCCTCACCAACAATCAGATTTGGGCATATGAGTATTCTATTATAAGTAGAATTCCACTTAGGACATGATTAAGACATTTGTTTGAGCATAAAAGGTATGATGTGAGGTGATACAAGTAAGATGATTATTCCAATGACACTTATCCAATAAAAATGATTGTATTTTTTTCATCAAGGTGATTTTGAGGTTATTACTCTCGTGTATCAGTAGGGAATGCATCCCTTATATCCTATATACAGGTACCATTTATACCCCCACATTATTGATAGTGTAACTCCTCTATATACATAGTTTTATATGTCCTCCATCGATATATGATGAGGAATGGGTCCTCTACTAGAGTGTGCTTCCCCTGCCATGGTATATAGTAGTGAGAACCATTCCATCCATTCAAATAATTTTGAGGTTTCATAGGGTGATATGAATTAGATATTAGACATTTGGAGATACATATAGGCTAATCATCCTTAGATGGATATTGATATTGGAATTATTCTCTTTTTTACTGAGGGTTCTTTCTAATCAAAACCGCTATTGGGGTCCAATTCCCTTTTAACTTATGTTTTGTGATGATTATTAATTTTTAATTCTTACCACATGGTTTTATTTTATGTCTATAGAGTTTTTTTATAACCACCCCTCCATGCATTTTTTCTATACATTTCTTGTCTTATATAGATGATAAGAATATTTTAAATGACCTTGGTAGTCCTAGTATTAGTGGAGCATAGTAGTGAATGGGGTCACTTCTTGTGTTCAGTGGTCAGTCCTAGGGATCTTGAGCCAGGATCTACTCTACTTTTCCCTTAAAGTTGTTTCTATGTTGGGAACTAATTTCATTCTTTAAATATGGGATTTTATTTTTCCACTTTATATTCTACGGTATTTTTTATCACATTCTTATTTATTTCCTAGAGATTACTTAATTAATATTTTACACCCAAGAGGTTTTGGTTTATTATATCTCCAAATTGTTTTATAGATATGGATGAGCATGTGTGACCAGTTACATTCGGTTAATTCCACCAATTTTAGTGATATCCCAACTCTACGCTTATGTTCAGCCCCGAAACTATTATATGCATTCTTGGGGTGCCACTCTCAGCTTACCACGAGTCCAGGTAGGGTCCTGGTAGGTTAGGTTATGACAGAGTTTTATCATAGTGGTCTATACTAGGGATAATGTTTAGACTTATTCATGTTGTGAGGATGGTTTTGAGAACTTAGGGTAGTAATGTTGTAGTCTCTTGATTTCAGATCTCAGGCAAAGGAATCCAACGGTGGTGTGGTAGCTGATGTATCCACACACTAGGTTCCTGATAACCTTCTAGTCGAATCATAATGCTGAGTCACTAATTACAAAAAAATTAATAGTACATGGATCATATAAAATTTCATATTTTGACTTCCATGTCCTCTTTAATTCATCTACCCATATATTATTGTATTACAGTGGTACATATTGATAATTTTCTTAATGCCTCCATGGTGACATCCAACTAGGATTTGAAGACTAGGTCATGATTAAGACATATGATGAGATGAGACCTCATTACAAGGACCTTTATTTGAGTTGTTACCTCTCATAAAGAATAGAGAAGTCATTTAACCCGATGAGAAGTGCATAGGCCCACCTTCAGTGGTTCAGGTGTTTGATCATCTTCATGCTGAGTTTTTGATAGTTCCACTACATTAATATGATTATGTGTGAAGGCTTATCACATTGTGTGAGTTCTATTAATAGTGAACACTCATGATTCATAGTGATCCATAACCTCAAGTAGTATAATATTGGATTGAGCCAATGGTCTGGGATTTTTGGCTTGTACATACCCCAAAAATTCTAATAGTTTCCCTCAAAACAATATTTATTTGTGGAGTAGAAAGAAACTAGAGGGTAAAGTTAACTCAATCCCATGATGAGCTGACACTATAATTATAAGGCCCCAGCCTTAAACCTTACTTAATCTTGAGTTATTACAAGATTACACATTGAGGATCTTTTCAGGTTTAGAGTTTTAGAGAATTAGATCATGAAACTTGCATTACATTCCACATTTAAACAAAGTGGTTACATAAAAGACAATATTCATTCTTCCCATCAACAGAAACCTATTTAAAATAAAACACGGGTTCTTTCTTGACACATCCTTGACACTATCATCACATCATGTACCCTTCCCTTGACCTGTGAAAAACATTTCAAAAACTTGGGATGAGCATAAAAATCTCAGTAAGGGTTATAAAAATATGGAAAGGAAACATGAGTTCAGAAATACATAAGAATGAAATCATACTTTACCCATAAAACATAGGCATATCAAATCATGAATAAATCATAGAAAACATAAGACATAAAGGTAACTTGAGGCATTCATAACATTCTTACGTAGGGAGTAACCCTCTTGGTTACGTTTGGAATACCCATCACAGTATATTCCCTAAATCTCTTTGGAGAAACCTTAAAGTTTCACTCCTTCGCGTTACCCAATGCATTGGAGAGCTATATCGGGCTCACCCGCCCTTAGTTTATCACGGAACCACCCGTTTTCATAACAATGCCCAAGAACCATAACATAAACGTATCACATAAAACATGCATAAACAAAACATTTCCACATTTCAATCACAATATAACATTTTAGTATTTTGAAATAATGAATCCAAAAAGAAACCATTTCCAAAACCATTTAAAACATTTAATAAAAATATTTTTGAATCAAAGTGTCCCATACCACCTTGAAGCTTAAAATTTTAAATCATTAATATCCATATAAATAAATCCTTAAAACCATTTTGAAAACATGGATATTAATAAGAACAAATAATTAAAACATTTAAAACGATATTTTGTTTAAAGGGGTTTTACAAAAATTATAGACACTTGAATACAATAATTGAGGAATAACATTTAGTCAGAACTTTATAATATCATGAGAATAAATGTATTCATGATATAATACTCCAAAGGACAGTATATACACCATATAAGAGTGAATTGGTGCATAACAACAATGAACCCTCAATAGAAATGTCAAATGTGATGAAATCCCTTATAAAGAAGGTATCCTTAAATTAAGGACAAATCAATCTCAAAAATATGTGTGAAAAATATAAATACACTCAATATAAGTGGATATTAAGTGTAAAACAATAAAAGTACATTCACATATATTCAATGGATGACATATTCAATGACTACATGTTGAACCCAAAGAAATCGAAATTGGGTTAAAAAGTTCCCTTGACAGCCTAACGGCATCACATCAAAATGAGTTGATGAGAGATAAAAAGTGTATCTCATCACTTGGACATAAAATTTACATCAATAAGGATATAACATATCCCAACATAACAATATTTAAATTAAAAGACCCAACAAAAGAAGTCTTTTAAAAAAAGAGGAGGGTGAAAGGTTCCCTTACCGACTTGGGTATCTTTCAAAACATACACCCCATGAAAGAAAGACAATAGTTCATTGATGTAAATACTCATAAACGAAAGTATATTACAAAAAGAGTAGAATAAAGGGCAGTACATACACCACTCAATGGAATTTGTGGCAAATGTAGCATAAATCTCATGGGAATGAAAGTGAGATGAAAAATCCCTTACAAAAGTTCGGCAGCCTAACGGCGCCACTCAAAACTTCCAAAATGGATTGATGAGAGAGAATAGGGTCTCTAATCACATGAACATAAAAATTACAGTAGGAGTAATATAAAAGAACATCCCAATCATAAGAAATATGAGCTTAAAAGAAATGACATAAAAGAGTGTACTTATAAAGAAAGAGAGTTGTAGGATCCCTTACCTCGGGTCCGACTTGACTCGATCGTTCTTTAATCTCCTGAATAATAAACTTGAGTTAATTTCTAATTCCTTAAGAACCCTTTTTCAAGTTCATTATTACTTTTATACCACTTGTTACCATGTCACAAACATTATGTAATCATTTAAGTTAATAATATTTGTTTTTCCGATATTTGGTTCTTAAGTCGAAAGTGGTCTTCTTACAATTACATGTTGTTCGTGTGGCCAAATGTTTATTATATCCAGATTTGTATTAATTATGTAGATATCATATATTTCATATATATCCAGTACATTCATGCATTTATAACATTACATAATCATTTAGAGGTAAGAAATGAAATGCACCGTTCATGGAGACGGTAAGCCGTACGTACGCATGAACGCTACTTTCATTTCTATTTCGTATTTTATAGAATGGAATAATAATGATATAAAGGTATATTATAATTCCAGTATAATATCATATATAATATCATATTTCCATCCTTTATACATCCCACATATGGTATTTAACGAATCAAATCACTTTGAGGGGGCGGTAGTCCGCACTTCCTTAAATGAAGATATCGCGTATGCCCATAATGGAAGCCATAAAGTTAAGACAAAAATGAAAAATACAGAAGCATAAATATAACATAAACATATTATATATCATATATAAAAATAGTGACATCATAATGGCCACCTTTGAAGGTGTTAAATGAGTATTGAACAATCATCGTTTCGGGAGGCAGAATTTCGCCATCCACGGAAACCGTATGTTCTTTAACCATTTGATGCAGTTGTGTGAGAGTGTAGCTCAAATAAATATTATAACAACATCCTAGTATATTGAAGATAGTGGTGTTGTTACAAAAGAAGTAAATGAAAAGAGTTTATGGGGTTGGAGAAGCAAAATAAAACAAATGAACATGAGAGAATGAATTACCTTTAAAAGTGTAACTCCTTTTGATTTAAGCCTAAAGGCTTCCTTTGAAAGGATTATGCCCAAAGGGAGTCCTCTAGGATTAGGAGAGGGATGTGGAGAGAGTAAATGGGCAGGGGTTGGCCGAGCCAAAGGCTTTAGAAGTGTATGGAATGAGGTAGAGGTGGGGGCCTTTTATAAGAGGAGAGGAGGGGCACTTTTGGAAAGTAAAGAAACATTACATTATTTGAAAATGTGTTTCGGTTTTAAAAGGTCCCACATTGATTGAATTCGTGGATAAGGTGATATGGGTTCGAAATCCACTCATCCAATTGGGTTTGGAAATGTGTAGTGTATAGATTTTACATTATCTTTCTATTTTATTTAAATCGTCAAATAATGATGTCATCGCTGCATCATTATTATGTCATAAATAATTAAATTTATTTAATGTCTAAAAATTATAAAACAAATACTATGATATAGGAAATCTTTTTAGATTTCCAATTACTATTTATAATCAAAATTTGGACTTGTGTAACCCCACTTAAAAATTGTTTTAGTAAAACATATCATGTTTGTGTCAATTTTTCTTTTACATTAAATAAAATGTTATTTATGTCATTTCCCAACCAAAGTGGATCCATGGGGTCCCCAAGTTGACCCATGGCTTGTCTTGGTCGGCCATGACACAAAAAATAAGGTTGGGACATGTGTCTAGGTCATTTTATATTATTAAAGCATTATTTATACCTTAAACTACCCTAATTACCACTAATCGCGATTAAGAACTTAATGAGTTACTATTCACCAAAAAATTATTATAATATCATTGAACCACATTTTACTTCTTAATGACAACCATGTATGTTGGATTTTCAAAATTCAATACACATTAGTGGTAAAATTTCATTTAACTGAAAAATCAGTTTGCTTGATTACCACTTAGTGGTTTCACTATTCATCAAAAATTGAAGTTTTTCAGAAAAATCCCAAAAATTCACCCTAAGCTATAATTGATATTCCGAATTCAAAAATGAAGTCCATTTTACAAAATTCAAAACATATTAGTCAAATTAATTAATTTAATAATTAATTCCCGCTGTCAGCGCAAATAGCGTGTTTTCATAAAACAATAAGTATCAAAAGATTGACACTAGTTTACGTCTGATTTCAAAGTGAAATTAATTCCAACGACCACTATGGGATTTAATGGTAAAAATATTTTCAAATTTCACTTTAAAAACAATTCAAAATTTTATCTAATCATATAAATAAATTAGATTAAAAAGTGGTTTTGAACTAAAATACAACATTTTACACTATTCATTAAAAAAAATGAACCTTATCGGAAAGATACCAAAAAAATTACACAAAGTAAAATTTGATGTCCCGATTATTAGTAAGAGTTTTATTTGGTCCAAAATAATGTTTAAGAGTGAACAAAACTATATTTAATTATCGTTCAACATCAAAAGGTGATAAGTGAACCTTTAGTGAAAACTAGGGCATATACGCCTAAAATTGAATTCTTTCCGTATTTTAAGCCTCTATCCTTTATTGGATAAATGTAAAAACATATAAAAACATATATAATCATATTTTAGTTATTTCTATCCATCCCCGCCAATACAATGGCTACATGTTAACTACCATTTAAAATTATTTTATTAGAGTGCAACGTAAGATTCCCAAGAAACTCGTTGTTGCGTGTTGGGTACGCCATCGAGCATAGCATCCCCTTTAAAGTCATATTAATATTTTATTCACAAATATGGACAAATATGAAAATGTCATATTCTTTATTTACCTGGGGTGTTACATCCTTCCCCCCTTTTGGGAATTGCGTCCTCGCAATTTTAAAATTGCTCTTGGAAACATCCTTGAAAGTCCCACATCGGAACAAAAGTCGGTAAAACAAACACTTTAAAATAAAGAAAGATAAGTACAAAGGTCACCCGAGTTAACCCATACTAGGATTCCAAGTATGAAAATATGGACATGGAGGAGAAAACATAGGGTCATGTTCTTATGGAGAGTGATAGAAAACATGTTTAGGAGAAAGTTAACAATGAGAAAATCACAAACTTGTGATGGGTTAAACGGTATTCGATTCCCCAGTAGGAAAAGTTAATATACAACATTTTTGTTTTAAGTTACTTTTTATTGAGGAATTTATTCATAAGGAAACATAATCACTTATCATATTGACTATCAACCTTTATTATATTCCTTACACAAACTCATATTTTCTCCAAAAGACGAGTATTTAGGAAGACTTGTTCACATTAAGAGTACTATAATCAACTTCTAGAGGATCACCTAATCCACAAAAGAGAACTATGTTCATCCTATGTCTTTAGGCTTAAACCAGAACCAAAACCAAAAAGGTTAGTACAAGATCAGATAATCCAGAAAAGGATAACCCCTTATAAAAAGAAAATCTATTCTTAATCTCCAAAATTTGTCCAACAAAACCCAAAGTTCAACGAGGACCATCCGATAAACAATTTGTCCATAAAATTCTTCAAAGTAAACCAATATAAGATTGAAACCCAAATATTTGAAGGATTTAGTCACATTGTCTTCCAAGTTAAATCGTAACATTTATCTCCAAACAACATTAGTTTCTCCTAAAGTCTCGTATTGAAAAGTAATTAACCTAATCACATATCCTCCATGATAGGTTAATCATTTTCATAAATAACCCAAAATCAACTTACTCTTAATTCATAAAATCATATAACTGAAAAGAATCAGTCAAACTAACCAGGGACTTCACGTAGTCCAGTGGTAGGCGATAAATAACAGTCGCACTTTGGTTGTGGGTTCGATTCCCGCAGCTTTGTCCGATGCGACGGGTAGTCACACGGTCTGCGTGTTGTCCTTTTTTTCAAAACTATATAATTCTCAAATAATTACCCAAAAAGGGATAAAATCATCAAAAATAACCATAACATAATTTAACCACAATTTTATCTCATGCCTTTCACTTCAATCATAACATATGGTAACCCATAATTACCTCAAAAGTAAGGATCATATAAACCCAAATGGTTCTTTATAACTATGTCCACAAAAGAAAAGATAACTATTACTGAATAAAATTTGCCTATATTAAACATCAGGGTTACATATAATATAAAAAGTCTTCTAATGTAACCCCATCATCAAAAGAGACTTAATACTCTTAAGAATTTCACCCTAACTCTTGAAGCCCTTATATGTTGACATCTTACTCATTCAACATTCTTCATGATCCATTATCCATTCCTTTCCAACTTATTCCGAAATACCTCTTTCCTACAAACAAAATCATGAATCATATCCTAAGATTCCAAAATAAGAAAACAATAGTCATGAAATAGTACATACCTTTGATTGGTCATTGTCAGTTTCTTCATCATCAATCGGAATGGCATTAGGTATTGGTAAACAAATATTGGTACGCTCTTGGTGACCCCATTCACGAAACTTCTTCATAGGACATGTGTTTGCATAATGACCATGCACACCACATTTAAAACATTCAATTGATCCCTCAGAAAGAACTTCTTTCCCTTTCCTCGAGTCAACTGGATTCTTCCTTTTTCCATGATAGGTTCTTGATTTATGACCTTCATTTCCACATCTATAGCATATTTCTGTCCCTTTGATACATTTTCCTAGGTGTTTCTTTCCACATCTTTGACACATAGGTTTTTGAACACACATACCTTTATGATTATTTCCTGTACTTCCGTAGGGATTTGTTTCTTGCATATATGATGCCTTAGAGAAAACTCCAAGGTTTAGGTGGTCAATCATGACTCCAGATAGTTGGTTGAGGATAAACAGAAGAGTTCTCATTGCATCTCCCATATCATTCAGTTGCTTTCTCAAAAAGCTGTCACAGTTCCCTTCACATCCACTGTTACTTTGGTGCCTGCTAGATCCAGCCATTTACTAAAACCAAAAAGGTCAGTGTGAGTATATCAACAAAACCATCATGTACTAATGAGTAAGGTAAACACTAAGATACACTTACTCATTCACTTTATCTAAAACTAGGACTCTTTCTGAAATCCTAACCATTATGGTAATGTCACTTATGCTTAAAGAGTACCCTAACCTCTAAAGTTATCTAAACCGACCTTTGATACCAACTATAAGGCCCCAGCCTTAAACCTTACTTAATCTTGAGTTATTACAAGATTACACATTGAGGATCTTTTCAGGTTTAGAGTTTTAGAGAATTAGATCATGAAACTTGCATTACATTCCACATTTAAACAAAGTGGTTACATAAAAGACAATATTCATTCTTCCCATCAACAGAAACCTATTTAAAATAAAACACGGGTTCTTTCTTGACACATCCTTGACACTATCATCACATCATGTACCCTTCCCTTGACCTGTGAAAAACATTTCAAAAACTTGGGATGAGCATAAAAAGCTTAGTAAGGGTTATAAAAATATGGAAAGGAAACATGAGTTCAGAAATACATAAGAATGAAATCATACTTTACCCATAAAACATAGGCATATCAAATCATGAATAAATCATAGAAAACATAAGACATAAAGGTAACTTGAGGCATTCATAACATTCTTACGTAGGGAGTAACCCTCTTGGTTACGTTTGGAATACCCATCACAGTATATTCCCTAAATCTCTTCGGAGAAACCTTAAAGTTTCACTCCTTCGCGTTACCCAATGCATTGGAGAGCTATATCGGGCTCACCCGCCCTTAGTTTATCACGGAACCACCCGTTTTCATAACAATGCCCAAGAACCATAACATAAACGTATCACATAAAACATGCATAAACAAAACATTTCCACATTTCAATCACAATATAACATTTTAGTATTTTGAAATAATGAATCCAAAAAGAAACCATTTCCAAAACCATTTAAAACATTTAATAAAAATATTTTTGAATCAAAGTGTCCCATACCACCTTGAAGCTTAAAATTTTAAATCATTAATATCCATATAAATAAATCCTTAAAACCATTTTGAAAACATGGATATTAATAAGAACAAATAATTAAAACATTTAAAACGATATTTTGGTTAAAGGGGTTTTACAAAAATTATAGACACTTGAATACAATAATTGAGGAATAACATTTAGTCAGAACTTTATAATATCATGAGAATAAATGTATTCATGATATAATACTCCAAAGGACAGTATATACACCATATAAGAGTGAATTGGTGCATAACAACAATGAACCCTCAATAGAAATGTCAAATGTGATGAAATCCCTTATAAAGAAGGTATCCTTAAATTAAGGACAAATCAATCTCAAAAATATGTGTGAAAAATATAAATACACTCAATATAAGTGGATATTAAGTGTAAAACAATAAAAGTACATTCACATATATTCAATGGATGACATATTCAATGACTACATGTTGAACCCAAAGAAATCGAAATTGGGTTAAAAAGTTCCCTTGACAGCCTAACGGCATCACATCAAAATGAGTTGATGAGAGATAAAAAGTGTATCTCATCACTTGGACATAAAATTTACATCAATAAGGATATAACATATCCCAACATAACAATATTTAAATTAAAAGACCCAACAAAAGAAGTCTTTTAAAAAAAGAGGAGGGTGAAAGGTTCCCTTACCGACTTGGGTATCTTTCAAAACATACACCCCATGAAAGAAAGACAATAGTTCATTGATGTAAATACTCATAAACGAAAGTATATTAAAAAAAGAGTAGAATAAAGGGCAGTACATACACCACTCAATGGAATTTGTGGCAAATGTAGCATAAATCTCATGGGAATGAAAGTGAGATGAAAAATCCCTTACAAAAGTTCGGCAGCCTAACGGCGCCACTCAAAACTTCCAAAATGGATTGATGAGAGAGAATAGGGTCTCTAATCACATGAACATAAAAATTACAGTAGGAGTAATATAAAAGAACATCCCAATCATAAGAAAGATGAGCTTAAAAGAAATGACATAAAAGAGTGTACTTATAAAGAAAGAGAGTTGTAGGATCCCTTACCTCGGGTCCGACTTGACTCGATCGTTCTTTAATCTCCTGAATAATAAACTTGAGTTAATTTCTAATTCCTTAAGAACCCTTTTTCAAGTTCATTATTACTTTTATACCACTTGTTACCATGTCACAAACATTATGTAATCATTTAAGTTAATAATATTTGTTTTTCCGATATTTGGTTCTTAAGTCGAAAGTGGTCTTCTTACAATTACATGTTGTTCGTGTGGCCAAATGTTTATTATATCCAGATTTGTATTCATTATGTAGATATCATATATTTCATATATATCCAGTACATGCATGCATTTATAACATTACATAATCATTTAGAGGTAAGAAATGAAATGCACCGTTCATGGAGACGGTAAGCCGTACGTACGCATGAACGCTACTTTCATTTCTATTTCGTATTTTATAGAATGGAATAATAATGATATAAAGGTATATTATAATTCCAGTATAATATCATATATAATATCATATTTCCATCCTTTATACATCCCACATATGGTATTTAACGAATCAAATCACTTTGAGGGGGCGGTAGTCCGCACTTCCTTAAATGAAGATATCGCGTATGCCCATAATGGAAGCCATAAAGTTAAGACAAAAATGAAAAATACAGAAGCATAAATATAACATAAACATATTATATATCATATATAAAAATAGTGACATCATAATGGCCACCTTTGAAGGTGTTAAATGAGTATTGAACAATCATCGTTTCGGGAGGCAGAATTTCGCCATCCACGGAAACCGTATGTTCTTTAACCATTTGATGCAGTTGTGTGAGAGTGTAGCTCAAATAAATATTATAACAACATCCTAGTATATTGAAGATACTGGTGTTGTTACAAAAGAAGTAAATGAAAAGAGTTTAGGGGGTTGGAGAAGCAAAATAAAACAAATGAACATGAGAGAATGAATTACCTTTAAAAGTGTAACTCCTTTTGATTTAAGCCTAATGGCTTCCTTTGAAAGGATTATGCCCAAAGGGAGTCCTCTAGGATGAGGAGAGGGATGTGGAGAGAGTAAATGGGCAGGGGTTGGCCGAGCCAAAGGCTTTAGAAGTGTATGGAATGAGGTAGAGGTGGGGGCCTTTTATAAGAGGAGAGGAGGGGCACTTTTGGAAAGTAAAGAAACATTACATTATTTGAAAATGTGTTTCGGTTTTAAAAGGTCCCACATTGATTGAATTCGTGGATAAGGTGATATGGGTTCGAAATCCACTCATCCAATTGGGTTTGGAAATGTGTAGTGTATAGATTTTACATTATCTTTCTATTTTATTTAAATCGTCAAATAATGATGTCATCGCTGCATCATTATTATGTCATAAATAATTAAATTTATTTAATGTCTAAAAATTATAAAACAAATACTATGATATAGGAAATCTTTTTAGATTTCCAATTACTATTTATAATCAAAATTTGGACTTGTGTAACCCCACTTAAAAATTGTTTTAGTAAAACATATCATGTTTGTGTCAATTTTTCTTTTACATTAAATAAAATGTTATTTATGTCATTTCCCAACCAAAGTGGATCCATGGGGTCCCCAAGTTGACCCATGGCTTGTCTTGGTCGGCCATGACACAACAAATAAGGTTGGGACATGTGTCTAGGTCATTTTATATTATTAAAGCATTATTTATACCTTAAACTACCCTAATTACCACTAATCGCGATTAAGAACTTAATGAGTTACTATTCACCAAAAAATTATTATAATCTCATTGAACCACATTTTACTTCTTAATGACAACCATGTATGTTGGATTTTCAAAATTCAATACACATTAGTGGTAAAATTTCATTTAACTGAAAAATCAGTTTGCTTGATTACCACTTAGTGGTTTCACTATTCATCAAAAATTGAAGTTTTTCAGAAAAATCCCAAAAATTCACCCTAAGCTATAATTGATATTCCGAATTCAAAAATGAAGTCCATTTTACAAAATTCAAAACATATTAGTCAAATTAATTAATTTAATAATTAATTCCCGCTGTCAGCGCAAATAGCGTGTTTTCATAAAACAATAAGTATCAAAAGATTGACACTAGTTTACGTCTGATTTCAAAGTGAAATTAATTCCAACGACCACTATGGGATTTAATGGTAAAAATATTTTCAAATTTCACTTTAAAAACAATTCAAAATTTTATCTAATCATATAAATAAATTAGATTAAAAAGTGGTTTTGAACTAAAATACAACATTTTACACTATTCATTAAAAAAAATGAACCTTATCGGAAAGATACCAAAAAAATTACACAAAGTAAAATTTGATGTCCCGATTATTAGTAAGAGTTTTATTTGGTCCAAAATAATGTTTAAGAGTGAACAAAACTATATTTAATTATCGTTCAACATCAAAAGGTGATAAGTGAACCTTTAGTGAAAACTAGGGCATATACGCCTAAAATTGAATTCTTTCCGTATTTTAAGCCTCTATCCTTTATTGGATAAATGTAAAAACATATAAAAACATATATAATCATATTTTAGTTATTTCTATCCATCCCCGCCAATACAATGTCTACATGTTAACTACCATTTAAAATTATTTTATTAGAGTGCAACGTAAGATTCCCAAGAAACTCGTTGTTGCGTGTTGGGTACGCCATCGAGCATAGCATCCCCTTTAAAGTCATATTAATATTTTATTCACAAATATGGACAAATATGAAAATGTCATATTCTTTATTTACCTGGGGTGTTACAATAATAGATAGACTTCTATTAATTTTTCTTGGATGAGTACTATACTTTGAGCTTGTTCTCTATGAAGATCCTATATATTATTTATCTAATATATGGAGCTATGTTAGTTATTAATTATCAATCAAATTTTACAGAACTAAATAAATACTCCTTATATATAGTGAAATATGGAAGCATCCAAGCATAGTTGTTTAAGGAGGGCCTTCTCCAGGACGTCCGGTATAGCATGGTCTGTTTATGAATTCTAACTTATGATAGAGTGTTAGAGTGTTCCTTAGTGATGGAGACATTTATAAAAGAGGGGTGATTGGAAGATAGAATAAAAAGTAGACATCATATATTTGAGTCATATACAAAAAACATAAGGTGTAAACTATCAAGGAATTATAATATTAAGCATTCTCATACTCTGAATCATACACGAGGATCTGTTGTAAAAAAATCACATAGGGGGTCTATTCAGTCTAGATATGGGTGATGGTATTCATATGATGGGTGCAGACACATTGATCTTTATTTCCCAAATCGATGCACTTAATATAGTTTATAGAAAATAAAATACCTCCATGGTAGAGGAAACATTATGACTAGTGATCACCTAGGAATGGTCATGGAAAAACCATGGGAGGGGGTGTAGATTGAGGGGTAGGTGGAGACACTAAAGAAGAAAATACAGGTGGAGGATGATTCTATACCATTCTCCCCACACTACCACTATGTGGATCATTTAGGATTCATAGGGAAGGTGGTAGAGGACATGTACAATTGAAATCTATGGAGGGATATGATTAGGACACACATGAGATGATCCAGGCTATAATTTGTGTCTTTTATACACCATATCGTTTACTTTTAGACACATCCACGATTCATTATATCATTTACATATCACTTTTCTAAGAGATATATATCCATGTAGTTCATTTGGCCTATTATCTATGGATATATGTTTCTACAAGGAATGAATCTTATATTTAATACATCTATTGGTAGTGTAAGTAGACACTCATCAGAAAGAGTTTTATGTGGTACCTCTTGGTTTCTTTAATGAAACCTTATCTTGTCATCCTTACTATGGACTGGTTGAACACATTATGTTCCCATATATATTGTCACCATAGGAGAGTTATATACCTATAAGATTATGGAATGAGGTTCTATATATTTGGAAATAAGAAATTATTATCCAAATGAGTGGGGATCATGAGCATGAAACTAATACCTACCACCCATTAGTTGATGTGTTTGGAAATTTGGTGTCATTCCATCCGAAGTGTTACTTTTAGTTTTCCAAATTGAATTTCACACCTTTACAACTAGTATAGTGTAAGTATGGGGTCTATCCAAAAGTATACATAGAGTGTTCTGTAATTTGAGTTGTGGTTAATTAACTGAAGGTTTTCTAAATTTTGAGTTGATGTTTAAAGGTTGTAGAAGTTTATCAAGATGTTTGAGTTGGTGTAATTCCTATTTTCTTATGATTTTTACTTGAAAAAAACACACATAAACTATTTTTAAAAATAAATATAATAAATGCATTTGGGTTGTGTATATTTATGAATATCACTAAAAAACTTTTGGATTATTATGTTATGTTGTTCATAATAACTCTCATATATGGGATTAAGAAAAACTAGTGAAATTAATAACCAAGGAATATTTACTGTCCAAAGCCCCAACACATTGAAGGGATTAGCTACTAATGGAAAAAATTATGACAAAAAAGCATTTTTTACCTTTGGTGTTCATTATAGTTGAGAAAGAACTGAAAAAATGTCTAAGAAATCACAAATATATAATCTCTAAAAATTTATAGAGTGAGTTTCAAGATCTCCTCTACCAAGATGATTATTCTCTAGATGACCCCTATACAAAATGTTCTAATGATCAATAATTTAATGAACCCCAATTTCTAGAAGTAGTTAGGGGTCATAATCCTGAGTCAATGGTAGTTAGGGGGTAAATAGAAATTGGGTTGTTTCTTATAGATTTTTTTACAGTTTGGGTGTATGATTAGTGTAACCAAGCACTAACTATGATCTTGGTTTTGTTCATATCAATTTGAGGTGTATAGTTTATTACCTAGTCCATAATGTTTGTTTAACTATGCAGAAACTCCGAAGATGGACAATACCACCTCAAAATCTCACCTCGTAAAGTTTCCTAGAGGATACACATGATTTTTTAACCATGCAGAGGGTGTGTGATTACTATTTTGAGGCTTTTGAGTGCGCACAGTTATTGGGGTTGGGTTGCATGGTTTAGGTGAATTAGTAGTAACCATGTACCCTGGAAAATAAGTCCAAATGCCTATGATTTCCATATGAATTTTTTAATTCATTAAAAATATTCTTTTCCCTTCCATTGATGACTAAATCCCATCTATCAAGACATGTTTAGGTTTTAAAAACATGAAAATTGATCCAAACAGCCATTTTCAATGTTCTTAAAAGAATGTAAATGCCATATGCACATTATATTCCAATATATTGTCACCACAGAAGAGTTAGATACCTACATGATTATGGAATGATGATCTCCATTATTGGTAAGAAAGAATTATCAGAAAAATGCGTAAAGATTATGAGTAGGAAACTACTAATTATCAATAATTAGTTGATGAGTTTGGACCTTACTTTTGTGGTATCCTTGGATATATAGAATTTAACAGTGGTAAAGGATAATATTGATATATTTCCTAAATATTTTCATTCCAAACTTTATAGAGGGAGATATACTTTTTTTATTGATTTTAATATCAGGAAATGATATATATCTTTTATAATATATCACATTATAACATCCCATTAACATATTTAAGGAATTTCCCTTCTCTTTATTTATTTTCCTATGTATTTGAGTTTGTTTTGGGATTCATGAGGATGAATATCATTTAATTAGGAAAATGACCTATAGTTTAGTGATGTATGTTTTTTTGAATTAATGGGGTTTGTGTATAAACATGAAATGGATTTATGGGTTCTACCCAAGCTTAGAGAACACTGAAGGTGGCTTTGGATTTTCCTGTTGATGACTGGACTTTTCACAGTCTGTAGGAGAAATACACACTATGTAATGTTATTACATTCTATATATTGTCTTCTGGGTAGAATCCATGAATATGTTACAAAACATGAAAGGATTACATTCCATCTATTTGTTATATGTTGTGTATTAGTAAAATTTTGGTTTTCAATAAAAAAGCGATTGGGTTTCTGATGTACTTGAGATTTGTGGATTATATGATGTGTAATGGGATTAAATTCCATGTATTTCTCATGGGATGTTCTTTTAGGGTAATACATAGATGATTTCTTATTTCATTTGGCTATAGTACTTTGGGTATCAACCTATAGGTTCTTATAAGTGATTTTGGAAACCTCTAACCCATCTAAATCATTTTGTTCAGTGATCAATCTCGATTTCTGTTAGGTTTCCTATCTATGAGTAAGAATTACTTTGGTTTATTCATTGTATTTGATAAAACATTCCCCGTTAATCGATGATTTTAGATCCATTGACATGTGATGATAATTACCATGGTTCGATACTATATCTGTCTTGTAATCTTGTTCTAGGGGCTGATCCCTTATTGAGTGTAGTGCAGGAGGTGTGCGTTCTTTAAGGTATGTTGTAGTTTTTCTTATCCATTGAATTTTTTGTTTTTTGAATTGATTAATAGATGTGTGGATTAATTCTAGGTCCTCTATTATCATCACTATGTTATTTTTGTTGGTGGATCCTATTACAGGCATGTGAAACCCAAGTTTGTGGTAGGTGGTTCTATCTTTAGCCCATGTTGGACGAACTATATTCCTCTTATTTTGATAATTATCTTTATAAATGAAATGGAATGACTGATTGACGGATTTTTGTGTGTGTATGGAAATAGGTTTTGATAAAATTTTGTTTTCCCCAGTTTTAGGAAATGAAGGGGTTTTTCAAAGCATTATGAAATGGATTTTTGAAATTGTTTTGAAAGTATAGTTAAATGAAATGGTCTGGGAAAATAGACCACATAGGAAGACTTGGGTACTTAGTTGGAAGGTTTTTTAATAGTCCTCATCCATTGATACTTTAAAGGGGTTTACTCATGGGAAATTCTCCCTCTCACTAGGCCTATTATTCTAGGGACTTGATAGATAATATTGTGAGGGTTCACTTTTTGGGGTCTTCCTCTACTTCCCATATTCGATGAATATATCTATTCTCTTGATGTGCATGATTGTATATGTAGGGGGAATGGTTGTCCTAGATATCTTGACCTATTTTGATCCTTGGAGTGATGTTACCTATGATTTAGCTATTTGGATTTAACTATTTTATCATATACTTCAATTGATTTGATATGATATTTGATATATGATTTAGTTTGTTTTATATATGTATTATTATATATATATATATATGAAATTATTTGAAATTGATTTACCTGGTTTATTTTTAAAATATGGAAAATGGGAAATTAAATGTTTTTCCATGGTTTTTATATAAAAACTACTAAACTTTATATCATTCATTGTATTGTTTATATTTGATAATGTTAAAATTATTTTATAAAGAATTTTTATGGAACATCTGGGTGGGATCCTACTAAGACTGTTAGCTTACACCCTACACACCGCTTTAGCGGTGTGCAAAATTTGTATGTATTTTGATGCAGGGAAAGGTAAGGTTCCATAATAAGGTGATTCTGTTTTCCATCAGCTAAGAATAGGTAATTGGTGGTGAAACTATAAGAGTTTTCCCACATTACCACATGGAGTAATTGGTTTCTTGTTTAGTTTTCCTTTTATGATTGGACTTGTACTTTGGGATATATTGTCTACTTTGAGTTGTATCATTTTCCATTGTATTCTTTTAGTTATGGAATATATTTATTTATTTTGATGTATCTTTTCATTATATATATATATATATTCCATGTTTTTTATTTAGGTTAGGAAAAATATTTCCCTCTGGTTGTTTGATGCTCGAGTGCTAGTCGCCAACCAATGGGGATCGAGAACGCCCTTAAAATATGTGGCAATTTGGGTTGGTTAAAAATATTGGGAGGGTATCCAGGTTGGGTTCACCATAATTTGGTATCAAATAAGGTATATCCTTAAGAGTCCTTATCTTGGTATGTTTGGTGGACTAGAGATAGGATTGTTAGGACTTGAAAGGTAAGTTGCGGTGAGTTCCTGGCTAACTATTTCCATGAAGAGACACAAGTTACCATGTGATGTTGGGATATGCTTCTAATGTTTCTAGTTATTGATATTAATATAATTTTTTATGTATTTTTGGTTTGAACTGAGATTATTCCATTTTTTGGTCATTTATTCTATTTTGGTATGCAACAGTATGTGTCTAAAACATGTTTCACCAGTTCCTCATCATAGTGAAACATATTATCTTCAAGGGAATAATCCTATAGATTATAATCTTATTGATGATATCATGTGGGTAGTTCATTATATTGACCATAATATACCATAGGTCCATAAAAAACTATTAAGTTTCCACTTAGATATGGAGGAGAAATGGATCAATAAAACTCATAAAAAACTATTATTACTTTGGTATCTTGATTAACCTATATAAAATAAATGGGTTCCATAACAATATATTTGAAACATGATTAACCCATTAAAGATAAATAGGTTCCATAGTAATCTCTTTGAAACACTCTTAATCCATCCAGAGAGAGAGTGAGGATGGTATCAATATAAAATATCCCCATCGGAGCATAAGTTACAATAAGGTTTGTTGAAATTGAGGAATGAAAATACCATTAAAATACAATTAAAGACATTTTGAGGAAAATAAACTTTTTAGTTTGGAAATATTTTTTTAAAAAACTAAAAATTCAATATATATTGAGAAAATAATTTCCTTTCAAGAAAACCTAAGAAATAAATAGAGGATTATTTAAAAATAATTTAAAATAGTTTTTGAAGAAAATATCCTTTCCATTTTGAAAATAATTTTTTTTAAAACATTAAACATTTTGAAAATTATTTTCTTAAAAAAACCATGAAAACATTCAAAGGAATCTTCGAAGAAAATAACGGTCATCATGGAAGAAAATTATATTCATGCCATACATGTTAAAATAAATATTCAATTTACATTTTTAGTAAAAGACAAAGAAACGTTGTTTGGAAAATGACATGAAGATTTATTTCAATTTTTTTTTGAAAAAAGTAAAATCTGGGAAAATTTTTCATTATTAAATCATTTTAAGAGTGTTAAAAAATTGAAAATATATTTAGAAAACATTTCTTTTTAATAAAAGTGGTTTCTGATCATAGAGTTAAATAAATACATTTTTTTCTTAAAAACATATTCTTAATAAGTTTTAGTACCAAAGAGGGGAAAATGTTAATATTACTTGAAAATAACATAAATAATCATTGGAGAGGAAAATCCATGATAATTATTGAGAGTTAGATCATAATTTTTCAACATTGGAGACTTAATCATAAACAATCCTGATAAACAATGAGATTTTAACATAAAACTATTACCACATTGGTAACATTGAATAGTAATCCCCATAAAATGATAACAATAAATGAATCTTAAAATATTAAGGGAATAAATAAATTCATGATATTAAACATTAATGGTGTAGTATATACCCCTAATAAATTTGGATACACACATACCATGACTTAAGTTTCAAAGAAGGAAAATTGAGACAAAAATCCACTTCTGCTTTGAAAATATTTTGAATCATGATACCCAATAAACAATAACTTCAAATGAATATTTCAATATCATGAAAATAATTTGATTTATGATATAATATTTAAAATTTTTAGTATAAGCACCACAAAAAATAAATGTGTGGTGAATTTTCCCATGTACCCTATAAAAAAATGAGAGACTAGAAATCCCTTACCTCGCGCATCTTATTGGTTGATCATGAATTAAAAAAATATATAGTTATTTTAAACTTGTTATTAAATTATTAAAGAACCATATTAAAATTTATAATAACATATATTATCCTTTTATAATATATTATCACCTATTTGTTAATAATATTTCATTATTTTCAATTGTTTCGAGAGTTATTTGCCTTTCTTTTTATCCTTCATGATTTGTTATAAATATTCCCATGATTTTTCATATTATATAGTTAAATCCTATCCATAATAATAATAATTTAATAATTATTATATTTATTCATCAATTATAATTTTAATACAAATCATGAAATTTGGTTTTGATAAATAAATATGTTATTATCATGGAGATGGTAAGCCTTTCGTACACATGAGTAATATCTCTATTTTTTAATGATCATTTTGGAAAAGTGGAAAGTAATATATTATCTTTCAGTAATGATCATAATATATTAAATAATATATTATTTATTTAAATATACTTATACATATCATCCATATGGTTTTGTGATAAAAATAGAGCCACAACACTTTATAAAGGCAATTGTCCCCATATACACGAACAACATTATCATCTTTTAGTGAGTAAAAAGGTAAGAAATAAAATGATATATTAAATTTTAATAATTATAAATATTTAATTAATATCATAATTATATCATTTATATCACATATATTTATTAAATTTATCTGTATTATATTCCATGTAAAGCGTTAGGAAAAACAAATCACATCACTTCGTGATGTCGTAGTCCATTGTACACATGAGCAACGTTATCGTACCTCTTAAAGAATGTATTGTAATATATATATATATATATGATATAATTAATCCATTGGTATAATTATGTGATAAATATCACATATATATATATATATATATAATTTATATGCATCATCATACCCAACTGTGAGAGGTGGTAATTGAAATACAAATGACATCGGTTCATGAGGCGGCGATCCTCTGTACACACAAATGATAATTTCATAAACCATTTGATAGAAGTGGAGATGGTTTTAGGTCATGACCATAAAATAAAAAAATATTAGTATATTTAATATATTTAGGTTTTCATATAATTATTTTTCAATTATAATTGAAGGAGGTGGAGAAAGAAATAAAATAGAAACACTCATTGAAGAACATTACATACTCTTTAGGTAACCACCATATTATTGCACCAAAAGACATACAAGGTTATATTTATGCTAAAAATAAGGATTCAAGGACGATGGTATGGAATTTGGGAGGTGATTTTGACAGGTTTTGGTCGATCCAAATGGCTTGAGAGGTGTGAAGAAGTGAGGGGAGTGACTTCTCTTTAATAATTGAGGAGGAGTGACATTTTTGTAAATACCCAAAATTTTTTAATAATGGGAGGTCATTCTCACATCATGTGGTTAAAAAAATGATAAGTAATAGAGTGTAGGGATTATATGGTTGATAAAAATATCAACCAAACAAATAAAACACATGTTTCAAACATGTCATTCCTTATCCTTTAAGTTTAGTCCTTTTTTTCCAATTTAGTTTCCACCACTGTAATTAATTTTTGTAATCTAGGTAATTAAATATTTAAGCCTAAAATAAAATAACTCTCATTAGATATTTTTACCTTATTATTATAAATATTAAATCTAATTTATCAAATAAAAATCCAATGTGGGTTTAAAATCGATTTTAACATATGAACATGTAATGTGAAAAAATACATCTTTTAACCTTAATCGTGGTAATTAATTTTCATTGTCTTTACTAATTATTATTACTAATAATTAGGTTGATCTTATTACCAAAAATTAATTATTAAAATTAAGAATATTGAATCTATTATATCAAATTATATTTACTTATGATGAAAAATTTAAATTTAAAACAAAACCCACATATGTGATGGAAAAGTAAGTTATCAAGAAATATATTTTTCAAGAAAAAATTATTTTATATTAAATCCATGACTAATAATATTCATCATATAAATCCAAATCAATATTTATTTATATATAATATATAATTTTAATTTTATAAATTCCAAATTATTTATTATATTAATTAATTAAAATGGAGAAACATTATTCTCTTTAAAACTACTTTCATAAAAATATCATTTTTAAACCCTAAAACAACTTATACTAAAATACAATATATTGACAGTATAATTATAATTAAGTGGACTAAATATATCTAATGAATACTTGTGTTAAATTAAATCATATATAAAACATAATGTTACTTTTAAATTACATAATTTATTGAAAAAAATGTCACTTTTACATAAATCGGTATTTTTCACTATTCACTAAAAAATATATTTTCTGAAAAATCAAATAAATTCACTGAAATTAAATTTTGATATTATGATTAAAAAAATGAGGTTAAGGTTATCAAATCAAATATCTAAATATTACAAATATATATTATAATATTTTTTCATGAAAAGAAATAAAATTCATTTTTAAATAAAACATATTCTGAAAAATAAGATCACTTTACTAAAAATTGATTGATTATTTATTAAAAATTTATTGATTGTTTGTATTTAATAGGACATATATATATATATACATCATATATTAGTTAATACTATTTATTCCCTCAAATTTAATGGCTATGTTATGACAATTATATTTATCTTGGGTCATTTAAGCTCAGTTTTGTGTGTTGAATACACTATCAAACTTAAAAAAATATAGGGGTTGAGTGTATTGAAAGCTATAAAATAGATTAAATTTATTTTAAAATAAATATATCATAAATTATTGTGGTGTAACATTCTCATATAATATCCATGTTTCATGTCTTTTATGTTATCAAACAAAATTTTCATCTTTTAAAAAACCTCGAGGTGTTACATCCTCCCTCCATAATAAAATATGTTCTCAAAATTTGAAATTTATCTCAGTAATCAAAGGATGGAAATTTGAAAATACATTTTTTGTAAAACAACATTATAAAAAGAGTTAATAAAACACCCTATTAATAAAAGTTAACGGGAAGTATGATGATCATCTTAAATAACACATACTAGGTTTAAAAATACTATACATAGGTGGGAAGTGAAGATTTGGACATTAAATAAAATAATAAATAATTATGTATAGTGATTCATTTTATTTATCATAAACAAGTGAATTAAAAATGGAATGTTAAAGGCCTCAAAACTATAAATCTGGGTTGATTTAAAATACCATATCATTAATCATAAATGAATGTAATCGGATAAATTTTTTATTTCAAGATCCTTTTTCTAAAGTTGAGGAAATATTTCACCATATAGACATAAAACATAGTGAAATATACTTACTTAAAAAGTATAATTTTATCCTTTATCCAATTTCCACCATAATGTAATATTTTTCTCCAAACGATGAGTATTCAAGATGAATTTTTCATTCCTGAAATACTAAAAAAAGATTTTAAAGGTTTATATAACCATAAAAGGTATAACAATATACTCCACCTATATTTTAAATTTAACCAAAATAAAAATGGTTAAAACATGGTAATATTTTGTCCAAAATTAGTTAAAAATCATATGATTAAATAATAAATTAATCTCCAAAATTCAATAGTAATACCCAAAGGTTAACCTAAATAATTCCAAAATAACCTCAAAACCAATGGTTATTTTAACCTAAAATATTATCTCATACCTTTCATATTTAGAGTCCAATAACATGGAGATTTATTTTAAATAAAATTAATCACTTAGTCACCAAATCACTTTTCAATGTCAGAGTTGTCTATAAAATAAAACTCGTATTCCCAAAATTAAAACAATATCCAAGGTCATATTAACCCTAAAGGTTATCAACGCATTAAATAATATTTCTAAAAAATTTAAATTCATAATTATTATAATGACAAAAATTTATATATACTTCAAACTAAAAAAACATCTGCTAAAATTTCCTTAATCACTTAAAGAGCTCATCGCTTAAAACCTCAAAGAGGTGTTTAATAATTTAAACTTGTGAACAAACTTAATGTTATAAACCTATAATGGTATGAATAACTCTTAAGATAAACTCACAAGATAAAAGCATAATCTACAAATTTATCTAAACCTTTTCTTTGATACCAACTATAATATCATAGAACCCTCACTCCTAGTTCTGGTGATGAAATAATAAAATTTATATTTCTTGATTTTATACCAAATAAGTTGACTAATTTTTTTCGATCTAAAACTTCAAACATAAAAGGAAAAAATTTATTCACTTAAATTATCAAGTACCTTTTAGTTTTATAGTTTTTTATAATGAGGAAAAAATATTATATAAAAAATACCCATGTATTCTATGAGTATTTCTACCATTTAACCTAACTTTTATTATTTCACATGAATTCATCATCATAATCCATATGAAAAACTTCTATAAATAATTCATTCATCATCATTCTTGATAACCTAAGGAAAAGGAAAGAAAATAAGGGGGGATCAAATGCTTAGTAAGGTTAAACATAAGCATTAATAATTTAATGTGATCAATGAAAATAGGATGTGTGTAAGGGTATGACGACATAATCAGATTGATTTTGAGAATTACAAAATAACTCGTAGCATTCAATACCTGAATTATAAATCATGAAACATATAATTAGGATATAAAAAGGGAATAGACATAATAATAAATAATCATGATCCATGTGATATCAATATTGTTCAAGGAAATATTATAAACTCATGGAAAGCATAATGAAAATGTATTGGTATCTTGGGAAATAATCTCCATAGAAGATTTACAGAACCCTTACAAAACCCATAAAAATGGAATGACCATATGGTCGACTTCTAATACAATTATCTGAAAAACATAATCATTACCTAATGAATTGGATCACTATCTAGGCTTACCCATTGTATAAGCTATGTTGGGAACACTTGGTGGTATCTAGGTGTACCCATTGTATAATCTATAATGGGCTCATATTGTGAAATATATGTGCACCCATTGTATATAATGTCCAAGAACCATAAATAATATATATATTTCTTTGAAATCATCCTCAAACTCATAAAAACAACCATTATTCCTTTCATAACCTTATTAACCCATGGAAAAGAAATAGGTTCAATAATAATCTCTTTCAAACATGATTAACCCATGGAAGAGAAACATGTTCCATAAAAATCTCTTTAAAAAAATATTAATCTATCCAAAGAAACAATGATGATGATATCAATACAAAATATCCCCATTAGAGCATAAGTAACAACATGGGTTATTGATATTTATGAATGGAAATACCATTAAAATATCATTAATTCCATTTTAAGGAAAATAAACTTTTTAATTTGGAAATAAAATTTTTAAAGACTAGAAATTTTATAGATATTTAGAAAGATTTTTTTTGAAACAAAATTTGATACATATAAAGGAATATTAAAAAATCATTTAAAACATTTCTTGAGGAAAATATCCCTTCCAATTTGGATTTTTTTTAAACATAAAACTTTTTGAAAAGTTAATTTATTAAGAAAACCATGAATAATTAAATAGGATTATCAATGAAAATAATTTTCATGAAGGTGGGAAATTCTATTAATTCCATACACGTTAAAACAAATAATTTTATTCACATTTTTGGTAAAATGCAAATGGGCATTTTTTGAAAAAGAAAATAAAGATTTATTTTAATTTTTATTAAAAAGTAAGGAATGGTAAAAAATTTATTTTTTAGATCATTTTCATAAATTTAAAAACACTTTTGAATTTTTTTTGAGAAAACATGGTTTTGGAAGAAAAAAGGTTTTCGACTGAAGGGAGAAATAAAAAAGATTATAATTAAAACCATCTTTACAATTATTTTAAGTACCAAATAGTGAAAAATGGTACTATTATTTAAAAATTTTATTAATATGTAGAGGATAATAAAATTCATGAGTATTCTTGAGAGGTAGATTATAATATTTCAATATTGGAGACTTAATCATAAACAATTATGATAAATAATGAAATTGTAACCTAAAACACTTATGACTTAAGTGACATTGAATTGTAATCCCCATAAAAGGATAAAATTAAATTAAACATAAAAAATACTGGGAATAAATAAATTCATGATATTATATTTCAATGATTTAGTATATACACCTCATAAAAGAATATATGTTCACAACATGATATAAGTCTCAAAGAAGAAAAATTGAGAAAAAACCCCATACTGCTTTAGTAATATTTTGATTTGTAATCCCTAATAAATAATAACATAAAATTAAACTTTAAATAACATTAAAATAATTTTATTAATGATATAACATGTAAATTGGGTAGTATATACACCAAACAAACGAAACATGTGGTGAATTTGCACATGTCTCCTAGAAATAAAAGAGAGACTAAAAATCTCTCACCTCACTCCTCTATTTGGTTGAATGTTCATTAAACTCTTATATAATGGTTTTAAAAATATTATTAACTTATCATAGAACCATATTAATATTTATAATATAAAATATTATCCTTTAATAACATATTATCACCCTTTCTTTAATAATCATTCATTATTTTCAATTGATTAGGGTGTTAATTGCCTTGTTTTATCATTTATTATTTGTTATGAAATTACCAGTTCTTGTGAATATTATATAGTCAAATAATATCCAAAATAATAATCATGACATAATTATCATATTTATTAATCAATTATACTTTTAATACCAATCAAGTGAGTTGTTTTTGATAAATTAAGTATATTATGATCATGGATACGCTAGCCCGTATGTATGCATGAGTAACATGTCCATTTTTAATGATCATTATAGAAAGGAGGTTAGTGATATATTAACATAATATAATGATAATAATATCATAAATAATATATTATTTCTTTAAATATACATATACACATCATCCATGTGGTGTGGTTATGAAAATATTGCCACATCACTTCATGAAGGTGGTCATCCACACACACACAAATGACATTATCATCTTTCATTGAGTGAAAAGTTAAGGAATAAAATCATATATTATATTTTAAGAATGATAAATATTTAATTAATATAATAAATATTTCATTTATATCACATATATTCATTAAATGTATTATTATTTTCTTCCATGTAAAGCGTCAGTGAAAGTGAATCACATCACTTTGCGAGGTGGTAGTCCGCTGTACACACGAGTGATGTTACAGTGCTTCCTAAAGAATGTAAACTAAAAATTATATAAATGATATAATGAATAAATAAGTATAATTATTTTATAAATATAATATATATACTTTATATCCATCACCATACCAAACCGTGAGGGGTGGTAATGGATTAGTGAATGACATCAGTTCGCAAGGCAATAGTCTATTGTACACATGAATGATGATTTTGTAACCCATTTGATGGAAGTGGAAATGGTTATAGGACATTAAAATAACATAAAATATATCATTATATGGAATATACTGATTATATTATATCATCATTGTTTACGAATAATTGAAGTAGGTGGATGAAGCAATAAAAAAATGCTCGCTGAAGACCGATATATATTTTTTGTGTAACCTCCTTAGACTAGACCCAAAAGCCTTAAAATAAAGGATTTATTCCAAAAATAATGATTATGATATGAGTTTATGGAATTTGGGAGGTAATTTTTTAAGGTTTTTCTTCTTCCAAATGGCTTGAGTGGGTTGAATATGTGAGGGGAACGAGTGCCTTTAATAGTTGAGGAGGAGTGACATTTTTAAAAATACCCAAAAGTGTTCAATAATGGGAGGTCACTATCACCTCATGTGGCACAAAATTTTTTTAAGTAATGGAATGGAGGAATTATAATGTTGATAAAAACCTCCTCCATAAAAAACTCATGTTTTAAACATGTCATTCCATAGCCTGTATGTTTACTCTTATTTTACCACTTTAGTTTCCACCATAGTAATTCGTTTTTTAGCCTAGGTGATGAAATATTTAAGAATATAATTAAATAAATATTATAAGATAAATTGGAACTAATAATTATTAATATTAATTCAAATTTATCAAATAAATATACTATGCATGTTGAAAATGAATTTTAACACAAGTTCATGTATCATGCAAAAATATGGCTTTTAACTTTAAACAGAGTAATTAATTTTCATTGTATTTAATAATTATTATGAACACAAATTTATTTTAAATTACAACCCAATATTAAATATTACTATTATAAATATTAAATACATTTTATAAAATTAAATTCACAAAAGTGGCATAATTTAAATTTAAAATAAAACCCACAGACGTGACAAAAAAGTGGGTTTTCTATATGTGTACTTTTCAAGAAAAATATGATTTTATATTAACTCCATAAAAAATAATAATCATTGTATAAATCCAAATTAATATTTATTTATATATAATCTATAAATATTAGTAAAAAAACTACTCATTATTTATTATATTAATTAATTAAAATTGGAAACATTATGCACATTAAAACAATTTTATGAAAAATATCTTTTTTAAACCAAAACCAAAACCAAAACATAAACTAAAATGAAACATATTGATGGTTGAAATATAATTAAGTGTATTAAATATAACTAATTATTACTTATATAAATTTAAATCATATTAAAAACATAATTTTACTTTTAAATTACTTAATTTATTGAAGATAAATAACATTTTTAAATAAATAATCGTTTTCATTATTCACTAAAAAAATCTATTTTTTTAAAAAAAATCTAAAATTTCCGCAAAGTGAATTTTGATATTCTGATTAAAAAATTTATTTTTATTTTATAAAATAAATTTTATTAATGTTCCAAAAATATATTATAATATATTTTTATTAAAATCAATAAAAATCATTTTTGGAAGAAAACATATTTTGAAGAATAAGACCACTTTATTAAAAATTGGTTGATTATTTTATAAATTTTTTCAATAATTTATATTTAGTAGGAAATATATATATAAAAATTTTATAAATTAGTTAATACTATTCATACCTTATAATTTAATGTCAAGGCTATACCGATTATATATATCGTGGGTCATTTAAGATCGATGTTCCATGTTGAATACGATACCGAACATACACAAATCATGTGGTTTTATGTACTGAAAGTTATTAAAAGATTAAATTTATTTAAAAATAAATATATCATAAAGTCTTGGGGTGTTACATTATGATATAGCCTCAGTGTTTCTTGTTATTTATGTTATCAAGAAAAATTTCATTCATTTAAAAAATAATTGGGTGTTACAATATATACACCCTTAGGATATTCTAATTTATGTCTATATTGAGATAGATTTTGATTATTACCATATCGATTCACTTAATCTATGTCTGTTTAAAAAAAATTTCCCTAAAGGAATCATGGAATCTAATATAAAAAGTTACAAAGATTAAAATATTATTATATATCAGCATCATAGAATAAAAGGAATTGGAACTAAGTAGTTTTTTACTATGATGGATCAATTTATATAGGATATTATTAGTGATGAAATCCATTTTAGAGAGAAACCACATTCCTCATAGAGAAAGACATCTATATAAGACAATTTATTAAAAAAACACTTTATAATTTATTAGATCTTTTGATCCGGTGGTAGTTAAGGGATGGATTAAATATTTCGAAAATATTTTTTAGCTCAATGGTTTTTTAGATCATAAAAAGGTAACCCTCTCTATTTATCATTTTAAAGGTGAATTCATTATGTAGTGGTTAATTTTAATGAATACCAAGGAAAGAGAAGAGATCAATTCGTTATATTCGTATGAATTAAAGAATATTTTCCTTGAGAAATATTTTTATAACATTGTTTAACATTTGATAAAAAATAAATTCAAGTAATTGCGGTCAAAAGAGGATCATTTAGTGCTGCATAAGTAGTAAATTTCACCTGATTTGTATAGTACATTCTAAATTGTATTTGGGAGATTTTTTATGAAATTAATTAGTTTTATTCTAGATTGTATCCATGATATCGAAGGGAATTGTCTTCTCACGAGTTTAAAATTATGAAAACATGTTTAATCCAACTGGAAGGTAAAAATGAATATTTCAGATAATTATAAGTTATGTAACAACAACTATAAAATGAGGTACATGTGGAACGCAATTGGGAAGAATCAATTGAAAAAATATGAATGTAAGAAAATCATGATTATATTTTTTGATCTATGTTTTATAAACCATCATTGTGGATTTCTTATAAATTTTTTGGAATTTTTACCGATGTGGTAAGTTTAAACATGTTTCTTATTACTACAATGAAAAGAAACACAATAATGATCATAGAAATAATGAAAAGGTGATATTAATTTGTTTTAATTATAGTGATATGTGTTATAATGAGATTTATTTTATATAGATATGAATAAAGGATGGAATTATTTAAGATCACAACAAGATATTTGTGCCTAAATCCTTTAAGAACACTTATACAGATGTTGGACCATCTATTAATGTGCTTTTAGGTATATTGCATGATTATTTATATTATTCCAATACCTTGTTTAATTCATGTTCTACATATTCATTAATTTTATTTTTTAAATTTTCCAATAAATAGATGTTCCAAATCATGAATTAGAGTTATATGTATTATTAAAAATCATTTAGGATAGTATCAAGGGGTTAATACATTATAAGATTTTTCCTATTTTTGCCTATGGAAAGGCTTTACTGATAAGAATTGTTTTCTTTCCCGTTCTAGAGTTTGATTCTATTTATGATGTAACTTGATTTTTTATTTACCATTATATGATATATTTTGGATAGAAATTAGTTTTTTAGGAATGGGTTTTAGTTTTTTAAGAATAAAGAATTTATACAATTGATAAGATATAAATAAACTAATAAATATATTAAAGATGTAAATCAATTATATCTTTTATTATTTTTTGAGAAAAAGAAAACTATTCAAATTTTTGGTGTTCTAATAGTAAATGAATATATAGATGTATTTATCAATGAATTTATTACTATTATACCTGATAAAGAGATTTATTTTAATACTGACTTAGTTCCTAATGCTAAAACAATATGAAATCCTCCATATTGAATGGATCAAACAGAACATTTAGAATTTAAAAACCTGTCACAAGTGTGGATGAATAAAATATTTATTAATCTAATCACTACACCATGGGGTTCTATAATGTTTTTTCACAAAAATATTGATGGTTACATGAGTCATTTTAATGATTTTAGATAATTGAAGAACAAAAATGTTAATATTAGGTATATATTTCCTCATAAAATGAATTTTTTTATTATCTCTAACGAGTTTAGTTTTTTTGAAGTTTGATCTCTTTTCAAATTATCATCAACTGATGTTAATAGAGGATCACATTCTAAACAAAGAAATTTGAAAATTTATGGGAATTATGAGTTTGGGGTTATCCCATTTAGATTGAAAAATTCCCAAGTAGTAGACCTTATAAAAAGTATTTTACATGATTTATTAGATAAATTTGTGGTTGTGTTTTTTGATAAAATCATGATATATTATAAAATGTATGATGACAATGGAAATTAATTAATTGTTGTTCTATAAAAATAAAATTAAATAAGTTATATGAACGATATAGTAAATTTGTTTTTTTGGTTGTGATATGTTAATTTTCTTATACCTATCATAAATAAATATAATATAATTATTTATTTAGATAAAAAAAATTTGTTGAAGAGTTCCCATGACCTATAAATATCATAGAGATTAATAGTTTCCTTATATTAAAGGGTTACTATCAAAGTTTTATTGAAAACATTGATTGGTCATCTATAAAATCACCACTTTTACACAGAAATAAGTTTTATTAATAAGGATGATTGAATGTGATTAATATTTCTAGGAATTAAAAGAAGATTATTGAATTCTCTAGTCTTGGAACTACCTTTCATAAATGGTGAGTTTGTTATCATTAATGATGCATATTTAATGGGACATAATTGCATAATGATGCAGAATGATCATGTAATTGATTATGTTTCATGATAATTAAAACTTCATGAGATATATTATCCTACATATGACCATGAATTGTAATTTTTAGTGTTTCCTTTAAAAATACAGAATCATCCTTTATTTGTATTAAAATGAGAAATATGTATTGATCATAATTTTTTGAAGTATATATTCAATCAAGAAGAATTAAAAATGAGACAGTGAATATTCCTAATACTTATTAAGTTTTAAGAATACATGTTTCTTTACTATCCTATAAAATTATATAGATTAACTGATGCATTAATTTATAAAAATAAATCATCATTAACTATTCTATAAATTTAAAATCAACTGTTGGTTAATGATTATTATCTTATAAATTTTCATAAAATAATAACCTCTATTTTTAGGTGTTAGTATAGGCATCATTGTCAGTACAAATTAATCAAGTTCAGAAGAAAGATAATTATTAACAATAAAAGATAATATTAGTCTAGAAAGGTAAGATCCTAGAATTTAACTGTGATAATGAAGGTGTTTTTAGATCTAGAAAAATATTATATTTGACATATGATTTTTAGTTGATGAAATAACTATGTAGTAAATCCCATAGATCTTTATTATCCATTTATCCAGTTAGAGCTATAATATATGGATACCATCAGGAACATGTTTGATGGTATGGAATAAAAAGTTATATTGTTTTCTTTACCATGATTTTTTTATTCTCAATAGGTCAATATACAACAATAATTATTAAAGGAGATGCTTCAGCCTTTTCTAGTGCTATAATGGAAACGTGAGAATATAAAAATGTATTTGATGATAGGATTACTAACAAAATACCAAATTAATAATGCGATGTGGGTTATTATTTATTGTATAAATAAGTTTTTAATTTTAATTTTATTTAAGATAATATATCTTTGAATGATTTTTCTAAAAATTATCTTGAAGAGGTAATTAGATATCATAGATTCCCACAATCTATTTTATATGATTGTGATCTTATATTTAACACTAATTTTTGGAAAGGCCTTCCAAAGTCGATGGGTACTAAATTAAATTTCAGTGAATCATTTCATCCTTAATCTAAAGGAAAATTGGAGAGAATGATTCATACATTGGAGGTTATTCTTGGATATTATTCATTATATTCATTATGATTTTGGGATTAACAAAATTCACTAGTTGAATTTTATTATAATAATTTTTTCCTTCATGTAATGAAATTTCACCTTTTGAGAAATTATATGGAAATGGATGTCAGATTCAATATTATTGGGACAATGTTATTATAAAAAGGTATTTCATAAATGAATTTTTTGAAGAGATTATTGAGAAAGTGAAAGTTATTTAGCAGCACAATAGGGATGATTATAATATATAGAATGGTTATGTAGCTAACTAGAGGAAATATATTTTGTTTGAGGTAGGCCACTATGTGTTTCCTGATATATCTTGACGGAAATGTGTTATATTTTTTTGAGGTAAATTTATGTTCATGGTTCATTTGATTATATGATATATTGGATATTATTGGATTAGTTACATATTGACTTGATTTTACTTTATGCATATCTTTGGTATATGACGTGTTTCATGCTTCATTTTTAAGGAAGTATATGACAGATATATATCAATTTGTGTGTACATAATTATTTCAGTTGGAAGGGAAACTTTATTACAAGGAAAAATCTATTAAAAATCATGAATTTAGATATTATATTTAAAAAATATGGTTATTCACTAGGTTATGGTTTTTGTGTAAAATCATATGTTTTAAGAAGAAACATGGGTATCGGAAAATTATATAAATAAAAAATATCTACACTTGTTTTAGAAGGGAATAATAATTGTACGGATTGAATTTTCAAAAGTGGGAAGAATTTGAAAAACCGTGTAATAGTATTAATATTTTAATTTCAATCCTTATAAATATTCATTAATTATATTTCATTTATCCATATTTCTTATAATAATAATATGTAATTTCTTAGTCAAAAAGAAAATAGTTTAATTCTATAAAAATTTAGTTTCATGGATTATATGATTTTAATAAAAATATTAATTTACAATTTTATAATTTTTATTTTGAAAAAAATTACATCCTTTGCCATATAATTCTGATAAAATTATCTTATAGTGAATATTTGAAAATTTTATGGAAAAGTTTATTTTTGGGCGAGTGGTTGAAAATAATATTTTTTATGAAAATTTTCATTTATTTTCATGTATTTGAAAAGATACATTATATTGTGGATTGGTTTTAAATTTTTATTAGTTAATTTATATTAAAAATAATTTTTAAAATTCATTTGAGATCAATATTATAATTGAATATTTCATAAAAACATTCTGGTACTTAAAAAGGAATTTTTCTAAAAAACAGTTTTTCATCATGTTTTATGGGTCTTTTTAATAATTTAACTCACTTATAAAAATTTAATTTCATAAAACAGACTCAATATTTGGAATCATAATTCTAAATTTTTTTAATGTGTCCAATTTCATTTTTTTCATTATGAATTATAACATTGATAGAAAAAACTACCGTGGTAAGAGTTAAAATGGGTTAAAAGGGTCAAAAATAAAATCATAGAGGAAAATGACATAGAAAATTTTCCAAATCCTATTGGATAGTAATTTTGAGACCCTAACTCATATCACCTTTGAAAAGGCATGATTTTTGGGCCTTGTATATTGAGTAAAATATTAATATATTTTAATCAATTGAGAAAATCCCAGTTTTTCAACTCCCTCACTTATAATAGGAAACCAAATATCCTCTATTATAAACAATTCAAGAGTATCTTATCTAGAAAAATAACTAAAAAAATAGTTTCCTAAAATCACTAATAATTTCCTTTAGAGAATGGTATGATCATAATGTCACCCAATAAAGGTTTTAGGTATAAATCTATGGAGTATGTCTGAAGAAGACTTATAGTTCTTAACAGATTGTTTTTTTATTTAATATCTTACATCATTTAATCTTATCCCAGAAATTGTGATATAATACAATAAGTATCTAAAATATATTTAATATTTATTATTATTATGGTATTACCCTTTTCATTAACTTATCTATATAATGGAAAATGAAAACATCTTTGGTGTGTGCCTGCAAACTACCGCCTGACCAAAACAATGTATTTCATTTCTAATCATCACATCTTATGGATAGACATAATGATGGATATAAATTAAATAATAATAAATATATTATAAATATATTATTTTTAATGATAAATAAATATTCTAATTCTTTTTATTACACTTGTATTAAAAAAATAGCATCGTTAGTGCATATGTGCGAACTATCGCCACATGAACTGATGCATTTTCTTTTTCATCATCACCTCACATGAAAGTTAAATATATAAATATATAAATAAATAATATTATATTTACGATATATGTATAATTATAATATATTAAAATAATACATATATTCTTTCTATCTTGTTCATTAAAAAATGGAAATTTTTCTCATGTGTATATATGGACTACACTCTCCATGATGTATTGTAATTCATTTATCATAACCACCTAACATGGTTGGTTATAAATGTATAATTAATCTATAAAAGTTATAATTAAAAATTTATTAAGATTTTAGAAATGATATAACCATTATCAATTTAATGAAAATCGACCTACCAAAGTGATTTTGGACTTATAAAATAAACTTACTCAAAATGTATGAAGTAAAATTAATAAATAAATTGATTTAGAATTACATGTTAATATGTGAAATAAATGGAATAATAAAATTAAAATTAACCTGAAAAGTATTATCAAGTATGTAAATAATTAAAATAACTTTATTATTCATGATGATAATGAACATACATGATAGGAAGAACTGGAGATAATGGATATTCTATCTTAAAACCTAGTTTTAAAATGCATCGAAGATTTATTTATAAAAAAATTCATCTATGTACATATTTAATGATGGATGAGTATTTACTTTAATAATTAATTATAATGTCATTTTACCTCTTTATTTACTTTATTATAAAAATATTCTGAAGGAATTGCTATACATACTTCATATTGAATTATTTTCTTTCATTAAAAAGCATAAAATAAATGTTCTTTAACATATACGATGTCAATGACTTTTATCACCCCACCAAAACATTAATTTATCTTTGGATTCATTTAATATATTCCACGTTTTCTTAAAATAAATACCATTTTCCATATTTCTGGGTATTTTAGATTTCAAAATTGAGTTTTCAAGGAAAGAGATATATTTATATCTTCCTTTTTTTACCTATGGGTCACAAGTATACTTTTATGATTTCTATGATATAAATGTAAGATTTTTTTTTCATGTATGATATAATAATTGGATATTTTTTATGATGATAGGTTAGCTCGATACAACTATCCAATGCATTAAGTAACAATTATGTAGGAATTAATGAAATATGTTATTCCATTTGCAATGGTTCCTCTAAAGGTTTTGTAAGGGTTATATGAAGATGACTTTCTAAGGAACTGCCATTAATTTATATTTATTTCCATTTAATTTTCATGGAATTATTTTTTTCATAGGGTATAATAATTATATATTTAATAAAGGAATGATTGTTCCCTTTAAGGGTAAAAGGTATGTTTTTTTGAAAAATTGTTTACCATGAATTCTCTTATTTTCTATGAAAAAATAATTATTAAGATTATACTTTTATGTTTTAATATAAAATTTTTTATGGAAATATATGGGAAAGAGAGTTTATTTCATATGTATGTAAATGATTTTTTTCTCTAAAAGGTTTTATGTCAATGGAAAACTATCCTATATGATCTCAATCTTTTATAATGGATGAACATGCATATTTTATTTATTTTATATGTACCATACATAGAATTCTTTTCTCATACCATAATTCCAAAAGTTTTTCATTATGTTTAAAGGTGATTTGGAAAAATAATAATGTCATGTTGAAATTTAAGATGTTTTTTTATGAAAAATAATTGTGATTTATTTTAAAATTATTTTATTGTTAAAAAAATTCACACATAGCATAAGTTTCCACTTTTTAATGCATGGGTTTGTTATGTAAGATTTATAACCTAATTCTCTAAAACTATAATCCTCAAAAGTTCATCAATAATGAAATATAACGAAATATTGTTTGAAAATTAAATTAAGGGTTTAATTGGGAAAAATTACTTATATAGAGTATCTATAAAAATTTAGATTTGGTTCTGGTATAATGAATTCATTTTCGAATTCGTTGATTCTTATGAAATAACAACATTTGAACAAAAAAATATTTCCATGTAATAAAAAGGCTGATAATTATAATCCAATAACATGTATCAACATTAGTGACTAGAAATACATATCTTTCTAGTTCTTTAACCTCAATAGTTATCTAACACAATTATTGTGTTTCTTAAACAACAACTTCAATGTGGATTAATATAATTTGTTACTATGCCAACTAATGTAAATATTTTTCCTCCACTAAATCAATGGTAATATTTCTCCCACGATATATTTATGATATATCCTCCCTCCTAAGAAAATTGGGACGTTTTTAAAAAATGATAAATTTATTTGATGGATTTTTTAGTATCATCCTTTAGTTTCTCTAGGATATCCTATAAAGACATACATAATGACTCAATACATTTTTTTGTTTCTATAAATATCATTAATTTTGTTTCTATCCATATAAATTAATATGTGATAGAATGATATTTTTTCCTTAGAAAAAACATATATAATACGATATTATTCTTTATTTGGAACCCAATATAGTATGTTTCTTTTAATAAATACTAAATATACCCATGGGGAAAATATATAACTCAAAGGACTCATCATTGATCTCACCATGTCCAATAAAGTATGAGTCCACATTTCCCCGACACTATTTCACTATTGTGTATGAGAAAGTGTAAGTTTATATTATATCCTAATTTTCCTTATATAATCAATTATAGAATGTTTAGATACTATATACCAATTTAAAACAAGAGTTCATTTATCTTCATACCAATATAATTCTATAATTAATTCTTATATTCATTAAATTTGTATAAAAAAATTAGACAAATAACAAATTATATAGACACATCTATATCTATTATGGTCTTTAGAAATATTTATAAAGTATAACTACATAAATATATTTTTATATGGAAAATATACACACAAATATGTATTTAACATTTCAATAATTACTATAACCCTTTCACCTTTTCACCAAAATGTTTTATTTCTTATTTTTACTTGAAAAAAGTCATTACCTATATCAAGTGTTTTTATTTTAAAACAATCAATATAATCTTAATAATATTGATTTTTATAATGCTTCTCATTTACATGAACATGCAATTGACTTCACAACTAGTTGTTATATGAGTCATGTGAAGACGATTCATTATGGATATCTAAGAATCAATTTTCATATTTATATATTTAATGACCATTATAATTTTTTCCCATAACATTTAATATATTTATTAAATTTAATCTATAATTTCTAAATATGAAATAAATCCATCCATGTATAAACATGATACAAACTCTCTGTTTTTTTGTTACACTAGGAACATTAAAAGTTCAATAAATCATGAATTAATCTCATTAGAAAAGTGATATGGTAGTATAAAATAGAAAATATAGATAGACATTCTATATTGGTTTCTTGAAGTCCCACATCAACTCAAGAAACCTTACAAAATAGACTTGGTAACTATATTTTTATATAAAGTTTAGAAATGAATGATATATATAATAAAAAAATGTAGGAGTGAAGAGGTTATATTGGATAAAAAACTCACCTAAATCATGAAAATTCCTCTTAACTGAGGCACATTTTTATTCTAGTATAATTTCTATTCACATGAATCATATATTAACTCTTTCTATTTAGAATACCCATTGGTCCTTCATCTATTTATACTATGGTGTAAGTTTTCCTTAAACATAGAACTAGTTTTTTGGTGTTTTTCCTTTTTCCTCCTCTTATATACCATATAGAATAATGTTTATTCATTAATATTATCCTTATACACAAGATGAATTATTGTCATGTGACAAGAGGTATAGTTATAAATATTTTTCTCATTAAAATTTTCAATAAAATTAGAGGAGTAGTTAGGATGTTAGGTAAACATGAGATATAGGCACAATTCCTTAGGTATCATCAATCTCAGAGTATATAAATGATAAATTTATATAATAAACATTAATACATGATTTTGACAAGTAATAACATCTCTATGAATTCACCTAAAGAGTTCATTAGATATCTCATACCTCTATTGGATTCTATTATACAAATATTCATTATAGATATGAGAAAAAACAGTGTATACATCTATTTCATCAAGAAGATTCTTGTGCCCACTAATAACAGATAATTTCTTAAGGCATCATACATCCAATGCATCATCCATATGTTTCCAGAAGAATGATTTCCCCTCCTCACTTTCATCTTAAGAAGGCTCATCTTAAACTAAAGTCACTATTAAATAAAATATCTATTATTTTCCATCTATGTTGAAATATAGATTATATAAATCTTAAAAGTTAGCATCATCAATTTTTTTATATTGGTCAAAATGGTAATGATGAAGTTGTATGACATTCCCTTCTCTATAAAATATATAAGAAGATTTTATCACTTTATCTTGAGTACCATGCATGACATGGTAAATTTTTTATTATTATTCTCCTAATATATTATCAAAACACAAAATACCTCGCCCTTTAATCCACAATATCATTTCCTTTCGATATTTTAGTTGAATGAATCCATGTTACAATTATCATAACATAGACTATGAACTAAAAATTACTAAAAACTATTTTTTAATCCGTTCTTTCTATCTATATTAACTTGTAGTTCCTTGATCCATTGAGTTTACAACCCATTTCGAAAATCCTAGACTCATATTTCCTCAAAACATGCCTTAAAAGAAAATTAAACTGTCTATGAACATCATACCTGAAAAAATATTGTTATTTCATCTTATTATCCTTGTTATAAATCAACTATAATTTAAAATTATCCATGAATATGTTGTTAATGACACTTTAGATATAGGTGGATCTTATCATAGATGATGAAAATAAAATTTTGAAATAAAATTTCATTAATTTAATTTTTTATGTTTATGCATAAATCATACTTAATTTAGCCTTCAAATACATGTAAATATTATGTAAATTTTACATAATTAATTACCCAGTTCAGATAAAATAATTTATGCATAATAAATTAATATTATTTAATATTAGCATGCATGCCGTTTTTTTCTTATTTGATAACATTTAAAAGTCAAATAATCCATGAAACTCATAAATAAATAAATAATCTTGAAGTAAAAATATAAAATAAACATGTTTTAGTATCTTCAAAATCAATAAATATATGTATTATTGAGAAAAAGATAAACTAACACTTGACCAAAGAGAAAGGAAATCCTTAATTTGATACTTGGATCAACCTGTATAACTTCCCCTATAACCTATTTATCTCATCGGTTGGTCTCACCTCAAATCGATATTTAATAGTTCACTTTTACTAGAAACTTTATCTATTACATGTTATTTTTCACACATTAGTTAGTTGAACCTAGGGTTTAGGGATACACTAAATAAATTAAGGGCATATTAGATCATAAATAATATGGATAAAGGTATGATATTCATATTATCATATTTAGTTTTATATTAAATTTATCATAAATTATCACACAATAAATAAACAAATTCAATAAAAATATAACACATACATAGGACAGTCCTAATAATGATCATAAAAAACAATCATCAAATATGATTTTAAATTATAGTTCATTCAATTTAATTCAATATTTATTTAAATACATTTTTCAAATTTGATATTTTTCTTTATATTAGTTATTTAATTATTTTATTCTGATTATCCAACCAAAAAGTCACTGAGATTCCTAAACCTACTAATTTTAGATAAATTAAATTCATTAGTTTTAGGGTAAAATTATTTAGTTAATGACATATATTGATAGGTCACATGGTGCTTTCCCTTATGTTCATATTTTTTAATCCAATATGGAGTTTAATATACAAGACACATACTATAGGATACACAATGTTTTCCCTTATTCCTATGATTGATCCCATTTTTAGAGTTTCAAAGTAACATGAAGAGTACCTCCATACACATCGTGTTAATATCACAATGTTTGGTAATTTTCAAGTACAATATACATACCAAACAAGTAAACAAATAATAATTTTTATGATATACATTTCTTGTTGTTCCCTAGGTTAATCTGTAAAGTCAGTGTATTGTGTATGACCACACACCATTATTTTAATATATATAGAGTTTAATCTAGTGATGCACACAAATTAAACATGTACAATGACTATATATGCCATGTATTTATAGAGTTATGTTTAAAAATATTAATATTTAATTATGTTTAACATGACCAACCAAAAATTACATGGAATATAATTCGTCTAAAAGCCTCGTCCTTAGTGTGTGAATGATAACTACATACCATATAGTTTAATTTCTCATTAAATAATTTTCTATCTTTTTACTCACATGAAATACATCTCTCAGCATGTAACTTTAATGTGTTGGAAGGAGTTACATGATATAACAACTAGATATATGTTTTTAAATCTTTTTTGGTCGACTTTACTACACACATAGGCACACAATTTATATTCCGAGTGTTTTTTTAAATATGACATGATGTAAACAAATAATATGTATAAAGTAATTATATTTTTCATGTGTTTCTTTGTTTGTTGTCAATAAATGATGTGCAAAATAATTACACACCATGTACATTGACCATATGTCTTCCAAGATATATTCAGGGATAAACTATGAAAGGTTATATGATATATACACTAGAAAAACATCATGTAACCCTATCTATATTTTTATTATATGGATAATAATCATTCAACACAATTATACACTTCATGTATAAATACCTATATTTTATATTGTGATTATCACAGATCTCCCTTGTGTGGTACACCAATGATACGTGATGTTAAAGTTTTAGTTACACATCCTCTAACCATATCACATGTCTAGAATCCATGATACCTTTAGTGGTATCTTTGATCATTCTTTAGAAATTTAGGGCATGTTCTTTGTTACATGAAATCAAAAAAATCATATCATATTGACGTTCATATTAATGAATGAAAACTAGAATAGCATACTAAAAAATGTAGAAATATATCAACAAATAATAAATAATTACAAATTAAAATGTGAATTCTATGATACCAGTAAAAGGATACAGTATTCCACAGAAGTGTTTGGTAATGATTTAAAAAAAATCATGGATTTTAATACATAGTTTATATAACTTAATGATATTTAATACCTTAATATTTAAAATATGTATTACTTTAAATATGTATATTATTTAACAACATGTCATAAATGTAATAAAAAAACTAAAATTAGTAATAATTTATAAACATGAATGGTAAAAATAAATTAATTTTCAATATAAATTTTTCAAACATATAAATAAACACTCATTGGTAAATGGATTGAATTAAGGATAAAACAATTAATGTTTAAATAAGTCATTTTACTATAAAAGTGTTTTTTTATTATATTATGTACATAATTTTAAAATATAAATTTTATAATTTATTATGATGGAATTAACAACGTTTTTGAATTCATAATGTTGAAATTAGCTTAACATTAGTATTTGGGTTTTTTTTGAAATGATTTATTTTTTGATGAATTTTAAAAATATCTACTTTGAAAATATTATCCTTTTTTACATAATCATGATATAAGAAGAAATTTCAAGATTATGAAAATGTTTTCAAAAAAAAATTTATATTATTTAAATTATATAGTTTATTTAATAATATAAATTTTAACTTTGAAATCATTGTTTGATATTTTGGGAATCTAATTAAGGTTTTTAATCAAATGAAAAAAATATTTTGTTATTTTAATTTAATAATGTTTTCAAAAGGTTTTATTTAGTTATGATTTAGTTTCAAATTAAGATTAATCTCATTTAATTTAACATAATCTAATAATTTTCATTATAATTAGTATTATTCTTTATTTTTGTGTAAAATCATTTCTATTCTTAAAAAAAAATTTGTAAAAAAAATTTTTTATTTCATTTTGAGAACATATATTAAATGTAATTTTTATCACTTATGGAAATTCAATACTAGATAAAAGATTAAATATTTTTTATCATCTTGTATGAATTCATTAATGGGGACAATTTAATTTTTAGTCGTAAAGAATAATTACCATGATAAAATTTTTTCACCACAATCAATGTTAAAAAGGGTTAACAAGGGGGTCAAACTAATAGATATGAATTCAAATAATTCTTAAAATTTGATAAATTTGATAGGATTGGTAGAATTTTTACTTAAAATATATTATCATCTAAATTATAATATATTGGATTCACATTCCAATATAAGTACAACTATTATATTTTATAGTTCTTTATATTTATAAGGGAGCCTCACCCCACACTTATAAAAAGAAACTTTCTCTCCTCAGTTATTGACACAAATTTAGAACCCTATATTGATCAATATCCACCCAAATATGTCTCCAAAAATGTTGGAAATATTAAAATAAAAACCATAGTAGTCTTAATATGTATTCCAAAAGAAGATATCCAAGGAAGAGGTATAAGTCTTAATCGAATTATTTTATGTTTATTTACTCTTAAAACTACTTAAAATATATTTTCGACATACTAATATAATAAATAAGTATATTGTTTCCAACGCTTTCGTCGGGGCACGCGCATCCGTCCGTGGAGGACGCGCAGCTTGTGGCCCCGCATTCCCGCTTTCCAAAGGCGGGCGGCATTCGCTCCTTATTCAGGGACGTCTGCTCCTTGATCGAAATGGGATGATGGGATGTCGGTTCTTCCTTCCGTGGATTCCTCCTCGGAACTCGTCACCTACTCCGGGTCTCCCTCATAGATTTAATACGTTGTTCGTGAATCTCATTCCCAGTGCCATATCATCATGGACGCCGGTTAATTACACTACTTCTGTCAAGACATTCCATAGCGTCTTGACATGGTAGCGACCTTCAGTCGGAGTAGAAGACACCATCAGGAATGTCTGGGCATCTCTGGGTGCGTGGACACAGGGGAACCTGTATTCTTCCTCATGAGAGGGAATCTCAAGGGTGCATAACCCAAGGCATGTATCTGAGGTTTTCCTCAGCTTCCCGTGTTTAACACAGGGTATGTTTCAAGATTAATGTCTAGCAGAGACGGTTACACCAAAGGCGTGTCATCCGAGGTTTTCCTCAGGCATCTCATGTTTATCACGAGGTAGGCCGTGAGTTTAACGTCTTGCGGAGAAGGAATGAGGGTGATCAGAATGTCCCATAGAGACGGATCAGATGGTTGTGTACTCCCTAGAGGGGAAAAGGGTGATGAATCGGGGTGTAAACAGAGGACAACGACCCAGAGATATGATGGGGCTTACACGTGGAAAGTGGCCCATGCGCTGCTAGGAGAAGCGAGGAGGTGGATGGAATGATTCCACCGGGATGTGGCGGCCCGGGTGAGAATCAGGATGGGTGATGGGTGGATGAATGAAGTGGAGGGGGAATGAAATGGGACCATCTTAGGGGTGACGGTGAAGTTGGGCTAGAGCCTTGAAGAGGCTTCCTACATATCCTTGTGGCAGAGAATCAAAGCCCGCATAGTTCGGGATGATGCCGGTGAACTGACGTGAAGGTGGACCTTGGCCCGATGAATGTCGTCAGCGAACCAATGTGAAGGTGGACCTTGGTCTGATGGGCATCGTCAGCGTACCGACGTGAAGGTGGACCTTGGTCCAATGAGTGGTGGGCTTGAGCCTCTGGAAGGCTTCCTACGTACCATGCCTTGACATGGATCAAAGACCCCGTAGTTCAAAGGGTTTCGTGGTTGAACCGACGTGAAAGTAGACCTGTGGGTCCACTAATGGTGGGCTTGAACCTTGGGAAGGTTTCCTACATACCACTCCTTGACATGGATCAAAGTCCTCGTAGTTCAAAGGGTTGATGGAATACAGTTTAACGTCTTGCAGGACGATAATGAACCCTGACGTGAATAGACGACGGGTGGTGGGTGTCGGTGAACCGACGTAAATGAGGGACCTTAGTCCAATGGGAGTTGTGCTTGAACCTTGGGGAGGCTTCCTACGGACCATGCCTTGACATGAATCAAAGTCCTCATAGTTCGGATTAGGTAATGCAGTTTAACGTCATGTGGGACGGGGTTGAACCAACGTGAATGAGGTTGGAACGACCAGATGGTGGCTTTGAACCTCGTGAAGGCTTCATACGTACCATGCCTTGACATGGATCAAAGACCTCGTAGTTCGGGTTAGTCACAATGGCTTGCCGTCGGGCTGGAATTGGGTGAACAGTTTAATGTCATGCGGGACAAAAGGAGGCATGCAGTTTAACGTCATGCTGGACGAGGGTGAGACTCGACGTGAATGAATGACCGAGCAATGTGGCTTGAACCTCATGGAGGCTTCCTACGTACCATGCATTGACATGGATCAAAGTCCTCGTAGTTCAAATGGGATGAGTCGCAGCGGCTTTCCACTGGACTGGAATGGGACCCGACGTGAAATAACGGGCGGGCTTGAACCTCGTGGAGGCTTCCTACGTACCATGCCTTGACATGGATCAAAGACCTCGTAGTTCATAGGATGGGTCACAATGGCTTACTACTGGACCAGAATGTCGTTTAACGTCGTGCTGGACGAGGGTGAGACCCGACGTGAAATGAAGGGTGGGCTTGAACCTCGTGGAGGCTTCTTACGTACCATGCCTTGACATGGATCAAAGACCCCATAGTTCATAAGGGTTGGTTTGTCGGTGAACCGACGTGAAAGTAGACCCGGAGGCCCACTATTGGTGGGCTTGAACCTCGTGAAGGCTTCCTACGTACCATGCCTTGACATGGATCAAAGTCCTCGTAGTTTGGATTAGGGAATACAGTTTAACGTCGTGCGGGACGATAGTGAACCCTGACGTGAATAAACGAAGGGCATTGGGTGTCGGTGAACCGACATAAATGAGGGACCTTGGTCCAATGGGAGATGGGGGCTTGGCACACCGACAAGGAGACGGTCTGGGCCAATGTTTGTTGGGCTTGAACCTCAGGGAGGCTTCCTACGTACCATGCCTTGACACGGATCAAAGACCTCGTAGTTCGGGTTAGTCACAACGGCTTGTCGTCGGACTGGAAATAAAGTTTAACGTCATGCTGGACGTGGGTGAACAGACGTGAATGATGACGGGTGGTCTTGAACCTCATGGAGGCTTCCTACGTACCATGCCTTGACATGGGTCAAAGTCCTCGTAGTTCGCTAGGATGGGTGTCACGGTCAGTGCTCACTCTAAGCCCATGTGAGTCATGCTCGGTGTGAGAAACAAGAGGTTTCAAGGACCTGACGATCACGTCGCGAAGGATGCATCCGTGAGAAGCAAAGAGGGGATTACGCGTTAGGCGGCCCATGGTGTTGGGACTTACTCCAGGATGGAGGCCCAAAACGGCTTATCGATAAATGGGGTCGCAATGGCTTACCGCTGGATTTGGTCACAACGGATTACCGCTGGATAGGGATGTCAACGGTTTACCGCTGAATGGGGTCGCAACGGCTTACCGCTGGATTGGATCACAACGGCTTACCACTGGATAGGGATGTCAACGACTTACCGCTGAATGGGGGTCGCCACGGATTACCGCTGGATTTGGTCACAACAGATTACCGCAGGATAGGGATGTCAACGGCTTACCGCTGAATGGGGTCGCAACGGCTTACCGCTGGATTGGGTCACAATGGCTTACCGCTGGATAGGGATGTCAACGGATTACCGCTGAATGGGGGTCACCATGGATTACCGCTGGATTTGGTCACAACGGATTACCGCTGGATAGGGATGTCAACGGCTTACCGCTGAATGGGGTCACAACGGCTTACCGCTGGATTGGGTCACAACGGCTTACCGCTGGATAGGGATGTCAACGGCTTACCGCTGAATGGGGGTCGCCACGGCTTACCACTGGACTGGGTCACAACGGCTTACCGCTGGAAAAGGATTTCAACGGCTTACCGCTGCATGGGATCACAATGGCTTACCGCTGGATAGGGTTGTCAACGGCTAATCGCTGCATAGGATCACAACGGCTTACCACTGGATAAGGATGTCAATGGCTTATCGCGGAATAGAATCACAACAGCTTACCGGTGGATAGGGTTGTCAACGGCTAACCGTTGTATAGGATCACAACGGCTTACCGCTGGATAAGGATGTCAACGGCTTACCGCTGAATAGAATCACAACGGCTTACCGCTGGATAGGGGTGACAATAGTGGATGGGGATTACGCTAGGAAGTTGCCCGGGTGCCGCTATGGAGCGGCATCGGGGAATGGGGCTTATGCAAGGAGTCGCCCGGGTGCCGCTATGGAGCGGCCTGGGTGCCGCTATGGAGTGGCACTGGTGAATGGGGCTTACGCTAGGAAGTTGCCCGGGTGCCGCTATGGAGCGGCAACGGTGAATGGGGCTTATGCTAGGAAGCTTCCCGGGTGACGCTATGGAGCAGCACTAGTGAATGGGGCTTATGCAAGGAGCTGCCCGGGTGCCGCTATGGAGCGGCACTGGTGAATGGGGTTTATGCAAGGAGCTACCCGGGTGCCGCTATGGAGCGGAACTGGTGATTGGGGCTTATGCAAGGAGCTGCCCGAGTGCCGCTATGGAGCGGCACTGGTGAATGGGGCTTATGCAAGGAGCTGCCCGGGTGCCGCTATGGATCGACACTAGTGAATGGGGCTTATGCTAGGAAGCTGCCCGGGTGCCGCTATGGAGCGGCACTGGTGAATGGGGCTTACGTTAGGAAGCTGCCTGGGTGCCGCTAAAGAGTGGCACTGGTGAATGGGGCTTACGCTAGGAAGTTTCCCATAATGTCTTCCTCATGTCAGGCCATGAGAGCATCCCATCTCACTGGTGAGTTGAGGCCTTCACTTATGCACTGGTGCACAAGAGGGATAATGCCAAGGGGCATTGGAATTATTCCGTTGTAATCATGGCATTAGGCATCTTACGCTTGGAGCATAGGGCATCTCATGTTTGGAACAAGAGGCATCCTACGTTAGGAACATAGGGAGAATACTACAGTTTATAGTCTTGTAGGTAGGACTGTTGGCATCTCATGCTAGGAGCATAAGGTATCTCTCATATAGGGCAAGAGGCATCCTACCATTTGTTAGATAGGGTGTACTACAGATTAAAGTCATGTAGATAGGACTGTTGGCATCTCATGCTAGGAGCATGAGGCATCTCTCGTGTAGGGCAAGAGGCATCCTATCATTTGTTAGATAGGGTGTACTACAGTTTAAAGTCATGTAGATAGGACTGTTGGCATCTCATGCTAGGAGTATGAGGCATCTCTCGTGTAGGTCAAGAGGCATCCTGTCATTTGTTAGATAGGGAGTGCTACAGTTTAGAGTCATGTAGAAAGGACTATTGGTATCTCATGCTAGGAGCATGAGGCATCTCTCGTGTAGGGAAAGAGGCATCCTATGTTTGGAACATAATGATTACTACAGTTTAGAGTCATGTAGAAAGGACTGTTAGCATCTCATTCTAGGAGCATGAGGCATCTCTCATGTAGGGAAAGAGGCATCCTATGTTTGGAACATAAGGATTACTACAGTTTAGAGTCATGTATAAAGGACTGTTAGCATCTCATTCTAGGAGCATGAGGCATCTCTCGTGTAGGGAAAGAGGCATCCTATGTTTGGAACATAAGGATTACTACAGTTTAGAGTCATGTAGAAAGGACTGTGGGCAGAAGGTGCTTAGAAATGGTTGGTGTTGGGACTTACACAATGGTGGCCCTTTCTGGTTCGATCTGGCACTAGAGCCAAGTGAGTGGGTTTGGAGGAGTTGCCTGAGGAATGGTTCGACTCAAGGTACTCGGGGAACTGATGATGAGAACCTCAACTCACGACATAGGAAACAAACCAAGAGGAATACATCAACTCAAGGTGTTTCATGGTATGTGGAGGAGTGTATCAAATCATGGTATTCCATAGGTTGAAGGTGGGAGCACATAAGGGCGCAATGGAAAAATCCCGGCATCCCGGCCCGAAAAGTTCGCTGTGCGACTGTCCATATTTCATGGGGGTCTGTGCGGGTATCGAAGGGACCGGCCCGCGGAGCTTGGTCTCGCGGAGGATATGCCTTCGTGAAGTAGCTTCGCGAAGCATGGCCTCGCGGAGCAATGGTCTCTCGCGGAGCAAAGGGGTCTCGCGGAGCAAAGGGGTCTCGCGGAGCTTGGTCTTGCGGAGCAGCATCGCGGAGCAACATCGCGGAGCAAAGGGGTCTCGCGGAGCTTGGTCTCGCGGAGAAGCATCGCGGAGCAACATCGCGGAGCAAAGGGCTCTCGCGGAGCTTGGTCTCACGGAGCAGCATCGCAGAGCAACATCGCGGAGCAAAGGGGCTCTCGCGGAGCTTGGTCTCGCGGAGCAGCATTGCGGAGCATAGGCTCGCGGAGCATGGACTCATGGAGTCTCGGCTCGCGGAGCAGCAACGCGAAGGAAGCTGCTCGCGGAGCATGGCTCCGCGGAGCCGCAATGCGGAGCTCCGCTTGGGTGCCCAAGGGGCGAAGTGGACGTGGCCGTCCTCCCTGAGATGGGGGGTGAGCTGGGTATTTATAGGAAAGGGGCGCCGCGAAGCAGAACTCCCGCGCCGCCTCAGGAGCTTCGCGGCGCGCTCGCGAACGTCAAATTCCTTCGCGGAGAGGTACCGCCTCCAGAGCTTCGCAGCGGGATCGCGAACGTCAAATTCATTCGCGGAGAGTTACCACCTCCAGAGCTTCGTGGCGGGCTCACGAACGTCAAATTCGTTCGCGGAGAGTTACCGCCTCCGGAGCTTCGCGGGACAGCGATGCTCGGGTGCTTCGCATCGGTGCTTCACATATGTGCTTTGTGAGGTGTCTTCGCGGCGCATCGCGAATGTCAAACGGGGTCGCAGAGCCTCTCGCCTCATTACTTCGCGGCGGTGCTCCGCGATCACGGAGGGGGGCTTCGCGAATGGGCTTCGCGAACCAGATTTCCAGCCCAACTTCAAACGTCCACAACTCCTAATCCGTAGCTCCGTTTGGGCCCTGCGACCTACCAAATCGAAGCTTGCAAAATGGAATATGATCTTGGATCATGTATGGAAGCATTTGGAAGATTTTGGGGACGCGTTTTCCGGGGTCTACATATATTTATAATACTTATTTTTTTATGGTACATCCTTCTTCCATATCTATTTCATCATATGTTAAATGAAAATGTCGCTCGTGTGTATGTGTTAACTTCCACCTCTAAGAAGTGATATATATATATATATATATATATATATATCATAACATCCTAAAATTTCAATTTATAAAGATTAAATTAATAAATATACATGATATTTATGGAATAATTATTAATATATAAAGATAATATAATATCTACCTTCATACCGACCCATTTGTTTGAAAATTGAAACCTACCTCGTTCGTACATGCAGACTACTGCCTCCGTGAAGTGATTTATTTTTTATCATTACCATAAAAAATGGATTTTAATAAGTATAGATTTAATAAATAAATATTATATTTATAATATACTATGATTAAATAAATTTTAGTAGTTTAATATAATATTTTCATTATAATAATTAAAAAAATACACTACTCAAGGGTTTGTGCGGAATACCACCTCCATGAAATGATGTATTTAATTTTAATCATCACTATAAATAAATAGATTAATTTTATATTTAACGTTGAAAAATGATAATTATAACATATTTATGATTATGTTGATGGTGGAATAATGAAACCTTTGAATCCATTCGACCTTCCTAGGTTTTTGTAAAGGTTATCGTCTACATGACCTTAAAACGTTAGACATAAAAAAACTTATTTAGAAACTAAGTAAAAAATAATAATTAATGATATAAACAACAACAATAATAATAGTAGAATAAGACATGAAATAGTTTTTTTATCAAATAAATATTTAATATATGTTTTTAATTTAGTAACATAATAGATGTACGTGGAGAGTATGAACTTAAGGTGAAGGATTTTTCATTAAAGCATCGTTTTAAATGTTTCAAAGTCATTCTCATTCAAATACATATAATTTAAAGTTTTTATAAAATGTTATTATTTATTGATCAACAATTATTAATGTTTATTAACAAATATGGATTAATTTGTTTACAAATGTTAAAAAAATGAATATTTTCATTGATTACCATACGAGTTTTTTTTGACATTATTTAAAAAACAGAAAAAATATTTTTTTAACATTTACCATGTTGTCTTAATTTTCCCCCATTATAGTAATTATTCATTATTAAACAACATCTAATTTTTTTTATGTTTTTTCATTTAATATTATTTTCATATAGTTCTATGAATTTTTAGTTTTTAATTTTTCTCAAATGAAAAGTATATTTCTTCTCATTTATGAGATAACTAAACATGGTTTTACATATAGGTTGGAATACCAATTTTAGTGGTGTATTAAAATTATTAACGATTTTATGTTTTTTATTAATGATATAGATCTTGGATATTGTCTATGATCATAGTTTGTCATGATATATACTTTCAATTCACTGGTTAATGATAAGTTCACTATGAGGATACATAATTAAATTTACCATGAAGGATATCCTTTTCAAAGGGTGACTATATATGTGATTTTAATATTTATATAAATATAATTTCCTAAGGAACCTATTTGTTTTTCAATTATTTCTAATGTGCTTTTATTAAAATAATTTGATTTAATAATATAGATAATGTGTTTAAAATTTTGTGAATATTTATTACCTTTTTAAATTAATGATTTTTTTCAAGGAAATTTTTTCATGTTTTTTATAAAATGGTAAAGATTATGATTTATCATTTATTATTTCATATGATAAATTTTATGAAAAAATTTGGTCAATAAAGTTGTTTTTTATGTTTATGTAAATGATTATTTGAACATAAATTTACTTATATAAAAATGAAAACATTTTTTTCGTGTTTTCCCGATTTTCCAATGGAATGTGTTACAACCATGAATCTAGAAGCCTAGAGAATGATGTTACATTATTAAAATGGTATAGGATATAAGGGATATTTCAAAAAAAGATAAAATAGTTTAGTAGTTTTGGAAAAAAAGATACATTCTTGATTCTCACATTATATTTGAAAAAATAAAAAGCAACGAAGTGATTTCATTGGGAATATTATTATTCCCTATATCACATCATTTCATATAAATCACATTACGATTTTTGGAATCCTAGGGAAATGAATCAAAATAAATATGTGATTTTATATTCTTGTTAAGGGAATGTTTATAGTCGAATCTATTATAGGAAAAACTAAAAATGAATAATTAGGTAGGAATAATTGATGATCAAATACATATATATAAATAATCCCATGAACATAAAATTTATACATGGACAAAATAAGTTTTCAAAAAACACATGGACATCAAAAACTCATTTAAAAATTATAGAATATATAATTTTTGAAATCTTATAAAAACTGGTACAGCGTATTCTAAAAATCCAAGATATTTTATCTCATCATACCTACAGATGCATCGAGATGCTATGTAATTCTAGGCCCCATATATAACCTAAAATCTCCAATTCATCCATCATATGAGTATACAATAAAAATTAATGGAAATTCATTAATTATTAATAAATATATGTATTTAAATAATTAGTATGTATAATTTAAATACTTCCCCAGTAAAGATGACTGTAAGACATCCAAATAAATATGGAGGATGGTATCATTAGAGTATATAATTTATAAAGAATAATATCCATAATTCTATGTTGACATATATGAATATAATTTTTTTAATAACATTGGAACATTTATTAAGGAAAATACCATTTTAATTTTTAATTAAGTCAGTTAAAGGATAAAAAATACCATGTATTAGGAAAAACATTTTCTTTAGAATGAACCATGGAAACTTGTAAAGGAATATTTAATGAACAAAGTAATCATGATGATATGAAAATATATTCATGTGGTAATAGTAATGAACATATATTTTGGATCCTTTAAATTAATATTATCTTTAATAGATTTCATCTCATGAAACACTAAACTGACACAACACTTGATTAAAAAGAACAATGAATTATTAAAATTTCATTAATAATATAATATTTATTAAATAAAAATATAATTATAAATTAAAATAATTACATAATACTATTTTTATTTGATTAATATTTTAAAATAAAGAATTCTATTTGAAGGACACTTTAAAAGGAGGGTATTATATTTTTCCTTAATATATTATGTTTTTCATAGTTAAAAGTTTATCATAATCAGTAATATATATATAAATAATATATCAGTATTTAATTATTTATATATATATATGATATAAAATTAAAGATTCCTAATTTTTAAAAAGTTATTTTTTAAATAAATTAAATTTTTATAATATCTTTATGTTTAATTTTGTTTCATCCCATCCCGTTTTCCACCTGAACAATAGTTAGGGTTGGTTAAACACGAAGCCTTATGAACCCATCCCCATACACCAAAGAATGTTGACTAATAGTAAGGGTGTAAAGAGACGATAACTAGGAGACAATACCCTTTGTTGATGACTATTATAACATCCTATATATATATTAGATAGTAGAAGAATGACCATAAAACACTGGGCTAGTAACCTGTGATAGAAGAAGATCATACAAAAACAACAATAACAATAAACGTGACCAAACATACCATTTTCAGAATAAACATCCATTTTTAGCTACTAAACAAATATGATAACATTTTCAGAAGAATGCATAGAAGTGAGGTCATACAAAACAGTAAGTAGGAAGGGTCTCTTGTGGATGAACTCAATATAAACATATATAAGCATGATGATAAAAAAATAAGGCATAAAAGTAAATCTAGATAATATTGGAATCTCCAAGGTCCCTTTGTATCCATCCCATAAAAAAGGATCAAGATAATCACTATGGTCCATCTACTGAGCTCAGTCCCATACTTGATCCCAAGAGCATAAAATCTATATGAATTATGAGGGGCCTATGTAGGGTGTGATAATAAATATCAATAGGTCACCATCAATGTGTGGATATATTAAATATGTGATTAATAAGTTGTATCTAAATATAAGTAAAAAAGTAAGACCAATCTCAATAAATAAATACCTACTTCTTTTTTTCTAAGTATCCAAAAAGAAGTGATCACTTACTTCAACCATCGCCAGTAATACACATACCCTCAATTATATATATGAAATATAGATACATGCCTACCTATATATAACTCTAGTGTAGGTGATCCTTAGTATAAGGCCCAAGGAATCCCCTGATGAGTAACAAGATGGAGAGCCCTCTGGCACCTTCTGTAAGTGTATCACTGAAACCACATCCCACCCTACACCTCATGTGTCATAGTCATATAACAGACATCCTAAAGTAACACCCAATAAAGCACCTAGTACCTCATACATCATCTTAGAAGAATCCCCTTTAGCTCAAATCCAAATTTCTATAGCCCAATGATGTCTGTACTCTAAATAATAATCACTGTCATCTTAACGGTCGATGCCCTATGGAAAGATGATATTCGTCCTCCCAAATAATATCATCCCAACAACCTCAATACATGGTGAGACTCATCCCCCAATCAAAAATATGATCACTGTAACCTGATAGATCCTCACCATCCATGTGTATTTCTATAAAAAGAACCTTCAACATCATTAATGGTGACCATCATAAGCCACAACTAACAGAGGCCTCTACCCACATGAGTGGCCGACAACACCTCATCATCTGAGTCCTATCTATGTGAACACAACTCCAACATAACTTTTGATAATAATTTTGAGTATTAATCACCCAAACAAGCACCTAAGACACATATTCCTGACACCTCATTCCCCAATGATAATGTTAATCAAACTGATGGTCAACACCATCACAAATTCTCAAGCCATTCCTTCAGGCATGATGACCTCATCTCCTAAAACCATTGACTACTTTACCTAATATAGTGATCAACATCACTCATAGAACTTGGGAATCACCCAACCTAACACACCATGTATCTTTATCCATATGTTCAAGATCATCTCAATCCTTAGGCCTAACCCAGAACATTTCTATGGAACCATTACATGAAATATATAAATCAATTTAATTTAAATAACCCACCCATCCTAATCTTCCCCAATGGCCTAAGCCTATAATATAGATTATACCATTTTTAGTCAAGGAGGAGCATGGAAATAGACATATCATGTGACCCATTAATTAATTAAAATTAATTCATTAAATTATCAGGGTCTATCTCTAAAAACATAAAGGCGTTCCCAAGAACACATGCCAAAAACACAGGTGAAATCAAAGAGAAATCTAGGTACTTCCTACTTCATTTTGGTAGATTCTCTCTGAACTGGTATCAACATCAAACTTGATCTGATTCAAAGAAATATTCATTTTATATGAAAACCATAAAAATAGGGTATAATGAATCACATGGATTTAGAACACCATATCGTGATAGTAAAGTAGGAATAAAGAAAATGATTAAATCCCTTACTGATGTGGTTCCAATGAGACTGATGATGATCAAAATAGATATGGTATCAAGAAGTTAGCCCAAATATTATGGACAAAGAAAATAGGAGACTTCCTCTACTATGAAAATGAGAGGATAAGAAAGAAGGAGGAAGAAAACATAAATTGAGGGAGGGAAAAAATTGTAATTTTTCCTCTTTAGGTGGCCCACGCGTTTTGGCCACACAGTTTGGATTATCATGTACCAACCGTGAAACACCCACTATCTAGGCACCAAACCTTACACAGTTGTCCCACATGGTTTTCCAAACCATTCACTAACCATGCGTGAGCCTCTACCAAAAACTACATAATTCCCCACATGACCATGAGACCCATTCCACATGGTTTATCCAACCATGTATAGTGATGAAGAAGGGGTATACGGTTACTCCTAGGAGGCTATATGGTTTTCCCAAACAATGAGCGTCAGTCTACGGATCCTGAAAAGTTTTTTTTTGGATTCCAATGCACCTAAAACCTACTCAAAACCCCATGTCACATTCTGAGTGTCTAAAACCATCCAAAAGTAAGGCCTTATGTCAAAGGAACTCTCAAAATTAAGTTTTGAAGATCAGGAAAAGGGTTGGTCTTACCACCAAACTCCAAAAAATCAAATGGGATTAGGATTTTTACCCACTCAAAAAACCTAGAATTCAATAATCTCCCTACCTTAACATAGATCATTATTGAGCTATAAAAAATTACCCAGAGATGGTACCAAACTTACCCATATTAATCAAAAAACCCTGGTCTAGCCTGATCATTTGGGCATAGTTCAACTCTCTCAGGGAACCTCCCACCTTAAGAGTTACCTAACATGATTGATCCCTAAACGAAAAATAAAATTATAATGGTATGCCGATCATCCCCAGACTCTAAGGTGTAACGCCCCGACCCCAGCTACCCGGAGTCGGTGCATTACTTCGTAACATTGGCATGATCACAAGAAAGATCAAATCTCGAAAGACCGATTGGTTTAGTAGCCTTGGAAACACTAGATATAATCATAAAGTTTTACATTACATTTCAAAGTGAAAAACTACTACAACAACAAAGTCTTCATATCCACACTATTAACCCCTCATAATATCCCTGCAAGTCATTCATAATTTACTTCTTCACTACCTGGGAAAAATAAAACATAGAAAAGGGGTGAGCTCAAATGCCCAGTAAGGATAACAATATAGCGGAACATTCATAATAAGCATAAACATTTAAGGCAATGAATTACTAAAACAAAAGCCTTTTAAAATTGAACTTCAACATAGTATGGCAAAAATAAAAATGAAATAATGCCATTTACTTATTCACATGGATATTCTACTAATCGAATAATCACATGCAATATCAATAACCACTTTCATAATGTTGGAATGCATAATGCCAGACTATCATAACCACATAGCCAAGGCCTCGTGCCAAGACTACAAATAAGATTTTGTCAAGGCCTTGTGCCAAGACACTAGTTTGTCTCATGAGACCTACCGATGCATCGAGGAGCTATAGCGGGCTCCACCCGTCACTTATTAAGTCCAATGCATTCCAATATGAAAAGGTTTAAACATAACATAAACATTCGTATTAAAACTAGCATACGAAATGTCAATACTTTCACAATAAACTATGAATGGTATAAAAATAGCACATCCATAGTCAAACATATCACAAAACCTTCAATACAATATAGAAGTTTTGTATCATAATAAATCAACTTCAAATAATCTTAAAATCCATCAAAGGATGTTGACATAGATGAAATCAAAATTCTTTTTAAAGAAATATCTCCTTTTATTTTAAAATCATTTAAGATCCATATAAAATAAAACATTTTCTTTGAAAATATTCTTATAAACTTGTAAGGAAAGCTTTGAAGATTTTATAATGGCGTAAAATAACCGCACCCGCCGTATAAGTTAAAAAAAACATTCTTACCTCAATTCTGTCGAAAAGGTTAAAAAGGACCTTGTTTTGAAAACGACGGAAAGATTCCTTTATAAACCTCTTATAAAAAGTCAAAAAAAGGTATAAATGACTTTAACCCATATTCTTGTAAATAGTAAAAATGTTTTGAAATACATTTTTAAGAAACATGGATGTGGATGATAAAGAGATCCCAGTAGATTATTACATATAAACAACCTCGGATAATGAAGAGATTGTGAAATAACCCTTACCTTGTACTTTTCCTTGGTTGTGGTAGGTTAACCTCCTGTATAATGGTGAAATAATTGTTATTAAATTATACAAGAATCATATACATTAATATGATATCATATATGATCTTTTAATATTGATTTGATAATAATATCTTAGTATTATCGTTGTTTCGGGTGTTAACTTACTTGTTTTCTTTCATATGTTTTGTTACGTAAGACATGTTTGTAAAGGATAGGTTGTATATTATTCATATCCAGAATGATATCAAGTCCTTAAACATCATTTTTAAATCATAAAATGATAATTACGCTTTAATGGTTACGATGGAGAATGAATCTCATCGCGTTCGTGGAGACGGTAGTCCGTACGTACGCACGAGCGACAATATCATTCTTTTGATATTAAAATAATATATAAATGGATGGTATATCATATATACAGAATCATTAACATGTTATATTTATTATTTACATGAGTTACACATCATTATTATACCCATCCAAATAATATTATATTGAATAACAATTACACCACGACGTGGAGACGGTAAGCCGTACGTACGCACGTATGGTGACATGTTATTCAAAGGGTGGATAGAATACTGAATATGATTGTACCATATTTATAATAACATCACAGTATATGTGAGATACTGGAGTTATTATTTCAGAATGGTAAGAACAAAGGAAGAAGAAGTGGAAGAAGAAATGAACTTAGAAAAGGGTGGTGAGATCATTACCTCTTCTTCGGGTTCTTCCTTTTGATTTGATCAAAAGGGCTCCTTAGGTTGGCTTTCTGATCAAACTAAGGCCTCTAGGTTGTATTGAGGGATGTTGGGAGAGTATTTGGGCAGAGTTTGGCCGAACCAAAAGGCTTTAGAGGTGTGAAGAAATGAGAAGGAGGAGTGCCCTTTTATAAGAGGGGTGAGGGGCACCTTTGGAAAAGCTAGAAATATTAATTTATAATAAATTCATATTCGGTTTCTAAAGGCTCCAAAGTTGACTATTCAAAGGATGAGGTGGGGATAGGTCGAAAACAACTCAACCAATATAATTTAGACAGGTTTGGGTACTTATATTAACCTTATCTTTAAGTATTAACTCTAAGTTAATTAGTTTCACTTTTACAATGTCTCTTTGTATTTTTATATTATATGGTTAATAGACTTACCATATACATACAAGAGACCCCCAAGTGGTCCATTAATGATTAACCTATCATAATATAAGTCTCTTGGCCGAACCTTAGATTTTTAGGAATTTAATATCAATTAATAATATAATATTTGTTTTAAGAACTCTTTTATGTCAATTTTGACACTATTCAATAGTTGATTTTTTTGAAACTCATAACAGATTGATTACTTCGAACAAGGTCAATTAAATCAATCCTAATATATCCTGTTATCCTAGAAAATTAGTGTAATTCATTAAAAGTTTCATATTATATATATTTGGGTATTTATAATATCAATTATGTTAATTTTTTACTATTTTAGTAATTACTGTATCATCATTGTGTCATAAATAAAATAAATTAATTAATGTCTAAAAATTATAAATAAAACATCATTATGTAGGAAATCTTTTTAGCTTTCTAATGAATATTTATAATCTAAAATTCAACATGTATAACCCTATGTAAATATTGTTCTTCTAAAAGATGTAAGCTTATGCCATTTTTGTATTCATTTTAACTTAATTAAAATAAAGTGTCATTATCACTTACAAGTGGATCCATGGGGTCCCAAAATTGACACAAAGATGCCCATGGTCGACCATGTATCAACCAATAGGGTTAAGACACGTTTTAGGGTAATTTTGTATTATTATAATATTATTTTTTTAACCCTTATTTACCGGATTTACCCTTTAACCATGGTAAATAAAATATTTACTGCAGTAATTATTCAAAATGTCTAAAAATAAAAGTTACCTATTTACATAATTTGGACATCCTGATTCCAAATATGTAATCCATTTTCCTAAATTCAAAACACAGAAGTGGCAGAAATTAATTTAAAATTAAATCCCGCTGTCAAAACAAAAAGCGTGTTTTTAAGAGATAATAACTATCAAAAGATTGACACTTGTTTATGTTCGGTTTAATTGTAAATTTATGTCCAATGACCAACATTATATTAAATGGTAAAAATATATTCTAAATATACTTTAAAACCACTCAAATTCACAATTTATCACTATTAATTATTTTGATTAAAAAAGTTGTTTTTAATTAAAATTTAGTAATTTTCACTATTCATCAAAATATGAAAGTTATCCGAAAAGTACCAAAATTTCACCTTAGGCTAAATTCGATATTACGAGTCCAAAAATGAAGTCCATTTTCAAATATAAAATATATATAATTTCAAAAATTAGGTATTACTATTCACAACGGCTAGTTTAATGAATTGTGGTGTGTGTTAGAACTCGGTGTTGCGTACAACCCACGCTATCACATTATTCAAAGAGAAGCGTACCGTAGAAGCTTGGGGTGTTACATTCTCCCCTCCTTCAAATAATTGCGTCCTCGCAATTTCTAGGGTATTACTGCATAAAAAGACTCGGGTGGTTCTTCATCATAAGTTCCTCGGGTTCCCACGTTGCCTCTTCCATCTTATGATTCCTCCACAAAACTTTTACCAGACGCGTCGTCCGGTTTCTCAGAACTTGTTCTCTCGTATCAAGAATCCTGACGGGCTCTTCGCAATAAGACAGATCGGGTTCCAGTTCTAATTCCTCATAGGTGAGTACATGCGTCGGATCAGGCATGTATTTCCTCAATAGAGATACGTGGAACACATCGTGAACTTTGGAGAGACTTGGCGGCATTGCCAATCGGTAAGCTACAGCCCCAATTCGTTCTAGAATTTCGAAAGGTCCGATGTACCTGGGACTCAATTTACCTTTCTTACCAAAACGTATGACTCCCTTCCATGGAGATACCTTCAGGAAAACATGATCACCGACTTGAAATTCCAAATCCTTCCTTCGATTATCGGCATAGCTCTTCTGCCTACTTTGAGCTACTTTAATGTGATTTTGGATTACTTTCACCTTTTCCACCGTTTCCTCCACCAGCTCTGGGCCTACAAGTTTTCTTTCACCAACGTCATCCCAACAGGTTGGTGTATGACATCTCTTTCCGTATAACGCTTCATATGGTGCCATCTGTATACTCGAATGGAAGCTATTGTTATAGGAAAATTCTACTAGTGGTAAATATTGATCCCACATACCCTGAAAATCAAGTGAGCAAGATCTCAACATGTCTTCTAAGGTCTGAATAGTCCGTTCTGATTGTCCGTCTGTCTGAGGGTGGTAAGCAGTGCTCAAATGAAGTTCAGTATCCAGGGATTTCTGAAGACTTTTCCAAAATCTTGAAGTAAAACGGGGATCACGATCAGAAACAATCGATAGGGGTACTCCATGAAGTCTCACAACTTCATTAATATATAGTCTTGCTAGACGTTCCAGGGGTAGATCTTCTCTTATAGCAAGAAAATGTGCTGACTTGGTAAGACGATCAACAATAACCCATATTGCATCGTTCCTTCTAGGAGTCTTTGGTAGCCCCATGACAAAGTCCATCGTAATATTGTCCCATTTCCACTCCGGTATGGGAAGAGGTTGCATGACTCCTCCAGGCTGTTGCCTTCCAGCTTTCACTTGTTGACAAACCATACATCTTGATACAAAATCAGCAATCTCCCTCTTAATGTTGTCCCACCAAAAATGTTCCTTCAAATCTCTATACATTTTGGTGCTCCCAGGGTGTATAGAGAAATTGGAACTATGAGCATCATCCAGCAATTCCCTTTTTAGATCAGGTATATTGGGAACTCAAAGTCTCTTCCCGAATTTCAAAATTCCACCTTCATACGCAAAGTCTCTCAATCTCCCATCATTCACAGCTTTAATCTTCTTCTGAAATTCTTCATCATCAGTCTGAGAACTCTTAATCCTTTCTAGTAAAGATGGTTTGGCAACCATTTGAAAAAGCATTGATGTTTCACCTTCCCTGGTTATTCCCATGTCCATCTTCACTAGATCCATGAAAATTGGATCCCTTTCAATTCTCATCATGTTCAGAACTCCATGGTCTTTTCTGCTCAAAGCATCTGCTACTTTGTTTGCTTTCCCCGGGTGGTAGTGTATCGTACAATCATAATCCTTGAGTAATTCAAGCCATCTCCTTTGCCTCATGTTGAGTTCTTTTTGTGAGAAAATATACTTCAAACTCTTGTGATCAGTATAAATCTCACATTTTTCACCATAGAGGTAGTGCCTCCATATTTTCAAAGCAAAGATCACTGCTGCTAACTCGAGATCATGAGTAGGATAGTTTTGTTCATGAATTTTCAATTGTCGTGATGCATAGGCAATAACTCTATCATTCTGCATAAGGACACAGCCAAGTCCTTTCTTTGATGAATCACTATAAATAACGAACCCATCATTCCCCGATGGTAGAGTCAATATAGGAGCATTGACTAATCTTCTCTTCAGTTCTTCGAAACATTCCTCACACTCTTTTGTCCAAACAAATTTAACCCCTTTACGTGTGAGCTTCGTTAATGGGTTAGCCAATCAGGCAAAATTCTGGACGAAACGTCGATAATAACCTGCCAAACCAATAAAACTACGTACCTCAGTTATATTCGTAGGTGCTGGCCATTCTTGGATTGCCTTGGTCTTAGAAGGATCAACAGAGATTCCATCTTTAGAGACAATATGGCCAAGAAAAGAAATCTCCTGAAGCCAGAATTCACACTTGCTAAACTTTCCATATAATTCATGCCTCCTCAGAGTCTTCAAGATAATGCGCAAGTGATTTTCATGATCTTTGTAGGTTTTGGAGTATACCAAGATATCATCAATAAATACCACCACAAATTCATCGAGATACTCCTTGAAAACTCTATTCATCAGATCCATGAATACAGAGGGTGCATTAGTCAATCCAAACGGCATTACAGTAAACTCGTAATGCCCGTACCTGGTTCGAAATGCTGTCTTCGGAATGTCTTCCTTCTTCACACACAACTGATGGTATCCAGATCGAAGGTCAATCTTTGAAAAGTATTGAGCTCCATGCAGTTGGTCAAATAAATCATCAATACGAGGTAGGGGATACTTGTTCTTTATCGTTATAGCATTGATCTCCCTGTAGTCAATACATAACCTCATAGATCCATCTTTCTTTTTAACAAAAAGAACAGGGGCTCCCCATGGAGAAACACTAGGGCGAATAAATCCCTTATTACTCAATTCCTCTAGTTGTTTCTTTAGTTCGACTAACTCTACAGTGGCCATTCTATAAGGGGTCTTCGATATAGGCCTTGATCCAGGAATCAAATCAATAGAAAACTCAACTTCTCGTTCTGGAGGATGTCCAGGTAAATCTTCCGGAAATACATCTACAAATTCTTTCACAACAGGTACATCCTCTATTTGAACATTCCTTTCCTCACCGACAGTTATTTCATTCTCTTCCTCCCCAATAATTGAATTAAGTTGAGCTACTGGGGGTGGGTCTAAATAAGAATTAGGTGGTGACGATTCTGCTCTAAAAATAAGGTGTTCCTTATCATTATCATCGAGAATCGTAACCTCTTTCTTCTTACAATAAATCTTCGCATCATAGTCCGAAAGCCAGTCCATACCGAGGATTATATCAAACTCAATCATAGGTATGACGATGAAATCAGCAGATAAAGAAAATTTATGTGCTCTAATGGGGACTGATTCACAAAACTTTGTTGCAACGATACTTCCCTTAGGAGTTTTAACTGACAACTCCCTTATTAAATCAAATTGGAAATATCTAATTTTCTTAGCAAACTGGGAAGATATGAAACAATGCGATGATCCAGAATCAAATAATGCATTTGCTAAACTTGAGGAAACCATTAAATTACCTGCCACCACGTCTTTCGGAGCTTCTACCTCAGCAGTAGTGATAGCATAAGCCTGGCCTTGATCCCTTGGCCTTTTCTGAGGTAAGTTCTCCTGACGCTTAGGACATGCATTTGCATAATGCCCCATCTCCCTGCAATTGTAGCACTGAACGTTGGTAGCTTCCTTCTTCCCCTTGCAATCATGAGCTTGGTGGCCTTTTTCACCACACTTGTAACAGACTCCCATTCCCTTCAGGCAAGCACCGGGGTGTTTCTTCCCGCACTTACCACAAGATGGATATTCAACCTTTCCCTTCTTCCCCTTATTTCCATTCCCAGATTGATCAGCAGGTCTCTTCTTCTCTTGCTTTGCTTTAAAGTCATAAGACTTAGAGAATTCCTTTTCGGTCTTGATAGCACATGAGACAATGTCTTCGTACGATGAAAAGGATTGTGAGACTAATGCTCGATGGAGAAATGGTTTTAACCCATCAAAGAAACGATCAATCTTACTTCTTGGGTTGCGAATATAATCTCCAGCATACCTCGCTAACCTTGTAAAGTTAGCCTCATACTTTGTGACATTCTCATCCTCCTTTTGTCTCAGACTCAGAAATTGCCTTTCCATATCTGCTCGATGGTCGCGAGGGAAGTATTTTTCTAAAAACAGATCTTTGAACTCCCTCCATTCCATGTTTGATAATTCATCATCTTCCTTCATGTTTTGAATCAATGACCACCATTGATCAGCATCTCCAGTGAGGCGGTAAACTGCCATGGTAACTTTTTCCCTTTCACTACTCCCCAAAGCCTGAAATATTTTCTCTAGGGAAAATATCCATTGCTCAGATACTAAGGGATTTGTACTCCCATTGAACGTTGGTGGTTGTTGTCTCATGAATCGATCTAACATTGATCCTCCACGCTGCGGATCAGGGTGCTCCATACGGGTAAGGTTATTATTCATAACCTGAGTAAGTTGTCCCAGTACGGTGATTAGCTGATCAGCACCAGTTGCATCACCAGCCCCACTATAATTATCTTGAGCAGGAGGGCAATCCCTACATGGAGTGCGTGCATTGATACGGTTTCCATTTCTTCCACTAGGCGCCATTTCTAAAAAAATGGCATAAACTAGATCAGTTTATGCATCAAAATACATAATCCCATACTTATAAAACACTTAACATAAATTGAACTATTTATGGATATAATCCATAATCATAAAAATGTTTTCTTTGAGGAAGTATATACTCATAAACCCTTCATAATGATTTGTAAAGATAGTGAGAGTTATCCTAAGCATATCCCCCGGGAGTGTCGTAACCAAGAGTGCAGCAAGGCCCGTTGTCGTGCACCAGTTCCCGTTCGAGTCTAGCTCAAAGCGGTGTTTTCGGGTTTTACCCCTAGGTACATCTGTGCCAGAGCCGCCTCTACCTGCTCGTATCCAGACAGGGATGTATTGCTCGAAAAACTCACAAAATCTCTACAATACCAAAATTCTAGGAAGTTCTTCTATACTAATCCTCAAAGTTCATCTTAGGTCTACGTGCTCTAATCAGAGTTTATCTAAATCTAGCTTCCAAGGTTTGTACTAAACTTCCTCTGATACCAACTGTAACGCCCCGACCCCAGCTACCCGGAGTCGGTGCATTACTTCGTAACATTGGCATGATCACAAGAAAGATCAAATCTCGAAAGACCGATTGGTTTAGTAGCCTTGGAAACACTAGATATAATCATAAAGTTTTACATTACATTTCAAAGTGAAAAACTACTACAACAACAAAGTCTTCATATCCACACTATTAACCCCTCATAATATCCCTGCAAGTCATTCATAATTTACTTCTTCACTACCTGGGAAAAATAAAACATAGAAAAGGGGTGAGCTCAAATGCCCAGTAAGGATAACAATATAGCGGAACATTCATAATAAGCATAAACATTTAAGGCAATGAATTACTAAAACAAAAGCCTTTTAAAATTGAACTTCAACATAGTATGGCAAAAATAAAAATGAAATAATGCCATTTACTTATTCACATGGATATTCTACTAATCGAATAATCACATGCAATATCAATAACCACTTTCATAATGTTGGAATGCATAATGCCAGACTATCAAAACCACATAGCCAAGGCCTCGTGCCAAGACTACAAATAAGATTTTGTCAAGGCCTTGTGCCAAGACACTAGTTTGTCTCATGAGACCTACCGATGCATCGAGGAGCTATAGCGGGCTCCACCCGTCACTTATTAAGTCCAATGCATTCCCATATGAAAAGGTTTAAACATAACATAAACATTCGTATTAAAACTAGCATACGAAATGTCAATACTTTCACAATAAACTATGAATGGTATAAAAATAGCACATCCATAGTCAAACATATCACAAAACCTTCAATACAATATAGAAGTTTTGTATCATAATAAATCAACTTCAAATAATCTTAAAATCCATCAAAGGATGTTGACATAGATGAAATCAAAATTCTTTTTAAAGAAATATCTCCTTTTATTTTAAAATCATTTAAGATCCATATAAAATAAAACATTTTCTTTGAAAATATTCTTATAAGCTTGTAAGGAAAGCTTTGAAGATTTTATAATGGCGTAAAATAACCGCACCCGCCGTATAAGTAAAAAAAAACATTCTTACCTCAATTCTGTCGAAAAGGTTAAAAAGGACCTTGTTTTGAAAACGACGGAAAGATTCCTTTATAAACCTCTTATAAAAAGTCAAAAAAAGGTATAAATGACTTTAACCCATATTCTTGTAAATAGTAAAAATGTTTTGAAATACATTTTTAAGAAACATGGATGTGGATGATAAAGAGATCCCAGTAGATTATTACATATAAACAACCTCGGATAATGAAGAGATTGTGAAATAACCCTTACCTTGTACTTTTCCTTGGTTGTGGTAGGTTAACCTCCTGTATAATGGTGAAATAATTGTTATTAAATTATACAAGAATCATATACATTAATATGATATCATATATGATCTTTTAATATTGATTTGATAATAATATCTTAGTATTATCGTTGTTTCGGGTGTTAACTTACTTGTTTTCATTCATATGTTTTGTTACGTAAGACATGTTTGTAAAGGATAGGTTGTATATTATTCATATCCAGAATGATATCAAGTCCTTAAACATCATTTTTAAATCATAAAATGATAATTACGCTTTAATGGTTACGATGGAGAATGAATCTCATCGCGTTCGTGGAGACGGTAGTCCGTACGTACGCACGAGCGACAATATCATTCTTTTGATATTAAAATAATATATAAATGGATGGTATATAATATATACAGAATCATTAACATGTTATATTTATTATTTACATGAGTTACACATCATTATTATACCCATCCAAATAATATTATATTGAATAACAATTACACCACGACGTGGAGACGGTAAGCCGTACGTACGCACGTATGGTGACATGTTATTCAAAGGGTGGATAGAATACTGAATATGATTGTACCATATTTATAATAACATCACAGTATATGTGAGATACTGGAGTTATTATTTCAGAATGGTAAGAACAAAGGAAGAAGAAGTGGAAGAAGAAATGAACTTAGAAATGGGTGGTGAGATCATTACCTCTTCTTCGGGTTCTTCCTTTTGATTTGATCAAAAGGGCTCCTTAGGTTGGCTTTCAGATCAAACTAAGGCCTCTAGGTTGTATTGAGGGATGTTGGGAGAGTATTTGGGTAGAGTTTGGCCGAACCAAAAGGCTTTAGAGGTGTGAAGAAATGAGAAGGAGGAGTGCCCTTTTATAAGAGGGGTGAGGGGCACCTTTGGAAAAGCTAGAAATATTAATTTATAATAAATTCATATTCGGTTTCTAAAGGCTCCAAAGTTGACTATTCAAAGGATGAGGTGGGGATAGGTCGAAAACAACTCAACCAATAGAATTTAGACAGGTTTGGGTACTTATATTAACCTTATCTTTAAGTATTAACTCTAAGTTAATTAGTTTCACTTTTACAATGTCTCTTTGTATTTTTATATTATATGGTTAATAGACTTACCATATACATACAAGCGACCCCCAAGTGGTACATTAATGATTAACCTATCATAATATAAGTCTCTTGGCCGAACCTTAGATTTTTAGGAATTTAATATCAATTAATAATATAATATTTGTTTTAAGAACTCTTTTATGTCAATTTTGACACTATTAAATAGTTGATTTTTTTGAAACTCATAACAGATTGATTACTTCGAACAAGGTCAATTAAATCAATCCTAATATATCCTGTTATCCTAGAAAATTAGTGTAATTCATTAAAAGTTTCATATTATATTTATTTGGGTATTTATAATATCAATTATGTTAATTTTTTACTATTTTAGTAATTACTGCATCATCATTGTGTCATAAATAAAATAAATTATTTAATGTCTAAAAATTATAAATAAAACATCATTATGTAGGAAATCCTTTTAGATTTCTAATGAATATTTATAATCTAAAATTCAACATGTATAACCCTATGTAAATATTGTTCTTCTAAAAGATGTAAGCTTATGCCATTTTTGTATTCATTTTAACTTAATTAAAATAAAGTGTCATTATCACTTACAAGTGGATCCATGGGGTCCCAAAATTGACACAAAGATGCCCATGGTCGACCATGTATCAACCAATAGGGTTAAGACACGTTTTAGGGTAATTTTGTATTATTATAATATTATTTTTTTAACCCTTATTTACCGGATTTACCCTTTAACCATGGTAAATAAAATATTTACCGCAGTAATTATTCAAAATGTCTAAAAATAAAAGTTACCTATTTACATAATTTGGACATCCTGATTCCAAATATGGAATCCATTTTCCTAAATTCAAAACACATAAGTGGCAGAAATTAATTTAAAATTAAATCCCGCTGTCAAAACAAAAAGCGTGTTTTTAAGAGATAATAACTATCAAAAGATTGACACTTGTTTATGTTCGGTTTAATTGTAAAATTATGTCCAATGACCAACATTATATTAAATGGTAAAAATATATTCTAAATATACTTTAAAACCACTCAAATTCACAATTTATCACTATTAATTATTTTGATTAAAAAAGTTGTTTTTAATTAAAATTTAGTAATTTTCACTATTCATCAAAATATGAAAGTTATCCGAAAAGTACCAAAATTTCACCTTAGGCTAAATTCGATATTCCGAGTCCAAAAATGAAGTCCATTTTCAAATATAAAATATATAAAATTTCAAAAATTAGGTATTACTATTCACAACGGCTAGTTTAATGAATTGTGGTGTGTGTTAGAACTCGGTGTTGCGTACAACACACGCTATCACATTATTCAAAGAGAAGTGTACCGTAGAAGCTTGGGGTGTTACATAAGGTCCTCTTGTAATGCTTCATCACTGATGAACCTCATCGGGTGCTCAAACCATGCCCGTTTCATATCTGACACCCATCAAGTCCCCCATCTCATTAGATTTCCACCTTATGCATATCTTACTCATGGAAAGTATGAGTTCCCACATCCCAAAAAATTCCAAAAAGTACATGTTATCCTTTTGGAACCCAGGAAACCCTACATCACTTCGATTCCTAGATACCAACACACCTCAAGGAAAACTAGCTTGGCATCGATGCCCATAATAAATCTTGGTTCCACACACCTCATACACACACACACACACACACACACATATATATATATATATATATAACTTATTAGAGCTGATGAAAACCTAATAACCAATACCTGGTTAGTCCAAAAATACATCCATTTCACCTCGTGAATGTAAACCAGACATGCCTAAAAAGGGTCCATGCTAAAACAAAAAGTACCCCGGTCACACCCATGGCGTACCTCTAACTATAGTTGGCTCCCCATACTACTTTTAAACTGGTAGCTCCACTAAGTTAACTTGGCCTAAATCATAACTACCTAAGGCCAGACCTCCATATAGAGCTACACCAGATACCAACCACTAAAATGACTACTGAGTACCATTATCTCTACCATGACCACCTTGTGCAGTTAAATCCCATCTACCAGCTCCTAGTACCACTCTCGATCTAACCGTAGATTCTTGAGTATACCCCAGTCCCTAAATAATGGCTGTTTGATAAGGCTTCCTATAAAACCTCTAAATATTCTTAACCTGGCCACGAGATCAACACTGTTTCGATTCCCAATCACACCACATTTGTATATATCCTGGCTTCCCACACTGGAAGCATGCCATCAATGACCCACACGTTGGTGGTCTACATGAATCTATGGTCTGACTAAAATGTTATGATTCCTCTTAACATGGATTCCTAGTTTATGAAGAAGCTTCACCAAAACCACCTAACACCATCAGCCAGTTCGTATATGACCATTATTTAAAATTTCCCTCATCTATTGGCACCTGATTTACCACTTATGATAATGAGTATAACATGAATATGTTTACCTAAACCCTTATGGTGTTCCATAAACCATCATTGAAATTACTCACTCTCATAGTGTCATCACCCATAGTACTGTGTATGAAATGAGACAAATATATAAAAGTAGATGAATAGTCCATGATAGAAATGTATCCCTGTTGTAGGCTCAATAAATCCAAATCTCTCTCAACCATCAATGTGTCCAAGAGAAAGTTAATGAATAAACTTTCCTCAAAGTACTTCTACGCTAGTCCCTCATGTCTGCCCTCCTGAAACTATACATCCCAACAACGTTTAGCTGGACATATGAGCATTTAAGTCATGAGCTTGACCCTCTAACCTAAGGGTGTATCAAGATGTTTGATGATGGTCTTCACAGACTGTATCCATTTCTCATCCTCATGTGGGATATTCTCACATTGTAATAGTAGTGGGTAATGAAACTGGAACTCTTGAGTTAGGTATTCCACAGAAGGATTATCTCTATGACCTCCGCTATTAATCCCCTGGATGGCACATATCAGGACCACCCAAAGATTCTCATCAAGACATGGCATAACATTTTCCATATCCTATGGATTAAAAGTCTATACCAAAGCCTATACCTATGCCTATACATATGGATAATGATCTACCTGACCATCTAGGGCCTTATATGGACCCTTATGTCCCATAAACTGTGTATGTTCTTGTGGCACAAAATCATCACCCTCTTGATGCTCCACTAGATCCTGTCTAGGTGGCATCTCATTAAATATGAATACCATGGGTAGAAATCAAATACAATATATATATGTATATATGTATGTATAACACAAATAAGGAAAGCGGTAACAGAAAACACTATCAAAATACCCTTACACTTCCCCATCACAACTATGTCACATGACATCCATCCTCATGGCCCCTTACTCGACCATATCAAATCTAGGTATAACATATAAATCTAGCCTCATGTCCCCTTCTTACCCACATTTGATTCCGGTGTTTGGTAACATATAGATTTATGGCCCATTTTCTTCCCATAACAGGTTCAGATGTCACATAACATCTGAGGTAGCTGAGTAGAGTGCCACTAAAGAGAAGTTATACAAGAAAATGATATTTAGATTCCTTTATTGACACTTTAAATATATCACCTATATAAATATTCTTTCCCACTCATACTAGTTTTAGGACCAAATATCCCATGCATACATAGTCACATCACATATATATCTCATTGGAACCACATGCTTAGGTTGGATGAGTATAATGCCACCAAAAAGAGGATAAGTAAGAAAACACTATTTAACTTCCTTTTTGACACTTTATGAAACCCAACCCCTCATAGAACAATCCATGTTCCCAATAATGATCATAAGTAATTATTCACCGATATATATATATATATATCATCTTATGTTACTATTAGGAAAACATAAATAATCATCCCTTTCCATACTGGGCCAAGGGTCCACATTTTCGTACTGGGCCAAGGGCCACATATGATAATAGGTAATAGTCACACCCAAGTTCACCACTTAAGGTAGAAATCAAATAAACAGTAAAATATAAAAGAAGAACATAAATTTCCACCCCTAGAATCTTGGTTTGTCCCCAATGAATGGGTCTATAGGAACCCAAAAAAGATATCTATACCTAGTTCCAAATATATCCTAGTCTTTGGTATACCATATCTCAAATAGTAATAAAAATGGTAAATAAAATAATTTGATATCCTTAGTAGCTAGCTGAACATTACTAATAATTCATAGTCATGAATGCTCTGATACAATTTGTAGTTCCCTGACCCATTTTTTCACCTGAATAGTATTCAGGTCCAGTTGACCACTGTGCCTTATCCATGCATCCCCATATTCTAAAGGTAGCCAACAAGAAGTAAGGGTGTAAAAAGGTGATAATGGGGAGAATATTCCCTCCAGTGATGATAATAGTAATGGTATATAGGTATATTACACAGCAAAATAATGACCATAAAACACTATACTAGTAACCTGTGATAGTGAATGAACACAGAACAACAACAAAAATAATAAACATGCATAAAAATACTATTTTCATAATAAAAACACATCTTTAGATACTAATAAATATGATATTATTTGTAGAAGCATGTATATATGTTAGGTCATACAAAACTATAAGCAATAAGGGTATCCAATGGACGACCTTAGTACATACATATATAATAATTCCAATACAAAAAGGAAGACTCAAAAGTAACTATAGTTGATGCAAGAACCTCAAAGTTCCCTTTCCATCCATCCCATGAAAAAGGCCCGACATAATAACTGGGGTACATGTCCTGAGCTCAATCCCTTACCTGATCACAAGATTATAAAATCTATACGCATACCAAGGGGCCCAGGTAGGGTGTGAGAATAAATATTAGTATTACAACACCAATATATTCCTATCATATATCTATGATTAATAAAGTGTGTCTAAATATAAGTAAAAAGGAAACACATTCTCAATAAATAAATACCCACTTCCCTTGTTTTAAGAAGCCACAAGGAAGTGATCACCTTCTTGACCCATCAACGACAATCCACATGCCCCTATTTATATATATGGAATATGTCGACACATTTTTATATATATAACTTCAATGGTGAGGATCCTTATCATTAATCCTAAGGCATCCTCTAATGAGTAGCAAGTTGGAGAGTCCTCAATAACCTATAGTAAATGTATCACCATCATCTCGTGCCACCAAATACATCTCATGTCATAATCAAATAACCAACATCCTTAAGGAATTCCCAATCATGTACCTGGCCCCACATACCTCAACATATAAGAATCCCTACCATCTCGATGCCTAAAATCCAAGGCAAAATTAATTTTTCCTAAAAAATAATAAACACCATCGGCTCAACAAACGATGTCCCAAGGAATAATGATATATTTCTTCTGAAATAATCATGGCCCAATGGACTCAAAACATGGTGATTATTATCCCCCAACTGAAGGTCTCATCACTACCACTCGTTGGATCCCCACCATCTAAATTGATTTCTACAAAAAGCACCTTAAACTTCACTGATGGTCAACACCATCCTAATATGCGACTAACAGAGGCCTCTACCCATATAAGTGGTCAACACCAACTCATCATCTGAGTACTATCTATTTATACATGGCTACTATGGTAAATTGGCTAATCATGATGAAAGGAAATCACCCAAAAAAGTACATAATCCACATCATTCAGAAACCTCATGCCCCCATGATTATGTCATTAAAACTAATGGTCAACACTATATCAAAGTCCCGAGACATTCCATCAATCATTAGGACCTCATCGCCACAAACTGATGACTGCGCCACCTGACCTAGTGATTAACATCACTCATAGAACACAAGATAGACCCAACCTGGTGAACCATGTTGCCTCATACATATGTTTAACACCATTTCAATCCTCAATCCTAACGTATCACATTTGAATAGAACCATTTTCAAGAAAAATATAAATCAATTTAATTTAAATAACCCACTCGGCCTAATTTTCCCAAGTGGTATAAGACTCTAACCCATATTATACCATTCAGAATCAAGGAGGATCAAGACTATATAAATCTCAAGTTATCCATTTAATAATAAAAGGGAAAGCCAAAAATTATTAGGGTATCTCTCTGAAAACCTAACGAAACACTCAATAAAACACCCCCAAAACACGAGTGAAATCAAATAGAAAGATAAGAACCATCTACATTGTGTTGGTAGATGCTCCCTCATCATGTATCATGCTCTAAACCAAGTTGGTTTGGAAGAAATTAAAATTTTATAATATTTATATAATAATATAGTAAAATGACTCACATGGATTTAGAATACCGTATGGAGAGAGAAATGGAGAAAAAAGGAAGAAGATAAAATCCCCTACTGATGCACTTCTAATGAGATTGACTATGATCAAAACAGATCTTGGATCTAGGATGTGGCTCAAAGACTAAGTGAGAAGAAAATAGGAGTCTCCCTCTACGATGCACATAGGTGGAGAAGAAAGAAGGATGAAGGAAACATTAATATATGGTGGGGAAACACAATATTTTTTCCTCTTTAAGTGACCTAAATGGTCTAGCAACTAGGTTTGGATTACCATGTGCCCATCATGTAGAACCCAATATATAGGTATCACACCTCACCCAATTGTCCCGCACAATTTTCCAAACCATGCACCAACCATGTGTGAGTCTCTTCCAAAAAATGAATAATTCCCTACACAGATGTGCACCCCCTCTCACACAGTTTTTCCAATCATGTCTAGTGAAGAAGGAGGGAAGTACATTTACTCATGGGAGGCTACACAGTTTTCAAAAAACCGTGTTCCTCAATTTTTTGACCCAAAAAAGTTGGGTTTTCGACATCCAACACAACCAAAAACCACTTGAAACCCTGAGAAACTTGCTGAGGCTCTAAACACATCTCAAATAAAGGCATTGGGTCAAAGGAAATATCTATATTAAGATCCTAAGATCATTAAAAGAGTTAGTTCTACCACTAAACTAAAAATATTCACATAGGTTAAGGATTTTGACCAACACCAAAAAACCCAAGACATTAAAAGTTTAAAAGGTAATTTATAAATTTTAGAATTTTAATTGATAAAAATAACACCATTTTTATTTCAAAAATATAAATATTGTATTATAATGAATTTTTTGGATTTTTCTAAAACATTTGATTTTTAGGTGAATTATGTAAAATAAATTTTTTACTAATAACATGACTTTTATGACATTATTAGTATGTAAGTATGAATTTGAAATTCATAATTCTTTTTTAAGAAAAAATATTCATTTTATATGTGAACTTATGATTTTATTTATTTTGTTTCTAATTTACAAACCCATATTTGATATTATAAAACTTAAGTTATATTTTATCAAAAATTGATTTTAATAAATTATAATATTTTATTTTAAAATATGTTTTAATAAATTTTATAAATAAAATAAAATAAAATGGATTTAAAATTTAATTTCATGGGGTAAAAATTATCTAAAACCAATGAGTTTATTTTTAGTAATAAATAATAAGTTACCATATAAAAAAATAATTACTGTGGAAAAAGATAAATTGGTAAATGTAATAATTCAAGGGGTAATGGTTTTTAAAAATGATAAAAAATGTATAGAATGACTGGATAAGGTGTGACACAAACTTATAACTTTCCCACTAAATTATTTCTCTAATGTTAGATCCAATTGAAATGTTTAACTTATGATACCTCTATATAAATTTGAAAATTTTTAAAAATAAGTTCTCACAACATATAAAAGGGGCCTATAACTATCCCTTCTAGGAACTCCAAAAAAATAAGATTCCTCCTAAAACGCATCCATTTTTTCTCACCCTACAATACTCTTTCACACTATTTAAATTTTTATCACAAGATATTAGCCTATGTCATCAATTTCAAAGGAATATTCAATGTAAATCTTAACATTCTCAATGATGTTTGGTTGATGCATAAAATGAATCAAGATCTAGGTAACAGTTTTCATCCCAAATTACTCTCTTTGAGACATGTTTGGTATTATACACCCAATTTAAGTTATGTGTTATATATAATACATATTTTATATATAATATTAGGAAATATTTTTTAATCATGGTATTTTATGTTAAATTACATTACCACTCTTTCAAGGGGTTTTCATGAAAGTGTTACTCAAGTTGTAAAGGGTTTTGTTAGTCTTAATTTTGATTCTTTGATTCATGTTACATGTTATTCACTGGGGTTTCTTTATATTGGGACCAATTTATTTACTATACCATTAATGTTATATACATTATTTCATTTTAATTCATGGGATATAATATTCCAAATCAAATAATGTTTTATTACCCTTTTTAAAAGGTGGGTTTTCAACAGAGCTATTTTCAGAGTTTTAAAAAAAGTCATTTACTTTCATTATCAAATGTTTAATCTCTGTCTCCACATTTCCTGTAAAAAAAATTATTTCATTTTTACAGATATAATTTTAGTGATTCATTTTTTTCTAATTAAATGTTTTTAAAATCATTAATGTCACCTTATCAAGGTTAATTTTGAATACGACAAGTAATTTTTTATTTTATATCAACATTGAAAATGATTTCTAAAAAATCATTTATGTTTTCAACTACATTTTCATATTCATATTCTGTATTATTGACACTAATGGGATTTATGTTACTAGATTTATTCATTAATATATATATATATATATTGGGGATTGGACTTGTGGTATTAAACAATATGATTCTTGATCTTTTATTGAGTAATACCACTCAAGACATTATTTTACAAGGATGCCTTGAAACTATGACAATATCCTTATGTGTTTCTTTTGTTACATTAGGTATATGTGATTTGACAACCATTAACCATCTATCTATTTATAGCTTATGTAATGTAATTCTATTTTTTAGAAATGATGCATCACTACTTTTTTCTTTCCTAATCATTTTTTATCAAAACCCCCTCCGCCTAAAGAGTACCCCTCCTAGACTAGCAATGAGAGAAGGAGGATATTGGATGCTTGATTTCCACCTCTAGCAAGCCTTGTTTTGGAGACTATCACTGAGGGTATTTAATAAATATAAATGAGAGGCATTAACCTCTAAGAGAAACATGTTGGAGAGAGATAAAAGGTAGATACACCAATCGACGCCTGATCATAAAGGTAAAATAATTCCCATGTTCATACATGTAGTGTCATACAATACTAAAATAAATGAAAAAAGAAACTAAAAGTACCAAAAAGATAAAATCAATAGAAACCATGAATCCCAAATAGATCCTTCAAAGCCATGAGTTAATAATATTCAACCTGGTCTCTAACGCACTCCTACTGACTTGAAGAATAGTTTATATAAAAGTGGTATGATCATGAAAACAAGCTCAGTAGAATCCTCCCTAGAACATATCATACAAAAGATTAAAAAAGAATGATAAATCATAGTGAACAATAGTGAAACTACCTCATCACCACAATAGGTATACTATGTTCTCAGTCTCACCATGGCTATCTTTCACCACGTATCACATATAAGAGAGAACATAATTAAATATCAATAACAAGGGTTCCCTACTACCAGTTCCCCATTGGTTTTTCAATCTACCACAATATCACATGTACTGATCCATCTCTCTACAAAAGTAATTCAACTAGGAAACACTTGGGCTAGGTACCACAACATTTCCCTTGTACATCACATCATCCAATATCACATCTCCATATAGTAAAAAAAATCATTTACAGGATCCACCAAAAACAGAATTGTGTATTTCAAACATCAGAAATTATTCCTCAATCCATCACATACCATACACCATGTTAGGTACTTCAATCCATCATAGTCTATTCAAATAATACCTATATTGATCATATATACTTTCATAAATTTAAATATGATCAAATTATAATAAACATCGAATTATTAATCATGAATCATGAATTATTTTTCTAGGAAACCAGTTTAATTCAAGATTTACATTCATTATAAATTTCAAAATACTTAACTAATAAAAAACATGTAATAAAAATACTAGGATATATCAAAAACTATATATAAAATCCATAGGAAAACTGAAACAATAGTGGAAATTAACAACATGTCATCTCTAAGCATAAACCAATTCCATTATTTAATCTTTATTAGGTTAATTATATTATCACAAAAATGGATTAACCAACGTAAATTTAAAATTGAATGTAATTAAAAGAGAAGCAATGAATCCCCTACCTCAAAGGCATGGACATTCTTCTCAAGGGAACATTATGATTTCACAGAACCTAATATCCTCTCCTATAAGAAGACTATATCCATCTAAGGAAATCATGATACAACCACAAAAAAATTGAAACCCCATTAGAACATTGATAGGAAACTAGAATCACATTGAAATAAAACATTGGAGGAACTGAATTGAAGAACCACAAGAGAAGAGGTAAAACATACCTTGGATCACTGTGGATCGAAGACAAAATCTGGTTATTGATCCCCATTTTAAGGGATCCCAATCACATGAAGAATAAAATTCTAGGCACTTGGATCTTTGGGAGAAATCATAGGGTTTGGGGAGAAACTGATTAGTGCTGAACATTATAAAATTCACTACCAAGTGTAGATTTATAGCGTGAATCATCCATTTATTTCTTAAATAGACATGTAATTAATATCCACTGAAAAAATTTCACCTAACACTATATTAATCTTATTTAATTACATATCAAATTTTAGGTTTTTATGTGAATTCCATGGGCTTGGTCACAAATGTTGTAAAACCTGTTTAGTTCATAAAACTCACTCACACTGTAAAACTCATCTACACTATACACCACTTATTTAACCAAAAAATTATACCTTATTATAAATTTTATAATAAAAAAACTTCTAAATACCCACCAATCCCCATATATAAACCATAATAATTGGAAACACATAAAGGGACAACATACACAGATTTGGGCCCGGACATCTGATATCTATCAAAAAATTCTCATCTAAGATAATCCAAAACCAAAACTGATAGAAAATGAAATGGGTCATCCAAATATCCAACCCAAGAGATACCTCAACATAATCTCACCATCACATGTTCTCAAACACCTCATCATAAGAACAAGTAAAAAACCACACAATAGAAACCACTTTCTCATAAACACTCTCTCAAGGGAAATTCTTCTCATGCGAGAGTAAAGACATTACAAGAAACAAAAGGAAACCATAACATAAACCAAAAAAGGTTCAAAATCCACAATGATAATTATAACAAGAAAAGAGATAAACAAAAAAGAAATATTGGTTTATAGAGTGATTATATGCAACTTTAATTCCTAGATAAACACTTCCACAACACCATTCTTTCACAAGACATGAACCAAGGGAATGAGATTCCCACACAACACCTTCTCTTAGCAGTCTTGGATCTCCATAGGCCAATCCTCAAAGGTTATATCATCACAAACATCAATAATTCACTAATTAGTGATGTAAGAGTCATCATGAAGGTACTAATAAAGATATTAAATATAAAAAACATCATTTATCTAACTCATTTATAGGGTAATAAATATATGATATTCTATGGATCTAACATGAGCCAATACATCAAAATATTTTAAAAAATATTGATAACTCTTACTCCTATGACCAATACTTTTATTCCCATTATATTGAGTCACTATTAGAAACACAAAACCTCCAATGATGAACTCCAATATTCTCCTCCTATGATCAACAAAATAATTATAACGATAATGTGCTAATTTAATCCTCTCACGTATCTCATGAACTATCTATATCATATTTTGTACTTATATTGGACTTAGAATCACTATATATTTGACCCCAATATAGAACAATGGATAATGGCATGTTTGGTGATAAAAATATTCAAATGGTTCCACACAAATTGTGGAGTGAAAACTATTATTGTAACAAAACTCGACCAAAGGAAACTTCCTCATCCAAAAAATTCAAAAATATAGTACAAAAGAGTGCAACATGTCCTCAAGATTCTTGATGGTCCACTCTGACTGACCATTCATCTATGGATAAAAATTAGTTATAATGAATAACTATGATATAAAAGGATTTTTGGGACCTCTCCACGCCCTGTTGGTAAAACAATGATCTTGATTAGAGATGATCATCCTTGGGACTCTGTTGAGTCTCACCACCTCCTAAAGATATTTTATCAATAAAAACTCTACTGAGAATAACTCTCCGATGACATTAAAGTTTGATGAATTCATCACATGATCCACTATCACCATATATCATCATATCCTCACTAATCCCGAGGTAAAACAATAACTAAGTCTATCAAGATGTCCCCCCACTTCTATTGTGGAACATCTAATAGCTGGAGCACACTGCTAGGAACACAGTTCTCTAATTTCACCATATGTAAGACCAAAATCAAGATAAAAACATAACAACTGCATGATTATAACCAATCTATAAAAATAAACCTCTCAGATCTTGGTACACCATCGTTACAACATGATGTACCACCATGTGTGAGCTATTGAACACATAAAGAACCATCTTATGAATCTACAAAGGGATAAAAATAATTCATTATAAAAACCATAGTGTTCTTCATACTTTGACCAACCATTATGGAAATCACTAAAAATAACTTGGTCTCTTCGGACCTCCACCTCATAATCCTCTAGATAGGAATCCTCCACCCGCTGCACTAAATATGTCTGCACTATCATCTTGAAAAGAAAACCTTTTCCTATAACCTATACCATATCTAGATTCATCACTAAGAGATCTTACATCACTCTCTTGAAATATCTATATTCAAACATTAAATTAATATGTGACTTCCTAGCGATCACATCAGCTACAACATTTCCCTTTATGGGTTTATATGAAATCTTAAAGTCATAGTCATGCAAGAATTCTATCCATAGTCACTAATACAAGTTCATTTCATGATTGGAGAATACATACCTCAGGCTATTATGATTAGTTAAAACCAAAAAATTCTCACAAATGAGTTAATGATACCAATAATTCATGGAAATTACCACTACTAACAACTAGAGATCATGGGTATCATAGTTACACTCATAGGGAAGTAAACATTGAGACTCATTAGAAACAATTTATATCTACTATATCAGAACAGATCCTATAAAAATAAGTGAATCATCATATAAAACCACAATTTAAACCACTCAACTATAAAAAAAAATTAATGGAACATTGAAAACCATAAAATTTAGGTACTCAAAAGATTCAAGACATTAGTCGGTCCATAAGAACACGTGATCATTCCTAATCAAGACTGTTAGAGGAGTCTAATCCTAAGATAAATCATCTAAAAACATTATATAATATCTTGTAATACCAAGGAATCTCTACTCATCTACCAATGTATTGGGGGATTCCCAATAAAACACTACCTTGATCTTAGAATAATCCATAGCTATTCCATACCAAGACATGAGATTCCCCAATAAATGAACTTCATGAGCCCAGAACACACACTTTGAAAACTTCTTGAATTGTTTTTGATGATGAAGAACTTCTAAAATGGCACAAAAATTCACTTTATACTCCTACTCAGATGAAAAGTACATAAGGATGTATTTGATGAAAAACACCATGAAATTATCTAGAAAATCATTGTACACTACATTCATCATCCCCATGAACATGAATGGAGTGTCCTTCACACTAAACAGAATAAAAAAGAATTCATAATACCAATGAAGACATCAAAAAGTAGTATTCAGAACATATTCATCCTTCAACTTCATATAATGGTATCATAACCATAGATCTATCTTCAATAAATAACTTCTCCTTTTAACTGATTGAATAAATCATCAATCCATGGAAATAGATAATGGTTCTTCACTTTCACTTGGTTTAAGTGATGAAAATTGTTAAAAAGCCACCAAATACCATTAACCTTCATCATGAGAAAACTTGGTGAACCCCAAGGAGAAATAATTGGCCAAACAAAACCCCATAGAAACAGATCATCGAGCTATACATGAATCTCTCACAACTCAAGAAGCACCATCCTAAATAGAGACATTAATATATGAGACACACCTAGTAATAGATATATCCAAAACTTAATCTCCCATTAAGGAGGTAATATTTCAACCACCACTAGAAATACATCAGGGTAATCTTCCACAATCCTGGGGAACACCGACTGCTAAACCTCTGAGGAACTAATATTCTAATCATTTATCATGGATGAAAAGGAAGGAAAACACCTCTATCCCATTTGAGGACCTTGATTTCCAATTGAAATTTTAAGCTCTCAATCAGAATCGAAGAACACAACCTGCTCTTGAATAAATCCAAGGTGGACTTCATTAAATATAATAAATCCATTATAGGGATGATTTCATGTGGTTTTATCCATAATAATATGAATTATCCCTAATAGAAGTGCAACCCCAACACTAGCCCACAATATCTACATACTTCATGCAAGTCAGCACGACCTCCAACTGGTGTAGCCAATAATAAGGTATTGGGAATCCTCTTCACCTCATGTCCCAAGTAATGTTCTAGGGGAGGTGATATAATGGAGTGCATAGCTCCTAAATCAAACAAATCAAGAAAACATGTAGAAAAAATTCAATGGGTACCTTGTACGATGTCTGGAACACCTGGTACTAGAAAGTATCGACAATACAAATGTCCAAGGATAGCTCCATGTCCTCCCTAACTTTGATGAGGACCACCTCCAAGTTCACGCTCTTCTATATGAGAATGAGGAATATATCAGGGTTGTACACTACCTACCAAGTATCCCATTAACAAATTCTAAGCCAGAATACCATGCTGCAGCTATATCGTATGAAATTTCTTCAACAGAGAAACCTATATCCAAAAATGAGACACATGATAACTACACAGAATGGTTGGACACTTTCACCATTAATGACCTCATCCTCCACAATAAAAACATGTGTTTGATCCCATGGAAAAGCTTTTAGAGCCACCACCATCAAATAAATGAGATAATGAGGGATTCAACCTACCCCAGATTGACCTAAAGCTCTTATTTCTAGGAAATGGGGAACCATAGACCACATATCTACATAATGTGGAATCCTAAAAACTCTCATCTCATGAAAATATAGTTTTTTAAATTATTATATCAAAGAAATCTACTCTTTCTCATACCTCAATATATTTCAACAACATGACTGAGGTGACCTGGTGTTAGATCTATGGGTTCAAATACTCATAAAAATTCCTCTCTTTAGCCTCCTCATATGGAAACAGATTTGAATAATATTGGAGAAGGTTCCTAAAATAGATCCCAAAATCCCAGACACTAGATATTCCTTATCAAAGGTTAAACAACTCTTGGATACTGACCGCATTCATTGTTGAAAAAATAAACTCTTCTTGGAACTAGTATTGAAATTCATCAAATGAGAAAACCAAATCCCCAAAATCCCTAAAAAAAGAACCACCACTAACTCACTGCCCGATGCATCATCATCAAATCTAATGAAACCTAGTGCTCTATTTGATCATGGGTATATTTGAAAACTATCTCAAACTCTTCTAACTATTGATCTTTGAAAGTGTCTAAAATAGATCCCTTATACTTTTGGTAAAATCCAACAATTAAACTCTTAGAGTTTCCACCTATATGTGTCATTGGTTTTGAGCTATAATCTACGGTGATCTAATGGAACATCCTTTTAAACATTTTTTGTGTGAACCAGATAAGTTTAGGTTTCAGGGGTAGTGGAAGTGTGTGATATGTAGCACCCAATTTTCAATTTTTCATGATTGATGATCAATCTGAGATATACATGATGATAAATGACTTGATCTCTAGAATTGGATTAAAAAAATAATACAAGAGTAATAATTCCAAAACCAGAGGGAGGATCATCACATATTATTAATAATTAATTTAATTAATTAATGAATTAAATTATTTGGAGTTATTTCTTCATTGATGAATATAGAGAAAGATCTGCATTGCATCATTATTGTGTTGTAGAAATCAATTAAATATTCCCTCTATTTTTGATCTACACATGTTCTATAAATATCCATATATTGCCGAAGGAATCTCCTAGTGCTCACATAAAAAATCCTTGCACTTGCTTCATGCACCTTTGATCGCTAGAAGAACTGCTTCCAAATAATTATCCTTGATCTGGTGGAGGAATATTGCTCTCCATTATTGGGAGCATTCATGGAGAAGGGATCTCTCTAAGGATTTATATAATTCTCTAAATCCATTATACATATCCAAAACAAATGAATTGTCTCGCTTGATAAAATAACATAACTGGGTTTATATATCGCTAGGGTTGAAATAAAATAATCGCACAAGTACCCTTATTTATTTATTTAATCCTAGAAAAACGCCATGTCAAATAATAATAATAATATTTCTTGACATGAACTTAACTTGAAAATTAAATTAAATATTATTTAATAAAATAATATTCAATATTTATTATTTCTCACCAGACTATTTAAACTTGGTTCTCTATTCCTCAACAATATTTACATGGCCTTGAATAATCACTATTTATTTATTAAATAAATATCACTGAATTATTCACCAATAAATAAATAAATATTATATTCACTAAATAGAATAAAAATATTTATTAAATATTCCACTCACATTATATTCTCTTGAATAACTTGTGACAAAATATATGTAATAAAACATATATGAATAATTATTAAACCACATATAGTAGTAATATTTACTCAACTTGATAAATAATAAATAATAATATATTATTTAATTGTGATTTTGGATACACTTAGTGTGTGACCCTATAGGCCTTTTTCTCAGTGGCATTAGGTGAAGCAGTCTAAATTCCAAGGTTAACATCTAGAAAAATTACAAGGCACCCATAAATAAAGAAATTAATGATAAAATGAAATGTTACCTCATACAAATTCTTACTATGTTATATAATCCCCTTACCATGATATCTCCAATCAAGCAGGTTTCATGCTGGTGCCATCAACCTATGTTCTTGATGTCTCTTTCTTTGAATTCTTAGAAATTGAAATTTCCTATAGAACACTATAGCCTAGGATTTATTTAGGCTATATCATTTCCATCAAAGGTCCTGAGATACTAACTTCCACTAAAGAATAGAAGGTACATATCCTTTCTTGATTTATTCATTAATGCAATATTAATCATGACTCAACCAATATATCCTACCTCACCATGAACATATGTTTTCATGGTTTTTGTCAGTACATAAAATTACACAACTCATAATACTACTTAATAATAATCTTAAACTCTAAGAACCCATACACACATCCATAGATAGGATCATCCAATGATACATATAAATGTGGATTTCCTACTGGTGGGTCTCATTACCATAATATTCTATTGGATATTACCAAGGGAATACACTATGGGAAGGTTCTTCAAAGTCCTATGAGTCTCCACCCCTGATATCCTATATCATTTGTGTCCCTCAAATGATGTCATTTGGTTAAAGAAAACATATTCAAGAATAGAGTCGTAGAACTTCTGGGTTCTCATCATAGAGGGGAATTGTTATGACCTTTTAGCATGATATATACTCAATAGAAATTATCACATACTATGTCACACATAGTAATGATCATGATGCATAGTTTATTAATATTAAAAACCATGAATAAAGGTTATCATAAAGTACATATAAGTTTTTTGTAGGGAACCAAATCCAACAAACTACCACTTTCACTAGAGGCAACTGCTAACAACCTTCATCCCGCTATCTCTCACATGATAATCATACTTCTACTGAGATAGGCCTTTAGTAAAGGGGTCTACCACATTCTCTTCCATGAGTACTCTGCTTAATGAAACTTCACCCCTCTGATAGATATCCCTTAAGAGGTGATACTTTCAGAGTATGTTCTTTGTCTGTTGATGTGACCTCAGATCTTTTGTAAGAGCTACCACTATAGTATTATCACAATACAATGTGATAGGGTATTTAACTATAGGAACCACATCACGCTCATAGAAAAATTTCTAAATACAAATGGCTTCCTTGGATGTATCAGAATCCAGTATATACTCAGACTCTACTATGGAATCATCAACAACTGCCTTCTTTGAAATCTTCAAGCTCACAGCTCCTCCATTGAGATAGAAACCATATCCCAATGGTGATTTTATATCATTCCAATCTATCTGAAAACTAGAATCAGTATAACCCATGATGAAAATCTCCTCATCTACTCCATACACCAGGAACTTATCTTTATTTATTCTCAGATACTTAAGGGAAACATTAATAGCAGTCCAATATTTTTGTCTTAGATCTTCTTGATATATGAATAACATGCTCAATGAAATGGAAACATCAAGTATATTACATAACATGGAATACATTATTGATACTATCATTGAAGCATATGGGATATTACTCATTCTCTCTTTCTCATGTTGTGTCTGGGGAAACATGTTTTTAGAAATATGTAAACCATGTGACACTGGAACCAATCCCCTATCGTATTATTCCATAATAAATCTCTTTAGTATATATTTAGAATATTTACTTTGACTTAGTCTAATCACGAATGATATTTATCCCAAGAATATATCCTTCTTCACCTAAGTCCTTCATGGAGAAATATTTGTTTAACCAGACATTAACAGACTGTAAGAATGGTATTTCATTTCCAATAATTAATATTTCATCAACATATAATATTAGGATAATGACTAAATTTACACTAAACCTCTTATAAACACATGGATCACAATCATTTTTAATAAAACCAAATTCATTTATGTCTTTATTGAATCGAATGTTCCATGACCTAGATGCTTACTTGAATCCATAAATGGATCTATACAACTTTAAAATCCTTTTGGTATCACTTTTAGTCACAAAATATTATGGTTGTGTCATAGAGACATCTTCCTAAAGGTTCCCATTAAGGAATTTAATTTTTACATCCATCTACCACATCTCATATTCACGATAAGCTCTTATAGCAAGTAGAATTCTACTGTATTTAAACCTAGAAACTAGAGAAAAGGTATCATCATAATCAATCACTTAACATTTTTTAAACCCTTTATCCACATTCCTTTCTTTATAGGTATTTACTTTACCTTCTGTATCCAGTTTCCTCTTGAATACCCATTTTCATCCAATGAGATTTACAACAACTAGTGCATCGACCAGAACCCAAACATGGTTCTGATACATGGAATACATTTTAGAATTCATTGCTTCTTTCTATCTTAAATCTTATAATCTCTCTACTACCTCCTACCATGATAGAGGTTCATAATTTTCAACCAATAATTATTTATCATCTTTAGTGACTAGAAATCCTTATTTCTCTGGTTCACTTACCCCTCTTATGCTCATATGTAGTACTTGTGTTTTAGGAACTTCTTCTACCATAGGGACCTGTAGAACCTATTCCTACTCCAACTCTTTTATATCTTTATCATCAACTTCATCGAAGCAAATCACCCTCCCAATATCCTTTTTGAGGATGTTCTCCCTCTCGAGAATTATTTCTTTTCTGGGAATAGTCACTTTCTTGTTTGAGGGGTTGTATAGGTAGTATCCCTTTGTTTCCTTAGGATACCATATAAAGATACACTTTGTGCCTCAAGGTTCTAGATTGTTTCCCAAGAAGGACTTAAAAAATTCCTCAAAACCCCATACATGTGTGTATGAAAAAATGTGTTTCTTTCTACTCCATAACTCAAAGGGAATTTTGTTTTCCACTTTAGTTGCAACTCGGTTTAATATGTATGACGTAGTTTTTAATTCATATCCAAAAAAGGATAATAGAAGATCTATTTTAATCATCATCATCTTTAACATGTATAACATGGTATGGTTCCCCCATTTACTAACACCATTCAATTGTTGTGTATATAGTAGATTGATTTGAGATAAAATCCAAAACTCCCATAAAAAGTCAAAAAATTATTAGTTAAGATATTCACCACTTTGACTCGATCAAATATTATTTATCTTCTTACCAAGATTATTCTCAACTTAATTCTTTAATTCCTTGAATTTATCAAAGTACATGGTCTTATACCTCATTAATTAGATATATCCATATCCACTCAAGTCATCAACAAAATTTATGAAATAAGAATATCTACCTCTAGATTCTATTGAAACTGGTCTACACACATTAGTGTGAACCGATACTAGAAGATCTATGGACCTTTAACCCTTTCCACCAAATGGTGTTTTGGTCATTTTTACATGTAAATAAACATTACATATATTAAGTGGTTTTAGATCAGAAGTGTCTAAACAAATATCTTGACAGAGATTTTTCAAATGCTTCTCATTTACATGACCAAGATGGCACTGCCAAATCTGGGTGTTATGTCATGTGAACATGATTCATTATCAATTTAAAGCACTTGTTTTTTTGTAATTTTATACATAAATACTATTATTTAAATTTGAATTACCATAAAATATGTTGTCTTTATAAAAAAACAACGTTTATTTCCAAACTAGAAAACAAACCCATTTTTATCTAGGTATGATACAAAACTTATTTTATTAGTAACGGTAGGTACATAATAATAATATTTTAAAACCAAAATCATTCCCATTGGTAATGATATGTGGTAGTCACCATTGAATAGAGAATCTATACCTGAACCATCAGTAGCTCTCAGATCCACCTCCCCATTAGAAATATTTTTGAATATACTTGGTTCCTGCATTTAGATATAGATGTGAGCCCCAAAAGCTATATCTAATACCCAATGTGTAGATATTAAAATATTAAACTCCATATAGAATACATATAAGGCCCCAGCCTTAAATCTTACTTAATCTTGAGTTATTACAAGATTACACATTGAGTATCTTTTCGGGTTTAGAGTTTTAGAGAATTAGATCATAAAACTTGCATTACATTCCACATATAAACAAAGTGGTTACATAAAGATAGTATTCTTCTTTCCCATCAATGGAAACATATTTAAAATAATACATGGATTCTTTCTTGACACTTCCTTGACACTATCATCATATCATGTACCTTTCCCTTGACCTGTGAAAAACATTTCAAAAAAACTTGGGATGAGCATAAAAAGTTTAGTAAGGGATATAAAAATATGGAAAGGAAACATGGGTACATATATACATAAGAATGAAATCATAATTTACCCATAAAACATAATCACTTTAACATACCTCATCAAATCATGAATAAATCATAGAAATCATAAGACATAAATGTAACTTGAGGCATTCATAACTTTCTTACGTAGGGAGTAACCCTGTTGGTTACGTTTGGAATACCCATCACAGTATATTCCCTAAATCTCTTCGGATAAACCTTAACGTTTCAATCCTTTGCATTACCAAATGCATTGGAGAGCTATATCGGGCTCACCCTCCCCTAGTCTATCATGGAACCACCCGTCTTTATAATAATGCCCAAGAACCTCAACATAATCGTATCCCATAAAACATGCATAAAGGAAACATAACATTTCCACCTTTCAATCACAAGATATCAATACAACACATTGATATAAAAACATCATGATAAAAATTTTCAATACCAAAATAAAAGAAAAGTAAAACATGGTATTTATTTTTCTTTTTTTAAAAAAACTATGTCTTGTAGAGGAAGCCGAAACTCAAATAATGGTCACGACGGTGGAGAAGTCGTTGTCGCCGCATATGTACGACAAAAACATTCCCTTTTTTCATTTAGTAAATTCTTCGTATAAAAAATATTCCTTTTGAATAAATGTAAAAGTCAAAGGTGTTTATACACCGTATAAAAGAAGGTTGTGTATAAAACAAAATATGCCTCAATGAAAGGAGATTGAGACGAAGTCCCATACCTCGGGTCCGACTTGACTCAGTCGTTATGTAATCTCCTGAATAATAAACCTGAGTTAATTTCTACTTGTTTAAGAACCTTTTTCAAGTTCATTATTCTTTTTATATCACTTATTGCCTTGTCATAAACACTATGTAATTATTTATGTTAATAACGGTCGTTTTAACGATCATTGGTACTTGAGTCAAAAATAATCCCATTATAATTACAAGTTGTTCATGTATCCATTATATACTGAATTGTATTACTGATGTAGATATCATATATATCATATATATCCAGTACATGCATGCATTTATAATATTACATAAACATTTAGAGGTAAGAAATGAAATGCACCGTTCATGGAGACGGTAAGCCGTACGTACACATGAATGCTACTTTCATTTCTATTTCGTATTTTATAGAATGGAATCATAATGATATAAAGGTATATTATATTTCTAGTGTAATATCATATATAATATCATAACTTCATCCTTTATACGTCCCACATATGGTATTTAACGAATCAAATTACTTTTAGGGGGCGGTAGTCCTCACTTCCTTAAATGAAGATATCGCGTTTACCCATAATGGAAACCATAAAGGTATGACCAAAATGAAAAATACAGAAGATTAAGGGAAGCATAAACATATTATATATCATATATAAATATAGTGTCATCTTAATGTCCACCTTTGATGGTGTTAAATGAATGTTGAACAATCATCGTTTCGGGAGGCAGAAATTCACCATCCACAGAAACAGTATGTTCTTTAACCATTAGATGTAGGTGTGTGTAAGTGTATCTCTAATCCTCCTTATAACAAAATCATAGTATATTAAAGATACTGTAGTTGTTACAAAATAAATGACTAAAAAGAGTTTAGGGTGTTGGAGAAGCAAAATAAAACAAAAGGACTCAAAAGAAGACATTACCTTAAAATCGGGTAACTCCCTTTGGTTTGAGCTCAAAGGCTTCCTTTGGAAGACTTCTTCCCAAAGTGAGGCTTCAGGGAGTAAGAGAGGGAAGTGGAGAGGCAAAATGGTCATGGGTTGGACGAGATAAAGGCTTTGGGAGTGTGGGTAAGGAGGTAGAGGTGGGGGCCTTTTATAAGAGGAGAGGAGGGGCACTCTTGGAAAGTAAAGAAATGTTACTTTATTTTAAAATGAGTTTCAGATTTAAAAGGGTCCCACATTGATATAATTCTAGGTTAAGGTGATAAGGGTTAGAAATCCACCCATAAAATAGGTTTTGGACATGTGTAGTTCATATATTTTACATTATCATTTCATTTTATTTAAATCTTTTATTAATGAGGTAATCGCTGCATCATCATGATGTCATAAATAATTTAATTTATTTAAAGTCTAAAAATTATAAAAAAAATACTATGATGTAGTAAATCGTTTTAGATTTTCAATTAATATTTATAATAATAAATATGACTTGTATAACCCCATGTAAAAATTGTTTTCGTAAAACATTTCTTGTTTGTGTCATTTTTACTTTAACATTAAATAAAAAGATATTTATGTCATTTCCCAACCAAAGTGGCTCTATGGGGTCCCCAAGTTGACCCATGGATTTTCTTGGTCGGCCATGACACATCCAATTAGGGTAGGACATGTGTCAAGCTCATCTCATATTATTAAAACATTATTTTTACCTTAAACTACACTAATTACCACTAATCGTGATTAAGAACTTAAAAGTTACTATTCACCAAAAAATTATTTTAATCTCATTGAACCACATTTTACTTCTTAATTACAACCATGTATGTCGGATTTTTGAAAATCAAATCACAGAAGTGGCAAAGTTTCATTTAAACGAAAAATCAGTTTCCTTAACTTCCACTTAGTGGTTTCACTATTCATCAAAAATTGAAGTTTTTCAGAAAGATACCAAAACTTCACCCTAAGCTATATTTGATATTCCGAATTCAAAAATGATGTCTATTTTAAAAAATTAAAAACATGTAAGTTGCATTAATTAATTTAGTAACTAATTCCCGCTGTCATGACAAATAGCGTGTTTTTATGAAACAATAAGTATCAAAAGATTGACACTAGTTTAAGTCCAATTTCAAAGTGAAATTGATTCCAATGACCACCATTGGATAAAATGGTAAAAATATATTCTAATTTCACTTCAAAACCAATTCAAAAGATAATCTAATCATATAAATAAATTAGATTAAAAAGAGATTTTGAATTAAAATACAACATTTTTCACAATTCATTAAAAATGAACTTTATTGGAAAAATACCAAAAATTCACACAAAGTAAATTTTGATATCCCAATAATAAATAATAAGTTTATCTTGAAAAACATAGCTTATAAAATTGTCAAAAGATAGATTTAAAAAGGGTTTTCCATCAAAAGGTAGTAAAACAATCTTTTAAGAATATTAGTGTATTCCATGCATAAGATTGTATTTATTTTCATTTTAAGCCTCTAAAACACTATCTTAATCATTAATAGAAATAGATAAAAATATCTATTATTCATTAATTACTTGGGATGTTACATCCTTCCCCACTTCAGAAAATTGTGTCCCCGCAATTTATTTACTTATCGAATAAATGGGGGTACTTATCCCTCATTGCATTTTCAGATTCCCATGTTGCCTCTTCCATTATGTGGTTTTTCCACAAAACCTATACCTGATTAATCACCTTATTCCATAACACTTTCTCCCTGTGGTCAAGAATCTGGACCGGTTGTTCCTCATAAGATAGGTTCTCTTCCAATTGAACTACCACTAGACTCAAAACATGAGATGGATCTGGCATGTACTTTCTCAACATCGAAACGTGAAAAACATTGTGTACCTGAGATAAACTCGGAGGTAAAGCCACTCGGTAAGAAACGAATCCAACTCTCTCCAGAATTTCATATGGTCCAATGAACCTTGGACTCAGCTTTCCTTTCTTACCAAATCGCATCACAGTTTTTCATGGTGATACTTTGAGAAAAACATGATCACCTACCTCAAAAGAGAGATACTTCCTCCTGTTGTCCGCATAACTCTTCTGCCTACTCTGAGATGTTCTCCTGTGTTTCTGTATCAGCTGAACTTTTTCTGCCAAATCTTCTACCAATTCTGGTCCCATCAACTTCCTTTCACCCACTTCATCCCAAAAAGATAGAGTTCGACATCACTTCCCATATAATGCCTAAAATGGTTCCATCTGTATACTAGAATGAAAACTGTTATTTTATGAAAATTCAACCAAAGAAAGTTGTTGGTCCCAACTTCCCTGATAATCCATCAAACAAGAACGTAGAATATCCTCCAATGTCTGAATTGTTCGTTCTGACTGCCCATCTAATTGAAGATGAAAAGCTGTACTAAAATTTAATTCAGTACCCAACAACTTCTGAAGGCCTTTCCAAAAGTTAGAAGTGAACCTGGGATCACGATCAGATACAATGGAGATAGAAACTCCATGTAACCTGACTATCTCTTTAAGATACAAACGGGAAAGTCGATCTAGGGAAAAAGTATCTCGTATAGCAAGGAAATGAGCAGATTTAGTGAAGCGATCAACAATAACCCAGATTGCATTATTACCTCGAGATGTCTTCGGTAATCCCACAACAAAGTCCATGGATATATTTTCCCATTTCCACTCTAGCACTGGTAAAGGCTGAATCATCCCTTTCGGTAACTGCCGCTCTGCTTTAACCTGTTGAAATGTCAAACACTTCACAGTAAAATCAGCAATATCTCTTTTCATTCCATCTCACCAGTAATACTCCCGCAGATCTCTGTACATCTTAGTACTACCAGAATGAACTGAAAATGGAGAACTATGAGCTTCACATAACAACTCTCTCTTCAACTGTGAATCACAAGGCACACACAATCTCTTCCCAAATCTCAAAACACAATCATTATCAATGTTGAATTCATGCAACTTACCTTTCTGAACCAGATCTACCTTTTTCTGCAACTCACTATCTTTCTTCTGTGCTTTCCTGATTCTATCTGATAGAGATGATCTCACTGATACCTGAAACAAAATAGAAGAACATCCTACGCCAAAAACTTCTATGCCAAAGTTCATCAAATCCTTAACCAAAGGATCACATTCCAAATGCAACACTGTTAATGAAGCATTACTTTTTCGACTCAAAGCATTAGACACTTTATATGCTTTTCCCGGATGGTAATGAATTGTACAATCATAATCCTTGATTAATTCCAGCCATATCCTCTGTCTCATGTTTAACTCTTTCTGAGTGAATATATACTTTAAATCATTGTGATCAGTATATATTTCACACTTTACTCCATACAAATGATGTCTCTAAAATTTTAAAGCGAAAACAACAGCAGATAATTCCAAATCATGTATAGGGTAATTTACCTCATGAGTTTTCAACTGTCGTGAAGCATAAGCAATTACCTGATCATTCTGCATTAGGACGCAACCAAGTCCTTTCAATGAATCATCACTGTAGATAACACACTCACCATTCCTGGAAGGTAGTGCCAAAACTGGAGCATTCACCAATCTTTTTTTCAGTTCCTGAAAACAATCATCACATTCTTTTGTCCAGATAAACTTAACACCTTTCCGAGTTAGCTTAGTCATTGGACTAGATAACCGTGAAAAATTTCTAACAAACCTTCGGTAATAGCCTGCCAAACCAAGGAAGCTACGAATCTCAGTTACATTTGTGGGTCTTGACCAGTCTTCCACAACTTTTGTTTTTGCAGGATGAACAGTTATCCCATCTTTAGAAACAATGTGACCAAGGAAAGAAATTTGTTGCAACCAAAACTCACACTTGCTGAATTTCCCATACAATTTATTTTCTTTTATGGTTTGCAAGATAACCTTTAAATGTCTTTCAGGCTCCACTTTACTTTTAGAAAACACCAAAATATCATCAATGAAATCCACCACAAAATTATCCAAGAACTCCTGGAAAATTATAATCATTATGTCCATGAATACAGCAGGTGCATTGGTTATCCCAAAAGGCATTACTACAAATTCATAATGGCCATATCTTGTATGAAACACAGTCTTTAGAACGTTTTCTTCCTTTACCTTCAGTGATGGTAGCCCGATCTCAAGTCAATATTTGAAAAATACTGATCTCCCTAGAGCTAATCAAACAAATCATTGATATGAGGCAAATGATATTTGTTCTTAACAGTGATATTATTCAAGGCCCTATAATCAATGCAATGTCTCATTGAACCATCTTTATTTTTAACAAATAAAACAAGAGCACCCCATGGTGATGTGCTAGGTTGAATGAAACCTTTCTCTAATAAATCTTGCAATTTCTCCTTCAACTCTAAAAGTTCAATTTGAGCCATTCGATAAGGGGGTTTTGAAATTGGCTTAGCATCAGGAACTAAGTCAACCGTAAACTCAACTTCCCGATCTGGTATTATTCCAGGCAACTCGTCAGGAAAAACATCAGGATACTCATTTACCACTGGCACATCATTAATCTGAACAGTTCCTTTATTTTCAATGATGTGTGCAAGGTAACATTCATTTCCATCTTTTACAAGTTTCTCGGCCTCTTGATAAGTTATCAACAGTAAGGGTTCATTCTTTTACACAAAATGAAAGTATTTCTAAAAAGAAATTTCTTTAGCTCAACAGTCAATCTTATCATGGTAAATAGAGAGCCAATCCATACCCAGGATAACATCAAACTCTACTAGAGGTATAACAATAAGGTTTTCAAGTATGTTATTTCCACATATAAGGATAGGAAGATTCTTATAAATTCTTTTTTCCTCAACATTTCCCCCAGGTGTTTTTACTAAAAGTTCAGGAGTCATTTCTTGAGATGGTATTCCCATTTTACTAGAAATGTTTTCAGAGATGAAAGAATGTGTAGACCCAGAATCAAACAACACACTGGCATTATCTGAAAAAACAAACAAAGTACCTGATACAACTTCATTTGATGGCACAACATCTACTGAAGTAGTTCCAAAATATTTCACCACCCCTTTCTGCTTGTAGTCTAACTGCTTCCCATCACTCAATCTCTTTGTCGGACACTCGTTTGCATAGTGACCCATCTCATTGCACTTATAACATTTTACTAACTGTAAATCAAATTTGGTCTTACCTTCACCTTGATCCTTATCAGTGAAATCACGAGCCTTATGTCCCATCTTACCACATCAGTAGCACATTCCAGAAATGAGAAGACATTCCCCAGCATGCCTTTTTCCACATTTATCACAAACTGGAAACTTAGTTTTCTTACCATCAGACTTTTTTGAAGAATTCTTACCTTTCTCATGCCACCTCGGTCTCTTCTTCTGTTGGTTGTTATAGAACACTTGATCAACGGAAAACTTCATTTCCACCATCTCAGTACATCGAACAAGCTTTTCATAACTTTTAAACTCACGAGAAGCTAATGCCCTTCGATATATTGGCTTTAATCCCGAGTAAAAATGATTGATTTTACTATCAAGGTCTCGGATAAAATTTGGAGCATACCTTACCAATCGAGTGAACCTTTCTTCATAGGTAGCCACTAAGTCTTCATCTTTCCTCAATTCCAAGAATTACTTTTCCATACTAAGTCAAATAGCCTTAGGAAGATACTTCTCAAGAAACATACCTTTGAATTCATCCCAGTCAAGAGCATCAATCTCATCGGCGTCCCTGATATTTTTAACCATAGACCACCACTGATCTGCCTCACCCTCCAAACGGTAAATAGAAAGACTAACCTTTTGATTTTCTGAACACCCCATGACATCAAAAATCTTCTCCAGTGCTTTAATCCACCCTTCGGCTAACACAAGGTCAGATGATCCTCTGAATGATGGGGGATGTTGCCTCATGAAATGTTCCACCACTGACATGTTCCTCTGCGGTTGATCTGGCTGATCTCGTGCATGGATACCACCACCATTTATCGCTTGAGTCAACTGCGCCATTACTGCAACAAACTGTTCAGTTCCAATTCCGACCATCTTAGGATGCTGATTCAGAAGGTTATTTCCTTCTGTATGCCTTCCTAGCACTGCTTTCCTGTTTCCTCTGCGGAAAACCATTCTGAACAAACATGTCTTAGATGAAGCAACATGGTAATATTCAAATACTATATCACTTCAATTTGACCATAAAAAAAATATTTTTGGATAATCATTTTATAGAATTCTAACTCCTAAAGTTATCTAAACCGACCTTTGATACCAACTATAAGGCCCCGGCCTTAACCCTTACTTAATATTGAGTTGTTACAAGATTACACATTGAGGATCTTTTCGGGTTTAGAGTTTTAGAGAATTAGATCATAAAACTTTCATTACATTACACATATAAACAAAGTGGTTACACAAAGATAGTATTATTCTTTCCCATCAATGGAACCATATTTAAAATAAAACATGGATTCTTTCTTGACACTTACTTGACACTATCATCATATCGTGTACCTTTCCCTTGACCTGTGAAAAACATTTCAAAAAAACTTGGGATGAGCATAAAAATCTCAGCAAGGGATATAAAAATATGGAAAGGAAACATGGGTACATATATACATAAGAATGAAATCATACTTTACCCATAAAACATAAGCACTTTAACATACCTCATCAAATCATGAATAAATCATAGAAATCATAAGAAATAAAGGTAACTTGAGGCATTCATAACTTTTTTACGTAGGGAGTAACCCTCTTGGTTACGTTTGGAATACCCATCACAATATATTACCTAAATCTCTTCGGAGAAACCTTAACGTTTCACTCCTTCGCGTTACCCAATGCATTGGAGAGCTATATCGGGCTCACCCTCCCATAGTCTATCACAGAACCACCCATCTTCATAATAATGCCCAAGAACCTCAACATAATCGTATCACATAAAACATGGATAAAGGAAACATAACATTTCCACCTTTCAATCACAAGATATCAATACAACACATTGATATAAAAACATTATGAAAACAATTTTAAATACCAAAATAAAAGAAAAGTAAAAAATGGTATTTATTTTTCTTTTTTAAAAAAAAGTATGTCTTGTAGAGGAAGCCGAAACTCAAATAATGGTCACAGCGGCGGAGAAGTCGTTGTCGCCGCATACGTATGACAAAAACATTCCCTTTTGTCGTTTAGTAAACGCTTTGTATAAAAACTATTCCTTTTTAATAAACGTAAAATTCAAAGGGGTTTATACACCGTATAAAAGAAGGTTGTGTATAAAATAAAATATGCCTCAATGAAAGGAGATTGAGACGAAGTCCCATACCTCAGGTCCGACTTGAATCGGTCGTTCTTTAATCTCCTGAATAATAAACTTGAGTAAATTTATACTTGTTTAAGAACCTTTTTCAAGTTCATTATTCATTTTATATCACTTATTGCCATGTCATGAACACTATGTAATTATTTAATTTAATAACGGTCGTTTTAACGATCATTGGTACTTGAGTAAAAAATAAGCCCTTTATAGTTACAAGTTGTTCATGTATCCATTATATCCAGAATGGTATTCATGATGTAGATATCATATATGTCATATATATCTAGTACATGCATACATTTATAATATTACATAATCATTTAGAGGTAAGAAATGAAATGCACCGTTCATGGAGACGGTAAGCCGTACGTACGCATGAACGCTACTTTCATTTCTATTTCGTATTTTATAGAATGGAATCATAATGATATAAAGGTATATTATAATTTCAGTGTAATATCATATATAATATCATAACTCCATCCTTTATATGTCCCACATATGGTATTTAACGAATCAAATCACTTTGGGGGGGCGGTAGTCCGCACTTCCTTAAATGAAGATATCGCGTTGACCCATAATGAAAACCATAAAGGTATGACCAAAATGAAAAAATATAGAAGATTAAAGGAAGAATAAAAATATTATATATCATATATAAATATAGTTTCATCTTAATGGCCACCTTTGAAGGTGTTAAATTAATGTTGAACAATCATCGTTTCGGGAGGCAGAAATTCACCATCCACGGAAACAGTATGTTCTTTAACCATTAGATGTAGGTGTGTGTATGTGTAGCTCTAACAATTCTTATAAAAACATCCTAGTATATTGAATATACTGTAGTTTTTACAAAAGAAATGACTAAAAATATTTTAGGGGGTTGGAGAAGCAAAATAAAACAAAAGGACTCAAAAGAAGACATTACCTGAAAATCTGGTAACTCCCTTTGGTTTGAGCTCAAAGGATTCCTTGGGAAGACTTATTCCCAAAGTGAGGCTTCAAGGAGTAATAGAGGGAAGTGGAGAGACAAAATGGTCAGGTTTTGGCCGAGCCAAAGGCTTTGGGAGTGTGGGTAAGGAGGTAGAGGTGGGGGCCTTTTATAATAGGAGAGGAGGGGCACTCTTGGAAAGTAAAGAAATGTTACTTTATTTTAAAATGAGTTTCGGATTCAAAAGGGTGCCACATTGATATAATTCGAGGGTAAGGTGATAAGGGTTCGAAATCCACCCATCAAATAGGTTTTCGACATGTGTAGTTCATAGATTTTACATTATCATTTCATTTTATTTAAATCCATTATTAATGAGGTAATCGCTGCATCATCATGGTGTCATAAATAATTTAATTTATTTAAAGTCTAAAAATTATAAAAAAACTACTATGATGTAGGAAATATTTTTATCTTTCCAATGACTATTTATAATAAAAAATATGACTTCTATAACCCCATGTAAAAATTGTTTTAGTAAAACATCTCTTGTTTGTATCATTTTTTACTTTAACATTAAATAAAAAGTTATTTATGTCATTTACCAACCAAAGTGTCTCCATAGGGTCCCCAAGTTGACCCATGGATTTTCTTGGTCGGCAATGACACATCCAATGAGGGTAGTACATGTGTCAAGCTCATCTCATATTATTAAAACATTATTTTTACCTTAAACTACACTAATTACCACTAATCGCGATTAAGAACTTAAAAGTTACTATTCACCAAAAAATTATTTTAATCTCATTGAACGGCATTTTACTTCTTAATGACAACCATGTATGTTGGATTTTTGAAAATAAAATCACAGAAGTGACAAAGTTTCATTTAAACGAAAAATCAGTTTCTTTAACTACCACTTAGTGGTTTTACTATTCATCAAAAATTGAAGTTTTTTAGAAAGATACCAAAACTTCACCCTAAGCTATATTTGATATTCTGAATTCAAAAATGATGTCTATTTTAAAAAATTCAAAACACGTAAGTTGAATTAATTAATTTAATAACTAATTCCCGTTGTCATGACAAATAGCGTGTTTTTGTGAAACAATAAGTATCAAAAGATTGACACTAGTTTAAGTCCAATTTCAAAGTGAAATTGATTCCAATGACCACCATTGGATAAAATGGTAAAAATATATTCTAATTTGACTTCAAACCCAATTCAAAAGATAACCTAATCATATAAATAAATTAGATTAAAAGGTGGTTTTGAATTAAAACACAACATTTTCACTATTCATTAAACAATGAACTTTATCAGAAAAATACCAAAAATTCACACAAAGTAAATTTTGATGTCCCAATCATAAATAATAAGTTTATTTTGACAAAAATAGCTTATAAAATTGTCAAAAGATATATTTAAAAATGGGTTGCCATCAAAAGGCAGTAAAACAATCTTTTAAGAATATTAGTGTATTCCATGCATAAGATTGTATTTATTTTCATTTTAAGCCTCTAAAACACTATCTTAATCATTAATAGACATAGATAAAAATATATATTATTCATTACTTACTTTGGATGTTACAATACACCTTTAGATTCCCCTTTCTTCTAGGTGCAGTTCCTATTCTAGTGGCCTAAATTTCGACATGAAAAACATACCACCTCGTTTTCCTTTCACTACCTCAGGATATTATTCTTCTTGGAAGAACAATTCTCAGGATCTTTAGACTATTTATAAGTCTTGGGACCCTTTTTCTTGTTTTTTATTTTCTTATTCACCATAAGAACTATGGGTTTATCATATACCATGTCCTTATCCACTTGTATAATCAAAATATGAAGTTACAAAAGACTCTTCTCATTATCAATCATATTATAATTAACTATAGAGATAGATAATGTCTTTGGAAGTGATGAAAGTATGAGATCTATATGCAACTCATATATGAATTTAATCCCTAAAATGTATAGGTGTTCAATGTATCCAATAATCTTGACTACATGATACCCCTCAAGTTCATACCCTTCATGATTAGTAGTGAAAAATCATTGGTGATCTTATACATCTCTTGTATCGCCTTCTCTTCATATAGATCTTAAAGGTGAGACATCATGCTATACACATCCATGTCCTAATGTCGCTTCAAAATCTTATTGGACATGGATGAAAACATGAAACATCGAACATATATAGCATCATTAAAATGTTTCTCATAGATAGATAACTCTTCATCACTTGCATCATTACTAGGTGCAACTGAAAGGGCTCTTCTAGTACATATAATTTCATTTCACGGAGAATGATGACACATAGGTAACTTTTCCACACTTGGAAATTTGTGCCAGTGAGAAGGGTGTCATTCTAATGTTTTGATAGAAGTAATAATTTTTATGTCATTTTATTTCTATTACTATAAATAATATGAACAAATATTTTTAGTACTTTATTTGATAAATTTTCGAAAAATAAATAAATATTATATTTATTAGTATCCCACTATTTTATCGAAACCAGCTAGTCCTCACTACTGGATTTATAATATCAGGTTTCTCGGATATACTAGTGGCAAGGATCCATTTTACCGTTTTAATTACCCAAAATTTTGTTGGTCAAGAAACTTGAATGGTTTTATGTAGGCATTCCAAATGCCAACTGCATTACGTCACAATTCCATGATCTGTTTAGAAGACTCCCCAATCCTGAAATCCTTAATTGTATTTCTTCAACATTTCTTCTCAGTTACACTAAGTCCTTCTTTTTAAATCAACCCATGATGTGAAAATGTTATGTGAACCCAAAATTTGAAGTTATAATTACTCGATAATTTAAAGAACCCCAAATTTGGATGGTCAAGAAATTTAAACTATGGTTTGATTTTAACTGAAGTAGTGGAAGGCTATTCCTATTTAATATATATAATTGAGCGATTTTTTAATTTTATGAATAAATTTTAAATTATTATTTTTATCACATGATTATTAACATTAAGTGGACTTACTTAAGTGATTAACAACATATTTGATAATATTTACACATAAGAAAATTTATTTTACTTCTATCTTGCATAATCATTAATTTCATTAAATTATGTGATCACGACTAAAAAACCATAATAAAATAACCATGGAACATGAATGAAATAAAAAAATAAAGTGGTATGATAATGAGCTTATACTAATGGTTAGTTTATCTAGTGGTTGATAAACTAAATGCTGACCTAGGGGAAAAACACCTTGAACTGATTAGGGTTCATGCTACAGCTTTCCACCTGTCCACCTATGTATCTTCTTGGCTTAATTTCTATTCATATCTAAACATGAACTACCTCTACTAACTTGGTAGCTTCATACATTACATATGCCTTTTAAACAAATGTAGGCGAGGGAAAATGGGTTTACATAAAAGACTCCATGGGAATGTAGACCCTACATAATAAGATGAGAGAAGAAATACATGACAATAATTTAATTTAATATTAAATAAAATTAAATGAAACCAATAACATACAAAGGTTTGGTCTAGATCATGATCATCCACATGCATGCAACAAATCACTTATTTAACAAAAAAACTAGCATATAATTCTTAATCATTCTTATTTAAGATAAATTGTGCTTGAATCAATTAATTATTATCTTTAATTAATAAATTATTTTATCTTAATTATTATCATAATTTCCTTGAGATTATCATCCATTATAATTTTAAAAAATTAAATAAATTCATTTAAAATTAACCATGTGTATAAATGTACCTTGGAGGAAACATGATGAATACCCATCCGAATCTACCTAACATATATTATACTCATATATGGTTTTAATTTTTTGAAATATGGCATACAAGACTTATAACATACTTTTTGGACATGTTCAATTACATGAATTATGTGATTTTTTGTTGATGTGTTATGCTTCAATGCACGTAGAGTAACAAATATAATACGACTCATACACAATATGCCGATATGAACATTACGTAGATATCAATTAAATATATATATATATTTATATTAAAACCCATCACATAGAATGTCCTATCAACTTAATGACCACATGCAAGAACATGTCTCAATGTTTACATAATATAATAAGTATATTTTGAATCTACGTAATTTGGTATAAGTACGTGGAATGTACAGGTGGGCCACCCGGCGTGTACATATCTCATTTTCTATTAAATGTACACACCTAGGAATCAACATGTAAATCATACCTCATAAACTGGATTACACAATGTGTCCAATGGGATACATAATGTGTGATCTCCAAATTATACTATCACTAGTCAGGTTGGCCGTGTATTAAAATACATGGCCTACCTTTGACTCAAATGAACTACACGCTATATACATGGGCTACAAGGTGTTTACTACAACTGATCGTGTGCCAGTTTATCCTGATTGACATGTATTGTATGACTTAACTACACCACATGTCATCAATGTAAATAGATTGAGTAATTTATAAATTCATTCATGGTGCAATGGACACAAGTACTCGATGTGTAACTCTGTTTACACGGCGTGTACTCTTGTGTTTTCTGACCATAATCCATGGAAACTCTGGATGAGATCCTTAATTTTATTTTAATCATAAAATTAATTGGTTTGATTAGATATATGAGGAATTAAGGTAGAAGAAGTAGATATCAAAGTTTAAATTAAATTAACGATTAAAATTGAATTGAAAAACTAAATTACAAATTCATAAATCACCAACGATATTTAAATAATTATAAATAATTATGTGACCCCTCTGATACCACTTGTAGTTTTCAAGAATAGTGAAAGTATACAATGGGCAGTGAACAACACTGTTTTTTCATGATCGATGATCAATTGGATATCTACATGATGATAAACATTGTGATATATATAATTGGATCAAAAAATCATAAAAGATTAATAATGCCAAAAATAGAGAGAAGATCATCAAATATTATTTATAATTAATTTAATTAATTAATGAATTAGTTTTTTTTTTTGATTCTTTCTACGTTGATGAATCTGGTGACAAATATACCATTCACCATCATTGAGTTATAATAATCAAGTGTATATTCCCTCTAGTGGTGATCCACACATGTTCCTTTAATCAACATACATCACAAAATAAATCTTTGTGTGCTAGCACAGAAGATCCTTACTCTTGTGTCGACCACCTTTGATCACTCCAAGAACCTCTTTGAAAGGATTCTCCTTAATCTGGTGGAGGATAATTTTTCTCTATTCATGGGATCATTCTTGAAGAAAGTATATCTCTAGGTTTTGAGACAATTATCCTAGTCCATTGTGAACAATGAAAACTAACGAAATGGCTCTCTTGATAAAATAACATAATTAGGCTTATATATCACTAGGGTTAAAATAAAATAATTGAAACAGTGCCCAAAATTATTTTTTTAAAACTATAAAAACCCCATGTCAAATAATAATAATAATAATATTATTTTTAAACATGTTCTTAAATTACAAATTAAATTATATATTATTTTATTAAATAATATTAAATAATTATTATTTCTCACTATACCATTTAAACTCGATCTGATATTTCACAATATTTATCGGGCCTTGAATAATAAATATTTATTTATTAAATAAATATAAATTCATTTTTCACTAATAAATAAATAAATATTATATTCCCTAAATAGAAAATAAATATTTATTAAATATTCTACCCACATTATATTCTCTCGAATAACTAGTGATGGAATATATGCGATCAAGGATACATGAATAATTATTAAACCATGTCTAGGAATAATATTTATTCAACTTGTTCAATAATAAATAAAAATATATTATTTAACTAATATTCTGGATACACTTTGTGTGTGACCCTATAGGCCTCTTTTATAGTGGCACTAGGTGAAGCAGCCTAAAGTCCAATGTTAGTGTCTGGAAACACACCAAGGAACCCATAGAGAAAGAAATTAATTATTCAACAACATGTCACCTCATATGAATTCTTACTGTGTAATATAATCCCTTTATCACAATATCTCAAATAAAATAGGTTTCATACTAGTACCGTTAACCTTTGTGCTCGATTTCTATTTATTTGACTTCCTAGAAATTGAACATGCCTATAGAACACTATGGACATGGATTTATTTAGGCTATATCATTTCCATCAAATGGCCTGAGATACCAACTTCCATTAAAGAGCATAAGGGAAAAATCCTTTCTTGCATTATTCATTAATGAAATATTAATTATGACACACCAAACATATCCTACCTTGCCATGAACATATGTCTTCATGGGTTTTATAAATACATCAAAGTACGTGACTCATAATACTCATTAATAATAATCATAATGTGTAATGACCAATAAACACATCCAAATATAATAATATTCAATGACACATATAAATGTGGATTTCTTGCTGGAGAGTTTCATTCTCATAATATTTTACTTGATATTAACAAAGGTGTACACCATGATAAGGTGCCTCAATGTCTTATATGTATCAATCTCTGATAGCATATTTCATTTTTGTACCTCAAATGATATCATCCGACTATAGAACTTATATTCACGAATAGTTTCATAGCACTTCTAGGTTCTCATTATAGCAGCGAACTTCTATGAAATTTTAGTGTGACAATTAATCTTAGGACATTATCACATATTATATCACGCGGAAGAGAAATCATGATGTGGTAAATAGTTTATTAGTATTCAAAACCATGAATACAAGTTATCATAAAGTATACATAAGTTAGTTCTAGGGTACCAACTCCAACAATAAGGACAACAAACTAGATCTATACCTATAAGAAGAAGAAACATTTAACTCCTAATCATGGAATATGGAATACTTAACATTAATTATTTAATTATTTAATTTTATTATTTATGTTTGAACCTATAATAAGGTCTACCAAATTTATAAACATGCACTAATAAGAATGATGTATGACCCTTTCCTAGGTCTCTACCCCACAACCAGTATCACATCATTTAGTTGGATCAATAAACTTAAATGTTTATGCATCAGATCATATGGGGCCCTAAAAACTCAAGTATCAATTGGTCTCCCATGTTTACATCACTTATTAATCTTATTTTGCACCATTTACTTACTAATAAATTGAGTCTCACTTATGTATAACTTTATAATCCACCATGTCACTCAACCTGAACATTTGATACCACTCTTAAATGACCCCTCCACCCAAAGAATACCCCTCACAGAATAGAAATTATAGAAGGTGGGTAGTTACCTCCCTAGTACCACCTTTAGTAGGAATTTTGTTTGTAACTAGATTCAAGTTTATGTCATACATATAAATGGGAGGCATTACCCTCAAAGAGAAACATGCATAATAGAGAGATAAGAAAGATACACCAATAAAAACCTTCTCATAAAGCTAGAAGAAATCCCAAGTGCATACATGAAATGTCATAAAACACTAAAAAAAAGGAATTTAAAAGTACCAAGAAACATAAAACCCGATAATGAATTCAAAGCCCAAATAGCTCCTGCAAAATTGTGAGATGCTAATATACAAATTGAACTCTAACCTTCTCCTGCTAACCTAAAGAAAAAATTATATGAACATGGTGTGAGAATAATAGTATACTCAGTATGATCCTCTCCCAAACCTGTCATGAAAAATATAAAGAAAACATGCTAGATCTATATTGACAATTGTGAAAATAAATGATTACCTAAATGGGTATACTATGTTCTGAACATTACTATGGAAATATATCACTAAGCATCACATCCAAGAGAGAATATAATAAAATATAAATAACAAGATAACCATACCACCACTTCCACACTGGTTTTACAATATACCCCAAGGTCAAAAGTCTCAATCCATCTCCCCCAAAAGTATTCTAGCCTAAAAATACCTATGATAAGTACCAAAAAATTTACCTCATGCATCATGTTATCCCATATCACAACTCCAATAGTAACTAAGTAGTTTCCAGGAGACACCACTTCCAGTATGACATGTATCATACATCAAGTATTATACATCAAGATATCACTTCCCATACAATAATTAAGGCACCTCAATCCATCAAAAACTATAAACATCATACCTATAATAATTTTTTGATTACTATATCTGGAGATACTTATGTATAAACTAAACATAATCCATCATATATCTCTACACAGAAATATATAAGGAAGATATACTCTATGAATACATGTATATAAACTACTAATATAAGAGAGTATGGATAGAGGGGGTAGTTATCCATTCATCCTCTCATCAGGATGTTGGGAAAAAACCCTCCTAGAGTCCACTAGGTTTCAATCACCCTAACTAACATGTGTAGGGTAGCATATGAAATCAAAGAATATATAATATATAATATATCTCACAACCCCACTATAGTAATAAACTAGTCATATAATCAAATTTAGATTAATTCACTTATAATCCTAGCGGCCACTGCTAAGAATTCATATCCTATAAGCACATAAGAATTTTAAAGTGCTATGTGAAATTAATTTCTTTTCATTGAACTATTAAAATCTGGTTAATGAATTCATTAAAAATTGTTTAAAAATAAAAATTATTCCACATTAAAAATTATTATTCATCAAATAAAATTCCATGTCCTCTAGGAAAAATCCAAACAGAGTCTCTGGTTTCTTAATAGTTACATCTCATTTTCATTCTAGTGACCCCCACCCCATGGGTAATGTCATTTATTAATAATCATTTACATCATTCCATAATTCAAGGTACTCTAGGAAAACATACTAAGATACCATAAAGATATGAAACTAAGAACATCCAACTACGTCAAGTGGTGGGAAAAAAATTATAGATAAATATAAACCCTGTCATCGACCATTGAATAGATTCAGATCAAGAAAGCATCCAGCTCAAAATACATCAATGGGTAAGAAAAGATTCAACTAATTCTATTGTCTCTAGTTCCATCCATAACACCATAATGCATATCACAATACATATCTCCATTACATGAATTAACTAATACCATATCATCCTGGACCCCTTCACTATATCACATCATCCATCCCAGGATCACCCATCCCAGGTTCATAACACATCACATAAAAGGATCACATCCATAGAACAGCACAAGTCAGCAATAAAAAAAGTCAAATGGGAAATCTAGGCCCATAGAAAAGTGATTTGTCCTTCACATTAATAAGGGATCTCAAATCCCCAAACACAAGGAATACAACCTTTATAAATAAACAGGCACTCTGGGCCCCAAGGATTTATCTTTATTAAAAAATTGGTTCTTAATCAATCTTGAATTAACTGATTAATCATTTAACAGTTCCAACAATGGGAAACCTAATACATAATCTTTAACAAGATATTATAGAATAAAAACATGATCTCATGAATTTTCAAATTTCAAAAAACTTAGAAAATAACCATTCTCATTAACATGAATTTTATTATCATTCTCAGAAAATAATAACATGATTCAAATTGTATATCAATTCCATCAAACACATGGAAAAACAACCTTAATAAATCATTAATACCTATATAAATTTCAATATCATCAAATTATAAGAAACACTATATTATTAGACATGCCTCTTTAATTCGTTTTCCAAAAACCCAATTTAATTCTATCTTTACAGGCTTTATTAATTTTAACATGCTTAACCAAGCATAACAAAATGATACAAAAATCATAGTTTTTATATTACATTATCAAACAAATCAATATGCAAACTCATATCACGGTGGGAAGAAACAACATGATATCTCTAAGAATAAACCAATTCCATTCCTTAATCTAGTTTAATATTTATTAGATTAATTCCATTATCATCCAAAAGGATAAAACATGGTTAGTTTATAATTTCACAAAAATAAAATAGAATAAAAAATATCCTCTACTAGGATGGTGTCAATGTTCTTCGTATGAGAATAGACCAAGATCATGGATCCAAATAACCTCTAACTCAATAATACATTATCTCTCCAAGGATTCCATGACACAATCATGCAAAAAAACAAGAATAAAATATGGATAGAAAATAGGCATTTCGTGGTAAGAAAACATGGGAGGAACTAGAGTGAAGAACCATAAGGGAATTGGTAGAACATACCTAGTATTACTGTAGATTGAAGACGAAATCTATGAATAAATCACCCTTTGATAGGATCCTAATCACCTAAAGAAAATTGTATTTTTCTCTATGAGAATTGGGAGAAAGCATAGGGTTTGGGGAGAAACTGAGGGGTTTCGTACATTATAAAATGCACTACCCAGCCTAGATTTATGATGTGTATTATCCATTAATGCCGTAAATGGTCTTGTGTTTAACGTTATCTAACAAAATACTACCTAAAACTAAAATTCATGTGCACAACTTATGTCCTAAATTTTAGGTTTACGTTGCGAATTCCAAGGCCCCGACGACACATGTCGTAAAACCATTTTTGGCTATAAAATGCAATTTCACAGTAAAATTAATTGGCACCCCAAACCCCAACTTTACACTATAAATTAACCCTAATTCAATATTTTAGCATAAAAACACCTCTACAGACCCACTAAGACTCATGGAAGAATCATAGGCTTCATAAGCACACAAAGGGTCAGACTACATGGATCTAGGACCTTACTTTTTTAGTGAATAAAAAAAACTTTTCTTTAAATTCCTTTACTCTATGCACACCCTAATATTTATTCCTTCCATTTAAGGGTGTTCACTTTTATTCCATAAATAAATATATTAGGTATAATTATTATATTAACCTTATATCCTTAGACTGTATAGTGTAAATTCCTAGTGCTTTTTATCAAGATTGATAACTTTTTAACTATAATGTTACTTGATATCTTTGAAACCAACTTTATTTCAATAATTTATCGAACATATGATGAGTGAAAGCCATTTTATTTTCATGGATATTTTAATATGATTTGAATGAATCACATTATCATTCCATGAATTCTTTATAATGTGAAAAGTTAATGATTTTTATGTGCCACACATGGTTCCATTTTTTAAAAAATGGCAAGTGGTTACGTTATAAACATGAGATGAGGGGTTCCCATATAACAATCTAATTTATTTATTAAAGGTTTATATCACATAATATAAGTTTTCATGAGTAAATTTTAGTTTATCATAAGAATGGGTAGTGATAGTGCTTCACATGAAATTAATGATCCCATATACTAATGTTTCTACCAATATTGAATGATGTTTCATAATTTTATACTTATTATCATTACTTTGTTATATTTTCATGGATCATGTTTGTTAAATCAATATTTTTATTCATTTCTTATTTTATATCTAGAATTATTCAATGTTTTAGGACATATGATTTATAGGGCTTGATTTTCATATTATTCTTGATTATTACAATATGATCAGATTATTCTAAAAAATTATCTATTATTGTTATCACCAATGTTTAACCATACTTAGAAACCAAGATCACCCATTTCATATGATTCCCATTTACCCAAGTGAAAAATAATGCTAATACATATGATATTTCTAGAAGGTTATATTATGTGTAGAATTTATTGGAGATATTGAATACATGTTATGTATGATGTGGTTTCTATCACAGTGAAGAGGAACAATTTATATTTGTTAGAAAAGGAATTAGTTTTTTTCTATTAATATTTTTTTTATAATTTATTAGAAATTTAATCTTAAATCGTATTGGAAGTGTTTTGTAATAAAATAATTTTATTAAGTTATTTAACAACCATTTTATTAAAACTTGGATGTAAATAATGGTATCAAAGAATTGATTTTATAAATTTTAGTATTAAGATGTTATTGGTTAAGGATAATTTGGGAGATTGAAAATTCAAAAAGTTTGACAAGTTAAGTTTGATTATAATTTCAAATTTATAGATAACCCATTAGGTTGGTTGAGGTAATTTTTGTGGGTAATGATTAGATATCCTTAGTGAGAAACCTTGTGGAAACACTAAGGGATAGGTCTAAGTATAGTATAATATCCTAAAGTTATTTTATAGTATAGTTTGTGTGGGTTTATTAGAAAATAAAATATTTTATTGATAATGGAATGTAAATTAAGGACCAAGAATAGAGATACATAGGGGAAATAAACCCAAATAGGAAGTGTTGGGTATGAACTGATCTATGACTTGGTGCATTACAAATAGTAAACATTGAACATCTAGATAAAAATTATTATGGGGAAATGATTTTTATGATTATATTATCTTTATAAACCTCTATGAAGGATTGATTTTCAGATTACATTAAGTGAGAGGGGTAAGAAGTGTGAGATGATAGAGCTTAATGTATCTTAAGTAGAACAAATAATGTTATGGTATTAACTAAGTTTTACATAGTTGAAATGAATGTACCATAGTTTGAAAAAGAGGTTTCATTAGAGAATAAATTTTAGGATTAAATTTCATATTCACATACACCAATTATTTTTGGCAATTATAATAACCATTTTGGTTTTATAATTTGGTGTAAATAGGATAATTAGGACAAATATAGGAATGATATGTATCAAAAAACTAATATATCTTAGAACATAATAAGGATGTATACTTAAATGGATGAAAACCATGGTATACTCCTATAATGATAAAAAATACAAGTTCACGAGTCATACATTTAGTAGTGAGGTTGATACGATAATAGAAATTAATTTTTGATAATAATAGCTATTGTAATTAATAAGTGATATTAATCAATTGTATTTTTTTAGTAATAAGGGTTATGTAAAATATCTAAGGATTTTACTTTTTTAGTTCAACATTAATGGTTTCAAAAAATATATTAATTAGAACCATTAACATCGAAATGTGAATATATAAAAGAATGATATTTTTTGGGATAATTGTTGAACAATACACAATTGAGGTATGGATAAATCATAGGATTAATATATGCTTCAGGTTGAAGTTATTATGAGTTGATTGATTTTTAAAAAGAATATTAGATAGTTTTTTTATCCATGGGATTGATAACTAATTCATGATATATTTGGTGACTTTTACCTTAATTTTCAGATTATATTGACTACTGTGTGATTCTAGGAACTATTGGTTGAATACATGTCTTAATTTGGGACAATTATTTAATTTCAAGATTGTTTAATATCATGGTGATTCATTTTTTTTGGAATGGTATACTCTAAAGAATATAATTTTTTTTTGTAATCAATCATTGTTGTTTTAGGAAAGATAAGTTTATTGATTTAGATTATGATATTAAGGATGATTTCATATTGGAAGTTATATGTATAATAATAAATTTATTTTGAATACCCTCTCCTAATCTTATCTGTGGATAATAATTTGACTTGCAAGGATTCAATTTATTTAAGGGGTAAAATGTCATGACCTGACATTTTAAGCTCTAAAACAATACTATTTATAATAGCATATATCACACATAACAAGAAAATACACACTAGAATAAAAAGAACAACCACATATTAAAATTAATAGATGAATATACTTATTACTAAATAAAATTATATCAATCAAATGAAATAATTATACAATACTAGTATTATCTGATTAATATTTTAAATAAAGAATTACTTTTGAAGAATCCCATTAAAAGTGGGTATTGTATTTTTCCTTAAAATATTAAATTGATCAAAGACAAAATTTTATCATAACAGGTAATATTTATATTCATAAAATAATATATTAATATTAATATATTTAGAAAAATATATGAAATATGAAAATAAACCCTTAATGTTTAAAAATGTCAATTTTCAATATTTTTTAAATATATTATATTATCATTTAAAATATCATTTATAAATATTATTATTTTAATTTTATATAAATAAATTTATTTTTGTTTAAACATATTACTAATATCATTTAATGATTTTTTGGGATTTTTTTTGAGACACTTGATTTTTAGGTGAATCACAAAGAATACTGTTTTTACCAATAACATGGATTTTATGAAATTATTATTGAACATGTATGAATTAGAAATCATTAATAATTTTTATATAAATAAATATGTATTTTATATGTGAATTTATTATTTTAAAATTATCATTATAAATTTTAGAACACCAATAATATTTGTTTAATTTTTTTTCATACATTATACATTATTATTATAAAATAATTTTTCACTTTTATAATTTTAATAAATTTTAGTATATTTCAATTATTGATTTATTGGGTAAAATTTATTTAATAAAGACCATTTTATCTTTAGGTAAAATTATTAATTTTTCTTCAGTAATAACTACTATCCACGGTAAATGACCAAAAAATAAAGGTAATAATTAAATGGTAAAAGTACTGGAAACATTAATAAATCTTTCCAATAATTTAGTATACTAGATTTTTCTTGACCATATCTCTTTTTCAATCAATTATTTCCCCAATTGTAGAGCCACTTGATCAGTTTAACATGTGCTCTATCTATATAATGTTGAAATGCTTACAAAAATGCTAGTATGATAACTTATAAAAGGGGCCTCTCCCACCCTTTCATGATACTCCAATTTTTTTTGTTTCCTCATAAAAAAATATCCTTTTACCTTCCCCAAGAATAAAATTTCACTATATAAATATTTTGGTGATAATATATTATCCCATGTTTCCATTTCTAAAGGATCTTTTAAAGAAATCATAATATTCTCAAAGATGGTTGGAGACAGTGCATTATGAATCAGGACTGAGGTAAGGATTTTTGTTTCAAATTACTCTCTAAATTTTTTTCTTGTATTATACACCTAATTTAATTTATTTAGTTTATATAAATCATATTTTATATATCATATCATTAATTATAATTGAATAACTATATTTTAAAAGTAATTACAGGGCCACATTTTCTAGAGGTTTTCATTAATTTTTTACTCAAGTTGTAAGGGTTTTCATGTTTCTAATTAGAAATCTTTGAGAATTTTTTTGTAACATATTGGATTTTAAGGTATTCCATTTCTATGTTTAATATTTTTTTTGGGTTTTAAGGGATGATTTTTTTGAGTTACTATATAATCTGGTTATCGCACTACCTGTAGGACCATTTTACATCAAAAATGTGTATTTTAAGATATAAATGTGTTACTAGGGAAAAAATGAAATCGATTAATGAAAAAAATAATATTTTAAGAGAAAAATAATTTTTAAGGTTTAAATCCATTTTACACAATAAGACCCAATTTTACATCATATAATCATTGGTCTAATTCTTCATCACAAAGAAACATATTTTTCATTATAAATGTTTAATGGGGGGATTTACACCATAAAACGTCGGTTTCACCATAAACCCTTCAGATTAGTAGGTTTTTATCTGTCGATTGTTTAAATCCTCTTTATTTCATCACACAAGTATCAACCTCAAACCCTAGTTTCTCCATTAATTTTTTTTTAGTGCCTATCCTCCTTATGGATCACATTGTTTGATGTTTAATCTCGATGGTGTTTGTGCTGTATCTCTCTAGTAAACCAAACATTCTTCTTCTTCATTTCCATTGGTCATGGAAGAATAATTTCTCCATGTTTGTGGATCCATTTATCTTATGGTGGTGTTCTTTTTGATCCTTTAAAGACTATTTGGGTGATCATATTTTAGGGGATGATCCTTTTTTGGTTGCAGTGTAGTAGGTTTGTGGTTCTTGATATATGTGTGACCTAACCTCTCCATCATCCTTTTTTATTATGGGATTGGATTATAAGATATGGGAATCAATTCTAAGTCCTCCTTTGTTTTTCTATATTCCATAAAATATTGTTTGACCCCATTATGGGCATGTGTGACCCGAGTTAGAGGTAGGTGGTTCCATCTCTAGCATATATTACATGAAACTTGAATTATATGGTTGTATAAATTGTTTCATAAATGAACTGGAATGATATATTAATTTTTTTGGAAATGGGTCTTTGATAAAATATGTTATTCCCTTATTTTGGTAAAATAAATGTATTTTTCAATTCATTTTGGAATGGATTTATGAAATTGTTTTAAATGCATGGTTTTGATGAAAGGATTTGGAAAATGTAGAACATGGGAAGCCTTGGGTATTTAGGTGAAAGGTGTAACAATATGCCTAATCTATTGTTACTATTAGGGGGCTCACTCATTGGGTGTTTCTCTTCCCCATATCCCAAGAGTCCTAGGGACATGTTATACATAGTTTTGGAGGATCAATTTTTGGGGTGTTTCTCTACTCTTGAGATTTGGTACATATGTCCAGTGGATTGATGCAAGTGATTGTCTATGTTTGAGTATGAGTGTTCTAGTTATAATGACCTATAGTGATCCTTATAATGATTTTAGCTATGATTTTTTTTAATTACCCAGTTTGATATATGTGATATTATTTGAAACTGTTTTTTTATAGACTATTTATAAATGGGAAAAAGGAGAATTGTTTTACCATGATTTTATTCTAAAAATTGTTTAACTGATTATTGTGCCTTGTTTTCTTTAAATTTTAGAATGTTTGAATTATTATATAAATCCTTTCTAGGGAATTAATTTTCGGGGTCCTACTGATCTTGTTTAGCTCACACCCTACCCACCCATTCAGTGGTGTATAAACCTTATTATGTCTTTTGATGCCGAGAAAGGTAAGTTGTTGTATAGAGGCAATGAGGTTATATTCATCTGGTCAAGGGTAGATAGTGGTGAGATAGTAGGATATATTTCACTTATCAAATAGTGTATTTTTTTCTTGTTTTAAGTTGTTCTTTTATTATTGGACACATACCTTAGAGCTCGTTAGTTGACTTTGAGTTGTATCGCTTCTACTATTTTCCTTCATTTATGAGATTTATATTTCGTCTGGTTGATTTCTAATATTTCCTCCTATTATATATATAAAATCCATTTTTTCTATTTAATGTTTGGATAAATCAATCCCTTTGGTTGTAGTTTATTCTTGGGTGATAGTATCCAGCCTATGGGGATTGGGAATTCCCTTCAGGTGTGCATCAGACAGGGTTGCGTCCCGGTTTGTGTGTGTAATGAACCAAGATGGTGTGTCATCTAAACCAACACCATACCATATCCTTGGAATAGACCAAAGGGAATCACCAATCCCTACGGGCTAGAAATTAGTGCCCAGGTATTAGAAAAATGCTTTGGTAATGATTGTACCCAATTTTATAATCATGAACAATTCATGAAAATAAACACCATGAGGATGAATAATCATAACCAAAAACGGAATAAAATAAATCCATATTCAAAGTTTTATAAATTTAACAAAATACTAAAATAAAACAATTGAAAGGAGACTAAAAATACTCCCTGAACATCCATGTGACATGAGGAACATCACTCTCAAGCTACCATCATCATCACCTGCAATAAGGAGATACACTAGAAACTTGAATAACCAACATCTCCATGACACATCATTCCTTTACCTGGGTTATACATAACAAGGTTTACATACACCAAAAGGTGTATGCAGGGTGTGATCCAAATCCAGTTGGATTCCACCCAAAAAAAATGATTCCATGCTATAACATTAGTAAATAAATTAACATGCACATTTATACAAAATCCTTTGAAACATTTTCAAGAAATAATTTTAAAGAAAACCATTTTTTATCACAAAAATTTTAAGGAAAACAATTATAAAAATAAATTAAAAAATGAAACCTTTACTAAGATAAAATTTATTAAAAATCAAATGCACTCAAGGTCCACCATATGCTGACAGATGGCACCACATCACATAAGTCTCAAGAGAGAACTATGGGTGAATACCTAGGGGTAATCTAGCTTGAGTGATACACTAGAACCTCATACCTTAGTGAAAGGTGGTATAGAAACCATGAAAATCATATTTCTCATGCATGATCCACCAGGATGGGAAACCCCATGGGACTAGTGGTCTCCAATCATCATTATATTTTAGTCAGTGTTGTAATCATCAATCTAGCTTAGTGAATCAGTACATTCCACAGCCATATCACTAGCGTACTAGATCTAGTCAGCCCACCTGGATACCCATGATTCCCTTTGTGATCAATACCATTTCATATATAACATAAATAACCACATTCACAAATAATTTCTAAGGACACAAGGGAAAAACCAATTTCAAAAATCATAACATGAAAACCACCCTTTTTCATAAGCAAAGAGCCTTCCATTTTACAGACACCAAATCCATTTAAAAATACATTTTCACTACTTTAAAAATTCAAGAAATCCCTTTAGAAACATCTCAAGAAGAATACACAAGTAAACCAACCATTTCAATGGGCCAAGACCCTTTTTAAATCCACACAAAATCCAATTTCACTTTACAACGTTCTACACATCATTTACATAATTCACAAATCACAATTATAGGTGTATAAAAAACCAACACTCCATGTAATCCATTTTCCCTTAAAAACCTACTTTCGATAAACTTGCACATAATTTTTAGTTTAAAACATATTTCACACCTTTCACATAATTCAAAAAATAGTACCAAGAGTCACCACAACAAATCACATAAACAAAATAACCATTTTTTCTTGAAAAATCCATTTTAATCGCATATTCATTTTAAAATATTTCTAAATCATATTTCTTTCCACACAAGAAAATCATAGAATATATTTAAATATCCAAATAAGAATATCAAAATCATCTAAAAGTGTTAGATCATGGAACAACCTACCTCAAGTATAGAAGATTCGGAAAATTGGTCTAAAACTATAACTACACCACAACAAGACCCTTTCAAGGAATGTTCGTTCCAAAGACATCAATATATAACCCTAATAATCAATATTCAACCCAAAATAGTTCACCCAAACCCATTGGAGAAGAAAAACCCAAAAAAGAGGAAGACAAACCCTAGTGAAGAGGAGGAAATCAATGGAGGAGGGGATTACTTGACGTTTCATTGGAGTTTCCATGACAAAGAAAACCAAAAATAGGAGATACAAGGGATCCATGAGATGGGGAGGAGGTTCCTAGGGATGTAAATCCTTAATGGGGGATAGAGCGATGGATTTGGGGTAAAAAACAGAGAGGACCCAACTATAATTTCAAAATTTTCAATGACACTAACATGCCTCATGGTTTACCCACACTGTTTTTCAAACTTTTTTGCAACCATGTGGTTTAAATTGTCCACAATGGACATGTCACTTGGTTAGTCACACATTTTGACAAACTGTGCACTAACTATGCATTTCATCTCTGTCCAAAAAATGACACCTTGGCACTCAGTTTCTGAGGAAATTCACATGATTTACCCTAACCATGCACAAACCGTGTGACACCTACTATCAAGGAAATATTTTATCATTTTCTCCAAAACTCAGAGGAAAACCAAGGGAAAAATTATAGGCTAAATATAAATAGAATAATTACCAAAAAAATTTAGACCCGCCACACCTGGTTCTCGAGAGAAAAACTAATACACATAAGTAGACCAGATTTAGGAATGAAAACAAAAACCTGGGTGTGACAATTATCCCCACCATAACACTTTCCACCCCCAAAAATCCACAATAAGTCTTGATCTAAAAATAAGAACTAATACTCCTCCATAACTAATAGATATTCCAAAAGAACATCAAACTATAAGAAAGAAATAATACCACAAATAGAAATAGAGATTCACAAGATTTAACTTGAGAGGTTAGAATGGACTTCCCACTACATGCCATCTTCTCCTATAAAGCTATAACATATCTAGTTGATCATTGAAAAGAAAAATTAATTCTCACAACTCACAATCCAACATCTCAAGACAATAATACTTTTGACATAATAAAAGAAAACTCAAACCAATTCTTTAAAAATACATCCACAACCTTGTTTCAACAAACCACTAGGTGCACCCCCACCATATCATTTACTCAGGGGAGGAACTCAGAATTAGAAAGCTCCAAATGAGACTACCGACATACAATCAAACACTAGAAACAAAACTATATTATCAACATAGGGAGGCCTGAATGGACTCCCCACCTTTTGAAACGAACTAGCACTAATTTTTTCCAAAATAAATTTCAACGAGAATCGTGGGGGGTATAACCACCATAAGAAGAAACCAACTTAACCAACTAGAATAGATAAAAAACAAAATTTAACAAACCCATCCACTAGGGGGTAGAAAAATTGATGAGGGAAACACCCAACCATGAGATGAACTCTAATTGAAACCAATTCATGAAGGCCAACTGTACAGGTATAACCAAACTTGGGTCCACATCTAGAAATCTAAATCACTAGAATTTAAATGATGTGAGACCTCCCTATCTCCTCACAATAAAATCATTCAAAAAACATGGTTTGGAATGAGAAAATGAGGCCTCCAAATCTCTTCCCACAAAATGGGACCAATCAAGATAAAACAACTACAAAAGAAGCTTAAACTGTCTCCATCTTCCGCACTAAAGACAGAAGCTAGACCATGGTCCCCAGACCCTTAAAGAACCTAACTGCGTTCGAGCTTAACTCTGGGACCTATGGCTAAAGACCTGATGTTTGAATTATCTCCTTCCTCACAACAAAAAATTGACAGTCCCCAATCATAATTCTATCCATGGTTTCTTGAGAGACCACACAACATTCTAGGTGGAACAAAAAGAACACAATACACCATAGAACTTACATTACCTCAACATGGTGATTTCACTAAGACATGGGATTATAAGATGCACACACATCATAAAATAAATTTAAATAAAATAAATTGGTATTGTGTATCAATTTTTTCCTAAAATAAATTTAAATAAAATAAATAATTATTTAAATAAAAAGTCGGTTTTTAAATAGTAACTGAGTGTTTTCACAATTCATCAAAAATTGAATGTTTTTAGAAAAATACCAAAAAATCACCCTAGGCTAATTTCAATATTCTGAATCCAAAAATTAAGTCCATTTTGAAAGATAAAATTTATAAAATTTCAAAAAGTGGGTATTAATATTCATAATGGCTAGTTTTAATAATATTTTAATAGTATATCATTGTTTAGTGAAACTCGGTATTGCATACAATGCAAGATATCAAGGAAGGTCACGATTACGTGTAAAGAAATCCAAGCTAGTGTTATGTGTAGTGAAAGATTCCTTTGATGATAACAAAATATTTCTCATAAAAATCTTGGGTGTTACATTCTACCCCCCTTAAAATGAATTTCTCCCTCGAATTTCATCACTTTGTAACAAAAAGATGAGGATACCTCTCCCTCATCATATCCTCAAGCTCCCATTTAGATTCTTCTAATTGGTGGTTCCTCCATAAAACTTTCACAAAGTGAGTGGTCTTGTTCCGTAGTACTTTTTCTCTACGATCAAGAATCTCTATCGACTATTCTTCATAAGAAAGATCTTGCTCCAGCAGTACAACTTCTGAGCTGAGTACATGTGAAGGATCAGATATATACTTTCTCAGGAGAGATAAATGGAACACATCGTGAACTTGAGAGAGATTCGGTGGAAGTGACAATCAGTAAGCTACCTTCCCAACATGATCCAGTATTTAGAAAGGACCAATATACCTAGGGCTCAACTTTTCCTTCTTTCCAAATCTCATTACTCTCTTCCAAGGAGATATTCGTAAGAACACTTTATCACCCACTTAAAACTCTAGGTATTTTCTTCGGTTGTCGGCATAAATTTTTTTTCAAATCTGAGATGCTTTTATGTGTTGTCGAATAGATCGAACCTTTTCTACCACCTCATCAACAAGATCAGGTCCTAATAGATTTCTTTCCCTAACTTCATCCCAGCAAGTTGGAGTCCTGCATTTCTTTCCATAGAGAGATTCATAAGGAGCCATCTGAATACTGGAGTGAAAACTATTATTATAAAAAAATTTCACAAAAGGTAGGTGTTGATCCCAACCACCTTGGAAATCCATTGAGCAAGCTCTTAACATATCTTCAAGAGTTTTGATTGTTCTCTCAGACTGACCGTATGTCTGAGGATTATAAGCAGTGTTGAAACTCAACTCTGTATCCAGCGTATGCTGAAGAATTCGCCAAAACGTTGAGGTAAACCTCAGATCCTGATCAGATATAATGGAAAGTGGTACTCCATGAAATCTTACCACTTCCTTCATATATATCCTGGCAAGATGATCAAGAGAGAAATCCTCTCTAATAGCAATGAAGTGTGCCAACTTTGTAAGACGATCAACTATGACCCAGATAGCATTATTGCCTTTGGATGTTTTTGGAAGTCCGGTGACAAAGTCCATAGTGATGTTTTCCCATTTTCATTTAGGTATGGGTAATTTTTGTAACATCCCCTTATACTTCTGTCTCGCAGCTTTAACTTTCCGACAAACCAAGCATCTAGAGACATATTTAGCAACATCTCTTTTCATGCCATTACACCAAAAGTACTCTTTCAGGTCCCTATACATCTTCGTGCTTCCAGGATGAATAGAGAATGAAGAACAATGAGCCTCATCCAATAGCTCCTTCTTTAATTCTGGTATGGGAGGAACAGAATCCCAATTCCTGAACCTTATTATCCCATCACAATCAAGGTTGAATTAAGGAACATTTCTCACCTTCTTTTGTAACTCTACATCTTCTTTTTGTGCCTCTTTAATCTACACATGTATAGATGGTTGAACATTAATTTGAGAAAGATAATATTTTTACCCTTCCATTATAATTCCACGATCCATCCTTTGTAAATCCATAAATATTGGATCTTTTGTGATCCAAATCATGGATAAGCTTGCATGGTCTTGTCGACTTAATGCATATGCCACCTTTTTTTCTTTCCTAGGGTGATAATGAATTGGGCATTCATAATACTTAATCATCTCCAACCATCTTCTTTGATGCATATTCAGATCCTTTTGTGTGAAAATATACTTTAAACTTTTATGATCAGTATAAATATCACACCTTTCACCATAAAGATAATACCTCCATATTTTTAATGCAAAGATTACTGAAGCTAACTCCAAATCATGAGTTGGGTAATTTTGCTCATGTATTTTCAACTGTCGTGAGACATAATCTATCCCCATATCATTTTTCATGAGAACACACCCCAATCCCTTCTTGGATGCATCACTATAAATCACAAACCTTTCTCCACTACAAGTCAGTGTGAGTATAGGTGCACTGGATAACCTTCTTTTTAACTCCTTGAAATTATCTTCACACTCCTCTGTCCAAGAGAACTTAACTCCTTTTCGAGTCAACCTAGTGAGTGGATTAGATAATCGTGAAAAATATTTCACAAAACGTCGATAATATCCATCCAAACCAAGAAAACTTCGGATCTCAGTTACTATTGTTGGTCTCGACCATCTTTCAATAACCTATGTTTTTGCTGGATCCATGAATATCCCTTCTTTTGAGATTATGTGACCAAAAAATGTAACTTTTTGGAGCCAAAATTCACACTTGGTAAATTTGGAATAAATATTCTCTTTTCTCAGGGTCTTCAATACAATTCTCAAGTGATCTTCATGTTCTTCCTTGCTCTTTGAATAGACAAGAATATCATCTATAAAGACTACCACAAACTGATCAAGATAGTCTCTAAAGACTCTATTCATTATATCCATGAAGATAGCAGGGGCATTAGTAATACCAAATGGCATCACTATAAATTCATAGTGTCGATACCTTATATGGAAAGCCGTCTTTGGTATATCCTCCCTTTTGACCCTTAATTGATGATACCCTGAATGAAGATCAATCTTGGAAAAGTATTGAGCTCCGCATAGTTGGTCAAATAACTCATCAATGCGTGATAGAGGATATTTGTTCTCGATAGTGATCTTGTTAAGTTCTCGATAATCAATGCAGAGTCTCATTGATCCATCTTTCTTCTTAACAAACAGAACAAGTGCTCCCCAAGGTGATGCACTAGGGCGTATGAATCCCTTATCAAGATTCTCTTGGAGTTGCTTCTTAAATTCCTCCAACTCAATTGGGGCCATTCTATAAGGTGTCTTTGAACTGGGAATAGCACCTGATATGAGTTCAATTGAAAAATCAACTTCACGATTTGGTGGAAGACCGAGTAATTCGTCTAGAAAGACATCATCAAACTCCCATACAATGGGCATATTATTAATCATGAGTTTCTCTCCAAACATTTGAGATAAATAACCTTCATTTAGTGGAATCAAGACCCATAAGATGGAATAAATTTCCATGGGTTTTATAAGATATGTTGATTGAAACCCATTTTATTTCCATTTTTTATTTAATATATATTTATTGAAATCAATTTTATTTCTATGATTTATTTGTGATATGAAATGGGAGTAATTTTTAAGTGGCACAAATATGTGTAGAGGAGTGATGGGCGGTTCTGTTCAATACCAAGGACAAGTGGTTCTATTATAAAAAAAGTAAAAGTAGTTATGTTATGAAGCTGGGATATACGAGTCTATTATATACCTCCAAAAAAATTGTTAAAAATTTATATTTGATGAGTAAATTATTCATGTGTACATCTTAATTTCACGTAATCATGTGCACTAATTGTGTGGATCATAAATGTAATGTTCTTGATACTAATGTTTGTACCAAAGTTAAAATATGTTCCAAAATTTTATTCTTATTCTCATTAGTAAGTTATATTATCATGGATCATGTTTATTGAATCACTCTTTTGATCCAAGTATTATTTAATTTCAAGTTTATGACATTAATTATGAACTAATAATTATTGATTATAAATTTCTTATGTATATTGATTATATTTGTATATTCATATAATGTTCAATTTGGACATATGATTGTTATCTCTTATGTTTATCCTTAATGAGATTTTGAGCACACACCTTTCTTATGTTTTCAATTTCCACTGGTTATGAATAATATTAATGTGTAATATTTGTCTAGAAGGTGATCTTATGAGAATAATATTTGGGATATGATTAATAGTTGTTATGGGTTATGCATTTCTTCTCATAGTGGAAAAGAAAAATGTCCATTAGTTAAAAAATATTTTTTAGTTAATGCATTATCATAATTCTCTAAAACACTAAACATACATAGTTTTGGGATTGTTTTTAAATGAAATATTTTCTTTATTAAATTTAATCACCATATTATTATGTATGGTTCAACATAGTTAGAGTTACAATAAATATTCCATTCAAAATTTTGGTAAAAAGTTCACCCTTAAAAAATAAAATGAATATTCCTTAAAAAAATTATAAATTGAAAGAAGGGTATAAATAAATTTAATTAATAATTTTTGGATATAATAACATTATTAAAAACATTTTAATGAAAATATAGACATGGGAAAAAAATATTCTCAATCGAAAGGAAAAGTAAATTCAGTCTTCCATTAAAATCTTATATGGCCTTTTGAGTTTTGATGAAGGTAAAAATTGAACTAATATATTAAAACCATAGAAATTACCATACTAGAATAAAATTTATGGGGTTCAATATAGAAATATCATCTAATTACTCCAATTTAAAATTTAATATTAACAATCTTGAATGAGGATGAAATTTTGAAGAAAAACAATTACCATAGGCCATTCAGGCTTTAAAAATACTTTTAAGATCATGTATAGTAAATTTAAACTTTATAATTATATAAAAAACCATATAAATACTTATAATATCATATTTTATCCACTTAAATTATTTCACTACCTATTTGTTAATAAATCTATAAGTTAATTGTAACACCCCAGGTAAATAAAGAATATGACATTTTCATATTTATCCATATTTGTGAATAAAATATTAATATGACTTTAAAGGGGACGCTATGCTCGATGGCGTACCCAACACGCAACAACAAGTTTCTTGGGAATCTTACATTGCACTCTAATAATAAAATAATATTATTTTAAATGGTAGTTAACATGTAGTCGTTTTATTGGCAGGAATGGATTGAAATAACTAAAATATGATTATATATGTTTTTAATAGTTTTTACATTTATCCAATAAAAGATAAAGGCATAAAATACGGAATGAATTCAATTTTAGGCGTATATGCCCTAGTTTTCACTAAAGGTTCACTTATCGCCTTTTGATGGAGAACCGTCATTAAATATAGTTTTGTTCACTTTTATACATTTTTTTGGACCAAATAGAACTCTTCTTAAGAATTGGGACATCAAAATTTACTTTGTGTAAATTTTTTGTATCTTTCTGATAAAGTTCATTTTTTTAATGAATAGTGTAAAATGTTGTATTTTAATTCAAAACTTCTTTTTAATGTAATTTATTTATATGATTATACTATCTTTTGAATTTGTTTTAAAGTTAAATTAGAATATATTTTTACCATTAAATCCAATAGTGGTCATTGGAATTAATTTCACTTTGAAATCAGACTTAAACTAGTGTCAATCTTTTGATACTTATTGTTTCATAAAAACACGCTATTTTCTCTGACAGCGGGAATTAATTATTAAATTAATTAATGTGACTTATATGTATTGAATTTTTTAAAATAGACTTCATTTTTGAATTCTGAATATCAAATATAGTTTAGGGTGAATTTTTGGGATTTTTCTGAAAAACATCAATTTTTGATGAATAGTGAAACCACTATGTGGTACTTATAAAAACTGATTTTTCCGTTTAAATGAAATTTTTCCATCTTTGTGTTTTTAATTTCAAAAATTCGACATACATGGTTTTCATTAAGAAGTAAAATGTGGTTCAATGGGATAAAAATAATTTTTTGGTGAATAGTAACTTATTAAGTTTTTAATCGCGATTAGAGGTAATTAGTGTAGTTTAAGGTAAAAATAATGTTTTAATAATATGAAATGAACTTGACACCTGTCTTAACCTCATTGGATGTGTCATGGCTGACCAAGACAACCCATGGGTCAACTTGGGGACCCCATGAATCCACTTTGGTTGGAAAATGAAATTAATATCTTTTTATTTAAAGTTAAAGTAAAAATAAGACACACATGAAATGTTTTACTAAAACAATTTTTACATGGGGTTATACAAATCAGATTTTTGACTATAAATATTAATTGGAAAGATAAAAAGATTTCCTACATCATAGTAGTTTGTTTATAATTTTTATATATTAAATAAATTAAATTATTTATGACATTATGATGATGCAGCGATGACCTCATTATTTAACGATTTAAATAAAATGGAAAGATAATGTAATATCTAAGACCTAAACATGTACAAAACCTATTGGATGAGTGGATTTAGAACCCTTATCACCTTATCCTCGAAAAACATCAATATGGGACCTCTTAAATCCGAATACCATTTTAAAATAAAGTGACTTTTCTTTACCTTTCAAGAGTGACCCTCCTCTCTTCTTATAAAAGGCACCCACCTCTACCGCCTTACCCACACTCCCAAAGCCTTTGTCTCGGACAACCTCTGCCCATTTTGTCTCTCCAATTCCCATCTCTTACTCCTTGAAGCCTAACGTTTGGCAGAAGTTATCCCAAGGAAGCCTTTGAGCTCAAACCAAAGGGAGTTACCTGATTTTAAGATAATGTCTTCACATGAGTCCTTTTGTTTTATTTTGCTTCTCCAACCCCCTAAACTCTTTTTATTAATTTCTTTTGTAACAAATCCAGTATCATCAATATACTAGGATTTTGTTATAAGAAGGATTCGAGCTACACTTTCACACACCTACATATAATGGTTAAAGAACATACTGTTTCCGTGGATGGCGAATTTCGGTCTCCCGAAACGATGATTGTTCAAAATTCTTTTAACACCTTTAAAGGTGGCCATTAAGATGAAAATATATTTATATATGATATATAATATGTTTATGTTTTCCTTAAGCTTCTTTATTTTTCATTTTGGGCATACCTTTATGGTTTCCATTATAGGTAAACGTGATATCTTCATTTAAGGAAGTGCGGACTACCGCCCCCTCAAAGTGATGTGATTCGTTAATGCCATATGTGGGACGTATAAAGGATGTATTTAAAGTTATTATATATTATGTTATACTGGAATTATAATATACCTCTATATAATTATTATTCCATTCCATAAAAATATGAAATAGAAATGAAAGTAGTGTTTATGCGTACGTACGACTTACCGTCTCCATGATCGGTGCATTTGATTTCTTATCCCCAAATGTAATGTACTATTATAAGTACATGTATATAATGGATATGATGAATGATACATCTAAATGATTAATATAATTCTGGAAGTAAAATATACATACATCTCATTTAGTTTTAATTCCATTAATATGACATAGAAATGAAAGTAGCGTTCATGCGTACGTACGGCTTACCGTCTCCATGAACGGTGCATTTCATTTCTTACCTCTAAATTATTATGTAATATTATAAATACATGTATATTTTGGATATATATGATATATATGATATCTAAATCATGAATATAATTCTGGATATAATGAACATTTGACCACACGAACAACATGTAATTGTAAGAAGTCCACTTTCGACTTAAGAACCAAATATCGACAAAAGAAACATTATTAACTTAAATGATTACATAATGTTTATAACATGGAAATAAGTGATATAAAAGGAATAATGAACTAGAAAAAGGTTATTAATAAAGTGGAAATTAACTCAATTTTATTATTCAGGATGTTAAAGAACGATCGAGTCAAGTCGGACCCGAGGTTAGGGATCCTACTCCACTCTTTCTTTTTATGTACACACTTTTATGTCATTCATGCTAAGCTCATATTTATAATTATTGGGATGTTCTTTTATATTAATCTTACTGTAATTTTTATGTTCACATGATGATAGACCCTGTTCTCTCTCATCAATCCATTTTGTATGTTTTGAGTGGCGCCGTTAGACTGCCGAATTTTCGTAAGAGATCTAACCTCTCTCTTTCTATTTAAGTACTCTCCTTTAGTCACTTCTTTTAAGCTCCTCTTTGTTATGATGGGGGATGTTATTTTATATTCCTCTTTATGTACATTTTATTTTAATGTGATGAGATACCCTATTTGATCTCATTAATCAATTTTTGGAAGTTTTAAGTGGCGTCGTTAGGCTGCTAAGTTTTCGTAAGGGATTTTTCATCTCACTTTTATTCCAGTGAGATTTATGCTACATTTGCCACAATTTCCTTCGAGTGGTGTATATAATGACCATTATTTTACTCATTGTGTAATATTCTTTCATTTATGAGTATTTACATCAATGTTGTATTGTCCTTATTTCACATGGCGTATGTTTCGAAAGATACCCATGTCAGTAAGGGAACCTTTCTCCCTCCTATTTTTAAAAGACTTATTTTGTTATGTATTTTAATTCACATAATATTATTTTGGGATATGTTCTTCTATATCCATATTGATGTAAATTTTATGTCCAAGTGATGGGATACCCTTTTTATCTCTCATCAACTCTTTTTCTGAATTTTGAAGTGACGCCGTTAGGCTGTCTAATTATTGTAAGGGAATTTCTTAACCCAATTTCCATTCTTTGGGTTAATATCCTACTTTCAAATTATGTCATGATATTATTATGTCCTATCTTTTATTTTTACTTTCTTTATGTGTACTTATAGTGAATACACATAATAGATCTATTTTATTTTAAAAATGATCTTTTTAAGGACTTCGTCTCAAATGGAGGCATATTTGGCTTTATACACAACTTTCTTTTATACGGTGTATAAACCCCTTTGACTTTTACGTTTATTTAAAAGGAATCTTTTTTATACGAAGCGTTTTACTAAACGACAAAAAGGGAATGTTTTCCTTTCCGTACATATGCGGCGACAATGACTTCTCCTCCGCCGTGACCACTATTTGAGTTCCGGATTCCTCTACAAGCCATACCATCTTTTTAAAAGAAAAATAAATACCATGTTGTACTTTTATTTTATTTTGGTATTGAAAATAGTTTTCATAATGTATTTATATCAATGTGTTGTATTGATATCTTGTTATTGAAAGGTGGAAATGTTATGTTTCCTTTATGCATGTTTTATGTGATAAGATTATATTATGGTTCTTGGGAGTTGTTATGAAGACGGGTGGTTCCGTGATAAACTAAGGGCGGGTGAGACCGATATAGCTCTCCAATGCATTGGGTAACCCAAAGGAGTGAAACGTTAAGGTTTCTCCAAAGAGATTTAGGGAATATATTGTGATGGGTATTCCAAACGTAACCAAGAGGGTTACTCCCTACGTAATAATGTTATGAATGCCTCAAGTTACCTTTATGTATTATGATTTCTATGATTTATTCATGGTTTGATGAGGTATGTTAAAGTGCATATGTTTTATGGGTAAAGTATGATTTCATTCTTATGTATATATGAACTCATGTTTCCTTTCAATATTTTTATAACCCTTACCGAGCTTTTTATGCTCATCCCAATTTTTTTGAAATGTTTTTCACAGGTCAAGAGAAAGGTACATGATGTGATGATAGTGTCAAGGATGTGTCAAGAAAGAATCCGTGTTTTATTTTATATATGTTTCCGTTAATGGGAAGAATTAATATTATCTTTTATGTAACCACTTTGTTTAAATGTGGAATGTAATGCAAGTTTCATGATATAATTCTCTAAAACTCTAAACCTAAAAAGATCCTCAATGTGTAATCTTGTAATAACTCAAGATTAAGTAAGGTTTAAGGCTGGGGCCTTATATTAATTGTTGTTTCTTGGTGTTAATTGTTTTGTTTTTCATGCGTGTTTTTATCCTTGTTTATTTTCATATCTCCATCATCTTCAGAATGTTAATAATGATATAAATACAATATATAATCATTATATACATATTTTGAATCATCCATGATGTTGGTACAAAAAAATGAATCACATAGTTTAGTGGATGTGGCAATCTACACATACACATGAATATCATTATCATATTTTAATGAGTGGAAGGGTTTGAAGGTATATACAAACCCTATTTTTTCTTGTTAAGCTTTGAAATATATCAAGGATTTTTTTTGGATCTAGGCATTGATATGTAGCGTGATTCCAAGGTCCAGTGTGCCTAGAATTTATTTTATAAAAATATTATTATTTTCTTATCAGGCATGCATGTTTTTTCAGAAATAATGGGATATATATTAAATGAAGTTCCAAAACATAAATATAAGACCACGTTTGAATCCATAGAATGGTATTTACCCTATCAAAACTAAAGTTGTTTAGGGTGGAGTTTTTGGATAAAGAGTTCATTGGTGGGTATGTTTAGTGGATTAATCAATTAATTTTTCTAATTAATTAATTGAATGACCTAAATTTTTTTTCCTCTATAAATTTACTATTATGGAGAATCACTAGGGTTCGACGCATAAACTTGGGACCATTGAGAAGATTATACACCATTTTTATTTGGTGGACTGAAATTAGGTGATCGAATGACAACCAGATCAAGGTGAATGGAGGTGCAACATACACAAGGGAACTTCCCCATCGTTGGTAGCCATGTTCTTCACCAAAGATCGATAAAAATAAAGGGATGAATTTTAATTCATGTTTTAAAATATTTTGACTAAATTAATGCACATGATCAATCCCATTATCCATTGATCTGCATTGAATTTTATCCTTTACATGATCCCATGAATAAAATAAATTATTATTTCAGTTTATCTTCAATTATTCCATGTTTCTCATTGCATCTATCCCCAAATTATACTATTTATCCAAAAATTATTGTAAAATGAATTTTTCTCTTTTTTTCCTATGTCTTTACCCCTATAGTTATTTGTGTTCTTTCATATTAACCTACGAGGCCACAGTTTGACATTTCCAGGTGTGTTTGAGGGTGATAGAACCTCTAAATTCACAAAAAAATCACATGAGATGAACTAATTGATGATATAACGAAGAATGGGTATGAATAACAAGATGAATTTTATGTATTTGGTATCAATGATCTTAATTTGAGATAGAAATGGCATAAGAGATCTTCCAGAAGTGTGTGGGCTTCATATGGGTGAGATGGATTCTAATTTTTGGCCAATGGAGGGCCATATTCAATATTCAAATGTTTTTTACATAATTTTCCAGTTGTCAAATGGTAGAGAACCTAATGGATGGTGTAGATCTAAGAAACACTATGAATATTTGTAATTCTATGAAAAACATGACTATACAACATGTATTTTGATGAACACACACCGTGTAGTGACCCAACTATGGAAGATAGGGTTTTAGGGTGAGCTAAATTCATAGGCTATGTGGGACCACCGCACTCCATGTGACTCAGTGTTGGAGACCAAATGTTTACTCTAGGTGTACATGGACATAAACACAGCTAGGTAGACTCCATGTACTAGCACATGACCAATGTATATAGACAAGACCTGAAGGATATATGCATGGCCATGAGAACATGGCTCGGGCACAAGTGGCCATGAAACACCATGTAGAACCCTTAAATTTTAGGTAATACTACATTTATAGTTATTACTGTAATGGAAATGATAAGTCCAGGCTAAGGCCTGGAGCCCCACACCATGTGGACCCCTTACACACTGTGTACCTCCTTTTTTAAGAATCTTTGACATCTCATATGGCCTTCGTTTGGAATCACATTTTGGCATCTGAGTATCCTATCATGAATTTTTTCCACATAAAATACAATGGTGTCCTTCTTAGTGTATTTTGAGATATGATGTGAGATGTTCCAAGCGTGAAACTTCTTTAGGTGGCACTCTACGATGAATGTTATTAGATAGGATAATTAGAGCAGAACCCCTTGCTGGGACATGGAATGGGTCCTCTACCTATAGAGATGGACCCCCTTATGGTCTAGGGTGTGGGTCCTATAACCATCCGCAAAGTGGAAACCACCTATCGGGAAAGAGTATGGGTCCTATACCTATTGACTAGAACCCTCCTGTTGGGATATTTAATTGGTCCACTATCCATATTTTGAGCATGACCATATTTCATGGATAGGGAATGGGTAATCTATAGATAGAGTGGAAACCCCATTATGGATTGGGGTGTGGGTCCTCTATATACCTTCAAAGTGGAACACCCCTGCTGGGATAGGGAATGGGTCCTCAACCTACTAAGTTAATCCCTCATCTTAGGATATGGAATGGGTCATCTATCCATCTATTGAGTGGAAGCCTCCTTCTAGAACATGGAATGGGTCCTCTATCCAATGGTGAAGGCCCCATTACTTTAGGAATGGGTCCTCTATCTATATAATGAGTGGAACCCTCCTTTCATACTAGGGATTGGATCCTCTATCTAGTGATTGTCCCACCTAAACTATATAGCATAGTGGAAAGGTTTGGATTCACATGGTTACTCTTAGGATATACACATGAGATGTTGGGAATCGATGATGAAAACATTTGGAACTGTTAGAAGACACTTTTTCCTTGGTTGGGTAGTGAGATAAATATTCCATTTCTCTTTAGTCAGATTTTCTTTTTTGATTATATATATTTATCCTTATTGTTGGATTTATTTCAAGTTATGTGTTGAGGTGTCTACTTCTATTATTAATCTCATTTCTTCCCCACTAGTTTTGGGGTATCCTACTAGGTATGTATATAATCACCCCTGCATGGGATTTTCCCACATGATTCATGTATTATGTAAATGATGGAAAGGTCGGTGGTGAATTCAAGGAGTATAGGGATAACTTGGTGAATTAGGCCACATATGGTTTTCAGGTCTTATATTTAGAGTTATGATCTCAAAGAATTTACTTTTCCAAATATTTTCAGTTTGGGAAATCTTTTTAATTGAATATGTATGTTTCCCCAGTACTTTTCAGATTACACTGTGGTACTTTTGTATTCCCTATAGGTTGTTACATATATGGTTGTTACTCTATTTGTTATTGAATATTATATCTATTCCTTGGAAATTATTCATCGAGATTGTTGGATGCATGTATATAGTATCATTAGGAAAAGGCCTGTCATATTAGTGATGACAATCGGTGTTATCCTCTAGCACCTAGCCAATAGAGGCAGGCTTGGGGTAGTTGTAGCTCTGCCTTCCACTAACCAGATAGGCCACGGTAAGTCGGTTCATGATAAGGTAAATGATTCCATCTATTTAAAAAATATTAATTATGTCATAAATATCATGTATATTTATTACTTTCATATTTAACAACATCCATGCATTGTGGTGTTGAAAAATTAATTACACTGCTATATAGATATGGTATGTCATACTTACACGTGTGTGATTTCTTAAATTTTCAATAGGAAGGAAATAAGATGAATATGGGTTGGTCAACCAATATAATAAAATTTTAGTATATTTAAGATACTAATATAATCATATGAACATGTATAAAGTATATTTTATGGAGGAATAAGTGTAAATAAAACACAAAACTTGGTTAAAAGTTATACCTCTACATCTGAAAAGAATACTTTGTCTTATATATTAGGCCTTATAGGTTGGTACTTTGAAGAGAAAAAATCCTCTATGAAATGAATTGGAAGGATGGGTATAGATTTCTATTGTTCATGGTTTATATATGTTGTTCTATATGTGTAAAGACGTGAGAAGAATTGATTCCCTTTTATATTGACAGAAAAGATATAGTTTTAATTACATGAAATGTTTTAATAATATAATGGAATTTTCTTTTTAAAGTGGATAAAAATTATAAAAGAATAAAATATGATAAGTCAAATGTATAAATTAAACCAATCAATGGGGCATATACAATTTTAAGTGAAATTTTTAGTTTTATCTCTTATTCCAAGCCCTGATAAATTCATTTTAACCATAACCTTGTAAGAAAATTTTCATTTCTTGTAATATTAATTATGGAAATAATTATGTTCACCATATTACATCATATTAATAATTCTAAATCCAAATTTTTAGTATATTTAAAATGATTCAATTTTTATATGTGTATGAAATTAATTATCATATAATTGTGCACAACTCAACACAAACTGTTCTTAGAAAAATGTTTGTTTGGATATAAAGTTTATTTTAGATAAAAAAAGAATATATTTGATTCTAAAGGAATTAATTGGATTGTGGTAAATAAAAGGATACTTATAGGTATATAAAATATAATAAAAACCCAAAAGAACCATTAAAGTACATGATCAGGAGAAAATAATGAAAAAAAATTTTCATTTGGATAAAAAAATTACATATATTTATAAAATGTTACACATATATTTCTGAGAAAACATTATAATTTTACATTAATTATATTAATTTAAAAATCTTTGTTTTTTCTTAAATATTTTTACAATGATATTTCTAATTATTCTTTTATTATTATAATGTTATAAAAGTTACAATTTTGGTAAAAATAATATTTTTAAATATTCATAAAAGATCCACAATTTCTAAAAAATATAAAAAATTCACCATAAGATAATTTTGAAATGATAAATTCAAAAATGAAATGAATTTTAAGAAATTATAATTTAAAAATATATTATAAATTAATTAAAATTTATATTCAAAAAATTAAATAAAATCCATTTTTCAAGAAAATATATTTTTGAAACATAGAATGACTTTATACTATAAATTTAGTACTTATTTATTTGTAATTGATCACTAAAATTACACTTTATAAAACCTTTATACATTTTTTTCATAATGTGGTTATTCCAATTCACACTTATAATTTAAAGGATATGATATAATCAAAACATTTTTAGCGTATCTTTGTTTGATTAATGAATAAATTTGTGTGTTGAGAAAGTTATCAAGTTAATATTGTATTAATATAATTTTTGGGGTGATAAATTATCCACCACCCTATTAAATAATTTTCATCCAAATAATTTTTATCTTAGTAATAAATGGTTCATTATTTAAAAAAACCTTTATTGAGTACCAGAATAATTCAAAGGGATAATAAAACCAAATTATAAATGGGTAAGTGGAAAATATAAAGGTTAACTGAAATAATAAAAAATCAAGGTCCAACTTTATAAGAACATTATAGGGAAGTGAAAATATGGACATGGAGGAAAAATATCATTTTATAAATAACAGACATTGATATAAAACATAGTCATGAGAATTTAAATGACCATAAAAACTTAAATATGAAATTGATAAATAAGACCATAAATTCATCAGAAATAAAGGTAATAGGGTAATTTTTTATATTAAAAGATACATTTTTTAGAGTTGATGGATTATTGCACTATCAATATTGATAACATGAGAAAATAAAAAATATTGATTTAATTCCATTTTAGAAGAAATATTTCACTATTTAATTAATATTCAATAAATTTTCACATTTATACCATTTATTAATCCATGAAATGACTATTAAGGATGAGTTTTTCATTCCTAATTAACTAAAATTAACTTTTAACTAGTCATATGATACATAAAATTATGGAAAATTATGCTTCATATTTCTATACATTAACAAAAAATGGTTAGCACAAGATGAGAAAGTAACAAATATGAATAAACATTCATATGGATAAATACAAAATTAGTCTCCAAATCCTTAGTAACAACAACCAAAGTTCAACTTAAATCATTCCATAAATAACTATCCTTACAAATATTCAAAATTTGAAAGACCAAATTGATACTAAAATTTTAGAATGACTAGATCACATGCCATTCCATGATCTACATAAAATTTATCTCTAAGACAATTTATTAACATAACCAAAATATATACAACCTTACCATATATTCTCTTAAATATGATAATATTGTCCATAAATAACATGAATCATCATTAAGCCACAACAAAATCATATATTCTTAAACAATTTAAACCACTCTTTATTCCTCATATGAAATCCCATCCAATAAAATTATATTATGTTTACTTTCGTCATATAATGTTACCCCAAAATATATTAAAAATTATTATAAAATAAATTTAGTCACATAGTCATCAAATCAGTTTTTAGTCCCATGGTAATCTATATGATAAAAAATATGACCCCAAATTATAATAACCCATAATTACTTCAATATCAGAGATCATATTAACCCATAATATTTTCTATACATTTAAACATATGTGAAAAATACATAAAATCAGTATTCCTCAATTAAATATTTCAATAAAATAGATAATGATCCCAAGGGCTGTATTCCAATTAATTTCTCCAAATGTATCCACAATATTCTTAAACTAACAAGATATAAAACCTTATAATAGTTATTTATTCCTTTAAAAAAATAGTCATACTTATACATATCAACCTAAGAAACTTTAGGTTTATCTCATATAATAATGGAATATCATAGGTTTCCATTGGTTTTATCATCTCATTCATTATAGTGGATCATAAAGAAAATGTGAATTAACCGAAGGAAATATCCAAAGAGTGTATATATAGGTGTGAAATTTTATCCCCACTCCTCATTCACTGGTGTAGATATAGTTAATAACCAATCCACCAATTTCATAGTTTTTATGCCAAGATGAATCTATGCCACTATCACATCCATATGACATTATCTATACATGGATTTATTTTCTTGAAAAAACCTAAAATTTCAACTTTAGTAAAGGTTCTTGATATTACCCTACACATAGAATTACACTAAATATATTATAGGGTTGTTTTCTCTATACTATGTTTTCCAAAATCTAGTTCCCAAAGTTCCTTATAATCTTTCTGTGATTACAAAAAATAACAACCCCAATCCTAGTATACTTAACTTGTGGTTAGAATATTATATTGGTAAAATATATAAGGGATCTCACAATATAAGATCAAGTATTCTTGAAAAACAAGGCACATGATTGAATCTCACATTAAATTTTAAAATATAAATTAAAACATAGTATTTTCACTTATAAAATTATTATCCACTCTAACATATCATTTATTATAGATTATAGTAAACTTTCTATCATCCTATGGAATGAATAAAATCATGATCTTAGATTCTTAGTATGGGGTTGTGTATAATGGAAGTTACAAAAGAACTAATAAGGAAAAAATATTATGGTATTAATAATTGATGATGAAATAAATCCATATAAAAAATAACATGAACTTGAAACTTAACCATGTATAAAATAACTATATGAATAATCACCTGGAAATCAATAACTTGTTTCATAATGATGGAATGTATAATTTCAGATATCTTAATCTTACTGTTGGGGCCTTGTGTGATGAAATTTTAAATAAATGGGTAATATATATACCAAATACCCTTCATGTTTTGTATCATGTGACATATTAATAAACCAATGGTCTATATAATTTCACTCCCCACCCATCACTTAATATGTCCAATACATTCATCATATAAATAAAAATATGACTTAATCTAGATGGAATAATAATAAATAACTATTTTTATTTGTTGAACTATCATATGGAATGTAAATACATTCTATTATCAAAATGATCAAGATCTATACAGATAAATATGGTGGACGGTATCATTATATTATATCCTCAATAAATCATAATATTTATAAATTGATGTTGACACAGATGAAGATACATTTAAAATATCACTCCAACATTTCTTTAAAAAAATACAATTTTCATTTTCAAAAGACATATTTAAAATCTACATATTTATAAAATATTAGGGAAACTATTTTCATTTTAAATAACCATAGATACATGTAATGGATTCATAAATTAAAATTGTATTCAAGATAGTTGGAGTAGACATTATTGTAAAAAACAATAAAATATTACTTTATTCACACCTTTGGTAATATGTCACTAATTTAGAAAAAACAATAATATTCTTATCAAAATTTTACAAAAAAAGTAAAAAGGGTAAAAAATAATTTAATCAATCATTGTTGTATATCCAGAACATTCACTAAAATATATTAATGAAAAAATGGGTATGGAAGAAAAATATTTTTGACCGAATTGAAAAAAAAGATGGGTTTCCTTTAAAACATTCATTCTATATTTATGAGTGCCAAAGAATTTAAAAATGATTATAACACTTGAAAACCATATAAGTACCCAAAATAGAAGAATATTTATGGGTTTTATTATATAAATATCATAAAATTCTTCCAATAGGTACTTAAACGCAGAAAATCTCAAATAAGTATGGGATTGGGAAATAATCCATTTTCTTATACCTGACTTGCTTTGTATGTTTTTTTAAACTCCTGATTAAAAAATTTAAATTTTCTATAATTAAATACCAGAACCTTATACATACTTATAATATCATATATTATCTAAATTTGATATTTTAGTATCGTTTTATTATTAATTTTTTTTTCTAAATTGTTGTTTTTGAGTGTTAATTGTTTCTTTTTCACTTATATTTTTGTTCATTAGTCTTAGTCCTTTAATTTTATTAGGGTTACATCATCCCCGAAATGTTAATCATGATAAAAATATAGTAGATATATATAAATATATTTTCATTATATTGATATTTTTAGTCATCTATGAAAGGTGGACAAGAAAAATAATCACCTCGATTATAGAGGTTGTAGTCTACACTAAAACATAAGGAATTATATATTTTTTTAATGAGAGGATAGGTAAGAAGGTAAATTATATGTTATATTACTATAATAATAATTATTTAATATATATTATTTATATTTATTAGTTTAATATTTATGATCATCCAAGTAAATTGTTAACAAAAAATGAATTACACAACTATGTTGAGATGGTAAGACGTATGTAAGAAAGAACAGTATTTTCATTTTCCATAGGAAGAAAAGCATGTCAAATGGATGGTTAAACATAATAATAAAATATCAGTATATCTAATATACTTAATTTATTATGTAATATTTTTTATAGAAGGTTTTAATGAGTATATGAGGAAATAAAATAAAAATAATCGGTTAAAACTTATATATATCATTCAAAATAAATATTTGAATGACACCTTATTCCTTGTTTAATGGTACTATGATGACAATAGATCCTCTAGGACATGATAAGTAAGGTGTATAATGTATTTGGGTAGGTATTGGTTGAGATATGTTACTAAATAGGTGTTAAGAATAATAGAGAAGTGGTGGCATTTTAAAAGTGCGGGAAATGACACCCTTGGATTTACTTAAAAGATTTTAATAATATATAGTATTTATATTATGAAATTGGATCAAAATTATCATATAATATAATATAAAATCTATAATTTTTAAACAAAACCATAAAATGAGTCTTGGACATGTTTATGTGTTATTTATACCCTTAATTCTCAATTTAATCTCTTGGTAAACCAGTTTTAAACCTAATCATGGTAACAAATTTTTATTATTTTTTCTATTCATTATGAACAAATATTAATTTTACCTTATTATAAGATATTAATTATTTTTATTCCAAAAAATTAATCCATTTAACACGATTCAATTTTTATAAGAGACAAAAATTAATTTTTATATAAGTGTTGAAAACACAAAAGAAAACCATTTTTAGAAAAATGTTTATTTTAAGCATAATAATGATTTAAAATAAAAATAAAGTATAATGTTGAACCCAAAGAAATTATTTGTATCATTTTAAATCAAAATGTACTTATATTTCTTAAAATCCAAACATATAATTAATGGAAATATGTAAACACTTTATTAATATAAATGAATGAAAAACAATTATCATTTTGAAAAAAACATTACATAGATTTATAAAATATTATGCATATATTTCCCAGTTAAAAATTATATATTTACTAGAATAATATTTCCTATTAAATATATATATATATATTCTATAAAAAATTCTTTATTATCATTAATGTTATTCATATACCATCATAACATTATAACATTGATATTTTTGGTGAAATATGTATTTCTTACTATTCACCAAAGAAAAATACATTTCTAAAAAATCCAAAAAATTCAAAAATATATAATTTTGATATGATGAAAAAAAAATTTAATTTATTTCATCAAACATTATTCCTAAATTTTATTTACCAAATGTAATAAAAACCATTTTGAACAAAATTTATACTTATAATGAAGCTTCATCATCAGGGTCATTCATGATTTTTTATTTAATAAATGGTTTTGTGATCCATTTTTTAGGTTATTTATATCACCCTAGCTTAAATTTCTATATCGAGGATTAGTTTTTGTTTTTTTAATTCTGTTTATGGTTTAATACTGGGGGTCTAGATGTCGCCAAATATTTTTATCATGGTGTATGAGGTTTTTACAAGAAATATTAAATGTGGAATCAAGGAGGGGAAGATTATAACTTTTAGAAATAGGTCTGGGGATACCATCATTTATCACCTAATGTTTTTATATGATATGATTTTTTATATTAATGGTAAGAAAATATAAGTATCCATTCCATGTTAATTTTAGAAAACTATTGTAAATGAAGTGGTGAGAAGATTAATTAGCAAAAAATTATTCTTTTTTACTTTTGAAAAAGTGATCAAGACTTCATTGTTGGAAGATTCAAGACATACTAAGCATATAAAAACACAAAATTCCAATGAAATATCCAAGAACTCCCATTTCTTATGGGAGGATTAAGAATGTTTTTTTGAGGGCATTATTAATCATATCACAAGTTTCAGTTATAGTTAAAAAAATGGGTTCTCTCATTTGGGGGTCAGATTATGTTGGTGAAAAGCATTATATCTCCCATCTTGATTCATGATTTATCAATTATTAAAGCACCCAAGGGAACTTTTGAGAGGATTGAAAAAATAATGAGGCACTTTTTCTGGGATTCCAATAAGAGTGGTAGGTTCTATTTAGAAAAAAAGAACAATATAGAAAAACGAATTGATGAGTGTGGAATTAATTTTTAGAATGTATCTAAAACCATTTAAATCATGATAACAAATCATTCATGGGATTTTATTGAAGGAGCCTCTCTTTGGGCGAGACTCATGTTGGATCGTTATGGAAGGAATTGAAGTATGTGGAAATAATGTCCCGAGATAGGATTGAATATAACTAGATGCATCATTAATGACATTGATGTGCTTGATATTAATACTCAATGGATTATTAGTGATAGGGAGGTCAAATATTGGACGAATATTTTGGCGGGTAACATTCTATTTTTTTTGGGCTGCCCAATCCCAGACATTTCATTCGGGGATTTGAGCCTTTTCCCAACATTAATTTCTTTGACACTCAATCACCAAAATAAAGATAATTACGATGATATATATCTCATGGATGAAGAATATTCATTCACCTTATTGGATTCCCCATCAAGAAGGTTCTGTAGCCGGGATTACAGTAATGGAAAAATTACCTATACCAACAGTTTGGAACCGTTGGTATAGGTCCCCAAACCGTTTGTATAGCCTATACCAATGGTTTGGGGAGCCATTGGGTGATTTGGCATGGGGAAAGAACTATCCCAATAGTTTGGAGAAAACCTTTGGGAATGACCTATCCCAACGGTTTTCAAACCGTTGGTATAGGTCTTTCCCAACGGTTTTCCAAACCGTTGGGATATGTCTTTCCAAACGGTTTGAGGAAACCATTGGGATAGGTGAATATATAAAAAAGAGTTCCAACGGAGGTTTGAACCCACAACCTTCATGTTATATATCAATGACTTTACCACTATCCAAGAGTATACTTTGTGAATATATTTGGATATATATATATATATATGTAAATTATATATTGATTTATTTGATGATATTAGACAAATTTACTCATAAACAATAAGGGAACCTATCCCAACAGTTCTCAAAACCATTGGGAAAGGCCTATCCCAACGGTTTGGCTAAACCGTTGGGAAAAGTGGCCAAAAAGTGGACTTTTCCCAATGGTTTTGCCAAACCGTTGGGAAAGCCATACGCTTTCCCAACAGTTTTGGAAAACTGTTGGGAAAAGTGACCTCAAAGTGGGCTTTCTCAATAGTTTAACCAAACCATTAAGAAAAGGGACCCATACCAATGGTTTTTACAAACCTTTGGTATAAAATCATCGGTATAAGTAAGATTTATAGTAGTGTTATTAGGTTATTATTCATGAAAAAAATGAGAAGGATGAGTGAGAATTGAGGCTTCATTGAAAGAAGATCCCTTAAATGATGTGATTTCTTATTTAGTGACTAAGAAATCAGGCTCTTCCAATGGATGATAATGTCCAATAAAAGGATATATGCATGGAATCAAAATTTCAGTGTTATTCTCAACCCAGTTGTGAAACTGTGTGACAGTTAGTTTTTGAAAGATAATGGGCATTAAGCATCTGAAATTTTATTAGTAAAGAAATATGGATGTATGGGAGTGGTAGTTTGAGTTTTTATTACAATGAGACCTGGTTTCAAGGATTAGGATAACATGGTGTTGAAATCGATGTTTGGAGTATCACATTCACTATTGCTTTTTGGGTTATTTTATAGGCTCATAATAAGGTGAAAGAGGGTAAATTATGTTCCAATTTTTTTTCAAGCGAGCATTAAATATTTATTGGAAGATCTATACATGCTCATCAATAGTGGATGGATATTTGTTTAGCTGTGAAGGTTTCTTCAAAGAATGACTATTTACACTGTAGAGAGAGGTGGTTGTGGCTTTGGGGGGTGGGTAAAATGGAAACCACCCATATTGGGCCTCAAATTGAATGTCGATGGCTTATGTTGCCTTGAGGAGATGAAAAGAAAGGGTCTTATTTGAGATAGAAGTGGTTTTGTGATCAACACTTTCAATGCATATTATATCCTAGGTGATTCAATAGGGGCAGAAGCTTGTGGGTTTCCCAGTGGTATTTCATTGTTTAGTCTCTTTAATATTTGCATCAATCAGATTGAGTCAGATTCCAAATCACCAGTTCATATTTTACATAACAGTGTTAGTACCCCTTAAAATTTGGTTTAATTCATTCAGAAGGGAAGGATATTCATGGAGAAAGGCATTGATAATGGTTACACTTGGAGGGAGGGGAATCTTATAGTTGATATTTTTCCCAACAAAGGAAATTATAGAGAGGGAATTTCAGTTAATTGCACACCCAAGTCTTTATCAGATAATTGTAAACATATTTTAAGGGCTAATAATCCAAGTCTGCATAACTTTCATCCCCCATGAATTGGGTTCCTTTCCATATTTTTAATAAAAAGTTAATTCCAATAACTAAATATAACCTCATATGTTAAAATGAACTTATTTAAAACTTAATAATTATTTATTATGAATAAATTAATACATTTTCAATAATATAAAACCATTATACATGTTTTTCAGAACTTTATTATGTATTTTCATACTAGAAATTTTTTATCTTGGTTATAATGATCAAATTTTTAGTATATCAGTGTTTTCTTAAAGCCCGATGCTATGTGTTGAGAAATATTTCATGATTATTTTTATTTTAAACTAATTTTTTTGATTCTATATACTTGTAGTTTTGTTTAATTTTTATATCCCTTATTGAGGCTTACTTTACTCATTACACATTTTTAAATTTTTTTCCCAGGGCCTAATGATCTATGGTAACTATATAAAGGTCAACAGTGACACATCTTGAATGAAGAAGAAGTTTCATAAAATAAATAAGAGTAAAAAAATTAAATCCTATTTTTGTGGAAAAAACTAAACTATATTAAATTGTTTTGAATCTAAATGAATGGGTTTTAATTATACTATAAATTTTGAATCCTAAAAAATATTATAAATTTAAGAATGCAAAATTATTATATAAATCATGTAATTATGGGTTGATAATTATAAGTATTCTTGTAGATAGTATCAATGAAAGGATTCAGATAACATTAGAGGTTAAGATTTTGTTTTATGAGATATATTAAATGTTTAATATGTTTTTTTGGGATTATACGTTAAAATTATACTATAGTAATAAATGTTTGTATGTTATAGATAATTATAGTTATTTTTGGATTATTTGAAATTGTTGAAAAAAGATGACATGGTTAAGGATAACTTAGTATTTACCCTCTTTATAATATGGTTTAGTATGATTTTATATTATATTCTCATGTAAACCATTTTTAGTAAATGGATTGATCCTATAAAAACAAATCTGATAATATATGTGAATGAAAATGAAGTAGTTTTACAAACAATCAATTGAATGGGATAAGATCTAGAGTGAATACACTTATAGTTTTACCAAAGAGATATCCTAAGTTATCATTTACATTATAAACTTAGGTGAGTTTACTAATGTATAAATAATAGATAAATTAATTTTTAATGAATGTTCACATGACAATGATCATGAAGATAATCATATTAAACTTCTAATGTTCCATGAATATAGTATAAAGAACTATGTGGAATATCTCAATGGAATTAGAATATGTTTATATGTGGAAATAGAGGGTATAAAAAATTTAACTATAGTGGAAAAATAAAGAGATAATTTAAAACAATATATAGGAATAAATATCTTACTAAGTGACCAATTGATTATTTTAAATTCTAGGACTATGGGTATTCTGAAAATCAAATCAGTAGGTGGAAAGATCATGATGGGTATCAGTAAGATTGTACCGATAAAGTTTTATAGAGTTATCAATAGATGATGAATAGACAACAGATAATATATAAATGGTATGAGTTTGTTTACAACACTGGTTATTTTTAAATTCTGAAATACTATTTTATTGAGATTGATTAATCATGATAAATTATTATTTTTTAAAGTAGGAAATAAGTATTATAGAATAAGGATGAAAATTATCATTGTTGGTTTATAAAGGAATTTGAATGATTATGTGTTTAGATATAGGGTTTCAAGAGTTATGATATAGTTTATTTTATTTAAAAATTGATAAAAATAGTGATTATCATAAAATAAAAGGTATACATACCCTTTTAATTTATTTTGTGATTGGGTTCATGGGTGATTGATAATATTTTGGAGTTTTTATTATGTTTTAATAAATTATGGAGGTATACATAACCCTTATCATTTTTATATGATCTATTGTAACGGTTATTTGGAAAAAAAATGTTATTTTATTGGGGAAAATGTTAGAAGGTAATGGTAAACATAGGGGTTAATATGATCAATGATTTTGGGGTAATTATAGTAAATTGGGATAATCAGTTATAATATTTTTTGGAATACCTTTTTAATCATATCAATAACTTTTAGTTTAAAAATTTATTCTATGATTAAGTTAAAGTTATTTTTGAAGAATTTCAATATATTTTTTATTAACATTATATAAATCAAGGTAAAATGGATATTTTTTGATCATATAGTATTTTATAACAAATCAGTTAAGATTAGTTTATGAATAATGATTAAGTTATATTTTGAATGCATATATTGTTTTATTTTTGATTTATGGATATTCATGTTATTTATGGAAAATATTAGAATAATTTTTTTTAATATATGACTGAGGAATATACATTTTCGTATGTAAATTTTTTATTGATTAGTATTATTTAGAGATAATTATAATTTTATTTTGGAAGTATATGATATTAAATCATTCTAATCATCAGGTTTCATGTCCCACCTATCATATTTTGAAGATCATTATGGACAATTGTTTTTCAAAATGATTTATATTGATCTTTTGTATTATTATTGATGATTAATACTGATATATTGTAATGATTAATGAAGGAAGTATTCTTACCATACTGGTCTTGGATAATGAAAAGAAATAGGGTAATAACATGTCATCCTTTTCTAGATCATATGACCTATTAACAGTTAAATTTAATTATTCAATCATGAAAATTTCATCATGGAAATTTATCATTTATAACATACGGTGAAGATAAAATAGAAAACTACGAAAAACAAAATTATGCTTATGGCATGGAATGAAATCCAATAAGTAATTTTTCTACTAGTTTCTACCTTAATGGTAAATAAATTCCTTAGACTCGAGTATGGGTAAGAAAAATATATCATCTTTAATATGAAAAATATATTCTATATATCAACTTATGATTTTTGAAACTCATTCCCATGTATGAGTCTCATAGTTGTAAATGTGTACTCTAGGAAAAATAAAGGAAATGAAGAGTTTTGTAGTCTGAGTATAGACATTAATGTTATTTTTCAAAGTAAATTCAATCAATGTAGATTAATATTTTTCCTTTTCACTTATGCACATTTATCATCCAATATACTTTATTTCTATCTTCTTATTTTCTATGGTTTCATTATTGGGGATTATTTTAAATTAATTTTTTTAAAGTCATATTCCACTTTATTTTATTTATTTAGAAAAATATTTATAATTTTTCCCATTAGACATGAGATGAAAACTTCAATAATGAAATTTCACTATGGGGGAATAATTAAATAACCCTAGATTTTAAATAATCATTAATTTTATTAAAAATATTGTTGAATAGAGTTTCATATACAAAAAAAACCAAAATTAAGTAATAAATAATTTATTAATATGAGTGGTAATCACCAATAGATTCTTAATAATATTTTTAAAAAATAGTTCACACTCAATGTTAAATGATATGAAATAATTTAAAAAACACATAATATTTAAAGGGGAAATTTTTCTATAAAATATGTCTTCATTTATATTTGACAATTCCACTAAATAATAAAATATATGATATTTATAATTTTAAATTTATGAATTGGATTCTTTTATTGAATTCATTAGGTAAAAGTTTTCGTAGGATTAATTGTTTTAGATTTTAAAAATGATTAATATTTTTGGTGAATACTAAAATATACCAATTCTCTACATACTAATTTTTTTATGAAATATTTATTATATAATAATAACTTAATATTTATGAATCTATTTTTCTAAAAAAAATAATTTAGGAAATAACACAATTCATTTAAAAATATTATGTTGAACATATCAATATATGTTTATCATTTTAGAAATATAAGTAATGTTTTTATTCAATTAAAATATATTTTTTGTTCTTTTTTGTTTCATAAATATTTAACAAAGTTAATTTATGGTGTAGATTCTATTGAAATAAAAATAATGTTCTTTGATTTAACCTAGAACAATTAATCCATTTTAATAAACATTATACATTATTTTGGTCTAAAATCGTCCCAATTCTGAAATTTTTTTTTCTAAAAACAATTTTTCATTTTTCTTTATGAACATATAATAAACATAATTATTACAAATTCTAGAAATTAAGTCATAGTGAATAGATTTCATATCTTTTATCATTATGTTTTAATTTTTTATTGAGTTCAATTTAATTTTTATTCACAATGAGTAGCTACCATGTTAAAAAAATTCATCACGGTAAAAGTTAAAAAGGGTTAACGTGTAGTATAAAATAAGATATAAGGCATTAGATATCCATAAAACATGGATAAATTTTAATATTTTAGTGGCTTCGAAGCTTAAAAAAATACTATCAATAAATAATTTTAAATTGGAGATACGTTTCAGTACTATATAGGAAGTAACACATGTAGTGATGAAGATGTTGATGCTGGAAGGCGATGACACATGCATGATGCATGAAATAAGAATGCAATGATGAAATCATGACACATTCATAGTGACATAGGTTGAATAATTGTTAAATGACTTTTCACACAGCCTTTATGCATGAATATAGGCATTTAGTCTATATATTGGACTTCATGCCCCCTACGCATTTAGGCCAATTAATGTAATGAATTGTTTTTTAATATATGGATTTTCCCTAGGGTAACTAGGAAGTATCCTTCCAAACTACATGGGGTGTTTCTTTGTATTATTAACCCTTTAATATTTTTATTATTTTTATTATTTATAGGGTTTCTAATCCTCTCACTTATAAAAGGTTATATCCCTTGCACACTTCTATAATAACTTTGAGAACCCAAGCTAGATGAAAGTATACCCAAATCTTTACCAAACTCCCCAACCCTTGTCCTAGAGATCCCAATATCACTAAAATACAAATAAATTAATCCCTAAGATGTATTCCAGAAGATGATGTCCAATAATGATGTATATTTATTAATTAAATTATTTTAAATTTATTTTTTTCTCCCATCTCATTCAAATATATGTAGACCACATTAAAATAATTGAATATTTTTTCACTATTCTGAAATTTTATTATATTTATGTTACATCATTTTTTCCTATCCTTTCTGTCTAATGAAAATAAAAAATTTTGTGTGTGAAAATAGGTGGACCACCGCCTCCAAGAGGTGATGTATTTCAATTTTCATCACAACATCACCTGGATAGTTATAAAATGAATTTAATTAATATATATTATTTTTATGAAATGATTATGATTGTTGAAATATATTATAATATCTGCCTTATTACCCTCCCATCCATTCAAAAAGTTGAGACATCCCACATTCATACACATGAACTAAAACAACCATGAAGCGATGTATTTTGTATTTAATTACCATATAACACATATGGCCATAAGTATATAATTTATAAATAAATTTTATTTTTATAATATTATTGTGATTCTATAAATGAAAACATTTTTTTATATTATTTCATTTTTATCCATTAGAAAAATGAAAACATCGCCCATGTATACGTACAAACTACTGTTGAGTAAATAAGTTTCCTTATGAATTTTTCATTCCTTTATGTTCTGAAAATCACAAACACATTTTCTTAATGAAAATTATGTTCCTATAAGAAAAATTTTCTTAAGGAATATTTTTATTTCTCTATGAATAGTTTTTTAATTTACTTATGATCTTTAAAGCCTTATCTAGTGTTTCCCCAAACCAACTCTAACCATCTTTTTCATAAGACAAAAAATTGGATCCTTATCTAACTCAGAATCATATAGTTCCCTAGAATCAAATTTTCCCAAAATTGTGACTTTTATTTTTCTAGAAATCAGACTCATATTTATCTAGAAATTAGACTCTAATTTTTCTATAAATAAAACTAAAATTTCTTCTAAAATCAGACTCCAATTTATTCTAAAACCAGACTCTGATTTCTTATAAAATAAGAATTTTATTTCTTGTGAAATTATACTCTGATTTCTTCTGAAATCAGACTCCTATTTCTTCTAAAATAAGACTGAGATTTCTTCTGAAATCAGAATCTGATTTCTCCTGAAATCAGATTCTGAATTCATTAGAATTGAAAATTCAATTCTCTTTTATTTGAGAATCATGTTATCAATATTTCTTGACTCTGATTTTTCATTAACATAAGAATCTGATTAAAAAGTTTTCTTATATTTACCTATTTTCCTTAAAGTAACATTTCATTTTATCGGATCCTAAATGTTTCAATGTTTCTTAAGTATGGTAATGTTTCTCATAGTTTGTTATATAAAATTATGTCATCCAATCTATTTTAACCCAACTATTTTCTAAGTTCCACATTTATAGGTCCCTATGAAATTTAAGAAAAAAGTGATCTTTAGAGGAGGAAGTCAAACGTTGGAATCCATGCCTATAAATACCTTGTCATTTGAATGAGCTGCTAGAATTTTGGTAGAGAGATGTTGATCTCTGGAAGTGATCAACTTGTCATTTTATGTGATACTCTGTGAGAGATCTGCTCTAACATAGTTTTTTAGAATGCTATGAACAACTTTTTTAAGTTGAGAACATCTAATTTAAACTTACTAGTGGGAAATATGATTGTTTCTGTTATCAATCGAGGGATTCCGGGGATAGGATGATAGTGGTTCCGATCACCTTAGAGATCGAGGGCTTATGGGGATAGCAAGACAGATTCCGATCTTCGTATCAAGGGATTACCCTAGTGTGGGTAAGAAAAACTTTCTTGAAAGTATAAATCAAGGGACCTGTATTCAAGGTTATTGGATACCCTTCTATTTGGGTTAAAATATTTCTTACTTGCCCTATTTTTTTTACAAGTTTTATTCTCTCTGCATTTTTTTAATGTTATAAAGTGTAACTTCCTTAGACTTTCTTATACTTGTAAATTCTGATATAAATAAGATTCTATACACTCTATGGTAGAATATTTTCCTAAGTGAAATTGTCTTAAGTTTGTTTATAAAATCCAAATTATCAGATCCTAAGAAAGATAGTTTATTTGTTAAGAATTAAAAAGGGTTTGTGAATCCATCTTGTTTAACTTTGTTAAACATATATTTTATTAAGGAAAAAAACAAATGTTTTTAAACCTACAATTCACCACCCTCTTGTAATTGAGCCATATACATAAAAATTTTGATCATACAATTGGTATCAGAGTAGGCCTATGAAATACGTATACTTATATATAAGTTTTCTTTCTTAACTTTTCTTGATTAAGTTTACTTTGTTCATGTTTTTCTTAAATATTTTCTTTGTTTACAAAGTTTTTATACTAACTCTTTTTATAGAAAAGATCATTTGTATTTTCTTAAATAATGAAAGGAATGAGCGTTGCATCAATAGACAATATAAATCATACCAGACCCCCAATTTCTAATGAAAATGATTATGAATACTAGATAGATAAGATGAAGACTTTTATTATCAATACCAATGTGAATCACTTTGTTATTTTAACTAGAGACTACAAGATTCCAGACAAAGAAATTAGAAAATTCACCAATCAACAAATATAGGAGTATCATCTTAACTTTAAGGTACCCAATATTTTATTATATTCTATGACTTGAATTATCTATATCCATATTTCATCTTGTGATGCTGCTAATATAATCTATAAGAAATTAAAAGTTACACATTTTCGCACATCCAAGGTTATTGAAACAATAAAATAAATTCTTAGAGCTAAATATCATGGTTTTATGTTTCCCTATGGAGAACCTGTATGAAAATTTCAAAAAAGGTTTATTACTATTGTCAATAGACTTCAGTCTATGGGTGATAAAGGTCTTGAGGATTAGATTATTTTGGATAAGATAATAGATATTATGCCTAATGAGTTGGAATCCAAAAGTAAAGCAATTGATGACAATATAAAATTTTAAAACATCACTCTTGATGAGTTATTTGGGACTCTTCTATAGAATGAAACTAGAATGAAGAGAGATATCGTGATCAATAAGAAAAATAATGGAAATTTTAGTGTTGATTTAACTACTACATCAAATAATATGAAAGAAAAGACTCTTGAAAGAGTTACAAGATCAAAAGCCAAGAAAGATACTATTATATCTGATTTTAGTGATAGTGATCATTTTTATAATGAATTTTCCAATATTTATCAATGAATAAACAAGATTGTGGGAAAGAATGATTTCCAATACATATGCAAGAATAAATACATAAAGGATAAGAACGATTTATAAGTGGCTTGTTATGAATGCAAGAGGTCATGTCATATCAGACCAAACTATCCTATACTAAAAAGGAAAGAAATAAAGGATAGACATTTAGAAAGAAACAAGAAGAAGTACTATAAGTCTAAGTATAAAAAAGTACTTAAAGCTAATGACACTTGGAGTGCTAGTGGTAGTGATTATTCTAATGATTATTTAAGATAGTGAATCTTATGTATACACGAATATTGGTCTTATAGCCATAATTCCTACTGAAAATCAATATTTCATTGCTAAGGTACACACAGTAGAATCATTAACCAATATTTATTTCAATGTGAATTTCCCTGATAAAAAATATTATGAATCTTTGCATAACGAATCTTTATTAGAAGAAGATACTGATTTATCTTCTTTTGAAGAATTATCTATATTTTTCAAGATTCTTTAGAAAGAAAATAGAAATATCAATAAGAAACATGAAAAGAATAATTATAGAATCTCAATTTTAACAAAAGAAGTATCAGATATTTTAAAATATCTTGATAAAAAAATCCGTGATTTTGAAAATGTTTCCAAAAACCTTGAGGATGTAAGTTTTATAAGGATAAAAATTCTAAGGATCTTGAAAATGTTGTTTCAAAGAAATTTTTTTTAGATACTAATTAAAATTCTTAGACAAATGTCTATGAGGATAAGAATTTAGCCATTAGACGAAAATTTTAAATATTTTCCTTAAATAAACTTTTATAAATATTTTCTTATATAAAATAAAACTTTGACAAAATGTATTTAAAAATTAATCCTCTTAGAAATAGTTCTGGGTTTGGTTATTCTCACTCAAAGCCAGTTTTTAGTCAAAACTATTTTGTTCCCCAAAGTGATACATTTCACACCAAGTGTAAAAGTGGTGGACATTGGGATAAAATTTTTCTTTACATAAAATCAAATCCTTAGAATTTCATAAAGCTTAATTTTCTAATGAAATGTGGATACCTAAGATTTTACTTTATAACAATTGTGGATCCAAACAAGTTTGGATTCCAAAAGTCTAATTATTTATTTTTCAAGAAAACAAAGGAAGTTACAAGAAAAATATGTGGTATGTGGATAGTGGATGTTACAAACACATGACTGGTAACAAAAAAATATTTGAAAAGATTATTAATATGAAAGTTAGAAAAGTAACTTTCAAAGAAAATGCTCAAAGATGTTGGTATAGGTAACATTTTTCTTCTTAGAGAATCCTTAATTTTAAATGTTTTATTTGTTAAGGGTCTTAATAAAAACCTTATAAGAATAATAAAATTATGTGATGAAGGTTACCTTGTGAATTTTATGAATGATATATTCCTAGTACAAAATTGCAAGGAAGATTTTATTATATATTCCCATAGGCATGGCAATGTTTATACACTTAACTTAGAAGACCTTAACAGCCAAGAAATACCTTATTTAGTGCAATGGATGATTAATCTTAGTTATGGCATATAAGACTAGGAAATTGTAAACTTATGAACTTATGAAAACTCTCAAAGATAATTCTTTCTAAGGATCTACCATATCTTATATTTGAATCTTCAAAAGTATGTAATCCTTATTAATATGAAAAGTAACATAAGTCACGATTTAAATAAATGATTGAAGTCTCAACTTCAGAAGAATTATAGATAGTACATATGGATCTTTTCAGCCTAAAACAAACTTGAATTAATGGAGGAAAATACTATGTATTTGTTTTAGTTTATGATTACACTAGATTTACATGGATCGATATTCTAGAAAAGAAATATGAATCCTTCTCTTATTTTAAATCTTTTTTGTCAGAAGTTAAAAACGATAAAACCTTTACATTGATAACTATTCATAGTTTATGGAGGGGAGTTTGAAATTCATATTTTGAAACTTTTTGTAGTAATAAATGAAGTATTCATAACTTCTCATCTCCAAGAACTCATCAAAAAAAGGTTTTGTTTAAAGAAGAAATCATATTCTTCAAGAGATACCCAGAACCATGTTGACTGAATACTCTATTGCTAATCACTTTTGGGATGAAGTTTTTAGTACTTATTGTTATACTATAAATCAAGTTTTAATCATACCTTTTCTTAATAAAACACCTTATGAGTTATATACTAGTCAAAAATATAATGTATCATAATTCAAAGTATTTTCATGAAAATTATTAATCTTGAATACTAAATATAACTTACATAAATTACCACCCAAATCTGATGAAGGAATTTTATTAGGCTACTCCACAACTTCTAAGACATATAGTGTTTTTAACAAAAATTATTATACCATTGAAGAAATAGTAAATGTTAAATTTGATGAAACTGATATTTTTTCAAACAACCTCAACCTACATGTTCAGATGTGTTCTCAAAACATGATTATCAACCTTTAATGGCAGATTATTCTAATAAATAAAACACTCAAGAAAATGTTTCTAAAGTATTTACCCTATAATATTTTTTACCTTATGTTGATTAACATGTTTTAAAAAACCCAAACCAATTGTTTCTTAAGAATAATCCCAGTGATAGTATCCTTGGTGATGTAAATTGACCTATAAAGACAAGAAGTTATTTATGAAATGAAGTAGAGAATCTATCATTTCCATCCCAATTAGAACCTAAAAGTACTGATGAAGCTTTATGTGATGATGATTGTATTAAATATATATAATATCAAATAAATTAATTCAAAAGGAACAAAGTCTATAAATTGGTTAAAATACCTAAATAAACTTATGTAATTGGAGAAAATGGGTCTTTAGAAATAAATTTGATGAAAATGGAATCATTGTAAGAAATAAAGAAAGATTAGTTTCTAAAGTCTATAATCAATAAGAAGGAATATACTATGAAAAATCTTATGCTTCATTATCTATAAATGAATCTATTCATATTCTCTTAGCCTTTGCAACATTTTTCAATTTCGAAATTTTTCAAATGGACGTGAAGTGTGATTTCCTTAACAGAAATGTTCAATAGGAAGTTTATGTTGAACAACCTATTGGTTTTGAAGAGAAAAAACATCCTGAACATGCTTACAAACTTACCAAATATTTATATAGACTTAAACAAGTCCCTATATCCTAGAATGATAGACTTACAAGATTTTTGTTACAAAAGAATTTTATTAAGGTAATATACGATTAAAATCTCTTTATAAAGAAAGATAATAATTTTTTTGATTGTTCAAATTTATGTTAATGAAATTATATTTGGATCAACTCCGAAACACTTAACTGATTCATTTTCAAATCTTATAAAATATGAGTTTGTAATGAGTATGATGGGTGAGTTATAATTTTCCCTTTCTTTAAAAATTTCTCAAAAACCATAAGGAACTTTTGTATCTCAATATAACTATATTAAAGATATTCTTAAGATGTATGGATATGAAAACACTAAAAGTGTAAGTACTCCAATCAGTACCTCAATCACTCTTGATCTTGATGAAGATGAGAAACCAGTAGATCAAACATTTTTAAGAGGAATGATAAGAAGTTTATTATAAATAACAGATAGTAATCTAGCCTTAATGTTTTTTGTATGATTATGTTCAAGATATCAATATAATCCAAAATAATCCCATTTTGAATCATTGAAATTATTTTTTCTCTATTTCAAGGGAACCATGGATTTAGGAATTTTCCATTCTTCTAGAAATGATATTGTTTTAAAAAGGTTTTCAGATGATGACTTTGGGTGATGTATAATGGATATAAAACGTACATCCAAAACATGTCATTTATTAGGAGATTAATTAGTTTATTGGTCATTCAATAAACAACACTTAATAGCACTTTCCACTGTTGATGTTGAACATGTACCAGCTGGAATTTGTTGTGATCAAGTGTTGTGGATGCAACACGCACTCACTGACTTTGGAATGAGTTTTACAAAAACATAGATAATGTGTGATAATACTAAGACCATTTACCTAATAAAAAACCATGCACATAACTCTCTCAGAAAGAACATAAAAATTAAGAATCACTTTCTTAGGGATCACACACTTAAATGAGATATCATTATTCAATTTATTAGAACCCAAGATCAACTTGATGACATTTTTACAAGACCTTTAACCTATAATAGATTTTAATACATTAAACAAAATTTAAGAATGATAAACATAAGGTAATAATTTATATTAACTTTTTGTTAAAACCGCTCTCCTTACATTAAGATACTCATTCTCATAGGGTGAGTACATATGTTTATTATTTTATATTTCCTTTTCAATTTTTTTTTCAGAACCTAAAAAGTTTTCTTTCCCTAATTTTTTTCTAGAATCTATGTTTTATAAGTGGAACCTTATCAATACTGATAAATATTTTTGAGCATTTTTAAAGGTACATTTACTTACTTATATCATCTTAATTTCATTTTTTTGTTTGTTGGTATTTTGAATATTTTTTTTAAGAAAAACCTTATCAGATTCACATTCCTTAAAATCATATTTTTCCTTAAAACCTCAAAAGATCAGAACATACATCCTCCTCCGACATTAATATAAACCATCAGATTAGATCAGACAAATCTTAACCGTTGGATTGATTTAAGAATATGAACTGTCGCTACGAAGCCTATATAAAGGACCCCCTATTCGTGTCCCACATCGGTTTTCTTAGAAGTTTTTCATCAATGAAATACCACTCTTAAAAGTTTCCATTATTTTTTACCATTCTATACATCTCTTAATATTTCTTTAAGTTTCAACGTAGTATTTAATGGAATCCAACAATGAACTCAAGAATTGGTTAATCTTCAGGGAAAGGTTAGTGGACCTGAATTTCTTTGTCAAGTATGATTCTTTGATTTCAAAAATCATAAAGAAGAATGGATGGTAAAGTCTCTACGTAGAAAAGGGAAAGAATCAGGATCTAGTATATACTGATCTTGTTATATAATTATATGATACAATTCATTTTTAAGAACAAGGAGAAAGAGAAAGGTTTTCTTTCATGAGTTATGGAAAGACTTATTCCTTGTATTTCAATAAGGCTACAAGTATCCTGGATATTCCTTACGATACAGAAGAAATATTTTTCTCACACAAGTTGCCTAATAAGGAAGGTTCTTTTAAGAAGGTTAAGGATATTATGTGACTTTGGATTAAGGGAGTGAATACACTAAAGATTGATCATATTTCTTAAAGAAACTAATTGTTAGCTCTTTGGATACAAGGTTTTCGGATTCAGAGTAAGGGTTATAAGGATTCCTTGAAAATATATGATTTCTTCATGATGGATTTCATGGTTAATTTAAGGAAGATAAAACTTGTCAAATAAATTCTTTTGACCATCAGTAATATTAATAATGGAACCATAATGTCTCAAATCATTATGTATCCTACAATCTTGTCGAATATTATTGTATTATGTTCAGACTCCTTAAAAATTCCATGAAATTCAAAGGTCAAAATTTTCAAGATCATGTTGTTATGTGATGATACCCCAATAATGATAAAGATTGGTGTTAGTAATAATATAGGTGATTTATTTTATCTTACATATAAGGATGGGCAAGATGCTACGAAGAAAAGAGAAGTTGGAGAAAGCTTCAAACCAACCCCTAAGAAAAGAAATGGTAAAGAACTAGAACATAAAGAAAAAGTCCCAGCTATTGAAACAGTATCTGATCCACCAAAGCCTAAGAAACAAAATACTTTTTCTGATAAAGTTGTTTCTAAATGGAGAGTGTTCAAGAAGAATAATAAGTAAGGAGATGTATTTTTTATGTTATACCCTACCGAGGCTAAGTCATAAAAAATAAAATGATCTGAAGAGCTTAATAGGATAGACAAAGAGAAGAAGTTGAAGAAGAAAATGTCAGAATCTGAAGTTATCAAATACTTTCTTAGAGATCTCGACAAATCATATGAACAAGTTCAGGTAATATAATATTTCTTGTAGGAACTAGTGACAACTAAGACTTCAGTTGCAGATCATGTAGATAAGTATATTTTAATTCTGTAACCCATAGTTAAAGAACAAGAATAATAATAATAATAATAATAAAGTGATGATATGATAAGAGTGGTGGATGAATATTAAGATAAAGAGAGACCTTTTGATAAGTTATCTATAAGAACTATAACGACCCATACTTTACATACAGTTTTAATACTTCAAAAATTGAAGCACACTTATTACAACATATGATAAAACCACAAAGGACCGTATAGGTATAGTGTCTTTAGAAACTGGGAAACATAAACAACTGGTTCATAAATCTTCTACAGTGTCTCCCATTTATTTCATCATATCTAGGGTCCCTTTTAGCATATTCTACTTAATATCCATCTTCCTGACCTGGGGAAAAGAAAACATAAAAGGGTGAGCTCAAATGCTCAGCAAGGGAAAATAAAGGAAATAAAAATCATATCATATCTTTTTGAAAATCAAAACCTGCAAAAGATATCATAATATCTTAACATGGAATAAATCATAGAAGTGAAAATGAGATCCCCATAATCATAACATAAAACTTGAAACTTTGTGGCATGCACACATAATCATGGAAAATCATTTCTTGTTAGTCATGACTCATTGCCAAGACTATCTTAGTGGACAAAGTCCCTTTCTGAACCGAGTTCACTCCTCGTTTCAGTCCTGTATCACTGAACCGAAATAACCTTCCGTTCCAGCCATGTCTATCTCATGAGATATAAAATCTTTACCCAATGCATTGGAGGGAGATATAGGTCCCACCCATCTTATAATGAATCCTTTCTTATGTGTGCCACATAATCATAAAACATACATCATCACATAACACATGTAACAAAAATGGGATTCTTGAAACATCATGACATCATAAAACAATTCATATAAGATAAAGGAATTCATAAAAATATTTCCATCACAACATAATCAAATCCATGTAATAATAGGGATAAAAACAGAACCCTTTTATTATCTTAGATGGAAAATAATTTTGATAAAATACTTGAACTCCGTTCTTGAGAAAAATATCCTTTCTACTTCAAAAACACTTTTCCTTTCTTAACATGTCATAAAATTTTAAACTAAAAGAAGTTGATTAAAAATAAACTTCAATACTTGTAAAGGAATCTTCTTGGAAATAATGTTTTAGAAATCCATTCATGCCTTATAAGTTAAAAAAAACATTCTTCGTACTTTTGTCGGAAAAGTCAAAAAGTACCTCGTACGGAAAAACGACAAAAGATTCCTTTCATATTCTTTACTAAAAACTCACCTAAGGGTAAAATTGGATTTAAACTATTGCAAGTGGATGGAAACAATATTACATATTGACGGAACATGGATGTGGATGATAAAATACACCCCAGTAAATACTTACGAATAAACAATCTCGGATAAAAATGAGATTGTGATATTTCCCTTACCTTAGGTCCGATTTGCTTTGTTCGTGTCCGAAGCTCCTGTATAATGGTTTAAATAATGTTATTGACTTATTCCAGAATCATACATATTGATATGAGATCATATATGGTCATATTATTAGCTTCTTGTTAGTAATATTTCATTGTTACTTGTTACTCGGGTCTTTATAACTTTTTGTTCTTATGCGTGTTTTGTCGAATAAATTCTTATTCTTATCTTTAGGTTATAGATAATTCATTTCCAGAATGGTATTAGTGTAGTATATACCATATTCATTCATTCAATTCATTTATATAATCATTATGAAATGAAGATCATGTAGAACGAGTCGCATCACATCGTGGAGACGGTATTCCGTACGTACGCACGAGTGATGATATCGTTCCTATGATCGTGGAATTGTATTGGAGTATATATATATATATTATTTCAGTATCAATATTACTTAATAATAATCATATATAGTTACCCATTACACCATTATACCCATCCTTGTAAGGTGATGGTGGAAAATAGATTACACCACGGCGTGGAGACGGTATTCCGTACGTACGCACGCGCGGTGATTTCATTTTTCCGTAGGATGGATAGAAGGTGAATTAGGGTTGTTTCATATTTATAATAACATATCAGTATGTAAGTAATACTGATGTTATTACTTTATCATGAAACAACTAATGAAGAAGAAGTTGAAGAAGAAAGAAATTGAAAAGATCGGTAATGGATATTACCTCTTCTTTGGAACGCCTCTTTGAATCCTCCACTTAAGGAACTAAGATTGGTCTTTGGAGAATACCAGGACCTCTAGGATTATTCTAGGGAAGTGGAGAGGAGAAAATGGCAGGGGATGGCCGAGCTTGAGTGCTCAATTTGGTGTGAGGAGGAGGGGGAGGAGATGCCCTTTTATAAGGGAGGAGAGGGGCACCTTAGGAATATCTCAAAATATTATTTTATATTAAAGTCAAAATCGGTTTATAATGGTTCCAAAGGGTCTTATTTCGAAGCTAAAGTGGGGATGAGTCGAAATCCTATAAACCAATAAGATTTAAAAAAGTTTAGGGTATTATTTTAACCTTATCAATTAGATTTAACTCTAAGTTAATTAATTTAACTTTTACCGTGTCTTTTTGTTTTCTTTCCCTGTATGGTTAATACACTTACTATAACATGCCAAACGAACCCCAAATTGTTTATTATTAATATATATATCCTTATCTAAGTCATTTGGCCGAAACTTAGATTTTTAGGAATAAAATAACAATTAATAATATTTTATTTTATTTACAAACTATTTTGTGTCAATTTTGACACTATTTGATATATGATTTTTGTGAAAGTCATAACAGAATTATATGTTCGAACCAAGTTGATTAAATCAACATTAATATATCATAGTAACCTATAAAATTAGTGTAATTCATAAAAAGTCTCAAATTACATTTATTTTGGTGTTTATAACCTCAATTATGTCAATATTTCATTAATAAGATAATTACTGCATCATCTTTGTGTCATAAATAAATTAAATTATTTGATGTCTAAAAATTACAAATAAAATACCATCATGTAGGAAATCTTTTTATCTTTCTAATGAATATTTACAATCGAATTTATCTTATGTATAACCCCATATTAAAAATTATTTACTTATTAAACATTGATTTTAACTATTTTAACCCTTCTTTAAATAAATTAATAATAAATGTCCTAATCTAATCCAAGTGGGCCTAAATGGTCATATTTTATTCCTAAGTTTGTTTTTGGTCGAATTACACTTGTCCAATAGAATTAGGACATGTTTTAGGGTAATATTGATATCATATTTACCCTTAGTTACCCTATTTATCATTAACCGCGGTAAAAATAGTAAAAAGTTACTATTCACCAAAAAATTATTTTCATCTCATTGAACCACATTTTAGTCCTTGATATTAACCATGTCTCTCGGATTTTTGAAATTCCATTCACAGAAGCGGTAAAATTAAGTTTTATGCAAAATTCAGTTTTTGACCTACCACTTAGTGGTTTCACTATTCATCAAAAATTGAATGTTTTCAGAAAAATACCAAAATTTCACCCTAGGATAATTTCGATATTCTGAGTCCAAAAATGAAGTCCATTTTGAAAAATAAAATTTATAAAATTTCAAAAAGTGGTTATTACTATTCATAACGGCTAGTTTTAATAGCATATTGTTGTTTAGTGAAACTCGGTATTGCGTACGACGCAAGCTATCGAGGAAGGTCGCGATTGCGTGTAAAGAAAGCCAAGCAAGTGTTGTGTAGAAAAAGATTCCTTTGATGATTTATATAACATAAAAGTCTCGGGTGTTACATTCTACCCCCCTTAAAAAGAATTTTGCCCTCGAAATTCATCACTTTGCAACAAACAGATGAGGATACTTCTCCCTCATCATATCCTCAAGCTCCCATATAGCTTCTTCAAGTTGGTGGTTTCTCCATAAAACTTTCACCAAGCGAGTGGTCTTGTTTCGTAGGACTTTTTCGCTACGATCCAGAATCTCTATCGGCTGTTCTTCATAAGAAAGATCTTCCTCCAGCGGTACAACTTCTGAGCTGAGTACATGTGAAGGATCTGGTATGTACTTTCTTAGGAGAGATACATGGAACACATCGTGAACTTGAGAGAGATTCGGTGGAAGCGCCAATCGGTAAGCTACCTTCCCAACACGATCCAGTATTTCGAAAGGACCGATATATCTAGGGCTCAACTTCCCCTTCTTTCCAAATCTCATAACCCTCTTCCAGGGATATATTCGTAAGAACACTTTATCACCCACTTCAAACTCTAGGTCTTTTCTTCGGTTGTCGGCATAACTTTTCTGTCGACTCTGAGCTGCTCTTATGTGTTGTTGAATATATCTGACCTTTTCTGCCATTTCATCAACGAGATCAGGTCCTAATAGCTTTCTTTCCCCAACTTCATCCCAGCAAGTTGGAGTCCTGCATTTCTTTCCAAAGAGAGCTTCATAAGGAGCCATCTGAATACTGGAGTGAAAGCTATTATTATAAGAAAATTACACCAAAGGTAGGTGTTGATCCCAACCTCCTTTGAAATCCATAGAGCAAGCTCTCAACATGTCTTCTAGGGTTTGAATTGTTCTCTCAGACTGACCGTCTGTATGGGGATGATAAGCAGTGCTGAAACTCAACTCTGTATCCAGAGTATGCTGAAGACTTCGCCAGAACTTCGAGGTAAATCTCGGATCCCGATCAGATATAATAGAAAGTGGTACTCCATGCAATCTTACCACTTCCTTTACATATATCCTGGCAAGCTGATCTAGAGAGAAATCCTCTCTAATAGGAATGAAGTGTGCAGACTTTGTAAGACGATCAACTATGACCCAGATAACATTATTGCCTTTGGATGTTTTAGGAAGTCCTGTGACAAAGTCCATAGTGATGTTTTCCCATTTCCATTCGGGTATGGGTAATGGTTGTAACATCCCCTTAGACTTGTGTCTCTCAGCTTTAACTTGTTGACAAACCAAGCATCGAGAGACATATTCAGCAACATCTCTTTTCATGCCATCCCACCAGAAGTACTCTTTCAGGTCCCTATACATCTTCGTGCTTCCAGGATGAATAGAGAATGAAGAACTATGAGCCTCATCCAGCAGCTCTTTCTTTAATTCGGGGATGGGAGGAATACAAACCCGATTCCTGAACTTTATTATCCCATCACAATCAAGGTTGAATTCAGGAACATTTCTCACCTCCTTTTGTAACTCGGCATCTTCTTTCTGTGCCTCTTTAATCTTCACATGTATAGATGGTTGAACATTCATTTGAGAAAGATAAGATTTTTCCCCTTCCATTATAATTCCAAGATCCATCCTTTGTAAATCCATAAATATTGGATCTTTTGTGATCCTCATCATGGATAAACTAGCATGGTCTTGTCGACTTAATGCATCTGCCACCTTGTTTGCTTTCCCAGGGTGGTAATGGATTGAGCAGTCATAATCCTTAATCAGCTCCAACCATCTTCTTTGGTGCATATTCAGCTCCTTTTGTGTGAAAATATACTTTAAACTTTTATGATCAGTATAAATATCACACCTTTCACCATAAAGGTAATGCCTCCAAATCGTTAATGCAAAGATTACCGCAGCCAACTCCAAATCATGTGTTGGGTAATTTTGCTCATGGATTTTCAACTGTCGTGAGGCATAAGCTATCACCATATCATTTTGCATAAGAACACACCCCAATCCCTTCTTGGATGCATCACTGTAGATCACAAACCTTTCTCCACTACAAGGCAGTGTGAGCACAGGTGCACTGGATAACCTTCTTTTCAACTCCTTGAAATTCTCTTCACATTCCTCTGTCCAGACAAACTTAACTCCTTTCCGAGTCAACTTGGTGAGTGGATTAGATAATCGTGAAAAATCTTTTACAAAACGTCGATAATATCCAGCCAAACCAAGAAAACTTCGGATCTCAGTTACTGTTGTTGGTCTTGACCATCTTTCGATAACCTCTTTTTTTGCTGGATCCACAGATATCCCCTCTTTTGAGATTATATGACCCAAAAATTCAAATTTTTGAAGCCAAAATTCACACTTGGTAAATTTTGCATAAAGCTTCTCCTTTCTCAGGGTCTTCAATATAATTCTCAAGTGATCTTCATGCTCTTCCTTGCTCTTTGAATAGACAAGAATATCGTCTATAAAGACTACCACAAATTGATCAAGATATTCTCTAAAGACTCTATTCATTAGATCCATGAAGATAGCAGGGGAATTAGTAAGACCAAATGGCATCACTATAAATTCATAGTGTCCATACCTTGTACGGAAAGCCGTATTTGGTATATCCTCCCATTTGACCCTTAATTGATGATACCCTGAACGAAGATCAATCTTGGAAAAGTATTGAGCTCCGCGTAGTTGGTCAAATAAGTCATCAATGTGTGGGAGAGGATATTTGTTCTTGATAGTGATCTTGTTAAGTTCTCGATAATCAATGCAAAGTCTCATTGATCCATCTTTCTTTTTAACAAATAGAACAGGTGCTCCCCAAGGTGACGCACTAGGGCGTATAAATCCCTTATCAAGATTCTCTTGGAGTTGCTTCTTCAATTCCTACAACTCAATTGGGGCCATTCTATAAGGTGTCTTTGAAATAGGCAAAGCACCCGGTACGAGTTCTATTGAAAACTCAACTTCACGATTTGGTGGAAGACCCGGCAATTCCTCCGGAAAGACATCATCAAACTCCCGTACAATGGGCATATTCTTAATCGTGAGTTTCTCACCAACCATTTGAGATAAATAACCTTCATTTAGTGGAATCAATACCCATAAGATGGAAGAAATTTCCACTGGAAGGTTATGTTCATCCTTGCATTGATAGACGATCGTAGATTGATCTGGAATATGAAATGTGACTTCCCTTCTTTGCCAATCGATATGAGATCCATGTAGAGAAAGCCAATCCATGCCAAGAATCTCATCAAATTCCACTAAAGGAAGGATCACAAGATTTGCAGGAAGCACTTTCCCACAAACTTCGATCGGAGAAGAATTATAAACTTTTGATGCGATTGATGTGCCATTAGGTGTTGTCACAGCTAACTCAACATCTAATTGTTGAGGTAATAAGGTGATACCCTTAGAAAAGTCTTCAGAAATAAAAGAGTGGGTGGATCCAGAATCAAATAAAACATTTGCTACTTTAGAGTGGATGGTAAGTGTACCTTTCACCACATCGTTATCGTACTCCACATCGCTGATAGAAATTGCATGTGACTTTCCTTTGTCTTTAGCCTTAAGATTTTGTTGACATCGACCATCATCATCAACCCTTGGATTTGGGCATTGATTGGCATAATGCCCCATCTTCTTGCACTTGAAACATTGAAGTGTAGTAGGTTCATTCTGTGTATCCCTTCCTTTGTTTGCATCATTAGACATCTTCTTCCCATTATCACGGCATTCAAATGCCCGATGACCTTCCTTTCCACATTTAAAACATTTACTTGTCCCTTTAAGACAACTCCCTCCATGTTTCTTTCCACACTTTGAGCATAAGGAAAAGCTCATCTTCTTTTCTGTGTGCTCTTTAGATTTTTCTTTGAATTCCATCTTCCTCTTCTTATCAAACCCATGTGACTGATGGGTTACTCCAATCTCCATCTCGACTTTGAGAGCACATCGAACGATTTCCTCGTAGCTATTGAAGGCCCTTATGTCTAACGCCCTTCGAAGACTTGGTTTTAAGCCACTAAAGAATCGATCGATCTTACTCTCAGGTTGGATAATAATACCAGAAGCGTACCTTGCAAGTCTTGTAAAATTTGCATCATAGGTACTAACAGATTCATCATCTCTTTGCTTCAGTTCAAGGAACTCTTTCTCCATCTTTGTTCGGAGAATACGAGGGAAGTACTTATTGAAAAATAAGTTCTTGAACTCGTCCCATTCCATAGACTCAATTTCATCCCTTTGCCTCGTATTCTTAACAAGATTCCACCATTGATCAGCATCTCCTTCCAAACGATACACTGCTAGGATGACTTTATCATGTTCAGAACATTGAAGAACTGAAAATATCTTTTCAGTAGTACTAATCCATTGTTCAGCAACTAATGGATCAGTAGACCCGCTGAAAGAAGGTGGACGCTGCCTCATGAAGGATTCAACAGAATGTTGCTCCCTCCTTTGCTCGTTTGGAAATCCTGCATGATTCGTAGCTTGAGAAAGTTGTGTGAGCATCGCTACAAGATTTTGCATTCCAGCTCCCATATCGTTTGGTTTCTCAGGGGGACAATCATTGCATTGCCCATCGCATTCCGCATTAACACGGTTCTTTCGGGTTCCAGCCATTGACTAAAACCAAGAAGAATAGTGTGAGCAACACTAATTATAATAGGAAACCACATAATTCAAGAATAAAATTTTCATGCTTAAGGTCTTATCCTAGGTTATTCAAGGCCATTTCTAAAACACTAAGATTGTGTTCTATGCTTAGACTTATACTTAGGGTTCTTACTAAGGCTTTCACATCCTAGTTTCCAAATGTTGACTATACCTTTCCTCTGATACCAACTATAACGACCCATACTTTACATACATTTTTAATACTTCAAAAATTGAAGCACACTTATTACAACATATGATAAAACCACAAAGGACCGTATAGGTATAGTGTCTTTAGAAACTGGGAAACATAAACAACTGGTTCATAAATCTTCAACAGTGTCTCCCATTTATTTCATCATATCTAGGGTCCCTTTTAGCATATTCTACTTAATATCCATCTTCCTGACCTGGGGAAAAGAAAACATAAAAGGGTGAGCTCAAATGCTCAGCAAGGGAAAATAAAGGAAATAAAAATCATATCATATCTTTTTGAAAATCAAAACCTGCAAAAGAGATCATAATATCTTAACATGGAATAAATCATAGAAGTGAAAATGAGATCCCCATAATCATAACATAAAGCTTGAAACTTTGTGGCATGCACACATAATCATGGAAAATCATTTCTTGTTAGTCATGACTCATTTCCAAGACTATCTTAGTGGACAAAGTCCCTTTCTGAACCGAGTTCACTCCTCGTTTCAGACCTGTATCACTGAACCGAAATAACCTTCCGTTCCAGCCATGTCTATCTAATGAGATATAAAATCTTTACCCAATGCATTGGAGGGAGATATAGGTCCCACCCATCTTATAATGAATCCTTTCTTATGTGTGCCACATAATCATAAAACATACATCATCGCATAACACATGTAACAAAAATGGGATTCTTGAAACATCATGACATCATAAAACAATTCATATAAGATAAAGGAATTCATAAAAATATTTCCATCACAACATAATCAAATCCATGTAATAATAGGGATAAAAACAGAACCCTTTTATTATCTTAGATGGAAAATAATTTTGATAAAATACTTGAACTCCATTCTTGAGGAAAATATCCTTTCTACTTCAAAAACACTTTTCCTTTCTTAACATGTCATTATATTTTAAACTAAAAGAAGTTGATTAAAAATAAACTTGAATACTTGTAAAGGAAGCTTCTTGGAAATAATGTTTTAGAAATCCATTCATGCCTTATAAGTTAAATAAAACATTCTTCGTACTTTTGTCGGAAAAGTCAAAAAGCACCTCGTACGGAAAAACCACAAAAGATTCCTTTTATATTCTTTACTAAAAACTCACCTAAGGGTAAAATTGGATTTAAACTATTGCAAGTGGATGGAAACAATATTACATATTGAGGGAACATGGATGTGGATGATAAAATACACCCCAGTAAATACTTACGAATAAACAATCTCGGATAAAAATGAGATTGTGATATTTCCCTTACCTTAGGTCCGATTTGCTTTGTTCGTGTCCGAAGCTCCTGTAGAATGGTTTAAATAATGTGATTGACTTATTCCATAATCATACATATTGATATGAGATCATATATGGTCATATTATTAGTTTCTTGTTAGTAATATTTCATTGTTACTTGTTACTCGGGTCTTTATAACATTTTGTTCTTATGCGTGTTTTGTCGAATAAATTCTTATTCTTATCTTTAGGTTATAGATAATTCATTTCCAGAATGGTATTAGTGTAGTATATACCATATTCATTCATTCAATTCATTTATATAATCATTATGAAATGAAGATCATGTAGAACGAGTCGCATCACATCGTGGAGACGGTATTCCGTACGTACGCACGAGTGATGATATCGTTCCTATGATAATGGAATTGTATTGGAGTATATATATATATTATTTCAGTATCAATATTACTTAATAATAATCATATATAGTTACTCATTACACCATTATACCCATCCTTGTAAGGTGATGGTGGAAAATAGATTACACCACGGCGTGGAGACGGTATTCCGTACGTACGCACGCGCGGTGATTTCATTTTTCCGTAGGATGGATAGAAGGTGAATTAGGGTTGTTTCATATTTATAATAACATATCAGTATGTAAGTAATACTGATGTTATTACTTTATCATGAAACAACTAAAGAAGAAGAAGTTGAAGAAGAAAGAAATTGAAAAGACCGGTAATGGATATTACCTCTTCTTTGGAACGCCTCTTTGAATCCTCCACTTAAGGAACTAAGATTGGTCTTTGGAGAAGACCAGGACCTCTAGGATTATTCTAGGGAAGTGGAGAGGAGAAAATGGCAGGGGATGGCCGAGCTTGAGTGCTCAATTTGGTGTGAGGAGGAGGGGGAGGAGATTCCCTTTTATAAGGGAGGAGAGGGGCACCTTAGGAATATCTCAAAATATTATTTTATATTAAAGTCAAAATCGGTTTATAATGGTTCCAAAGGGTCTTATTTAGAAGCTAAAGTGGGGATGAGTCTAAATCCTATAAACCAATAAGATTTAGACAAGTTTAGGGTATTATTTTAACCTTATCAATTAGATTTAACTCTAAGTTAATTAATTTAACTTTCACCGTGTCTTTTTGTTTTCTTTCACTATATTGTTAATACACTTACTATAACATGCCAAACGAACCCCAAATTGTTTATTATTAATATATATATCCGTATCTAAGTCATTTGGCCGAAACATAGATTTTTAGGAATAAAATAACAATTAATAATAAAATATGTGATTTAAAAACTATTTTGTGTCAATTTTGACACTATTTGATATATGATTTTTGTGAAAGTCATAACAGAATTATATGTTCGAACCAAGTTGATTAAATAAACATTAATATATCATAGTAACCTAGAAAATTAGTGTAATTCATAAAAAGTCTCAAATTACATTTATTTTGGTGTTTATAACATCAATTATGTCAATATTTCATTAATAAGATAATTACTGCATCATCTTTGTGTCATAAATAAATTAAATTATTTGATGTCTAAAAATTACAAATAAAATACCATCATGTAGGAAATCTCTTTAGAATTCTAATGAATATTTACAATCGAATTTATATTATGTATAACCCCATATTAAAAATTATTTACTTATTAAACTTTGATTTTAACTATTTTAACCCTTCTTTAAATAAATTAATAATAAATGTCCTAATCTAATCCAAGTGGGCCTAAATGGTCATATTTTATTCCTAAGTTTGTTTTTGGTCGAATTACACTTGTCCAATAGAATTAGGACATGTTTTAGGGTAATATGGATATCATATTTACCCTTAGTTATCCTATTTACTATTAACCGCTTAAAAATAGTAAAAAGTTACTATTCACCAAAAAATTCTTTTCATCTCATTGAACCACATTTTAGTCCTTGATATTAACCGTGTCTCTCGGATTTTTGAAATTCCATTCACAGAAGCGGTAAAATTAAGTTTTATGCAAAATTCAGTTTTTAACCTACCACTTAGTGGTTTCACTATTCATCAAAAATTGAAAGTTTTCAGAAAAATACCAAAATTTCACCCTAGGCTAATTTCGATATTCTGAGTCCAAAAATGAAGTCCATTTTGAAAAATAAAATTTATAAAATTTCAAAAAGTGGTTATTACTATTCATAACGGCTAGTTTTAATAGCATAATGTTGTTTAGTGAAACTCGGTATTGCGTACGACGCAAGCTATCGAGGAAGGTCGTGATTGCGTGTAAATCAAGCCAAGCAAGTGTTGTATAGAAAAAGATTCCTTTAATGATTTATATAACATAAAAGTCTCGGGTGTTACAAGATCTTCCCAAGACGAATCCACTAAGATAATTTTATAAGGACAATATATTCTAAAAAATGATGATTCTCAGGATGAGGATGATAAACCTTCATATGATGAGAGTAGTAATGATGATATTGTTCAACATGTTGATGATAAGGCTGATAAGGAAATTGGTGATAATGGTCCTAATAAATAAGCAGATTATGTGTTTAACATAATTATTCAAGTTTATTATAGTGAGAAGGAGACTCAGGAAGTTGAGAAGGCAATATCTACAGCTGAGAAAGGAAATAAAGTTCTTATCGATTCACCAAAAAAAGTTTTTATTGAAAAATTAAAGAAGGGTAGTGTTGGAACATCAATAAAGAAAGAAGATGACTATGATACTGTTCCATCTCTATTAAAATAATCTATCTCGGAGTCATCATCTTCTTCAGGACATGATTTTTTGGTTCATTACATGAATAATCTTGTGAATTCCATTCCTTTCTTTCCTAGTATTGATTCCAGATACCAAATCCTTCAAGAAATAGTTAATTAGAATTAAAATTTAGCAAATCTTATTATAGAGAAGTTTATCAAACTTGAAGCTCAGTTTAAGACTTTTCAAATCGGTTATGATGCTCATAGAAGACATTGAATAGAAATAACTATGTGGTCTAAGTCAGTGATATATGATCTTAAAATATTTTATGATTTCACTAATTCAGTAAAATATTCCTTTAAAAAGTCTGATGATAGAATAAATAACCTTTCAACAAGTTTTTTAGAAAAGCCAAAGGAAGATAAAGCTATACGTCAACAGGAAGATAAAGATCTTATGGCTAGCTGAGTTTTTGTTTCTTTAAATATTAAAAGGGAAAGTGTAACACCCGAGACTTTTATGTTATATAAATCATCAAAGGAATCTTTTTCTACACAACACTTGCTTGGCTTGCTTTACACGCAATCGCGACCTTCCTCGATAGCTTGCGTCGTACGCAATACCGAGTTTCACTAAACAACAATATGCTATTAAAACTAGCCGTTATGAATAGTAATAACCACTTTTTGAAATTTTATAAATTTTATTTTTCAAAATGGACTTCATTTTTGGACTCAGAATATCGAAATTAGCCTAGGGTGAAATTTTGGTATTTTTCTGAAAACTTTCAATTTTTGATGAATAGTGAAACCACTAAGTGGTAGGTTAAAAACTGAATTTTGCATAAAACTTAATTTTACCGCTTCTGTGAATGGAATTTCAAAAATCCGAGAGACACGGTTAATATCAAGGACTAAAATGTGGTTCAATGAGATGAAAATAATTTTTTGGTGAATAGTAACTTTTTACTATTTTTACCGCGGTTAATAGTAAATAGGGTAACTAAGGGTAAATATGATATTAATATTACCCTAACACATGTCCTAATTCTATTGGACAAGTGTAATTCGACCAAAAACAAACTTAGGAATAAAATATGACCATTTAGGCCCACTTGGATTAGATTAGGACATTTATTATTAATTTATTTAAAGAAGGGTTAAAATAGTTAAAATCAAAGTTTAATAAGTAAATCATTTTTAATATAGGGTTATACATAAGATAAATTCGATTGTAAATATTCATTAGAAAGCTAAAAAGATTTCCTACATGATGGTATTTTATTTGTAATTTTTAGACATCAAATAATTTAATTTATTTATGACACAAAGATGATGCAGTAATTATCTTATTAATGAAATATTGACAAAATTGATAATATAAATACCAAAATAAATGTAATTTGAGACTTTTTTTCTAGGTTACTATGATATATTAGTGTTGATTTAATCAACTTGGTTCGAACATATAATTCTGTTATGACTTTCAAACAAATCATATATCAAATAGTGTCAAAATTGACACAAAATAGTTTTTAAATCAAATATTATATTATTAATTGTTATTTTATTCCTAAAAATCTAAGGTTCGGCCAAATGACTTAGATAAGGATATATATATTAATAATAAACAATTTGGGGTTCTTTTGGCATGTTATAGTAAGTGTATTAACCATATAGTGAAGGAAAACAAAAAGACACGGTAAAAGTTAAAATAATTAACTTAGAGTTAAATCTAATTGATAATGTTAAAATAATACCCTAAACTTGTCTAAATCCTATTGGTTGATAGGATTTCGACCCTTCCCCACTTTATCTTCGAAATAAGACCCTTTGGAACCATTATAAACCGATTTTGACTTTAATATAAAATAATATTTTGAGATATTCCTAAGGTGCCCCTCTCCTCCCTTATAAAAGGGCACCTCCTCCCCCACCTCCTCACACCAAATTGAGCACTCAAGCTCGGCCAAACCCTGCCATTTTCTCCTCTCCACTTCCCTAGAATAATCCTAGAGGTCCTGGTCTTCTCCAAAGACCAATCTTAGTTCCTTATGTGGAGGATTCAAAGAAGCGTTCCAAATAAGAGGTAATATCCATTACCGATCTTTTCAATTTCTTTCTTCTTCAACTTCTTCTTATTTAGTTGTTTCAAGATAAAGTAATAACATCAGTATTACTTACATACTGATATGTTATTATAAATATGAAACAACCCTAATTCACCTTCTATCCATCCTACGGAAAAAATGAAATCACCGCGCGTGCGTACGTACGGAATACCGTCTCCACGCCGTGGTGTAATCTATTTTCCACCATCACCTTACAAGGATGGGTATAATGGTGTAATCAGTAACTATATATGATTATTATTAAGTAATATTGATACTGAAATAATATATATATATATACTCCAATACAATTCCACGATCATAGGAACGATATCATCACTCGTGCGTACGTACGGAATACCGTCTCCACGATGTGATGCGACTCGTTCTACATGATCTTCATTTCATAATGATTATATAAATGAATTGAATGAATGAATATGGTATATACTACACTAATACCATTCTGGAAATGAATTATCTATAACCTAAAGATAAGAATAAGAATTTATTCGACAAAACACGCATAAGAACAAAAAGTTATAAAGACCCGAGTAACAAGTAACAATGAAATATTACTAACAAGAAGCTAATAATATGACCATATATGATATCATATAAATATGTATGATTCTGGAATAAGTCAATAACATTATTTAAACCATTATACAAGAGCTTCGGACACGAACAAAGCAAATCGGACCTAAGGTAAGGGAAATATCACAATCTCATTTTTATCCGAGATTGTTTATTCGTAAGTATTTACTGGGGTGTATTTTATCATCCACATCCATGTTCCCTCAATATGTAATATTGTTTCCATCCACTTGAAATAGTTTAAATCCAATTTTACCCTTAGGTGAGTTTTTAGTAAAGAATATGAAAGGAATCTTTTGTCGTTTTTCCGTACGAGGTACTTTTTGACTTTTCCGACAAAAGTACGAAGAATGTTTTTTTTTAACTTATACGGCATGAATGGATTTTTAAAACATTACTTCAAAGAAGCTTCCTTTACAAGTTTTCAAGTTTATTTTTAATCAACTTCTTTTATTTTAAAGTTGTATGACATGTTATGAAAGGAAAATTGTTTTTGAAGAAGAAAGGATATTTTCCTCAAGAATTCAATACAAGTGTTTTATCAAAATTATTTTCCATCTAAGATAATAAAGGGTTCTGTTTCTATCCATATTTTTTACATTGGTTTGACTATGTTGTGATGGAATTATGTTTATGAATTCCTTTATCATATATGAATTGATTTATGATGTCATGATGTTTCAAGAATCCCATTTTTGTTATATGTGTTATGCGATGATGTGTGTTTTATGATTATGTGGCACACATAAGAAAGGATTCATTATAAGATGGGTGGGACCTATATCTCCCTCCAATGCATTGGGTAAAGATTTTATATCTCATGAGATAGACATGGCTGGAACGGAAGGTTATTTCGGTACAGTGATACAGGACTGAAACGAGGAGTGAACTCGGTTCAAAAAGGGACTTTGTCCACTAAGATAGTCTTGGCAATGAGTCATGACTAACAAGAAATGATTTCCATGATTATGTGTGCATGCCACAAAGTTTCAAGTTTTATGTTTTGATTATGGGGATCTCATTTTCACTTCTATGATTTATTCCATGTTAAGATATTATGATCTCTTTTGCAGGTTTTGATTTTCAAAAAGATATGATATGATTTTTATTTCCTTTATTTGCCCTTGCTGAGCATTTGAGCTCACCCTTTTATGTTTTCTTTTCCCCAGGTCAGGAAGATGGATATTAAGTAGAATATGCTAAAAGGGACCCTAGATATGATGAAATAAATGGGAGACACTGTAGAAGATTTATGAACCAGTTGTTTATGTTTCCCAGTTTCTAAAGACACTATACCTATACGGTCCTTTGTGGTTTTGTCATATGTTGTAATAAGTGTGCTTCAATTTTGAAGTATTAACAATGTATGTAAAGTATGGGTCGTTATAGTTGGTATCAGAGGAAAGGTATAGTCAACCTTTGGAAACTAGGATGTGAAAGCCTTAGTAAGAACCCAAAGGATAAGTCTAAGCATAGAACACAATCTTAGTGTTTTAGAAATGGCCTCGAATAACCTAGGATAAGACCTTAAGCATGAAAATTTTATTCTTGGATTATGTGGTTTCCTATTATAATTAGTGTTGCTCACACTATTCTTCTTGGTTTTAGTCAATGGCTGGAACCTGAAGGAACCGTGTTAATGCGGAATGCGATGGGCAATGAAATGATTGTCCCCCTGAGCAACCAAACGATATGGGAGCTGGAATGCAAAATCTTGTAGCCATGCTCACACAACTTTCTCAAGCTATGAATCATGCAGGATTTCCAAACGAGCAAAGGAGGGAGCAACATTCTGTTGAATCCTTCATGAGGCAGCGTCCACCTTCTTTCAGCAGGTCTACTGATCCATTAGTTGCTGAACAATGGATTAGTACTATTGAAAAGATATTTTCAGTTCTTCAATGTTCTGAGCATGATAAAGTCATCCTAGCAGTGTACCGTTTGGAAGGAGATGCGGATCAATGGTGGAATCTTGTTAAGAATACGAGGCAAAGGGATGAAATTGAGTCTATGGAATGGGACGAGTTCAAGAACTTATTTTTCAATAAGTACTTCCCTCGTATTCTCCGAACAAAGATGGAGAAAGAGTTCCTTGAACTGAAGCAAAGGGATGATGAATCTGTTAGTACCTATGAAGCAAATTTTACAAGACTTGCAAGGTACGCTTCTGGTATTATTATCCAACCTGAGAGTAAGATCGATCGATTCTTTAGTGGCTTAAAACCAAGTCTTCGAAGGGCGTTAGCCATAAGGGACTTCAATAGCTACGAAGAAATCGTTCGATGTGCTCTCAAAGTCGAGATGGAGATTGGAGTAACCCATCAGTCACATGGGTTTGATAAGAAGAGGAAGATGGAATTCAAAGAAAAATCTAAAGAGCACACGGAAAAGAAGATGAACTTTCCCTTATGCTCAAAGTGTGGAAAGAAACATGGAGGGAGTTGTCTTAAAGGGACAAGTAAATGTTTTAAATGTGGAAAGGAAGGCCATCGGGCATTTGAATGCCGTGATAATGGGAAGAAGATGTCTAATGATGCAAACAAAGGAAGGGATACACAGAATGAACCTGCTACACTTCAATGTTTCAAGTGCAAGGAGATGGGGCATTATGCCAATCAATGCCCAAATCCAAGGGTTGATGATGATGGTCGACGTCAACAAACTCTTAAGGCTAAAGACAAAGGAAAGTCACATGCAATTTCTATCAGCGATGTGGAGTATGATAACGATGTGGTGAAAGGTACACTTACCATCCACTCTAAAGTAGCAAATGTTTTATTTGATTCTGGATCCACCCACTCTTTTATTTCTGAAAAATTTTCTAAGGGTATCACCGTATTACCTCAACAATTAGATGTTGAGTTAGCTGTGACAACACCTAATGGCACATCAATCGCATCAAAAGTTTATAATTCTTCTCCGATCGAAGTTTGTGGGAAAGTGCTTCCTGCAAATCTTGTGATCCTTCCTTTAGTGGAATTTGATGTGATTCTTGGAATGGATTGGCTTTCTCTACATGGAGCTCATATCAATTGCCAAAGAAGGGAAGTCACATTTCATATTCCAGATCAACCTACGATCGTCTATCAATGCAAGGATGAACATAACCTTCTAGTGGAAATTTCTTCCATCTTATGGGTATTGATTCCACTAAATGAAGGTTATTTATCTCAAATGGTTGGTGAGAAACTCACGATTAAGAATATGCCCATTGTACGGGAGTTTGATGATGTCTTTCCGGAGGAATTACCGGGTCTTCCACCAAATCGTGAAGTTGAGTTTTCAATAGAACTCGTACCGGGTGCTTTGCCTATTTCAAAGACACCTTATAGAATGGCCCCAATTGAGTTGAAGGAATTGAAGAAGCAACTCCAAGAGAATCTTGATAAGGGATTCATACGCCCTAGTGCGTCACCTTGGGGAGCACCTGTTCTATTTGTTAAGAAGAAAGATGGATCAATGAGACTCTGCATTGATTATCGAGAACTTAACAAGATCACTATCAAGAACAAATATCCTCTCCCACGCATTGATGACTTATTTGACCAACTACGCGGAGCTCAATACTTTTCTAAGATTGATCTTCGTTCAGGGTATCATCAATTAAGGGTCAAAAGGGAGGATATACCAAAGACGGCTTTCCGTACAAGGTATGGACACTATGAATTTATAGTGATGCCATTTGGTCTTACTAATGCCCCTGCTATCTTCATGGATCTAATGAATAGAGTCTTTAGAGACTATCTTGATCAATTTGTGGTAGTCTTTATAGACGATATTCTTGTCTATTCAAAGAGTAAGGAAGAGCATGAAGATCACTTGAGAATTATATTGAAGACCCTGAGAAAGGAGAAGCTTTATGCCAAATTTACCAAGTGTGAATTTTGGCTTCAAAAAGTTGCATTTTTGGGTCATATAATCTCAAAAGAGGGGATATCTGTGGATCCAGCAAAAACAGAGGTTATCGAAAGATGGTCAAGACCAACAACAGTAACTGAGATCCGAAGTTTTCTTGGTTTGGCTGGTTATTATCGACGTTTTGTAAAAGATTTTTCACGATTATCTAATCCACTCACCAAGTTGACTCGGAAAGGAGTTAAGTTTGTCTGGACAGAGGAATGTGAAGAGAATTTCAAGGAGTTGAAAAGAAGGTTATCCAGTGCACCTGTGCTCACACTGCCTTGTAGTGGAGAAAGGTTTGTGATCTACAGTGATGCATCCAAGAAGGGATTGGGGTGTGTTCTTATGCAAAATGATATGGTGATAGCTTATGCCTCACGACAGTTGAAAATCCATGAGCAAAATTACCCAACACATGATTTGGAGTTGGTTGCGGTAATCTTTGCATTAAAGATTTAGAGGCATTACCTTTATGGTGAAAGGTGTGATATTTATACTGATCATAAAAGTTTAAAGTATATTTTCACACAAAAGGAGTTGAATATGCATCAAAGAAGATGGTTGGAGCTGATTAAGGATTATGACTGCTCAATCCATTACCACCCTGGGAAAGCAAACAAGGTGGCAGATGCATTAAGTCAACAAGACCATGCTAGTTTATCCATGATGAGGATCACAAAAGATCCAATATTTATGTATTTACAAAGGATGGATCTTGGAATTATAATGGAAGGGGAAAAATCTTATCTTTCTCAAATGAATGTTCAACCATCTATACATGTGAAGATTAAAGAGGCACAGAAAGAAGATGTCGAGTTACAAAAGAAGGCGAGAAATGTTCCTGAATTCAACCTTGATTGTGATGGGATAATAAAGTTCAGGAATCGGGTTTGTGTTCCTCTCATCCCCGAATTAAAGAAAGAGCTGCTGGATGAGGCTCATAGTTCATCATTTTCTATTCATCCTGGAAGCACGAAGATGTAAAGGGACCTGAAAGAGTACTTCTGGTGGGATGGCATGAAAAGAGATGTTGCTGAGTATGTCTCTCGATGCTTGATTTGTCAACAAGTTAAAGCTGAGAGACAGAAGTCTAAGGGGATGTTACAACCATTACCCATACCCGAATGGAAAAGGGAAAACATCACTATGGACTTTGTCACAGGACTTCCTAAAACATCCAAAGGCAATAATGCTATCTGGGTCATAGTTGATCGTCTTACAAAGTCCGCACACTTCATTGCTATTAGAGAGGATTTCTCTCTAGATCAGCTTTCCAGGATATATGTAAAGGAAGTGGTAAGATTGCATGGAGTACCACTTTCTATTATATCTGATCGAGATCCGAGATTTACCTCGAAGTTCTGGCGAAGTCTTCAGCATACTCTGGATACAGAGTTGAGTTTCAGCACTGCTTATCATCCCCAGACAGACGGTCAGTCTGAGAGAACAATTCAAACCCTAGAAGATATGTTGAGAGCTTGCTCTATGGATTTCAAAGGAGGTTGGGATCAACACCTACCTTTGGTGGAATTTTCTTATAATAATAGCTTTCACTCCAGTATTCAGATGGCTCCTTATGAAGCTCTCTATGGAAAGAAATGCAGGACTCCAACTTGCTGGGATGAAGTTGGGGAAAGAAAGCTATTAGGACCTGATCTCGTTGATGAAATGGCAGAAAAGGTTAGATCTATTCAACAACACATAAGAGCAGCTCAGAGTCGACAGAAAAGTTATGCCGACAACCGAAGAAAAGACCTAGAGTTTGAAGTGGGCGATAAAGTGTTATTACGAATATCTCCCTGGAAGAGGGTTATGAGATTTGGAAAGAAGGGGAAGTTGAGCCCTAGATATATCGGTCCTTTCGAAATACTGGATCGTGTTGGGAAGGTAGCTTACCGATTGGCGCTTCCACCGAATCTCTCTCAAGTTCACGATGTGTTCCACGTATCTCTCCTGAGAAAGTACATACCCGATCCTTCACATGTACTCAGCTCAGAAGTTGTACCGCTGGAGCAAGATCTTTCTTATGAAGAACAGCCGATAGAGATTCTGGATCGCAGCGAAAAAGTCCTACGAAACAAGACCACTCGCTTGGTGAAAGTTTTATGGAGAAACCACCAACTTGAAGAAGCTACATGGGAGCTTGAGGATATGATGAGGGAGAAGTATCCTCATTTGTTTGTTGCAAAGTGACGAATTTCGAGGGCGAAATTCTATTTAAGGGGGGTAGAATGTAACACCCGAGACTTTTATGTTATATAAATCATCAAAGGAATCTTTTTCTACACAACACTTGCTTGGCTTGCTTTACACGCAATCGCGACCTTCCTCGATAGCTTGCGTCGTACGCAATACCGAGTTTCACTAAACAACAATATGCTATTAAAACTAGCCGTTATGAATAGTAATAACCACTTTTTGAAATTTTATAAATTTTATTTTTCAAAATGGACTTCATTTTTGGACTCAGAATATCGAAATTAGCCTAGGGTGAAATTTTGGTATTTTTCTGAAAACTTTCAATTTTTGATGAATAGTGAAACCACTAAGTGGTAGGTTAAAAACTGAATTTTGCATAAAACTTAATTTTACCGCTTCTGTGAATGGAATTTCAAAAATCCGAGAGACACGGTTAATATCAAGGACTAAAATGTGGTTCAATGAGATGAAAATAATTTTTTGGTGAATAGTAACTTTTTACTATTTTTACCGCGGTTAATAGTAAATAGGGTAACTAAGGGTAAATATGATATTAATATTACCCTAACACATGTCCTAATTCTATTGGACAAGTGTAATTCGACCAAAAACAAACTTAGGAATAAAATATGACCATTTAGGCCCACTTGGATTAGATTAGGACATTTATTATTAATTTATTTAAAGAAGGGTTAAAATAGTTAAAATCAAAGTTTAATAAGTAAATCATTTTTAATATAGGGTTATACATAAGATAAATTCGATTGTAAATATTCATTAGAAAGCTAAAAAGATTTCCTACATGATGGTATTTTATTTGTAATTTTTAGACATCAAATAATTTAATTTATTTATGACACAAAGATGATGCAGTAATTATCTTATTAATGAAATATTGACAAAATTGATAATATAAATACCAAAATAAATGTAATTTGAGACTTTTTTTCTAGGTTACTATGATATATTAGTGTTGATTTAATCAACTTGGTTCGAACATATAATTCTGTAATGACTTTCAAACAAATCATATATCAAATAGTGTCAAAATTGACACAAAATAGTTTTTAAATCAAATATTATATTATTAATTGTTATTTTATTCCTAAAAATCTAAGGTTCGGCCAAATGACTTAGATAAGGATATATATATTAATAATAAACAATTTGGGGTTCTTTTGGCATGTTATAGTAAGTGTATTAACCATATAGTGAAGGAAAACAAAAAGACACGGTAAAAGTTAAAATAATTAACTTAGAGTTAAATCTAATTGATAAGGTTAAAATAATACCCTAAACTTGTCTAAATCCTATTGGTTGATAGGATTTCGACCCTTCCCCACTTTATCTTCGAAATAAGACCCTTTGGAACCATTATAAACCGATTTTGACTTTAATATAAAATAATATTTTGAGATATTCCTAAGGTGCCCCTCTCCTCCCTTATAAAAGGGCACCTCCTCCCCCACCTCCTCACACCAAATTGAGCACTCAAGCTCGGCCAACCCCTGCCATTTTCTCCTCTCCACTTCCCTAGAATAATCCTAGAGGTCCTGGTCTTCTCCAAATACCAATCTTAGTTCCTTAAGTGGAGGATTCAAAGAAGCGTTCCAAATAAGAGGTAATATCCATTACCGATCTTTTCAATTTCTTTCTTCTTCAACTTCTTCTTATTTAGTTGTTTCAAGATAAAGTAATAACATCAGTATTACTTACATACTGATATGTTATTATAAATATGAAACAACCCTAATTCACCTTCTATCCATCCTACGGAAAAAATGAAATCACCGCGCGTGCGTACGTACGGAATACCGTCTCCACGCCGTGGTGTAATCTATTTTCCACCATCACCTTACAAGGATGGGTATAATGGTGTAATCAGTAACTATATATGATTATTATTAAGTAATATTGATACTGAAATAATATATATATATACTCCAATACAATTCCACGATCATAGGAACGATATCATCACTCGTGCGTACGTACGGAATACCGTCTCCACGATGTGATGCGACTCGTTCTACATGATCTTCATTTCATAATGATTATATAAATGAATTGAATGAATGAATATGGTATATACTACACTAATACCATTCTGGAAATGAATTATCTATAACCTAAAGATAAGAATAAGAATTTATTCGACAAAACACGCATAAGAACAAAAAGTTATAAAGACCCGAGTAACAAGTAACAATGAAATATTACTAACAAGAAGCTAATAATATGACCATATATGATATCATATAAATATGTATGATTCTGGAATAAGTCAATAACATTATTTAAACCATTATACAGGAGCTTCGGACACGAACAAAGCAAATCGGACCTAAGGTAAGGGAAATATCACAATCTCATTTTTATCCGAGATTGTTTATTCGTAAGTATTTACTGGGGTGTATTTTATCATCCACATCCATGTTCCCTCAATATGTAATATTGTTTCCATCCACTTGAAATAGTTTAAATCCAATTTTACCCTTAGGTGAGTTTTTAGTAAAGAATATGAAAGGAATCTTTTGTCGTTTTTCCGTACGAGGTACTTTTTGACTTTTCCGACAAAAGTACGAAGAATGTTTTTTTTTTAACTTATACGGCATGAATGGATTTTTAAAACATTACTTCAAAGAAGCTTCCTTTACAAGTTTTCAAGTTTATTTTTAATCAACTTCTTTTATTTTAAAGTTGTATGACATGTTATGAAAGGAAAATTGTTTTTGAAGAAGAAAGGATATTTTCCTCAAGAATTCAATACAAGTGTTTTATCAAAATTATTTTCCATCTAAGATAATAAAGGGTTCTGTTTCTATCCATATTTTTTACATTGGTTTGACTATGTTGTGATGGAATTATGTTTATGAATTCCTTTATCATATATGAATTGATTTATGATGTCATGATGTTTCAAGAATCCCATTTTTGTTATATGTGTTATGCGATGATGTGTGTTTTATGATTATGTGGCACACATAAGAAAGGATTCATTATAAGATGGGTGGGACCTATATCTCCCTCCAATGCATTGGGTAAAGATTTTATATCTCATGAGATAGACATGGCTGGAACGGAAGGTTATTTCGGTACAGTGATACAGGACTGAAACGAGGAGTGAACTCGGTTCAGAAAGGGACTTTGTCCACTAAGATAGTCTTGGCAATGAGTCATGACTAACAAGAAATGATTTCCATGATTATGTGTGCATGCCACAAAGTTTCAAGTTTTATGTTTTGATTATGGGGATCTCATTTTCACTTCTATGATTTATTCCATGTTAAGATATTATGATCTCTTTTGCAGGTTTTGATTTTCAAAAAGATATGATATGATTTTTATTTCCTTTATTTGCCCTTGCTGAGCATTTGAGCTCACCCTTTTATGTTTTCTTTTCCCCAGGTCAGGAAGATGGATATTAAGTAGAATATGCTAAAAGGGACCCTAGATATGATGAAATAAATGGGAGACACTGTAGAAGATTTATGAACCAGTTGTTTATGTTTCCCAGTTTCTAAAGACACTATACCTATACGGTCCTTTGTGGTTTTGTCATATGTTGTAATAAGTGTGCTTCAATTTTGAAGTATTAACAATGTATGTAAAGTATGGGTCGTTATAGAAAGGTAACTCAGGGAAGAGATGGATGAAAAATTTAAAGATTAGGAAGAACTGATAAAGCCTCAGAGAGAAATTCTTAAGTCTCAATAAGATAGAATTAAAGATCACTAAAGGAAAAAATCAGGATCAGTAATAGTTGATCAAGAAGTTTGAATATGATCATAAAGAGTTGAAGAAGTTAAAGTCCACCACATAAAAGATGATTCCAAAGGAGAAAAAGAAGGATGAATGATTTTTTATACTCATATCTTTTGTTATATTTTTATTTGTAACAAATTTTTTCATCTTAACGAAATTTTTCTTTCTTTCCATTTTTCTGTTTTGTATATTCCTAACCTTTCATGTACAATTTTTTTCTTTCCCTCAATTCATTTTTGAAAATCACAAATGGGTAGAAAATAATGATAAAATATAATACTAAGTTAAAATAATATAATTCCCTATGTTAATGGGATAGTACTTAGAGAATAAAATTTTATGTAAGGGGGAGTTATTTCTCTAATAAAGTCAAGAATACGATCCTTATTTATTTAATAACCTAAGGGGGAGTTAGTTGTATTCGATATGATCCATAAAAAATGGGAGATACATATTTCTTTTAAAGATAAAAAATTAAAACCTTTTTCATATATTATTTTATGAAAATTTGTTTTTTCCTTAAAAAAAGGGGATATTATTGAGTTAATTAGTTTCCTTATAACTTTTCTATTTCTTTATGTTCTAAAAATCACAAACACGTTTTATTAAGGAATATTCTCTTTCTCTAAGAAAATTTTTCTTAAGTAATATTTTTCTTTCCCTATGAATAGTTTTTTACTTTACCTATGATCTTCAAATCCTTATATAATGTTTTACCAAACCAAGTCTAACTATATTTTTTATAAGACAATAAATTGGATCCTTATCTGACTCAAAATATTAAAGTTCCATAGAATTAGATTTTCCCATAATTGTGACTCTGATTTTTCACAATATCAGACTCTGATTTCTCCTGAAATCAGACTCTGATTTGTTCCAAAATTAGACACCGATTTTATCTAAAATCAAACTTCAATTTCTTCTGAAATCAGACTCTGATTTCTTCTAAAATCATACTCTAATTTTTTATGAAATAAGACTCCAATTTCATATGAAATCAGACTCTGATTTCTTATGAAATTAGAATCTTATTTCTTATGAAATATGACTCTGATTTCTTATGAAATTATACTCTGATTTCTTTTGAAATCAGACTCTGGTTTCTCCTGAAATCATATTCCGAATTTATCAAGATTCAAACTCCAATTGTCTTTTATTTGAGAATCCAATTGTCAATATTTCTTAAGTCTGATTTTTCATTACCTTAAGAATAAGATTAAATTATTTCCTTATTGTAACCAATTTTCCTTAAAGTAACGTTTCATTTTATCAGATCATAAATATTTCAATGTTTCTTAAGCATGGTAATGTTTCTCATAGAGTGTTGTATAAAATGATGCTGTCAAATCTTTTTTAACTTAACCATTTCCTGAGTTCCATGTGTACATGTCCCTCCAAAATTTAAGGAAAAAATATTACCATTGGAGGTGGAAGTCGACTACTGGAATCCATGACTATAATTAACTTGTCATTGGAATGAGAAGCTAGAGTTTTGGTGGATATTTTTTATCTCTAAAATAAAGTGATACTCTCTGAGAGCTCTTCTCTAACATGCTTATTGAAAATACTATGAACAACTTGTTCAAGATAAGAACATCTTGTTCAACCTGCCTAGTGTGCGTATGATTGTTGCTATTATCAATCGAGGGATTTCGGAGATAGGAAGATAGAGGTTCCAATAACCTTAGATATTGAGGTCTTGTGGGGATTATAAGACGTATTCGAATCTTCATATCAAGGGATTACCCTGGTGTGGGTATGACATTCTTTCTTGAAAGTATAAATCAAGGGACCTTTATCCAAGGTTGTTGGATACCCTTCTCTTTGGATTAAAATATTTCTTACTTTCCTTGTATTTTTACAATTTTTATTTCCACTACATTTTTTAGAGTTATAAAGTGTAACTTTCATACACTTTCTTATACTTGTAAACTCTGATATAAACAAGATTCTATACGTTTTAAGGTAGAGTCTTTACCAAATTAAACTTGTCTTAATTTTCTTCATCAGATCCATATTATTAGATCCTAAGAAATTTAGTGTCTTTGTTCACAATTAAATAGGGTTTGTGAATCCATCTTGTTTAACTTTATTAAACATTCATTTTCTTAAGGATAAAATGGAATGTTTTTAAACCTATAATTCACCCCCTCTTGCAATTGAGCTATATACATCTACATTTTTATCCTAAAACTACTGCCTATATTAAATGATGTAATTAGTTCTTATTTACCACCTAGAAAAATGGGTTTAAAATTACATTTAATGTATAAACATTATATTATTAAATTTATAAGATTTTGGGGATAGGGAAACTATAACCCCTTTGACATCAGTTAAAATACCGATAATTACCCACAATTTCATAAATTGTTTTAAACATAATTCCTTAAATAAATTATTACATTTCTAAATTCATAGGGACATTTTTAAAGTCTAGAATCATGGAAACTAGAAAAATAATACATGGAATACATGGAATACATGGAATACATGGATATCGTATGAAAAAAATGAACTCTCTTGAATGAAAAATTTACTTTTCCAACTTATTTTTCCACACAACAAAGGAATTGTCAGGGTAATTTGTGAAATGAAATGGGTGAGCATAAATCCTAGTAAGAGATAAACAATTAAAACTAATCATAAATGAACATAATATGTAAAACATGAGGCATAATATAAGTACATCAACATAAATAAAATATTCATGATATGACATGAAGAGCAAAATCTATTATATGATCATATGTACATGAGGAATAACATAGAAGTGTAACTACAACATAAATATGATACATTCATAAGAATATCAAAATAAAATCACTACTATGATTCCATGAAAGTATATTACAAAGGTTATTCACCAAGGTATTATAAAGAATTACCAAGTCATACTTATAATATATCATGAATGTGTCATCTCTAGAGATTAATTCATTATCTAATGTATTGTAACACTATTAGGGAACACCATCCACATTATATTATTATGTATGCCACATGGATCATATAAAATTTGAATATATTCCATCATTGAAATCCCATTATTATGGAATTTGGTTTTCATATATTTAAGTTCCCAAACAATGGAATTTAGTTATATCTAGGTGAATACCCTAGAATGAAATAGGGTTGGTTATTCACAATACAAATGCGTGGAATGGAAATTCAAAGAGTGATTTTGTATTTATAATTTCTATAAAAAGGATTATAAAATTTGATTAATGATTTATAAGTGTAGTAAATGATCAATATTGAATTATTTAGATAGTTAATGGTTGACTATAAACATATAAATACCATTAAATTGAAAATATTTGGTTATATCACAAAATATTTACTTGAAAATAATGGAGGATGTGGAGAAACCTTGATAAGATTTATAACTTATCAAATATTAGGGAGGACACCATAGAACCTTGGGAACTACATGATAGAGAAATAGATTGGGAGAGTACATGGGTCTTCATGATCAATATCATTACGATATAAAGTAATGGGAGAATTTGTGGGTGTGAGAACATTTTTATAGGTGAAAAACATGGGCTTTTTCGTCTAAAAATGTTAAGTAATGGTTAATAATGGTATCCAATTATTGTTAAATGGGTTTGGTGATTTTATTGAATTGGGTGAGGAAATATTCGTGAAACATGTAGGTAATAATTTTTAACATAATTTTTTTCTATATTTTATATGTTTTAAATTTATTTAGTAAAATTCCAGAAACATTAGATTACCCACTTTAACACTTATTATTAATAATTAGATTTTATTTGTGGAAATTATTATTTTGTTAAAAATATAAGATAACACTTCACTACTAATTTTAACAATTTGAATCTAAATTTTGGATCAATTAAAACTAAATTAATTGTTCAATTAATTGAAATTATATTTCAAATAAAGAATATAATATGTGTAAAAACCATTTTTATACAAAGAAATATTTTAATAATTAAGTATTCATAATATTATTTAAATATATTTCGAATGAGTGTTAAATTATTTGATTGTAATTTGAAAAATTATATTACTATCATAATTTAAAATAGATAAATTTATATTATTTTTTAGTAAATATAAAATGTGTTTAAAATAAAAATATATACATGCCTAAAAATATTTTAGGAAAAACCAATCTTCCTTGCATAAAATATATGTATTACATGCTTAATAAAAAAAGAACATGGATTTTAATGTACTTTATTTTATATATTATTATAAAATTTCAATAAAATAATTATTATATTATATTATAATTAAATTCATAGTATATAAAATGGAAACTTTTTATGGAAAAATATTTTCCCATAAAATGACTTATTAGTTATTTTCAATGTGAATTTAATTTTTTAATTCACTAATATTTTTTTTATAAATTTTATAATTAATTTACCCTTATTTACACCTTCCAATCCTATGGATAATTTTAAATGGTTTTTTTTAATTTAATAAAAGGTGTTTTTGTTCATCATTATTTTGTTATGTGTTTGGAGAAATATAGAGAACACGTTATATTTATTTATTGGAAAGATATATATATATTTAGGGTAAAATCATGGGTCATAACATTCTTCCCCCCACACGCTTAGTTAAAAATAATTCACCATGTAAATTTGAATCATTCTTCAAAATAAAGGGCTATGTCATTCCTTCATCACTTCTTAAGGCTCCTTGGTTTCTTCATAAAAATTTTGATTCCTTGCACAACTTTTACAAAACTAATTTTCAGGTTCATCATTTTTTGTTCCCTTTTATCAAGAATGTGGACTATTTCTTATTCATATGAATGGTCATGTTCCAATTCAAAAATATTAATCTCTAATATATATGTTGGGTCTGAAGTATATTTTATAGTAGATAAATATATAATACATCATAAACATTTGATATATTTATAGGTAGTTACAATAATAATGAAACTTCTCCAACATTCCCCACAATATCAAATGGCCTTTTATACCTTGAACTATATATTCCCTTATTCAGAACTCTCATGATTTCATTCCATGGTTATAATTTGATAAATACATTAACCCTAATAGAAATTATAGATATTTACTTATATTTTAAACATAACACTTTTGATGAATCTTAATAGCATTGACATGTCTCTTGATTACTTGTACCATCTTCATGGATTCTTTTACAATGTATAGTCTTAATAATATTCATTCTCCAACCTCATCCCAACATGTTATAGTGGCACAACTTATCCCATAATGTGAATCATGTGGATCCATTTGAATAATTAAGTGGAAACCATTGTTGTAGGATAAGTCAAAATGTGGAAGATGATAGTCCCAACTCCCTTAAAAATAATGTGATCTAAACCTTAACATATCTGCTAATTTTGGAATAGTCTGATTAGACTACCCATCATGTTTTGGATTATTGGTTGTTTATAGGTTAACATCCATATTCATAGGACATTGTATACTCTTCTAGATCATATATATAAATCATGGATCATGCTCAGATTCAATTGGTAGTGGAACACTGTGAAGCCTCACCACATCTTGAATTTACATATGAGAAAGGAGATCAAGGAATAAATCTAATTTATAGTGATGAAATGCACATACATGGTTAATCTATCAAATATTATACATATGGTATTATTACCCTTTGATTTCATAGTAATTCAAGTAAAAAATCCCATAATGACTTTTTCCATCTTCTATAATGGTATAGGTTGTGGTGGTAGCACTCCCTTAGGAAGTTGGCACTCTTCCTTCACAAGTTATCATACATAAAATCAAGTTGTATAGTTAGAAATTTCCTCTATCATGATATCCTAAAAAATAATGGTTGTAATAATCTATACAAAATTATGTTTTTACCAAATTTATAGAGATTATATTGCTATAATATTCTTCTAATAATTTATTTTTAATTAAACAATTTACAGGATACATATACTTCTCTAAACCATATAAATCTTGAAACATAATTTTTTTTCATATCATTTATATTCCTCTTTATAACATGGTCATAAATTTATGAATTATTTATCCTCACTAATAATGATGAATGGGAAATTATTTTACATAGAATTGAGGATTTCCTATCCCTTACAACTACTATTTTCTCTCTTACCAAGTATTTAACCAGTAAATCTACTTTAATTGTCATCATTGTTATAACTATGAGGTATTTTCTATATAGTGCATTAGTCACATTGTTTCATTTACCCAGGTGATAATGAATTAAATAATCTAATTGCATCATAATATCCAACAATCTTTTTTGTTTTATGTTTAGTTCCTTTTGTGTGAATAGGAACTTTAGAAATTGGTGTTAGGTTCATATATCACCTATAACCCATAATAAATATAGGGCATATAAATCTAAAAATACAGTTGAAGATAACTCCGAATGATGGGTAAGATAGTTCTGATCATAAAGATTTAATTTTCGAGAAATATTAGTAATAACATTTTTATTCCTCATGAGAACACTTCTAATTACTTTCACCAATTAATTACTATTCATGAAAAATCATCTATATTATAGGGAAATGTTAGAACATGTGTTCTAAAAAGCCTCTACATCAATTCTTGGAAGCATTATTTACACTAATTTTTTCAATTTTAACATAAATAACTTTAGAGTCAACATGTTTAGAATATTTTACTACCATGATACATTTTCACTAATGTTATAGAGTATTTTGTTAGCCCTAGAAAACTATGAATATATATTACTATGGTCAAAGAAGGTCACTCCTCTTCATCCATATTGTTAGATAGGTTTATAGAGATTATATTACATGATAAGATGTGTCCCAAAATTTCAAATTGGTCAATTAAGAACACACATTTACTGAATTTTGAAAAAAAACATTAATTTTATTAGAGTTTGTTGTGTAACCCATGATTGTTCCCTATGTTACTCAATGAATTTGGAATATATTAGAATATAATTAATAATGAACACCAAATTTTTTATGAGGTAATCCATAAAAAATCTATACATAAATTACATAAATATTTTAGGAGTAGTATCTAAAATAATGGGCATAAAAAACTCATAATGTTAATAACATGACTGCAATACCATCTCAGGAATACCTTATTTCCCCAATTTCAGCTGATAATTCCTTGATCATAGTAAAATATTTGAAACAAATTATTCACTAATAAGCTAGTTAAATAAATCATAAATTCTATAATATAGGTATTTGTTATTTATTGTGATCTATTGAGTTCCCTATAATTATTACAAAACTAAATTAATTCATCCTTATTTTTAACAAAGAGAACAGGTTCTCTCAAAGGAGAGACACTTGGATTGAAGAATCCATTTTCCAAATGATATTTGATTTTCTTCCTCAATTATTTTAAATAAATTAACTTTATTCTATATTGGGACATTAATATAGGTTTTAATCCTAGTATTAGTTCAATTGAGAATTCTACCTCTCTTTTAGGGGGAGGTCCAAATAATTGTTTAGGAAATATATCTCAGAACTCTTGAATAATGGGTAGAGATGCAATATTTATTGCAATCACTTCCTTCCAATTCTTCACCAATAATTTTTATAAGGATGTATATATAAATATTTTTCTAAATAAACTCAGTATGGGATATCTCTTCTTATAAAATTACTTTATGTTATCTCTCCAAGGAAACTAAAACTTCCTTGTATCTACAATTTATCATGTTAATGTACTTTGGGATCCAATCCATCCATATTATTATGTAAAATTACACCATTGGAATGAATTAGACAATATTGATGAGATTTTATTCACCAATGTTAATAGGGGAATATTTACATACACATGATACTTGAATAGACCCACTATGATTTGTATCTAATACATCTACTTCTAACAAATAAGTGTTAAATGTTATGTACTTTTCAAACATGAATGAAGTAAATGAATGAATAGAACCAAAATAAAAAAAAATATACTATAAATATTTGAATGAATAATGAGTGTACAATACACCCCTTAATTTTTATCCTCATCTTTATCTAAAATTTGTTTAAATAGCAAAGACAGGGATTATTTTTTGGCTCAAATGATGTTTGATTTTGTGGAGTTCAACTCCTAGATCAATCACCTGCACAAGTTTTTACATTTTTTAATATTCCCTAGAAACTCCCAATAGTTCCCATATCCATAACTAAGTGCGGACCTGCTTTCCAAAGGCAAGTGTTCCTCTGGGATTTCAAACCCAACAATGATTAGTAACTCACATTGGCCAAGAGGATGGGAGTTCAGGCTCATGAAACCGTTTTCGGGGAAATTTTATCATACTTTGAGACTCTCTTATAGATTTAATATATGTTCATGAAATCCTTCCAAGACCCCGATATAAGACTTGTTACCCCTATGTCAATGGATTAATTTTAAACATGCATTAATTAGAACTATTTTGTTTATATCACAGGTTCTCTGCCACTCTCTTATATATTTATGATACTTTAGGTTATGTCCATGTTCTATCATGCTGTAGTTTATTATAGTCCAAGGGAGAAGTTGGTGTCTTGATTATGGGATTGAAACTCTAAAAGGTATCCTATTTATCCTTCAAAAATATTAATCAAAACCCACGTAGTTTATTTGACATAGTTTAAGGTCATGGGACTGGAGACATCCCTAAAGATTAACGTAATGTGTTAAGGATGTAAATATTAGGCTTAGAATTTGGTGTGGTTTCCTATGTATCTTATTTGAGATAGGAATTATAGTCTAAATAGTTCATATATGTGCATCTGTGTCATGAGAGATATGAGAATGGAGGCCTTGGGAGGGACTTATGCAAATAAGGATGCCCTAGATTTCTTCTTCAGGGTTATGGCTCTTTGATCGTGGATGATATGTAATTAGACCTACATCCCAATGAATATCACACAATAGGGAATTATCATCATGCTATTGGTGTAATCATCGCTAGTATCTAAGCCCATGTGAGTCATGTTCAGTGTGAGAAATAAGAGACAGTGGTAGATAAAAAACATATCATGGGAGCACATTTTTACGGGGCTTATACATTAGAGTTTCCCATTAAGAGGTATGATTATATATATCATGGAGGATATGGTATGGATATTAGACCTTATTAAGGCATCCTATGTATCATTTTTATAATAGGAATCAAATTTATCGTAGTTTTGTTCAAACCACAATCTGCTGATTGGTTTGAGGTCGTTGAGGGCATGATTGGGGATTATACTTAAAAAGATGCCCCTATAAACTACAAAATATTTCACTTTTTCCAACATGAACATATTTGTTGATAAAAGTGCATTTTTTGTTGGTAAAACATTTTACCAACATATATGTCCCTATCACTAAACTGTTGGTAAAAACTTTGTCGCTAAATCATTTTGCGATAGATAAAATAGATCTATTGTAATTATAATAATACCAACAGATAATATATATGTTGGTTAAAGTGTTTAGAAATAGGTTCTAATGAAAAATTTATCTATTGGTAATAATATTACAAATATATAATATTTGTTTATAAATTAAATTTACATACAAATTATAAATATTTATTGTCATTAAAATTTAATGTCTCATTTATTAATATATCATATATAATACATATGATATAATTATTAAACTGAAGACTATTTTAACACGTTCTAAATTACACAAGAATTAATTATATTAATAATGAAATTCATTACAAATAGAACCTGTGGGATCCCCACCAGGAACAATCTTGGACAACCCTGCCCAGCACTACCCCCCCTAGAGTTCTGTTCAACAATTTTATCACTCAACAACCCCACCCAAGCCCCACCATACTGGATCTCCTCTTAATAAAATCAACGACCCCAGCAACTCCAACCCATCATCTCTAGAGACTCTAGCACCAGCCCGCCCATGTCAGTTCCATCCCCTTCCCATCCATGCCTTCTCGAGCCTCATCCATGCCATCTCTTTCTATTCAATCCCATCCAACTCTAGCCCCATCCATTCCATCTCCATTCTATGATAGCTCCAGCTCCAACTCCTACTGATCTATGATGGCTCCAGTTTATGCCTGATCCATCCCTAGCCCCATCCATAGTAGAACTAGCATATGCACAAATAGGTGAAAAAATAGATGATCAAAGACCTCATATAAATTTGAGTGAGGTAAAAATACATTTTATAGAAATATATTACACCACAAGGATAAAGGTAGTACAAGAACAATAAGTAATAAACAATTGTGTTGAACTTCCTACAATTGTGTTGAACTTCCTTTTTTTACTTTCAACAAAGAGAGTACCTGCACAAATTGGAAATAGAAATTCAAATATGTCCTTTTATCTAACAAATATTTCATTAAAACAAGACGCGTAACAAAAAATGAAACAAATAATCTGACATGAAATACAAGTAGAAAGGCCAAAAAACTAGAATAAAATAAAATACAATATTTGGAGTAGGGAAAAAGCTGGAAACAAAAAAGTAGAAGAGGGAAACAGGGGGACAAGAATATAGAGGTAGTAAAATAGTCTAAATGTAAAGAAAAAATATGGTTCAAGATAAAAATACAGAACATGAAGGATAATAGAGGAAAAAATAATTACAAATATTCATACAGGATAACAAACAATTTAAAGAAAAAATAAACAAACCAATGAACAATGCAAGATACAGAACATATAGGATAAGAAACCAATGAATAACAAACCAATGAATAATAAAATGTAGGATATAGAACAAATATTAACATGCAGGAACAGGTCAAGGAATAAATATTAACATGTTGGATACAGAACATGCATGATATAGAAAAAAAATATTAAAATAATTTGAAGAAAAAAACAAACCAATAAATAATAACATGTAGAACATGCAGGATAAAGAACATGAATAATAACAAACCAATAAATAATAACATGTAGGATAAAAAACCAATACAGGATAACAAACCAATGAATAATAACATGGAAGATACAGAACATGCAGGATACAGAACAAATATGAACATGCATGATAACAAAATGATGAACAATAACATGCATGATACAGAACATGCTGGATAAAAAACCAATTAATAAACCAATAAACAATGTAAAATAATTTGAACAAACCAATGAATAATAATATGCAGGATATAGAACATGCAGGATACAGAACATGTAGGATAACAAACCAATGAACATTCAAGATAACAAACCAATGAACATGAAAGATAACAAATCAATGAATATTAACATGTAGGATATAGAACATGCAGGATACAAAACAAATATTAATATACAAGATAACAAACCAATGAATAATAACATGCAGGATACAGAACATGTATGATAACAGAGGAAAAAATAATAAAAAATTTAAAATAATTTGAATAAAAAAACAAACCAATGGAAGGCCATATTTAATATGTGATTGGGTTTCATTTTGAGGGTGGAGGGAAAAGGGGGGAATGATTAGTGACTCCTACATTAGTAAAGTTACAGTACAAATATTCTCAATTGTGAACAAAAAACAAATACTGAAAAACTCAAGGAAGAAGTCATTTGACTCCAAATAAAAACCTCAAGAGCACAACATACATAGGTCCCCATCAATCAAATTTTTGAATATGTTTCATGGGATGATACTGGAGGATTCCACCTAGATTATAGGTAACTAAATTTGATTCCCCTCTATTTTGAATATAATGAACAACCTCTTTTACTGCCCAGGGGGACCTTCTTCCTCATCTGCTACTTTGTTCTCCTGAATCCTATTATTATCAAGGCTATTTTACTTACTCAGTTTTATTCTATCCTACTAATTTATCATCTAATTTCCATGTTAATTCTGTCAAACATATTTATCAAAGATTAAAAGAAACAAGTTAATGATTTTTAAAGGAATGTTCACATAAATGTGACTACTTCAAAACTATGAATGAATTAACGGTAGGAAAAAAACATTATAATATCAAACCATGATCCAAATCCAAATCCATAAAATAATGAAGGACAATAAAAAAACTAAAATTTCATGAGTTGAAGAAGTAGCTTACTGGTCAGATTCTATACACTACATGGGCTACCTGCCCTCAAATAAAATGAATAGTACCTATACACCTTGCAACTAGAATTCTAAAAATGAACCTGAGAATCAAGGAAAAGATTACAAGACTTACAATGATGGGTCACGCCACTCATTAGTACACGAACATAGATAATCCCTTCAAGAGGAACTTGAATATAAATGCCCACTCTACTACAAATAACTATATTATTCTCATTCCATATCAACAATGATGTTGAGAAAACTAAAATAGATACCATATTCCAAAGAGAAAGAAATGAGAACTCTAAAATAGATTCCAGATTCATGATTTCACATATAGGCCATGGGTGAAATCTAGGTGGAAGCCAGACCGTGTTGCAAAGTGGAAAACTAAGAAACCCAGATAAAAAATATGTGAGGGGGTATATTGAATAGACATCAATTCTCATTGTATTTATAACGAATAAAAATATGCACAGGTATAGAAATATTCCCTCTACCCAATAATTACAGTATAATTTCTAATTACTCTCATAGAATTTAGCTAGTGCACATTTCAACTTTCTAATGGTTCTCTATAGCAGGGAAATTGATTAATTAAGAGAAATAGTGGTAAATGTACCTTATTTTTCAAGGGATTCTTTTCCCATTACCTAATAGTTGAATAATGTTTTTCAATACTAATTTATCCATCTAATAAACTATACATGTAGATGTTCAGAAAGTATCATCCTATGGGTAGGACATCCAGCCTCTTCTTTGTGGCCCCATACCTCCCCATATGATGCTGGTAATGTTGCACCATAGGCCAGACCATGTGGGTCTAGCTTTTGATTCTCACGCTCTCCCTGCAATGAAAATTCCAGATTACACAAATGGTACATAGATTCTAGATTTCACACAAACCATGAAACACACCTAGATTCTACTTAGATTTCACACCTGAGTGAAGCATAGATTGCATGAATGAACAAGGTATTAATATATTGTTAGTGATAACACTAAAACAGAATCCATATTTCAAACCAAGGCACTATAAAGAGGTGATGGGAATTAATATGTTAGTGAGAACACTAAAACAATAATGAGGAATCAATATATTACCATATTTTTTATCCCTCAATAATCCCCACATTCTATGACCAACTACAAATGAAGTAACACCATCTAGATATTCATGATACACATTATCAAGGAATCAATGGAATATTACATGTCCATGTCAACAACCCTGAAAAATTTATTTTTTTCCACAAGAGGTAGTGGAATCTCCAAGTAACAACAAAAGTAATAATCAAAATAATTCCAGTATTATTATCATGACCGGGCACATTGGAAAGTTTTTTAATAAAACAGTCTATTTTTACGATGCATGTCAATGTGAATGATCATGTTTTAATGCTTGGATTGGGGAAGAGTTTCATTGGTACAAAATTTACTAGCAAATTCACTGATCTCATATCAGATTTAGCACTTGAGGCTATAACAACAGTTGGAATGGACCTTCATAATGGTTTCCAAGAGCTTGAAATTATGTATATAAAGGTTGAAAAATTTTAGATTCCAATTAGATGATTTAAAGGTTATTAGAGCTGTAATGTTCAACAAAGACTTTTTTACCCTCATAAAAAATAAGAAAAGACTTTGTTACTGATGAAAAAATGATAAAAGGGTTGTGTACCCTTGCATCTTTCTTCTTGATTTTCATCTACATTACAAGAATTTGAAGAACCAAACAAATGTTGAGTTCATGAGATAAGATGCTTGGGGTGTATGAAAAACTAAAACTACATTGAGAATCTTGACATACAGATCAAAATGTTCAAACCTGAATTTGCTATAAAAGAGAGAGGGTTGAGTGATTTGGCATGCCATTACTTAAGAAAATCTCGAGTGAGTGCCATTATATGATTTAGAAATGAAGACAACAAGGTACTGAAGGCTTTTGGAAATGATTTTCAAAATATGCCCAATGTACATCATGAATCCTATGTGAGAACAAAAGCAGGTATTTTTTAGGTCTAGTGGATAAGTGAATTGTTTTTTATTTCATCATGGATTATTCAGAGCTAAAATATTTCACCATTCTAATGGGTGTTATCAATGATTTTATAATTAAATTTTACATGAATTTTCATGTTTTTATACCCTAAGAATAAACATTCTCAAGAATTTAAAGTTAATACCTTGTGCTAGTGATACTACAATTATCATGTATTCCTCTTTGAAGTAGAAGAGATCGTCTATTGAAGGCATTGAGAATGGGACCTACAAAAAAATTGTTATTTCAGTTGAGGAATTACCCAGATCCCTAGCACAAAGATGTGGTGATAATGTGATTAGGACTATGAATGCCCTACAAGTAAAGAATGAAAAAAGTGAAAATGCATGGATTGGAAAAGACAGGCGTACGGGTGTCAGTATGGGTGTCATTTCTGACCTGACACAAGATAATGGATTCTTATAACCATAAGAAACAAAATACATGGGATGATTGCAAAGAAAAATCTGTTAAAAAATAGATGGAAAATAACAATTATATGCTAGTCTTGAATAATGCAGTGCTTATAAGGAAAGTGCTGTGAATATGAGCCTTAATGTTTCCAATTCTAGGGAACCATAACACTATGACATAATCATCAAAAAACCCCATGAAGAAAATAATATAGGACATCCCCTATCGTCTTTACATACCTACCATCATAAGGACATCAAACTAACTCTCCTTTGGAATATACACCACTTCAATTACCACCTCCGATGAACTGTGCATACAACACCTAATTCTTAAAATCATACTCACAAATGAGAAAAAAATATCCCACAAAAAAATAACTAAAAAATAAAATATAACTAGAGAACAATGGTGTTCCCATCCCAATCTTCTCAACAAACATCTACTGAGAACAAGATGTCATCAGCCCCAATGCTTCACCACAAAGTGCCATATTTAACAAAAATGAGAAATCATAACATAACCAAAAATAAAGTAATGAACACGAATAAAACCATGTAAACCAAAAATGAATTTGTAATGAAATTAATAAGTATAAAACATAAAAATCTGAATCACTATTAAGATTCCCATTTTCTATATCAACTAGAGGAGATCCACCTTCTTTTACATCAATAGAATTCTAAACACAAGTTCCTCACCATGCACTGAACTGTGAGAGAATACAAATACATCCTAGAATCACTTCCATATTCATTTTTTAGTGTATTATTTTTTACTCAACAAACATGTGAACCATAAAAAAACCCAAAAATAGGGATCTGACCTCTCCGAATTAGCTCGTTCTACAACCATTTGAGACAAAAAAAGAAGATACAACCAAAAAAACATCATCACATCCACCCTCCAAATACATAGAACAAAATAAGAGAATAGAAAATACCCGACCACCCTTCGCTGGGAGGGAGAATGAGTATACAGAAGCATAATATTCCCATTGAATCAAGATGGATAGACCAACACTACCCTGGGTTCGGAGATCCATCTTCAATACCTAACTAGATCTCCAAACATGACTCCTAAATCGAACCTTAATGATAGGGGGTCAAATATGGTTGAAGCGTAAATCGACATACCCTAAAGGGAAACAGAGATAGGGAAGATCAAATCCTTCCTAGGGTCGATCCGAAATAATGGGGAATAAACCCTAAAATTAAATTATCAACAGAAACCTAAACAACACAGAAATCACAAAACAAGACCGACCCTACACATCATCATAGTCAAGAAGAAGAACACATCACCAAATGCGAGCAAAGAGAGAACCAAGAAAGAAATGGAAATCCCTGGGAGGGAGACCCTTTACTGGAGAGAACAGTGATGAACCTAGTTTTTGAGTGCATAAAGTGATCGCTGGTGCAGAGGCGACGAGCGTCAAATAAGTGGGGAGAATGGAGGCTTAAGGAAGAGATGAGGATTGGGGGATATGATGGTGATGAGAGGTAAGGCTGAGAGGTGGGAGGAAATTCGGGAGGCGATGTGGGAGGAGAGGCGAGAGGTGAGGTGGAGAGGCGGTAGGCGAGGCGGGGCGGCGGGAGGCGGGGCGCCGGGAGGCGAGGCGGGGCGGCGGTGGGAGGTGAGGCGGGGCGGCAGGGTAGTGGTGCAAGGAAGACACGAGGATAGGGGTATTAGGGTTGTGTTTTTTAGTAAAAATTATTTTAATATTTATTAAATCAATAATATTGAAAAATATTAAAACAATTAATAGATATAGAAAATTGAATAAACAATATTGAAAAATATAAAATCATATAATATTTCAAAATAGTAGAAAACTCAAATCAATTATAATATGTTTTTAATAAAACCCCAAGAAAAAAATTACTTTGGTCATAAAAATAATTTATATATACACACATTATGTTTTTCTTAATGTATTATTGAATTTTTTTTATACTGTATGGTTTATTGTAACATTTTGTATTCACGCTAGAATATTTGTTTGTAAAATTAATTATTAATAATAGATTCATGTGTTGGTAAAAAAACGTTGGTATTAGTATGTTAAAGAAATAGATTCAACTGTTTGTAAATGATATGTTGGTATTAAAAAACCAATACTAATAGATATATCTATTGGTAAAAGTAAGTGTTGGTATTAAAAATTAATATGAATAAAACATAATATCTGTTGGAAATGCTCATTTTTACCAACAGATATATTATCTGTCAATAATTTTTTATTGGTATAATCCATTTTATTTGTAGTGGTATGAGGACACTTATTATCCTCTTATGTATTATTAGATTCATTGGAGAATTTAGTCCCCTAAGTCAGGAATACTTGGTACATTAAGGGACTTACATTGAAGTGGATTCTAGTTAGAGCTCGAACCTTGGGAATGTGTCCAATGTATCCTGATTATGGTGAGAATCAGAGTTCTCATAGTTTAATGGATCCCTCACCTGATGGTGGGTTAAGGTATATTATCACACATAAAGAGATTATCATTATCCTCATGGTTTAAATGATTTTAGGGGCCTTCTCTAGGATGGATACCCATTAGAGCCCGAGCCTTAGGAAGGCATCCTTCATATCCTATTTGGACAAGAATTAGAGTTCTCATAGTTACATGGGATTATTAGTCCAACAATGGATGATGAATAATGATCAACCAATGGGAATGATTGGGTCCCAATGGTTGAAATTTTGGATTCATGAGGGTACTTACATTGAATTGGATTCCCATTAGAGCTCAAGCCTTAGGAAGGCATCCCACGTATCTCATTCAAACATAAATTAGAGTTCTCATAGTTTGTTAGATTGGGACTTACAAACTGAGGATTCCCATTGGCATATTCATTTCATATCTTCTAATGGATGAAGAGAGATGATGAACAAGAAAGGTCCACTAGATATTCTTGGTAGTACATGAAGGGACCACATGAGATATTGATACAAATAGAGCCACATGAGTATATAACCTTTCCCATTAAAGACACTTACCTTTTAAAGATGGAATGTAGACGATGATTCTTGGTTGGGGTCTACATGGAATGGGTCTAGGTGTATTTGTAAGATGAGGCTGACATATCCTGTGGGATCTTTTTGACAACACGTGGCTATCTGCTGAACATGATTTGATTGTTAGTCTGAGATTTTCAGGGCATCACTCTGACATGGAATGCATTCCCAAGGGTGTCAGCTGAATCAATTGTCTTGTCTTGTGTGTAGTCGCATAAGTGAAGTGGACATGTCTAAGATGCTTCACATAATCACGATGGACATGTCTGGGGTCTTCCAGATGAAAATGATGACATTTACATTTTATTTCTTATAATCCATTGACCTTTCCTATATTTCCTCACATAATCAAAGTAGTAATGTCTGAGGTCTTGTGTGTTATTGAAGTAGACACGAATATATGCCATTGTATAATCAACACGGATCATCTTCAAATAATCAAAGTAGTCAAAGATTCATTATCATGATAAAATTACATTTTCAATGATATCTTTTCCTAATAATAGAAGAAAATTCCAAAGTGATTCACACGATCGATATGACTTATCCTTAGAATATCACATTAAAATGCCGACATGTTAATAAGAAATCACATGATCATGCTGAAAAGTTAATAGGCTATCGCGAGATCAAACTAAATTGTCCAAGTATTATCGCATGACCAACATGACTTGTCCAAGGTCACCTAAGGACATCCTGAGATCAATAGAGAATACTGAGATCATGTTCCTTAAACTATTCATGATTTGGAGCCTGACTGACTTGTTTAGGATCACTAGCATGAAAAAGGGATTATGCCCAAGGGTTAAGGAAATATTTCCAAAGTGATTATGCCTCAAATTACATGGAAAATGATACATTCTTTAGTGTGTATGTCAAGGGAATACAGTATAGGGATATAATGGTGATAGGAGGTTTGGTCTATGGATTCATACTCACATAAAAATTAACTCTCATGATGACCCACTACTCATGTGATTTTCATGAACTCATAAGGGCATCATGAGGGAGTCTGCAAACAAGTAAAAAAGGATTCCCAATGACACCAAAAGAACGGTTGAGGGTCCATGGTGTATACAACCAATGTTTTTCCAATTGTATTATATGTTTTTTGATGGGTTTGTTCATAACACCACATGATTCCCACAATTATGTGATTCGCATGACCTTCATATGGTCTTACGATGGTTTATGTGTTTATACATTGGGGAAACATATTAAAAATGTCACATCCATGATTTTATTTTGAGCTATTTTTTCTATTTATATTTGGTATACCATTTTACATTGAGGCATAATTTTAGTTTTTGGAGAAAAGTGTAAAATTTTGGGTAGACAGACTATGGCGCATGATCGACGCATGGTTAGTGGTAACTGTGCACCTCGACCCAGGTAACCATATAGTAGGTGGATGATTGGAGGCTATAGCTATAACACGAATTGAAAATAATTAGTTAGACCATGAATAATGACTATAGGTTAGGTTATTCTTGTATATAGAGGGAACTAAGGTCACCACATGGTTTTTTAAACCATACAGACTAACCATGCGGCCACTCTAGGTCATTAAAAATTGGATTTTTGGGTTTTCTTTCTCCTGAATTTTTAACCCCAAAACCCTAATTTCTCATTGCCTTTCGGATTCCACAGTCTAGGAATTCCTCCCTCACCTTTACCCTCTATTAGAGCTCCATTTTTGTGTGATATTTGGTGTGATTTTTATACATATATTTAAGTAAGTGTATTCTCTTCTTGATTCTTTCTCTATTCTAGGTTTTCTTCCCTCCTTTATTAAGGTCTCTATTATCTAGTTTATTAGGTGCCCATTTTAGGGATAAATATTGAATATTTGGGTTTAATATTGATGTATAGAGTTCAATATTTCTTCTTAAAGTTGAGGTTGATGTGAGGTTAGAGTTTCGAACCGGATTCAAGAAGCTTCTACACCCAAGGTAAGTGATTTCATGCTTAAACATTTTTAGATGAATTTATTACGTTTTCTAGATTATTTTGATGTGTTTTTTAATCTGTGTGTGTGGTGAAGGAGTTTTTAATGTATTTGACGTGAATGTGGTTTAAAAATGGGTTTTTAATAAAAAAAATTTGTGTATTTCTTGTGTAAAGACTTGTTGTGCCTCTTAGTGTTTTAAAATCTGTTAAAATGGTTTATTTAATTGTGAATGTGGTGTGAATCATGTTTTGAAAATTTATTGGAGTGGTTTTTATTTCAAAAGAGGATTTTGGTTGTTCAATTAGTGTCATTTTGTGTGTGTTTCCATATTTATCTTGAGTAATATGAGGATGATGTGTCATTTGTAATGTGGAACATATTTGAGCATACACCGAAACCCAAGTAACTAGGTAGGTGGACTAATAATAGTATTATAGATGATTTATAAGTGGGTTTTCCTAGTTTAAACTAGTAGGATTTATGATACATCACTAACTAAACATTGTGATGATTTCAGACCACTTGGACCATGGGGGTTAACCTCTTAGTGAATCACGCACAAGAACACTGTTGGTCATGGTTACTCTGCCATATTTCATAGAGATATGATGTATATAGTGTCACATTTCTAGATAGTTACTTGAGGGTTCTCCAGTGACTTAGTTATCTATAGGGATATCACACTTACCATCAGTATATGGTGTGCTTGGTTATCCATTTCAAAATAAAATCATGTTTTCTTTAATGGAAATTTTTTTGTTCCATGTTTGGTTGTATATTTCCAGTTTTAGTTTATTTATTTTGATGGTTGGTTATGATAATGAAATTGGGTAAAATAAATCTTATTATTCAACATTGATACCTAGGAACTTGTTTTCAGCTCGTGTGGATCTGGAACGCCCTTAGATCCATGTTTCATACTGGGTTAGGCACCGGTTCAGATGATGAACCGACTTGGTTCATTAAAAAATCATATCATAGCAAGTGGTTTTAGTGGACCCCAATAAAATCAGTTCATTTATGACCTGGGAGAAGATGAATAATGTGTTTGAGATCAGGATTTTTCTTGGCATGACTGGTTATTACGGGAGGTTTGTTCGAGACTTCTCTTGGATTGATTATTCCATGAAAACACTCACCAAGAAAAGAGTGCAGTTTGAGTGAATCCAAGAGTGTCATGAATCCTTTGAGGAACTGAGGTGGTGGGTGACTACCACACCTATATTGATCTTTCCAGAATTTGGAAAGTGATTCATGGTTTATTGTGATGCTTTATGTATGGGCTTCGGTTGTGTTCTTATACAAGATGATCATGTGGTGGAATATGGATCTCACCAACTCGGACCACATGAGAAGAACTACCTGACCCCTGACCTGGAGTAAGCAGTGGTGATGTATGACCTGAAGTCGTGGAATCATTATCTTCTTGAGGATAAATTTATGGTCTACTCTTATCATAAAATATTTGCATACATCTTCTCTTAAAATGATTTTAACTTGAGGCAACACTGTTGGATTGAGTATTTGCAGGGGTTATACTTTGATATTGTCTATAGCCCATACAAGGGTAATGTCGTGGAAGATACCATGAGCAGAAAAGTTCCAATTTAGGCATTGATGATTTCTAGTGATGAGTGGTCCTTAATGAGGATTTTTTCCAACTTCACTTGGAAACCAAGGGGCACAGTTGAGGTGTGTTCTTTGATATTGTTCTATTGGATCCTTATCTTTTGGAGCTGATTCAGTGGGAGCATCCTGGTGATGAGTTGTAACAGAAACCTATTTAGTTTCTTCATTTGGGGGACACAACTCACAATTGACCACTGCCTCTCGAGGGAGCTCTATGTTTCAAGGGATGTTTTGTGGTGTCGTTATCTCTGAGGAAGGTGGTGATACATAACAGCCACTAGTCTCAATGGGTTGTTCATCCCAGAGATACCAAGATGTACTGTAATGTGCGTTAGTAGTTTTGGTAGACAGGATGAGGTGAGATATAGCTGAATTTGTATCAAGATGATATACATGACAATATATAAAAGTAGAGCATCAAAGGCCCTATTTTTTTCTTCAACCATTAACCATTTCTACCATGAAGAAGGTTGAGGTCGCCATGGATTTTATTGTTGGATTACCTCATAAATCTTAGGGAAGGAATTCCATTTGTGTGTTAATGGAACATTTAACCAAATAATCCCATTTAATTCTAATCAAGGATTCAATGAAGGTAGAATAATTGGTCTAGTTTTACATTCAAGATGTGGTAAGGCTTCATGGTGTGTCATTAGTAATTGTTACTAATAGAGACCCCCCGTTTTACCTCTCAGTTCTAGGAATTCATTCAAAAGGCATTGGGGTTGAAAATCAAAATGATTACGACATACCATCCTCAAATAGATGGTATGATGGATTGAAAAAAATAGATTCTAAAAGATAGGATTTGGGCATGTGTCTTAGATTTTAAGGATTATGGGATAGCCATTTGAAAATGATTAAGTTTTCATATAATACTATTTACCTGTCCTCGATTTAAATGGATCCGTTTGAGGATCACTATGGTCAGCTTTTTCGGTCACCTTTGTGTTGGGATTATGTGGGTGATACCTCACTTTTGGGACTGAGTTTAGTGAAAGTGACTTATTATATGGTCAAGTTGATCCGAAAGTGATTATTGATAGCTCAGAGTCGCCAAAAATATTATGCTTATTAGAGGCATCGAGATCCTATGTTTTCTCTAGGTGACCGTGTTTTCTTGAAGGTGGTAGCTCGTTTGGGTCATCGTCATTTTGGAATGCAAGGGAAGTTAATGAAACGGTATGTTGAACCTTTTAAGACCACCCAAAAGATTTGAAAGGTTGCATATAGGTTAGATTTTCCCTCTTATTTGACATCAATTCACGATGTATTTCATCTCTCCCAGTTGAATTGGTATAATAAAAACCCATCTCATGTGTCAAATTTGAAAAAATTTGAAATATAGCCTGACTTATCAGTGTTTGAACTACCAATATGGGTAGTAGATTCCCAATATAATGTGCTTCACAATAAGTCTATTCTGTTGGTCCATGTCCTTTGGAATCATGGTAGTGATATGCATGAGACATGGGAGCAGAAATCATGGGTTGAACAAGAATACCCATTCTTATTTTCTGATCAAGATTCGAGTTAAGTTTCTAAGAATGTAAAGTATTTATGGTGGAGATAGTTGTCACACCCATGATTTTCTTTTAATGTATTTTCTATTTGTTTTCTGTATAAATTTTTCCCTTTGAGGTCTCATTTGATTTTTTTGGAAAAAGTGTGAAATTTTGGGTGGATAGTATGCGGCGCATGGTTGGCGCATGGTTAGTGGTAATAATGCGCCTCGGCCTAGGTAAATGTTTGGTAGGTGGCTAGTTTGAGGCAGAAAGTATTGCATGTCTTGCACATGTTTAGTCAAACTATGCTTAATGACTATGTGGTATGTTCTTGGATATTGAGGGCATCAAAATCATCACACGATTGTCAAACCATGTGGAATAACCATTCGGCCTGTCCAGGTTATTAAAATTTTATTTTTTTTGATTTATCTCTCCTCAATTTTTAACCCCAAATACCTATTTTATCTCCCCCTTCGGGATTCTAAACCCTAGGTGTTTCTACCTCTCCATTTTCCCTCCATTGGAGCTCCATTTTTTAGGAGATTTGGTGTGATTTCCATCCATATCCTCAATTAAGTTTCTTATCTCCTTGATTCTTTCTTTATTATAGGGCTCTTCCCTATTTTTTTGGGGTTTATCTTCTATAGAGGGTTGGGTGATGTTTTTGGGGTTAGATCTTGAATATTTAGTTTTAATATCGATGTCAATAGTTTGACCATGCTTCTTGAAGGTCCGGTTGAGGTGTGTTTGGAGTTTTGCACTGGATTCTAGAAGCTTATACACCCAAGGTAAGTGATTACATGCTTAAAAATTATTGTATTAATTTATTATGATTTCTTGGGTATTTTTATGCATTCTATGATTTATTAGTGGGATGGGAAATGAGTTTTTCACTGGATTTGAGATGAATATGGTTTGAAAAATGGGTTTTCTATAAGAAATTCGGTGTATTTCTTATGTAAAGGATTATTTTGCCTCTTGAGGGTGTTTTATAAATTAAGAAAATAGTTCATTTAATTGTGAATGTGGTTTTAATCATGTTTTTAAAAAGTTTTGGTATGTGTTTGAATTCAAAAGAGGATTTTGGTTGTGCAAGTGTTTTAATTTTGTGTGTGTTGAATTGCTTATTTTGAGTAATGTGAGGGTGTTGGGTTATGTGTAACGTGGAATATATTTGAGCACAAAGGGAATCCCAGGTAACTATGTGGGTGGACTAGTACTAGTATACTAGATGTTTCAAAAGTGGTTCATCCTAGTTTTTTCTAACAAGATTGATGCTACAACACTAACTAAACATTGTGATTATTGAAGACCACTAGGCCCATGGGGGTTCCCCTCCTAGTGGATCATGCACGAGAACATTGTTGGTCATGTTTGATATAGAACATTTCATAGAGATATGATTTAACTAGTGTCCCATTTCTAGCTATTACCTTGGGGGTTCTCCCATGACATAGCTCTCTATAGTGATATCACACTTTCCATCAGCATACATTGTGCTTGGTTATCCATTTCAAAGGCAAGCATGTTTTCTTTAAAAAAACATCCATAAAATTTTTCTAGTGTTAATTTCATAAAACATTAAAGTTTATTTATCTTATAATGTTTATTGAATGAAATATTTAATTGGGTGGAATCCTACCAGGATTTGATTACACCCTACTTACACCTTTGGGTATAAGTATACTTGGTCAGGTTTAATATGGGTTAAGGCAAGGCATTTGAAGTTGGGTTTTTAGGTTACTAGAGGTATTCCTTGTGAGGTGTTGTGGGTGGTGGCTTGAGGGAAATTATCCTCTTATCATATATTTATTTTTGGGATATTATTGTTCTAATTTTTTATAGACCCTTTTTATGTTTTTGTCTAGTGTTGTAATCTAAAATATAGAAAGTTGTTTCTACCATGTTTTTTTGTATATTTTCAATTTCATTTTATTTATTTTGAAAGTTGGTTATGAAAATGAAATTGGGTAAAATCATTCTCTGGAATTATCATTTACACCCGGGCACTTGATTTCATCCTGTGGGGATTGATAATCCCTTTGGGCCATGCCACGTACTGGGTTGTGCATCGGTTCAGATGACAACTCGTCTTGGTTCATGACAAAAACTGCAATGTTCATGGATGATGGTGGACATTTCACAGAGAAGAGGAGTTCATGTCATGTGGGGTGAATGTCCTAAATCCTACACTATGAGGACGAGCATGGGACATCATGATACTGAGTATGTTTCTCTTTAGCTCCACACGACATAGAGGCGTTTGTCCAAAATTCATCCATATATCACGTGATATTCAAGGGATAATGTGAGGCACTCTATAGACATGCATTGAGGCTTCCTATTAGTGCTTCATACAAAGACATGGACCTTGACCAAGGAATATCAACCAAATTTCACGCATGGGGTTCACACTCTCAGGGCCTCCTTCAAATAAACAAGGACTTGTGGGGTGTTGCGTAATGAAGACATTACTTTTGAATCAGTTTTAGTGCATTGCAAGACCAAGGGTTCACATCATCACAAGATGCACATCCACTACTGTTTTCCATATGACATTAGTAGAAGTGTGTTATATATTCAAAGAACTATACAATCACATCACATGAGGTTCTATTACTCATGCAATCTTGTGAACCAATGGATGGGTTTTTGGGGGATCTTGAGAATGAGTGTCGGGGTTCATGACCATGTGAAGACATCATTTTATAGGGGATTCACATGATGTTATTTTTTTGTGTGATCGCGTGATCCTATGATCACATGATGATTTCTTACGGCAGCATTCCCAGGATGGGATTTCACAACGAGAGCCTCATATTTAACTAGAGGCGATATCTGAAGGTGGTGGCTGCCTACCCTAATTTTTCCACTACTCCCTCTCCTCCCCCACATGTGTGTTTTTGATGGGTATTAGGGGTATTTATAGGCCTAGGTCTACTGAAGGTGGCATCGCTTTGTATGGGATGGATGACTCATGTGTTGTCCAAGGTGGTGGATACTTCATGGGATCAACATCACATGATCTTTTTCCTTTGGTTTTATTTTATGAATCCACATGAAAGGTTATTATAATTTTGAATTAATTCAAATAAGAAATCAGGAAAAAGAAGAAAGGGTCATGTGATCATAAATATATTATGATTCATTTCTGTGATTATCCTCACATTGATCACATAATCAAAGGATGATCAAATGATGGATTCATGATCGGGTGGAAGTTATTTATGACATGCATGGTTCTTGCAATGGGATTCAAATAATGGATTTTTTTTCTTCAAAGACATGAAAAGACTAAGATACATTCCTCAATTATGTTCTATTTGAGATCTATCTTGATGCCTTTGTGCTGGCTGGTTATCTTAAGCTTAGATAGATATAACATCCTCAAGAGGAATATGATGACTATTTATTTTTCACTGTGTGATATTTTGGCTGAATTTGCGCAGGGAGGGAGGATTCATTTTGAACTTTAAATGCATGGTATTTATCAGATGACTCAAATCTATGAGCTCAAATATCAGATAGATGTGCTTCTATTGTCTTTTTAATCACATGAATAGTGTCGTGAGATCCTATCCCACATCAAAATTCTATAGCATTACCATTGTGGTTTATCAATCAAGTGGTGGAGCTTGGGGTTCTGAAATCCAAACCCTCATACCCTCGGGCCACCCCGCATAGTGGCACCACTCATCCCCCCATTCTAGCTCTCTATGGTGACGACCTCTCTTGAAAAACTTCTTAGCCATGAACCTCTATGTCACATGTGAGATATCTAGCTGGGTTGGTTCCTTTAGAGTGGTTGAGGTAACTCCCACATGGGCCTAGGTCAAGCTGGCTAGGCTGGTTAGACATAGATGGCCTATATATTTTTTATCTAGGGTGATATTGTGAACACTTAGAATATAATCTTAGTATAATGAATGGAATTAAGGGTAGTCCTTCATTAAAATTATTATCTCTAATTCCTCAATGTAAGCTATATTTCTATTTCCACATAGTCTTCAAAAATTTTGAAGTCTTCAACAGTAAAGTGTAAGATGCACCATTATGGGTTCAAATAAAATTAAAACCCTTAGAATTAGATTAATTTTGAATGAAAATAATATGATTTTAAGGGAATATTATATCACTTTTACACATATTTTAATATCTGATGATTTTTGATATTTAGATTCCTGAGAGGATTCGTGTCAACTAAGGAATTTGAGGTGCTAGCCATAAGAAAATTATGACCATGATTGCTGGGCTAATTTCAAGATAGGAAGTGTCTTTGTCTTGGGGCATGGATACCCTAAAATTGGAATATGTATAAATTCTAAAATGGAATAGGGATTACATGGAATCAAACTTGTGGCTGGATTCGAAGTAAGGTACTCGAACATAACTATGTTTCCCATGAGAATGGGAATCAAACTGTATATAGTTCAGAAATATTCGACTGTGCAAATCAAACTCATGCATATGAAACATATGTTCCTGGATAAATAACTCTATGGGTAATTTCATTATATAGATCTAGCTCATATGTAGGAAGGGGAAGGCCATTATTTTGTGAAGAAATCCTAGGTAGAGATACATGGTTAGTGGAGATGTTTCTTAGATCATCCATGACACCCATCCTTTGTAAAAAATAAAAAATATATACAATCACCTAGATTTTCATGATTAACATACACCAAGTTTCTGTTGAGAAATGTTCATTAATTCCCACCGACATGAAATTATTAATTGATTCACCTTCTCCAACTATCTTCATATTGTCTGATTTATGAGGATAATATGGGAATGGTGTCATAACTAAAGTTAGAATATTCTAACTTCTTCTTAAGATAAGAGACTTAGAGAGAATGGATTGATTTTTTCTAAAGAAATATGGTGGGTCCCAAAATATTTGTATATCTTAATTATTTTTGTATAACTTTTTTAAAATATTAATATTGAGGAAGACTTATTAGGAATGGACTTTGATTTTTCTCATGCCACCTTCTTATAGGTTTTCGACCTGACATGTTTTGTTCCTATTCTATTTAAAAAATTCTCAATATTTCCTAGATCATAGAAATTGTATGTCCCGGGAGAAGATAATCTTATTTTTTCTAGGACAACCTTATCGTGTTTTATCCTTGTGAGAATTATGTCTCTTTTAATTGTCTATTTTAAGGTCCTCAAAGCTAGACTGTAATGACCCGACCCTAGGAGCCTAGATCCAGTGCATTATTACATTACATTGGCATTATTAAAAGGAAACAAATCCTAAAGGACCGTTTAGTTTAGCAGTCTTCGAAAGACATATTTCATACATAATACCCATAATACATTGGGAAATAATAAATACAAACAAGATATATTTAAAAAGAAAATAAACAGCATCATTGAAAGCTTAATCAAAATTCCCTTCTTCATAACCTGGGGAAAGAAACATAATAAGGGTGAGATCAAATGCTCAGTAAGGGTAAATACAATAGAAGAAATAATGAATCAATATATAAAGAAATGTAGGAAAATGAGGAAAATTTCCATTTACAAAATTATATAAGGGACAAATAATATGGAAAGTAAGAAACTAAAACACATTCCATTAATCAATTAACTGAGAATGAACTACATCCATAGATATGTTGATGAAAAATCTCATGAATAAATAATAACTAAAAATAAATTATGGAAATTACTTTATTATTGGAAATAAAGTCTCAGTAACATGAAAACCTATTACCATCAAGACCTTTCATAATATGGTTTAAAACAAGGATAGAAACCTGTTTAATTTGGCCAAATTATTTGTCTCATGAGAACCTGTTGATGCATCGAGGAGCAATATAAATTCCAGGATCCACCTTTCATTTCCAGTCCAAATAATTCCAAATATTGAATAATAAAAATAACTGATATTCCTTATCAAATATCCTTATTGAACGAGAAATACATATTTAACAATAATGCCCCAAATAATCAAATAATTTTCAAAGTAACCACTGTATGAAAAAATGGTACACAATTTATGAAATACTAATATCCATTGTATGATAATATGGATATTCTATTAAATTTAAAATAAAAAATGATGAAAATAAATTTATTTCTTCATGGTAAAGTTAACATTCAAAAAATGGAGTGAGATTATGAACATTCTTGAGAAGAATAATCTTTAAACATTCCAAAGTGCCCCATAACAATTTGAAATATTTTAATCATAGTCACTATAAAGGTATGGAATTAATTAAATATTATAATATCATTAGAATAATAGTATTCATGATATAATATATCAAAATTTTTATTAGGTATGGCACAAAAAAATTAAGTAGGTAATATGACATTAATCTCACAGATTTAAATAGTGAGATCAAAATCACTACCTTAACCTTCCTTTTGATGTGTGGTATTTAACCTCATGTATAGTGGGTAAAAATATGTTAATAACTAATAAAATAACCCAAATAATGTTTATAATACCATATATTAACTTCTTAGAATATTTCATTACCTATTTTTTTACACTCTTTCATTATTTTGACTATTTCGGGTGTTAATTTCCTAGTTTTATCAAGTACGTTTTGACTAGTTATTTGTTGATCTTATTAAATATATCAAGGTTTAATCATCCCTAGAAAATAAAACATGACTAAATTATGTTATATGTTCATTATATATGTGTTTATAATTTTCTATAATATTTGAGAATTTGAAATGAAGTACAGTGTTCATGGAGATGGTAGGCTGTACGTACGCATGAACACTACTTTCGTTTCTTAATCATATAAAAATAAATTACAACTAAATGATAAATGTGTATATTATAATTTTTTGTATTATATAAATTTTATAAATGTTACATAGGTTTATTATAACCATCCTTTATATGTTTCATGTATGGAATGAACGAGTTATATCACTTTGAGGGGGCGGTGGTCCACACATCCTCAAACAAAATTATCATATTTAAACAACTTGAAACGATTAAAGGTATTTTATAAAAAAATTATAGAAGCATAATAAATTAAAAATAACATATATCTCATATATAAATATAGTTTCCATCATAATTTCCACCATGAGAGGTGGTAGGGAAAATTCGAACAATCATCATTTCGCGAGGCAATATTTCACCGTACACCGAAATCGTATGTTCATTACCCATTAGATGGATGTGTGTGTAAGTGTAGGTATAAAACTTGTCATAAAAAAATTCTAGTATATTTAGGATATTTTTGGTTTTATGTAATAATATAATAAGAAGATCATAGGTAGTGGATAATAGAAATGAAATTAAAAATCTTGAGAGAACAAGTTACCTCTTAATCGGGTAACTACTTTTGGTTTATACCAAAAGTATTTATTGTATTTATTCCATAAAAAAAGGGATTATTATAGGTATAAGAGAGGTATATTTTGAGATTATTTGGGCAGATTTTTGATGATAAAATGTTTCTTGAGATGTGTGAGGAAGGGGTAGATTTCTTTCCATTTTATTATGGAGGGGGGAGTGGCACTTTTGTAAATACCAAAAGGAATTAAATAATGGTTGGTCAAACTTACCTAAAGTGCCTAAAAAATAGAAAACTAATTGAGTAAAGGATAATAATGGTCTATAAAAACCTCATAATCACTAAAAATATGTACATTTTAATAATTTGGTTCCTTAACTTATAAGATTCCCAAATTCTATCATTTTGTTTTTTATTAAAGAATCTAGTTTACTAATCTAATTAATTTAACCATAAAGACTAAAATAAAGTGATATTTATTAGAAAATATAGATACAATGAAATATTAATATTATATATAATTTATAAAAAAAATCTCATGTGTTTTGGAAATTAATTTTAAAACAAGTGCATGTGGTGCGCTAAAACGTTGCTTGAATCCGGACCATGTTAACAACATTTTTACAGTATATAGGTCGATATGTTAATTATAAAAGATTAATTGGTTAATTAAAAGGAAATATTTATTATTTATTAACACTTACAAATCAATTTGAATAATATAGGACTTTTATTAATTTTAATTCAATTAATAAGATTCATTTATTTTAAAATAACAATAATGTCAATTATGACATTATTTATTTAATGTTAATTTTAAAATATCAATATTATATTGGAATTAAAATATATTTGGTTTACATGTGTGTAAAATAATTTAAATAACTACAATAGTTCAATAAATTAACTTCACTTTTAATATTTATAGTATCATTTATTTTAGTTAATTATTAACTAAATAATCACTACATTGACGCTTCTTAAGCATTTTAGGTAACTAAACTATATGTAAATACTATTGGTAAATTATTATGATAAAAATAACCCATATATATTAAAAAATTTATTTATATACATAAATATGATTTTTTTACATATCTAAAATATTTATAAATGTTAAAGTTAAGGAAAGTTTCCTTTTTCTCTTTTTCTGAAATTAACCTTTTATATAGGTAACTCTCATTTAATAATATCCCAATAACCATATCTTTCGAAAAAATTTGATACATGGTCAAATTATTAGTATAAAATGGATTTTTTAGAGGTTTCAAATTCATTTTGGTCGTTAATATTATGGTTTATTCTTTTATTAATCTTAATTATACCTTAATAAACATAATTAATTGTAATCACATTCACTAATTATTTTGTTCAAAAAATTAAGTTAATCTATTAAGAACAAAAATATCATACTAATTACATCCATGTATCTGGGATTTTCAAAATTCAAATCACATAAGTGGAAAAATTATTATTAACACTAATCCCGCAGACGGGACGAAATAACAGGTTTTTATAGAAGAAAAACGTTTGAATGTTTGTTAAGTTTTTATATTGAATTTGATGGTAAAATTTATTCTAATGAACTTATTTCTATAAATAGATATATAATTGATCTAATGTGACTATAAAAAATTCTAATATGTTATTTATCACTAACAATTATGTAAACCAAATGGCTGTTTTTAACTAAATTGGAGTAATTTTCACTATTCATCAAAAAATGAAGTTTTATAGAAAAATACCAAATATTAATTGTAAGATAATTTCAACATTATGTATTGAAAATTGATGTTAATATTTAAAAATAAAATTAAAAAAAGTGTCAAAATTTAGTTTTAAAATAGGTTCTCCATGAAAAGGTGGTAAAACTCAGTCTTGTGTGTAACATAAGCTAATTTAGTGTCGTAAGTTTAACATTGTGTATAAAGAATTCAAAAAATAAAATTATATTTATTCTAAAAGGAAAATATTTTAATGTCTTGGGGTGTCAAATTATTCCCAAATTAATTAAATTATTTCCTCACAATTTATATCTTACATCAGTAATTTAGGGATTGAAAATAATTTATTTTTTAAAGACCCACATCATAAAAATGGTTAATATCACATTTTCTTAATAAGAGAGAAAGGAAAGTACAAAGGTAATGTATCTAGGTTTCCTAGTAGGAGAACATATGTGGAAAATGTAAAAATGGATATGGAAGAAAATTCAAACCATCAATTTCTAATGGAGAGTTCTAGAGAACATGTTCAGATGAAAGTTGTTGACGACAAAACTATAAACAATAGGTGTGAATAAAGATCATTGATATCATAAAAAATGATGATAATAGGACAAAATTTTTGTTTCAAAACCATTTTTTCTATAGTTAAGGGATTATTTCATTTTATAAGAATATAAGTAAATATTATTATCTATAAACATAATATTTTCCTTTGATTACGCCTCATACTATTTCTTCTTCAACTCTTACCACATGATATAACTTATACTGAAGTAATACATTACCCTCTAAAATCTCGTCCAATGATAATCTTAAACCAGTTTATAAATGGTTAAAATTTTAAAATGATTATGATCCAATCACTTCTGAATAAAAGTCACTAAATTTCGAGAATGAACATTTCATTAACCTTTAATCAACATGAAGCAGCCCAAAATTTTTACATTCCAAATATGTGAATAACTTCATCACGTATCCTCTTTCAATTTGGTAATCACTCAATTCACTATAAAACGTTATTGGAAACATGAATTCTTCCTTTTTTACTTCATTAAGACACATGTTATTGGATATATTCTTTAAGTACAAAATTATTGTAAACTCCATCAATGATATCATAGACCACTTTTCAACAAGTCATTAATCACTTCCAAGGTAATCAGAAATTTTCCAATTAAATAATTTATTCATTATTATCTCAACATCAAGAATAAATTAAGGGGTGTATTTACCTCAAATATTTGTTTTCCAAAAAAGTTTAACTTTCTACTGAATATCTTTTCTTGGTACCATTCAACATATGGTGTCAAATATTTGATGAAAAAGTAATGTAATACAACCCTCATAAATTCCATAATTCGTATAACATGTACGGTGGCCTCTAAGCAGCAGATTCTCCCCCCAACCTCGCGCACCTAGGGTTTCCCTTCCAAGCCTCATCCTCCCCTCTTCTGTCTTGGACCGACCTTGATAACAACTTCACGTCTTAGATCAATGTCGATGGATGGCAGATCGGCATGGTCTAGGTGCTTTCATGGCCCAATGACAGCTTCGTTGTGCCTTTCGGCTTCGGGAGCTCGCTCAACGCTGGATTTGACGTTCATGGCTTTGGGACCTCATCCCGACGTCCGCGTGCGTCAGGTTCGAGTGGTTTGACTTTAAGATCTTGAATAAGTGATGGCTATGACTTCAGGATCTCTTCGTGGTCAGTATGCTCGCTACAATGTGCTTGCCTCTGACTTTTCAGGATTCTGCCTTGGCTATGGTGGGCTCGGTGTTGGCTTCGGTGTGCACATCGATGGCTTTTACATGCCTTCTGGATCTGAGATCCCTTCTCGGCTTTGTCCCATCATGACGTCGAAAGTGGCATGTGGCTATGGGATTGGGTTTAATCTAGTGGACGAGGGGGGGGGGATTTCAATTTGGTGTTGTTGTAATTTTTTCCCACATTTTGATTTGGTGAAGCTGTGATCTTGGTTGATTGCCTGTGGAACTGGTGGTATTTTGGGGGTATTGATGGGGTGGTTGTTTGTGAATCTGTTGGTAACTTTCTTGTTGATTGTTGTCGGAGGTGAAATGGATGGACTTTTGGGAAACCCAAATATTCTACAAGGTTTTTCTTTAGATGAGGATAGAGTTGGTCATCTTCATCGTGCATGGATTTTCAGATTTGGAATATTGAGAGGGTATGACATTTTGATCGGTACCGGGCCCGTGTATTTTTGCACGGGACGACTTGCTTAGCATCCATGCTTTGGTGGAGTCATGCCTTAATGTTTTTGATGCTGGGTAGAATCACTTCTTTGTAGTCTTGTTCTATGTTGTAACCCTCGTACTTTCCTAATTTTGTTAATGTCTTGATATCCTTGAAGTCTTGGTTTCCCCCTTTACCCTTAAAAGGGGGATTATCCAAAATCAATAAAAACATTTGGCAATCGGGCCATTCAGTCAATTCGTATAACAAGTAAATTGTTGATAAAATACACAAATGACATAATTATTGAACAATAATATTAATCATTTCTCTTCATCTAAGATAGTATCATAACTTCATCACTATCCAATAGCATCATTTGAGGTATATTCCTTTGCAGCTTGGGACATTAATTCATTTTGTGTCCCGTATCCTTATAGTGGAAGCATTGAACATTGAAAACCTTTTTCTTACTCTTGAAATCATGAACTTGGTGTCCTTTTTCTCCATACTTATAACAAACTCTCATTCCATTAAATTATTTACCCGGGTGATTCTTTCCACAGTTATCACATATGGGAAAATCCTTCTTTCCCCTCTTCTCTTTATCCATCTTTTTCTCTGCCATCCTCGTATTCCCTTCAAATCAATAGGACATAGAGAGTTATTTAATTATATTGTTAACAAATGGTATTATTTCTTCATATGATGAGAGTACTTGGGAGGCTATTTCCCTTCAAAATGTTGGCTTAAGAAAATAAATGATCTGATCCTTCTCACTATATGTTTCATGTGAATTAGTGGAGTTATAATTTCTTCTATTTGGCTCCATTTCTAAACATTTTCATATGCTTTATTATCTCATAAAATTATAAACTTCTTATAACTCTAAACATGGTATAATAAAAAACATAAATTTATGCATCGTATATCCCAGAACAAAAAACTATAGATACTTTGGGAAAATCATTACTTCTAAATCCTTCATAATGGTAGGTAAATAAAATGTGAACCATCCAAAGTGTATCCCTCAAGAGTGTCAAACCAGGTGTACAGTAAGGCCCATTATTGTTTACTAGGTTAACCTGAGTTAGGCCCAGAACACCATGTCAGAGTTGTTACTTCTAGGTACATTGGTGTCAAAACCACATCCACTTGTATAATTTAGATAAGGATGTATTGCTAGGAATACCCACATAATCTCTCCTTTACCAAAATTATAGTATGTTATTATATAATTATCCTCAATTTATATCTTAGGGGTTTTCACCCTAATATATTTTTTCTAAATCTAGTTTCCAATATTGTTTCTAAACTTCCTTTGATACCAACTATAACACCCAAACCCCAGAAGCCCGATGTCGGTGCAATATTACATTACATTGGCATTATTAGAAGGAATAAAATCCAGAAGGACTATTCAGTTTAGAAGTCTTGGAAATCCAGATTAAATACATAATACCCATAATTAATTGGGAAATAATAAATACCAACATGATACATGTAAAAAAACTAAACTTCATCCTTGAATGCTTAATCAAAATTATTTTCTTCATAACCTAGGGAAAAAATATAATAATGGTGAGATCAGATGCTCAGTTTACGTAAGTACAACGAAATTATTAATGAATCAATATATATATAAAGGTAGGTAATTAAGAATAATTTTCATTTAAAAATTTTGGTAAGTCACAAATAATATGGAAAGTAATAAATTGAAACACTTTTCATAAATCAATTAACTGAGAATAAACTACATCCATAGATATGTCGATGAAAAATATCATGGATAAAGAATAACTAAAACTAAATGAGAGAAATTTATTTCTTATCCTACTTCATGTCTCAGGAACATGAAAACCTATTACTGTCAATATCTTTACTAAGATGGTTTAAGACATTGATAGAAACCCGTTTAATTTTGCCAACTTATTCGTCTCATGAGAACCTATCGATGCATCAAGGAGCTATATAAAGTCTGGGATACACCTATCATTTCCATTCCAAATAATTCCTCATATTGAATAGTAAAAATAACTAATATTACTTATCAAATAACTTTATTGAATGAGAAATTTAGATTTAACAATAATTCCCCAAACAATCAAATAATTTCCAAAGTAACCACAGTATGAAAAATGGTATACAGTTTCTCCAATACTAATATTAACTGGCTGGAAATACAGATATTCAATTAAAATTACAATGAATATTTATCAAAATAAATTTATTGCTTAAAATTAATGTTAACAATCACAAAATTAAGTGATATTAAGAACATTTTTAGGAGAATAATCTTTAAACATTCCAAAGTGTCCCATACCACTTCGAAATATTCAAATCATAGTCACCAGAAAGGTATGAAATTAAATGAATCTTATAATATCATGATAATAAGAGTATTAATGATATAATATATCAAAATGGTCAGTAGTTATGTCACCCAAAATAATTAAGTAGCGAATATGATATTAATCTCACAAATTTAAAAAGTGAGATGAAAATACTTACATTAACCTTCCACTTCTTGTGTGGAATTTAAGATCAGGTATAGTGGTATAAAATATGTTAATAACAAATAAAATAGCTTCAATAATGTTTATAATACCATATACTAACTTATTACAATATTTTATTACCTTTTTGTTAAAACACTTTCATTATTTTGACTATTTCAGGTGTTGATTGCCTATTTTTCTCAAGTACATTTTGACTTGTTTTTTTTGTTATTATTAAATATATCATGGTTTAGTAATCTCTATAATTAAACCCATGACTAAATTATATTATATTTTCAATATATATGTATTTATAATATTCCATAATATTTGGAGATTAAAAATAAAGTGCACTGTTCATGGAGACGATACACCGTACATACACATGAATGCTACTTTCAATGGTTTGTCATATTAAAATAATTTTAATCTCAATGATACATATGTATATTATAATTTCCAGTATAATATCTATTTTATATATGTTTCATAGGTATATTATAATCATCCTTTATATGTTCCATGTATGGCATGAACGAGTCATATTGCTTTGAGGGGGCGGTAGTCCACACTTCCGGAGACAAAATTATCGTATTTAAACAACTTGGAATGAATAAATCTATGTTATAAATAAAAATTTCAGAATCATAATTCATTAAAAATAAAAAATATATCATATTTAGAGATAGTGTCCGTCATAATTTCCACCATGAGAGGTGGCAGGGAAAAATTGAATAATCATCATTTCGTGTGGCAGTATTTCACTGTACACAAAAAACGTATGTTCATTACCAATTATATGGAGGTGTATTTAATAATAGGTAGAACCATTAGAATAAATAATCCTATTATATTTATGATACTGGTTTAGTTATTTAATAATATAATAATAATATTTTAGGGAATGGATAGTGGAAATGAAACTAAAAAGGTTGAGAGAATATGTTACCTCTCAATTGGGTAACTACTTTTGGTTTGTACCAAAAATATTCTTTGGATTACTTCCTGAAAAAAGGGAGGCTTATAGGTATATGATATAGATTTTTGGAGACTAATTGGGTAGATACTGGATGAGAAAATGTGTCTTGAGAGGTGTGAGGAAGAGGTAGAGTGCTTGCCTATTTATAGTGGAGGGGGAGTGGCAATTTTGTAAATACCAAAAGGTATTCTATAATGGGTGGTCTACCATACCTAAAGTGCCTCCAAAATGGATAAAATAATGTATTAAAGAATAATAATGGTCTATAAAAACCTCATCCACACAAAAGTATGTGCTTTTAATAATTTGGTTCCTTAACTTATAAGATTCCCAAATTTTATCATTTTGTTTTTTATTAAAAAATCAAGTTTACTAATCTAATAAATGTAAACATAGATAATATAATAAAGTGATATATATTAAAAAATATAGATCCACTAAAATATTTTTATTATATATAATTTATAAAATAAAATTCTCATGTGTTTTCGAAATTAATTTTAAAACAAGATCATGTGGCGCGCTAAAACGTTGCTTGAACTCAGACCATGTTAACATCATTTTTACAGTATATAGGTAAATATGTTAATTATAAAAAATTAAATGGGACATTATTAGGCCTTATTTTATATTTATTGATAGTTAAAATTAATTTGGAATAATATAGGTTTTTTATTAATTTTAATTCAATTAATAAGATTCATTTATTGTAAAATAACAATAATGTTAATTATGAAATTATTTATTTGATGTTAATTTCGAAATATCAATATTATATCAGAATTAAAATATATTAGTTTTACATTTGTGTAATATTATATAAATAAATCAAATAATTCAATCAATTAACTTCAGTTTTAATATTTAGAGTATCATTTATTTTAGTTAATTATTAAATAAATAATCACTACATCGATGTTTCTTAAGCATTTTAAGTAACTAAACCATATCAAAAAATTATTGATAACTTATTATGATAAAAATAACCCATATTTCTTAAAAATGGTATGTATAAACTAAAATATGTTTTTTACATATCTCAAAAGTTTTTAAATATTAAAGTTAAGGAAAGTTACCTTTTTGTATTTTTCCTTATTTAACATTTATATAGGAAAATTTCATTTTATAATATCCCAATAACCATATATTTTGAACCGAGTGGATACATTGTAAAAATATTTTTATCCAATGGATTTTTTACAAGTTTACAAGTCATTTTGTTCTTTAATATTAAGGTTTAGTCCCTTATTAAGCTTAATCATACCTTAATCAACATAATTAATTTTAATCACATTCATTAATCATTTTGGTCAAAAAATTAATTTGATCTTATGAGACCATAAATATCATACTAATTAAATTTTTTATGTAGGATTTTCTAAATTAAAATCAGAGAATTGGAAAAATTATGATTGACACTCATCCCGCAGATGGGGCGAAATAACAGGTTTTTATAGTAGAAAAACATTCAAAAGTTTGTTGTGTTTTTATATTCAATTTAAAAGCTAAATTGATTCTAATGAACTTAATTGTATAAATATATGAATAATTGATCTAATGTAACTCTAAAACAAATTAAATATATTATTTATCATTAATAATTATGTAAATTAAAATGTTGTTTTTAACTAAATTACAATAATTTTCACTATTCATAAAAAAGAAGTTTCTCATAAAAATCCCAAAAATTCATTATAAGATATTTTCAACATTATGAATTCAAAAACGTTTTTTTAAAAAAAAATTCATAAAATTTTCAAAATATAGTTTTAAAATAGGTTCATCATTAAAAGGCGGTAAAACTCGGCCTTGCGTGTAACGCAAGCTAATTCAGTGTCGTAAGTTTAACATTATGTATAAATAATGCCAATAAAAAATTATATTTATTCTAAAAGGAAAATATTGTAATGTCTTGGGGTGTCACATATAACATTATTGTTCTATATTTTGGGGTCTTCTAGCTTGGATATTATATTACTATAGTTTAGGGTCTTTTAGCTCGGACCTTATAATACCATAGAGTTTAAAATGTTCTTGCGAGGAATTTCTATTGTTGCAGTTTAGGGTATTCTGGCTCAAAACTTATATTGATTTAGTTTTTAGGGTCTTTTAGATTGGACCTTGAGATGCCTTACAGTTTAAAGTCTTGCTATTGGGAATTTATTAATGAATATTAAATGTTTGGAAAATAGACCATGGATGAATAAAAACACCATGGGGTGTTGAGTTTCATCGCGGTGTTGCTAAAGCTCATGGGGATTAGAGTTCCTTTCTTGAAAGGAGGAGATTCCTCTAATTTTTAGGTCAAAGCCCTTATAAATTGGTATCATTATCAAACAGCGGTGTCTTCACTCTTTTATAAGGGCTATGAAATATTTATGGGGTGATATTGGTTGACGGAGAAATATTAGGGAAGCTAGGTCCACCTAGATAGTTTTAATGTGGGTGATGTATATCATATGAACACGAGCTTGAATCAATGGGTAATGGAATGAGGAATACATGCTAGGAATAACCCAAGATATACTAAGGTTCTGAGTTCCTCTATGGTGTCACCGGGGCTCAAGGGTATTGGAGATACTTTCTTATAGTGAGGGGAGACTTCTAATTGGTAGGTTAGATCCTTTATGGATGAGTCTATAGGGATTACATTCGTGGTAAGATAGAGTTGATACCCACTATTTTCTCAGGGATATGAAAGATTTTGGAAGGCTCAAGTATCTTAGAAATGAATTTTTATATGGATGGAATGAAATCCAAGAAGGGTTTTGGCACCCTAAGGGAGTTTATCTCTTATTGTAAAGCTCAATCCCTGAACCATGTGGTTTTGAATCCTGAGGTGTGGTACTTTAAAAGATTCATGAATGAAGTTTAACATTCCTTCTTTGAGAAAGGGTATAATAAATGGTGACATAATGTTGAGGATGTCGAATACTCTTGAATAGTATGGGTAAGGGAATTGAAAATCATGGTCCAAAGTGCTCATGTCATGATAAAGGTATGAAACAATCATGATTGGAATAACCTAGAACACCATTAGGTGTTGGGTTCTGCCAACATGATGTTAAGCCCACAAGAATCAAAAAGTAATTTACATGGGGTGGAGATGGTTCTGGTTAGTGGGTCTAAGCCCTTATTCATCAGTATCATGGTTGAACTAAGAGACCTTTTTTCCTTTCCAAGGGCCATGAAAGGTTTGTTATGACCCAAGGCACTCAAATAATAAAGTGTTATTTATGGTGAATGTAATATTCAATAGGGTTTCAAGTACCCAAAAAGTTGTGTCGCTTCCTAGAGAATCTATTCTCATGGCAAGAAGATGCGACATACCACTACTCTAACTGTTACATGAACTAGGGGGTCCAGTGAGAATATCTTGGATTTTACTAGGGCTAGATAGTAGGACCTATGAGATTTATTCCTATTTTATTTGAACACACTTTTTTTCTTTAACTATATAGATGAAGAGTTTAGCGAGTGAAGACATGGATTTTGACCAAGCATCCCTTTTTGGGGTTTTATCCTAAAAGGTTTTATGTCTCTTTCACTAGATTTTTAAGGTCTTGTGATTTAGACCATTATAAGATAGAGTTTAAGGTCATAGAACTTTTACCAAAGTGCATGTATTTTAAGGTCGTTATGAACATGAAATTAATATGGGGATGTTTCACAAGATTCCAATTTGGATACCCAGGTTCAAGAGCATTCCAACATCCTTATGAGTGGGAGATGACAATTTTTTAAATCACAGCTCAAGGTTCTTAGATCATCAGTAATGACATGGAAAAATCATACTGAGGATGTCCCAAAACACACTTAGTTGTTGAGTTCCTCCATGACGATGTTAGTCTCAAAAATATTACAGGGCCCTCCTTATAGATCCATGATTTCTCTTTTCTATAGGTCTAATCCCTTATGCATCAATAGCATGGTCAAGAAGATAGATACTTTTTTCCTTTCCAAGTAACATGAAAGGTCATCAACCACCCAAGGTGGTCGAATAATAAAGTGTGATTTATTAATCAATTTGATTAAAATATGGTAGAATCACCACATAATTTGGATGACTATGGTAAGGCTCTTACAATGCTTTGATAAGGGATAACAATGGATTATGGTCTACACAGTTTAATATCATGTAGTAGGGACATACTTTCTTTCATGAAGTTTAACATCATGTGGTATGGAAATGTAACCTATAGTTTAACATCAGTTATAAAGGACATATTTTTTTATGAAGTTTTAATTTCATTTGACCATAATGTTTTTCTTTTAGTTTAATGTCATGTAGTAAGGATGTGGGAGACATCGTGAAACAATTGTGACAAATATATTACATGCACAAGTAGGACATATGTAGAGTTGAATCATACATATGAAAAATGTTCTTATATATATTATACCCATATGTATTTGTGGTGTATGTTTTATTGGTTTTTATAGATGGGATCAGGATTTAATATCTGAGAGTCACTATGTATCATTTGATGATAGGAATCAATCTACATATAGTTCTTGAATGGGAAACTCTCTATGCTAGTCTGAACTGTATGCAGAGGTGGACATTGTTTCCATTTATTGTTATAGTTGGGCTTGAGATTGAAGATTACAGGTGTCACAACATATCATGTGATGATTGGAATCAATCCACACATAGTTATGAAGGAACCGTGCAGTTAAACGTCATGTGTCAGGGAAACATGCCTCTCAATGTGAAAAAGGATTATTACGACTGGATCCAAGGATAGAAATATGGGCATCACTATAGGTCCAAAAATAACAGGTATCAAGGAACACATAGTTCTTAAGGAAGGATATTCCTATTCAATTTAGGCCTATATGCAGGTTGGGGGAATTTTTATGCTTTGTTATAACTAAAATAGGGGTTGGAGATTTGGGCATCACTAACTATCCTATGATATATGGAATCAAGTCACACATAGTTCTTGAAGGGAGGTATGGTAGTGGAACAATAAAAAAAAGTGGTCCTCTCAGGCATGGTCCCTAAGAATGTGAAACTTTATGTTTCAGAAGTGACATCAACTATATAATTTAACATCATGAAGTGAGGAATCATCTTATTCCTTTTATGGTCTTTTATTTTGGATGAAGATAAACCTATTGTGAGAAGTTATGCCTTATTTTTGTGGGGAATCCATTACTGAAATTCCTAAGTTCACGTGATCTATTCTCAGTTTGGTAAGTAAGGAATGTAAAGGGTTCTTCTCACCATATAGAGGTGATTAAGGACAAGACATTGGAATTTTGTATCTTTTGGTGGATGTACCATGGTATAAGATTGAGGTGCCTTTAAGTATCTCATTTAAAATTAGAATCAATATATATATAGTTCTAGATGCTCGTGCAGTTTAATGTTGTTCATTAAAGGAATCATCCATGTATTTTAACGTCATAAAATAAATATTTTGGTCATCAAACTTGAATGGAAATGAATTTTGATGGATCCGTGTCATTTAATATCTTGCAGTAAAGGCATTTTCCATTCAGTTTAATATCATGTGGTAAAGATAAGGATCAACTGAAGTGAAAGGAAAGTAATCCTATGGATGGTCCTAATAATTGAGGTTTGGGTTTCACTATGAATCTTGTGATAGATGGAATCAAGCCACACATAGTTCTATATATCCTTTAAGTTTAGTTTTATGTGGATAGGACATCATCCATGCATTTTAACATCTTGTGGTGGGGATGAGGTTCACCTTATATGAATGAGGATGAACCATTTGGATATCCGTAGAGTTTAATGTCACGTAGTGATGACATTCTCTCTAAAGTTTAACCTCATGTGGTTAGAACACAAAATCTATGAATTTTAACATCTTTCTTCCAGGACATGAGATTCTATTAAGTTTAACATCTTTCTACCAAGACAAGAGATATTGTATAGTTTAACATCTTGCTACCAATACTTGAGATGCTATGCAGTTTACCGTGATTCTTCCCGGAAGAGAGATTCCTTGAAGATTTAACATCTTACTTCTAGTTAGAGAGATTCTACCAAGTTTAACATCTTTCTCCCAGGATGACTCCATATAGTTTAATGTCATGTGGTTTGGATGTGAGATGGTATGTAGTTTAAACTCTTGTTTCCAGGACTTGATCAGTATATTTTAATTTCATGTGGTTCAGATATGTTCTATTCTGTTTAAAATTATCTGGTAAGGATATAATTTATACAATTTAATGTCATATGGTGTGGACATGATCCGTACTATTTAACATCATGTGGTAAAGACACACTCTATAATGTTTAACATCATATAGTAAAGAAAAACTTTGGAACTCCTTTTTTGACATGTATGGGATCTTGTAATTTGATGTGGAAAGGGGTATGATCATGTTTGGGAGGTTTCATATGGATAACACTCTCCATATCTCCATGTCATCCTCTTCTTCATCAGATTTATATGTATTTACTTGGGTCAGACCATAGAGGGTACCTCTTTGGGTATCCAATTGACTGTAGTGAAGTGCTATTGATGTCCGATGGGAAAATATATATAGTTAACCCCAGTATCGTGAGATTCTTTATATACGAAGCTCCCTAATATTTTTGAAAACCTATCTATAAAAAGGTGTCTATGAAATGGAAGGATTTCATTATCTATGGGAGACATCACCAGGGGGTTGTTGACCAAGGAGGATTTCAGGAGTAGTGTCCTTGAGATCTATCCCCACACTACCAAAAGGAGGACTATTGTGGTAATGATCACCATATTCTTCAGTTTAAGAGTTGATGGACTATTGTGGTGTTGATAGTGTTTCTTGAACAATTTCAAGGACACTTAAAATTGAGCAGGTTAAGGATATGAGCCTTATGCTACATCGTGGATGGAATATTTCATTCCACCTTTTGGGGTTGATTAGGGATATAAGAAAGCTCAATAATGGCTTCCGGAATCTACTAATAACTATCTGGTGCTAAAAAATTTGAGCCTGCTTCTAAAAAGCTAGTGGAGTATGCCAATGAGCTTATTTGTCATGGATATTCATCTTTCCAAAGATGTGGGATGATCTAAAATGGTTGGACTCAACCAGAATGGCGATATGCACCCAATCCGGGGCCTTTGGAATATGCCACTTGTTTTATTGACAGGATTATGAGTCCATCACAAGTCATGTGCCACTCTCACATGGTGAACCCCATTTTGAATGGGATTATGATCCCAGTAAAAATTTTAATTAATTATTGGAATATGTTGAAAGACCTATAAAATGAGATTATGGGTATGAGACTCCTCTTGTAAGCTACTAGAATATTTTGAGTAGATTTTTTTATAGGAATATGATCATTTCCCGAGGCATTTTACCCTCTCACTTGGAGAACCTCAATGAGAACGTGGATATGAGCCCATTCTCGATCCCTTTGGAGTATACCACCAGTATTTTTTCAATAAGGATATGAGCTTGTCCCAAGGAATTTGCTTCTTTCACTTGTTGAGACTTGATCAAAATGGGGATATGAGCATGATCTTGGGCCTTTGGAATATGAATTTTTTCTTTTGTGATAGATTTATGAGAATATCCTAAGGCATGTACCACACTCACTTTTTGAGCCCTGATTGGAATGTGAATATGATCTCAATACTTATACCACTTCCTTTACTAGAATATGATGATAATCCTACTGGATGAGAGAGAGAACATGATCTTACTCTGAGGTAGTGACATATTCATACTAATCAGAGTCTTGTGCTACTAGTGATGTTAGGATAGGAATATATTTCTATCCCTGCATCTATAATATAATGGCGGAGCTCATCTGTTGTTATCACAAAGCATTGACACATTAATATGGTTTGTACATGAATATATACATGTACGATCTCAAATTCCATGATATATTGGTCGATTTCGTTGATTGGAGTAGGAATATATGCCCACTCTTATCCTCTTTGTTCCATCAAAATATTCCAATGAAATTTATTCATGGGGTGAAGGATTCATACATGCTTCTTGTTTTCTACCCAGATATAATATCAGAATTGTTTTAATTTAGAAGGGGTATGAACCTACACTCTCTGTTCTGTAGCTTTCGACATTGAACATGGTTTCCTTGACACCTAGATCTACATGTTTGGAGAGGCGACCTATCAAAGAACGTACTCGTTAGACGTATAAGGGGTATTGTATATTTTTTGATATATCTGGGATTGAGATTTAACTATATCGATGGTGCTTTAGAAAACTAAAATTTCCACTTAATGCTAAGAAAATATCCTAGAGATTAAATTTCTGTATAGTTTATCATCCTATGACCAATACATGTTCCATGGATTTTATTATACTGATTTAAGTATATGAATATAGGTTTATAGGATAATATATAGGATCCAAGAATCCCTACATATCTCATTGATATGATAATAAAGTCGTATGTAGTTCTAGAAACCCGTCCAGTTTAATGCCATACAATCAAGAAACCAACCATACACTTTAATATTTTGTGGTAAGGATGTTAATATAGATGGATGAGGCAAGCTATATGATCTAGGAATCTCTATATATCTAATTGAAATGAGAATAAATCCATTTTTAGTTCTAAAAACCCATGCAGTTTAATATTGTGAGGCAAGGACATCAGCTGTGTAGTTTAACGTCTTGTGGTAAGGATGTCGAATATTAATTTTAATATATTGTGGTGAAAAAATCAACAGTATAGTTTAATGTCTTTTGGTAGGGAATATAGATATACATATTAACATCTTGTGGTAAGGATGACTACTATGAAGTTTAAATTCTCATGTTAAGGATGACAACCATACCATTTAACATCATTCAGTGAGGACATGTGTGAATAAACTATTAGGAGAGTGGCTCTTCTGGTGGATATTGGATAACTATTTTTCACATTGAAAGGGATTCAAGATCCTCCAAATTTAACAATAATAAACATATCTTTATCTCCAACCATTCCTTGAAGACAAAGAAACTATCTATTGTGTGGTCGAGATGTCAATAGTAGGGGTAATGTTTTTCATGGCCTACCAACCTTGCCTCATTCAGCTTCCTTTTTGTTGGGAGTTCCATCAAACAATTTTCCATGGAATAATAAAAAACATTAGGATATGTTTTTCATGAAAATAATAGTCTTTGTTCAATATTTTATTGAAATATGGTTGCTTATCCTTGGAAGGTATGTGGATCATACTCAACTGCACAACTGGTGTGTCCAGTTGAGAGTGTCAAGATGACTGGAGTGGGGATTTAAGTATTGGTGGTTCTAATATCTTCTTGTATATATACACTTAAATACAGTATTTAAATGAAAATAAACCTTTTATTATGTTCCCGAGACATCAATGATAGGGGAAATTACTGTCTTGGCCTACTATCCTTGGCTCACTCAACATTCTCATCACCAAGAGCTTTATCAAACCATTTTCCCTAGAACAGTTGAAATACCTAGGAACATGTTTTGATTGGAAGAAATATACTCTCCAATTTCTTTCTTCAAGATAGGGTTGAGCATGTTTTTTTTCTTGTATTTTATTTATAACATGATTGGAGCGGATAAATGGTTTAGTTTGGAGCCCGGGGTACATAGTCATTCTCTTTACTGGTCTATGGGGAAGGTTCCGAAGCATTGTGGGTCTTGGATTATGTAGATTGTTCCCACTAATTAAAAGGTCCCTTACCTCCTATATTTTTTTTGAAAATATCAAAGGGAATATTATTTCCAAAATATCGATGATTAGGGGGTATAAAATTTGGAAATTCCCCCATCCCTGTGTGATGGAAAAAGGTGGAACAATGTCTTGATTTTACCTGATGAGGTGATGAAAAATATGAAAATTCCCCCAGCCCTGTGGGATGGGGAACATCACTGAAAGATGGGATTCTATAGGTAGGTACTAGTACATTATCTTAAGGTCTAGATATTAAGAGAATTCCCATATCTATTTCTTAGAGATCATTATTATCTTGTTAGAGTTGATTTATCCATTGATTTTTCATCCTCATGGGGCTGACTGGTAGGATCCATGAAAACAACCGCTGCTCTATCGGTGGTAGAGTGAGTGGATGATGACAGGAGATCTGACAGGGAACCAAAAGACAGAATCCCCTGGTGCTACTAGCCATATGATCTACTACCGTTATCCATTGAAATAAAAACATGGTCGGTAACACTTTCCAAAGATACTAGAAAGGTACCATCATGACCTTCTTTTTCTATGCAAGAGGTAGAAGGTAGGCCATCCTACTATGACTCAGATGGATTCAAGAAGGTATGCTTATGCTCTTAAGGATTGTTCTTGTATGTATATGATGATAAGTCTTCTAATTTTATTCATATCATATTAATGGATACATAATTGGGATGGTGTTACTCCTCAACGGAGTATCTCGTTTGGTGGGTCACTGCCCAATATGTTGTTTGGATGGTCAGTTCCCATGATACCATTTGAGGGGTTGATGTTCATGGTATCATTTGAGGGGTCAGTTCCCATGGTACCTTTTGAGGGGTCGGTTCCCATTGTATCATTTTAGGGTTCAATGGACATATTAAAGATAATCCGAGGGTAAAATACGAAAAAATTCCCCCAACCCTGCTGAATGGGGTTCTCCCTAGGATTCCACAATTACCAATGCAATCTATGAAAAAGTAAGAATATTGTGGCTAGAGATGATATGAGATTGATTCTAGGACACTTTTAGGATACAATGGTGGGCCTCAGATAAATTGGGGATAACATGGATATTATACTACTTTGGAGTTGCATTGTTTGGATACCTCTAGTGGGCTCTCCTTCTTTATTCACCAACTTGGATAGTTGGTATAGGCAAAACCTCCTCTACAACTCCTTGTGTAATCATAGTCACATCTTGGTGATTATGACCATAATGGATTGGATACCTCATAGGATGTTTTTGAGGGATTTAATTTACATCATGATTTCCCTCACCCACCTACCTAGGGAAGGGAATGTATGCATTGTTCTGCCCTAGAGATAGTCTCCCAGTGTAGTTGACTGTGAAAATTAAGTCCAGTTCTTCTCATATGTCCTATCATGGGAATGATGGACCATGGTAATTCCTCATCTAAAGGATTTCAAGGGATAATTTTAGGTTAAATATAGAGCTGTCAACGTGGTACTCCTTGACAATGATGTTCACCAATTGGTACTAGAAGTTGTGTGTTGGAGACATCATATATCAGGGACTTGGGTCCAATGTATCTTTTCCAATGATCTTCGAATCCATTGTAACTTTAAATTATGTAATTATGATTACAAGGATTAAGGAATGTCATGGAGAAGAAACAAGACACATTATTAGTGAAACAACATATTTAAGAGTACAAGTTCGATCAATCACTTTCATAGTTAAAGGATAAAGTAAAATTCCCTTATTTTTACACAAGGTTCAGTGTATTAAAAATAAATTTATTGGGTTTAACATTTTGTTTCACAATGAGCGTAGGAAAAACTATCCTAATGGGAACTAGACAATATATCCTTTTTGACAAGTGAAAGGGATGACATAGTTAAAGAATTTCATGTCAGTTTCACTATTTGTTTTTGACGGAAAGGATTTGGATTAGTTTTTGGATTGAATTCTGTTTAATTGTGGGGGGGGGGGGTACAACTCCTTACTCAATCAGTCACATAAGGCTTCCCATTAGTTAATATTCCCTAGAAACACACAACAATTTCCACATCCATAACTAAGTACGAATATACTTTCCAAAGGTTGGTGGTCCTTTGTGATTTCAAACACAATAATAAATAGGAATTCACATTGTATGAGAGGATGGAAGGTCGGACTCATCACACCTTTTTGGGGGAATTGGTAAATACTCTATGACTCTACTATAAATTTGAGATATGTTCATGAAATCATTCTTATACCCCAATACAGGGATGGTTACCCCTATATCAGTAAGTTTATTATGAATATGCATTGATAGGAATAATTACATGGATATCATGGGTTCTTTATCACTCTATTATTTACTTATGGATGATTTTGGTTACAGACATGTTTGGGCACTCTGGATTTTATTGTTTTTCAAGGGAGAAATTTGTGTCCTGAAGATGATATTGAACCTCTACGAGGTGTCCTATGTACCCTGTAAAAACATGTAGTTCATTTGACATAGTTTAAGGTCATGTGACTAGACACATCCATAAAATTTAACATCATGTGGTAAAGATGTAAATATCAGGATTAATCTTAAATGAGGTTTCCTACCTATCATATTTGAGACAGTAATTAGATTCTACATAGTTCTTTTACAGGTGTGTGTGTGTCATGAGAGATACAAAAACAGAGGCCTTGGGCGGGACTTATGAATATAAGTATGCCCTGGATTGCTTCTTTGGGTGTATATCACTTTGAGTGTGGATGAGATGTAATCATAACTACACCCATGTGAAGATCCCACACTATGTAATTCTTATCATCCTATTGGTATAATCATCACCAGTCTCTAATCCCATGTGAGTAATGCTTAGTGGGAGAAATAAGAGATAGTGGGAGATCAGACACATTACATGATAACACATTTTTATGGAGATTACACATTAAATTTTCCATTTGATAGGTTTGATTACCCATCTCTTGGAGGATATTAAATATATCTCAGGACTTATTAAGGCTTCCTATGTATCCTGTTTTATAATAAGAATCAAATTTATCACAGTTCGGTTCATCCTCTAACCTGCTGATGTGTTTGACGTACTTGAGGGCATGATTGAAGAGTATACTTATAATGATGCCCATGTATGATCCCACTTCTCATATACTGATGGAAGATGAAGGATGGTAGACACATGCGAGAATTTACTCCCCGAAGTAATAAACACTTGGGACATGGAGGGACTTACATCGAAGTGGATGACCATTATAGATCAGACCTTGGGAAGACGTCCTACGTATCCTAATTATGGTAAGAACCAGAGTTCTCATAATTCACTGGATCCCTAACCTAATGACGGGTTATGGTAGATGATCACACTCAAAGAAATTACTGTTATCCCCAAGGTTTCTATTATGTTAGTGGAGTAATCGATGCTAGATTCCCACTGGATATCGGGCCTTAGGAATACATCCTGCATATCCTATTTGGATAGGAATCTGAATTATCATTGTTTAGTGGTATTCTCAGTCTACCAATGGATGAGGTAGAGTGATCAACCCCTAGGAATGATTGGGTCCCGTTGGTTGAAATGTATGATACATGATGGGGCTTACACCAAAGTGAAATCCTATTAGAGACTTGACCTTAGGACGGTTTCCTACATACCCCATTTGGATAGGAATCTTAGTTTTCATAGTTCATTTGATCAGGACTTACACAGTGAGGTTTCCCATTAAAATATTCATTCTATGTCTTCTGACGAATAAAGGGAGATAGTGACCCTAAAAGGTCCAATGGATATACTTGGCTTGACATAAAGGACCCACATGAGAGAATGATACAAATAGGGTCACATGAGTGTGTAACCCTACCTCATTAATGAAACTTCCACTATAATTTGGGAATGCAGACAAAGATTCTTGGTCAGGGTCCACATTGAATGGGTCAAGGTGTATCTATCAGATGAGGTTGAAATTTCCTAGGGTATCTTCCTGAAATTTTTGGTTTTCTACTGTACATGCCTTGATTTTATGCTCGACATGTTTGGGGCGTCATTTTTGGAATGGAAGACACATCCAAGGGTGTATGCCTGATCAATTGACTTATCTTGGATGTCTTCACATAAGTGAAGTAGACGTGTCCAAGATGTCTCACATTATCAAAGAAGACCTGTATTGGGCCTTCTATATGAAAATATAGATATGTCTAGTGTATTTTATACAATCCATAGACTTTTCTTGGATGTCCTCACATAATAAATGTAGTCATGTTAGGGGTCTCGTGTATGATTGAAGTAGATATTACTATTCGCTGTCGCATGATCAACCTGACTCGTATTCAGACTATAGCATCACAATGGTGACATTTCAATGGGAAGTCACTTGGTCATGTCGACATGTCAAATATTACTTTTCATAATCAATGTAGATTGTCAAGGATATATTTTCATAATCAAGGTAGACAATTCCAAGGAACTTCACATGATTGATATGACTTGTCCTCACACTTTCACCGGATAAGGAAAATATGTCAATAACCATTTGTGTGATCACGTTGACATGTTAATAAGATATCATGAGTTAAAATTGAATTATAAAAAGATTATCACATGACTGACATGACTTTTACAAGGTCAACTAAGGACATTGTGAGATTAGTGGGGAATCATGTGATCACTTAACCATAAATTATTCACATAGTGGGGTTTCACAGACGTGTTTAGGTTCATTCACATGACCAAGTTAGCATTCCTGAGGGTCGAGGAAACCTATCCAAAGGTATTATTCCTAAGGTTTTATGGGGTAAGATGCATGCCCGAGTGTGCATTTAGAGGTATTACACCATAGGTCTTATATTGTGAGAGGAGGTACTATCTATGGACTCGTACACACGTTAAAAAATCCACTCACATGATGACTCATTACTCATGAGATTCACATGAACTCAGAAGGGCCATTTGATGGTGTTTTTGAACATGGAAAAGGGCTTACCAATGATACCACAAGCATGGGTGAGGGTCTGTGGTGCATACGAAAAAGGGTTTTCTCATCGCCTTACATGTATGTTGATGTGTGTCTTCATTACACCGCATTATTCCCCCACTTATTCAATCTGCATGACCTTCATAAGGTCTTGTGATGGGTTCTATGTTTATACAATGGGGTTACATATCAAAACCACAATGTTCATGGATGATGGTGGACATTGAATGGAGAAGAGGAGTGCATGGGATTTTGGGTGCATGTCCTAAAACCTCCACCGTGAGGTCGAGAATGTGATATCATGAGACTGGGGGTGTTGCTCCTTATATCTGCATGACAAAGAGGCATTTGTTAGAACTCCATCCATACATTTCATGATCTCTAAGGGATCACACGAGGGACTCCACAGCCATGTGATGACGTTGCCCGTTGGTTCCACATACATAGAAAAGGGACTGAACTATAAAATGTTGACCAACTTTCATGTATGGGGTTCACACTCTTGGTGTCTCCTTCTCATAACCTAGGACCCATGGGGTGTTGACCACTGAGTCCATTTCTTCTAAATATGTGTTTGAGCATCATGAGACCAAGGGTTTGCTACATCGCAAGACACACGTCCACTAGTGTATGCCTATTAATATTTGTAGGAGTGTGTTCTACATTAACATAACTATACAATCACATCCCATGAGGTTGAATTACTCATGAGATGGTCTGACCCAGAGGGAAGTCTTTTGGGGGATCCTAGGAATGGGTGGTAGGGTTCATGGATGTGTAAAGAAACAATTTTGTAGTAGGGATTCACATAATTTTATTTAGTCACGTGATTACTTGATCCTATGATCACAGAAAAAATTCTTATGACAACATTACTACAGTGTGCTCTTGTGAAGAGATCCTCATATTTACCTAGAGGTGACCTCTGAAGGTAATGTCCGACTACCCTATTTTTTCCACTACTCCCACTCCTCCCTCACGTATGTGTTTTTAAGGGGAGTATGGGTATTTATAGGATGAGGTCGGCCGAAGGTGGTGCCACTTTTTACGAGGAGGATGCCACATATGTCTAACAATGTGGTGGAGACTTCATAGAATCAGCATCACTTAGTCGTAATGTGGATTTGCGTGATATTCATTCCTTCAGTTTTTATCTGTGACATCCCATGAAAGATTATAATAATTATGAATTAATTTAGATTAAAAATCATGTAGAAGATAGAAGGGTCTCCCGATCGTAAATCACATATAATCCATTTCATTGATTGTATTCACTTTTGTTATGGGGTTGTGTGTGTTGGACAATGATAGTGCAGTGACAGAACCCCAAAACCAATTCCAAGTTCAGTTGATTTATTTCCAATATATTACAACGATTACAAAATGTAGAATACAATGCAAACAAGAGTAAAATAGAGTAATAACACATGGATTTAACGTGATTTAGTCCCTCTGGGACCTACTTCACAACAAGAACACCACCCACGCTTTCCATTTTATTAATTGCATAAACAAAACCATAACAATAAAATACAATCAAACTAGAAATAAAAAAACAAAATAGGAATCAATCAAGCATTACATATTTTGAATGAAAATTGAAACTACAATCTAAACTTGCAATCTCGGACAGAACTGTCTAGCGGTCTTGATATCCTCAAAGCCGAAGGTTGAAAGTGCAACATGCTGGATGTCATCGCATAGCCAACCCTCGCTGCACAAAGAGATTGATGCCGCACATCACTACTCCGTCACAAACTAGAACTGTGAAGCACATTCTTTGTGGTCAATAGAATCCTTGTCGCCTTAGATCTATTTCGGCACAAACCTCCCGAATTTGGACTCGACACCTCTGGAAATCACCATATCTTGAATTCCGCGGTCAAATACTGCGAATCTGGTGCCTCTGCAAGACCCAGGGTCCGCCTCCCTTGATTGGTCCTGCCTCACCAATGTCACACGCACCTCTGTATCCAATGGAGGAGGTTTTCTAGCAGTGAACGCACCTTACAGGGATGAAGAAATTTGATGAAGAGAGGGGATTTTCGGATACGATCGACCAAGATTGAATAAAATCTACCGAATTGGTGTTAAGAAGACGAATGATGTTATTCCCTTAGGAATGGCCAAAGCAGGGGTAATGAAAGCCCCTGAGAATGGATGAAAACCCCTAACCACCTGCCTAATCCAGGGCTACCACAAAAAGGTTGTGAAACTGAATGCCGAACCAACTGAACAGTTCGAACAAACAGGTCACAAGATGGAAAACCTATAGTGAAAGGGCGGTGTAGGGAGATCAATGGTGGAAATAAAATCGGAGAGTAAATTAGGATTTTCCAGCATGTCAAGTGTGCAGGAAAATATATCCCTCAAACAAGTAGCGGCCCACATAAAAATACAGGCTCAGTTGAACACATAAAATTTCTAGTGATATTAAACAATAAACAACATGGTTGTATTTAAAACATTTAAAAGGAAGAATATTAAGCATATTAAAAATATTTAATATGAAAAACCAATTAAAACAAACTTAATTCACAAATCTTCAGATTTTCAATTAAATTTGTGATGTTCTTTCACCTAACCTATGAATGGAATCAAGAAATCAAGCTAAACAACATAAGAAAAACATAGGAGACCATAACCAGTGCTAGTCAAAATATACACTGCATATGTCCAACATGTGTATCAATGTGATACAAAATTTCCCTCAATAATTACATCTATGATAATGATTAGACATTCTTAGAAATAAACCCTCTAATGATAAACAAAATTCATACCTGCACTTACCTGATCAGACCACTGAGACCATGCCTATGAGGAAGTCCAAAACTGCTCACTAGTACCTGCACACAGGTAGCAAACATAGCAGTACCAATCCTCTAAAACCAAGGAAAATAAAGCTCATATAACTATGAAAAAATAGTGCAATAATGCAAATATCATCAAATAAAACAAATCATGCAAAAGAAATCAAATAAGCAAACAATTTACAAGACATGGAGAAAGAAAAACACTCACTCCACCTGAATCTAAAACAGACCCAGAAAACTCTCCGCCTAAGGAGAAGGCACTGCCTAAAACCATGCAACAGGGGAAGACACCTCCTAACCTCAACCGTTGTGTAAACCATACAACCCTGATCCTGAAGCCTACTCGTAACCACAAGAAAACACACCAAGAAATCAAGGCCGACCCGTTACCGACCTAAGGAAAAACATACTAGTCTAGCCCACCCGCGACATCAAGCACCTTATTCCCGGGTACCCATCCAATGTTGACAAAGATATACTAGTAGCACCTTCATGAATTCTGGTGGTTCGCCAAACATCTACCCATGAACCTGCTTCTCAAAACCACTACTCAAAACCTCGCTATCCTCACACTAGGTTACCTGAGAAGACCGAAACTCCTAGGACACGAAGAAGGAAAACGCAAAGTTGAACCCACAACTCTTCCCCACTGAAGAACAGTAGATAAAAACACAGCCTAAACTAAGCCAGTATGATTGGTTCCTCAAAACTATGTACCACTCAAAACATGAAGTCCCAAGAGTCCTAAGGGAAAAATATAAGCCTATGAGTACACCGGTGATCCAAGGGAAGCCCACTACCAACTATGAAATACCACCGTAGTCTATCCCCAACGATATCTAGGAACCAACTAACATCTCTAAAGAGATCCTGACAGAACCGCCATGAAACCCGATCATCACCGAACCTATTAACATGACACTACCACTCTTAACACAGCCCATGCCCAATCCCCACTCACAGCGGGTAACACCTATAGACACCAACCCAAAACTACGACACACTAAAGGGAAAAACCTGAGCTAATTACCAACTCACTCTCATAAGGATCAAGGCAGCAGCAGGTGAACAAACAGACAGACAGACCATGTCACACACCCCACTACTTATCGATAATCTTCACTAAGACCAACCTTGCACAAACCCTTCCTAGCCCAAAACACGAGACAAAACCAGATTGGTTCACACTCCCAAGGTCTCTAATAAGGTAGAAAAAAATAGATAAACAAGGTAGAATTTCAAACACTGTAAACAAGACAAAACAAGACAGTTTTAATAAAATTGTAACCAAGGTGCAACAAATGGGTTCAACAGTATTGTAAACAAGATGATAGAAACCAATTATAACAAGGTGTAAGCAGGGAAACAGGTTCAACAGCACTATAAACTGGGTAGTAGAGAGTTCAACATGACAAAAAAAATGAAAAATTCAATAGAAGTACATATTATCAATCAATGGCAGCATATTGTAATATAGTAGGCAGAATTGCATATTTAGGGGCAGTAATCGCTAATCGTAGGCAAAAGAAAATCAAAATGTATCTAATATCACACGTTATAAGGGCTGTGTGTGCTGGATAGTGACATTGTATTAACAGAACCCCAAAACCAATGCCTAGATCAATTGATTTATTGCCAAAATATTACAGCGATTACTAACAACAGAATATAATGAACACAAGAGTAAAATAGAGCAATAACACAGGGATTTAATGTGATTCGGTCCCTCTGGGAAATCCATCACAAAAAAGAACACCACCCACACACTCCATTTTATTAATTTCTCAAAACAAACTGCACAATATAATGCAATAGAACCAACAAGAAAAAAACAGAACATGAATCAAGCAAGAATTACAGATTTCGAATGAAAATTGAAACTGCAATCTAAACTTACAATATCGGACGAAACTGTCTGGCGGTCCTGATCTCTTCATAGCCGAAGGCTGAACGTGCAACATCCCAGATTTCATCATGCATCAAGACCTCAATGCACATAGATATTGACACCGCACAACACTACTTCATCGCAAACTAGAACTATGACGCGCAGCCTTCATTGTCAATAGCAACCTTGTCGCCTTGGATCTGGTTCGGCGCAAACCTCCGGATTCTAGAATCAACGCCTCCAGAAACCACCAGATCTGTAATTCTATGGTCAAAGACCATGAATCTGGTGCCGCTACAAGACCCAGGTTCTGCCATCCTTAATAGGTCCTGCCTCCTCAACGTCCCACACACCTCCCTATCCAACGGAGTAGGTTTTCCAGTAGCGAACATGCCTTCTAGCGACGAAGAAATTCGATGATGAGAGGGTATTTCCGGGTCTGATCTTCCAATATTGAATAAAATCCACCGAATGGGATCCAAGAAGCCAAATTATGTTCTTCCCTCGGGAACAACTGAAGTAGGGTTGATGAAACCCCCTACGAATTGACGAAAAACCCTAACCGCCTGCCTAATCCATGGTTGACACACAAACCTGATGTGAAACTGAATGTTGAACCAGCTGAACGGTTCGAACAAACAGGGTGCAAGATGGACGACCAGAATTGAAAGGGCAGTGCAGGGAGATCAATGGAGGAAATAAATCGATAGAGTAAAGTAGGGTTTTCTAGCGTTTCAAGTGGGTAGGAAAATACACCTCTCAAACAAGAAGCGGCCTGGATGAAAATACCGGCTCAATTTCACACATAAAAGTTCAAGCTAGATTAAACAATAAACAACATGGGGGTATTTAAAACATTTAATAGGTAGAATATGAAGCATCTTAAACAAATTTATTATGAAAAATGAATTTAGAAAAACCATAATTCACAACTTTGATCACACGATCAAAGGATGATCATGAATGGATTCAATCTTTGGTGGGAGTTCATTACGACATACCTGGTTATTTCAATGTCATTTACATGATGACTTATTTTCTTGGATAAACAAAGAGCTATCTAGAGGAAGAAAAAGATATGTGCTATTTCGCTGTGCGGGATATGGTTCAAAGTTGTGCAGTGTGGGATGATTCATTTTGAACTTACGATGATAAAAAAGCCCAGTGGAGTTGCTCAGATCATTGGGATCAAAGAACATATGAATATAATGCTATCATTCTTTTTAATCATGTGAACAATGTCCTTACATCCTTTCCCTCATCGAAACTCCACAGTGTTACCTCTGTGGTTTATGTATCAATCGGTGCAACAATTTTTTTGAAATTCCAACCCTATTGCCGCTATGCCTACCTTTTGAAATATGGCCCACAATATCATCCAGTATGTTTTACCCATGAAAATTATGTTCTTTTTATTTCACCTCATACTGTCTGTGCACTAGTCAGCTGGGTGGTTCCATAGGAGCAGTTGTGGTTTACTTCCCCGTGGGCCTCTTTCGAGCTGGTTAGCCTAGATGGCCCACAAATTTTTTTATCTTTGGAGATATCATGAAAACTTAATATTATCTAATATAAGTAGAATGGATGGAATAAATGTTATTACTTTACTAAATTACCATCTATAAGTACTCTATGAAAGCTATATTGGTATTTCTTAAGTCTTCAAACATCTAAAATATTTTTATCTAGGGGGACATCATGAGAACATAGATTATCTAATCTAAGTAGAATGGACGGAATAAATGTTATTATTTTACTAAAAGCACCATGTCCAAGTCCTCTATGCAAATCTATATTGGTATTTCTAGAGTCTTCAAACATCTAAAATCTTGAACAAAAAAGTTCAATATGCACAATTATTGGTGCTAGTGCACTAGCTGGTCGGGCTGGCTCCCTAGGTGCTGTTGAGGGAACTCTCGCATGGGCCTATTTCTAGTTGGCTAGGCTGGATAGCCCTAGATGAACAACATATATTTTTATCTAGTGGGAAATCATGAGAACTTAGATTATAATCTAGGTATAGTGGATGTAAAAAATGGTAGTCCTTTACTAAAAGTACCATCTCCAAGTCCTCTATTCAAGATATATTGGTATTGCCTGAGTTTTCAAACATCTAAAATCTTTAACAGAAAAGTGTAATATGCATAGTTATGGGTGCCAAAATCATGATATAAAAGTCATGTCCTTCATATATGGGCCATTATTGGTGGTTATTGAATTTTCCCTCCATTATTATTGGATTCATACATTAGTTTTCAATGTGTCCGTATTATCTACACTTGAAGCATTACACTACAATATAATTGTCCACCATGTTTCCTTTGACATTTTCATTAGGTTTTAATTGATTTTAATCTCTATGAAAATTATTGGAAATGTTGATAGCCTTTAATATTTTTTATATTTTCCCACATCAATTAAGTCAGTTCATTGATTTCATATTCCTACACTTATTATGAATGCAATGTTTTGGTTTCTTTTGTTCTCTTTCATGACCAAATTTGTTCCCATATTTTTTTGCATCATTATATTCATATAATTATTCCCATTAGACAACTATGTATCTCCAAATCCCATTACAACTTTGAGAGTAGAGAACACTATCTTCTCATTACACTAAATGTTATAGATTGTAAACTCTTTTAGTAGAATGCGTTTCATAACCCCAACTAGTCGCTCAATATTTTTCTCAGATACGATGACAATGATTGATGTGTATCATGTATGCTTGTAAATTTCCTCTAATAAAATCCCACCAATTCATTCTACCTTTTCATAAGCTCCATAAAGACCCTTTATATTTTCATTGGGATGATTCATGGAAAATTCATATTGAAAATGATATTCATGAACTCTTCCCAATCCATAGCTTTTGAATACGTCCTTTGGCATTGTTTTCCTCATCAATTTCCACCACTAATATGAATATCCCTTATGGAGATACAAAACTAAAGAAACCTTCTGTTTCTCAGAACTATGAAGCAGAAAAATATCATTTTACAACATTCATCTAATGTTTTGAAATTAATGGGTCTAAGGGTCTACTAAAGACAAATGGTCTTTAGCTAATTAAGGATTCAATGGCTAGTAAATCCATATTTGGTGAAATTAGATTCTTAATTTGACTTTTGTTATTATTCAAAACTTGAGATATATGATTTAGCATCATTACAATGTCTTAAACTCCAGATTCCACCATATTGGGATGTTCATCATTTCATTTCCCATTTCATATGCTATGGGTTCTTCTATTTCCCACCATGTTTCTAAAAGAAGAAAAAATAAAAAAAAAATTACTAGTACTAGGAATCATTATTAACACTAAAATTAATATTAATATTAACTATTTTTTAATATTGATCTTCTAGGATCATATACATTAATATTTTCTTAAATTTAATGAGATAAAATTACATTAGTTTAATATCCTCCAAAATGGTTTGTTAAATGTAATATTATAACCACAACTTGTCCCCCAATAGTGTCTATCCAGATGTGTAGTCTTAAGCATACTCATCATGAACTACTGTGAAGACTGATTCAATTCCCATCCATCCTTTTTTAAGATTATTACCACTAGGTACATTTTTTCCATAGATACATCCACTTATTTTCTCTAAGGTTTTATATTACTAATTTCTACAAATAACTAAACTTGGATCTAACAAATACTATAATTACCTATACATTCATATTTAGTTTTAGAAATAATTCCGTAAAAAATATTACACTAATCATTTCCTCAGGCCCCTTTTGAGATTTAGTGTCATGGAAACTATGAACATAATACGTAACATACATAGATCACATAATAAATCATAATGAAATTTTAAAACTCTTAAGAGACTTATTTATTTTTAAATCCTTGATAACCTTACTATATTGGATTTCCTAGGGAAAATTTTCCAATGAAAGAGGTCAACCTAAAACCCAGTAAGGGATAAGAAATTAAAATAGGGAATAAATAAACATAATCGGTGAAACATGAGGCATAATATAAGATCATGAATATAAATAAAAGATTCATAACATGATCATAATAAACTATGTCTTATAATTTTCATATGTTCATGATGAATGACATGTAGATGTAGACACAACATAAACATGATATACTCATAAGAATATTAAAAAAGTTCATCACTATGGTGTTTTAGAATAATATTTACAATCGTATTCACCATGGTATCATAAAAAATTACCACTTCATATTTCTAAGTTATCATGAACTTTTAATCACTTGAGATTAATTCAATACACAATAAATCTGAGCGATGTTAGGGTGCACACATCATCTTTCTATCACAGTGTGTTCCGTATTGATCAGAAAACATAACAATGAATTTCACCATTTGAATCCATAAAAAAATAGGGTTTCATACACATATATTCCCAATAAATGAAGGATAATTAATATTATATTAATACCCTTGAATGAAATAGGGTTGGATATTCACAACAAGAAAGTATTTCAAGGAAAACCAATGAATGATTTTAGCATTATAACATCAATTCAAATTGTTTATATATTGGGATAAATGAGAGAGAAGGGTAGAATATCATAAATAATGCATAATTTAGATATTAAATGGTTGATTATGAATATAATAATGTATATTCAATTTAAAATCATAGGTATTATAAATAAATAATTACTTGAATCAATTGATGGATGCGGAGAACCCTTACCTTACTGAGTATATTTTCAAAGCATGTGAAGGGATCCTTATAACACTATAAAGATCATGGGAGGTATTTGGAATTGAACTCCATTATAAATGAATATAGGGTATAGTGCAATGAGAATATGGTTGAGAGAGAGCCCCATTTTATAGTTAAAAAATTAGGGTTTTTTCATTGAAACTAATGTTAGGTTAGGTGAAAGAATCGTAAAACATGGGGGTTAGTTGGGTTTTGTGAGTTGGGATATTAGGTGTTTAAATATTTTATATACTTGTAACTATGTATTTATAACCTAAAAAAGTTATTCGGTAAGGCGCATGTATTAAATTGATTTAGAAAAATTAGAGCCACATTAGATTACCCACTTTAACACTTATTATTCTTGATTAAATATTAATCATGGTAATTATTTTAAAAATATATATATAATGTTACCATTACATCACACTTTTGATTTTCCAAATATAATTTTGGTCTCCATTTATCCTAATTTTTTTTCTAAATATAAGTAAACTAACTATTAAATAATAATATTTAATGTGTAGAAAAACAATTATAGAAAATGTTTTTTTTATCATTAAGTGTTTTCATTATTATTTAACAAAATACCCAATGAATGTTAATTTATTTGAATTTAATATTAATAATCATATTTATATAATCATTTAAAAGAGACCAAGTTAAATAATTTATAAAAATCATACAATGTTTTAAAAATAATAATAGTATGAATGTAAAATAATTTTATGAAAAAAAATATTCAGAGAAACAAATATTTATTATTTTCATAGTAAAAACTATTGTATCGATGTTAATGTATTTTATAGTATATATTTGTAAAAAATTTCATTTTTTGTGAAATATTAAATGTGAATGTTATAATTATGTTAACTCCCAATCCAAATAAACCCATTCATATGCCCAACCTTTCATATTCCAACCTTTGGTAATCTTTATACACTATAAATACATGGAAATGATTAGTGAAAGATGATAGTTTTTGGGGGATTAACATTGTGTTATTTACTTCTTGTATTTCTATTGTATTTTTATTTCTATATTTTGTCATAATCATCATACACAAATTCAACACTCTCTTTCTCAATGATGTGTTTCACCTACAATCGGTCATGAATTTCCAGTTTTGAAATTCTTCATGGTTTCAATCAGAGTTCGATCGATTTCACAACACGTTATCAGCACGATCGTCTTCTTCAAATTTTGTGTCGTTATGAGTCTTCCTTCATCACCATCATCGATATAAGAAAAACCTCATGGAAAAAAGTTGTTTCAAATGTTTTTATAAACATTATTATTTTAACATACTTTTTTTCTTGAGCATCGACTTCACTCATTTGAGAAGCTACATCAAAATGTGATTCTTATTTTATATGAAAGATATTGTTACATTTATTTTCCCTTATTCATAAATCTGAAAATAATATATGATTTTCTTAATATTTTGTTGCGGGAAAAATAATGATCTTCGGAAGAGGTGTAACGACTCACAATTGAAAAATTTCATTCCATTTCTAGAAGAGAATGTGGTTAATTAATAACTCATCCGGTCAATGTCGAGAAAAACATCATTCATCAAATGAATAAAAAAATTACACCACTAGAAGTTGTTTAATGATGAACATTGCGTACCCATCGTACGTCAAGTTGAAGTTTGATGAACATCGCATAGCTGCCGTACGTTGAGCCGAAGTTTCATGAACATCATGTACCCATTGTACTTTGAGTTGAAGTTTGATGAATATCATGTACCCGTTATACGTCGAGCCTAAATTTGTTGATCATGACGTATCTATCATACAACAATCCAAAGTTCACTAATCATTCCATGAACTAGGAAATTTCAACTCACTTGTTCCTTTTTTCAGCTTGAAGGTGACAATTTTGATTATGATATATAAAGGCTCATAATGAAGATAATAGTTACTTTAAATATTAGTAAATATTTTTTTATTTCTTTTTTATTTCTTTTATTTCGTATAAAATTTTTTAGAAAAATTAAATGTTCTTGATGAACAAGAGTAAATATTATATATATATATTAATCCATCGAATTGGATGAAATTGATAAAATTTCTGAATTTAATATTCATGAAATTGTCTTGAAGACACTATAAAACTAGAAAAAATAATTTTATTATATTCCCTTGAGTGAATGAGAATATTTATTGAAAATGATTTATTTCATTCCCTGATGTAAATGAAAATATACCTGATTTTATTATAAATCATGTTCGAGGTGAATATGATGTTATGCGGATAATCACTGTGTAGTATTTTTTTTTATAACAAATAATAAAACTATAACCACCAGAAGTGGTTTGATGATGATAAATATTTACAAATCACAATAAATTTTATGAATATTTTCAAAACAATGAATCCCTAAAGAATGATATGAAAATAATTTCCTTTAACTTTATATTGAATAATATCTTCATTTATCATTTATTGTTCATGAAACAAAAATTTCATGGGAAACATTATTATTTATCATATTCTTTTGTATTATCAATATCATCTCAGGTAATTCATCTATCCCCTAAAGTGGATTTTGTTGTTCATATAATTCATAAATGAAATAATTTGATTACATAGTTTTGATAATCCTATATATATTATGAAAATTATTTTACAACATGGAGTGGTTGAAGAAATGATCATCATAATCAATAAAATTTATATTTTATACAAGATGATCATTATTGATAAATAATAAATTATCATTCATGGATCATGAAATATGATTGTAGACGCCGGAAAAGTCCGTTGTTCCCAAACGAAGCTCCGGATGCGGAAAGCGAGGTCATATTTGGAGTCGGAAGGATGTTTCGGAGGGCCCGGAGGCCTTGCGCGGAATTTCAGAGGCCCGCGCGCAAAGGTGATGTTCCGCGCGCAAACCCCCCGGGATGCGCGCAATGCGCCGGCCCGGCGCGCAATTTTGCGCGCCGCGGGTCCGCGCGACTCCCTTGCGCGCCGCGCCCGATTCCGCGCCCGCGGGAAGAATTTCGCGCTCGCGCCTTGGATTCCGCGCCCGGGGTTGCCTATAAATACAAGGCGACCCCCAACGTTTCAAAGGTTGCTGGAAGTCGAAACGTCTCTCGTGCGCGCAATTCAACCCCTTCCGCGCGCAATGACGAACTTCAGGTAACCCCCTTTCTTTCGCGCAAGAAAGCCTCGGGGTCCGCCTTCGCGCGCAATCCCCACTGGCTCCTTTCATTTGAATAAAAACTCACCCTAAGGCCGTTGCGCGCAAAAGAACCCGCTTGCGCGCAATTGCCCCCGGGGTGCGCGCAATCCGGCCCGATTGCGCGCACCCCCCCTTCTTTCAAGTGGCCATTCGTTAAAGAATGAGCCGTTGCCCCCGCGCGCTATCCGAAGCCCGGTGTGAGCATTCTCAAGCATCCGTGCGCAAGGCGCTGGACCTATTGCGCGCCAGCCGCCCCGATTGCGCGCCGACCCGCAGTATTGCGCGCAAAGCTTCCTTTTTGCGCGCAATCTGCCAGGGTCGTCCCCGTTGACCTCCTAAGGGTACCCGCCTGTGTGGCACCCTATGATTCTCATCCCGGGTGCCCGCACCGTGCGTTGTCTTCCCGTGCGGCCCTCCAGGTTCGTGCGAAGTGACATGCACCCATCGTCCGGCAACCTATGCCCAGCATGACGTTAAACTGCATATTCGTCCCGCATGACGTTAAACTGCGCCTTCGTCCCGCATGACGTTAAACTGCGCATACGTCCAGCATGACGTTAAACTGCATATTCGTCCAGCATGACGTTAAACTGCACATCCGTCCAAGCTGCACGACGTTAAACTGCCTATCCCCCATCGTCCGCGCTGCAAGACGTTAAACTGCCAAGTGCTTCGTCCTCAACACATGACGTTAAACTGTACTTCGTCCGGCAAGACGTTAAACCGTCCGCTTCGTCCTCAACACATGACGTTAAACTGTACTTCGTCTGGAAAGACGCTAAACCGTCCGCAACCTGATCCCGTGCTCCGCACACAGGGTCACCCCGGTTTGGATGTGGCCCCCACCCGCTCGTCCCTGCAGGGATGTCGGGATTGCCCCTCTTAAGGACGATTTAATGGGAGTGGCTTTTCCCTACGGGGGCAGGGTATTACAAACCCCTAGTTTCTCGTGGGGGGCTGCACATGTGTATCTCCATTGCGCCTCCCCACTGCCGAAGCCAGTAGAGGGTCTGACTGGGATCGAGGTGTCTTCTGCTTTCGGTCCAAGTCCCTTCCAACTGAGTTTTGCAGCATCCGGGCTGCCCCAAGTGCGTAAGTCCTGACAGAATGAACTACGTGGACTTTGATCCATGTCTCCTATACAGGGTACGTAGGAAGCCTCCCTGAGGTCCAAGCCCACCACCTGGTCGTCCCGGTCGTATTTACGTCGGTTCGTCCATCAGTGGAGCCCTCCAGGGTTCACGCTTGCGTTGATTCACCTATGAATCCGCCCCCGTGGGAGACTGCCCGTGTGTATCTCCACGGTGGCTCCCCACAGCCCCTTTTCCATTTCCCCTTTTTATCGTCCAGCATGACGTGAAACTGTGATCCACCCGGCCGTTCCATCCCCCTCCGTGCGAGGTGGTTCGGTTCAATCCTCCGCCCGCCGGCCTCGACCTCTTCGTGAGTCGGCTTGCCGACGTCCAGAATGACGTTAAACTGTATGCCCGAACTACGTTGACTTTGATCCGTGTTAACGCGCGGTACGTAGGAAGCCCCTCTGGGGTCCAAGCTCTTCACTTCATCATCCATCCTGATCCTTACCCGGGCCGCCACATCCCGGTGGGGTCATGCCACTTCACTCCACTCCACGTTACTTGGGAAGCCGCCCATGTGCTGGCCCCAGCGTCGGAGGTTCCCCGCAAGGGGTTCTGTCATCTGATCCACTTTTCGTGTTGATCGGTCCGATGCCGTCCCCGCTGGACGTTAAACTCGCGGCATACCCCGTGTTAAACACGGGAAGCTGAGGAAAACATCAGGTGACACAGTTCCCCGCACCTAGTACGGGATGCCTCAGGCCATCATGCCTTCGAGAAGCCCTATTAGGGACGGAAGACAGATGTGCAGAGTCGCAGTGTTACGACACGCCCCCAGCACCCAGAGCCACCCGGCCTTCTCACCGCAGGTTGCTGCCCCGCCCAGACTCCTTGGAACGTCCGGGCGGAAGCAGCGTAATTAACCGGTGTCCATGAAGATATGGCGCCGGGAACGAGATTCACGAACATTCTTAAGTCTATGAGGGAGACCCGGATTAGGCGACGAGTTCCGAGGAGACGTCCAAGGAAGGAGGAGCCGACATCCCATCATCCCGGTTTCGATCAAGGAGCAGACGCCCCTGAATAAGGGAAGAATGCCTCCCGCCCTTGGAAAGCGGGACTGCGGGACCACAAGCCGCGCGCCCATCCCCTCGGGTTGACGGGTGCACGCGCGAACGCGTCCTGGCGGAACAGAGTAACCCGACGCACATCCGCACCGAAACAGAAAAATGGTGAACCCGACGTGAATCTCTTCTCCTCGATACGAAGACCGATGGCTTTCAGAGGTGTTGGAAGACCGGCGTGTTGCCCGGCCAAGCATTCAGTCTTACCCGCCAGGGGCTGGGGAAGGGATATCGGGCACTCCGTCTCGCAACGTCGAGGGCCTGGGTTCCCCCCATGGAAGGCGTCGTGGCGCTAATGGTTGGTTGTCGATTCCTTTTTCCTGTCAGTGTTAATGGGTCATTCTCCCTGCTTTCAGAAATCAGGTCGCCCGATCCAGTGCCCGATCGCCACCCGCCCACTGGCGCAGGGACAGGGGAAACACCGACGCGGCTACTCCGCGCGGTCCCGCCCGTTCCGCAGCCATCCCAGCAGCCGCAATTGCGGGACGACCACGCCCTCTCTCCCCCTCGGAGGTCATCCAGAGAAGGGTGATCAACACCCTGGTGCGGAGATACGAGGAAGAGGGAGTCATCCCCACTAGGGAAATGGCTCGCCTAGACCTTGAGGAGGCTGCGCCTCGCCACCACCGCCGCCCCCGAGGGCCGCGCAGGGAGGCACCGCTGCCTACCTCAACGTCCAACCGCTTCGGGAGCTTATCCCCGGAGCGCTCTGACAGTTCCCTTCCCTACGCGGATGAGGTGGAAGAGGCCCGGGATCACCCTATCCGGGATTCGCTCCAGGGATCTACGGTAAGGACTCCCGCCAGGCCACGGCGACACCGCCGCCAGGCCTCTCCAGTCGAAGAGCGGGCTCTCCACCTGCCCGCGCCGCTCATCCCGACTCGTCTGTCTCGACGCCAACGTCGGGCACGAGCGGAAGAGGATGCCCACTTTGGGGCTCTAGCAACAGCGGCCGCATTGGCCCGAGCCACCGCTGGCTCCAGTCGCCAGGCCTCTGTGCATCCTGAGCGGGGGAACTCCTATGCCCGACCCGGATCGAGGCCCCGACCGCCCCAAAGGCAGGTTGGGTTGACTCTCCCGGTTGCTGGCACTGGCAGTAGCCACCGCGGACCACCTCGCGGTAGCGCTATTCACCGGCAGGATCTACTCTGTGTGGCCGATCCAGGAGGCATGGGTCATCCCACCTTCCGATCCCGGCCCGGAGTCCTGCCCGGAATCATCTCTCCCCGCGTCCCCTTTGATATCTGTCCCGGTGCCCTTCGCACCTCGGTTCCCAGTCCTCTCAGCCCCAGCACCAGTGCGGCCGGAGGACGCCAGGACAGAGATCAGCCCTGCCCCGAAGAACCACCCAGGGGCAGGAAGGCAAGGCGTCGACGCCGAGGGAAGAATGTTACGGAATTCCGGACAGAGATCCGACCGGTGTGCTTCTCTGACTCAGAGGCAGAGTACGATTCGGCGACAGAGCCCCTTCCCCAACCCCGCCAGTCAAGGGCAGGGGTAGGAATGCGGCACGTCAGCCTCGTGCTCCCCGAGAGCGAGATCGATGTGATCCCCGCTTCTCTCCGAAGGTATATCCGGGGTAACGAGGGCCTGGTAGACCCCCAGGGATCAAGCTTGCGGTTGGTACCGGCCCCTCCGGAAGTGCCTTCCGCCTCGATCGGAGAAGCCGGAGACTTTTTCTGGGGATCGACGGTCGAACCACGATCTGGTGCACCCTCGGCGAGCACCGATGCTACGAAAGGATGTTCGCTCGCCGGCCCGTCCTATCGTGATGTGGTAGCTGGGGCACCGCCACCCTCAGGGGGAGGCCCGGGATATGGAGGCCAATCGGCCTGCTCGCCGTATTCACCGCCGGCCAGCCCGTCGGCCCGGCGGCCCGCCTCGGCACCACTACCAGTTCCCCGTCCGTTCCCAGCCATGGAAGAGGACCAAGGAGATCTGGGTCCCGAGTTTGAGTCGTGGAGCTTCTGGACCGTCCTTGCAGAGGGCCACTTCCCTGAGAAGTTTTGGCCAGTCGCAGGACCGGGCTTTGATGCACCCGAATCGCTCACCCCGGATGAGTTCGAATGCTTCCACCGAACTCTCCGGGAGACTCGCTCCTGTCTTCACCGCCTACAAATGCCATACCCCGGGAGTCAAGCGCACCTGGAGGATATTGGTGAGCAGTGCCGTCAAATTGACCTGGCCATGCTCCCCGCGGTTCGGCACCCCGGGTCATTTGGGCACCACGAGGCCCTCCAACAACGATGCGTTGAGTGTTTTCAAGTACTCCGCAAAGTTATCGAGGAAGCCACTCCCCACGTGTATATCCGTGGATGGGGGCAGTACGCTGCCCTACGCTTCAGTGTGATCCGCCGACAGCCCGATTCGCTGGGTGGCCCTGAGGGTATATCCCCAGGGACAGGAACGGTCAATATGGCTGACCTGTCGGGAGAGGGGAACGACTTGGAACTTCTCGACGGGGGCTTCCCCCCCGAAGACAAGCCGTCGTCAGATCCATCAGTGAGAGTTACTCGTCATCAGAGAAACCTCCTGGGGCTCCCCGCACCCACTGAAGCACTGACGTTAAGCCGAAACGTCAGCAAAGGAAAAGAGCACAGCGAGGCTATAAAGCCCGCCGACCCATCTGCCTCCATGCAGAGGGCAGAGGAGGATCCCGAGAAGGCTACGCTACGTCAGCAGCTCGCCGAACAGAAGAGGCTGGTTGACCAGCTCCTCGCCGAGCGCGCTGCAGAACGGCGGCCTGACTACGGTGATCCCAGGCCAGGACAACAGGGACCGGAACAACCGCACCTCGACGAGACTCTCCCGGGCAACCGTGATTACGCCGTGTTCGCCGACAGGAGAGAGGCCATTGCCTACGGCAAGAGGGCGCGGTATGTTTCGCCACACCCTCCCGAGCGGCGTGACTACCTGAGAGATCCCGCTCGGATTCCTCCCGCTGCCCCAAGGGCCGCTCCGCCCGCCATCCCACGAGCTGCCGAGTTCGACGACCCGGTCGACGACCCGATTGAAGGTCCATGCAATGCGCTCGTGGTTAGAGATCCTCGCCAGGACTGGAACCCATGTCCGGACGATCCGATGGCGGCACTCATTGCCCGCTTGGAAGCCTTGGAGACTCGGCAGGTGGCGATCCCACCGGACGGCAAGCCCTACCCAGCATGGGTGGATGACATGCCGGCGCCTCCGGGATTCGGGAATCCCACTTTCTCCCCCTTCAACGGGACTGGAGATCCGCCACAGCATTTAGCCCACTTCAACTCGAGGTGCGGGCCTATGTTGGGGACTCCGGCGCAGCAGGAGGCCGCTAAGCTTCGCTGCTTTGTTTAGACACTGGAAGGGCCAGCATTTGTCTGGTACAGCCAGCTTCCCGTCGGGTCGGTAACCAGCTGGGAGGACCTCCGTAGACAGTTCCTCTACCAGTTCAGTTCCACGACCCGGAAGACGAGTATCGCAGACCTCTTCAAGTGCAAGCAGAGGCCTGATGAGCGAGTCGCGGACTTCGTCGCCCGATGGAAGGGTCTCACGTATTCCCTTGACATGCCATTGACTCAGGAGCAGTTGCTGACAATGTGCGTCGGGAACGTCAAGACCGAGCTGGTCCCTTCCCTGATTACTCAGAATTACCCCGGAGGGTTCAGGGACTTCTCAGACAAAGCTCAACGTCTTGAGGAAGCCCTGCAACAGGCCAGCCAGGCACACCCGCTGCCTTCTATGATTCCTGCAAGGAGAGTCAGCAGGGCTGAGCCCGCTGCTGTGGCCCAGATAGAGGCTCCCAGGCCGTTGGAGCTGCTGCCGGTGAGGCCAGCTCCGCAGCCTCACAGGAATCTGCCTCCACGGGCTCAGTTCCCGGCCCAGCAACGGCAGCCTCAGAACCGGCCGGCCCCTCCGCGTAATGTACCGCCACAACCTAGGCGAGATAATCAGGGTCCACCTCCTCGGCAGGCCCCTCCAGCCCCTCGTCAAGACCGCGCTCCCAGGGGCCCGCGACACCTGACTTACTCATTTCACGAGGATCAGGTCCCCGGCTATTTCCGGAGTGCCCTGGAGCAGAGGATTGTGCGACTGCCTGAGTGTTGGAAGCCAGAGGAGGCACATCTCACGGATAACCCCCGCTACTGCCCCTACCATCGGGCCCTGGGACACACCATCCAGCGGTGCTATGTGTTCAAGGACTGGCTCCAAGACCAGATTAACAACAATGTAATCAGGTTGGGCCCAGCTCCAGCACAAGTGGCGGGCGTATTCGTGGGATCAGATGACGATAGTGGCAACGAGGACGAATGGAAGCTGGTCTCCGACCGCGGGTCCCAGAAGTACAATAACTGGATGGCCCGCAAGAAGACCATTCGCGCCCAGGGAATCATCCGTGCGCGCTTGAATCAGCCTGAGCCCCCAGAATCTGCGGGTGCTGCTTCGGCGTCGTCGTCCCAGCTTGCCTCTTCCAAGAAGAGCAAACGGCGGCGGCGCAAGAAGGAAGAGCGCGCCCTGCCAGTTCCGCCACTATCCCGCACTCTCGGTGATTTCATGCCCCCGGAGATGGGGATTCCCCCTCGGGTCCGCTCGGTGGTGGATGATTCGTCCGATGAAAGTGTTGGGTACGCTTCGGTTAATACCGTCGAGCTGGTAAATCCCTTTTCGGTTCCCGACGTTGAAGAACACCAGGTGGACCTCCCTAGTGTCCCCGGTCGTCGCCACCGTCGGAAGAACCGCAGCAGCAGGAGTCGCCGGGGCACAGCAGCTGGTACCTCCAGCCAGGCCGTGCACGCCACTGAGACTAGGCAGCAGGCTCAAAACCGAGCTCAGCACGCGCAGCCCCCCCATCCGGGGATGACGGATTCGCCTCCGCCACTGTTTGTGGTGTGGGACCAGGCAGAACCGCCTCAGCCGCGTCGCGACCAGCTCCGCCCTGCCACAAGTCCATCCCGGCCTCCTGACCCCAGTACGGTGACCATTTCCCGGACTGCGACCAGTGAACAGCGGGATGCGCCAAGCACCAGTCGGCCGCCGACCCAACCGGTAAGGCCCGTCATGCCACCAACCGCAGAGCAACCTCCTGCAACCAGGAGCTCGCGCTTGGCCAAAAAGTATGATGTCCTGAAGCACTTGGCCGACATCCCAGCAAGGCTCTCCATCCTTGAGGCTCTGCGCATGTCATCTGGGATGCGCGAGGCACTCGCTGAAGCCCTGAAGAGCCCCCTCCAGTTTGAGACAGAGGTTGCGGCTGCAGAGGCCTTTCACGCCGAAACGATCGAGGACGCCGAATGTCAGGCAGTTATCTCGTTCTCTGGTAAGGATGAAGACCCTCCTATACAGGGACACATTCGTCCGCTGTATGTCACTGGCCAGTTCAACGGCCTTGAATTCCGGCGTTGTCTTGTCGACACGGGGTCCGGGATTAACCTGATTCCAACTCGGACGCTCCGGAGATTGGGGTTGTCTGAGGATGACTTGATTCCCTCCGACCTCAGGATCCAGGGGTACGACCGCACCGAGCAAACCCCGGTCGGCAAGATACGTTTGAAGACCCAGTTCGGTGACTTGGTTGCCAACACCGAATTCATGGTAGTCTCTCAGGACACTGCGTATAACGCATTGATGGGCAGGCCATGGCTCTACCTTCATGCGGCGGTTCCCTCATCATACCACCAATGCCTCAAATACTCCCTTAATGGTCGAGTGGGCGTGCTTCAAGGAGATGCCTCTCCTTTTGCCTCATGTGAAGCCCGTTATCTGGACGCGGACTATTACAAGAGCAAGGACAAGCAGATCCTGGCAGGTGAGGTTGAGCCTGTCGCTGTTGCAAGCGATCCATGGGCCAGCTTGGATGACGCCTACGTCCTCCCGATTCAACGGTTGGACGTAGCCATGGTTTCGACGGCCTGTGAGTCTCCTGATGAGATGACCGCGACCGCCCGTGCCAGCACCAGTGGCCCAGCAGGACCTGGTAGCCCCAATGCAGTTTCCAACGCAGTCTCTCCCGTGGATGATCCCTCCCCGAGTGGAGAGGGTATGGAAGACGCACCCCCAGCCTTTGAGGAGGGCGTCCCCGCCATGGTCGATGAGTTAATACAGGTGAACCTTGGAACCGAGGCCGATCCAAGACCCACGTTGGTTAGTGCCGCCATGCCCTCTGAGGAGCGGCAGCAGTACGTGGACTTTCTCAGGCAGCACCGTGATGTGTTCGCTTGGGGCTATGACGAGATGCCGGGGCTAGATCCTCAGGTAGCCGTCCACCGCCTTGGTCTCCCGGCGAACCATCGCGGGTTCAAGCAGCCTCCCAGGAAGATGCACCCATCCCATGGTGCCATGGTTGAGGCCGAAGTTGACAAGCTTATCAAAGCCAACTTCGTGAGGGAAGTTCAGTACCCCAAATGGCTGGCCAACATTGTGCCGGTCAGGAAGAAGAACGGGCAGATTAGAGTCTGCATCGACTTCCGCGATCTCAACCGCCACTGTCCGAAGGATGATTTTCCCCTTCCAGTGACAGAGCTGTTGATTGATGCCACGGCAGGGTTCCAAGCCCTCTCCTTCATGGATGGATACTCCGGATACAACCAAATTCGGATGGCCCCTGAGGATGAGGAGTTCACTGCCTTCAGGGCCCCCCAAGGTACCTTTTTCTACCGGGTCATGCCCTTCGGCCTGAAGAATGCAGGTGCCACCTATCAACGGGCGATGCATCGCATATTCAAGCCAATCCTTGGCACACTGGTGGAATGATACGTCGACGACTTGGTTGTCAAATCGCGCCAGCGTCAGGACCATCTCAAAGATCTTGAGAAAGTGTTCAGCTTCCTCCGGTCTCGCTGCCTGAAGATGAACCCGTTGAAGTGTGCCTTTGGGGTCACCTCCGGAAAGTTCCTTGGATTTGTGGTAAGATACCGGGGTATTGAGATCGACCCAGAGAAGATCAGGGCGATTAGCCAGATGCCTCCCCCGGGTACCGTCCGAGAACTGCAAGGGTTCCAAGGCCACTTAGCCTATATACGCCGATTCATCGCGAATCTGGCCGGCAAGTGTAAGCCCTTTTCTCGGCTTATGAAGAAAGGTGCCACCTATGTATGGGATAAAGAGTGTCAGACCGCTTTCGAGGAAATCAAGCAGTACCTGCTTCAACCTCCGGTCCTGATGCCGCCCGTATCCGGAAAGCCGCTGGTCCTTTATGTGACAGCCCTGGAACGGTCCCTGGGTGCCCTTCTCGCCCAGAAGAACAACGAGGGAACATAGAATAGCCTCTATTACCTCAGTCGCATGCTCCTCGATGTGGAGGTTAGGTATTCCCCCATCGAGAAGAGCTGCCTGGCGCTCGTATTTGCCGTACAGAAATTACGGCACTACTTGCAGCACCATGAGGTACAGTTGGTTTCTCGGGTAGACCCGTTGAAATATATCCTGAGCCGACCTATGTTGACTGGCCGTCTAGCGCGGTGGGCTGTGATTCTCCAGTAGTTCGACATCAGGTATGTGTCTCAGAAGGCCATCAAAGGGCAAGCATTGGCAGACTTTCTGGCCGCTCACCCGACCTCCGCGGATCAGCCGCTGGATCTAGGCTTTCCTGATGAGACCATTCTCTCGGTTGATCGAGCCGATCCATGCTGGCAGATGCACTTTGACGGTGCCTCCCGGAGCCCCACCGGTAGAAGACTCGATAATCCTAAGCTCAATAGAGTGGGCTTGGGCATCGTCTTCATTACCCCGGAGCGAGCCGTGCTGCCATACTCTTTCCTGTTGTCAGAGGGCTGTACCAATAATGAGGCGGAATATCATGCCCTCATCACCGGCCTCGAGTTAGCTCTCGAGATCGACGTGCCCCATCTGTGTGTGAAAGGGGACTCCGAGCTGGTCGTTAAGCAGATCAATGGCGACTACGTTGTCAGGAAGCCGGAACTTGTGCCATTGTTGGAGTGCACCCTTCTTCTGATGGCCCGGTTCCCTTCTCGGCCGGAAATTGTCCATGTTCCCCGGTCGCAGAACGGTCGAGCAGATGCTTTGGCCAGCCTGGCTGCGTCACTTGCGGAACCTGAACAGGACAACCTGATCGTCCGCGTGACGCGCCACAGGCTCATCGCTCCCGTTATCCCGGAAGAAGATCGCGGCCCGTTGGTAAGTAACCTCACCACGGTTGCCCCTATGCCCGGAGCCCCGAGTACCCCAGATATAGCAGTCGAATCAGCCCGTGATTGGAGGGCGCATTTGGTTGAGTACCTCCAACATGGCATTCTTCCGTCAGATCGGGCCGAGCGCGAGCGAGTTCGACGCCGCGCATCGCAGTTTGTCCTCCAGAGCAGTCCCGGTCTGGAGCAGATCCTCTACAAGCGCGGGTTTGATGGTGTTCTCCTCCGTTGCCTTCAGGGAGTCGAGATCCCACGAGTCATGCAAGAGGTTCATGCTGGTTCATGTGGCGCCCACCAGACTGGGCCGAAGCTGTCCCACCAGATTCGGAGGTTGGGATACTTCTGGCCCTCTATGATCCATGACTGCATCGAGTACGCCAGGAGGTGCCATGCGTGCCAGGTTCAGGCGAACTTTGTGCATCGGCCGCCGGAGCCTCTCCATACCACAAGGTATTCCTGGCCCTTTGCAGTCTGGGGACTGGACGTTGTGGGACCTTACCCGCCGGCGACAGCTCGCCAGTGCCGGTTCATTCTGACCGCCACGGACTTCTTCTCCAAATGGGCAGAAGCGATTCCGCTCAGAGAGGTCAAATCCTGTTCGATCGCTGACTTCGTGACCTCCAACATCATCTATCGATTTGGAGTGCCTCACGCTATCCTCACGGATAACGGAACCAATTTCCGAGCAGCCGAGTTGAAGAAGTTTTACGCCAAGTATAACATCCGCTCGAACCATACATCTCGCTATCATGCGCAGGCGAATGGACAGATCGAGGCGTTTAACAAAACCCTCTCTAACATTCTGCAAAAGATGGTTGGTCAGAACAAGAAGAGTTGGCCGGACAAGCTCCCCAACGCCCTCTGGGCTTATCGGACGACGACTCGCAATTCCACCCAGATGACCCCTTATTCCCTGGTGTATGGAGCTGAGGCCGTCCTGCCCATCAAGATCCAGTTACCGTCCTTGCGCACTGCGGTCTACGACCAGCAAGCGCCGGACAGAGTTGCTGAAGCCCGTCTAGTCGAGTTGGAAGCACTGGATGAGAATAGACTTCGCGCTTTGCACAACTTGGAGAGGAATCAAAGCAGAATGGCTCGAGCTTTCAATAAGAAGGTTCGCCTCCGCTCCTTCCTGCAGGGTGATCTAGTGCTAGCCCTAAGAGCACCGATGATCCCCAGCAGGAAGCCGCCCAAGTTGGAGCCCAAGTGGGAGGGACCTTTTGTTGTCCACAAGGTCTATCCCAATGGCGCGTACTCCCTAGCGACTATGGATGGTGAGCGTGTCACTCCTCCCACCAACGCTAGGTTCCTCAAGCAATACTTTGCCTAAGTGTCCGTTCGTCCTGCATGACGCTAAACTGCACTTCGTCCTGCATGACGCTAAACTGCACTTCGTCCTGCATGACGCTAAACTGCACTTCGTCCTGCATGACGCTAAACTGCGCTTCGTCCTGCATGACGCTAAACTGCACTTCGTCCTGCATGACGCTAAACTGCGCTTCGTCCTGCATGACGCTAAACTGCACTTCGTCCTGCATGACGCTAAACTGCACTTCGTCCTGCAGGATGCTAAACTGCACTTCGTCCTGCACGACGCTAAACTGCACTTCGTCCTGCATGACGCTAAACTGCACTTCGTCCTGCATGACGCTAAACTGCACTTCGTCCTGCATGACGCTAAACTGCACTTCGTCCTGCATGACGCTAAACTGCGCTTCGTCCTGCATGACGCTAAACTGCGCTTCGTCCTGCATGACGCTAAACTGCACTTCGTCCTGCATGACGCTAAACTGTACCACGTCCTGCACGACATTAAACTGCATTCGTCCAGGCTACAAGACGTTAAAACTGTTCAGCATTCGTCCGCGCTGCAAGACGTTAAACTGCCAAGTGCTTCGTCCCGCATGACGCTAAACTGCACTACGTCCGAGCTACAAGACGTTAAACTGTTCAGCATTCGTCCTGCATGACGTAAAACTGCCACTCAAGAACTACGTGCGGCTTGATTCCCATCCTTATGGGATACGTAGGACCGCCTGAACCCTCGTGTTTCAGGCCCAGCCTCATCCTTCGGGAATTTCCATCCCATCTCGGGCCCTTGGCCCAGTTGCCCCCGGGTGTGTGGCGTATGGTGTGAGTGCGGGGCTATGCCCTCATTCACATCGGTTTGCTCGTCACGCTGTACGCCCCCCCACGTTTGGGGATGCCTTCTGCTCCCCCCTTCTTTTTTCCTTATCGTCCTGCATGACGTTAAACTGCACTTCAAGAACTACGTATGGCTTGATTCCCATCCTTATGGGATACGTAGGACCGCCTGGACATTCATGTTTCAGGCCCAGCCCCATTTCCCGGGAATCCCTATCCCGCGTTGGGCCTCTGGCCCCAGTTCCCCTCCTTTTTGTGCGAGGCGTATCGCGTGAGCGGGGGATTATGTCCTCATTCACGTCGGTCTACTAGCCGCGCCGTACGCCTCCCCCGTGTGTGGGACTACCTCACACCCCTCATCGTCCTGCATGACGTTAAACTGCCTTTCCAGAACTACGTATGGCTTGATTCCCATCCTTATGGGATACGTAGGACCGCCTGGACGCTTGTGTCTCAGGTCCAGCCCCGTCTCTTGGTTGATCACGGGGATCTGCCCCCCTTCGGTTGCTCTCAGGGTGAGTCCTCCGACCCTTTCCGGAGATCTGTTAACATGTTTTGGGTGCTTCGGTCTATGACTCGTAGTGTCAGATTCAATCCCGACAAGTCCTGTGTTGCTTGTCAGGCCCCGCGCTTCCTCTTGTTCGAGCCTTCACTCAAAGGGATCCTCGTTAGCGGTTTGGGTACGATGCCTCAGTGCTCTCCCACCGCTCCGGGTCGATTTACCAGCGGGTCTTGGGCCGCAAATCGATATGAATCCTGCGATTGAGCGGTTGATGCTCGTTTGCTTGCCCCGTCTTAGGCTGGCGCGATCGGATGTTGTGTTGCGAATGCGTCAGCAACGTCCTTGATCGCCATGTCAGCTCTCTCAGGCTCTGAACATTGGTTGCGCAGTCCTCATCACACTCCGCCTTTGTGCGTTGTAGTGGAATCTTGACACTCTCTTCATACTGACCTCCAGTACGCCTCTACACGTTAGGCAGACCGACCAGGGTAATGATGTCGTTCGAGGCTCCCATGATCTGAGCACCAAGGATATATGCAGATATCCTCCCTAAGGGCCATGCGTAGCTGGACCCTCGTCCCCATAAGGAGGAGGGAGTCGCCCGAACAATTGCGTTCTGGGCCCAGTATATCTGGAGGCTAGCATCTCTGCCCCTCGGGTGATGGACATATGCAGACCCCTATCCCAAGACTCTTCTCCTGGAATCGTGCGTGACCGCAGGGCTGGGTATGTTCCCACCTCCGCCGTGTCCGCCGTACCGCAATAAGCGGATTCCTCCATGGTCCGAACCACACGACCTTAAACTGTGTTGTCTGGTCCTACCACACGACCGTAAACTGTGATCGTCTTGGCCGCCCGACGAGAAACGGCACTGCATCGTGATGTCCTCCTCAGGGGACACTCATGTTGGGCGCTGGTTAATGACCACGCCATTCATCAATGCCTTCCATGGCTTGATTATTGTGGCTACGCCAGAGATTTCTCAATCACGGGCATGTCGCCGCACAAAGAAAAACCATTCATCTTTAAGGACAAACAAGAAATATCAAATGCCGCTCCTTTTGTGTGCGAGGGTCAGACCCGCACTCTTCCCCGCGCTGGTGCCCGATTGTGTTGCACCGCGCTTCAAGAACTACGTGCGGCTTGATTCCCATCCTTATGGGATACGTAGGAACGCCCGGATGTTTGAAACTTCGGGTCCAGCCCCCCACCTCTTAGAGATTCCCCCTTCTCTGGGGAATCCGCCGCCTTCAGGTCACCCTCAAAGGCGCGTTCCCCGACCCCTTGCCGTGGTCCACCGGTGTCAAGAGTACTCTGGTTTATTGCCAGGAGGGTCAGGATCCACTTGGTCAGGTTTCCTCCACTTTTCAGGCTTCGTGCTCCCTTTCATTCGGAACCATCGTCTACGCCCTGGGTGGAGCCCCCGTGAACGGTTCGGACACAATGCCTCAGTGCTCTCCCACCGACTCGGGCCGGTACCCCCAATGGCCTCGGGCAGCAAATCGATATGAATCCTACGATTGAGCGGTCGATGCTCGTTTGCTGCCTCATTCCACCAACGGTTAGTGCGATATTGATGCTGCTTTTCCGCCACGGTCGTAGTACTCCCATATCGTTACACCGGTGCCCCCAGTCCTTGAGTGAATGGCCGCATGATTCACATTTTCCACCTCCCATTCTGACCAGGCGAAACCTCGACACTCTTGACACTATCCCTCAGTGCACCTTCGCATATCCAGGGGATATGACCACGATGTGGCGTTCTTTGAGTCCTTATGGTCCGAGCTCTAAGACCTTAAACTAAGATCTCCCCTTATGGTCCGAGCTCTAAGACCTTAAACTCAGATCTCTCCTTATGGTCCGAGCTCTAAGACCTTAAACTAAGATCTCCCCTTATGGTCCGAGCTCTAAGACCTTAAACTAAGATCTCCCCTTATGGTCCGAGCTCTAAGACCTTAAACTAAGATCTCTCCTTATGGTCCGAGCTCTAAGACCTTAAACTAAGATCTCCCCTTATGGTCCGAGTTCTAAGACCTTAAACTAAGATCTAGCCCTTATGGTCCGAGCTCTAAGACCTTAAACTAAGATCTCTCCTTATGGTCCGTGCTCTAAGACCTTAAACTAAGATCTCCCCTTATGGTCCGAGTTCTAAGACCTTAAACTAAGATCTAGCCCTTATGGTCCGAGCTCTAAGACCTTAAACTAAGATCCTCTAGCCCTATGGTCCGAGCTCTAAGACCTTAAACTAAGATCCTCCACCTTTATGGTCCGAGCTCTAAGACCTTAAACTAAGATCCAGCCCTTATGGTCCGAGCTCTAAGACCCTAAACTATGATCTACCCCAAATGGGGTCCTACGTCCTGCATGACGTTAAACTGCACTCACAGAACTACGTGTGGCTTGATCTCCAGCCTGATGGAGTACGTAGGAACTCCCGGGCATTCCGACTCGGGTCCAGCCTCAGGGATCGTTAAGTCCCGCCCCTCCTCGTCGCCGGCCGTCTGGCCTGACTTCGGGTAGAGTGGTGCAGTTGTGATATTCTCCCCGATTCAGCTCGGGATGCCCCATCGCAAGGATGGGAAGCGACAGTTTCCTCGTCAGAGAGGTGCTGTCTGAGAATTGAGGTGACTCACGGCCAGATTAGTGCATCCGCCTAGTACGTTTTCCCCACGGTGGCGCAATTTTGAGAGCGTTGGATTCTGTCCGAACAAATCGTCACTTCGCCCCACGCTTCGCATGCCCTGTTGATCTGGATTTTCCACCCTTGTGTCTGAAGGAACCCCAAAGCGGTATTCATGATGACATGTGGTCCGCCTCCTGCAATATGAATGATGGCCTTTTTCGGTCCGTCTATTGCAGTTGTTATGGTCGATCCACTGTCCGCCTACCGTCTTGGGCATTTCCTGGAAGGCCGACCGTTGTGGATGTCTGGATTCGGGACACGCGATTCACCCTTTCTCATTTCCCTATGTTCGGATAAAATCTCAACGCCCCTAGCGTTGTCCCGCTCGTGTGTTGGAACAAGTTGGGGGATGATACATTGGTTAGGTCTGAGGTCTCCTTTCCTAGGAATGACCTCCCTCTTTTCTCCAGAAACCCAGGCCCAATTATGGATGCCTGAAGCTTGGTTAACACTCCCGCGAGACAATTTGTGGTTGAGTATGCCAAAAGACGCAGATAAATATATTGATTCATACAAATGGATCGAAATATTGAGTAACGGAAGCAGAATGTTCTAGGAATGGCAAAAAACAAAGCCCCTAAGGATTAGCGTGGTGGATAAGTCTTTCTAATGCCGCTACCCTTTGGCTGGCGGCCTCCAGGGCTACTTCTCGTTCTCTGCGTGCCCTCTCCTCATCGGCGGTCGCAGCACGCAGTTCGTCGATCCTGGCCTGTGCGCGCTCCCGCTCGACTTGGAGTGTGACCATCTGTTGGCCCGCCTCCGTCAGCTGTACCTGAGCGTCGTTCAGTTGTGCCGATAGTTGCTCCACAAGCTCGGTACATGCTGCGACGAAGGCCTCCTTCTCTGCCGCCTGCCCTTCGAGGCGCCGGACTTCCTGCTCTGCCGCGATGAGCGCCTGCGTGCTCTCCGACATGTCCCGACTTTGTGCGACGTCGGCACGCCGGCGGCTCTCGCGCATCTTCTCGGCCATGAAATCACGGACCGTCAGATGGAGGCGTTGAGCATCAGCTCCCCCGGCACACAGGAAGCGCAGCCAGGTCTGAAGTGATCCCATGCGCCCCAGCCATTCCGATGGGTCTCGCTTGAGGAAGCGCTGGATGCACTTCCACCCCCTGCGTCGCGTTACCCGGCTATCCTCGACCGCCTCCGCGTCCGAGTCATCCATCTCCTCGGGGTCGACAGGCCGGTAAGCAGGGAAGGCAGCCAGCAGGTCTGCTGCAGGGTCCGCCCCTGGGAGGTCCTCACGAGGGATAGGTTCCCCAACATCCGGGCAACCTTCTTCTCTCTCCCCAGCGGCGCTGACACCCTCGTCAGCCCCCAACCTCTCTCCGATGTCAGCACCGCCGATGTCCGGAGCCCCTTGATCAGCAGTTGGTGGGGCCGGCTCGGTTTGGAAGGTCTGTTCCGGAGCAGGCGGCATGTCCACCACTGGTCCACTCGTAGATGGCCCGGGTTCGGCAACCCGACGAGCCTCCAATGTTGAGATCACTGCGCGGGGCATGCCATGGTTAGTCACGGATCGTCAATGGCAAGCACCATGAGTAAAGTAGGGAGACTTACGGGAGTTCGGAGCGTCATCTTCCGCTACCCCGGTCGCCGCAGGAACAGTTGCAGCAGGGGACCCCTTAGCGCTTGACAGTTCGATAATGGGTGCCTGGCCCCCGCCTTGTCCTGCTGGCGCCTCTCCTACTCCTGTTGAGGACGCCTGACCGACATCCGTGTGCTCCTGAGAAGGATGGAGAAACGGGTTAGAAGCTGCATAAGAGAATGGATGAAGCAAGTTGAGTAGGGATAGAAGCGGACCTCGAGGAGCTCAGTGACATCAACGTTGTCAGAGCCGGCCACCTCGCCACTCTCCCGTGGGCTCCCCCGATGGGACCTTCCCTCGGAGCCTTCATCCTCCCCCGTCTCCTCCTCCTCCTCGGAGCCGCTACTGTCATCTTCTCCCGGCGGCATCTGTTCTGGAGTGGGCTCGAGACCGAGCATCACCTTCACCAGAAGGGATGGCTCCGCACGCTGACCACGTTGGCACGCGTACTCGTCCATGGCCGTCAGATATGCATATTGCCGGTTGAAGTCCACCCTGTCGGTGATCTGGAGGCGCCCGACCTCTGGCAGATAGATTCCTTCTCTGAGTATCTTTCGCCAGATGACGTCGGTCCCCAGTGACTGCCGCAGGGTCATCCAGGCCGACCACAGCGCCGGGAAGACCGCATCGTGGGAGGGTTCGAGCAGACGTCTCACCTGCTTCCCGGGCCGCTCTCCGACCGACGCATGCGCCCCCTCTCTGGGCGCCGAGGCCGTGGCGGCAGCCTGCGATGCGCCCGCCGCCGAAGTCCCTGCCCGCGCCGGCTCCGCTGCTTGGCGCGCCTCCGTTCTCCCCCGTGTGGCGGCGCCTCGCCTCCTTCCTTGACGCCCGGTCTCCGCACGGGTAGCCTCGAGCCGCCGAACTAGCTTCCGCAAGAGCCCCTCAGGGTACGCGATGGCCCAGTGTTCGGCGTACTCGGTTGCCAAGCCTGCGTCAACTCCGGTAGGAGGGAGAGTGATGACGTCGCCAGAGCCGAAGGCGGCAAACATCAGCCACATCTGGCGAAGGACGCAAGGGTTCGTCTCCTCCCGGACAGCAGTGAATACCCTCTTCGGCATCCGTTGAAGGCACCCGAACTGCCTGGCGAACCGGGTCGGCACGTAAGGCTCGCAGATCACCTTCCCGTCGATCCGAGCCACGAGCACCCCGCCCCGCATGTTCAGAAAATATTCATGCTGCTCCAGCGGGCCCTGTCCGTTGTCGATCATCTGGCCGACAGGAGTGGGGAACGGGCTGAAGTTGAAATTGGCATGATTGCCAATCCGAACCCTCACGCCCTCCTCACTGAGGGTCATCGGAGCGACCCCCACAATGTTCATCAGGGAGGGTCGCAGGCCGTTGCCCGGAGGACTGATGGCATTTGGGAACGTATACCCACCGAGGTGAGCAGCCACCCATCCGTGGAAGAACTGAAAGGGCCCACAGATCCTTCGTGGCGACCCCCCTCGTGAGATGCGTCCCAGAATGGCATACAGCCTCGCCAGTACTGGGACCCCGAGGTTGTATCTCTTGTTGGCAGCCATGGCTCCCGCCATCGCCAGTGTCGCCGGGCGGACGCCCATCCTCGCATCCCGCACTGGCAGGAGCCACCCGCTCAGAAAGGCGGCCAGGAACGCCGCGTACCGGACGTTCGGGTCCCGGGCCTCGATGACGCGGTACCCCCATGAGCGGTAGTCGCCCGTCTCCAGAACCCGCCAGTACGACCCGTTCCGGCTCCTCTGAGCTGCGGTCGGGCACCGCTTCCCCCTGCCTGGCATCTTGACCGCCGGGTCATGCTCCAGGAACTGGCCTAACCAATCCTTGTAGGCTATGTCCTTCTGGAAGTCTTGGATCCCGAGCCGCTGCGTAGCCAGGTCAAGAAGATGCCAGGTCAGAATGGGAGTCCGTGACCTGTCCTCCCAGATGTTCTTCGGTGGCAGGAACTCATCGTACTGGTAGCCCTCCAGCGGGATACCTCCGATGCAGTGGATGTCCCAGAGACCGATGCCGACCTCCCCATGGTGAAGATGGAAGGTGTTGGTATCCGGGGACCAGCGAGTGAACAGCTCCGGCCCGAGCTCAGACTGCTGGTAGAAGTGGAACTGCGACGTCCACACCGCCTCGAACAGGCCGATGTACCGCAGCTCCTCTGCGAAGTGATCGCAAGTGTGGCGTACCCAGAACGCCCAGGCCCATTCACTGGTAAAGTTGCCCCCAGATCGCAAGTCCCAGTCCTTCAGCCAGCCCTTGGTGTCGTCCGTGACGCTCTGGCGATATATGCTCGAGTAGAGGGCTGGAGAATTCTCCGCAGTAGGCTCACCCCCATCAATGGTTCGCGTCCTCGGGTTCAGGACATAGACATCCAAGTGTCTGGTCTCCCTGGCAGGATGCCCATTGTTGGTGATGTTATAGCGGAGAAGCTCGTCCTCCCGGGTCACCCAGGTCCGCGGCGCATCAATCTCGAACCCTGGCACCGGAACCTCATCTAGGATGTCGAAGTTCCAGAGCGGCAGGTTGTCCGACAGTGGATATGTCTTCTGGGCCGGCGTTAGTAAGTCGAACAAGGATTGATTGTTAGAAACAATCTCCTTGGCTCCGTAAACCTCCTCGTTCGTCGCCATCTCGGCTCTGCGAGTGGCGGCATCCCCTTCATTTCCTCTGTGCGCGGCCATCTCGGAAGATTCGGGAGTCGTGCGGGTTAAGGGATGAAGCGTGCGGGATCGGACGAGGCTGGTGGAAAAGTTTGAGAGGCGGCGCGCAATCCTAGTGGGCGGCGCGCAATCGGGAAGTCCTTCGCGAAAAACCCCGGGTATTCGCGCAAAAACAGAGCGAAGTCCGGACGGTTTTGCGCGACGAGCGAGCGAATTCCGCGCCGGAAAAGGCAATTTCGCGCACGAGAGCAAAGAGGCTTATCGCGCGGAAGGCCAGTGTACGGCACGGAGGGACCCAGTGCCCCTATTTATAGGCGAGGCCGTGGTCCGCGCTGCGCGGAAAAGGCTTTGCGCGACCGCATCGGCCGCTTTCGCGCCCGACACCCATTTTTGCGCGCCACAGTCCCGCGTCGCCCAGGACTTCGGCATTCCGGCGTCTCCCTCGGAACCCGATCGTTGCGACCTCTCGCCGATCAGATTCCGAGGGGGGGCTTTTGTAGATGCCGGAAAAGTCCGTTGTTCCCAAACGAAGCTCCGGATGCGGAAAGCGAGGTCATATTTGGAGTCGGAAGGATGTTTCGGAGGGCCCGGAGGCCTTGCGCGGAATTTCAGAGGCCCGCGCGCAAAGGTGATGTTCCGCGCGCAAACCCCCCGGGATGCGCACAATGCGCCGGCCCGGCGCGCAATTTTGCGCGCCGCGGGTCCGCGCGACTCCCTTGCGCGCCGCGCCCGATTCCGCGCCCGCGGGAAGAATTTCGCGCTCGCGCCTTGGATTCCGCGCCCGGGGTTGCCTATAAATACAAGGCGACCCCCAACGTTTCAAAGGTTGCTGGAAGTCGAAACGTCTCTCGTGCGCGCAATTCAACCCCTTCCGCGCGCAATGACGAACTTCAGGTAACCCCCTTTCTTTCGCGCAAGAAAGCCTCGGGGTCCGCCTTCGCGCGCAATCCCTGCTGGCTCCTTTCATTTGAATAAAAACTCACCCTAAGGCCGTTGCGCGCAAAAGAACCCGCTTGCGCGCAATTGCCCCCGGGGTGCGCGCAATCCGGCCCGATTGCGCGCACCCCCCCTTCTTTCAAGTGGCCATTCGTTAAAGAATGAGCCGTTGCCCCCGCGCGCTATCCGAAGCCCGGTGTGAGCATTCTCAAGCATCCGCGCGCAAGGCGCTGGACCTATTGCGCGCCAGCCGCCCCGATTGCGCGCCGACCCGCAGTATTGCGCGCAAAGCTTCCTTTTTGCGCACAATCTGCCAGGGTCGTCCCCGTTGACCTCCTAAGGGTACCCGCCTGTGTGGCACCCGATGATTCTCATCCCGGGTGCCCGCACCGTGCGTTGTCTTCCCGTGCGGCCCTCCAGGTTCGTGCGAAGTGACATGCACCCATCGTCCGGCAACCTATGCCCAGCATGACGTTAAACTGCATATTCGTCCCGCATGACGTTAAACTGCGCCTTCGTCCCGCATGACGTTAAACTGCGCATACGTCCAGCATGACGTTAAACTGCATATTCGTCCAGCATGACGTTAAACTGCACATCCGTCCAAGCTGCACGACGTTAAACTGCCTAGCCCCCATCGTCCGCGCTGCAAGACGTTAAACTGCCAAGTGCTTCGTCCTCAACACATGACGTTAAACTGTACTTCGTCCGGCAAGACGTTAAACCGTCCGCTTCGTCCTCAACACATGACGTTAAACTGTACTTCGTCTGTCAAGACGCTAAACCGTCCGCAACCTGATCCCGTGCTCCGCACACAGGGTCCCCCCGGTTTGGATGTGGCCCCCACCCGCTCGTCCCTGCAGGGATGTCGGGATTGCCCCTCTTTAGGGACGATTTAATGGGAGTGGCTTTTCCCTACGGGGGCAGGGTATTACAAACCCCTAGTTTCTCGTGGGGGGCTGCACATGTGTATCTCCATTGCGCCTCCCCACTGCCGAAGCCAGTAGAGGGTCTGACTGGGATCGAGGTGTCTTCTGCTTTCGGTCCAAGTCCCTTCCAACTGAGTTTTGCAGCATCCGGGCTGCCCCAAGTGCGTAAGTCCTGACAGAATGAACTACGTGGACTTTGATCCCTGTCTCCTATACCGGGTACGCAGGAAGCCTCCCTGAGGTCCAAGCCCACCACCTGGTCGTCCCGGTCGTATTTACGTCGGTTCGTCCATCAGTGGACCCCTCCAGGGTTCACGCTTGCGTTGATTCACCTATGAATCCGCCCCCGTGGGAGACTGCCCGTGTGTATCTCCACGGTGCCTCCCCACAGCCCCTTTTCCATTTCCCCTTTTTATCGTCCAGCATGACGTGAAACTGTGATCCACCCGGCCGTTCCATCCCCCTCCGTGCGAGGTGGTTTGGTTCAATCCTCCGCCCGGCGGCCTCGACCTCTTCGTGAGTCGGCTTGCCGACGTCCAGCATGACGTTAAACTGTATGCCCGAACTACGTTGACTTTGATCCGTGTTAACGCGCGGTACGTAGGAAGCCCCTCTGGGGTCCAAGCTCTTCACTTCATCATCCATCCTGATCCTTACCCGGGCCGCCACATCCCGGTGGGGTCATGCCACTTCACTCCACTCCACGTTACTTGGGAAGCCGCCCATGTGCTGGCCCCAGCGTCGGAGGTTCCCCGCAAGGGGTTCTGTCATCTGATCCACTTTTCGTGTTGATCGGTCCGATGCCGTCCCCGCTGGACGTTAAACTCGCGGCATACCCCGTGTTAAACACGGGAAGCTGAGGAAAACCTCAGGTGACACAGTTCCCCGCACCTAGTACGGGATGCCTCAGGCCATCATGCCTTCGAGAAGCCCTATTAGGGACGGAAGACAGATGTGCAGAGTCGCAGTGTTACGACACGCCCCCAGCACCCAGAGCCACCCGGCCTTCTCACCGCAGGTTGCTGCCCCGCCCAGACTCCTTGGAACGTCCGGGCGGAAGCAGCGTAATTAACCGGTGTCCATGAAGATATGGCGCCGGGAACGAGATTCACGAACATTCTTAAGTCTATGAGGGAGACCCGGATTAGGCGACGAGTTCCGAGGAGACGTCCAAGGAAGGAGGAGCCGACATCCCATCATCCCGGTTTCGATCAAGGAGCAGACGCCCCTGAATAAGGGACGAATGCCGCCCGCCCTTGGAAAGCGGGACTGCGGGACCACAAGCCGCGCGCCCATCCCCTCGGGTTGACGGGTGCACGCGCGAACGCGTCCTGGCGGAACAGCGCAACCCGACGCACATCCGCACCGAAACAATGATGAATGAATGAATTCCCCGATGTGAATGTAGTATTAATTACAATATCTCATTCCATGAAGAAAGTGAAATTATTCATGTTTTTTTGATATCATTTTTGATAGCATGAATATTTTAGAGTTGGTGAGGATTGATCAAATGATTTGTCTTTCATTTGATAAAGTGAATGTTGTTTGTGAATTATAATTTTGGATAGTGATAAGGTGTGTGTTGTGAATTTAGAATATTCTTCCACATTGGTTCTCGCTACCACATTCACCAACTTCAAGGGGGATCTTATCCTAGGTAGATGTATTGTAAAATAATATTTGGGACCGAAGTTCCAAAATATTTTGGGCATAAGTTCTGAATTTTTTAATTATGTGCTTGGTGATGGGCCTAACCCATTATGATTATATTATGAATTCATCAACCACTGTAAGTGGAAATTAAAACAAAAAATATGAGTTTTCTCAATTAAAGATCTGGAAGATCATTTATACGTCATTCTTGAAGAAAAATATTTATAAATATTATTTTGATTAAATGATTCAAAATAACTCATATATGCGTTAGTATATGCTCATATAAGTACATTTACTCGTAGTGATAATTAATAAACAACTCCAGAAGAGAGAATATATTCCTACCTCGTAGTAAAAATTCTTAATGATTTGTTATATCTAAAGTCTCAATGAGATATATGAATGATATTATTGAAAATGAATATCATATGGAGACAAAAGAGGTACCTAGATATGTAGCAAGCATTAATAAAAGTGATTATAAAGAATTTTTTATGTACAATCGATTAAATAATGGTAAATCAGACATTTACTAATCACAGAACTTCAAGTATATGACATAACTATTTAGGCCATCCGGGATCAGTAATAATGAAATATATTGATTCATGTGTACACGAGCATCGATTTTTTAATAACATGGTAGACATCCATTGGGAGGAGAATGATGAATTTATTCAATGGATTCATGTCTACTAACTTATCAATGAATTCATTATCATTATGTTATTATGAATTCCCCTTGTATACTAAATTACCACGAGGTACCAATTTTTGAGGTTAATTATTTATATCATTAGAAGCTATTATGTAAATAAATTTTCTATATACTTATGAAGATGTATATATGGGCGCAACCACATACCGTGTGATCCATCTATATAAAAGATGTATCCACTAAATGATCACATGTGTTATTTTCTACTGATGAGTATATATTACAAAATGATCCTATAGAACCATTGAAATGAATCTCATAACACATACATGAATCTAAAGTGTTGGAAATCAGTAGTCTGATTATACACACCCGAAGTGTGGTTGAACTGGTCATATAAAATCATTGTTCATCATGAGTAGAAAGTAATAAATATATTTTCCCTTGAAGAGGAAAATGAATATATCAATAATATTATATATTTTTAGATATTATCTCTTAAGAGACACTGGTACCAATTTTTTTTGAGATATTAATCAAAATTTTCAGATGATATATTTTCATTGAATGATTTTAGAACTCATTGATGAAAATGGATTTTGACATATGTCTACATCATAATAATTGGAAAAAATTATTGAAGGAACTTATGAAATGTTCAACATATAAAGTTCTGGATTGATTATCCAAACTACAAAGACTATTGAATATCGATGATATTTTTATATAAAATATTCTTCCTTGTATATTTGGATATTTATATTAATCCTATAAGGGTTTGAAATGACTTAAGCATATTCAAAATTAGGAAAGTTTCACCCAATATGATAAATTATGGGATAGAATGAATAATATGTATTTCATGTATCCATATTATGTTAAGGAAGATTATAAATTGAATTTATCAACTCATAGTTTGTATAAATCACCGTATTCATCTTATTGTTAAGGTGTTTTGAAAAACATCTAAACTCTTGAAGAGTTTTCTGAAATCAATGACTTACATAGAATGTCCTTTTACTTTGAATTAATCATACTGGAGATGAAAAGTTAAATTTTTAATGGTTTTACCCTTAATTAATAATTAAATCTCTTTCTTCCAAGAGTGATAGATTTCATACATAAGTGGTTGATGAAGAACATGATAATACAAGAAGGAAAAAATATAAAACCACATTTTATTTATCCCTAAAGGATATACATGTACATGTGCATATGTACCTTGAAAATAACAATAAATTATATTATGATGCATGGTAATGTTATTCCCTATTCATTAAAACCTAAAGGGTATAAGTTATTGTTATTACAAAATTCAAAAAAAAATGTTTTGGTTATGAATTGGTCATGGACATTAAATGAGTTAAATGGTGATCAATATGAATGGGAGATGTAACTATTTAAATCTGTTTACCTTAGTCAATTTTTTCCTATTGGGTTTTCTTGATAAGGTTATTAACGAGGAAACACTCTGCGGACTAGATGATATTGTACTCTTTTTCTCTAATAAAGTGTTTCCCCTAAAGGGTTTTTTCCTTGATGAGGTTTTTTTAATGAGACAATCATCCATCATAACAAATATATAAGGGAATGTTATAAATTATTATGGATATATATAATTAATGTAAATTGTTGGCCTTCCCCATGAGTTGTAATATTTAATGATACCATTCATTATTACCTATGGTCTTCCTCCCATGTCCTGAAGAAATAATTAAATAATAATATTAATTGATGTCTTGAAGATATAACTAAATGATATAATTAGGGGGAGTTGGGAACACTGCACTCGTTTTCCCTTTATCAAGTTTTTCCCACTGGGTGTTCCTGATAAGGTTTTTGATGAGGCATCACGACATGGATTTCAATTACTTTGGCTTCACTTATATTTCCAACAAGGATTTTAAGTCAATATTAAATAAGATTCCATGAAATTATGACATTCAAGGGGGAGGGTTATAAAATATTTAATGTGAAGGTCATAATTATGTTAACTCCCAATCCCAATAAACCCCTTCATATGCCCAACCTTTCATATGGCAACTTTTTTTATTATTTGTACACTATAAATACATGTAAATGATTAATGAAAGATGATGGTTTTGAGGGGATTTACATTGTGTTCTTTACATATTGTATTTATATTGTATTTTTTTCTATTTGTCTTCATCAACGTCATACACAAATTTGACACTCTCTTTATCAACGATGCTCTTCTCCTATGATCAGACTTACATTTCTGGTTTTGAAACACTTCGCGGTTTCAATCGGCGTTTGATCGATTTTACAACATCATTAAAATAATTTATTAATAAAATTAAAATAAAATTCATAGTATATAAAAAGGATTTTTTTAGGAAGACATATTTTACACATGAAATGATTTATTAATCGATCAACTATACCAATTGGATTTATTATTGAATTAAAATTATTTTTATTTTGATATAATTTTTATAATATAGTTACCTTTATTTAAACCTTCCAATCCTACAGGTACTTTAAAATTGTTATTTTATGTTTAATAAATGGTGTTTTGGTTTATAATTGATTGGAGATGCTTGTAGAGAATTTGAACGATCATATTAGATATATTTAACGATAAGATATATATGTAACATTGTAGACCCTATTCACTCATTAGTAATTGTACCCTTGTGGTCATGTGGTGTCATGTATTCCTACTAATATTCTAAAGTCTTTTGACTAAAAGAGATTGTTTATAATGACATAGTGGGGATAAAATTACCTGTTTTATCAGGGTAGTATCACAACAATATAATAAAGGATTTAACAGCTGAAACATAATAAACGAGTAATAGTAGAATGTAAATATTCAAGATATAATAAAAATATGGGTATAAACTGTAATTGTATCCATATCTAGTAATATATAAAAAATGATTTCATATAAGTATGCTATACTAAAATGGGGAACAAAAGGGAAATATGAAATCACATATATACAACATGCTATAAAAAATAATCAAAAGGACCAAAATATGTATTCACCAGCATCCTGAGTATAATATCAGTCCTCTCCCCCCATACACTATCTACTATATAAAATCAAGCATCCAAGGTAGGGAACTTCCCCTTGTCCCTACATGTATCCATGATGATTATCCAGGTAAAAATTAGAGGGCCGAACAGTGTGTGAGATAAAAATTGTAGGCCACCACCACTTGTGTCTAGAACTATCTAGTCAATGCATATATAATGATAAATGTGAAGGAATAAAAAAATTTATATAAATAAACAACACATGTTAGTAAGGATTTCTCATGGGACACCCGTACGATGTTACCTGCTTTAGTATGTGTCGGTCTATGAACAAGTGACATCATAATACTATATAAGTATGTGAGTATGTATACACAAGACTGGGAAACATGGAAAATAGTTGAGTCATACATGTAAAATAACTAGACAAGGGAACTACCAGGTTCCACAACATGTATGGAAGTCCGTAGGTACATACCCCTAGAATATCACCCTAAGGTTTTTTTATAAAATCCTTAGAAACATGTTCTAGGAGGCCTTGGTGTTATGTGTAATATGATCCCTATCATGTCAAGTCATGTAGTTCTTGGATCATAATGTTTTCAGTTAATATAATGATTTGGATCACAATTTTTAACATCCTATCTAAGGAAATGGATGGTCCAGTCTAATAATACATACTAAAGAGAAGACGTGTCATCCTGAAATAGATGCCACATTAATGGTTCCCCAAGCTGGTGGGGAACGTGGCCTCCAGTGCTCCTCCCCATATTCTAGAGTCTCGTGAATAGTAGTTAGGGTCTAATATGGTATAGTGGAGAGACTATACCCTTATGATCATAGTTTCACATCAGTGAAAAAAATAAATAAATATACGAATCATAATAAATAAGTGACAAAAGATGGTAAAACATCCAACTATAATAAAGGAATAACATCCAGTATCACATACAAAATAATGTTATGTCATATATCCACCAATGAAATATGGAAGGCATAAAAGTCGGCATTCAATACAATATGTTATCAAAATAGAAAAAGGACCAAAAATAATATCTCTAATGGAACCACAAGCCATATCTTAGTCCTGTTATCCCCCACTCCCATGCTATAGATGAATAAATTCTCAACCACTGGGAACTTTCCTCTATCCCTTCCTTCATCCACAATATCTAACTATGTACTATTAGTGACCTATATAGTGTGTGAGATAAACTTAGTAGGCCACCACCAACAATGTCAATAAATATCTATTTAGTGCATATACTATGATAGTGTGTAGATAATAATGAAAAGTAGTTACCAAAACTATAAAGGGGTCATCTCTGGTTGGTGAAAGATACTAGTCTTACACAACCTACTTTGGATCATTCAATATAGTCACTAAATAAGTAACTAACGTTAAACATAAAGATGGAATATATACATAGTAATGTCTATATCCATATATGTGGCTACTAATACTATCCTAGACCAGAAGCATAATTTTTGAATCCATAATCTGTGCCATGAGTCTCATGAGTATCAAGGGACAAAATTCTTGGTATGAAAAGAATTGGGATTACATTCCCATTATAATAATAGTATAAGAGACATAATGACCATATTATAACTGAACAGGGACACCATTCATGTATCATAATAGTACAGGGTCCCAATGCCGGTATTATATCATATGAGTCGCCATTCCCATATCACAATATAGAAAAAACATGACCAACTTTTAACATATAGGGAAACCGTGACCAAGTGTCATTATATTGGGATTCCATTTCTATGTATATCAATTATAAATAATCAAGTCTTAAATCAAAGTGAACAATTAATTTACAACACATTAGCATTTAGTAATTACAAGGCTGTAACCACTATTTTACTTAATTTGGTGATGTGGTCTCACCAATCACATTTATTCAATTCAGTTTATATTTATAAGTTTTTTAGCCATGGTATACCATAACTATTTTCCATTTCAGTTACAATATCATAATTATAATTCATGAAAAAACCATATAGATGATGGTTTATGCATTTAGGATTTTATATCAACAATGGAAATTTGATCTGCACACCTCAAGGGGTAGAAGCAATTGAAGGGTACCTAATAGTGTCATTAGGTTCTAAAAAACCACAAAATATAGAAGGATTAAATCTAGGATAGGGGGAGGGGAATTCATGATGAAATCAGTATGCATCACATGAAACATAATATAAAGAATCTCAACATTGATTGATAAATACTAGACCAAATGTTTCATTCTTTTAGAGGATCAATCTTATAGTATTGACCTTTTTTTGGTCAATATTGGAGTAAAAGGAAAAAATTCATGAATTCCTTGAAAATAGGGTATAAGATCGTACACCAAAAATAATGTCACCAAAAGAAATAAAAATGATTATTGTATTCTAAGGAGTGGAGAAATTTCCAAGAAGAATCCAACGAGATGATCATAAGCTAAATCAAATTCCAAATGAAGAAAAAATCCAAGAACCTAACTTAGTGATTCATGGGGGTGCTCTTTCATGATAAAAGAGGAAGGGGTTGAGGTTTTATAAAAAAAAATTATCTCTTGCATCACAAAAAACACAGAACCTTCAGGATTACACGACATGTATTCTTTACATTCCATTTATTGTTCGGGCTTCCCCCTCTATGGAAAAACCATTACACCCTATGAAAGGTTATATTTAGACCAATACACACCATTAATTGAATATACATCATGTTTTACAAATAAATTCCATGTATTTGGCCTACAGTCAACATATAACCCCTTTATTTTTTCCAATCACACCAACTGGCGTAAGGGCCCAACCTCTGAATATAAGAAAAAAAATACCTATCAAGGGTTTAATAAAAAAATTTAAAGGATTCTTACATGATATGAGTACAATGTTATTACAGAATTATTCCCCTATCCAAACTATTTTTCATGTGTGAGGATCACCATGACCAATATTCTACCTACTCCTCTGAAAACCAGAGCTCTATTCTTTGAATAATACCCAAAAATTTCCAAAACCTTTTTTAGTCCCTTATGTATTATCATTTAGATTAAATGTTTAAAAATAAAACTTATTCCCTAGATATTACAAAATAACTTCATTAAAATAACTCATCCCCAAGTATCGCATTAGAGGGTGGTTGAACATCATAAAATATTAACTCCAGACACTGAGCATGTATATCAGCCTCTCTCTTTTATGTCTCATACTAAACATGGTCATGAAGTCATAGAACATGTAACATAGTAACTAACCATACACGAATATCCATCTTTATATGATAAAAAAAGAACTAGGTATTCTTTAAAAGAAGAATCAACATACTACTCATCCTTTTCAGACTAACGTATTTAAGACAGTTCTGAATGATAATAACATAACTGAAAAATGGGAAAAACATCATCCATAGAACATTATCTCTGAGGGTCTGATATCTGAAATTCCACTAGTATGAATCTCTCAAAAATAAATCAAAAGGAATGATGAATATTGGTGATAAATTATCTTACTTCCTAAACCAATGTTGCCCTAATCTATTCAAAACATGAAATAAAAATTGATCCCTAAACAAGAAATCTTGAGGACAACAACGCCGATCATCATATGAATTATGTATACAATAAAATATAGCTATATGGTATCTAATAAGTTGTACCGACTTAAAAATATCTTCAATGATATGAGGTCCCAGTAGGACTGACTCTCCTACCTATAACTTGTATATAGTTGAACGACATGGCATATGGTATTGGAACTCATAAGGTGTTATCTGTGTAATCACTTGAAAACTTTTTTTATGAGAAAAATCAAAAATATTTAAATGTTTCACCTAATAAACTCTCAAATCAAGGATTCATGCTCATAAAATGTCCTCTAACATTGATATAGTATCGTTGGATTGAACATCGATCTATGAGTGATAGGATCTACTCATGAGTATATAAAAAATCAAATCCTTTTGCAAATATTGCAAGAGCTATGATGTAAAATGAGTGTCCCTTTCCCATAATGTGATACATAGAACTTCAGGAACGATTATAATGTCTCTAACATAGAGTATCGCAATATATTCTACTAAGAAGGCCACCAAAATAGGTATTAAGTGTGAGAAATTCATCATCCTATCAATGACTAGTCATACCATGTAACAACCTCAATGTGATTTTTCAACCCCATCAAAAAATACATATGAAAGTCAACCCATTTCCACTATATAATGGTTGATGGTTATAAATGATTATAAGGTTTATAATGTTCTAAATTAACCTACATACTAGTGGAAAACTATTTAATGAAACCTACTATCTCCGTATTTATACATGGATACATGTACTGGTGGTGTAAATCATAGTACATCATGGTAAGATGAAGATTGAATTCCCAATAATTGGCACCATACTCTAAAATAAACTCACCTAGTAGTTATTTTGGAACCAAGACACACCAATTAATGCATTAGATATTATCCCCATCAATGAACCATCTTGGAAGTGGGTTATGTCCTAAAACATTCTCCCATAGGACTAAGCCATCAGAAACATAAATTTAATTAATCTTCACTCCAGCCATAAATTAAGGGGATACAAATAATTATGTGACTATAGAATGCATGAGGTTGTCCCACACCTCTAAAAAATCATAGATAACATATCCATAAGCTTCCACTTGATACTGGTTTCTTAAACATACTATATCTGAATCTTCTAGCTCATAGAATTAGCAACTTCATTTCCCTCCCCAAATTTATAAATAAGATCAAAATAGAAATATTTTAGCTATTCAACCCACTTACATTGTCTGAGATTGAATTCAAACTGAGTGAATAAGTATTTGAGACATTTATGATTTTTTATTCACAGAATTTCCCCCAATATATAGTGCCTCCATCAACACATGGGAATAATAATTGTAGCTAACATGATGTTATGCATTGGGTATTTTCACTTATAAGGCCTTAACTATCGAGACCCGTACTCAACAATGCAATATAATTGCGTCAAAATTTCTCCCAGTATGATTTATGATGCATCAAAATTTATGACATAGACTATGTATGGATAAGGTATAACATGGATCAATTATTTTGTATGTATTTATTTAAAAAACTGAAAGGATTTTTCATAGGCCTCATTCCACATGAATATAAGAAAATTTTTAGTCAATCCATTAAGAGGTTCTTCAAGGAATGGTAAAACATGAATAAAACTTCAATAATATTTAGATCACCCAAAGAAACTACGAATGTTAAATAAAATCTTGGGATTATTCCAAGATACTGGATATCTCACCTTTATTAGGTCTATATGAACTCTTTCATGTGAGATAATAGAATCGAGGAAGTGAACTTTATCAATACATAAGTGAAATTTTGAGAGATTTTCATATATTCAATTCTCTATAAGCATGATCAAAATGATATTAAATTATTTTTAATTAGTGTGTTGATTCTATGGATATACCATGATTTCATCCATAGAATCGAACAAAAAATAATCTAGATTTATGTGGAATCCTCGATTCATCAGGCCATGAATACTACTGTCTCATTCATGAGATAGAACAACATTACAAATAACTCATTAAAAAAATAACTTCTATAGAATATTTTATGTTGTTTATCTAAAGGAACTATGCTTAGGTAATGATAGATGAATCTCTTGTCTATCATTGCGAAGACTTTAGATCCATAGAGATGATCAAAGATGTCCTTTTTATGTGGAAGTAGATACTGGTTCATAACTTTAATCTGATTCAACCATTAATAATCCACAAAAATATTGATGGTACCATTATACTTCTTAGAAAAAACACGGAAGAACCACAATGTGAGGTACAAGTCCATGTAAACCACTAAGGTTATAGGTCTTACAACATTATTTTATGTTACTTAAGCTATGTATGATCCATCATGTAAGGAGGCATAAATAAAAATATTTGTCTAAGAACTAGTTCAATTGTAAACTCTACCACCATATCAGGAGGTAGTCTAGATAGTTCATTGGGGGAAAACATCCCTAAAATGATCCACCATAGGAGGGAAATAAATCGGACATGTTCCATGATAATTCAAAAAAATACTATAAATTGGGGATGTTACTCTATCGATCCCCTGATGCCTAGGTCAACTCAACTCACCTTGACATCCCATTATCCTTTTTGAATATTTTCATCTCCCTTGGGTGATGTTAAGGACACACTATGGTGATAAAAATATATATGAGCATGATAAGGAACTGAAAATTATATCCCAGGAATGAAATAAAAACCTGTTATATCATGGTAGAAAACGTTCCATATGAAACAATATCTTCTTATATCAAGAGGGAATTCCTTATATATGTGTACACTCTCCAATTGAATTCCCAAAGGAGTATCAAGATTCATCACCAAAAAAATGTATTCAATATAAAGTACAAGAACATCCATACTTAATATAGATATGAATGAATGTGAATATCCTATTTCAAATAAATAATACCATAAAGTATATGCCTCTATAATCATACCTCAAATTGTACATAGGAAAGCACCCTTCTCTTTATGTTTTGGATAGACTGCATATATCTAGACCGGTTCATGGCCCTATGCTACAACCTGACTACCCTGATAAGGTCCAATCTATTGATGTTTCATATCATAATTTTGGATCCCTCCTCCATGTAAACCTCCTAAGCCTGAATGTCTGGTAGAACTCTTACAGCCTGCCTAGATATGATCTACTAAACCCTCTATGGAACATAGAGTTAACACATATCCTATATCACTATCCAGTGGAGGAATGGTTCTACAAAACCAATGAATATTTCTAATTTTTCCTCAAAATCAGCACTCAAAATGGTCTCTAATACCTTGGGGCTTCATATGACATGGATTCCCCAATAGATTTCATAACAACTAGCTATCAGTTCAACTAATCTGACCATCACTACACTTATGAGAACCCTATAGGTGATGCTTCCTACTGTTATTCGATGTACTATATGGTCTAGGTGATTCACCTCCCTATCCCACACAGTTATCCTCTCATAGATTACACTCGATAATTAGGTCTTGATACACTATACCAGACATGGTAGTAAACCTATAGACATTCACCTGTGATCGAATATCATACTTGATCCCATCCGCAACTCTCCTAGCCCTAGATAACTATTCATTGAGAATAATTGGTGTGAAGTGATGAAGCTCAATAAAGAAACATGAATAGCCCGCAACATGTATAATTCCCTACTATAGGTGTATAAAATCTTTAGTTTGATATCATATAAACATATTAAGATAAAATTAATTATAAAATATAGTTTTTAAATCCATTCGTACCATATACCATAATTGATTTGATTGATTAAAAATATCACAGTAATGTTTGTAAGATATATGGAACATTTATGTAGAAATCATAACTATCCTATTAGGCGGTGTCTCAGAATACTAGAATGTATATTGCATGGCCTCTATCTATAATCACCATCCTCGAGACCACCTTCCCCTAAAATAGAAAGAGGGTGATTCTTCTGGAACTCCCTCGTTAATTATTCCATAAAAGGGGTAGGTCATGGAGGTCCCTATATATACATCACTAATTATAATAAATCCTCTTGAAACTAAGTATTAGTTCCCAGATTAGGATTAGTAACAAGTGTCATAAGTTTCATTGCATGAGGTAATACTGGTGGGTAACGTCCCACCACCTTCAGAGAAAGATTATCACCACCTTATTAGTGTTTGACCTAAGGACAATGTGGATTAATATTTCTAAAATTTTAAACACAAACCTCAAAATTAGATTTGGTAACATAATATAACTAATAAAATAATTGGATAGGTTCAAGGATTTTCTATATAAGATCCAATACCCATATTCCTACTCCTAAATCTAGGTCTAGGAAATTTAAAGGATCATAAAGGAACACAAGATATTGTCGCAACACCCACTACTAAGGTTGGGTCTTGGTCAAGGTCCCATATCTTATAATAGGGGTTCCAATATATGGATTTCCAATTTCAAGTTATAGTGGAAAATATTCTTTATGTTACAAATGGAATCCCAATTTAATGAAAACCCTTTCATTTAAGAATTATAATATAGTAGTTTCATATATATAAATATATATTGGTCCAGTAAGATGTGTCTATCATTCCAATGTTATAATGTCAAATTCTCTATAAGTTTTGTAATTTGTACATCACATAAATTAAAAAAACCTTCTCTCCTAGTCTATGAATGTAACAAGTCTATATAAAATGGTAAGATTATATAGATCACTATTCTGAGTTTTTAAAATAATTAGCTCTATAAATTAAAACATGCATACATTTAATCTCAACCAACTAATGTCTCAATCCATGCAACAAATGGTTATTGGATGAAACATATGGTAATTGGAAAGTTAAGATGATACCATGATTCTATGTAGGAAATCACCATATAGGTTGATGTTGACACATTATGCAAACAATTAGTTCTTCCCCTATAAGAAACATTATCACATTTATAGATCTAAAAATCAAGGAATATATGGTATATTATAGGAAATGAATGAAATAAAATTAATATGGTATGGTATATGCATGAAATGGTAATCCTCATGTGCCTATCATGATGCATGAGCAATGCTTACATGTCAAACTAGGACAAGGGTAAAATGAGATCCAAGAAGATAATAAATACCAAAATTCATCTATGCTACCCAATAGGGAAATCAGTACAACTATAGTTGGAAAAAAAGAAAAATGAAAGTCTCATCCCTAGAAACATGGACTTTTACCCACATGTGGGTTAGATACTCCCAATCCCAAGTCTATTTAATTTTTTTTGAAACATTTATAGTCTAATGTCTACTAACACAAAATAGTAAGAGAAAAGGAAAATGAGCTATGTTAACACTTGTAATTTCCAAGACATGGTTCACTCATAAGTAACTGATCTTAGTTGGTCACACAGAATCAATAATTACTCCCCATATTCTATAGGCTTTTGACTAGCAGTGGGGGTTTATAATTATATGGCGGGGATACTATTCACTCTTATAGGGTAGCATCACAATGATATAATAAATGAGTAAATATAATAAACATCATAAATTAGGAACAATACAATGGAAACCATATACTTATAATAAAAAAGGATATAATGCATACAAATATATGTATCCAGTAATGTGTACAAAATGATGTCATGTATGTGTGCTATAATAAATGGTTAATATAAGGAAAAAAGAGGAGAAATAATATAAAACATGTTATAAAAAATGAACAAAAGGATCAATACCTATCTCTAATAGTATCACGAGAATAATTTCAGTCCTTTACTCCTATACTTCATCCTAGTAAAGAAATTCATACATTATCCCTAAATGTATCCATAATGTCTACAAGAGTACTAATCAGTGGCCCGAACATGGTGTGTGATAATCCTGGTAGACCACCACTAATAGTTTCCAGAACTATCCTATTTGTGAATATATAATGAGCAATGTGAAGGAATAATAAATAAGGGTAGTAAATAAATAATGTGTGATGGTATGTATTCCTCATGGGATAGCTTTCTGATGCTATATACTTCATCCAAAGAAAGAATGTCTCTAAAAAATTTGTACCATAATATTATATAAGTGTGTGAGTTTGTATAAGAAGGTTTTAGACCCATTGAATATAGACGAGGTTCCTATAAAAAATAACCAGATAAGGGAACAACGATGTTCCATGGAATGTATGACTTTATTAGTATAGTATATGTTTGGAGGATCGTACCCTTGGCATATCACCCTAAGGTGTTTAGTTAGAGATATAGAAAGAAGTTATAGGTGGCCTTGGAGCTAGGGATAATTGTATCCATATCATGCCAAATCAAGTGGTTCCTGGATCTTCATGTTCCCAACTAATATATGGATTTGGAATGCACTCTATCTAACCTCTATATCATGTCAAATCATGTGGTTCTAGGATATTCATGTTCCCATAGATGGAGATAGAACATCATGTCCAATAATATATACAGAGTAGGGGAAACACCCTATATAACCTCCTTTTCAAGGATGAGGATCACCATGAACAATATTCTAAACCATAGAGAAGTCTGTGAGTAGGGAAACTTGTCTTGTAAATCAACAATTAGGAGCACTGTGTCTAGTAATAATAATAAAATATACACAATAATAATGATATACATGGTAACAATTTATAATTAAATAGGACTGAGAGAAATGGTTATACAATTATCCTTTCATTTATCTCATTCAACCTTTTATTTTAAAAGGCATAATCTTCACACACCTTATAAGGTGGTTCAATTACATAACCAATACTATGGGTGAATAATGGTGTCACACAATCACATATAATTCACTTTAAATTGACCAGTTATGATGGATAACTAAACATGCCTCAAAAGGTGGTTTAAATAGTTATTAAATAATACTATCTATAGAAATTTTATACAATACACTATAAGGGGTTGTTGATGTCGAGGTAGACAACCTATGGTGATGGTGTTAGGTCTTATAGACTAAGTAACATTAGGAATTATAAATTTATATAATTAATTTCACATTTAAGTGGTTATTCAGGGAGGGTCTAGCACATGATATGATTGTGAATAGTATAAACATCAAAACATTTAGGAAAAATAAAAATAACACCTACCTTAGCTGGGTAGTAGACTACTCATCCAGTATCATCCTAGTCTAGTCTAGAATGGAATAAATCATTGAAATAGACAAACATTCCAAAAATAGGGAATATTAGTTCACATGAAAATAACACCGAAGATGGTGAGGGAAATGAATAATAGATAAAATAGGGATCATTGACAAACCATTGGTTATCTAATTTTTCAAACAACACATGATTAAAACATTATATGAGGGAGGTGGATCAACTCTTAACATGAGGGGAAAAGGGTTCTAAATGTGGGGGGAGGATGTTGTGTATGAAATGGGAGAAGAAAGGTGGGTTAATGATTAAATGTAATCCGGAAAAAAAGGTAAATTCACAAATTTTAAGTGAACCATAGTTTTGTTGCAAGGTTGGACAAACCATGCACCAACCATATTCCACCAATATCTATGAGGAACATTCCTTCACATAGCTAGGTGCATATTTTGAAAAACTATACACAGTCCATGCATGATTACTATCCAAAACCTTCACCCATCGCATGGTTAGATGAACAGTTAAAAAAATCTTGCACCATATGTGCTCAATATACCATTAATTTATAACTATATTTTCATGCCTATGAAACCACCATTTCATGGTTAAACTAATAGCATGCCTCCAATTTTGGGCCTCACGGTTTAACCGTCACACCCGAGTTTTTGGATTTTCTTTTTTTTTCAGTTCAAGTTAGGTTATCAATTATTTTTCTCAGGAACTGGGTGTGACGGGTTTAAATTTTTAGGTATTTACTTTTTTTATCATTATCCAAGAGATTTATCATGAGTTATCCAATCTTTTTTCAAGAAGAAGTTTGAAAAATAGGTAGAAAGACCCTAGCGCACGGTTGGCGCATAGTTAGTAGAAACCCTGTTCCCTACCTAGGTAACCATATGGTATCTAGGTACTGTCTAGAAGCGAACAAATGTCTTTCACATGGTAATTTAGACCATGCGGATTTACTATGTGGTAGGTTTCTCCCTCAACAGAGACAGTTTCACAGTCATCGCACGGTTTCACAAACCATGCGGCTATGATATCTCATTATAAATGTTTTCCCTCTTCTCTATATCCCCACTATTTTAACCCCTTTACCCTAATAATCTACCCTCTAAAACCTCTATTCCATATTAGTGCCTCCCTTTATCGTTCCCTTCCTTTGGGATTCAATTTTTGGGTGTCTTTGTCTCGGTTTCCTCAAGATCTCTAAATTAAGTCATATTCTCCCTTGTTTCTATCTTCTTTTTAGGTCTTTCTCTCTTCTCCTTTGGGGTTTAGGTTTTCTAATGGCCATAGGGTTTGATTTAGGCTTATATCTTGATTTTTAGGGTTAAATATTGATTTATTATGCTCAAACATTCCTTGTGAGGGTTTGATCGACGTGAATTTGTGGTTTCACACACTTTTCTGGAGTCTTCTCGGTTCAAGGTAGGTGGTAACATGCCCTAACATTATTAGATGAATTTAATATGTTTGTTTGAATTTATAAATATATTATATGGTTTAATTTTGGGGTGTGAAATGTAATTTTTAAGTGTTTTGACATGCTTATGAGATGGTAAGGGATTTTATAAAGAAAAGGGACAGGTTTTATGTGTGTGATTTTGTGCAGAACATAATGGGAAAGTTTTAAGGGTTACTTGAAACGTATAAATAATATTTCAAAGGAAATTTAAGTGAAATGGGTTTGGGTGTAAGTTTTAAAAAATAAATGTAATAATTTATAATGCTTATCTTGTTGTTCATTTTTACATATGGTTTGTAAACTATTTAAATACAGGAAATGATTTTTTTGAAAATTATTTGGGTTTATGTTGATTTTATAAAGGGGTTTGTACATAGAATTGGTTTATTAATTTTATTTTATTCTTATGTTGATAAAAAAAGAGTTTTTGAAATGTTGAAGTGATGGTAGGTATATTTAAAAAGGTTTTTTTGTGAGTAAAATGGAAAATGTTTTGGGCTATGGATAATGATGATTTCTTAGAAATTATTAGCATTGCTTTATGAAAGTTTTAGTATATGTGACATGTGAACATAAACTCAAGAACTAGTGAATCACGGGTATATAAATGCGATGACTAGTGCTAGTACGATAGACATATTAGTAGTGGTTAGTCCAGAATTTTTATTATAGGATTGACACTCACAACACTAACTAAACTATGATGATGTTTCATCACCACTAGAATTATGGATATTTCTCTTGTCTAATGGCTCGTGTTTGAGGATGAATATTATTGTGGTTACTATACCACTTTCCACAAAGGTAAGAGGTTCTAGGGTCCCATTAAAGCTATATTACCCTTATGGATTCACCCATGGTTCTCTAATTTATATGATGTGGTGCCACCCATCAACATACAATGGACATTTTGTGTGTGTGTGTGCATTTTTTATAAATTATATTTTTCTTTTTAAGAAAGAGGTTGTGAAATGGATTTTCTTTGTAAGTGTCCCTATTTTAAATTTTTACCCACTAAATGTTTTTATTAGAAATTTTTTATATGAATTTACTTAAATGGACATGTTATATTATATTTTAATGATTTTTAAAGGAATTTACTTATTTGGGTGGCATCTTATTGGTATTTCACTCACACCCTATATAAACCATAGGGTGTATGTAGACCTTTCTATATGTTTGAATCAGGTGAAGGTTCCATATTTTGGGATGGTGGTATCAGTTTATAATGGTCTCTATTTTGGATCTTGGTGGTGGTGGATTGAGGATGTTTCTTCCCTCATTACTCATAGGTTTGGGTTGGAGTCATATTTCCCTTTTTGTTGTAGTCCTTTGGGGGTTGTTGAATGTTATATTCTTTAAATTTGGAATTCATTATTCCATGTTTCGTTGTATTTCTCAATTTTCATTCATTTTCTTTGTTTGTTGTTTATATTTATAAAAATGGGTGAAATAATTCCCAAAGCATGTTATCATTACCCAGGAACTAGTTTCTATCATGTGGGGATAAGGATTACTCTTCAGTCCATTCCACAGACCGGGTTATATGCCAAGTCAGATGACGACTCACCTTGGTTTGTGAAAAAATGGTATAAGAGAAAGTTATGCACTCTGGGTCATGTTCCTTGGGAAGATTCTAGGTAGAAAAGAGCTAAGGTTATCAAGACATGATGTTTTGACCACGAGTAAGGTACCTGGCTAGTACACCTCATGATGGGACTCAAGTTACCAGGGTAAGTCGGGTTTTGTTTGGGTCATTTGGTTCTTGTTGTTTGTTGATGTTTATTGAAATGAAATAAGAGTTGGTCCAATGGTCCCTATGAGCTCACAGGGCCCACGAAGCCATGTGGAGTTGGGGACATAGTCCTATAACAAAATCAATGATGGTGGTGTGACTTTTGTGTGGCCACCAACCATGTGTCCAATTCACCCATCAACACTAGTTTCTTATTTAATTATCTTGTGTTTCCTTGGGTTATAAGAAACTAATCTGAAAACCTTTGATTTAAAATTTACGAAAATTATAATTTTAAAGTAGAAAAGGGTTGATATTCAAATGGTGGAAAATGGGTTTTCTGATTTATTTTGAATGAAGCTTCGGAAAGGTGGATTTTTATGAAATGATTTTGTGAATGGGGGTAAGAATATCATGATTTTATTTTTATAATCAAAATTTTTGGTTCATCAAAAATTGGTTTTTGGGAATATAGAAATTGATTTTTAGAAGGGTTTTGGAAACCTGTTTTTAATGAGAAGAGTTGAGTTTTTACTTAAATAGTGGTGGGTGAAGTTGGATTTTTTGTGGAATAGATTTTTTTTGTTGAAAAAGTATGGAATTTTTAGAGAATTTAGGTTCAAAGATTGGAAATGGGTTCTATTTGGATGGTTGGTGTTTTTCAGATTTTTTTTAGATTCAAATTGAGTTTCAGAGTTTCTAGTTAGTGGCCTTGAGAAAGTGGGGGTGTGGGTTGAATGTTTTTCTTGAAAATGGAAAATCATTGATTTGATCTTTTGAATTATCATGGGTGACCAAATTAATGGGTTATGTGAGTAATGTGAATGAGTTCCCAAGGTGGCATGACGACATTCATGTTTGAGGCCCATGATGCACCATTAGTGAATGTGTAACCCACTAAGTCCTATTTTATTTTCAAAAGTATTTTTTAAAGAAAAGGTTTTTTGTGTATTTTTATAAGTTTTGGAATGTTTTTTTGGGAAGTTTTGAAATTTAATACCCCTCTTGTTTGAATAATGTTAGAGGGTTGTGTTTTTTCAGCAAGTTGGATTGAAGTAATGGTTAGTGGTCTCTTTAGAGAAGTGTTTCAGGAAGCCTTTATGGAGGTTCCCTTTTGTGTTTGGTGTTTGTCTATGGTATGTTCTAACCAAAAGACCAGTTTGATTGGTTCATTAGGTTTTATGGTTGGCTATTGTGTGCCCCCATCTATAATTGATTCATATTTTAAATTCATCCATGGGTTATTCGCCATTGTCAGACCCTGCAGTTGATCAATGTAAGGAATTTCTCCTTCAATTTTTGGAATATGAAATATCCTCCCTTCTGATTCAGTTTAGTGAATCCTATCATAGTGGAAGAGTGGATTTAGATTTATTTGAAAGATTATTTGTCCTCTTTGAGATTCTTGAGTCATCGAATGTGAATTTTCGCACCGTTGTGTCTGAAGGTCGTGTCTAGAAGCAATGAAGGGAATTCCAGAGAGGAATGGTGGAATCATTCCATAGTTATCGGTGATGGATACTATTATAAATGGAATTTGGGTCATTAATTGGATCAATCCAAGAAAGGGTCCGTGCTCGGGCACTTATGTGGCAATTTTGGTCATAAGAGGATGTTATGGCTATTTGCAGGAATCATGTGCTATTTAGGACTCAATTTAGGATTCCTCTCATGGTAATGTTTCTTTCTTTTTCAAGGGTCATGTTTAGTGATGTATTTTCTTCATATTTGAATAAAAATGTGGGTGTTTTGGAAACTTTTGAGATCCACTATTTGAACAGAAGCATGTCCATCTTTTTGGGAATTATGAATTTATTCATTCTGATGGAAGGTGTATTCATTGTGTCCCAAATTCCATTGTTTCATGTTCAGGGTTAAAGGGATGATCAGTGCCCATATCCTAGGAACAAGTCTTGGTGAAAGTTACATGTGTAATTACGTAGATTTTGAGGTGTTCTGTGTCTACTAGTGCTATCAGAATCATGGTACAGTTGCTTGTGGCACCAAAAGAAGAAGTTACGATCAGGGGTTTTTTGATACCAGACTGCGAGGAAGGAGATTCTTCCATCAATAGCTCTCCAACCATAGTTCCCAGAGTGAAGCTGGAACATATTTAGTAACACCCATAGGTTTAAAGGACCTTGGACTAGAAATTATACTCACTTTGAGAAAAGAAGATAGTTTAAGCCCCATGTAGTTGCGTCATTTAGAATGGTTCTATTTGGTGGAAGGAGGTGTGAGGCCCTTGTTTCCACATTTTTTATGATGTGGGTGGTAGAGTTCCTCCTCAGTTATAAAGAGGTGGGACCATCCTATTTTCTTTAAAACCATATGGTTGTGTCTCACTGGATGTGAGTCCCTGTCTGATGATCCTTATATGCCCAGTTCCATGAGTTGATCCCCATTTACATTTGGGATCATCTGAGGATGGTAATTCCCTGTGAGATTAGTAAAATATGGGGTGTTTCTTGTTTGGTTTAGATTATTTTTCATCAGACCACTTGTAATGGGGGTTTGGATGGGTTCGGCTTTCCCACGCCAGTCTATGTGGGTTGGTCCTTATAGTGGGTTGACCCACCGTGGGTCTCGCTGAAATTCCTCAGGAAGGAATTGATGTCATCATGTTCCTTATAGTGGGGTGTCTATTCGGGCCTCTCTGTGTTGGTATTCTAGTTTCATATTAGGTGTTAGTTCATTTATTATGTTGGGTAGTCTCTTCAGGCTTCCCTATATTGGTAATATGGTTTCATTCTTAGTGTTTTCTTAGCGTTGGGTTGTATCTTTCAGAGCTATCTATCCCTAATATCCTCTCTTGAGTAAACATTGGGGTTGAAGCGCACCCAACAGTTTTATAAAGCAAGGCTATGGTATGCTTGTTTGGGTTTATTTTTGATTTCAGGTAAATGTCATGAGATTATTAGGAAATGTTTAAGGAATTTTGTATTGAGATGTTGGATTGTACATTGTGGGAGTTTCATTTTCTTTGAACAATCAAATGAAGGTGTTTTAAGTTTTAGGGGTGGGTGACACCTTGTGGGGAGTATATTAAAGTACCCTGAGTTCAATTTTAATTGTCTTTTTTCTATTGAGAATGTTATAGTATTCTTATCATTTTTCGGGAATATCAAGGAATTGTGAAGGATTATCGATTTTCGCTTTTGGATTAGGCCTTGTTGTGGCTTTCAAGGGGTAGAAAACATTATGTTGGGGAGAATTTTCACACCCGAGTTTTTGAATTTTCCATTGTTCCAGTTCGGGTTGGGTTCTCAATTATTTTTCTCTGGAATTGGGTGTAATAGGTTTCAATTTTGAGTTAATTTGTCGATCCTTGTCCTAGATCTTTCCCATGAGTTCTCCCTTTAATTTTCAAGAAAAAGTTTTAAAAATGGGTGGACAGACCCTGGTGCATGGTTGGCACATGATTACAATAAATCGTGTGCCCTTCCAAGGTAACTATGTGGTAAGTTTGGGTTGTGTATAAAATTGACCACACTACTTCCTCATGGTAATTCAGATCATGTTTATTACCTATGTGGTTATTGTCTACCTTAGCAGATATGGTTGCATGGTCACAGCACGGTTTGACAAAATGTGCGGAGAAACCATGCATCCATGTCAGCACATTAAAAATGTTTTCCATATTTTCTCTATCCCAAATTTTAACCCCATTCCAACCACTTTATTAACCCTCTCATCCCTTCAATCCCTAGGATCACCTCCCACCATCCTCCCCTCCCATTGGGATTTAATTTTTGGGTGTCTTTGGCTCGATTTCCTAAAGATCTCTAATTTAAGTCTTCTTCTCCATTTTTTATCTCTTCCTTTTAGGGTTTTCTCTCTTATCCTTTTTGGTTTCAAATTTTTAATGGGTAGAGGGTTAAATTTAGGGTTAAATATTTATGGTTAGGGTTCAATCTTGATGTCTTATGTTTGGTCTTTCTTTCATAGGGTTTTTTGAGGTACAGTTGCAGTTTTCCAACCTTTCTTGTAAACTTCTTAGTTTGAGGTATGTGGTTACATGACCTAACAATATTAGATGAATTTAATATATTGGTTTGAATTTATAAATATATTATATGTTTTAATTTTGGGATGATAAAGGTATTTTTTATGTTGTTTTACATGCTTATGTGGTGGGAATGGATTTTATAAATAAAATGGATAGGTTTTGTTTGTGTTCTTTATTGTGGAACATCATGGGAAAGTTTTAAGGGTTGTTTGAAAGGTACAAAGCATGTTTTAAAGGCAATTGAGGTGGGAATGGGTTTGGGTGTATTTTTTATAATGAAAATGTAATAATTCGGCATGTTTATCTTATTGTGTTTTTTATATATGAGTAAAAAACTGTTTAAATGAAGGAAAGACATTTTTTTAAAAATGAAATTGGTTTAATTGATTTTATAATGGGTCTTGGATATAGAATTGGTTTATTAATTTTTTGTTATCATGTTTATAAAAAGGGATATTTTGAAATTTGTAAGTGATGGAAGGTGTATTTAAAATGGGTATTTTGTGTGAGAAAAATGGAAAATGGTTTGTGATATGGAAAATTATGATTTACCTGTAATGATTGACATTGGTTTATGAATGTTTTGGTATATGTGACATGTGAACATGAAATCAAGAACTAGGGAAACCCAGGTATCTAGGTGGTATGAGTAGTTATAGTATGCTAGATGTCTCGGAAGTGGTTTTTCTTGAATTATTCTAGCAGGATTGATGCTCAAAACACTAACTAAACTATGATTATTTTTGATCACCACTGAAATTTTGGATGTTTCTCCTCTCTATATGATCATTCCCAAATACACTCACAATTCTGGTTACTATACCACCTTTCATAGAGGTATGAGGTTCCAGGGTCCTACTCGAGCAATATTATTCTTAGGGATTCACCCATGGTGCTCTATTTTATATGATGTGGTTTCATCCAGCGGAATACGATGGACCTTTTGTGTGTGTGTTTTTTTATAAATTATCTTTTTTCTTTTTAAGAAAGTGGTGGTGAAAAGGATTTCCTTGCAATTGTTCCTCTTTCAAATGTTTACCCAATAAATTTTTTTTATAGAAATGTTTTAAATTCATTTACTTAAATGAATATTTTATATTAACTTTTAATGCTTTAACATGGAATCTATTAATTTTGGTGGCATCGTACTAGGATTTCTCCCACAACCTACATACACCTTTGGGTGTATGTAGAGATTACTATGTGTTTGGATCAGGTAACATCTTGGTGTATTAGGATAGAGGTTTGGGTTTATAATGGTATATCTTGTGGATCTTCGTGGCGGTGTCTTGATAATGTTTCTCCACCATTAACTTAGAGGTTTGGGTTGGAGTCATAGTTCCCTTTTTTTAGTTCATTGGGGTGCTGTTCAAGGTTGTAAGATTTAAATTTGGATTTTTTTATTCAATATATGGTTGTATTTCTCAATTTGGGTGCATTTGTCTTATTGGTTTTTTATATATATTTAAATGGGTTAAATAATTCCCAAAGCATGTTATCGATACCCAAACACTAGGTTCTAGTATGTGGGGATCTGGAACACCCTTCAGGACATGCCACATACTAGGTCGGGCACTGAGTTATATGGTGACCCGGTTTGTTTCGTGACATTAACTATACATTTACTACTAACCATGAATCAATTGTGTTACTCTACATGCTTCTCAAAAGAGCTGATCTCCTGGATTGGAAAAATTCCGAGGTTCTACCAAAACCTTTCATAGTTCCTTAGGTTTTCTTATATAGATAATATAAAATATTCAAACTAAAGTATAAAGGATTAATAATTCATAGAAAATCTAATATCTTACAATATATATATATATATGCAAAAACAATTTTGGAATTAAACTATCTAAGATGTTTATAAGGATGAGGATGAGTATCGGATGACCTCAAAACATCTGAAGCGAACTTCACTACTTTAGTAACTAAATAAAGCATGGTAATGAGGGAATTTAAAGGAATAATAAAATGGAATAACCAAAAAAAGATTCTATAATAGGTAAATAATTATTATAAGTTTACTATTTAGGAAGGAAAAATATATGCATGGATTTTCAAGACCAGATGTATGATATTTTTCATAGAAATGTTATTATAAATATTTTAAAAAAGAATTCATATATCCATTTCATTAAAATATTTCAAGAATGTTCCTTTTAATCCATTAAATATTGATAAGGTATAGTTTCATATACCTTTTAATTTATTATAAATGGTAGAAAAAATTATCCTTAAATACTTATCATACTCATAACTTTCTTCCTCTGTTTATAGAAATGTAAATTGAATTTTTTAACATTTATCAAAATACCACCATTTCATTAATTCAAATCCATTTTCCATTATAATTCATCCTAAAAAAATTTCTATAAATTTTCAAGGTAGATAATTTTCCCGTTGTTCTATGAATTTGTAATGTTTAAATATTTTTAAAATAAAATATTATTTTTTTCATTTTACTATATTATTGAATATCATTTTTCATATGGGTTAAAATGATAAGTTTTTGGGTTTTATGATGGGTATATATTATTTTTTTGTTTTTTTTCTTATTATAGTAATTGGAAACTATTTATAATGATGAATGGATTTGATATATCCCTCTAAATCATTAGATAATATTACTTTCTCTAAGAAGAGACATTATAGAATTTACTATAAAGATTATTCCTTTATAAGGTAGATTATAATGGTGATTTTGATAGTGATATGAAAATTATTTCCCAAAGTACCTAAATGTTTTTATATTCCTAAAAATTGGTTTTTAGGTAATATTTTTATTTCATATGGTTATAAAATGGTCTTATGATTTTTAGATTAACTTTTTAACTTTATAGATAAAAGTTTTGTTTATAAGGAACTTTTTTTCATATTTTTTTAAAAAATCATCAATATTATATTGTTTCATTTTTTTTCTTATGAGTTTTTTATTGTAAAAAATTATTCAATAATGATTTTTTATGTTTAAGATAATTATTTGTTTACCGCAATGTTCATTATGAGAAAAAGAAAATGAATATATGAGTTCTCATTATTTTAAAAATAAATAACATGATTCATTTATTTTTATATCCATTACTGAGATTTATTTTTGTTATCCAATATTTTATAGTGTTTTAATAGGGAATAAGTATATATTTTATCTATTTGAAGTTTAATGGTCATTCCTACAAAAATAAAAAATATAAATCATGAAAAAACACGAGTATAAACTTATGAGACGATTTGTATGGAAAAAGATATCCAAAAGGTGACAGAGTTCCCTATATAAATATATGGGGTTTTAATAATCTATATAACTACAAACCAAAAATATCCATGGAATATATGAATTTTAACCTGATTTTATAAATTATATAATTATGTGTTGATGATGATATAGGTTGTTATATAAAGAGTCCTAAAATACTTATTAGAGAGGATCCTTTCAAAAATAATTTATAATTAATTTATATAAAAAATTACCTTGGATTAGTTATCTTATAGAAGTTGATCAATATGGTATCCATATATGTGGGTTAATTATTATAATTAAGAATGAAAATAATATTTCTTGTAACATTATCCACATTTTCTCTATGATTCTCATAAAATATTCATTAGTATCCCATGAGCTAGCGTAGAGGTACCAAATGACTTAAGTCATTTTTCATTGATCTCAATATGAAATCTATTAGGATAGTGTAATTATTCTCATGTTATCACAAAATAAATAGGTAATATGTGTATTTAATCTCATTATCGAGATTTTCCTTAAGACGTTCTCTATAGGGATTAGATATAATTCATTGGGGGAATATTTTAGGCACATAATTCTCTATATCCTCTAAAAGGATATAATTTCAGTTATATAATTGAAGTTATTAGTTTAGTAATTTCACATAGTAACATAACTAAATTATTACCCAAAATAAACCACATGAATAATAATAATAATAATATCATTTTTATTACATTTAATAAAAAATTCAAAAACATAGTTATTTAAATATAATTTTCAATATAAATAAGTAAATATTTATATTAATTATATTAAAAACATCTATTATTTACAACAAGCCATTAACTCAGTCCTTTAGTACTCCTCGTCATTCTTCAAACCATGAATGCTAAATAAATATTTAAATAAATAACTATCATCAATTTGTTGGTTCAACAAATAAATAATTATTATAATAATTTACTAGAAAATAAATAAATATTTAATATTAAACTCACATATATTCTCCCTTATATAAATGGTGAATGAATTTATTTGATCAAACCAACTATATTAATTATATAAAAACATTATAGGAATAACATTTTTTTCATTATTAAATTCAAGTAGAATTTAATTTTGATCCTAGATACACTTAATGCATGGTCCTCTGGGCCCCCTTCTTAGTTTCATCAAGTTGGATAGCCTAAATTCCATGACTGGTATCTTAAAAAGTATCATGAAACTCATAGATATTGAAGTCAATATTGAAATAATAATAACATTATATGAACATGTAGTGTGTAATATAATTCATTGGTCTCAATATATCATCAGGCATGTTGCATAATTGTTTCATCAACATATATGGTTGATATATCATCTTTTAACTTCATAAAATAGTCTCAATGATAAAATTACAGGGCCAATGAGTTAATCTAACAGATCCATTTCAATAAAAGGGTTAGAGATAAAGAAATTGATTAACTTATAAAGAAAATAAATTCATTCATGTCTTATTTAGTTAATGTCCAACCACTTATGAAACACCCAACATATCCTACTTTTCTATAATCATATGTCATCATGGTTTTAAACGAATACAACAAAGTGTTTGACTCATGATATAAATTGAAAATAATATTAATTCAATAGTCCCTTACATTGGTATATAGATATGAATATACAATGAAACCTATAACATGTGTATTTCCAATTAATGGGAATATCATCTTAACCTATCGTATTAGAGATTATCAAGTGATAATCTTCATGATATGAATCTTCATATTATTATAAGAAACTATCTACTTACATTGCAGAAAAATATTTTATTCCATTTAGAAATTTCATCTATACTACAAGATAAATGTTTCTAAATATTTTCATCAAATTAAAAGGTCCTCATCATAGTAGGGAATTTCTCTAACCTTTTTATGATAAAAATATTATAATAACATTTAAACATTGATGTTACAAATAAGAACATTAATTATGTGATGAAATATTTATTGACAATAATATTCTAGTAATCTAATGTACAATGTTAGTTGGTTCTAGTGAAGGAACTTGAATAGAATCCAAAATTCACAAGAGATAAATATTAACAACTTTTAGTACCCTAGATCTTGAATGATATTTGTACATAATTTAAGAAAATAATACATTAAATGGTTCTACCAAATTATCTATCATAGAATCACATCTAACTGTGACACTACCCATTATTAAAAAATAACTTAAGAGTTGATATATTAATTTTATATAATTAATCAAATAATGTAACCTAGGATCCCTAGAGAGGACCACCATTTTATTGTTATCATGGTACATTATGTTATGATCATTATATATAGGAAATATAATAAGATACTTGATGATGTTTTATATCGAAAATGAATGTGTAGATTGATTTAAAGTTGTTATACACTCATAGTCTACTATAAAAGAAGAGATAATCTGTAGAATAGAACTCTTCTAGCTCTCATCTCCTTCGAAAATGTAGATGAAATATCTAGATAATGGCTTTAGACTATTTTTTACTATCTAAAATATATAATGTTTATATCCATTGATGAAAAGTCCTTCACCACCTCCAAAAATTTAAAGATATCCTTAGAATACTTGAGATACTTAATCATAGTCATTATTTCTATCCAATGATTCTCACCTATATATTATTGATATCTATCCACAATGCTCATAGAATAGGAAACACTATTCATGATACATATCATGTTATACATGATAGAATCTTTCACACAAAATTATGGTATTTTAATCATTATTTATATTCCCTCTTATTTCAGAGATTTTTTATTATGGTTATGATATTTACCGTGTAACATTGAAAAAAATCCCCATTTAGAATCCTAAATACGAAATATATTTTGTAATTTATCAATTTATGTACCCTGATAGATCCTAAAAGGCTATATAGATACTTAATTAATGACTTTGATCCCCAAAATATAGGATTATTTACTGAAGCCTTTCACATAGAATCACTTTTAACCAATTTCTAACTGACTATAAGAAAATTATTATTTTTCTATATATAGTATTTCATGGATATATAATAATAATAAAATTATTGAATTATCATTAAACCTCTCATTGAAACAAGTCTCACATTCCTTCTTTATAAAACAAAATCCTCTAATGTCATTTTAAAATAAACTATTCCTCAACATTTATTCTTACTTGAACCCATAGTGGATTTCTAAAACATGCATAATTTAACAAAACCTATTATAGTCATAAACCCATTTATATATGTAATATAGATATCATATAAAAAGTTCCCATTAAGGAAGATCATCTTGATATCCATTTTACAAATCACATAATCATGGTAACCTTCTAGGGAAAGTACAATCCTGATGGATTTTTGTATAGAAACTAGTGAATATGTTTCACCACAGTCCATGAATTGATGTTGAATAAAATATTTATAAACTAGGATTAGTTTTTTGATACTGATCTACCATCTATTTACAACTTGTTCTTTATTACCAACTTTCACCTCACACACTTTACCTCAACTAGAGGATCTACTATAAATATGACTTGGTCTCGGTACATGAAATATATTTTAGAATTAATGAATTAATTCAACTTATCAACATATATGTTTCTCATTAATTTGATTTCATGCAATGGTTTATCATAATTTACCAATAATATGTCACTATACAGGGTTACTAGATAATTATATATCCCAAGATCACTAATCTCTCTATTTCTACAAAACAATACTAGTGTCTCTAAAACCAAATATTATATAAGGTTATGTGGAACTTATTTATGTTCCCCATATCGTGTGTATTGATCCTAAACATCATAATAATAAATCTTTATCCAAATACCTCTTTATTAAATTTGATCCCTCTTAAGAAAATTGGGACATCCATCAACCCGAATTATTTAACCGATGGATAATATAATAAATATGCATTATTTTACATAGAAAATAAAAAAGTATACAATTTTTTACATGATATTATTTTTTTCAAGATATGTAAAAGACTATAATAAACCTATATTTTAAGATATTTTTTTCATTAATAAATTTAATTCAATTGATATCTCCATTTACAGGCAACACCGAGTTTAAAATAAGTGTGACATACTATTAAAATGATATTATTTAATTAGACATTTATTTCTTAAACAATATTTAGGTGGGTATCAATAGGAATTACTAAATTATTATAAATTATTATCTACATATTTTAAAAAAGAATTCAATACTTATTAATTATACATAAGCTAAAATAAAAGGATTTGAATGTTAAATTATTTTTTTTTCTAAAAACCATTTTATTCAAAAAAAGTGATTTTATCAAAATAAAATAAAATAATATATATTATGAATTTATAAAATTAAAATTTAAAATTATAACTTCAATATTTTAATTCAATATTCATCTATTATTTTTTACAAGTCATGTAATTAAGGTAAACTATGTTTTTTGATTTAAAATTCATTTTTTATAAAAATGGGTTTTGTTGCGTTTTGTGTCCTTATTTTAGAATGAATTTATACCACATATAAAAGTTAATAATTAAAAATTTATTTTATATTTGGAATCATAATAATTAATATAATTTGAATAGGTTAACTCTATTTATGTTTGTAATTAATAATAAACACAGAAAAATTATGTTACTAAGGAAAAGGCTTAAATGGGTTTACTATGGGGTTAACCTAAGAGATATGGTTTAAAATATAACAATACAATTGGTGTAATTTTAACTATTAATTGAAATTCTACATCAACATTCAAATATTCAAATATTTTCCATTATAGAGCCAAATGAGTTGAGTAAGACATCAATATATTTTAACCTTCTAAAATATTGCAATTGTGTTGTCTCCCTACAATATAAAATGATATCACCTATCCTCTCTTCCTCACACTTCATGAACCTTATCAATCCACCAATATCTAATGTAATACACTAATAACATCCCTTCTGAAATCCATGTGGTCTTTTTTATATCATAATACCATTCATCCAATGATTAATGTATAAGCCAAATGAGGTTTCTCAATGAAGAGGTATAACTATAAACTGAGTACATTAAATATTATTTCCTCTTATACATATTATAAATTAATGGTAGAAATTATAAAATAATTGGTTTCATATTTTAAATATAATTAATTTTTATTATAATGAATTATCAATGATTTTAATCCTGTATTCCATCAAATGGGAAATGAAAGCATCACTCATGCTTATGTGTGGACTAATGCCTCTACACAGTGATAATACTCATTTTCCATCACAATCATTCATTTTTTAGTTATTATGATTTATTTAATGTTTATATATAATATTTATGAAATAATTATTCTTCTATAATTATAATATCTTATCTTCCTTATTACATTTCCATTCGTTGGAGAATGATAACGTCGTTCAAGAGTATGTGTGGACTACCACCTCTAATCAGCAGTGTGACTCGTTTTTCATCACTACATTATATGAATAATAATTAAAGTTTATATTTTGAATAAATATTAAAATTATTTAATTAATATTAAATATTATATAATGAAACGTTAACTAAAATGAAAGTACACGAATCATTAAACTCAAACATGCATTAATAATGGATCAATTTTCAGGTGAATGTTCATTTTAATTAAGAAATTATTAATAAAAAAATAATTGGAAAATTGAAAGGAATGATACATAGTAAGTTATCTAATAATATAGTTATAGAATATATTTATAATAAATATATACTTATTTTATCATTTATTTGAATGTGAGAGAACCATGATGGAAGTTTACATAAGGGATATATGTTTCAATTAGATTTTAATCGACATTGTTTGTGATTGAATTTCCATTAAGGGAAATAATATATATTTTGTCCTTAAAATCCAATATATTTTCAAATACTCTATTTTGTTTTGGTGTTTTTATGTATTATTTCTATTTTGATCACTTTGGAACATAAAATGATATAGAAAATGTTTGTAATGAAAATCTTACCATATGTCCACATTCGTCGAAAAAATCATCTATGTTCATACTCATTAAAAATGTGTTATGAAAGAGTTTACCTAGAAATTAATTTTTTAAAAATATATTTTTACTTACATTTTACTTTATTTACATAGGGTTATAAATAATATTTTTAATTTAATATTTTTTGGAAAATTCATTTTTAAATTCTTACAAAAGCCTGAAAAAATGTTTAATTAATGTATAAGGTATGAATAGATTTTCCCACTATCATGAAAATTCATTAAATTGAATGTTGCATCACATGTTTCTATGTTTAATTCTAATAAAATGGATTTTCTCAATATTTTGTGAATTTTTAGTTAAAATTTTACCAAAAGAAAATAATACATTCTCATGTTCTCAAAGAAATGTTTGAATGATATTTTAATGGTATTTTTCACCTATGTCTACATCCTTTAATAATTGTTAATGTTAATTACAGTGATGATCTTATGAAACCATTTGATTTATTTATCTAGATGTAATATCATGATGATTATTATTTGAAACCCGTTTCATTCCCTGGATTAATTATGTTGTGATGAAACCTTTTAGAAACCTATTCATTTTCCATGTGATATGTAATTATAAATTATTTATGTAACCAATTTCCTATCCAGGGGTTATAATATTATGACATGTTGAATGTTTTATGATATTTAGTCACCCATATTAATTGTTTTCATTATGTTACCAGTGGTCTTGAAATTGTATTTCTCTAAAATGGAATGGCTAATGATAGATATCTCACGAGATAATTAGGATTGGAATGAGGAGTGAACCAAATTCCGTAAAGGACACTATCCACTATGATAGTCTTGGGAGTAAAACTTTAATAATGAAATAATGGAATTTATTATGAATAAAATCAAATATTATTGTCTTGGAAGTGATCCTTGACTTAGGAAATTATTTTATATGTATATGTTTATGTAAAAAACTATATAATATTCAAATGAAATGATATCATTGCTAATGATTGATTATTGATGATACTTAACTCATATGTTTTATTTATTTTGATATGAAAAATCAATATTCAATGATTTATGATCATTTTTCAATCATTTATTGGGTTTTATTATTTTACTATATGATCATATTTTCATACACTTATTATTATAAACATAACTATTATTATTTATATTTTATAATGAAATAAAGGTAACAAGAAAATCATATGGGTCTTAAATAATGTAATTTTAGGGAATTAACCCGTGCAAGATTAATAGACTTTAGGGGAAGGGACCTGATTCTATCAAATAATGTGAGATGAGAGATCTAAGGGTACTGAGAAGAGAAGAATTCATTTGACTTGTTCCCCTATTTCTAATAGATAAGAAGAACAATCTAGTTTGAGATAATCCTTTTGCATATATGGATGAGAGAAATAATGGTAAAAGGAATGATGAAGATATCATGGAGATAATTATAAATGGTTTAGGCATCCATTTTAACCATCTTGATCATAATCCCCTTAGAATGATTGAGTTCAAGCCCACTTAGTAAGGCATTCACTTTTTCAATAAGATAATCTACCTAAACATTGAAGGTACTGAACAAAAATATGATAGATCCCCCATGTTAATGTACAAGAAATCCACCGTACATGTGCCCATGGATATAGGACCCAACCATGTTGAGTTTGAATCCATTAATGGGAGGATCCCCTGACATTCATTTACCTATAAGAGGTGAATTAAGAATATTTGAGATGAAATTCTTACCCACCATTAAAATTATCAGGGAGGGAGTGGAATCCTGATGCTTCACAAGAGAAATGAACTCCATCGCTAGAAACCTTTCCTTATAAACCATTACAGTATTCAGTTATTGAACCCCTTATTCTTGGATTATTACTTCCATTAAAAATACACAAGCAACCATCATCCAAAATAACAGCTCTCACTTTCTTATCATACATATTGGTTCCAAAACCTTAAAAAACATATTTATAAAGTTTATTCTATCAAAATACTGATAGATAAGACTATAGTAATATCTTAGAGCTCTCTAAATGACCTAGGCCCACTATCCTTTAAAAAATAAATGGATCTACGTTTCATTGGTGGGGTTATGTTAGAAAAATAACTTCAAAACAAGGGTGATTATCTTCCTTTGACTTTCAGCATATGTTGGAATTTCATAGTTCCTACATAACTAAAATAAAAAATTGAATTTGTATGGGATTTTATTGCACCATAAGATCTCACACCACTTTTCATGGTTTGTAGGACTAAACTGAAGTAAATGCTGATAATTATTTGCTAAGAAGGGCCCCAATGATGTGTCCAAGAAAATAAATTTATCCTATTCATTTGAAATTATGATATTATTGAAAAGGTCTTGTTTTTTCTTGTCTCTGTAGGATTGAATGAAGATCAGATACATGATTTTCATGGAAAAAGAAATGATCAAGGCTGGACATTGAAATAAGTTGAGGGGTGTTCCAACCCAGTTGTGGGATTAGAAGTTTATATCACATATTTGAATAATCTAGTGAGAATGATCCTAGGGTTCATCTACATGAATGTGATGGCTCTTCCACATGATCGATGTTTCCCCTTGTGGGTGGTGAAATTATTTCCCATATTCAAAATAAATAAATTTATCCTAGAGAGATATTCCTTCCATGAAATCCCATGAAATCTTAGTTTGGAGGCATTGCATGGATACTAAGGCACTATACAAATTCACTTTGTTTTCACTCAATAGTCTATCCAGTTGGTATCATGATGCCTAGTGGAACCTTCCTTTAGCTTGGGAATCCTTAATAAAATAGGTCATGTGTTTTTTAATTTTTAATAAGATAAATTTAGGGACTTTTGGAGTTGATAGGACGAGCATGGGTATAGAGGTTAGAACGTCATTCACCAATGTAATTATACCAACAAATTATAAGAACTCATTTTTCTAGTTAGAAATTTGGTTCATATTCATATAAACTACCCCATTGAAATTATTAATTATGAGTTTACCTAAATCTATGGGAACTATTAGATACTCCACTTGAAGGCTTCTTCTGTGAACTCTCAACTTGGAAATAATCAGCCTAGACCGATTCTCTACACAAGTACTTGAAATGAGGATGTAACTCTTATCACGATTAATATCCTAACCTCTCCATTTACAATACTATTCAATGAATCAATTAAGGATTTTCTACACTCATTGATAAAGAATACCATATCATCAATAAATAGGACGCGTGACACACCACGAAATGGGTACTACATAATAATAGAGTGATTTTTCAATTAATTATTTATTTATTAATGCAACTAGATTAATTATATTGAAATATTATAAAAATTTGGGGATAGGGGGTCTCCATATCATAAGCCTCAATTTTAATTAATGAAATTGTAGATTTTACCCAAAAGAGAGACTGATAACCATGGATAAATAGAACAACAGAAGAGATGATCTATCACCCATTTAGAAAAACCCATGACAAATATCTCTTATGATTACCTTCACAGAGAAATATACCTTACCCTTTACTTTCCTTTCCCAAGGTTATGGAGAATGGTTATAGGTTGGGTATTCTTAACATGTGTACTATATGAGAATATTAGTGTGGTATATGTTTAATATATTTTCATGAAATATTATGTTTTATTTTTCATGCCCTCCAAATGGGTATACAAAATTTTAAGGTTGATAAAAACCTAGAGAAAAGGTATTATTTTACATATAATGGAAATAAGGAAGAATCTTTCATACACGGAGATCAATCAACAAGAGAATGTAAATCACTTAATGCCAATAACAATCATTATCACATGACCTTAGAAGCATAATGTGAAGGGGTTACACGCCTCATGTGATCAATAAACTTATCACATGAAAGTCATTCAACTTTCTGACTAGGTCATGTGAATATATCTTGGAATTATATATTGGTCACATGAAGGCTTTTAGATAATCTCTAATAGTCATGTAAAGCCTCTCAAATGATTCTTCCTACTTACATAAATCCCCTCAGATGAGCCTTTATAATCACATGTCACTCTTTATGACACACCTGACAACCATATGGGTGATCATGTAATGGAGAGGCTGAAAATGATGAGATCCTTATTCGAGGAAAGTAACACTATTATTCATGTGAAAAGGTTATGTGATACATGTGATCTCTCTACTTATCATGTGAATACCATGAAAAAATATGTCATTATGACATGAAGATCCTCCAATAAGTCCTCATGATTATGTGGACACCATCATATGATCCCATCTAATTATTCATAATCCATCATACCTGTCTTCTTGATCTCAATAAGGCCTTCAATGAAGACATTATTCTCTTATTAAGGACCTACTATGAGAACAAATGATCTATAAAGGGCCCTCATATATGCCATTCTAATAATGAGAATGAACTAGGACATTTTAACCTAATCCTACAATATCCTATAAGACACCCAAAAGAAAACTATCTGAAAATCACTAAAGGGATCATGTAAAGAATGGTGAAAATGATGTGATCCACGTGAGATAAATGTTACACTATTTTATCATGCAAAGTGATTATGTGATTCATGTGATTATTAATTTGATCATTCAAAGGCCTTTTGACAAGTTGTATGGATCTTTTGTAGGCCCTTTGATAATCGAGTCTTGATCTCATGAAGGCCAAATGATCAGAAACCTCATCTCATGATGGATATATAACATACAAACTAGTTTCTCTAAGTATCTATTACATTTTTATTGGATCTTTCAGATTCACCTTGACAATATTTAGGTTTAGGGAAGTTGGAAATGGAAGAGAGATCATGTATTCATTGGTTATCATGAAAAACAAGGACACCATAATTGTTATAATGTGGACCAATCATGTGAAGTCCATGATATATTACATCAACTGACTTGATCCAAGATATGAGAGTTAATAAACACATAAGACATCATAGTAGTATGTTAGTTATTCTAATAAAATCCACCATTGAATCATTGAGAAAACACAAAAAAATGATACCATAGTAGAATTTATAAAGCAATGGACCATGTAATCCCAAGAGCCTTTTACCAGGTATGATCAGTGAGTGATCTAAGGGATTGCACAGTAGTTTTATGTTCTTTAAGTGATCATTACAATGATCACAAGAATTATCTACAACATTTCTACTAGATTACATGAATTAACTTCAACATGATGAAAATATTAGTGATGCCTCAATGGGTATATTCCTAACAGATATTGAGGTGTTTATGTGATGTAGGATGAAAATGATATAATATTCAGGTGAAGGTAAACACATTGATATTAATGATAATGGGTCATGCATTTTGTATGATATGTTCTTAGTTCATGTGATAACCCCAAACATGTCATCCAGGTCACCCAAAACCCCTAGACATGTCATCTTGGTTCACAAAAACACCCATAGACAATTCATCCTAGTTCACTCGAACAAGAATAGATATGTCAGACATGTCACACAGACACCCTTGGGAAAGTTATATTTGATCACACATAGAACATTGTATATTTAAACTTGATCATGAAATAGACATTGGATTTATCATCTGGTTCACATGACAACGCTCAAACATGTCCAGAAAATTGTGTGACAACCTTCAGATGTGTCAGCATGGCTTATGAAAATCCTCAATATATGTCATGAAGGATTACATGAAATCCTAGTACATGTCATCCAGATCAAATGAAAACCCTCATACATGTCACCCTTGTTAGACTAACAAAACCCAAACATGTTAAGAAGACATCTTCAGATATTTCTTCCTTGTTCGTAGCTACACTTGGAAATGTACCCTTAAACCATGTGAACATGACGGGCTAATGGATATGCACATGTGAAACTTGATTCAAGTCCTAGGACTCCCCTTCTCATAAAATCACATTTAACTGACCTCTCATGGTCACTAGCTTTTATCCTTCAAAGGATAAGGACCAAATATCTCCTAGGGGAATCCACCATGGTGTGTGTCCCTCAATTTCCTAAATAATCTATATCATTGGACCCAAAATTATCCAATGAGTCTATGATAAATTCTATTATATCACCGGATGATAGATGAGTTAATACATGGGAATTCACATTTGTTCAAGTCTCTCAATATTTCATAAGTCTCAACTGGTGTGGATCAACCATTTTCCGTCATCTGTCAATGGATTGGGAACCAACTAAAATATGAGGACTATGATTCTTGTTATAATAAGGATACATATGACCCATTCCAAAATTCCAAGCTCCAAATCAAATGTTCCATAATGTATTTATCAATTTGTAAGTCCAAATCTATACATAGGAAAAATATTCACTCTCTATCACGTTTTTCTCACATTGATTATGACTCATGTGGCCTTAGAGATTTTCAATGATCGTATCACTAGAATCATAAAAGTACCCTCAATCAGGGAAACCTTAGTGTGTAAGATCTACCCAAAAATATGATACAAATGCCTACATATATGGGAAATCACTATGTTTTAAGTCCCCAAGGTATTAATATATTGTTTAACTCTAGGAAATCACCCCTATGAGTGTTAATTATCTAACCCCACCCATCATCATATTTTGGAAAAATTGAACTATTAGGACGTTGGTTCCTATTATAAGAAGGATTCATAGGACACCTTTATAAATCCCAAGATCCATAACAAATGGTTAAATTTACTCATATATGTCCTCCCCATATGATGTTAAACTACAAAAAAAATAATAACTATGTGATTTTGATTCCTATCATCATTTCATAGACAGGACGACTCGTAGAGGTTCAATATTAATTCCAAAACACAAACTTCCTTCTTGGATGACAGTAAAGTCACGAGTGCCAAGTCATACAGTTAAAAAAACATGTAGTCACCAATTTATAAATAATAATGAGAAATAATTAAATAATATATTATATATACATACAATGTAATTAATAGACTACCACATTCATTTATAGGGATTAAACACTTGATTATGTTATTATGATGTGAGTATCATACGAGGATTTAGGAAATATTTATTAACATATACTAAATCTATAAGAGAGTACAAGATTTAAAATTAATTTCCACAAAAGGATGGGATGAGCCCGACCACCCTTCCTCTTAAAAAATGTGAGTTGCTATGAATTTATAGACATGAAACTAAAAAGACCACCTACCTTTGGTAAGAAGGATCATTTTCTCTATAGATGTGGATACCTTTGGGAGTTTATATTGGATAAAAAATGCTAAAACTTATGTGAATTTATTTTTAAATTATATTAAAACACCTACATAGTTAGATGCCAATATTTACATCCAAACATTGGTGGGAAAAAATGGTGAGCCTAATGTGAGAGAATATGGTTACAGAATTACTAAGTTAACATAGGTTTCATGAATGTTGTTTCCCATACCTAGGTATCCCTTACCATATCATTTCATTGGAAAAAGGGTAAACCCAACATGAATATTTCAATAATTAAATGTAATCACGTTTTCAATGGCTTGGTTGTTTTGTATATTCCACAGAAGAAAATGAAAAAAATAACAATAAGAAACAAATTTTTTTTACATGAATTCCCTCTTAATAATGTAACATACTTGGGATGTTGTACTGATCAATGACCATGTCTATTGTTGACCATTTTATTATCAATACCATTCTCAAAAGAGTCACCCAAATTTTAATCCATCATTTCATTAAGAAAATGATATGGAACCTCATCTGTGATAATAGACGTCACAGATCACGAAACAACTTCACCCACCTGAAAAAATCAGGGTTAGGTGGCAATCACGATGATCAAAGAATACCACCAACATGGTATGATATCGAAACATAGGGATACATGAAATATTATCCAAGAATTAATCCTACAATCCCGCATCATTTAGGGAAGGCTTCAGGAAAATCGGTGATGCCTATTTCCATTAATAACCATTCTAGGAACTTATCCCTAGAGCATGATAATCAAAATATTCCTTACCTTTGGATGGTAGATCAATGGTTTGAATACAAATACAGCATTGTTAAGAAGATACATAGGAGATCTTCTACCAACCACCACCACCAGTTACACCCCGCCAATATCCCTTAAAAACCTATTGATGGTACTAACCAAAAGTTTTCCACCCTTGACATTCATACATAGGAACCAAGGAGATATCTATGGGTCCATAAAGATATAGATAAAAACCAGTGGACCCATATTCTTGATTCCCCCTACGAATCCTGCTGACATATTCTTGAAGTATCCAGTGAGAAATCTCATATACATGTTCACCGAGATCAAGTATTCTCATATATTCCAACAACAAGAATGGGGAAAGAATATGTTCCCTCCCACACACATGAATCCCATTAGCCTATTCTAATGGAATATGGAGGAAAAAAGTGAGATTATACCCCTCTTCATTCTAAGACATTTTCTAATATATCTTGGAGACTAAGAATGTTCAAGACTATATTATTGAACATACTCATATGAATTATACTATATTCTAGAAAAAAAGATCCTCCTGTATATTTCAGAACTGGTATTAATATAGGGGCATGAACATATTTCAATCCTAATAGCCAGAGGAGTATATCAATATAATCAATATGAAGTGGTGGATACTTCAATGAAATGACATATTATTGTTCCCATCCATGAGGATTATCAGAAAATTCCCATAATGGATGAGGCAAATGAACTAGATCATATTGTTATTCCTACTGGGGTCGGTCAACCTAGTTTGGAAATCACTTTAGGACAAGAACACATTTATATCAAAGAAATATAGTAGAATATTACAAGTACATAGGATTGGGCCTTTATCTTAACCCTAACAAAGGTCTATTAGGAAAATTTGGCAGTCACCTTAGGGAATGCTTATATCCAATTTGTTGAAGCTTTCAAGCATATTCTAGTAGCTTACAGGATTTAGGCTCACATTCCTTCTCTTGTCGACAAATGACTACACCAATATGTTTGAGAGTCTATACATGAGGAGGCACATATCCCTTATCCCACTCCAAAGTTCTATCAAGTTATTCTGATGGGTAATTCAAATATGAACTAGGATCATTGCTCCACATCAACCAGTATTGATTGATATGTTTTTTCAACCACCTAAAGGTACGTTTATATACCCACCAACAATATAGAAGCTCAATGATATAGTTCATAAGCTTCTTAGTAGTGGTAATATATTCCTATAGTAATAAATGGTCATTAACATATCCTAGATACCATCATGCAGAAGGCTCATATCCCTTATCATCCGCAAATGGTAGGATGATATATTTCAAACACGATGTATGATGAGGCTCATATCTATGGTAAACTAAATGCTAGTGTCCTTGAGGGTTTATGATGCATGTTTGAAACACCTCAAGGTTTTACTGACTCTTTTTATATATAAGAAAGAAATAACTACATTTATGGTCCTTCTATTGGTAGTATAAAGATGGATCATAGGGACTCTAACCCTTCCATCCACCATGGACAACCTCCCAATGGTAATATATCACCAAGAAAATGAAATTCCACCATTTTCTTGAAACATTTCTATATATAATATCTTGAAACACTTGAGTTAATCGTATGTTGTGCCCCATCAACTAAAAACACCTCATCTAAGTCACCAAGAAACCCAATGAAGAAACCAATGTGGTTTGAATCTATGGAGGAATATGACTATTTTTAATTAGATAAGAAATGGAACATATGGATAGTGTTAAACATAAAAACCCTCAAAAATATTTTTTCACCATTTCCACTCTTGAATTTGGGGTCCCATATGATTTAGAGGAGGAGATAATTCCATATATATGCTAGAATATGCGGGTAACCTATTAGTAGTTTAAGGGTATACACCTCTCTTCTCAAGGATATGAGGGATACCTCTAAATCATAAATATAACCTTTTTAAGCTAGTCTGACCAATTTCTCTCTGGCCTAGGACCCTTAATCTGAAAAGTATAAAAAAATTCTATGTTATATTTACTTCTAAAAAATTACAAATCTCTAGAGATTTATTTTCAATTCCATGTTATGCATCCATATATGAGGATGGGGAATGTATGGAACATTGAGATTTATCCTATCCCCAGGACATCAGATTTCTACAAAATTGAAATCCTATAATGGAATAATTATAGGAGAGATCATGGGACAACATAACATGTGGGTGAGTTGGTCAATCAAATGAAGCTAATTCACTTTGAGAACACACTGATTCCATGAACATGGAGAGAGAGAGATGGAAACCAAAAAACTCCAAAGATGAGAATCTAGAAAAATGGGAAAACATCTCTTACAAAAAAGTTGAAGTTGCGGATAACCTGACAGATCCCCATATTATGTGACTCCCATCAAATGTATACCTTACACACAACCGTTGTTCGAACTAGATTTTACCAAATCAGGAAGATCAAGATTGAATCTATCTAGTAGAGAATAATTCCCATAAGGATGGATAACTTTTTACTACCTCTTCCACCCCTAAGGTCATCAAACCCTAGGAGGGTCCCAAAGAAATCAATAGTTGATCCAAACAGACCTAAAACTAAAGGATTGGGGTCATTTTAATCTCAATCACCACCCCAAGAGTAGTCGAATCCTCAAAAAATAATAAGATAGATCCAAATAAGCCTAAAAATTAACCCCATCTCACAATAATGGGGGTATTATTAACATCATACCAAAGGTGATAAATATGTATTTTCTAGGAAAGGGGATAAATCCCAATATCTAACATCCCATCCATTCCTCCTACTCTGAGACACACCACTTTTATTTTAGTACCATTCTTAAATCATGACTTTAAATTATCTAAAGCTCATTGTTTAAAGGATAAAATAAGGGTAAATTTGGGTAGTGATAATCAAACCCTACATCGGTCATAATTTAGGATGATACCGTACGGTCAATTAACAGAGGAAGGACCCCCATGAAACTCTTGAAGGAGAAATGTGAGGTAAAAAGATTCAATACAATTTATTCAATGATGGTGTGAAAAATTTTTCACAATGAATCTTAGTATAGATTTCCACCTTAAGCCTAGAAAATGATGTGGAACTAGATGCAAACATAGTGGGATGAAATAGGGAAATTTTACCTCAAGAGGTAGGTGATATTTATACACGAACTAAGGATACATGTATGTGGAATCCTAGAGGGATCCATACCTTGGAACCTCCAAACAATAAATTACCACCTCCTCAGTATAAATCCACCAATGATAAAGGGAAAGGTGTGATTAAATCCCACTCACCGCCTAGAATAAATGAAATATCCTTCACATAGGAACGACTAGCACAATATAAGAATGAGATAAAAAAATTCAGACATTTCAAGGAAGAATTACTCAGGGGAATCATTCCTACTGAGTATCTTCTTGAAAAAAAACTTATATCCCCCTATCCAACACATCAAGAGAGAGATAATACTTTCATAAGAATGGAATTTTCGCATCATCCCAACTATAGATCTAGGAATATAGTCTATAAAAATGAGTATGTTGAGGATGATTGTGACTTTCCTTCACTATGATGATAACCTCATACTTATCATGATGATTACCTAGAAATGAAATATATTGAGAATCAGCATCATATAAATGAAACAAAACTAATTAAAACCTCTCCCACTCCCCATGTATAATATGTGGTCTAGAAAATGATACCTCCATAACTTCTCAACACCATTAACTCCTTAGTTCCTTAGATGTAATCCATGGAATGACAGAGTGCTCTCTTGTAGATCGAGAGGAATCCATATCCTAAATAGTTGGACAAAACTCTTCACTATAGTAATTTTAATATCCCAATATTCGCATCCTTTGATGTTAAAGGACACCTATAATAGTATCTCAGACACTTCAAATTTTAATGTGGGTCTATGATGGTCCCATGAGACCAGCTGGAGGCAAAAAAAATAATTTTCCTTATATAGACCATGGTGAAACTAGCCTTATTGTGGTATATTGTCCATCTATAACAATTTTATATGGGATGAGAAGACCATATTCATAAATTACTATATAAATTAAGCTCCACACTAAGAAAAATGAAAATTTTCAACCTCATAAATTGAAAACAACATAAAAATGAGAGGGTCCATGACTTCATTTCTCGATGAAAGGGTCTAAAATATTCACTATGTATACAACTCATTCATGGGAAAATTTTATAACATTATATTGAGATCTTATAAGGTGAGACAAAAAATAGTTTTTCTATATAAAATATCAAGGTGGATATCATGAATTTGCAAAAATAACATCGTGACTATAAGATAAAAATCGATGAAATGAGGAAAAATCTTGACCCATGAACATGAAGTATATAGAAAGGATTATTGGATAATAGAAAATTTATATCAACCTAAAAATAGTAATTTTTTCCATCGATGAACCCAAGAAGGCCCTAAATCACCTAGAACCTCTTACCGAGCAACAACAACAGAAAAAATTCCATTGATTATAGATAAAGAGAGACCATGGTCTCTTGAGATTTGAGACGTGGAAGAAAAATGTATATTCCTTTAAAATAAATAGGATATTTGTTATTTCTTCATATATAAGGAAATAACCTCCTCAATCTATCAATTCCTATGAAACTCAGTGAGGACAACCTAAAAAATCATTGTAACTACTTCCCTTGTCATATGATACTGGGTCACACCATCCATGATGGATCAATTTTCAAATACATATTCTTTAGCTTCGTTTATTCTTGATAGATGACGTTGAATAAATCCTCAATACAAGTGACATTTGTAACAACCACCTAACTAAAATAACAGGGTGACTGTCAAAAAGTTCCAACTAGGTGAAAAGAATTGTTTTATAACTGGATGAATATTAAAATAGTTGATTAAACTCATGCCACATTGAAAGAATATCTTTGTAAATGAATCATGACTATGGAACCTTTTAATAAAAAAATTATAGGTATATGTAATCATTTGATATATGAAAATTTACCATATAAAGAGTTTTATATATATCAAACACAAACTTCAACTATTGAAAATTTATTTCTTTATGCATTCCAAGAATATTAATCACCCCACCAAATAGAATTCTCATTGGATAAATAGCATATATTCAATTATATTATCAATATTCACTTAAAAAACCATTTATATGATGATATACTCTTGAATAAGAGTTCACTATACATAACTGGGGTGCCAATGGATGAGGCCACCAATGTTGAGCATAAAGGGGAACGAGTGGTCTTAGCTGAACCCAATATTCTAGTCACATAACCTCTAAATCCACATATGTGTCTAATAACCATGGGTGAGTACTTCAACAATACCATAAAATGTATGGTGATTCCAAAAACCAATTAACAGTCATTCAAATTCTATTATTTTAAGTAACTTGATGGTGGGAGTGTTATTACATAATCTTCCCAAAAAAGTGGTTGTCCAGCATGACTTACACCTCTTGAAACAGATTCTACGAAGACCTATATCCAAGAACTAGGCCTGTATAACACAAAAAACTTATCTAATAAGATTATTTATATAGGTAAACTTATCCTTGGTAATAATAGACCTCTTTCACATAAATATGACATTCTAAAATAATTAACACCTATCCCATCCAAACTATATAAACTGGATACTCTCTATCTTTCAAAATAACATAGTGAATCATTTATTGAGGCCCTCCAGAGTCCCTAAAAGTTTGAAATAGAATTATTCATGGAATAGGTTTACTGAGTGGAATATACACCAGTAGAATGTCAAACCACTATCTTGTTCAGTTCAAGATCAGGAAGAATATATTCAAGGGTACATTATAACCATGTATATTCCATCCAAGCTTGATAGTGATGAAATCTAAAGGTATCTAGTTGATAAATATTCCAGGATCAACATCACCATGGTCTGGATCATCAAATTTTTGGGATATAATGAGGATGCTTTTTATCTAATTAATCTAACCATTTTAGGGTACAAAAACAATAAATAAAAAGGAGCCTTGAAAAAACAAGCTCAAGGATCAATTTGGGGACATCATGTCAAACAGTGTGTTAATGTTCATTCAGAAAGACACAACATACAATGTGCTTATTAGAATGAATTTTCTTAATATCCATGTGTATTACCTTCAGCATTTCATAAATGTTTGAAATACCCCATAAATGGAAAGATCTATATACTATATTGTGATGATGAACCCCTTCAGACTTGAAAATCTTTATATTCTTAGGAAAATTTCAATAAGAGGGAAGGAAAATTGACAATGATAGAGTATGAAATATATGTTGTCACTCCCAATGGAATTTAAATTTCCCATAATAATCCCTAGAGTATGATCGATAGTGATTATATGTTTTCCATCAACTTGATCAGTGAAGCAGACTTAGTCCTAGAATTTTTTATAAACCCTAAATTTCACCATCCCATGTCCATGTAATATACATAAAAAAATATGAATTAGTATCTTAAAAGGATATTCATACTATTTCTAAATTGGGTTCTGAACATTCCCTTACTCCATTGGAAGAAATTGAAAATTCACAATGAAATTCATTACACCTTGGAGTAACTATACCTCTACTACCCCTGGTAGCAATGTAAAAGAAAAAAGCATCCAAAGAATCATTCAATAATTAATCTGGTAGTTCAAGATGTTAATGTTCCTCTTTATGATCTCTCATAACATAGAAGGGATAAAAATACTTTTGAATTAAACATTATTACTAATGATTCCAAATAGACACCAGGATAAATAAAGAAGATCATGGCTTTAGGAACCCTCCTCCCACATTTGAGGAAGGCATCTCCACCACCATCAATGAACTTATATTGGTGAATCTGGGAATGAAATAAGACCCATGACCTAAAATGATTAGTGTTTCCACACCTCTTTAATAGATTTTTTTTATTACAAATATAAATAAGAATCGATATGATTTCTCATTGAATTATATATATATATCACCATGATGAAACTTGATGTGCCCACTCATCATCGAGGATTCCAAAATGACCACCACAGTTTTAAGTTGGGATCCAAAACAAATCACCCCTCTCATGTTACCAAGGTACAGTCAAAAGATAGAAAAATGATCAAATATATCTTTGTAAAAGAGTTGAAGTATACCAAATGGACTTCCAATATCATACATTATATTAAGAAGAATAGGAAAATCAGGGCCTTCATCGATTTTAGGGGCGTCCATCAACAGTACCCAAAGGTTGATTTCTTGGTATAGATTATAGAACATTTGATTGAAGCAACTAATAAAATCTAATACCTTTTATTTTATGGATGAGTATTCTGGGAATAATCAAATCAAGATGCCCCAGAAGATGAGGAAGCTAAACAAATCAGAGTTCCTAAATGGATATTTTTCTACCAGGTCATGCATGTTGGATTAAAGAATACAAACTCTACTTATCAAAGTGTCATGCATCATATCATTAAACCCTTTTTGGGTTGAATCAAAGATTGTTATGTTGATATCATAGTAGTTAAATCTCAATAATTTTGTCATCACTTCACTGATCATAAAAAAACATTTGAAAAATTGTAGTAGTATAGTTTTATGATGAACTCTTTAAAGTGTGAATTTAGAGTATCATTTGGGAAGTTCCTTGGAATTTTGATACACCACCTTGGAATCAATGTTGATCCAAAAATACTAGTGAAATAAAGACATTTACAACTTATCATAATATTAAACAATGATGAGGGATCTAGGGAACCTTTCTTATAAAAATAATTTTATTGAAAAACTCACTAGAAAATACCACCCCTTCACTAAGTTAATGATGATGAGATCCCCCTACCAATGGGATAAAGATTTCCTAGAATATTTATAGAATATCAAGTATTACCTACACTATCCATCTATCATGATGAGGCTAGTATAATTAAGAAAACTTATCCTATACATGGCCACCATGGAATGATTACTATTTTCCCTCCTCATCTATAAAAATTATGCAACGATTGAAAAAATACTCTATTATATCAGCTGAATAATTATAGATATTATGTCCCACTACACTAATATTGAGAATAAGTTCCTCATGTTTGTATTCATAGAGAAAATGACGAGGCATTACCTGAAGCCCCAAGAGGTCCACCTGGTATCCTATATCGACCTTCTTATGTATATTATTCGATTCCATATGTTAATTGGGAATTTTCCCAAATGGGTAGTTTTTATGGAAGAATGTGACTTTAAATTTTTGTTATATATGGAAGTCAAAGAGAAGAAAATGGATGGATTTCTAGGAGAACATACTACCTTGGAAACCACATTAGTATACATTTAACACCTTGAAAAATAATTTTTTTATTCCCATGACACACCCTGAATGTCAGAAATTTATTTTTATAACGCCACCCAAATTCAAAGTGGAAGGAAAATAGAAAACACCAAGATTAACCCGGTTTTTTATGGATTGTATTTGTTTACATAGGCAAGGAAATTATGCCTTAATCATTCTCATTATCTGATGGGTACACTAATAATGAGGTAAAATACCAATCCCTTATCCCAATCTTGGATATAGTCCTACAGTTTCAGATATACAACATGAATGTTATAGGTGACTCAGAGATAGTGATTAAATATATCAATGGAGAGTATGTTTTCAAGTATAAATAGATCTAACCCATAATTAATTATATGACAGGATTAATGTAAGAATTCCAATTTAAACCATTGTTGCATAACACACCTCATTCATAGAATGCTTATACCAATGCTCTGGCTAGTGAAACCATAGGCTTCGATAATCCTAACCAGGAGGAGGTTGTCATCTGAATCACAAATTTAAGGGTAGTATCATTGGTCATTATTTTTTATATAGACAAAATTAATTAGATCAATTCTTACCTAAATCATGGTGAACCAATATCAACCACTAGATAGATGGATCCTAAAATATATAACCTCTAAAACGGAACTCCTCTATTAGATTGAGGAAAAATGGAAGAAATTTTATTTTCAGCAATGAACATTATCCTATGGGATGGGAAAAATGATCATGATTTCATCTATAAATTATTCTTCAATGGTGTCCTCCTCAAATAAATTATATAAGGATTGACTCCCACCATTAGAAAGGAAGTCCATGTGGACTCCTACGGTGCTCATCAGTATGAAATCTGACTCTCCCACTTATTTTTTTAGATTAGTTACTATTGGAAAATGATGATACTAGACTATATGGAATTCCCAGGAAGTGACACTCATTTTATATTCATGTGAAATTCATCTATTATCACTCAAAATTTTATCAAAACGCTAAATATTGTTGGGTCGGAAGAACACCCCAAGGAGGGAATGATGGCAAGAGGGGGGGTGAATTGCCTTTTAAAAAATTGATTAACAAATTAAAATCAGAGTTAAAAGTGCAGCGGAAAAAAAGAGGTAATCACACAAGAAATTGTTAACGGAGTTCGGCCAAAAACCCGGCCTACGTCTCCGCTCCCAACTCAACCGTTGAGAGATTCCTACCGCTTGCTTTTCAATGGTTTTAGCAAGAAACCCACTAGGCTTTGAGGTAGCACTAGGACCTATTACAGCTTGCTTTTGTGGTTTAGCAAGAACCCACTTGCTTTTGATGGTTTAGCAAGAACCCACTATCCTTCTTACAGGTGAAGGATAGCTCACCTTTTTCTCAAGCTATTTAAAGGAAAGCTTGGCAACCTTTTCACACCTTAGTGGTGATGTGAAACCCAAAGAAAAGAGGGGATGAGAAAATTGGGAGTTTGTAGGCACAAACTCAAAGTTAAGCTCAAAAAGAATAAAACAATAAAAACCGTATATGAGGAATTCTTGGGCGCCTTTGATTGGATGGAGATGTTGAAGGCCGCTTCCAAGCTTCTTTGGAGGTGCTCCTTGGATGTGGAATTGGATGGAGGACTTGGGGTTCCTTGAGGTGGCTTGCCGGAGGTACGCCAAATGATCCAAAATATGTCTGTTGGCTTTGTTTATGTTCCGGTAGGTGTCCGGGGCTTCCTTGGCCTTTATTTATAGGCATGGAACCCTTGGGGAGGCTTCGGAGCCGTTGGAGAGGCTAAAAGAGCCGTTGGGAGCCAAGTGGGCCAGCCTGGTCAAACTGCAACGGCTAGTTTGACTGGCTCCACCGGCTGGCCGGTACAGTCCCACCGGCTGGCCGGTGCTTGAGGAAATTGGGAGATTTCGAGACTTGGCTCCACCGGCTGACCGGTGGATGGGCCACCGGTTGGCCGGTGCCTTGGATGTTGAGAAGGAGGTTGGTCCAGGCCCCACCGGTCGACCGGTGGAGGAGCCACCGGCTGGCCGGTGGAATGACAGTAGGTCTCACTATTTGTGCTGGGTGCCACAGGTCGACCGGTGACAGAGCCACCGGTCGACCGGTGGAACCTGGCAGTGGGCAATCCCTCTGCCAGTTCCACCGGCTGGCCGGTGCTATCACACCGGTTGGCCGGTGGACTGAATTTCAGTCCATTTGATGTCCATTCTTGGGCCAACTTCTTGGCAACCTTGTGCCTTTCAATCAAAAACACTTCAAACAATGTTAGATAAACATGAAAGTGATTGTGATCATGAAAATTAAACCACGAGGGGATACGAGAGGTACAACAATCTCCCCCTATTTTGATGATCACAATCACCGAAACAATCAAAGTAAAATACTGAAATTAAAGACATTCTTAAAGGATAATTTGAAAATAAATCAAAGCATGATAGAGAAGACTCTCCCCCAATCAATCAAGGAATTTCTCCCCCTTTGTGATTATCAAAATAGAATGGGGCATAAAACTTGATTGTGGGAAGTTTTGAAAAACAAGGGATGAGATTTGAAAATCAATTGAAATTTTGGAAATTGAAAGATTTGAAACAAAAATTGAATAACAGTTTGAATTGAAAGTTTTGAATCAAAAACCAATTGAAAATTTGAAATTTGAAACCAAAAGTTGAAATTGAAAGTTTGAATAAAACAAAAATTCTTAAACAAACCTAACTCCCCCTAAATAAAAACAATAAATCACTGGGGAGAGGAAACAATTTTTGGCCCGGAGAGACTCGCAAGAAGGGATTTTTCAATCCATACTTGTCTCATAGCGGGTCTTCTCCTATAAAATTCGTTCGAAAAGAAAATAGACTTTGGTTGGCCGTACCGGGCATTTTTACAATTACATTCATAAATAAGGTGCCCGGGTTTCTTACAATAATTACAAAATTTAAAACTAGAGCTCCCCCTTACAAAAACAGTGGGTGCATGGGAGGAGGAAGCTATATTGGTGTAGCCAAGTCCATTGGTGGTTCTAGATACTCGTTGAGAACCTAAAGGTTTGGACAAATTTTGTTCACCTTGGGTGAACTTGGCTAAGGATTCTCTAAGATCCTTGATGGTTGATTCCAAAGAATCAACATTGGGGAAATTTTGGATTTTAAGGGAGAGTTCCTCCTTCTCTTTGAGAAGTTGTTCTTTTTCGGAGGAAAGTTTTTTGAAATTCTTTTTCAAAGCGACAAATTTTGAAGAAAGTTCATGAAAACCATTTTCAAGTTGGTCCCTAACATGTTGGAGTTCTTCATAAGACAAATGATTGAAAGAATTTGAAGAACTAGAGGAGGAAGAGGAGGAAGAGGAGGAAGATACCTCATGTTTTTCCATTAGGCATTTTTTACCTTGGTCGCTCGAGGAGAAGGAGGAGAATGAAGAGGTGGAGCTATCACTCCAAGATTCCTTTGAAGCCTTCTTCTTCTCCTTTTTCTTGGCCCTTTTCTTGTGGAGTGGGCAAGCGGGCACGGATTTTTCGTCGAGTTCTTGCTCTTGAGCGGGTTCTTGCTTTGGAGCCTTGCTAGTACCTTCATGGGTTAGTTCTAACAATTTCCAAAGATCATAAGAAGTAGTGCAAGAAGAAATACAATTAAATACATTTCGGTCTAGCCCACAATGTAGAGCATTCATGGCTTTGCCATCAAGCTCGAAATTCTTAATATCTATGGTGGTCCACTTAGACTCATCGGGAGAAGAGAGCGTAAAACCATGCATAACAATTTTAAAAATTGGATATCCAATGCTTTTAAGAAATGTTGACATGCGGGTTTTCCAAAAAGTATAATCGGCTCCATCAAAGAATGGAGCACGATCCAAAGAATGTCCTTCGGGGGAAAAAGAGGTTGAAGCGGTAGAAGCCATCAAAAAATAGGATCTTTAATTTGAAACCGGGTAAGGAATTATTCAAATACTTCCTCTGATACCAATGGTTGGGTCGGAAGAACACCCCAAGGAGGGAATGATGGCAAGAGGGGGGGTGAATTTCCTTTTAAAAAATTGATTAACAAATTAAAATCAGAGTTAAAAGTGCAGCGGAAAAAAAGAGGCAATCACACAAGAAATTGTTAACGGAGTTCGGCCAAAAACCCGGCCTACGTCTCCGCTCCCAACTCAACCGTTGAGAGATTCCTACCGCTTTCTTTTCAATGGTTTTAGCAAGAAACCCACTAGGCTTTGAGGTAGCACTAGGACCTATTACAGCTTGCTTTTGTGGTTTAGCAAGAACCCACTTGCTTTTGATGGTTTAGCAAGAACCCACTATCCTTCTTACAGGTGAAGGATAGCTCACCTTTTTCTCAAGCTATTTAAAGGAAAGCTTGGCAACCTTTTCACACCTTAGTGGTGATGTGAAACCCAAAGAAAAGAGGGGATGAGAAAATTGGGAGTTTGTAGGCACAAACTCAAAGTTAAGATCAAAAAGAATAAAACAATAAAAACCATATATGAGGAAGTCTTGGGCGCCTTTGATTGGATGGAGATGTTGAAGGCCGCTTCCAAGCTTCTTTGGAGGTGCTCCTTGGATGTGGAATTGGATGGAGGACTTGGGGTTCCTTGAGGTGGCTTGCCGGAGGTACGCCAAATGATCCAAAATATGTCCGTTGGCTTTGTTTATGTTCCGGTAGGTGTCCGGGGCTTCCTTGGCCTTTATTTATAGGCATGGAACCCTTGGGGAGGCTTCGGAGCCGTTGGAGAGGCTAAAAGAGCCGTTGGGAGCCAAGTGGGCCAGCCTGGTCAAACTGCAACGGCTAGTTTGACTGGCTCCACCGGCTGGCCGGTACAGTCCCACCGGCTGGCCGGTGCTTGAGGAAATTGGGAGATTTCGAGACTTGGCTCCACCGGCTGACCGGTGGATGGGCCACCGGTTGGCCGGTGCCTTGGATGTTGAGAAGGAGGTTGGTCCAGGCCCCACCGGTCGACCGGTGGAGGAGCCACCGGCTGGCCGGTGGAAAGACAGTAGGTCTCACTATTTGTGCTGGGTGCCACAGGTCGACCGGTGACAGAGCCACCGGTCGACCGGTGGAACCTGGCAGTGGGCAATCCCTCTGCCAGTTCCACCGGCTGGCCGGTGCTATCACACCGGTTGGCCGGTGGACTGAATTTCAGTCCATTTGATGTCCATTCTTGGGCCAACTTCTTGGCAACCTTGTGCCTTTCAATCAAAAACACTTCAAACAATGTTAGATAAGCATGAAAGTGATTGTGATCATGAAAATTAAACCACGAGGGGATACGAGAGGTACAACAAATATTCCTTATGATTTTTCATATGGGGAATAGATGTTGTATGGAGATATCCCCCATCCACTTGTCACGACCCGTCCCCCAGGGCCCATGCCGTGACTACCCAATGTCCGCCTTCCATCAGCCAGGGGCTGATGACTAGAACCAGAAAGGCATATCCCTATGATGGGAATGCATTGCCTTTAAAACTGTACAGACACACGGTCTGAGAAAACAACAAGAAGCAACTGTGATGTAAACTGCTTTAGTAAAAGTGTACTGAAAGTAAAGGGGCCAGAATACAAGCCCATCAAGAAAAGTACAAGTACAACTGAAAAGTAAAAACCAAATGAAAGGTGAAAAGTAGCTCCTGGATCATCCACCATGGATCATACCTGAAGGGTAGGTACAGATCGCCTCCACAGTACTCCACATCCACCTGTCTCCTCTGCGTACCTCCTGGTCCTGTCTCCCTCAAACCTCAGCCCAGCTGCTCATCATCTACACAAGACACAACAAGGTGTAGGCGAAGCCTGTGTGGGGGTGAATATAACAATACCTAGTAGGGACCCCGAGACCCTTGAAAATCTCTCAGAATTCCACAAAGAAAACCACCAAGCATGATCTAAATAACAAAGAAAAAAGAAATAGAGACATCTCAATTAGAGTCCCAGCTGAAACCAGGTATTCAGTGAAGTATATAAGTACAGATGATTAGTGACGAAGCTAGATTATCTTATTCTGTCAAGAGGCACCGCTGCTGACCATACAGAGTATAACCCACATAGTATAGATAGGTACTAAACCCCATAATGACCCCAATAGGATCCGACCCACCCAGAGTCGATAGGTAACTAACCCCCACTGACCCACATAGGATCTGACCCACATAGGATTGGTATGCGCTGAACCACACATGATCACTGAGCACTGACCCACACAGGATCTGAACCACACAAGATCGGTATGAAATGAACTACACAGTATCTCTGAGCATTGACCCATACAGGATCTGTCCCACATAGGATCAGTATGCGCTGACCCACACAGGATCGTTGAGCGCTGAAATATTTATGATATGTCTCCAACCTCTGGCTCACTGGCAGCCACTAGGTTCCTCTCACCTGGTGCGCTCGAGTTCTGTAGAATCTGACCTTGAGATATCAGTAATACCTCAACCACCATTAATCTCTAAAATGGAGTAACTCAAAGTACCGTCATGTCATAAGGGTTCCAACACGATAAACGGTGCATCAATCGGACGCCTGATTTACGAGTTATAAGCTTTTTAGCTCCGAGGGCCCGGTTGGATTCAGGTTCGATCCAACCGGGCCATACTGCAACTATCTCCAAAACTCAAGTAGATTATAACAAAAGGAAAATATCGATCTAGGTATCCCAATGCTGCAGACGATTAATCCAACTGACACCTGATTCTCATGATATGGCCCTATAAGTGTTTCTAGGCCCGGTTGGGCCCAGTTCTGGTCCGAACCGACATGACCTGGTTTAGGATGGGCCGCAGCGGGCTCAGAACACTAGGTTGAGGTCCGACCAGGCCTTTAAGGGGGTGGCATGAAAAGGGAGGCCCGCAAGGGGCGGCCCGACCCTTACAGGGTGCATCCCGCTGAGACAGTAGCCCAGCCATGGTGGAGCGTAGACCAGCCTGAGGTGGGGCACGGTCTGGCTTCGGTGGAGCACGACCCACTATGGGGTCCACCCTAGCTACCACGGGGGTGTGACCCCCCGGTTTCCCAAACTCTTGAACGGCTCGAAGGCCGTTTGGTTTATGAAGCGGTAGTGCCACGTGGGTGCCGATTGGTCGTCGAGGAACACACCAGAGGAGTGGGTTCTGTTTTCGCCATGGCTTCTGCTCGTCGACAGCTCGCAGGTCATGCCGTCTCCTCTTCCGTGGCTGCCCGAAGTGATGGCCACCTCCTCCATCTGCCACGACTGACAAGCCGAGACCCTCTGGTCACTGGTGGCATGCGAAGGCATGTCTCGCCTCCTCTGTAGTAGGCTAGTGTCGACCACTCCAATGATCGTCGCGGCTTTGTGGTGCATCCTCCTCTTGCGGCGTGCATTGGAACGCTATTCCAAACATATCCAGTTGGTGTCGCTGCGCTGGCAGTCTTCTATTGAGGTTCAAGGATAGAGAGATAACGGAGGGTTCTGGCCAGGTTTGTTAGGCGCGTGCCCTCCATGTTAGCTCATAAACATGAGGGGGAATAAGGGTTTAATAATCAATTTAATTAAGAACAATCAAAACCTTATAGAGATACCCTACAATAACCTCCTACAAAAACGAATGAATCTCAGATCAACCCATTAGTCGGTTGGTCTGTGTTCTTTGTATTAACAAGAACGAGGAAGAGGAAATAATTTCAAATACATAAATGAATAAACTCCCTACCTCGTAAACCCGTTGGAGAGAGTCCGCGACTTAAAGGAGGATCAGTTATCTTTTTTACCACAATTGGTTTCCAACGACTTCGTTTGTATATCATCCTCTAGTTCATGGTTCGGTGTCACCCATCACCTCCTACTGGGATCAGATTTATCCACTAAGGGTTAGGCATCACAACACTCCTTAAGTAATTCGTTGCTTGGTGAAGCTATGCTGATATCCCGCCCCAAGCTCCATATATATAAGAGAGGGGGAGGGTAAGTAACAATGTGGAGAATTAGTGGGGGCTCATAAATTAGGAACCTTCCTAATTAACCAAAAACCTCATTACTTAGGGTTGGAAGGTCAATCCATTTATTGGCTCGACACAACACTGGCCCCACACTCCACTTTTCCATTGGAGGATATAAAGAAAATAAAATAATAAAATAATTTTATTTAATTTATTTTAAAAAGTCAAAAAACTTATCGTTTTTTCCAGAACTACTACAGTCAATGTAATGTCTCCCTTAACAAAATCCTAGTGCTGTAGATTCAACGGTGCCCTCGTATTTTTAATCTGAGCACTGGTTCAAAAGTTAGAAAACACCACCCACGCATTTACATAACATACCAGGAAAAAAGTTCAATAAATTATTAATGTTCACCCTCGACCCGCACTGGTTGTGGTTAGGCTCCACCTAAAGAGAACATGAGCCAAAAAAATCAAAGATACTATCAAATTTTCAATACTAGTTACCGTTTAGTGGTTATAGATTTTACAATAAAATAATTATCACTTAATTATTTTATTTACGACCAAAAACTAACTTTCACTGGTGGCCCGTGCCAGTATATGTTAGTATTTTCCTAAATAAAGCATACCCTCATGAGTTCAGCGGTGGTATCAGATTTTTAATCTGAGTCACCGTTCCAGAGTTATAAGCATTTGAAAAATAAAATAACATTATTTAATTTTTTTATTTACAATTAAGACATTTTAGGGTTTTCTCACAGGAGGCCTACACTGTCTATACTTAAGTCGCGCCTAGTGTAAACCCGCAATCATGAACACAACCATGCCCTAAGATTTCTGATCTAGGCAAATGTTTAAGATTTATTTCACTTTTTCAGGAAAACTTCTTGCATGCACTAATTAAAGCTTAACAAAACTTAGATAGATCATTCCGGGAACTCATGGCCTCAGAATCACACGCTGTCTAGTTTCATGGTCTTGAAATTATTCCATATAATTAAAAAAAATTATACGGAAATTTTGGGACATTACATTCTCCCCGCCTTAGGGATTCACGTCCCTGAAAGCCAAAACAAAGGAAAATCAAACAAATGTGGGTACTAAGCATGAATATGAGATTCTTGCTCCCATGTGCTCTCCTAGAGGTCCACGTGCTGCCATTGAACTCACACGAGATGGATCAATTTTCCATGAAGGAATCGCTCCTGTCGATCCATTATCTCCACCAGGAACTCCGTAAAAGTCACCCCATCATCAATGTCCAACTCTCCCTAGTCGATAGCATGTGATGAATCATGCACGCATCTCCTCAGCTATGATACATGGAAAAAAATTATGCACTTGATGCATATGTGGGGGAAGAGATAAATAGTATTCCACCTCGCCCACTGGGTCCGATAAACCTTAATGAGAGTTTGCCACCACAGCCAAATTTCTGTAATCCTCAACGTGGTGAGAACCATAGGAAGACATGGTCTCCCTCCTCGGACTCCAAGGGTCTCCGTATCCTGTTGGAGGAAGACCTTTGTCAGCTCTGTGCAGTCTTCACTTGCAGACAAGAGAGGAATCATGATAAAAAATATGCCACTGCTTTCTTCATCCATGCCCACTGGAACTAACGCTGGAGGTCCTGGTACATCTTTTCCACTCTAGGATGTACCTCTAGAGAGGAAGTATGTGACTCCCTCAACACCTCCTCCCGTAGTACCCCCTATATCATGATACATCCTCCGAAGATGATGAAATACTACCCACCTTCATAAAATCCATCTGGTGCCTGTTCTAAGGATATCTGATCACATTGAGCTTCACAATCAACATCCCAAGATGTGCCTCCCGAATTCACTGTATAATTGAGGGAGTGAAAGTCATAGATTGCAGGTAAGTTTCTCTATATTTATCCATGAAATATATCTATAATGAAACTAGCTGCTCTGTCACCTCACCCAACATCTATAGAGCAGACCTCATGCTGAGTGAATCTTCTACCACGTTCCCCTTCTCAGGAGTATAGATTATCTCAAAGTCACAATCCTAGAGGAACTCTAGCCATCGTCACTGTATCAGCTCGTAAAATCTGTACTAACACTTCTCTGTACATAGTAAATGATCCACCTTCTTCATTAAAGATGAAAAGGGTGCCACTACCCTGGAGAAGTTAGGTACAAATTTTAGGTAGTACCTAGCCAAAGCAGAAGTCCCTCTCTCTTAGGGAATTTAATCCTGGAAACATATTTTCAAAATATTTCCCCACACTCTGCCACTACTATTGGGAACTAAAAACTCAAAAATTTTGATGCCATGAGGGTAAGGTTGGATGACTCAAGAGTGATTGGATGCACCCTCCTATGCATGAGTTGATCCTGTGCTACCTAGGTTTCCTCTTTCACAGACCAAGGAAAACCCCATTCCAACACTTTAGATATAATAAATCCTTTTTTGCTAATACAATCAATATGAGTATGAACTATGGATGTCCAGTCCATACCCAAACTAATGTTTTAAGGCCTCGACGCTACCACCAAGAGGTTCTAACCGAAAATCTTGACTCAAGGGTCAGATCACACCATCGGCATATGTGTGATTATCGAGTCTCCTCTCAAAGGTATCGCCAGACGTGATGGTCAAGTCAACGGCTTAACCAAAAACTCTTGGTCATGAACAAGATTCGTGGAAAGAAGAAATGATTAGTACCTATGTCTATTAATATGGTAGCTATTAGTAGACATAGACCATACCTCAAATCATTCTTGTAGCCCTTGGTTCACACTCTTTCAACACATGCAACTACTCCCTTTCCCATTCCTCCAGCTCCCTGAGCCTAGTAGGGACCAAATAGGGGTGGTGGTTGTAACATGTCAAAAAGTATACCACCTCATGCTACTCTCCTAGGTACACTTCCATGTATGCTGCCCTGCAGATTCATCTATCCCTAACACTTCTTCTACTTGAAACATTTTACACGCCCAAGTACCCGAGACTGGCATCAGTTTTTTGCTTTCATACTACTAATATTCACTTGATGTATTCTCTCACCCAAAGAACATTCAACCATAAAGGTTCTATCTAGCACCCTCACATAAGTAGGAATGCATAGAGTAAAAGTGTTGGCTTGGATGTCCCTAAACACACCTTTCTTGGAGGTTCGATCCCTGAAGCGCTGATCGTACTATATTCATCTAGTAACTAGGATGGTTGGTACAGCTCGATGAATACTCAGATACTGACATGTTGTACTGCAGAAGATGTAGAAGATCTAGGTAACTCTCATACCTTATCTCTTTATGGCCGGAGACCCCCTTCTTTAAGGAAGGTTCTAAAGATTCTCCACAAAACAATCACCTCTTTTCAAGATTAGGGTAACCTAAACACTTTCATCATACTACTAAGCTAGGTAGAAGGATCTCTACCAGGACCACCATCTTATCGAATGGTGCCCTGACTAGATGGAAACTAAGCCACCTCCTTAGTCCAGTCCTTAGACACCTATGAGCAGGGTTCACCTCAGAACCAGAGGGTTATCTGATGGTGAAACACATATAAGGAACTAAGCTTACATGTGTCCTCTACTGGTACCACCAGTTGTAACTGCTGACCAACAGCCAATGATATAGCTAGAAAACTACCCGAAGGGACTATCTCGAGAAATGGTCCATGCACTGAAGCTTCTTCACCCTATGGACCATACTCATTGTCACACACTAGAAAGACTAGAATATAAGATCACCATCTGCTCTACTGGTGTCTCAACTTGGAACAAGATTCTAGCCATAGCCTCCAGCCTGTCATTCGCTTCCTGAGGATCTACCTCACCTCGAAACCTCAGAGCCCTCTCCCATTGGGACTCATGCAACGTGCTCAGTTGGCATGCACCGTCCTTGAGTTCCGATGGTGGTAACTATTTCCCAATAGGTGGTGGTGCTGCTGGTACACCACCTGATGGTGCCAACACAGTAAGAGGGACCCACACCGGAGCCTCTTTGCTCGGTTGGCCGTCATCGTTTACTCTCTCGGGAATCCTAGCTGACTGTCTACATGGTAGTATCCTGATATGGAACATGTGTACCACTATAATTAAGTTATACCTGGTGAGCTTACTCCAAAGAAATCATAAGAAAAATTTTTCAAAAACACATGCAATCAATGCTTTCGTGCATTGAGTTGGAAATCAGAATTCCGAGTCCTGGTGTATGGATACATCTACCACCACACAAATACTAGATTCCCCAAATTGAAAACAACACTAATAAAACTTAACACAATTTCCAAATAGAAAAGATCAGACTCCTAGTTCTTAGGTAGAACCAAACTCCTCTGATACCCCTTTGTCACAACCCATCCCTCGGGGCCCGTGTCGTGACTACCCAAGCCCACCTTCCATAGGCCAAGGGCTAGTGACTTGAAACATAAAGGCATATCCCTATGATGGGAAGGAATTTCCATTAAACCCATACTGACACACAGTCTGAGAACACAACAAGAAGAAACTGTGAAGTAAACTGCAGTAGTAAAAGTTTACTGAAAGTAAAGAGGCCAGAATACAAACCCAACTAGAAAAATAAAAGTACAATTGAAAAGTACAAAAATAGTTGAATGGTGAAAAGAAGCTCCTGGATCGTCCACCACAAATCCTACCTGAAGGGTAAGTACATATCATCTCCAAAGTACTCCACGTCCACCCATCTCCTCTGCGTGCCGTCTGGTCCTGGCTCCCTCAAACCTCAGCCCTGTTGCTCGTCGTCTGCAAAAGACACAACAAGGTGCGGGAGAATCCCATGCAGGGGTGAGTATAAAAATAACTAGTAGGGACCCTGAGACTCCAGAAGGTCTCTCCGAATTCCACAAAGAAAACCACAAAGCATGATCTCAATCACAATGAAAAAAACAATAGACACAGATCAATTAGCGTCCTAGATCAAACTAGGTTTTTCATGAAGTATAGAAGTACAAATGATTAGTTGCGAATATAGATAATCTTATTCTATCAAGAGGCACTACTACTAAACATATATAGTCTGAAACACATAGGATCAATAGGTACTAACCCCATCAATGATCCACATAGGATCCGACCCACCCAGAGTTGATAGGTAACTTACCCCCGCTGACCCACACATGATCTGACCCACACAGTATCGGTATGCGCTGACCCACTGTTAGGTCCACAAGGAAAGATACCCTGAGAGGGGGGGGGGGGAGGGTGAATTAGGGTATGACAGATTAAAAAAACTACTTCTTTTGATCTTGTTTTGCATATAGACAAAAGCCTCTTCCCTCTCCTTCCCGTTGCAGAGTATGAATAAACCATAAAACATGCACATGACACAACAATTTTTACTTGGCTCACCCTCAATGGGCTATGTACAAGGAGCAAACACCGACAATGTTCTGATGTACCAATTCCACTATAAGTGCACTATTGTTTACAAGTTCGAAACAGACTCACTGTCCCTCTTGGTTTACAACCACTTACAATTTGAGAACTCACTGCTCTCTCAAATGAAGTGAGATCACTAATTCTTCAGAAGATTCACTCAAAGTTTATAGAACTGTAGGTATTTTCATTATCAATAATGAAATCTACATCTTTAACAGTTGATATATGCTCAATTGAAGTTCAACTTTCACTCACAGATGAATCTCATTTTGCATTGAGTGTACTGGGCAACTGCAAATCTTTCACGCAACCCTTACTGTGCCTTGCATGAAACTTTAATGCCTTTCATGCAAGATTCTACTTTTGTTTCGAAAAAACCGTTTGCACGCAACTTCAATATTTCACGCAACTAAAATCTCACGCGTAACTTTAATAGCTTGTGCGGAACTCAAAATCCTTCACGTAACTCCATTTTCGTAAAATTCTTACACAATATTGTGCTCGGATTTTCTCTTTCTGTTGAGCTCTATCGAATGAGGGGGGTCACTTCGTATTTATAGGCATTCTTGACCCCTGTGTGGAAGATTCAACCTTTGTCGCACAAGTTCCTCTTTGATCATGAAAAACGATGTTTGACGTCGCCTTAGGCGCAGAAGATTCCTTCGAGCGTGCGAAACACCATTTGACATCACCTTATGCATGCAAGTTTTGTTCACACAACCATTTATTTCACGCCCATTTCCAAATCTTTCACACACCTCATGAATTTTCCATTTTTCGGCATTCTTTTCCTGAAACCTGCCTTGCATGCAAGATTAATTCTCACAACTGCATCTTTTGTGCACATCTTCAAATATTTCGTGCCCATTTTCTGATCTTGCGCGAACCTTATGCCTTTGCCATTTTTTGACGTTCTGACCCTGAAATATGACTTGCGCGCAATTTTCCAAACCACCCTAGTTCTTGCGTGCAACTTCCTTTTCCAAAATCATGTTTCCCCATTTTTGGATTTTGAGGCCTAAAAATTTGGAAAACACAAGAAAATGATGACACCTTAGATCTGTTCTTTTTAAACCACCTCATGATCGTCCATTCCTTTGTCATCATTATTTGACGACATGGATTGTCAACAAAATCTCAAGAACTCAACAATTCACCATGGAAACCTGCTTTGTCAATAAACACAATCAACCCAAAAATGTTGTGATGTTACCTTGAGGATTTTTTGCCCAAAAATATCCCCCTTTGGGTTTGTTGACAACTCTCCTCAGAATGATTTTTTGATGTTGATACCTCACTAAGTCTCCTTCCATCATCTACCATCCTTTTCCTCATGCGATTCAAATAGTGACCAAATATTCACTCACCACAGACTCTAAGCCCACATGAGAAATGCTCTATATGAGAAACAAGAGTAAATGAAAAGATCCTCAATGAATCACTTCATTTCAGACACCAGCCATTGACACCAAACTGATACCAATTATTGAACCACACTAATACGAATTTGGGATTGCTGAAAACCTTCTCTCACCATTTCGACACCACTATTCTGCATTTATCACAATCCTCTGCTGTTGTGATATCTATGCATTGATCGATAAATTCTAGCATTGTCATATTTGAAACTCATAATCCCCATTTCTTTTTACTCTCCCCCTATCTCGCTACTCCTCCTGTCAGCTTCTCCCCATGTCTTTGACTAAGACATTTTCTCCCATCCTTTTCCACAGTTTCTCCCCCTTGAGGAGTCACAATTTTCTCCCCCTTTGTCAACAAACCCAATGGTCACTCTTCTATGGCCCGAGACATTCGAAAGAACACGTATTAGAAAAATAGATAAAAACAAACCATACCTCGAGGGGGTGGGGGTGGGGGTTATGGGCCCACAATTACAGTTTTTCAAGTGCAGGGAGTCGAATGAACTCCCAGAGCCAGTAAATGCCTCTCAAAAGCTTCCTTGGGTAGGGTATTTGTTAGGATGTCTGCAACCTGTAGCTCTGTAGGCACATACTCTATTTTCACGATTTCCTGCTCAACCTTCTCCTTGATAAAATGATACATTATCTCAATGTGCTTTGTCCCAGTGTGATAGATGGGATTTTTCTATGATTTATAGAACTTGAGTTATCACACTGGATTCAGATCAGATACATCACTTCAATACCTATATCATCAAGCTACTGCCTCATCCACAATAACTGTGTGCATGCTTGAGTGGTAGTGATATACTTATCTTCTACAGTGCTCAAGGAAATTCAATCTTGATTCTTTATTAGCCAAGACATACACAATACAACAAGATATAAAGAACATCCAGAAGTTGATTTTCTGTCATCCACTGAACCGGCCTAATCTGCATCTGTATATCACAACAGCTCTCGCTGAGATTTGTCATTATACATCAAACTGAAATCCACAGTTCCGTTGATATACCGAAGTATTCTTTTCACTACAAGCATGATGATTTCCATGGGATTACTTTGATATCTCACTGCTTGACATGTGTCAAATACAATATCAGTCCTCGTTGTTTTTAGGTATAGTAAGCCCCCAATAATCTTCCTATATAATGTGATATTAACTACCTTTTCATTATCATCTTTTGATAATTTAATCCGGGTATGAACCAGAGTCTTCATCTCCTTAGAATTTTCCATTTCAAATCATCTCAGAACCTCCTTGGAATATTTGGATTGGGAAATGAATGTACCATTCCTTCCTTGTGTCTCATGTAAACCAAGGAAAAATGTCAGCTCACCATTCATAGAAATTTCTAACTCATGTTTCATGAATTCAAAAAATTGTCAGCAATGTGCTTCATCTGATCCGCCAAAGATTATGTAATCAACATAAACTAGTACCACCATCCTTTTATTATTATTTTTGTTGAAATAGAGATTGTAATCAACTCTACTACGCTGGAATCCATGTCACTTCAAATAATTATCAAGCCTTGAGTACCATTCTCTTGGTGCTTGTTTCAGCCCATATAATTCCTTATTCAGTCGAAAAACCATGTTCTTATCCTAATGAATGAGAAAACCATCTGGATGCCAGATATACACTTCTTCCTCTAGAATCCCATTCAAGAATGTATATTTGACATACATCTGGAATACTTTGAACTTCCGTTTCACTACAATGGCTAAGAATAATATGATTTTCACCAACCTTGCAACTGGTGCAAATGTCTCATTGACATAAATTCCCTCTATCAGGGAGTATCCTTTTCACACTAGTCATGATTTATTTCAAATCACTATCCCATATTCATTCATCTTGTTACAAAAGACACATTTATTCCCAATGAAATTCTTATCAGCTGGACTCATTACAATATCCCATGTCTGATTCTTCTCAATCTAATCTAGCTCTTCATTCATGGACTGAACACAGTATTCATCTTCAGCTGCATCAAGAAAGAATTTAGGCTCTACCTAAGATAATAAAGATGTCATCTGTAGTGACTTCAGTATTCTTGTCTGAACTGGAGCTGATTGACCGCCAATGATATTTTTACTATTAATTTTAGCTCGACTCCTTGGTTTCTGTGCAGATACATATTTTTCTTCTTCATTCTCATCATCAGTATGTTCTCTTGAATCATCATTAGCCACTTTTAATCCTCTTGAATTTCATTCCTCCTCATCTCTTTCATCTGAAAATTGTTAATGTGCTATTAAATACTCTCTTCATTGTCTACAAAAGTGTCATCATTTCTCTCAAATACTTTACCTATCCTTTTATTAAAGAATTTGTATGCTTTTATTTTTCATGAGTAGCCAAATAATATCCCCTCATCTCCATGCAACTCAAATTTCCTATGTTTATCCTTTTTGAGGAAAACCCACTTACTTCCAAATATTCGAAAGTATTTCACTTCTAGCTTAATTCCATACCACATATCATATGGAGTCTTTCCTTCCTTCGGACACAATAGAGCCCTGTTAGAAATGTAGACCGATGTCAATACTACCTCCTTTCAAAATTTCTTTGGTATGTCTTTTTATATGAACATCATTCTTGATATGTTGTTGATGATTCGATTTCTCCTTTCAACTACTCCATTATGTTGGGGAGTTCTCACTAGGGAAACTTAATGCCTTCTCCCGTGTTTCTCGAGATAGTTTTACACCTAACTATTTGTGAATTATATACCATTATCAGTTCGAAACATTAGAATTTTCTGTTCAAGCGTCCTTTCGCACTCTCTTCGTTACTGTTTTAAGCAGCGAAACACATCAGACATATGGGAAAAAATGAATACCCATGACATTATGCTATAGTCATCAATGAAAATAATGTAGTACCTCTTTCCATTAATTTCTCATGGTGGGATAGGCCTACAAACATCAGCATGCACCAATTCAAGCACCCTTGTTGATTCTTTTTCCTTTTCCTTATATGTCTTTCTAATGATCTTCCCTTGTTGGCATGTACCACATGTGTAAGTATTTTCACGTGATAGCTTAACAAAGTCTCTTTCTCTATCACACTTTACCAGATCTTCCAGGGATGGTTGGCATAGATGACCAAGTTGTTTATGACACAACTTTTGTTCTTCTTCTATGGATAGAATGCACATATCTTCTTCTCCACTTACCAGGTAGAGATTTCCCTTTGTTATTTTTGCCTATATAACCACCATACCTTCTCTTCCTTTGATGATACACATCTTCTTAGTAAACTTTATAGAACGTCTTGAGTCACATAGCTGACTGACGCTGAGAAAATTGTGACTGAGGCCTTCTACTACAAAGACATCATCACGTCTCATCCCTTTCCCCCCAAAATGGACTTTCCTGAGCTAATAATCTTCAGGCCTTCATTGTTTCCAAAATTTAAAACTCTTTCTTTGTCATATCTTACACCTGTAACAAGATCCTTATTAATTGAAATGTGAGATGTGCAACCACTGCCAAGGATCCACACAATAGAGCGATATGATGTTTTAAGGTAAATTTCTTCCACCAATGCCTGCTCATCCTTTCTCTTCTTGGTCTATATTTTTTCTTTCACACTTTTCAAGGATTGAGACTTCTGATCTTTCTCAGAGTATGTTGGACCAACTTCATCTTGGAAAGATGTAAATCTATTTTTCATTTTTAACTCACCTGTTGGTTCATTGATCTGCTACTTGCGAACATTTTGATTCTCTTTTGGTCCATTCCTCTGTATGGTAGAAGTAAAATACCTAGCCATGTGCCCAAATCCTCCGCACTAAAAATAACGTCCTTTGATATATATTCTAGAGAACCGATCTCTATCTGGCTACCACCTCTGTTCTTGTTCCCTTCGATATATCTTGGCTATGGAACACACATACTGTGGATGTCCCATCGTTACACAACAATAACACCTAATATAAGTTGCATTTATTTGTGTCACTTCTGCACTGATAGTTTCCCCTTGAGATCTCTGAATATTCTGGATCTGCTTTATGCTCAAATCAACCTTAAATCTTGGAATGGGTGCTTGCGGTCTGACTTCAGTTTTCATAACCTTTTGTTTTCGATCAACAACCCCATAATCCTTAGAATCTGAACATAATTGATGCTTCCTTTTTTCTGAACCTCTATTTTCCACATTCAGCATCTCAGTTTTCTGAGTGATCTTCTTTCCTGATGTCGCAACGCAAGTCAAGAGTTTTTCTTGACCAATAACTTGTCTTCAAAAATAGACAACTTCTCCTTCAAGATAATTAATACTCTTTATTTGATCTTTACTTGCGTTATTAAAGCTATAAATCTACATTTTTTGTTCTTCAATTTTTATTTTATACTGACTAACTGATTCTGAGTCCTCTGGAGTTGATGACTTGAGTTTCTCAATTTGTTCCATCAACTCAGACTTGACTTCTCCCTACTGCTGTATATAGTGTTTTGCGTCATGAACAACTTTTTTGAATTTCTTTATTCTCTCTCTCCAAACATCTATCTCTTCAAGAGTATCCTTTAACTCAGCTTGCATATCAACTCTTCCCTCAACTTCTTCTTCTTCTTCATCAGCTTCAATTTCATTCTTATTACGAGAACTACCGAAAAATTCCACCAAAGGATTTTCTCCACGATCTTTTTAGTTCTCTATCTCTTCAACTTCCTCAACCTCAGACTTTTCAGAAGTGTCCTATTATTTTTGAAATAAGGTTCTTCTTATTAAAGAAATTTCTCTTGAACTATTTCTTACCTTTCCCATAGGATGGAGACTTCTTCTTGGGAATTTCGATTTCATCAACATCATCATACTCTTGGAACTTTTTGGGGCAGCTTTCCACAAGATTTCCAACCTCTCCACATCGAAAACAAGTAAGTGGAAGCTTCCCTTTAAACTTTTGTTTCCTTTTTGATGGTTTGAGAAGAGGAATGGCATGACCTCATCTGTCTCTTCTTCTTCCTAAGAATCTTCAATGGAGAGATTTTTCATGGCCTTGAATGGCACCTCTTTGGATTTTCCCTTTTCCACAACATCATTATCATCATTTCTCATTTCATATGCAACAAGGGTGTTGTGTAGGTTATCCAATTCCAGATCATTCGGGTCTTTATCTTCCAAAACCAAAACTTTTGGATTGAACCGAGGTGGGAGTTTCCTCAAGATGTGCTTCACAATATTTATGTCGTCAATAACTTCTCCAATACCTCGCATGTCTTCCACTACAACATTTCACCTGTCAAAGAATGCATCAACAGACTCATTCGAGTTCATTCTCAGATATTCATACTTGTTCCACAACACTTGCAGCTTTGCCTATCTGACCATTGTATCTCCTTTATATATATTCAATAGCTTTTTTCACATGGAATGTGATGTTTTTAATGACATCACCTTTGTATAAATATCATTGGATAGGGATCCCCCTAAGGAATTAATTCCTTTGGCCTCAACATCCAATTCCTTACGCTCAGCTTCTAATAATGAACCACTATTAATATTGAATGTTATGGCATGCATTACTGTAGTGAACACATCTATCCCTAATGATCAACAATAGTGTTGGATCTGATTCTTCCATAGATGTAAATTATTCCCATCAATGATCAGAATCCCTTTGTGATTGGTGACCTCCATTGAGAGAGAAACACTGATATCAACCTTTCCCTATAATACCAATTGTTTGGTCCACAAGGCTAGATACCCTGAGGGGGGGGGGGTGAATCAGGGTATGACATATTAAAACAACTGCCCCTTTTGATCTTGTTTTACTATTAGAAAAAACCCTCCTCTATCGTTCCTGTTTTTGAGTATGAATAAACCTTAAAAATGAACATGAAACAACAATTTTTACTTGGTTCTACATCACTGAGCTACGTCCAAGGAGCACACACTGGCAGTGTGTCGATGTACCAATTCCACTATAAGCACATTGTTTTTTACAAGTTTGAAGTGGAATGACTTTCCCTCCTAGTTTATAATCCCACAAAATTTGAGAACTCACTGCTCTCTCAACTATAGTGAGATCACTGTTTCTTCAGAAGATTCACTCACAGTTTATAGACATGTTTGTATCTTCATTATCACTAATGAAATCTGCATCATTAACTGTTGATAGATTCTCTATTGAATTTCAACTTTCACTCACATATGAATCTCACTTTTTACCAAGTGTATTGGACAATTTAAAATCTTTCACGCAACCCTTAATGTTCCTTGCATTCAACTTTAATGCCTTGCATGAAAGATTCCACTTTTGTCAAGAAAAACCCTTTGTGCGTAACTTCGATCTTTCGCACAACTCTAATCTTATGCACAACTTTCTTAGCTTGAGAAAAACACCCTTTGCGTGAAATTATTACGCAATCCGGTGCTCATATTTTCTCTAAGTGTTGAGCTCAATCGAATGTGGGGGGTCACTTCATATTTATAGGAATTCTTGAACCCTGCGTGGAAGATTCAACCTTTTTCGCGCAAGTTCCTTTTTGAGTGCGCAAAACCTCATCTGACATCGCCTTATGCGCGCATGTTTACATTGAGAGAAAAAACCCCATTTGACGTCGACTTATGCGTGCAAGTTTAGTTCGCATAACCTTCTATTTTGGGCCCATTTACAAATCTTTCGCACACCTCATGACTTTTCCATTTTTCTGCGTACTTCTCCCAAAATCTGCCTTGTGCGCAAGATTCCATCGTGCAACTCCATCTTTCGCACACATCTTCAAATCTTTCGCGCCCAGTTCCTGATCTTGCGTGAACCTCATGCCTTTTCCATTTTTTGACGTTCTGACCTCGAAACATGGTTTGCATTCAAGTTTCCAAACCACACTAGATCATTCGTGAAACCTCCTTTTCCAAAAACATGTTTCCCCATTTTCAGATTTTGAGGCCCAAAAATTTGGAAAACACTGGAAAACGACACCACCTTAGATCTGTTCTTTTTATACCGCCTCCAGATCGTATTCCTTTTTCATCGTTCTTTGTTGACATGGATTGTAAACAACATCTCAAGAACTTGACAATTCACCATGGATACCTTCTTTGGCAACAGACACAATCAACCCAAAAATGATGCGATGTTACCTTGAGGTATTTTTTTCCCAACACCCACAAAAGATCTCTAAGCGCTGACCCATACAGGATCTGACCCACATAGGATCGGTATGCGCTGACCCACATAGGATAGATGAGAATTGAACCAAAAATGATCTAAATCACATAGAATCGATATGCGCTGACCCACATAGGATCCCTAAGCACTAAACTTCATATAATCTGTCTCCAACCAGTGCCTCACTTCCAGCCACTGGATTCCTCGAACCTTGTGTGCTCGAGTTCCATAGAATCTTCCCTTGAGATATTAGTTGTACCTCAACCACTAATATGCTCTAAAAATAAGTAACCCAAAGGAATTCCATGTCGTAAGGGTTCCAACGTGACAGACGGTGCGTCAATCGAACGCCCGGTCTGTGAGGTATAAGCGTTTTAGCTCCGGGGGCTCGGTTGGATTCAGGTTCGATTCAACCCAACTATACTCCATCTATCTCAAAAACTCAATTAAAGTATAACAAAATGACTATATTGATCCAAGGATCCCAACGCCGTAGATGGTTCATCAAAAGAACATTTGGTACTCAAGATATGGCCCAATAAGTGTTTCTAGGCCCGATTCAGGTCCGACCCAGTTGGACTAACCCAACTCAACCAGGTTTGGGCGAGGTCGCGATGGGATCGGCCCATCCCGTAAGGGGGTGGCCCGAAAAGGGTGTCTCGCAAGGGGTGGACCGACCCATATAGGGTGCAACCCATGGGGGGCGGCCTGATAGGGCGGCGGCCCGACCACAGTGGAGCGCAAACCGGCCCAAGGTGGGGTGCGGTCCAGTTCCGGGGGAGCATGGCCTACTGTGGGGTCTTCTCTAGCTAGCACGGGGGGGGGGGGGGGGGGTGAACCCCCAATTTCCCGAACTCCCGAACGGGCCATAGTTCATTCGATTTGTGAAGCTGCGTGGGCGTCGCTTGGTCGCCGTGGAACCCACCAGAGGTGCGGGTTCTGCCTCCCCTGTGGATTTTTCTCGCTGGTGGTGTTTGGGTTGCACCACCTCGCCTTCCACGGCTAGGCGAAGCACTGGATTCCTCCTCTATCCACCGAGGATGACAATCCGTGACCCTATTCTCAACAGTTGCATGCGATGGTGCATCGTGCCTCCTCCATGGCAGGCCAGTGTCGACCGCTCCGATGACCACCGTGACTTGGTGCCATGACCTCCTCTTGTGGCATGCATTGATGCGCTATTCCAAACATAGCCAGTCAGTGTCACCCTGCTATCGGTCTTCCATGGAGGTGCAATAATAGAAAGATAACGGAGGGTTCGGTCCGAGTTCGTTAGGCCCGCGACCTCTGCGTTAGCTTGTAAACATGAGGGGGAATAAGGGTTAAATAATCATTTGAATTAACAATAATCAAAACCCTATATAGATACCCCACAACAAACTCCAACAAAAACAAATGAATCATGGATCAACCCGTTAGTCGATTGGTCCACGTTCTTTTTATTATTCAAGAATGGGGAAGAGTAAATCATTTAAAATGCGTAAACGAATAAAATTTCTACCTCTTAAACCGGTTGGACAACATCTATGGCTTGAAGGTGGATCACTGATCTTCATTCTCACAATAGGATTCCAACAAAGATGCTCATACATCGTCCTCCAGTTCGTGGTTCAGTGTCACCCATCACCTCCCGTTAGGATTTACTCTATCCTCTAAGGGTTTGGTGTCACGTCACTCCTTCAGCACTTCGTTGCTTGGCAAAGCTATGCTGATACCCCTCCCCAAGCTCGATATATATAGGAGAGGGGGAGGGTAAGTAACGATGTGAGGAATTTATGGGGGCTCATAAATTAGGAACCTTTATAATTCCCCAAAGACATCATTACTTAGGATTGGTAGGTCGAACCATATATTGTCTTGACACATTTCTAGCCCCACACTCCTCTTGTCTATTGGAGGATATAATGAAAATAAAATAATAATAATATTTTATTTAATTTCTTTTAATAAGTCACAAAACACAACTTTTTCTCCAGACCTACTATGGTCAATTTAAATTCTCCCTTAAGAAAATCCTGATGTTGTGTATTCAACGGTGCCCTCATATTTTTAATCTGAGCACCAGTTCAAAAGTTTAGAGAAAAAGATGCTCACGCGATTACTGAATGTACCCAAAAAAATGTTCAATAAATTAATAAAGTTCACCCTCGACCTGCGCCGGTTGAGGTTAGGCTCTGCCTAGGGAGAACATGCCCCAATAAACTCAATGATACTCTAAATTTTTTAATCTGAGTTACCATTTAGAAGTTATGGCTTTTAGAATAAAATAATTGTCACATAATTATTTTATTTACAGCCAATAACTAACTTTCACTAGTGGCCTACGCCGGCAAATGTTAGTATCTGCCTAAATAAAACATACCCTCATGAGTTTAGCGGTGGTCTCCGATTATTAATCTAACTCACCATTCGTGAGTTATAAGCATTTGAAAAATAAAATAACTTTATTTAATTATTTTATTTACAGTTATTCCATTTTTGTTTTTTCTCACAGGAGACCTACACCAACTAAACTTATGTCACACCTAGGGTAAACCGTCCATCCTGAACACAACAATGCCCTCATATTTCTGATCCAAAAACTGTTTACAAGTTATTACAATTTATTATGAAAACTACTTACACGATCTAATTAAAAATTAACAAAACTTCGATAGATCATTCTGGGCACTCCGGGCCTCTGAATCACGCGCCGTCAGATTTCGCAGTCTTGAAATAATTCCATATAATTTTAAAAAATATATATAGAAATTACAGGATATTACACCACATTTATGTATTTTTTGTACATATTTAATAACACATAATTATTTTTTAAATTTGTTGTGCCCATTCACCTTAAGGAAGTTAGGATGTAGAATATCATCATCATTTTCAATTAAAATATAATCACTAGATTCGGTGTCCCTCACATGATATTAAGAGAAAAAGGAAACACCATTTGTTACTCCGAGTTAAAGTGGCTTCATCAAATGTATAAAGTAATTCAATAAGAATATATCAAATATACACCAATAAATAGAATAAAAAGACAATATATGTTGTCCGAACAAGATCTTTCAAGATTTATGGGAATATCATACCACCACAAACATTACCATGCATGAGAACACATATTCACTATTTTTTTGAAACAAATGTAGTGTTAACTATAGAAGATAACATACTCTCACTATAAATAGATATATTTGGATAGGTATCAGATGAAGAAAAATCATATAAATAGCTACCTGAGTTGGACAATCTGATATTTACTTTGGAACAACGGGAGGGGGTCCCTGGTCCAAGTACTCCATTTCATAGTGGGTTCACTCACCAGGTCTAGAGGTGGTAGTTAAACTGGGCTAGAAGAATCACCAGGTCTGACTGACCAGAGGGAAAACCATGTCATTCCCAGGTGCCACATCCTGTAACCCACTTTTCACCCCAGGTCATTTCTAAGTCCTCGTTGAGATACTTCATGTATCATTGTGATACATGATTCATGTATCCCAGTAAATGACTAGGACATACCAGGGAAACTAGGTATCATCCTATATTGGTTCTTCCAACCACACCATCCAATGATGTGATCAAGTGGGTGGTGGACCCGTGCTAAAAGGTTGATGTGATTTTCTTTCCTATCCCTTATGATTTTGTCTCCTGCCATTATCTTTGCACACCATGGGAAGGTACTGGTACTGATATATATTGTATGAATCAGCTAGTCAAGTAGAAATTAGATGACTAAATACGTGATTGCCCCATTGCTGGATCATATTCTTGAATCAGATAACTATCAAAAGTGAGAGCCTTGTTTTTTCCATCAAAACAGTCTGAATACTCATAAGGGTGGGAAGCCAACCCCAAACTGTACTGGTAGCATTGAACCATATACAGCTCTCCCATCTGCCTATGAACCACCACTATGACCATCTCCATTCTAATGAACCATCAATTCTATTGTCTCAGGGGAGTTCAATGTCACCACAAAACCATCTACACTTTGATAGGGATAAAGAACTAAGGGGTTGAGCTGCTGGACCTTCTATCTTGGTGGTATTGAATTGGATCGTGATGTGAATTTTGAACCCCCATTCTTCTACCTTCTCTTATCCACTAGTAACCAAATAAAAAAAATTCTTCATCGATATTTCCAGATTGTTTGAAGGATAGGTGGTTCAAAGAATGCTGTTAGGGTCACCTCCGATGCCATATTTACCTTCCAGTACCAATGTGTATAACATCACCACTACTTAACCCAAACCCAAAGAAGGGTCCACTCCTGGAAGTCTTTATATGCATTATAATGACTCGATGAGAAAAGGTTGGGTATGATGAACAACCTCAAATTTCATTAGAATCATGTTTTTTTGAGCCTTCAACAAAATGGTTCATCTCTTCATGTTCCTAGATACCATCATGCTGAAGGATCATATCCTTTATCAACCCCAAATGGTAGGATGATATATTTCATCCATGATATAGGATGAGGCTCATATCTATGATCTACTTAATTCATGTGTCCTTGAGGGTGTGTGATACATGTTTTAAACACTTCAAGGGTTTACCAACTCTTTTTCAAAATAATAAAGAAATAACTACATTTATGGTCCTCCTTGCGGTAGTATGAAGATGCATCATAGGGACTCTACCCCTTCCATCCACAGTGGAGATCCTCCCAATGGTAATATACCACCAAGAAAATAAAATTCTCCCATTTTATAAAAAAATTTCTATATATAAGATTTTGAAACACTTTGTTTAATTGTATGTTGTGACCCGTCAACTAACAACATCTCATCTGAGTCACCAAGAAACCCAATGAAGAAACCTCTATGGTTTGAATCTATGGAGGAATATTAATATTTTTAAGTAGATAGAAAATGTAATATATTGATGGAGTTGGACATAAAAACCCTCAAAAATATTTTTTCACCATTTCCACTCTTGAATTTTAGGTCCCATATGATTTATAGGAGGAGATCATTCCCTATATATGATAGAATATGTGGGTAACCCATTACTAGTTGAATGGTATACACCTCTCTTCTCAAGGATATGAGGGAGACCTATAAATAATAAATAAAATATTTTTTAGATATACTGACTAATTTCTTTAGGGCCTAGGACCCTTAATCTGAAAAGTATCAAAACAATATGATGTTATATTTGCCTCTACAACATTAAAAATCTACGTAGAATTATTCTCAATTCAATGTTATACATTCGTATATGAGAATGGGGAATGTATGGAACATTTAGCTTTATCATCTCCCGAGGACATCAAATTTCTACAAAATTGAAATCCTATAATGGCATAGTCATAGGAGAGATCATGGGACAATGTAACATGTGGGTGAGTTGGTCAATCAAATGAAGCTAATTCACTTTGAGAACACACTGATTCGTTGAACATGGAGAGAGAGTGGTCCACCAACAAACTCCAAAGATGAGAATCTAGAAAAAATGGGAACACATATCTTACAAAAAAGATGAGGTTTCTGACAACCTGATAGATCCCCTTATTATCTGACTCCCATCAAAAGTATACATTACACATAAACCTTGTTCGAACTAGATTGCACCAAATCAGGAGGATCAAGATTGAATCCATCTAGTAGATAATAATTCTCATAGGGATGGATAAATATTTACTAGATCTTATAATCCCAGGGTCATCAAACCCCAAGAGGGTCCCAAAGAAATCAGTAGTGGATCCAAACAAACCTAAAACAAACAGATTGAGGTATTTTTTGTCCCAATAACCACCCCAATAGTAGTATGATCCCCAAAAAATGATTATAAAGTTCCAAGTAAGCCTAAAAATTAACCCCAACTCACAATAATGGAGGTATTATTAAAATCATACCAATGGTGAATGATCAGTCTTTTCTAGGACAGGAGATAAATCCCAATATCTAACATCTCATCCATTCCTCCCGCTATGAGACACACCCCTTTTATTTTAGTACCATTATTAAATTAGAACTTTAAATTCCCTAAAGGTCATTGTTTTTACGACAACATAAGAGGTAAATTTGGGTAGTGATTATCAAACCCTATAGTGGTCGTAATTTAGTATGATCACGTATGGTCAATCGATAGAGGAAGGACCCCCATGAAACTCTCGAAGGAGAAACATGAAGTAAAAAGTTTCAATTCAATTTTTTCAATGATGGCGTGGATACTATTTCACAATGTAGAATTGTTGACATTTCTACTGTCAACTTAGAAAATGATGTGGAACTAGATACAAACATAGTGGGATGCAATAAATAAATTGTACCTCAAGAGGTAGGTGATATTTATACACAAACTAAGGATACATGTATGTGGAATCCTATAGGGATCCATACCTTGGAACCTCCAAACAATTAATTACCCCCTCCTTAGTATAAATACACTAAGGATGAAGGTAAAGGTGTTATTACATCACACTTTATACATAGAATGGATGAAATACCCTTTATAAAGGAATGAATAACACAATATAAGAATGAGATGAAAAATATTAGACATTTCAAGGAAGAATTACTCAGGGGAAACATTACCACTGAGTATCTTCTTGAAAAAAACATATAACCCCCTCCCACACATCAAGAGAGAGACAATACTTCTATAATAATTGAATTTTATCATCATCCCAACTCTAGATCTAGGAATATAGTATATAAAAATGAGTATGTTGAGGATGATTGTAACTTTCCTTCACAATGATGATAACCCCTACTTATCACGATGATTTCCCAGACTTAAAATATATTGCGAATCAACATCATATAAAATAAAAACCACTACATAAATCCTCTCCCACTCCCCATGTATGATAGTTGGTCTATACAATGATACTCTAGAACTTCTCATCACAATCAATTCTTTAGTTTCTCATATGTAAGCCATTGAATGACAGGGTTCCCCCTTGTAGAGCAAGAGAAATCCATATCCTAAATGGTTTAATGACACTATTAACCCTTGTAATTTTAATATCCCAATATTCTCATCCTTTGATGCTATAGGATACCTAGAATATTATATCACACACTTCACTTTTTATTGTGGGTATATGATGGCCCCTTGATACCAGATGGAAGAGAAAAAACTAAGATTCATTATATAGACCATGGTGAAGCTAGCCTTATTGTGGTACATTATCTTTATAGAACAATTTTATATGGTATTGGAAGAAAATTTTTATCAATTCCTTTATTAATTGAGCTATACAATAATGAAAATGAAGATTTTCCACCTCATAAATTGAAAACAACATAAAATTGAGAGGGTATATGACTTCATTTCCCGATGAAAGGGTCTAGAAGATTCACTATGTATCCCACCCATGAATGAGAAATTTCTATAAAATTATATTGATAACCTATAAGGTGAGAGAAAAACACCATTTTTTTATATAAAATATCAAGGTGGATATCATGAGTTTGCAGAAATAACACAGTGACATCAAGATGAAAATCGATGAATTGGGGAAAAATATCGACCCAAGAAAATGAAGTATAGAGAAAGGATTGGTAGATAATAGAAAATATATATCAACCTAAAAATAGTCATGGTTCCTGTCAATAAATTCAGTAAGGCCCTGAATCACCTAGCACCTCTTACTGAGCAGTGTCAACAGAAAAAACGCCATTGATCAGAGATAAAGTGAGATCACGGTCTCTTGATATTTGAGCAGTGGAAGAAATAGGTATATTCCTTTAAAATGAATTGGATATTGGTTATATCTTCATATATAATGATAATAACATCCTCAATATACTAATTCCTATAAAACTCAATGAGGCTAACCAAAAAAATCACCGTAACTACTTCCCATGTGATAATATACTAGGTCACACCATCCATGATGGATTAATTTAAAAATACATATTCTATATCTTAGTTTATTATTGATAAGTGATATTGAAAAAATCTCCAATATAAGTGACCTTTGTAACAACCACCTAAGTAAAATAACATGGTGATTTTCAAGAAGATCCAACTATGTGCAAACAAAAGTTTTATAACTGGATGACTTGGAAAATAATTGATTGAACACATACCACCTTGAAAGAATATATTCGTAAATGAATCATCATTATATAACCTTTTAATACACATCTTAGAGGTATAAATAATCATTATATATATATATATATGAAAATTCATAAGATAAAGAGTCTTATATATATCAAACATAGACTTCAACTATTGAAATTTTCGTTCTTTATACATTTGAAGAATATGCATCACCCCACCAAATGGAATCCACATTGGATAAATAGCCTATTTTCATTTATATTATCAAAATTAACATAAAAACCCATTTATATGATGATATAATCTTGAATAAGATTTCCATGTACATAACTGGGGTGCCAATGGATGAGGCCACCAATGTCGAGCATAAAGGGGAAGGGGTGGTCTTAGCTAAACCCAATATTCCGGTCACATAACCTCTGAAGCGATATTTGTATCCAAGACCCATGGGTGACTACTTCAACAACACCATCACATGTACGGTGATTCCTTAGAACCAATTAACAGTCATTCAAACCATATTGTTTTAAATAACTTGATGGTGGGAGTGTTGTTACCTAATCTTCCCAAAAATGTGGTTGTCCAGCATGACTCACACCTCTTGCAACCGATTATACCTATACCTATATCCATGAACTAGGCATGTATAACTCAAAAAAATTATCTAAAAAGACGATTTATGGGGATAAACCTATCCTTGGTTAGAATAGACCTCTTTCAAATAAATATAAAATTCTAAAATAATTAGCACCTATCCCATCCAAACTATACATATTGGATGCTCTCCATCTATCAATATAACTTTGTGAATCATTTATTGAGGCCTTCCAGAGTCCCCAGAAGTTTGAAATAGAATCATTCGTGGCCTAGGTTTACCAGGTGGAATATATATTATTAGAATTTCATACCACTATCTCATTTAGAGCAAGATTAGGAAGAATCTATTCAAGGGTATATCAGACCCATGCATGTTTCATCCACACTTTATAGTGACGAAATCTAAAGGTATCGAGTTTATAAATATATCAAGATCAATATCACCATGGTCTAGATATTCTAATTATTGGGATAAATTGAGGATGATTTTTATCCAATTAATCTAACCATTTAATGGTAAAAAAAAGAAATAAAAAGGACCCTTGAAAAAACAAGCTCAAGGATCAATTTGGGGACATCATGTCAAACACGAAGTGAATGTTTATTCAGAAAGAAACAACATACAATGTTCTTCTTCAAAAAATTTTTCTTCATATCCATGTGGAGTACCTTCAATATTTCATTAATATTTGAAATACCACATCAATGGAAAGGTCGATATACTACATTGTGATGATGACCCCTTTGAGACTAGAAAATATTTGTATTATAAGGAAAATATATATAAGAGGGAAGGAAAATAAACAATGATAGAGTATGAAATATAGTTTGTCACTCCCAAAGGACTAGAAATTTCTCATAATAATCCTTAGAGTATGCTCGATAGTGATCAAATTCTTCCCATCATCCAAATAAATGATGCAGACTTAATCCTAGAATTTTTTTATAAACCCTAAATTTCAACATCCCATGTCCATGTGATATAAATCAATCAAGATGAAGTAGTATATTAAAATGTTTTTCATCATAATTCCCAATTAGGTTTTGGAAATTCACTTTCTTCATTGTAATGATTTTAAAATTCCTCAAAGAAACCCCTTACACCTTGGGGTAACTATACCTCTCCTACCCCTAGTAGAAATGTAAAATAAAAAAGTATCCCTAAAATCATTCAATAATTAATCTGTAAGTTTAGGATGTTGATGTTTCTCTTTATATTTTCTCATAACATGGATGGGAAAAAATACCTTTTAATTAACCATTATTACTGATGATTACCAATAGACACCAGGATAAATGAAGAAGAGCTTAGCCTTAGGAACCCTCCTCCCACATTTGAGGAAGGCATATCCACCACCATCAATGACCATATATTGGTGAATTTGGGAATGGATGAAGACCCATGGACTAAAATGAGTAGTGTTTCCATGCCTTGTGAATAGAAAAGATTTATATTTAAAATCTAAATAAGAATCGATATGAGTTATCTTAGAATTATATATATATATATATCCATGATGAACCCCGATATTCCCACCCATCATCGAGGATTCCCAAATGACCACAAAGGTTTTAAGAAGGGATCCACAACAATTCACCCATCTCATTCTATCCAAGTTAGAGTCAGAAGATGAAAAAAATGATCAAATATATCTTTGTAAAAGATGTGAAGTACACCAAATGGATTGCCAACATCATCCACGCTATTAAGAGGAACATGAAAATCAGGGTCTTCATCGAATTTTGGGGATTCAATCAACAATACCAAAAGGTTTATTTCCTTATATATATTATAGAACGTTTTATTGATGCAACTAATAAAATCTGATACCTTTTCTTTTATGGATGGGTATTTAGGGTATAATCGAATCAAGACACCCCCATAAGATGAGAAAGCTACACCATTCAGAGTTCCTGAAGGGATATCTTTCTACCAGGTCATGCACGTTGGATTAATGAATACTAACCCTACTAATCGAAGTTCATTTATCATATCATTAAACCCTTTTTAGTTTAAATCATATATTGTTATGTCGATGTCCTGATAGTTAAATATCAACAATGTTTTGATCACTTCACTGATCATAAAAAAATATCTGACAAATTGTAGTAGTATAATTTTATGATGAACTCTATGAAGTGTGAAGTGCCTTGGAATTTTTTTTACGCCCCCATGGAATCAATGTTGATAAAAAATACTAGTGAAATAAAAAATTCCACTCCTCATAATCTTAAACAATGATGAGGGATCCAAGTGAACTTTTCTTATAAAAATAATTTTATAGAAAAAACTTACTGGAAAATAACCCCCTTCACTAATTTAATGATGATGAGATCCCCCTAACTATGGGATAAGGAATTCCAAGAATATTTCTAGAATATAGAGTATTACATTTTGTACCCATCTATCATGATGAGGCTAGTAGAATGGAAGAAACTTATACTATACTTGGCCACCAAGGAATTATCACTCTTTTCCATCCTCACCTTGAAAAATTATGCAACGATTGAAAAAAGACTCTATTATCTCAGCTGAATAATTATAGATTCTATGTCCCCACACACTACTCTTGAGAAGAACTTCCTCAGGTTCATATTCACAGTGAAAAGGATGAGAAATTACTTATAGCCCCAATAAATCCACCGGGTATCTTGTATCGACCTTCTTATGTATATTATTTTATTCCCTATGTTAATTAGGCATTTTCCCCAATGGGTAGTTTTTATGGAACAATGTGACATTCAAATTGTGTTATAGATGGAAGTCAATTGGAAGATATTGGAAGAAATTATAGAAGAACATCTTACCTTTAAAACCAAATTAGTATATATTCAAAACCTTGAAAAAGATGTTTTCCATTCCCATGAAACTCCCTGAATGTGGGAAATTTATTTTTATAGTGCCAACCACATTCGATGTGGAAGAAAAATATAAAACCCAAATATGAACTCTGTTGGTTTATGTAATTTATTTGTTTACCTATAAAATGAAATTATTACTTACTCATTATCATTATCTGATGTCTATACTAATAGTGAGGTAAAATATCAATCCCTTATCCCAATCTTAGAGCTAGTCCTACAGTTTTAGATATACAACAAGAATGTTAATAGTGACTCAGAGCTAGGGATTAAATATATCAATGGAGAGTATGTTGTCATGTATGAATAATTTTCCACCATAATTCATTATATCATAGGATTAATGGATGAATTAATTTTTGAACCATTGTTACATAACATCCCTTAATCACAGAATTCTTATACCAATGCACTGGCTAGTGCAACCATAGCCTTTGACAATTCAGACTAGGAAGAGGTAATCATCTGAATCACACATTAAAGGGTAATATCATTGGTCATAAATTTTGATATGGATAAAATTAATTAGATCAATTCTTATGTAAATAATGGTGAACCAATATCCACCCCTAGATAGATGGATCCCAAAATCGATAACCTTTAAAAAGGAACCCATCTGTTGGAATGAGGAAAAATGGTACAAATTTAATTTCGAGCAATGAAATTTATCCTACGGGATGGAACAAATGAGCATGATTTAATGTATAAATTATTTTTAAATAGAGTCCTCCTAAAATTAATTATATAAGGATATACTCCCACCATTACAAAGGAAGTCCATGTAGACTCCTACGGTGCTCACAAGTCTGGAATCAAACTTTCCCACTAATTTGGTGGGATTAGTTACTATGGGAAAATGAAGATACCAGACTGTGTGGAATTCCCATGAAGTGTCACTCATTTTATATTCATGTTAACTTCATCCATTATCAGTCATAATTTGTGAACAATGCTATATATTCCATACAGTTTTTCGTATGGGGAATAAATTTTGTATGGAGGTATCCCCAATCCAAATTGAAGTAGTTTTTGTACATCCTTAATGCTACAAAAAAAATTTCAAATGGGTTGAGCCAATTCCACTTAAGAATTTCAGATGTAGAATATGGTCATCCTTTTCAATTCAAATATGATCCCTAGATTCGGTGTCCCTCACATGATATTATGAGAAAAAGACAACAACATATGTTCTTCTGAGTTAAAGAGGCTATATGAGAAGTATAATATTGAATCCACCCATTTATATCACTATAATGAAGCAGAAAATGGATAAATAAAGGCATTAAATAAGAATATATCAAATATACTATAGAAAATAGAAGAAAAAGACAATATATGTTGGCTGAATAAGTTATTTCAATATTTATGGGTATATTGTATGACCACACACATTACCATGCATGAGAACCTGTATTCACTGGTTTATGAAACAAATGTAGTGTAAACCATCGAAGATAACTCACTCTCACTTTGAATAGATATATTTGGATAGCTATCAGATGAAGAAAAATCATATAAGTGGCTATATGCATTATAATGACTCTATGAGAAATGGTTGTGTATGATGCACAACCTCAAATTTCATTAGAATCATATTATTTTGAGCCTTCAAAAAAGGGTTCATCTCTTCATTTTCCTACAAGGATAATTGGTACTAGTCCTTAGAAACTCACTGATACCAGGGAAGAAACCTTAAAACCTAGAACTCAAGTGGGAAGGGCAATACAACATAAATAATTTATATTCCAAAAAATATTACTCATTGGTTGTAATGGATTGGAAACACATTATTCCCACACATATGTGAGGTTTATTAAGATGTAATTCATGTAGAGTCTATCTTAAAATCAAATTCTAGGCTAAAAGAATTTAAAATTCATAGAATTTTATGTTTTTACTTATCGTTATTAAAATACATATAATATTTCCATACCTCATAGGACCTACCTCAAATTATTATACATGATCAAGATCTATATAGAAAAAAATGTTCCCCCTTTTCTATGTAGAAGCAATATTCAATAAGTGATCATATATAAGGACTATGTATAGCTTGATTCCTATTACCACAGGGTAGTAGTGACACCTGAATCTCATATCATGGGTCAAACCATAATGTATAAATGGAAAATCCCCCTTACATTTAATGGGTTAGAACAATGGAGGGAATACTTACATAACAGAACTATAACTTCCATTATTACTATTACCACATGATATGTATTGAATTTTAGATTTCCAATCATGTTCCCATCTATGATATAGTGATGAAATGTCCCTTCCCTGGGCTATGGGTTAGAACTGTGCACGGTATTTTCACAGAATAATTATATATGACTTGATTCTAATTCATCTAAGATATGTATGGATTACTATATTTTTTTTCCTAAACTCTTCCATGAATTCACCCATAAGTTATAACTAGATACATGTAGATGTGTTTATCATATAGGTGGCTTGCACCTGAGAGTAATAATTCCCATGTTAACTATACAAAAACATGATCTATGTATGGGAATTTCTTTCAAATAACTATGTGTATATTAACTCATGTTACCATAGGATATGTAGTTACACCTTTATCCCAAATCCTGGGTCTATCCATAAAAAAAAGAAGAAATAAATGAACCCTCCTTGCATATGGGATAGACCTGTGCAGTGACCATTCTTAATACCTATATATTGATTTCTTCCTTTTAAAAAAAAATGTTGTGACACATGAATCTTCCATTTCAAGCCCATTCTCAATGTAAAAAATTCCCCTTCCCTTTTATGTTGTTCAGATCTTCATAGTGGAATCTATATATGCTCTATATTTATCTTTATTCTGAATACCACAAGATAAATAGTGATGCCTAGATCATTCATTATAGGCCCCATCCATGGATTTTCATCACTCATAGTCATTCCCCTTCATGAAATTAAAATATACATGAATGATCCATTCCACAATAAAATGGGATCATCCCCACATTATCACTGTTATTCACCATCACACAACTGAATCAACTACAAAGTCATTTCATGATTCTCACAAAAAGCATGAATCTTGTGAGATTAGGAAAACAAGAAAGTTTATTTTACCAGTGGGATTGAGGTGCATCATACCTATAGACTGGTAAACACATTCTTGTTTCATGATTTCAAACAACTTGACAACTACATCCTAGTGTCTTGATGTTAAACTGCATGAAAAGAGTTCTTCAAACGGAAAAATCATTCCCATGATCACTTTGAACTCAATAACTGCATGTTTTATCTATTCTCCTTAAAAATATGTTCAATACACGTATTAATAGCCTTTAGGGTGATTCAAACCTTCTTGAATTTTTTTTCTCTAGTAACAACCTTCATATCCTCAATATCCAAGTTAATACAAACAAATTCCTTGAGTTGATATACTAGTCTTGGAAGCCCGTAGACCTTGAGCCTATAAAATCTTGGTTCTTACCTGTATAATATTGGTAATAAGAACTAGTTGATCTAAAGATACTCAAATATGGTATTATAGTGCATAACATAATGCATTAGAGATTGTTCTTAGTGGATGTTTTAGTCTTAGAGGAGAGGGGCTCTATAAATTGAGAAGATATTGTTTTGGATATATAGAATATATGTTTCTTCTATTATTAATGTTCAAGATGTATCCATTATTCCTTATCTACCATTGACTAAAATATTCTTAGGTTATGATTTACACTTAACATAAATAAAATATTCTAGAGGATTCATAATCACTTGATGTTTCCCATATTTATATTGTACCCATTGTCAAATCAATATTATAAAATCACATTTTTGTACTTTTTAATTTTCGGGTATGTATATATAATAAATAACTAACTTCCCTGAGTTCAAAAATCCCTATAGACACTCCCTTTTACCCTAAATAAACTAAACACAGCCTTTTCATGTCTAAATATCTATATAACTTGAGCACACATACTCTTGGTTCTTTTATATAGGGAACTGGTAATAGGGATTGTCTTATCTGAAGGGTAACCACTAGGATTATAGAGTGAATTAAACAATGAAAAGAGCTTATTTATAGTGAGTATTTTGGCCATGGAGAAAATGATCCCATTATATCCATGATCTACTTCTCTAATGGTGAGATGTTAATCACACCAATCATCTAACAACCATCTATGATATATACATTAAAAACATGATTTGTTTCACCATATTTCAAAAATCCAAGAGTTATCAAGAATGACTCACCAATTTATGCCTTCATACCTATATTATGTAAGGAAGACATTAAAATGAAAAACATAATTATTAGAACTATGTGTGGATTTATTCCTATTATCAAAACATATATACTAATTCTTAGATCTAAAATCATTGGTCCAGCCCAATATAAACTAAAAATGGACCATCCATATTTATGGGTTAGACTTTCATATGGAATTTTCATTCTGAGAAGTATGTGTGGCTTGATTCCTATCATCATAGGATACATAATGATGATTGGGTACTCCATTTCAGGGCCAATATCAAGTTCCCATCTCCCCAACTATATTAATAATTAGGAACTAATATGTGTGGGGATTCCCCCTCGTATAAAAATGTAAACACCACCATATATTTTCTATTATTCACTCTTGTTCTTCTCAATAGACTACCCAACTATATCTTGTTTCTCACATCAATAATGAATCTTATGAACTCATGGAACATAAATATCCCCATTTTCCAGTGTGATCGAGGTGCACTCTATTCAAATACAGGTAACCACATCCTAGTCACATTACATTAAACTGCACAACATGAGGTCTTCATTTTTAATAGATCATCCCCTAGATGACTTTATACTCCTAAATTGAATTTTTATCCTCTTTACCTACAAATGTTTTAGATACACATTGGCATATCCTCTAGGTTGATCAAACCATTATTAAATATTACATTCACCATGAAAAAACATCATATCATTGAAATTTAAGTAGATAAAAAAAATTCCAGGAGTTTATAAACTTATCTTAAAAGCCCATGGAACTTGAGACCATATATTCTAGGTGCTTACTTATATAAAATTGTTAATAGGAACTGGTTCATCCGAAGGGAACCAACTAGGATTCATTGGTGAATAAAAAAATCCTTACATACTTTGATAAGCGGTTGTTTCAGTCCTAGAGGAGAGGCCCCCCCTGAAATCCATGAGCTATTTTTCTGGCTGTATCAGATATAGGTCTCCTTTATTGTTAATGGTCAACTTATACCCACTGGTCTTTATCTCTCGCTGACTTATATATTCTTGGGTTATGATTTACACTTCCCATAACCCAACTATTCAAGAGGATTTAGATTCCCTCTATAATTTCTATCCATTCATCATAAGAATTATGAATGAAATATTTCAACATTAAATATTTGTAACCTTTATTTTTGTTTTATGAATCTCATATGAAGACCCAAATGACTTGAGTTTTTCATTTCTCTTAGTGATATATCCTCTCCACATGAAATTAAATAACATGACATATAATATGTCCTATAAATACCAAAAACTTATCAAAAAAGGGTATCCATATTTATAAATACATGTTATGGATTATTATTTTACCTATATACTAGAATATGATATAAAAATACTCTCTCTCTATGTAAAATATTGATCTATTTAAATGAAATATTATTAATGTAATATAATGAAAATTCCCCTCTATTCATATTGGATTGATCTATATAGGGAGTCTATAAAAGAACTATGTGTGTATTGATTGTAAATATAATAGGATACTTAGAGACTCATAGGTGAATTATACTTAGGATTAGATGCAAAAAATAAAAACAATAATTCTCCATATCATGTGAATGATCATGGTGTGCACATGAGATACAACAAACCCGTTTTTTCTTTAATAACTATTACATCATTTTAAATATAAACAACATAATATAATTACAAATACATGATCTAAAATGTTTAATGTATTGGGAAAATTAGGATCATAAATAACTTCAAAATAATAAAACATAAACATTTATTTAAATTATTTATCTTTATCTTATTAGTATCCCTCACATTATCCTTAGTACAAGTAATCACCTGTTGATATACATCAATGAAAGGGATGACATAAAATCATAATAATAGGATGAATAAGGGACATATCAGTATAAAATGGGTGAGAATAATCATAATAATAATTATATCATACACATAGTATAAACATAAACCTCATGAAGGAATCATGTGATAATGTCATGGAATGTGGAAATGCATAAAAATGAAACCTCATGTCATAGTGGTCAAATACAACACATAGTTGTGAACAAAGATAGCGTTATGTTCATTCATCACACATGTTCATAATAATAACATAATAAATGTGAAAAAAGATATATTAATGTTCAAAGATAATACACATAATCTCATTAGATACACAATGTTACCTAATGCATTAGAGGACTATATAATTTCAGGCCCACCTGTCATATCATAACATTTTCATAATCATGCATGCCACATAGAACATTTTATAATCATAGTCATGAATTAACCCATGGAAAGGAATGGGTTTCATAAGGATTTAATCAATCATGTTTTCATGAATAAATCAGGGTTACCAAATTAAAAACTGTGAAAACATATTTGGTATAAGAATCATAATTATTCAGTAAAGAAGAAACAACTCAAGAGAAGTCAATATGTGTTTTGGAAAGAATGTTTATTTTGGAAAATATTCATATTTTTTTTATAAATTATAGTTGGAAACATTTATATCCATGAAAATAAAAAGAAAAAATATAATGAAATGATATTTATGAAACATTAGAGGAATATTCATACCAATGAAGTTGTGAAAGAGGGATAACTCAAAGAAAATGTATTGGGTTCGATAATCCCTGAAACTCAATTCATGCTTTATTTCGTTGCTTCTCAGCCTGAAAAATAATATACCAAGATTTATTAAAAAATTGATCAAAAAGTGAATTATTTTAATTCATATAAACATTATCATTGGATATTTTTTTCTTAATTAACTTTGATGAAATTGATGCTTTTTGATACCATGTTTTATTTAAAACTTTCATTTTTTCCCCAATTTCACTATTTTGTCAAATTTAATTTATAAATTAGAATAATTAATTATAGAAGACTCTATTAAATTTAATTTTTCATTTATAAACTATATATAATTACCACCATCCATCCATGAATTTTTTTATAATAATTTTTTTGGGAATTTCGCCGTAGGTGGTTAAACGACCTTTGACAAGACATTGATGAAAGATCAGGAAAGGGAAATATGACATTTATATCTATCATAAGCATGATAATAATAGTAGGTTACCACAATTAACATAATTTTATATTAATTTATAATTAATTTAATAGTACATGGTTTTTAATGGAATTGTAAAAATGAAGAAAGGGAAGGATAAAATATGGAAGCGTTGATAGAGTCTTACTCTCTACTAAGTATAGCATTTCTAGTATGACACTATATATACACTGGGTATTGGATTTGGATTTCCCCAGAATGTACCTAAGTATTATGAGGGATTAAAAGTGATAATTTGGGTATATATTGGTATTTGGAAAGGCTGGGAGGAATGGTTTTCAAAGGTAAGTTAGAGGGGTTATTTATACATGAGGAGATGGACATTTTTAGAATAAAATATTTAATAAAACAATAAATCAAAGGTAAAAAATGTAATAGTGAATTTTTTATATTATAAAAAATATATTAATATAATAAAATAGGATTAATATAGGGGAATTATTAAGTATGAATAGAATTACTATGAATTTATAGTGCACATAAATTGTACAAAAACATGTGTTATGAATATATTCCTCCTTCACCTTCAGTTGATGATATCCAAAATTAATATCCACATTTGAAATGTATTGAGCTCTATATAATTGATAAAAATAGTCATTAATCCTTGGAATAAGATGCATGTACATTATGGTGATATTTTCTAGCTCCTGATAATAGATACACAACCGCATTGATCCATATATATTTTTAAAAAGGGGCACTAGGGCACCCCATGGTGATGCACTAAGGCAATGAACCCTTTGTCTAAATGATCTTATTCCTTATTCATTTAATTGTCCATTCCAATAAGGTGCATCATTTATGGTAATTTTGATATAGGATTAGCTATGGGTATGAGGTTTATTGAGAACACTACCTCATGATATGGGGGAATTTTTGGAAACTCTTCAGGAAATACATCAATGTCCATCATAACAATGAGTATTTACTCTAGGTTGATACCTTCCTTTGAATTAACTATTTAGGAATGGTATGATTCTTTAGAGCGTATCATCACCCAAACCATTTCGGGATTATCCAAAAGTGATTCATGATCTTCCACGGATTTATAGAGGAGCATTGGATGGTTTAGAATATGTAAATAGATTTATTTTTTCTAAAATTTGATGTGTGTTCTATATAATTAGAGCCAATCCAAGCCCAACATAGTGTTATATTCCACCAAGGAAATTATTCTGAGATTTTTTTGATTAATATTCTCAAAAATGCTTATAGGGGACAATTCTAAAATATGGGTATCTATCAGTCAACCAATAGGTGTTTTTACAGATATCTCTACTTCAGGGTATCGATGCATTGATTCAGTATTTCTTGAACAAATTTATAATATAACATAATTAATAGAAGTCAAATCAAATATAACTTTTTCAATTATTTAGTGAATAGTAAGTATACATTGTATGACTTTATTTTCATGATACAATTCAGTAGTAGTGATGGAATATTTTCTCCATTGATCCATTAGATTTGGTGGTTACTGAAGTAGATTACCCTCAAGAACCCATGGTTTAGTACACTGGCTTGTATAATGCCATTTATCCCAAAATTTGAAGCATTAAAACATGGTTGGTGCATTAAGAGTTTCCCTCCATTACACCATATTTTTGGATGGATTATTAAAGTGTCTTTGAAATTCATTGGATTTGTGGCTTTCTCTTCCACGCATGAAGAATTCCTAGTCCCCTTAAAGACAATCCCGCCAATGATTATTCCCAAATTTTTGACATGTGGGTCATTAGATCCTTTTTCCTCCTTTTTCATTTGATTAAGAAGCTTGAAACTCCATTATCATCTTCTTATATCTATAACCATGAGACCAATCTATGAAATCCATATCTACATTGAGAGAAAAATGAACCACTTATTCATAACTTCTAATTTCTCAAATAGATAGAGCCTTTTCAAGGTGTTTTTTAAACCAATAAATAATCTATTTGTTTTTTTATCATTATTGATAAAAAATAGAGGCATATCTTGAATGGCTTGTGAAGGTTTCCTTGAAATATGTGAAATTTATCTTCCTTTTTATTTAGTTCCAAAAATTATATTTAAATATTTGTTTGGCACGTTTGAGGGAAATACATGGTAAGAAATATTTTCGTAAATTTTTACTTCACCAAATATTCAATTTCATCCTTCGGCTTGCTATTATTTATCAATTTACACCATTGATCAGTTTATCCATGTAAATGATAAATGTCCATAGTCACCTTATCCTTCTCAGAATAGTGTATCATAGAAAATATCTTCTTCATTGAGTAAAGCCACTATTCTGTGACAATTGGATCATATGTTCCACTAAATGTTAGTGGTAATTGTTGCATAATAGACATAATGACTATTTAATCCTTATTAGGTGAAGGTGTACATTCCATGTGGATGAGGTTATTTCTCATAGCCTGATACAATTTGGGAATAATTTCCATGATGTTTTGAACTCCACCTCCAATGTAATTTTGAATGTCGTTCGAAAAATCAATGTATTGTCCCTCACACAGGTTGTTATCACGATTTCTCTTGGATGCCACCATTTTCTAAATACTGTTTGAACACAATGTAATTCCTCAAATCAAGACTAATTTATTATTTTATTAAATTAAAACTATAAACATACTTTATGGGATCCCTATGTTTATCCTTTTCTAAAAATATTCATTTAAATGTTTTACCTATACATAGACTTATACTTATGATTTTCAGTCTTTTTTTTCTAATCCTAATTACCAAATAAACTAATCCTTGACTTGATACAAACTATGATGTCCCATATTTTTCATTCATAACTATTACATCATTTTAAATATAAAATACACAATAGCATTAAAAATCTAGTATCCAATAGAATTAGTTTCTTGGGAAGATTAGGCCCATACATATCTTTTACATAATAAAACATACAAATTTATTTTAATCCTTATTTTTTATCATCTTAGTTACCCTCACATTCTACATGGTACTAGTAATCACATGAGGATATACATCAATGAAAGGGGTGAGCTAAAATACAAATAATACGATGAATAAGGGTCATGAATCAATATAACATGGGATAGAATAATAATAATAATAATCACATCATATGAATATGATCAACATAAACATCATGAAGGAATCGAGTGATAAAGTCATGGAATGTGGAACGACATAAAAACAAAACATCATGTCATAGTGGTCAAATACCATACATAGTTATGAACAAAGATAACATCATGTTAACACATAACATATGGGCATAATCATATCATCCTCATTGTGAAAACATATACCATAATCATCACTCATAATACACATCATCTCATTAGATATATCACATTACCCAATTAATTTGAGGTACATATTATTCTAGGACCACCTGTCACATCATAATATTTATATAACCATGTGTGCCACATAGAATGCATTCCAATCATAGTAAAGAATTAAACCATGGGAAGGAATGGGTTTTATAAGGATTTATGAAATCAAAATTTCATGAATAAAATGGTGTTCCCTAATGAAAAATTGGAAAAACATATTTGGTACAAGAATCATCATTTTTAGTGAAGAAGAAACAATTGAAGAGGTGTGAAATTGTGCATTGGAATGAATAATTGTTTTGGTAAATTTTTTTAATTTTTATAAAATCCAGTTAGAATAATATATATCACAGAGAATAAAAGTGAAAAATAATGAAATGATGTATATAGAACATAAGAGAAATGTTCATAATATGTAAGTTGTGGAAGAGGGATAACCCAAAGAAAAGGCATTCGGTTCTTGAATCCCCTCAACTTAATCCACGCTTTATTTATTTACTTTTTCACCCCATAAATAATAAAAATAGATTTATTAAAAAATTTAACCATATGTTAATTATTTTCATCTTTTAAACATGAACCATTGAGTTATATTTCTTAATTTCTATTTTAGAAATTTAATCATTTTAATACAATGTTTTATTAAACAATATCCCATTTTCTCTCAATTTCACTATTTTGTAATTTTTTAATACATTAGTATAATTAATTAAAAAATAATTCAATAAATGTAATTACTAATCTATATAGTAAATATAATTAAGACTATACATCAATGAAGTTGGTTTTAAGAACTATATTGTAAATGTCACAGTAGATAGTTAACCGACCTTTGACGACACAATATTGAACGATTGGGAATTAGAATTATGACATTAATATTTTTCATAAATATGATAATTATTATAGGTTAAAAAAATTAATATAATTTTAAATTACTTAATAATTAATTTTATAGTATACTCTTTTCAATGGAATTTTAAAAAATAATAAATAGAAGTAGAAAATATGGAAGAGTTGATAGAGACCTACTCTCTTCTTGATGTTGCTTCTCTTTTATGATAATATATCTCCCATGAGGATTTGAGTTGGATTACTCTAGAATGTCCCTATGTATTATAAGTGCTTTAGAGGGAGGTTTTGGTATGATATTTGGAATTGTAATTGGTGGGAGGAGTGTTTTTCCAAGGGAATGGATATGTGTAATTTATACTTGAGGAGAGGTGTATATTTAGAATAAAATATTGAATAAAATAATATATCAAACGTTAAAATTGTAATAGTGAAATTTTAACAACTTATATAATATATTACTGTTATATAATGGGTTTAATACTATAAATACCCTTTATAATTTAAATTCATTAATTTTTTAAAAATGAATGTGGAAAGAATGTAAAATTGTTATTTTAAGGAATCACCTTTGACTTTTGGTTCTGGAAAGTTATTTTTAGGTTTGGAAGTTAAGTTTATTATATTTTAACAACTCATTTGTGAAATAAAATATATCATATAAGAAAATATTTTTTTGAATATATTATTTCATTATTACATCATGAATTATGTAATTTAAGATACACCAGTAATGTGAAAAACTATATATCTACTATTCAGCTGAAAATTGAAATATTTTAGAAAATTACAAAAAATTCACCCTTGGATAATTTAAACATGTTGATTTCAAAAATGATAATAATTTTTTCAAAATAAAGTTTTGAAATAGGTAATTTTAATTTTTTTATATTAAAATAATAGTTTTTACAAAATACATTAAAATAATGTTTATTAAAAATGTGCTTATATTTTATTTGAGTTTTTTAATCATGATATTTATTTTTTGGAATTATAATATTTTTATTAACTTAAATTAATCATGATAAATATTATTTACATCAATTATTATTATTTTTAGGTAAATTTTCTATTCCAACAGCTATGTTACTATTTCCAACGATCACATTACTATTCCAACAACCACATTACCTCATATAAATACCATTATATTCATTCAATTATTATTCAACTCAATTCGTCTCAAGGATCTATATCTTCATTTTCTATAATGTTTCTTGGTTTTCTAATATATTTTTTTACTTTTCTATAGTGTTAGTAGTAGTCGTGATGATTATAGTATATTGGGATGTACCATATTTTCCCATTTTAGCATTTCTATTTAATATTTTTTATAAAATTGTAATGTTTAGAATTTTAATTGGATTCATTGATGATTAATTTAACAGTTTTTCTTAATGAAATAGATTTTTTGTTGGTCTCTCTATATTTTGTATGTGTATAATATAATATAATATAACACAACACACTTTAATTCAATAAAAAAATACAACTAATAAACATTGGGATGTTACATGAGATATGTACATGGGTTCTCCCATCTAGGAACTTTTTCCCAATACTGAAGGACACTCTCCCTGCATGTGAGTCATATCCATTTAGGGATACCCTTCCAGTTTATCCATAACTATGTATGTATTGATTCCTTTCCTCATAGGATATGTAGTTATGATCATATTACCCTTCCTCGGGACATACTATACATTTCAAAAAAAGAAAGTCCCATCCTAGCTAAGTGTTTTATTATTTAACGTAATAACTCAAATCTATAAGGGACTTATTTTAATATAGGTATTAATTTTTCTATCCTATATATGATATATATTCATGTATATTAATCCTCATTAATATTGTGTACATCATTATAAAAGTGTCCCCTCCCAATATTTTAGTTCAATCCCTATAGGGAACCACATGAGAATATAAATTATGGAATTATTCCTTCCATTAAAAAATGCATAGGGAAAAATAAATAAACCTAGTGATAGAAAATTCATATTTCCATAGTCTATGGTCTACATTGAAATACCTTAAGTTATTTAAAGATGAATGACTCATAAAGTTTCCCTTTTCATACATATGAACCAAAAATATATATGTCTTGTTTTCAAATTAATCAAACCTATGAAAAATGTACTCCAATATAGAGATACCCTAAAGTAAGACTATTAATGTATATATAATTCCCCATGCATTTAAATTCCCCTGAATGCTGCATTTTATCTCTAGGGATACATTTAAAATTTTCATGTTCTCTCTCACTTTCATATCATATTATTTTAAACTACAGGGAATATATTTTAGCCGCATGAAATGAAAACTCATGATAAGAACATACCCACTAGTTGATGTTAAACCATCTAGATTAGAATCCATCATCACTCCATATCAAAGGGTCTCAAATCATGACCTCATTCATCCAAATTTTGGGGTGGTTAAATCAGTAATGAGGGAACCTCAATACCTAAATAACACTTCAGGTCTTGAGCCTCTCAATTTTCCAAAAATCATGGATGACCCTCATAAAGTAGAGAATATCCATTTTTTTTACTATGTACAAGTAAAATATTCATAATGGTCCTAGAATCATCAACTAGAGGTGTTTGGGTCCCATAAGAAGGGTCTTATGATCCTTTTTCCCTAAAATCATCTCTAATAAACTCATCACCATTGTGTAATTCACTGTCATTATCAGTATGACTATACCATTACATCACTCATGATTCTTGAATATTGATACATGATTTACAATGTTTTCTTCTTATCAAAAGGGTTCTAGAGTAATCTTGACCATGGGAATCCTGATTAGGATATTATGTTACACTCCCATGATACTAGGTCTATGTGCATCATGAACTTAAACTATGTAGACATCGGTTAATGCTATAAGACCTTAAACATTATCCCTCAGAAGTCGAAATCAAAACAGCCTAAAATTCATGTGAAAGAGACACAAAACATGTCCTCTTGAAATCCAACAAAGGGTAGTATAATAAAAATTAAAGCATCTAATCAATAAAATCTACATCTCATGAGTTTATGAAAATTCCATAGTGTATATAAAAGGCACAAATCTCATAGGACCCATCATATCCCTCCATTAAAAGATGATCCATGATCATTGGACCCCTTGAGTCCATGAAAAAGTAAAAGAAATTATTTATCAAATATACTCATTATGAAAAAAAAATTAGTAGATGGGAACAAAAGTTTTAGGGTTCTTGAACCCTTCTTTAGTATTACATTTTCCACAAACCACCTTTATGGCATTGAACTCTGAGTTGATAACACCCACATTATTGAGTTGTTATACATATCTTATAGCACCATAGTCTTGATTTATTACTATTGGTAATCCTCTATAATGTATTGGTAATATTTAATGACTTCTCACAAGGAAACCTGCTAGGATTCACTGCTAAATAACTCAACAGCTTAGAGCTTGGACATAGTTGATGTGTTGTCCTAGAAGGAAAAAACACCCTTAAATCCTAGAAATATTTTCTTGGATACATAATAAAATAGTTTTGACTTACACCCACTATAATCCATTTTTCATTATCTCAAACATTCCCATAACATGATTTAACAATCCTATAAAAAACTATTCTATAATAATCAGTATCCTCGATGTTACACCACTATGTGTCGTACCCATTCTCAATGAAAGAATTTGGCACTACATTAGACATCATCTTTGTGTCCCTCATATTTTAATCTAGAAACATGTGATATAGGAAAAAACGTAACAATAATAAACCAAACTACCCCAAGGGTTACAACACCATTTTATTCATAGAACATTCTACATATCCAACTTCATCGCCCAAATGTTTGAATCATCAATAAAATTCAATGTCCTTTAGAATGAAATGGGGGACCCTCTATTTGATCAAGAATTTAAGACCATATAGGCTCCTACATAAGGGACCTTTACCCATCAACTATAGGTGTCTCCTAATTACATTAATGGAACTCTAATAGTCATAATCCCTAGCAACATTATAGCGAAACTCATCACCTCAATGTGTTTTGTGATATTCCTAGGAATGTTTTCCGCATCTCATCACCTCCAATTTAAACAGTTAGGTTATGATTTACACAAACTATAGTCCTATTATCTAGATGGAGTTGACGACCCTAACATTATGACACCATCTACCATGATCATATGAAGTAGGGATATTGGGTGAAAAAACCTTTTATGAATTATTTTTCATCATACCTACTATAAAAATATAGGGTGTCAGATCCCTTGATGATTACTCAATCTTGAAACTTTTAATTAGAATGTTGGATGTTATTATTCTTTGTGAATATTAATTCTTGGTAATTTCAACTAGAATACATGGTGTACAAATAATTTATGAATATTCAATATTCAAAACCTCAACTTAGATGCATGGTTTCAGAACACTTGAGTAATATACATCTTCCATGTATTGAACTTCTCAATTAATAGATGGTTTGAGATAGAAGAACCTAAAATGAAAAACATGTATGTATGATCTGGAAGACACTAAACTATGATAACAAAAGGTCTGATCTAGAAGACCCTAAGATACTATAACAATAGTTATGAGATAGATGTCCCTAAACTACAACAAAAAATTTTTGATATAGAATATCATAAACTAAAGGATCAAAAAGTTTGAGATAGAATACCCTAAATGGTAGAATGTCATTAGTATAACTTGGAAGACCAAAAATTTATAATTGAAAGAGACACACTTATTTCCATTTTAAAAATCTGAAAAGGAAACCCTAGAAAAAACTCATATATCTACTCACTGGACTCAAAATTTGTGTGTTCTTGGAGACATTGTGAACTCATAAAATATAAAAGGAACATAACAAGTTAGTATAAAAATCCATAAAAGGATAACTAACAAAAATTTAAGTCCATTCATTCTAAGAGTATCCTTCAAACGGCTTAGAAAAAATCTAGGGATAAGAAAAGTAAGAGATGCAAGCTTATAGGGAATATTATCTGGCCTTATAAAAACATTGATCTATGTTCACTAGGTGTATTTACCCAGGAAAAAGTTATATCCCACTACCTCAATGAAATATTTAATAAAATTAGCATTTTGAAAAAAGTAATCATAAAATAACTAGATAATATACATTAATGGGGATTATTAAGTTGTTAATCAATAATAGGAATCTATAAAAAATGGTGTGTTAATATTTGAGAATTTGAATTCATGATTGGGTTTTTTTGGAGTCAGAAATATGATTGACGACTTTGGTGGCGTATATGACACTAAGATGATGAAATTTCAGGCACATGATAAATGAAATAAATAATGATTGTAACATTTGAAATATAAATTATTATTTTGTTGATAGTGTATAAAATAAAAAGTAATATTTATAGTACAATGTCTCTCTAATTGTTCCTCGGAGTACATAAAACATGATCACTATAAAAATTGGACTTGAAAAGTCCTCTAGATTGGTAAGAATTTTCATGAGCTACGAGAACATTATATTATGATATATTCATTTCCAAATATCTTATATGATCATGAATCTATTAAAAAATATTATGTTTTTGTTACATCACCTTAATAGAATACCCAACAGATAGAAGTAGGAAATTATTGTTGTCAAAGTGACGCAATAATTTATCATGATTAGAAAATCTCCACTATAGTAAGATGATCTACAATGAGGTTCCATATAGTCATTAATAATTAAATCTAACTACTCCAAGGATATCAAAAATATATATTAGAGGGGCTCTAGTTTACAACAATTTTCCTCTAAGAGAGTGTCGATAATTAAGGCATTAGTCTGGTTCCAAATTAGTTTTGCATTATCCCACTCTCACCAAAAAAAAATTTGGGTAAATTTTAATGATGAAAAGTAGATGAAAAATACTCATGTACATAATACATCAAAATTTCCCATAACATAGATTATGAGGATCTAAAAAAGTAGTTTTTGGATTGTTCACACTTTACTAATGACATGCTCCGACCCTTCTCTATCTGACAAATCATCTGCTATCGGCACTGAGGGAGTAGTTTCCAAATAAATGTTTCCTCACCATATGAAGAATCTATTGCATAATGATTTAATATTATTTAAGGAAACCCTAAGTGTTGAACCAGTTCTTTTAGATCTATAAACAATGGGTCATTAGAGGCTTGGGGGTATCTACCAATAAAACTGGTCAGATCAACACACTAGATTGATAAGATACCATCCTTGCTAAAAATATTATAGAGATAGATAAAATTAATAATTATAGGATTTAAAGTTAATATAGGAATTATTATCTTCACATATCATCATTATCTATAATTGATAGATAATACTAATATTTCAATCCCCTCACACACTAGAAAAATAGAGAGAGTATGCCTACTGAATGTAGTATAACTAATGAGATAATAATGAATGGGTGTATGTATCATAGAAAAGTAGATCATATAAACTAGAAATAATCCCATTATAGAATGAAATTTTATATGACTTCTCATTCAGGTAACTAATACCATCATTGATGATCATACCAAAGGGTGTGGGTTATGGTGTTAAATTGAAACAATTATGTTTTCTCAGTATGATAAAAAACTTATGGATGTCTAATGGTGTTTTAACAACCTTTTAAGAAATAATTAGTCTTGGATGAAATTGGGAATAATAAATTTCATTAGTATTGTGATACCCAAAATACTCTATGTTCTTTCATATAAAGGAAAATAAAAATTGGAAGGAATTTATTATCCAATAAGGGGTATTTAATTATTGAATATGTCTAATAAACTGATAAAGATTAGTAAGGATTGAAATATCTTGGATGAGAGGCCACCCTTCAGAAATTGAAGTTGTTATAAAACATTTTCCAACTTAGATACCAAAATATACATCCTATAATGGGGAAAGTCACCTTCTTTGGATAATGGGAAAAAACCCAGCAATCAAATTCTTAGAGATATTTATGGTGTCACTATATAGACCAGTAATCTATACTCCCCAAAATACAGAGTGAACCAATAAGAGCCAATGATATCCTAGATCTACTGGGAAGGGTATTGATGTGGGAGAATCATTGTTGGTTGGGACCCACTTTGAAAAATAAGGATTTTGATCCAATCCTTGAAGGAAAGGATAGAGTATAAGTAGAAAACATTATTCTAAAAATCATTTACAATATCAATCTTATCTTGTGATAGGTATGAATTCTATTCTAGGTCACACCAGATGTTTTCAGTAGGGGGGAATTCATTATTAAACTCCCAAATAGGATTTATCCCCTCAGTTAATAAATGTGTAATAGATAGATTCCTATCTCCCATTAGGTTAGCTGAAAAGAGTATGTGTGGGGAACCAATGACTAATTAAATCTTCGAGGAGTTTTTGTTGATGGTACATGACGAATTGTTAAATACTTATTTCCTTGTAAAGGTATATGGTGTGTAGTTGATTGGTAATTTTTTTACAACAGTATATAACCCAGGAAAAAATTTCTCATTAATCAGATAATTTTATGCCAGTGTGTAGATACCATTTTGAACTACATCCACCCTTTGGGATGTTTAAAAAGGATACAATCAGGTTTGAGAAAATATGGGAAATTCATTGATGGCCAAGATTATAACCATCAAGTATCATAAGGGAGTGTTTCAATGTGTAGGATAACCACCAGAATAGAGGTTAAATCGGTATGATTTTTTCTGGAATAATGACCTAAATATATTCTAAGGATGATAAAAACCAACAATTTAGAAGATTGTAATTACGTGAAGGGATAAAAGTATTTTCTAGAAGACTGATTCTATGAAAAGGAAAACTATGCGATAGAGGATAATATCAATGACTGGTTAAAAAGAGATCGTTTAAAATATATTTTTTCTACCATTACTAAATTCAAAGGATCAATATTGTGGATCCCAATAATCATAGCCCTACAAATGGGTGTATTGGTTGAAGTTAGTGATATAAAAGCCATATTGTATTGTAAATATAAAAATAATGCATTAGAACAAGGTATAAATTATAAAAATTGTATAATGAGTTGGTGTGACTTATAAAGCATCTTGTAGATCATGTGATCCATTCTGTGTCTCATAATTGCATGAACCATATAAATTTCCATGTTCATATGATGCATTCTGTAATAAGAATAAAATTACCATGGGAAGGTCATAAAAATTGTGCAAAGGATTTTGAAGATGTGTAATTTTAATTATATAATTCAAAGAAAACCTATTTACAAGGACACATGATGTAGTTAAAGAATAATTACCTTTTAATATTTCACACATTTTTTTATGAGATATTGAGAAAAGGCATTCACATGGAGAGATCTGGTGATGAGGTCATGCGAATCAGATCTTTTTATTAGTTATTGTAGAAAGGTTATGCCGTGAGGTTTTGAGAAGCAGTCTTATGAAGTGATCACATGAGATGGGAAATATCAATAGCTCTGGATGTTTTAGTTTCATATGAAATAGATATCCCATTTACCTTATTTATAGGTATCATCGTCGAATGTTATAGGTCTCTCAGAAGACCAAAAGATTTCTGGAATGAAGACCATTAGAAACCCAAGGGACTCATGTGGGGATTTTCTTCCTCAGAACCAAGTATTTATTATTTATTACATCACATATGAGGGTGGTAATTTTTTTTCAATCCTTCTAAATGCCCATTATCATGTTTAGGGTCAAAATAAAAAACACATGATGCATAAGTATTATTTACCCCACAATGGAATGGTGGAAAAAGCATGAATACATTTTGATTAATATCCCGGAGCATTAAAATCACAACAAATTCAATAATAATCCTAATTGAATAACCCCAGTAGAATCATGTGAAGGGTTTATGTGCTTAAAATGATATTTACAATGATAATGATATATACATATGACGTAATGAGTAGTTCATACAAAAGCTATTTAGTATCCTAGATTAATCACATGAAGAATTTTGTAAAGGACCTCCCATTCACAAGAAGTCTCTTAGTCGAGCCATCATATTAATGAAAACCCCATTATATGAGAATTTATGATCACATGATTTTCCGGTGGGCACACATGACAATCATCAATGAGATTGTGTAATGGAGTGGCTAAAAATGATTGGATCCTTTTATGAAAAGAGTTCACTATTTTTCATGAAAAGGGGTTATGGAATTTTCATGATCTATATTTTGATCATGAAAAAACCCTCTAAATGTTCCTACTAATTAGATGAATCCCCTCCCAAAATTCCCCTAGATCATGGGGAGGCTCTCCAACAATCCCTCCTAATCACATGAAGTGCCTCAAAGAGTCTTTCAGATACCACAAAGGCCTTCCAAAAATACCTTTTGATTTTGAAAGGCCCTCCAACAAGAATGTGTGAGCTCTCAGGGACTCTTATATGTGTCAATATCATCATGGAAACACCATGGACATGTCAACTTGATAAAATGATGTCTTGTTAGAAAACTGTTAGACAACCATTTTTCTATCATCAAAGGGATCATTCAACGAAATCCAAAAATGGAAGGATACCTATTTGATTGATGTTACTATGTTATCCATGAGAAGATATTTTTTTGATTTGTGTGATTAGTATGTCGATCACTTGAAGTCCTTATAACATGTTTTTTAGATCTCATTGAGGCCCTTGGACATACCAACCAAGATCATAGGAAGGCCCCCTATTAGGAATCGTGATCTCACAAAGGCCCTCTAACATATATATTGATCTCATGAAGTTTATTTGACATATTTATTTTATCTGGGTGATTTCCTTTTACATGTTATGGTTTCAATGAATCATTTAATGGTGGAGTGATCATGTGGTTTCTATTTATAGTTTCACATAAGGAATACATAATTGACATCATGTGACTCTATTATTCAAAGTGCATGATATATTACATTCAATGACCCAAGACAAGATATGAGACTTAATATATTTTAAATAAAGGATATATGGATTATATTATTTCTTATAAAATCCCCAATGAATCTTTATGAAAACACACACAGACACATAAAGATATGGGAGAAGAATTTCCATAGTGAAGGACCACACAATCACAAGAGTATTTCACATTGTAATCCCAATGAGTGACCAAGGTGATTGTATAGTAAGTCTAATTTTCTTCATGTGATAATTCCATTGATCTTGAAAAATATCTCTATAATTTCAGCCAGATATTGTGAATTTCCTTCGGTGTGATGTCTTGACCATGAAAATCTTTAATGGGTAAATGGATGAAAAAGATGAGGTGTTCATATTATGAAGGATAAAAATGATGTAGGTTTAATGAAATGGAAGATACACTTATCTTCTAGAAAATGGTTCATGTGTTTCATGTTATCTATTCCTATTTCATGTGACGACCACTAGACATATCATCCAGTACATTTGAGAAACCCTAGACAAGTCATATTGTTCAATGCAAACACTCCCATACTTGTCATCCTTGTTCATCATAAAACCACCATACATGTGATTTAGGTCCCAAGAACAAAATTTTACTTATTCTCTTTGATCATACGTAGGCCCTTGGAACCATTATCCTTATCACATGAAAAACTCTAGAAAAGTTATATAGTTCATGTGAAGGTCTGTAGACATGTTGGTAAGATCACACAATTATCTCTAGGCATGTCATCCTGGCTCATGTAAATCACCTGAACATATCAATCGAGAATATTAAACATACTTGTATTTGTTATATGGATCACATTAAATCCATCAGACATGTTAGCCTTGTTATAGAGACATCCCCAGACATGTTTGGAAGACATCCTAAGACATGTGAGACTGGTCAAGAAGGAAATATTAAAGACATTACCTTGAACCTTGTGAACATGATGGGATTAGCGAAATGAACCTGTGAAAACTGATTCATATCAAAGGATTATATATGTCATAAAATAACATTCAATAGAACTATCATGGTTTATACTATTAATGTGTCATAGTATAGATATGGGATATCACTCACTAGCATCCACCTTGATGTAAGTCCCCCCATATCCCAAGTACTATAGCTCATAGTACCCCAAATTATCATATTATTCTTCTTACACATCTATCATAGGATGAGGGAAGAGATTATACAAGGGAAACCCCTTGTTTTAATTCCCTCAACATTTCATAATAATGACCTTCTATGGACCTAGAATCGTTACTCACTCGTCATTAGATTAGGAAGTAACTAAATTATGAGGACTCTCATTTATATTATAAAAAGGATATGTAGGATTTCTCCCCATGGACCAAGATATATATGAAACATTCTATCATGGATGATTCAATACATAAGTCTCAGACCTATATAAAGTCTTTCTAATCATTTAATACCTATTGTTTGTCACACGAATCATAACTCGGTGAACATAGAAATTTGAAATATCCATATCACTATCATCATAGAAATCCTCTCAATCATGGAAACCTCAGTGTGTAATACCCACTCAATAATATGAAATAATGGATACATACATGGGAATACACTATAGTGAAAGTCCCAAAGGTATAAACACCTATTAAACTATATGGAAATAATCCTCATTAGTATTAATTATTAGTCCCCACCCACTAGTGGGTTGATATAAAATTAAAATATGGGAAATCTAGTTCCTGTTATAAGAATGATGCATAGGAAACCTTTCTAAGGATCAAGATCCATACCCAATGTTTAAGTTCACTCATATATATCCTCCCCAAATGATGTTAAATGACAAAATATGTAAGAACTACATGGTTTATGATTCCTTTCATCATGAGATTTAGAGGATTCCTCCTAAAGTTTCAAACCCAATTTTGAATAACCAACCAACTTCCTAGATTGTATTAAAATCCAGAAAGCCGTGTAATTCAGATTCAAAACACAAGAAGTCACCCTTTCTTGAGAAATAATTGGAAATAGGTGAAGAATATATGATATATATAGACTATTTCATGAATATAATTTTCCCTTTAATTTATATGGATTGAAAAGATGATGTGAGATCATGTGTTAAAAGAATAACTAAGTTAACATAGGCATTAACCATCTTGTTTCCCAAACCTGGACAACCCTTACCATACCGTTCCATTAGAAAAATTTATTTATATAGTATCCAAAGACTTAAAATTTTCATGGTTATATGGTTTAGGTTTTTTTTAAATGTATTTATTATTCATTTAAAATTATGTAATATATTTTTTTGAAATGCTTAGGTAACCTGAGGGACAAAACATTTTCATCCCTATGAATTAACATGGGATAAAATGGGTGTATTCCCATAAAAAATATAACCTGGAATACTATTATATATTTTAGGTATCACATGGTTTAATATATGTGCAACATTTCAAAATGTATATCCCCAAATGGATAATATAATACTCCCATGACTCATCACCAATATCACTATGTGCAACAATGGTTGGTTCCTCTTTTCACTAACACCATTCCACTATGGTGTATATAGAGGAGTGAATTGAGATAGTATCCCAAACACATTTATATAGTTAATGAAATCTTATTTATGATACACTCTTATATGGTATGTTTATATATTTTTAATCTATTTACCAGGAATACTATCTACTTCATTCTTTAATTTCATTAATTTTTCAAAAAGAATCAGACTTATACATTATTATGTTGACATATCATTATTTAATAATTTCATCATCAAATTTTAATATATAAGATTACCCAACACTAGTTTCAATAGGAAAAGGTCTTCACATGTCTATATGCACTTGTTCAAGAATATATATATCCCTTTACCACTTTTATTGAATATAGATTCTATAATTTTCACATGCAAGACATCATGTCATATATCATATGGTTTTAGTATAAATGAATTTTGATACTCTTCTTCATTTAAAATTTTCAAATACTTATAGTTTACATGACTAATCTAGTTATTGAAAAACCACTATATGAAAATTTCAATTTAACAGCGGTTTTTTGGCTATGGAGGCGGTTAAAACTGCCGCCATATGCTTCTGCAGAGGTTTCCCAAAACTGTAGATAAATTGCGTTCCAGGAAACTATTTATGGCGGTTAAATAGGTTTAGTGGAGGTTTATGTGAACCGTCGTAGTCGGTGCATTTTCAGGGTGGTTAAAACTATCTCTAAAAAAAGTAATGCCCTACCAGGACAAACCACTAGGACAAATAGTCTAACCGCCGCGAAAATGCGCAGAATATGGGTGACTATAACGGTGGATAAAACCACCACATAATTTAAGATAGTAGCGGCGGTTAAAACCGTCTCTAATAGAAAAAATATCGATATTTAGTGGCTGTTAAAATCACCGCTAAATGTACCTCTTACAGTTAGCGGCTGTTAAAACCGCCGCAAAAGAGAAGAATTAGAAAAAAAGAATAAATTTTTGGAGCCCCTGTACTAGTGCCCTGAAAAAAAAAACCATTCCTACAATACCAAAACACCAACAGAATACATACTACCGTCAATATGAAAAGAGATGCTTAACTAAGCACAACCAAATTCATCGTTCAGTGAGTAAAGGAATGCAAATAAACATATCAACTAGAATAATCCTAGTATCCAATAAAATGTAGTGGTGAATTTATGTATTTAAAATTGACCGTTGTAGACACATATGTACTAGTTGATCCTTGATTGGATGTTCACATGTTGTGTGAAACTTATATGGTCACCCATTGGGTGATCTAGGTGAAATGGGACAATATGATTTTTTTTCAAATGTTGGTACTCCCACATATCTTATAGAACTGTTCAAGAATGTAATATCCCATAATATATGATTATTTGATAGAACCCAAAGCATACCTTATGTGTTTGGTCCACTTATAGTTGGAATTTCTAAACTAGGAAATTTCCTAGATTAACATGTCACCATCTAAGTGACTCCATTGAGATTATATATGGGTTTCCCATGATTTAATGAATTGAATGAGTTAAATGTAACTGATAATGTGAAATGGATAATTAATGATGGGTTTACATTCTTAAAATAAATCAATTAGTTTTAAATTAAATGACCCCTAGTAATTGTAATGTCATGCTCTTGATTTATGCTTTATAAAATGCTTCATACGAACTGTAATATTTTAAATGGGAATTGAACATGGATAAAGACATTAATAAGAGGTTATTATTTATCTATTTTGACACAAATGATTATTCCTTTATTATGTATGTAGTGTAGATAGAAGAGTTTTATTTGAGGTAATTACCCTTGCTAGTTATATTTAATATATTCCTTTATAGAGGTTGTGGTATGATGGTATGAGATTGCTGAGCAAGGAGATATCACAATTCATTACATCAGGTGTTGAGAATGGTGTATCAAAAAAATGTTACTCTATAAGTACTGTGATTTACTCACCACATTCCATGACTAGAATTTTGACCTGATGGCACACTCAACATCCCATGTGTTGTTTCATGGCATCTCTCACTCTATTGGGATATAGGGCATGTACCCAATTACATGAGCACATAGGCTTGTTAGACTGGTTTGGGATGCTTGAGTTATTCCATGGTCTATTCATCAGTATTATTATTAGTATATTACTACATACATCTTCACATACGTTGAAAATATAGGTGGATGAAATATATATAAACTATATATATTATTACTATATATATAGTAACTATTTAGATTTCTATTCACTCTATGTGTCGATAAATTTAAAACCACCTACAGTCCTTTAAGAACATGATTGGGTGGTTATTTATTTATTCTTTAGTCACTCAAAAGATGTGGGGTGTAGTATGTTGGTTGTAGATCCTTTATCATGGTAATAATGATGTGGTAATATTTTCTTGGGATTAATATATGTTGGTGTTCCATTTGGAATTATTATAATTGAAACATAACATAAGAATTAGGTAAAATCATCTATCACATGGGTTATTCCATGTGGAATTATTATACATGACCCTAAATATATAACAAAGGTAAATTAATCTCTCCCATGGATAAGGGTTCCAAATTTTTTATGAGTGCTGGATCAGGTTCAAGTATCATATTTGTATCACTCATGTGATTTCATTGGAAAATGAGTCTTTAGTGTGGTTTCCTTATAAGGAATGGAATCTAGATCCTAATATATTGTAAATCCCATTATGAATCCTAGTTATATATTGTGCATACCACACTCGAGAAATCAAGACATAAAAGGAAACACTAGAAATCAATAAAATACATAAAAGGAAACATTAGAAATCAAGAAAATGTTAGGTCCTGAAATTTTTTAGAGGAAACTATGTGGCACACATGATACATATACAAACCAACTATCAATATTTGTCTACATATCAACAATACTACTAATCACTGTCCGATGATGAACATATATCGTCACCCTCTCCACCTCCATCTCCACTTCCTACTACCACCTGTATAAACATTATATTAGAAAATAAATAGTGTTTCATATTCATATTTCAACAAAAAACCAATAAAAGTTTTAAAAGTAAATGAATTTGATTTTTTTTATTTACGTACTCACCACCAGTCGATGAAATACCACCGAGGGGATATCTTCTAATCTTATGACATATATCAGTCTACGCTTTCTGCAAAGCGAATATCTGAGCCCCCCGGTCTTGAACTGTGTTTCGTAGGGAAACAGTCTCTCTCTGATCATCTTTAGGTATAGACTGAATATATCTAGGTGTAGATGTAGCTGTAATCCCTGATGGCCTGCCAAAGTCCTTAGATGGTATGGGTCCCAAACCCATTCAGCACACTCTACCAAGATACTCCTTCACAAGGACTTTAGTAACCGGGTCATCCTGGGAGACTGAGTAGGACTGCCCAGGATTGACATCCCATATTTCTTTAATTTTTACCTTTAAATCAAATATAAATATACATTTACATAGTTAAAACGGATAATAAGTTATTATTATGAAAAAATGAGTTCATAACCAAACTTCTTTAGAAGGCTCATTAACAAAAAATCCATTAGATTTTTTGTGAACATCCAACCACACTTCAGTTCAGGAGGCTTCATGCCCTAAACTCTGTGACTACATTAAAAAAAGATAAATCAGTAGTTTAATATATTTAATTGATAATATTGTATTATAAATATTTATACTAATTAAAAGATTACCAGAGTCGATCGACTTCTAGAAAAGATTTTTGACCCCATAGTGTGAAGGATGACTTGCTTAGCCCGACTTGATACATTATTTATTGAGAGAACATGAAATAAATAAAATGAAATTTAATAGTAATGTATTCAATTCCATCTCCTCTTCATATACATGTATAAATTTAAAATGAGGTTAATATAATAAAATATTTTTAAATACCATCTGCTTCTCATCACGATGTCTGTCAAAAAAACATTTCACTGTTCTCTGGGCACCCCATTGGGTAGCTTCTCATACATTTTTTGGAAGATCAGTGAAGTATCATTGACATCGCTCCACAATATTTATTTTAAGTCTTTCCATTTCTTACCAAGATTTTTCAACATCCATTTTTGTTCTATCACATCAGCAACTGTAAAGTGGAAAAACATCTATATACAAAAATTCATTTTGAACATATTAATAACATGACATTAAATTACACCATAATGTATTAAAATTAACTTTATTTGGGAATCAAAAACATCATTTTTCCAACTTCGAGGCATATTTATCCAATCATCATAAGAAATAAGAAGGGAAATGGCCTCCGCTTCCAGCTGTCCTAGAATTTGGCCAAGTAATCCCACAGTGTAATCCGCAGGGACCCTATATGTATCAAATGGGAAAACTATCTTATCTCCATTCATATTCCACAAATCTTCAATTTTTATATTTTTCTAAAAATTTGCATTTTTAATCTTTATTGAACAAACAATTAGTATAAAAAAAGTTCAATAAATTTATTTATATTAAAATTTGTACCAATAATAGTGACCCTCCAATATGCCCGTGATGAACTAGAAGTGGCGCGCCGCTGCCCCAATAATGAGGATTCTGAAGGGGGAGTTGATGACTCAGCTTCTAAACGGATGCTTGCGAAGGGTGTGAGAGATGGTGTAGGGGGTAGGTAGCTGGTGGCTCAGATGACATAGGGAGGGAGACAGATGGATCGTCATCTGTCACAGTAGTGGATTAAATAATGTATCGCTTCCTCCTTGGAATTCCTGTCATTTAATGAAATAAAATTAAGTTCATAATAGATATTTCAAAAAAATATACAAAAAAAATTTATAAATAATAATGGATTCCCGGTACTAACAAAAAAATATACATAACAATGATAATGAATGACTGCACAAATAAAATAAGTGGTTGCTGAATGAATAAATAATTGCACATATATTCATTTTACCCTTCAATAATGTCAGTTTCCTGCTCCATTAATTCATCCGCTTCATTCATTCTTTCTAGACTAATATTTTCAATATCATGATGGATAAATAATTATGATTCTTGTTGTTGATGAGATTCAATTTTAGAGGTCAAATCTTCCACTTCATCACCCATATCATACAAATATCTTTGTATTATGTGAGAAACTACACTCCACCCTTCATACACAACATCATTCACATAATATACCATTTTTTATTGCGATGATAAGATATATGGATCATGAAATTCACAATCACCAACATCCATCAAGCGATAGAATTTCACAGAAGTAAATTGGAAGGAATCTCTTTTAACACCTCTGATAATACCGACCCAATTGAATTTGAATAAAACAATTGAAAAATGCCTGTGGTAGTTTAATTCAATAAAATCATTCAGATTTCAATAGTATCCCACATCAATAAATATAAATATACCACTATTCTATGTTTTCAAACCCTTTTCTCGATCGACTGTATGAAATATAAATCCATTCACATTGTAAGCGTCATACTTTCTAACTTGTTTTTAGAGAAATCAAGAAAGAAACTTCAAATCATCTAACAAATCTCCTCGAGTATCAGTATTCATGATATCAAAAAGGAAATATACATTATTTTATTTAAAAAATATATGTGTCAAACTAATATTCTAATTAATTGTAATATTTATGAACTTACACATCGTCCAAGCATTCTACAATCTCCTTATTAATAGAATTCATTATATATTTCTCATTTCGTGTCCAGCCTGAAATTCATCTCTTTTTTTGTATCATTAACTCTTTAATAAATGGATATGAAATTTCACTATTCAGCAGCACATATCTATGTTCCTGTAATAATTCCAATTTTGTCAGTGTCACATTTGAGGTCCTCTCGACTGATCGGCCAATAGCAGGAAATATTTTTGATTTCTGATATATTTTATATTGATTTGATGTGTTTTCCACACCCCCAACTCGATTAAATCTTGTCTCAATATCATCCAACTATCCAGAACAAAAGGTAAGACACTCCTCATCCAAATATCCTTCAGTAATAGAGCCTTTTGGTTGAGCTTTATTTCTCAAGATTGATTTTAAATTCCCAAGTTATCTCTGAAATAAAATAAACATAATTATTCATTTAATTAAGTGAAAAGAACTATTTACTTAACTAAAAAACATATAAATAAAGTACCTCTCAATTGGATACATCCATCGATAATGAACGGGGCCTCCTAATTTAGCTTCTTCAACCAAATGCTTAGTTAAATTCATAATGACAGTAAAAAACAATGGATGAAAGATCATCTCCATTGCAAAAAGGGTCAATACAAACCTCTCCTGAAGGTTTTCAACATGAAATGAATGTAGATATTTCTCACATAGTTGTATAAAAAATATGCAGAATTGGAGTACAATAGTAGTAAGTATTTCAGGTAATAATGTACGCAATGCCAATGGTAGTAATTTTTGTAACAAAATATGTGAATCATGACTTTTCAATCCATGTAACTTACAATTCTTCAAGACATCACACCTCAAGATGTTACTTGAATACCCATTAGATACCTTTATATTCTTTAAAAATTGAATTAATTTATCATTATTCTTATTTTTCATTGTAAAAATTTCCGGAGCATACTTTTTATTCTCATCTGGCCAGAGATCACATTTTATGTTCATTATATGTAAGTATTTGCGAGCATTGAGATGATCCTTTGAATTTACATGCTCATTAAGAAATGTTAAAATCAAATTGTCATAGGCATTCTTCTCAATATGCATCAAATCAAAATTATTCTGCAACAAATTAAATTCCCAATAAAGAAGTTTGAAAAATATTTTTTTCTTCCATTGTAGCATTATAATTTCACTTGATGATGCACTTCAAACCGGTTTCCCACTATCATTCAGATGACGAACCTTCCCAAATTCTATTTCAACATTTTCAAGTTGTGTCAATATTTTAGAACTAGTTAACAACTTTGGAGGTGGTCTACGACCAATGAAACTGTTGAATTTTGATATGTTTAGCAGAAATCTATGAGATGCATCGATAAATCTTCGATGGCACAAGAAGCACCATTTTCTTCTGTGAGGTAGCTATTTGGTATCAAAATCAAATTTAAAAATAGGAGAAGCCAAATCCATGCAAATATTCCAACCAGATAAATTTCCAAGCCTAGGGAAGTCACTAAACATCCAAATTGAAGCAACATGCATTTTGAACATAGTTTTAGAGGAAGTATCAAATGACTCAACACCGTTGCTGTATATCTCCTGTAAATCTTCAATCAAAGGCTGCAAGTATACATCATTATCATTTCCTGGAATTTTTTTCCCTATAATAATCATCGAAATGATAAAAGATTTTTGTTGCATACACATCCATAGAGGCAGATTGTAAGGGATTAAAACAACTGGCCAAATTCTATAACTGGTACTCAAAGTCCCAAATGGGTTGAATCCATCAGCAAACAATACCATTAGAACATTCCTAGGATCAGCTGATAAATATAGATTCAATGAATCAAATTTCTTCCACAATTTTGAATTTCGTGGATTTCTCATTAACCCATTATTGTTATTATCTACATAATTCCACTTCATGTGTTCAGTGGTTTTTGATGACAAGAATAATCGTTGCAATCGAGGATTTAAAAAAAATAGCGCAAAACCTTTACAGGTGTTTTCTCTTTCTTCTTCTTCATGAAAGTTTGTTGATTCAGACTTCCAACATCACCCATTGACTACCATCTAGAAGAAGTTGATTTTTTTCAATTCTCTTTATATGAATCCTCTCATCAATAAAGAATACAATCATTGGGACATGCATGTATTTTGGTATAATTCAGACCAATCCTGTTAACAACATTTTTCATATCATAAAAATACTCAGGAATTTTTTGTTCATGAAATGCATGACACAACAATTCCAATATCATGGACATTGCCTTATTTTTAATTCCACATAGACATTTGATATGGTACAACTTCAGCAGAAAAAAAAGCTTTGAATATTTCAAACATCCACTATACAACTTTATATTTCCATCGTCAACTAAATCATGAAATGTATTTTCCTTAGTGAAGTTTTCTCTTACATTTTTATCCACAAAATAAAGAGGAGGATCCAATGATATGTTACAATCTTCTTCTGGTTGTGTGGAACAGTCTCAAAAACATCACTTGTCACATTGCAATTTGTATCACCCTCATCTGGTTGTTCTATTATGTTTTAATGTTTATATTGGTGTCTTGTATTGCCGAATACACCATTTACGAGGTTTTTCATTTCATTTTCCATTGTCGAAGAAGTTGGGGGCTCATTCTATGGATTAACATCAGTGCTCAACCTTTCTGTAATGTTCGATTCTCCATGCCAAATCCAACACAAATATTGATCCGGGAATTTCATCAGTATTTAATGTTCATAAACTTCATATCTCTTCAACCATCTTCTAAATTTACATTTAGGACATGGAAATCATATTATCCCTTCAATGGATTTATTGGAAATTGAAAAGTCTAAAAACTCCTTCAAATCCTTAATATACTGAGGTGTGTTCCTCGGTAATGTGATCCAACTTTTATCCATGTATATCACAATGTACCTACACAATATTAAAAAAAATAAAACACATAGTAACTACTTAATAGGGAAATAAATTCATATATTCTAGTTGAAAAAATATATAAATATGCTACATAAGTTTTTTATATATAAATGCATATGGTAAATATATATGGGTTAGTGACTCAGTAGCTATGAGAGGTGGTTCAAACTAACAGGATGAATGTAACAACTCAAACTAGAGGCCCAAGAAGAAAACAAATTAGCCCAGTATATAGGAATATTCCCATTAGAGTAATTTAAGCATATAAATTTTTTTATACAAAATTTTCATGATTATACATAAAATAATTTAAATGGAAGAACAACAATAAGCATATTTCAAATTTAAAACACCAAATTCATAGATCTCAACAATTTCCATTTGAAGTTGGAGATTTTCTTTCACCTAAGGTTATTGAATGTTAACCAAATGTTTCCTATTAATAAAATATTTGAATTTAGATATTCCATAGTTTTAGCCAAATTATCAGATGGGTTATCATTAGTATGTATCTTAATGAAACATACAGTTCTAGATTCAATAACATATCTAATAAAATGTAACCTAATATATATGTGTTTGGATTTATGATGGCACACTAAATTCTTTGATAAATATAGAGCTAATTGAAAACCTCTATAAATAGTAATAAAAGAATCATAATGTTTTATTTTAGAAGAAAAAACCATGAGATATAAAACATAATTATTATCCTATATGAATGCTAGGTATTCTGATTCTATGATTGATAGTGAAACCAAATATTAAATATTAAAATTATAGGATTTAGTTCATCCACAATAAGTGAAAACGTACCTATTTAATTCAATTTTAGTGTTAATATTAACTACATCATCAAAATTTACATATATAACTATTATTTCAGAAATATTAACATTTTTACCATAACAAAAATACATATTTTAAGTACATGGTATGTACCAAAACATCCACTTTAGGTCATTACAATGTGGATTCCTTGGAATAAAAATAAATCCACTATGATTGAAAATTGAAAAGGCTACATCAGGCCTAGGGAAAATCATGGAATACATGACACTACCAATAATGTTTTCATAAAGAATTTTTTATATAAATAGCACATCAACGACATCATTGGTGGACTATGTTAATAAAAGTTTAAAATTATATCTAATGAGTACACTATTAGTCTTGATAGATTAAAATAGGTACCTCTTATGAACATTTCAAGCATAAGGATTATTTGAGAGATATAATAGTTTATTGGGTCTACCACTAATAATTTCTCCACCTATATTTTATTTGGTTTCCCTTATATCCTTCATTTCAAAATCACCTTTAAATTGATATTTATAAGCAGTAATAAGTTTCATTTTATTAACCAAAATAAGCATGTCATTAATATATAATAAAAAGAAAATCATGCAGTTTTTAATTGAATTTAAATAAAAAATAATCATATTGGATCCTAGCGAAATGGTTAATGATGATAAAATAATAAAATTTTCTATACCACTACCAGGAGGCTTGTTTTAAACCATTCAATTATTTATTTAAAATGAAAACTTGTTTAGATTTGAAATCATTAAAATAACCATCAGGAAGCTTCATGTATAATTTCTCGCTAAGGACACCATACAAGAAGGCTATTTTCACATCTAGCTATTCAATTTGATAGAAATTATAGGCGTTAATAGAATGTAACATCCAAATTGAAGAGTTATTTACTATTGGAAAACAAAATATTAGAATACTATATTCCCTCTATTTGGATGAATCAGTTGGAGGTTAATCTTGATATAAATTTCATTTTATTTTAATTTGTTTTATCCTATATTATTTTATAAATAAACTTAAAACCAATCAATTTATAATTCGTGGGTTTACCCATGATAGAAAAAATTGTTCTTTTTATTTAAGAAGTGTAATTATTATTACATGTGAGAGATCAATTTTTTTGAAACTTTTTCAGTAAGATATTTCTTATAAGGATGATGATCATTGTCAATGAGATCATGGGAAACATGAAAGGAAATATAATCCATGTCATATTGACTACACTGAACAAAAGTTATTGGGACCAATATAACTCCATCATGATTTAAATAGTAATTTCTATTATTGGTAAGAGGTTCATCATTTGAATCTAAATAAAAATGGATCATAATTCAGTTTAGGTCATAGGTTGAGGATAAAGTGGAATAGGCTATATGAATCCCTCAAATTGGTTTTGTGGTTTGATCTTAGTAACCCTATCAATAGATCCATCATGACTATTATGTTTGATATATTTAACTATTGGAGAACATGATTCATGAAACACAAAATCTATTATAATTATACATTTTTTAACCAGGGTTATCAACCCAATGTTTATAACATTTAACACCCTCATGATATTCTAGAGAAATTTACTTAAGATCACTAGATATAAGATTATCATCCTTGACATGAGAATATGCAGTGAATCCAAAAAATCATTGATTATAAGAAGGCGAATTGTTATTCCATAGTTATTACAAGTCTTTAAAACCATTTGTGGTGGTTGGTCACCAATTTATTTGGTTCACTTTCATAGTGGACGCTCTGCCATGATGGATTTAAGGAGACTTGATCATGAAAGAATGCTTCAAACTCTCTCAAGAGTTGTAATATTCATTCTGCCAATAAGTTCATTCTAATGAGAGTTTCCTTAATATTTTTGTTCCTATCAATGAACTTATATTGAAATAACTAAATAAAATATATAGATAGGTATTGCAAATCATTATCATTTTCAATGTTTTAATTGTCCTTCAAACTTGCTTTTTAACAACACTATTCCAGTTTTTAAAAGATTCAGAAACATAATATTTTTTATTGAGTATGTAAATAAAAACCTTTATAGATAATTCATCAATAATGTTTACAATATAGAACCATCCACCATGGTAGGTGGTCTTAGATGGTACCTATAGATCAAAATGTATATATTCTAAGCAGTAGACAGATTTAAAGTTAAAACTATTAAAACCCACTCTCTTAGCTTTACCCATTATACAATCTTCATAAAAGGGAAGGTTACTGAGAGTAAAGTAATTCAACATCCCTTTTTTAGTTGTTTCTTATTACTATTAGAGCTTACATGCCCCAATATCATATTCCATAATAGATTATTATTAGTATTAGTTGTATACATAATTCCCAACTTTCTAGAATGAGTATTCCCATTCAAAAAATATGACCTATTAAAAATGTAACCCTTGGTAATAGTTATAGAGTCTTTTTAGATTTTAGGAAACATTATTCAAACCTAATATTAAATCCATTTTTTATATAATTCATAAGGATATTATATTTATATAGAGTTCATGGACCCACTTAACATCTAGAAATGTAATGAAATAGTGGTCAACTTGTTCTAATAAAAAAACTCTTCCAAAAAACATGAAACCTCTAACTATTTCCGAAAGGAACATTTCCTTTTACTCTTTATACCAAATAAAGGAAATAATTCTTAAAGGGAAACATATGGAATGAACATCATGAGTCCAAAACCCACTCATGGGTGCGTTAAAGGATGTAAAAATTCAAAACTTTAGTAGTTTCATAACAAGAATCCATACATATAGGGCTTCGACTGGTCGGGTGGCGATGGGAGGTGAGGCGCGCTGATGGGTAGCGGGGTGCACATATGAGCAGAGAGGTCACCGAAAGCATGTGGGGTGCCAATCTAGGGTTCCGGTCAGGAGGATAAATGGCATCACGGGGGTCGGGGGGGAGGGGGGGGGTCGAGGTCAGGTGGGAGGGGTGGGGCAACATCTCTACTGTACAAAATAGTGGATTTAGCGGTGGTTTTTAATAAACCGCCGCTAAACCCTTTAAAAAAAAGTTTAGCAGCTATTTTATAAACCACTGCTAAAAGACCGCCGCTAAAAGAGATTTATGTTGTTGTGAACTATGAGTGATATGAAATATATGAACTTGATTTTTTATCAACATACAACACCTAATTTCCATATTCTAGTATGTAATGATTTTTGTTTTCAAAGTGACATACCATAAAAAATATATCACTATAAAAATGGAAAATTTTATTTTTGAACATAAAAATAAATATATAAATAACTAAAATAGACATGGGAATTATCTTTTATTACATTTATCACACAAAAAAGTAATTAAAATGAGGATAATTATTGTTGATTAAGTTAAATGAATAAACTCATGCCCTAGGTTTTTAAGAGTATTATTATTTCCATAAACTATATGTTTATAATTTAAAAATAAAATTTTTATATTTGATAAATGGAGTTTAAATAAAATAGGTAATAATTGAAAAAAGATAAGAATTAAACTTACAACACATAATTCAATCCTAATAAAACATTGAAAAATTGAACATAAAACTAAATATTACACACCTTGGATTACTACTCACTATGGATTGTGACATCCTTTATAAGTGAATTAATTGAATGCTGACAAAAAATAGAGATGAATAAAATCATCAACATTATGATATTTCCTGTAACATATTCACCCGTAAGGATCCCCAATATTTAATAAAGACTTATAATGTGAAAGGACATCATGGAAGGAGAAATAATATTGTCATATCTAAAATCAAAACCAATAAAATATGAATTTGGAGATATGATGTTATAATGAAATGCATGTATCTAGAACATATAAGTATTGGAATTAAATATGGTTGTTTTAAGTATAGTAGATGGAATTTTAGTCGTTGAAAATATGGTTGTTATGAAAATGTTCATTGGATATAAATGTATTCAATAAGTATACAAAAGTCCAATATTTTTAGTATAAAATTTAGAATAAGATAGTTCAAAAAAAAATAAATAATAATATTAAAAAATTATAGATAGTAGTATATTTATTCATTAAATAATTATATTAATAAAAATATTCTTATAATATTATATAATATATTTATAATATTTAAATATAAATTTAATTGTGATACCCTATATTGTCACAGGTTGTGAAAATTAGGGTAATTTTCAATATTTTTGTTCTTGGCTATGTTTAGGTTGAAAATAGAGATTTCTCATGTGATATGATACTGTATTTTTTTTGGAAAACTTTTTTGGTCCAAAAATAGGGTGTTTACCGTAAGAAATTTTTTTAGTGGAAATCCAAGCAGTTTGAATTTTCATAGAATATTTAATATTTAATTAATTAAATTTTAATTTATTCATGCATGTTCATTCGGTCATATCATTTAAATAAATAATAAGATTGACATTATTTCTCCACTATTGAGTTTGGAATATGGGGTTTTACATTGGTGAGGTATACCATTGGGTCGGGAACTAGGGTAGAGCCCATGCCCCTTTTCTTTTTCTTTTTTTTTTTTTTTCTTTCTTATATTTTTTACTTGGATCATCGAGCACGTCCAAGGTACATCACCCCCTATGGGTTCATTTTTCCAGATAGGTGGATGGATAGAATATAGGGAGAGGGAAAGGGATGATGCAGCACTGGTAGTTCATCCGAGGGTTAGATTAGAGTGCGAGAGTAGTGGGAGGTGAATTCGGTATGAAGTGTTAGTGGTTTCCACCCAGAGGTAGGTCAATTTTATGTTTTTTTTCTAAAAATACCCATAGTTTATTAGTTTTTATGTTTCTGAGCCTCTATCAGGTTTCTAGGGACCCCTTGTGGGTTGATCTGAGAATTTTGGGGAGAAAATGGGTGTTTCGTACCATTTTGGGGAATTACAGATTGAGGAACTTGCATATATAGTGAGAAGTTCAGAGGAACAAATGTAGTGTGTTATTATAATTCATGGTAGAGATATGTTTTGGAACTACACACCCTGTACCATGGGTACACTCCCTATAGTGGTGGATTGGGGTGTGCTGGAGGAACATGGCCATGTAGGGTACATGAATAGAACCTAGTTGTCGTACATAAATAGTGACAATGTACGGTGTGTGGCCATACCCCATGTAGGGGTATATGTCTAGGTACATTGATTAGGACCCCATGATGGGTAAACACTTTTTATGGGCAATACACTCTATGTAGTTTGGGAATATACATATTGAGTGGGGTTGGGTTACACAGACAAGTACCCTTGTTATGGTACAAGCCTTGTATCGAGAGGAACACATTGTGTACTTTAGGTAAGTACATGCTGAGTGGCCTATGGAATATGGATAGGGATGACCTTTTGGGTTACATTCTATGTGTCCTGAAGTTTACATTGTGCAATTTTCCTACCCTGGACAATTTTTCCTATTTTTCACCCTAGAGCCAGAATTGGTCATGTGATTAGTCCATTCTAGGAATATTTGCACATAGATCGCTATGGTGGTATCCTTTTAGTATTAAATGTATATTTATATGGTTTTTTGGACTGTGATAGTTCAATAGTATGATTTCTTATGGTGCTTCCAGTTTCCTCCTGGGGGTTTGGGTTGTTGTAACACCCCAAGCTTCCACGATACGCTTCTCTTTGAATAATACAGTAGCGTGTGTTGTATGCAACTTTGAGTTCTAACATACACCACAACAAATCAAACTAGCGGTTATGAATAGCAATACCCACATTTTGAAATTTTATAAATTTTATCTTTCAAAATGGACTTCATTTTTGTATTTGGAATATCGAAATTATCCTAGGGTAAAATTTTGGTACTTTTCGGATAACTTTTATATTTTGATGAATAGTAAAAATTCCTAATTTTTAATTTAAAACCACTTTTTTAATCAAAATTATTAACAGTGATAAATTATGAATTTGAGTGGTTTTAAAGTATATTTAGAATATATTTTTACCATTTAATACAATTTTGTTCATTGGACATAATTTCATAATTAAACCGGACATAAACAAGTGTCAATCTTTTGATAGTTATTATCTCTTAAAAACACACTTTTTGTTTTAACAACGGGAATTAATTTTAATTTAATTTCTGCCACTTCTGTGTTTTGAATTTGGAAAAATGGATTCCATATTTGTAATCAGGATGTCCAAATTGTGTAAATAGGTAACTTTTATTTTTAGACATTTTGAATAATTACTTCGGTAAATATTTTATTTACCATGGTTAAATGGTAAATCTGGTAAATAAGGGTAAAAAATAATATTATAATAATAATAATAAATTACCCTAAAATGTGTCCTAACCTTATTGGTTGATACATGTCTGACCATGGACATATTTGGGTCGATTTGGGGACCCCATTGAGCCACTTGTAGGTGATAAGGTCACTTTATATTAATTAAGATAAAATAAATACAAAAATGACATAAGCATATATCTTTTATAAAAACAATTTTTACATAGGGTTATATATGTTTTATTTTATACTATAAATATTCATTATAAAGGTAAAAAATTTTCCTATATAATGGAATTTTATTTATAATTTTTATACATTTAATAATTAATATTATTTATGACACAATAATGATGCAGTATTTTCCTTATTAATGAAAGAATCAAATAATTGGTATTATAAATGTTAAATTAAATACAATTTGAAAGTTTTGATGACACACATGAATTTTAATGGTTAATATGACATTATAGTATTTCTTAAATGAATTTGGTTCTAATTAATAAATTTGTTAAGACTTTAACAAAAATCATTTATTGAATAGTGTCAAAATTAACATAAATGGGTTTTAAAAAAATATATATTATTATATTGTTAATTGATATTCTATTCCTAAAAATTTAAGGTTCAGACAGAGAACTTATATCATGATAGTTTTATCATTAATGGACCACTTGGGGGTAGATTGGATGTATGTAGTAAGTTTATTAACAATATGATATAAAAATACAAAGTTACATGGTAAATGTCAAACTAATTAACTAAGAGTCAAAACTAAAAGACATGGTTAATATAATGACCCAAACCTGTTTAAAATCTATTATTTGAAAGTATTTCGACCCATCCATACCTTATAATTTTAATAATCCACTTTTGAGCCATTAGAAACCGAATATGAATTTATTATAAAATAATATTTCTAGCTTTTCCAAAGGTGCTCCTCACCCCTCTTATAAAAGGGCACTCCCCCTTCTCACTAATTCACACATTTAAAGCCTTTTGGCTTAGAAAAACCCTGACAAAATATCCTATCAACTTCCCTCACTTCAACCTTGAGGCATTAGTTTGATCAGAAAGCCAACATAAGGAGCCCTTTTGATCAAATCAAAAGGAAGAACCCGAAGAATAGGTAATGTTTTCACCACCCTCTTTCAAGTTCCTTTATTCTTCAACTCTTTCATTCTTTGTTATTCCCATTGTAAAATAATAACTCAAGTATCCTCTATATACATTGATGTTATTATAAATATGGTAAAACCATATTCAGTATTCTATCCATCCTTTGAATGACATGTCACCATATGTGCGTACATATGACTTAACGTCTCCACGTCGTGGTGTAATTATTATTCAAAACATTATTATTTGGATGAGTATAATAATGATGTGTAATTCATCTAAATAATAAATATAACAGGATAATGATTCTGTATATATGATATACTATCCAATTATATATTATTTTAATATCAAAAGAGTGATATTGTCGCTCGTGCGTATGTACGGACTACCGTCTCCACGAACACGATGAGATTCATTCCCCATCGTATCCATTAAAGTATAATTCTTATCTAATGATTAAAAATAATGGTTAAGGACTTGATATAATTCTGTATATGAATAATACAAAATCTATCCATAACAAACATGGCTTATGGAACAAAACATATAAAATAAAATGAGTAAGTTAACACCCAAAACAACAATAATACTAAGATATTATTAACAATGAAATGTTAAAAGATCATATATGATATAATATTAATGTATATTATTATTGAATAATTTAATAACAATTACTTCACCATTATATAGGAGGTTATCCTACCCTCAACCAAGGAAAAGTACATGGTAAGGGGTTTTCATCTCACTCCTTATTCCCGTGAGATTCATGCCATATTGCCACTATTACCTTTTGTGTGGTGTATGTACTGCCCATAATTGTATTATTTATGTAATACACTTTAATTTATGTGTATTTACATATTCATTGTATGATATATCTTTCATGGGGTGTATGTTTCATAAGTTACCAAATTGGTAAGGGTTTATTTCACAATCTCTTCATTATCTGAGGTTGTTTATATGTAATTATCTACTGGGACCTCTTTATCTTCCACATACATGTTTCTTAAAAATGTATTTCAAAACATTCTTACTATTTTACAGAATATGGGTTAATGTCATTAATACCCTTGTTTGACTTTTTATAAGAAGTTTATAAAGGAATCTTTCCGTTGTTTTCCAAACAAGTTCCTTTTTAACCTTTTCGACAAAATTAAGGTAAGAATGTCTTTTTTTAACATATACGGAGGGTGAGGATATTTTACGCCATTATAAAATCTTTGAAGATTCCCTTACAAGATTATAAGAATATTTTCAAAGTAAATGTTTTTTATAATTATGTGACTTTTAAATGATTTAAAAAAAGGGATATTTCTCTTAAATAGTTTTGATTTCATCTATGTCAACATCCTTTGATAAATTTTACACTTGTTTGAAGTTGATTTATTATGATAAAAATCATCCATATTGTATTTAAGGTTTTGTGATATGTTTGACTATGGATGATTTACTTTTATGACATTAATGGTTTATGATTAATGTTTTGGCATGATAGTTTTAATAAGAATGTTTATGTTATATTTCATCCTCTTCTTAAGATGAATGTGTTGGACTAGTAAGTTCCGGGTTGGGGACCGGTAAAAGTAGGCCCTCTGGGTTGGGGTCTGGTTACAGCAGACCCTACGGGTTGGTGTCCTGTTATTAGAGGCACTCCGGGTTGGTGTCCGGTTATTAGAGGCACTCTAGGTTTGTGTCCGGTTATTAGAGGCACTCCGGATTGGTGTCCAGTTATTAGAGGCACTCCGGATTGGAGTCCGGTTATTAGAGGATCTCTGGGATGGAGTCCGGTTACAGAGGCTCTCTTGGTTGGGATCTAGTTACAGTTATCTCTTAGGTCTTGGCACAAGGCCTTGACATAGAAATTAAAGTTCATCATTATGCATTTCCATCATTATGTAAGTGGTCAGTGATATTTCATGTGATTATTCGACTAATAGAATATCCATGTGAATAAGTAAATTGCATTATTTCATTTTATCTTTGCCATATTATTCTGAAGTTCAAGTGTTAAAGGCTTTTGTTTAGTTATACATTGCCTCAAATGTTTATGATTATTTACGAAAGCTTCCACTATATTTTTATCCTTTCTGAGCATCTAATCTCACCCCTTTCTATGTTTATTTTTCCCAAGATGTGAAGAAATATTTTATGACTGACCTGCAGGGATTAGTCTGAGGGGGATATGAGTGTGGACTATGGAAACTATATTATTTTAGTTTTTCACTTTATTATGTAATGTAAACCTTATGAATGTATCTAGTGATTCAAGGCTACTAAACTAATCGGTCTTTCAAGACTTATCTTTTATGATCATGCCAATGTTATGTAATAATGCACCGACTCGGGTAACTGGTTCGGGGCGTTACGGTTGGTATCAAAGGAATTTTAGTTCAAACCTTGGAAGCTAGATTTAGACAAACTATGATTAGATCACATAGACCGAAGATGGACTTTGAAGATTAATATATAAGAACTTCATAGAATTTTGGTATTGTAGAGATTTTGTGAGTTTCAAAGAAATACATCCCTGTCTGGATACGAGCAGGTAGAGGAGGCTCTGGTATAGATGTACCTAGGTGTAAAACCAGAAAACATCACTTTGATCTAGAGTCAAACGATAACTGGTGCACAAAAAACGGGCCGTGCTGCACTCTTGGTTACGACACTCCTGGGGGATATGCTTAGGATAATTATCATTTTATTTACAAACCATTATGAAGGGTTTATGAGTGTATACTTCCCCAAGGAAAACATTTTATTATGATTATAGATTATATCCATAAATAGTTCAATTTATGTAAAGTGTTTTACAAGTATGGAATTATGTAATTTGAATCATAAAATGATCTAGTTTATGTCATTGTTTAGAAATGGCGCCTAGTGGAAGGAATGGAAAACCGTATCAATGAACACACTCCTTATAGGGATTTACCTCCTGCTCAAGATAATTATATTGGAGCTGGTGGTGCAACTGGTGCTGATCAGCTAATCACCATACTGGGTTAACTCACTCAAGTTATGAATAATAACCATACCCATATGGAGCACCCTGACCCACAATGTGGAGGATCAATGTTAGATCGCTTCATGAGGCAACAACCACCAACATTCAATGGGAGTACAAATCCCTTAGTAGCTGAGAAATGGATAAGTTTTTTAGAGAAAATATTCCACTCTTTGGGGAGTAGCGAAAGGGAAAAAGTTTTCATGGAAGTTTACCACCTCACAGGAGATGCTGATTAATGGTGGTTGTTGATTCAAAACATGAAGGAAGATGATTAAGTATTAAATATGGAATGGAGGGAGTTCAAAGAGATTTTCTTAGAAAAATACTTTCTTCTTGACCATCGAGCAGACATGGAAAGGAAATTTCTGAGTCTGAGACAAAAGGAGGATGAGAATGTCTCAAAGTATGAGGCTAACTTTACATGGTTAGTGAGGCATTCTACAGATTATATATGTAACCCAAGAAGTAAGATTGATAATTTATTTGATGGGTTTAAACCATTTCTCCTTCGAGCTTCAGTTTCACAATCCTTCTCATCATATGAAGATATAGTCTCATGTGCTATCAAGACAGAAAAGGAATTATCTAAATCATATGACAATAAAGTAAAGTAAGAGAAGAAGAGAACGATGGAGAAAGAGATATATAAAGGGAAAAAGGGAAAGAACGATTTCCCATTATGTGAAAATTGTGGGAAGAAACACCTCGGTACTTGCCTAAAAGGAATGTGAGTATGTTACAAATGTGGGGAAAATGGTCACTAGACTCGTGATTGCAAGGGAAAGAAGGAGGCTGTCAATGTTGAATGCTACAATTGTAGGGAAATGGGGCATTATGAAAATGAATTTCCTAAGAATCCGGGAAACTTACCTCAGAAAATGCCAAGGGATCATGACCAATCATATTTTGTTACTACAATTGAAGAGGAATAATTAATGTATTTGTGTTTCTGGACCCAAGAATTATATTCTGGTTATGAGAATAACGTGATATATATAAGGATTGTACTAAAATACTTGTTGTTTTAATTAAGTTATTAATATGAATAAGGTAATCATATTTTCAGTATGTGACAATAAGAGAAACTTTACTATGTTTGTAGAATCTGATGTTGCGATTGATTTTGGAATTTAGATACCTTTTACAGAGAGTCTAGATAGAGGTACTTTGGATAACTATAATGTTTGGGAATGGATTAAGTTGAACTTTGGATAATATTGGTCAAGTTTAAAACATTTCATAGGATTATGTTTTGTAAAATTATGATACTATAGTTTTAGGAAAAGGGTAACCTGCAGGTCGGGCGATAACCCGTTGCGTCGGACAAAGATGTAGGAATCGAACCGACAACCATAGTGCGACATGCCTTTATTACCTACCACTAGCCTACAAGAAGTCCCTGGTTATTACAAAATATTTCTTCATTATAATAGTATGTGTTAATGTTTTTAACCTAATACTATTATGATAAATCTAGTATTTTTGAGTTCTATTATCTTTTGGAGTGAAAGATGAGTTTGTGGTAGAAATTAGTTTAAGGATGAAAACTCTACTTGTCAAGATGTATATATATATAATTATCTTATTCGATGACGAAATTAATTCTTGAACTTTAGGTAAGAGATGTTAAGTCCAAAAATGTGTTATCCTAATACCTTATGTTTCGTTGAACTGATGATATTTTAAATCATCATAGATTGATAGCTTTGAGGCCTTCAATTCCACACTTGTTTTTGATTGATGACCCCAATCACTCACTATAAATATTTACATTTTTTCCTCTAATTATGTATCTATAATTTCCACCAATGTTCTCTTATTCGAAACCCTAATTTGGTGGTGACATTATCATTTCCCTTTTCCTATTATTAAAACTAAATTTTATTAACCCTATTTCTGATATGGGTTTTCCACAAAGGTATTTTCTTCTTTCAACCTTTTATTTTTGAAGAACAATTTCAAATTGTGAGGACGCAATTTATAGGAGGGTAGAATTTAACACCCCAAGCTTCCACGGTACGCTTCTCTTTGAATAATACAGTAGCGTGTGTTGTGTGCAACTTTGAGTTCCAACACACACCACAACCAATCAAACTAGCCATTATGAATAGTTGTCACGACCCGTCCTCGGGGCCCGTGCCGTGACTACCCCAAGCCCGCCTTCCAAAGGCCAGGGGCTGGCGACTAGCACCAAGGCGTATATCCCAACAAAAGGGAAGGAATTGCCTTAGAAAAGTAAACAAGCACCACAGAGTAAGCAAGCGGAAAAGTAAACACTAAGTAAAAACTATAACAAGATGTGATGAAAGTAAAAAGGGGCCGGAAATACAAGCCCAACTGTAAAGTACAACTGAAGGGAAGAACAACAACTGAAAAGAAAAGCCGCAGCGTCGAGCCGTCCTCTGGAAGTCCCACCTAAAGGGTGGGTACAGATAGCCTCCACTGCTCATCGGGTCCACCTGACCGCTCCGAGTACGTCCCGCCCATTGGTCCACCTCCAGGTACCGTCCTACTCCACACGCCTCCACCATGATCAGCGTTGTCCGTCGTCTGCAACCAACTCCACGAAGTGCGGGCATAGCCCGTGCAGGGGTGAGAATAAGCTACTCAGTAGGGACCCTGAGACCCCCGAAGGTCTCCCGAAATCCACAAATGATAAACCACAAAGGGAAGATACAATCACGAAGTAACATCTGACAGAGCTTAGGTATATGCCCATACATATACCTAAGTCATCAATTCCTGTTCGGCTCTAACGTCCGAGCCCAAGCACAACCCAGTCCACACAGGAAAGCAAACGTATACCCACACAGGATAGCACAACACAATCCACAAAGGAGAGTAAATAGTAATCCACATATGATATCTCAACACAATCCACAAAGTAGAGTAAACAGTAAATCCACACAGGATAGCTCAACACAATCCACAAAGGAGAGTAACACAAGATTCAGCTCACACAGGTATACTTCTTCGGATGACGATAAAGATGATCACTGATCCATCTAAGTCATCGGACCCACAAAGGATCGATAGGTATCTAACCCCCGCAATGACCCACATAGGATCGGGCCCACACAGGACTTGTAGGAGCTGGCTCACACAGAACCGCTGAGCGCTGACCCACACAGGATCGGACCCACACAGGATCGGGCCCAAACATGACCTGTAGCACTGATCCACGTAGGATCGCTGAGTGATGTAGTCGTCGCAGTACACTGAGGATCTCTGCACAGTCGTCGGCGCAGTCCACTGAGGATCTCTGCACAGCCGTCGCCGCAGTCCACTGAGGATCTCTGCACGGTCGTCGTCGCAGTAGCAGTCGCAGCCAGCTCTAGGGTTCCCGCACACAGCAAGCTCGTTCGGGAGGGTCCCCTCCATGAGCCGAGAGGCCGATACATCAACTGACACAAATTCCTAAGTTGATGTATCCAAAAGTTCCGTATCGTCAACAGGAACTCACCGTCGCAGACGGCGCGTCAATCGGACACCCGGTCTGAGAGTTATTGGCTTTTTCGTCCCAGGGGCCCGGTTGGTTTTTAAGGTAAACCAACCCGACCATACTCCACCTGCGTCAAAACCTCAGGCGGAGTATGCCAAATGATCCGTCTCACATAGATGAAATCAACAAAGCTGATGGCACGTCAATCGGACTTCCGTAGCTCAAGATATGAGCGTTTCCGCTCCGAGGCCCCGGTTGGTTTCGTGTACGAACCAACCCGGCCGAACTCAAATTATTTCGAAACCTTGAGTGCGATATACCAAAACGACCGTCACGATCAAAGGATCGCATTTCCGCTGACGGCGAGTCGTTTGGAGGCCCGTAGCTCATGTTACAGGAATTTGACCAAAAACGGTCCGAAGACGGGGGGGTCCGGGCCCCGGCCGACTCAGCCCGACCCCCCCTGGGTCGGCCGAACCGGGTCAACCCGGTCCGGGCCGGCTCGGCCGAGCGACGCGGGGGGGAGCCGCCGCCCCCGCGTGACACCCCCGCAGCACCCGCGGGGTGTCGCCCTGGACAACCCGAGCGACGCGGGGGGGAGCCGCCGCCCCCGCGTGACAACCCCGCGGCACCCGCGGGGTGTCGCCCTGGACAACCGGACGTGGCTTCAGCCGCGTCCCGCGAGGCCGTGGGTCCGCGAGTGCCACCGCCGCGGCTTCTACTGCAGTGGCCTTGTCCGGTGGTGCGCTGGGGCGCCGCCTCTCCCGGGTGCCGGCGCGGCCACGCTGGCGACCCGCGCCGCCGGCGGCTTCTGCGGGCCCCCGAAGTTGCTCCGGTGGTCCGATTCTCTTCCCGTCTGCGCCGCTGCTCCACCCGGGACCCGCTCTTCACTGCGGAACCATCGAACTTCCGTTGCGGCGCGTTCCTTCGTCGCCCGTCAAATCTGTACATCAACGAAGAACGGCGGAGGGTTGTCGGGCCGTGTTCGTTTGGCCCGCACCCTCCACGTTAGAGATAAACAACGAGAGAAATATATTCAACACATGAATCTACAATTTTAATGGATTAAAATTGTTCTTATTGTCCGGTTCTTCACTTTAAAAAAAATGATCACGGGAAAAAGGTATTATTCACAACAACCCCTACCTCGTAGCCGTCGTCGTACGCACGTTCTTCGCGGATTTGTTCGTCGTGGAAGGAGGGGATCGTCGCGTCGTCACCGAAGGGCATCGCGTCATCGCGGAATCCGGGGTTGAGTCGACGAACTCAACGGACCAAGAAACAACATATTTAATTTAATTATGTAAAATTAAATCCGTGTTTTGTTAAAAAAACACAAGGGAGATTTAAGAGAATCCCGAAGTCTCTTCACTCAAACAGCTGATCTGAGATTCGTTGCGGAGGAAGAGACGTCACAGAAGAACATTGAAGGAAGGGAACGTCGGCGTCGCCGAACACGGCGTCGCGTCGTCGACTTCCACGGGTTCGACGTTCTTCGTCGGAGGCTGGCGTTCTTCGCGTTCTTCGCGAAGGAGGATGAAGGCTCAAGAACTCTGACAAAACCTCTCAACGAGTAATCCTCCAAAAAGACTTGTTGGTCTTATTTTATTATTACGCCAACAAATGAAAAAAGGTATGTAACGACCCATTAATTAGTTGAATTAATTGAACGAAAGAAACCGCCCATTTAATTCACGAAATAAACAACCCAATTAAATGGTGCGTTAAGGATTTAAGAAAACGCGTCAGTTGACTTTCATAATGACGGGTTTTCGCGGGTGCGTTACTTAGCGGAAAGAAACGGCGGGGCTCATGCGGGCCCCACCTCACAAATATCCTACCAAGGGGGTAGGATATTTCTGGATAGCACCCTATCTGTTTTAACTTAGTTTAAGTGGCTTTCAAGTGGCTTCAAGTGTCTTAAGTGAAATAAAATAAAGTTGTCATGAATTTATTTTATTTCTTAACTTTAAGCCCGAAAATTAAAAACCACACCCGAGTAAACGAAACTCCGAAAGAGGCGTTTCTAAGCGAATACCGGTGCTGCGATTTCATCGGTGCCCTCAGAATTCGATTCTGGGCACCGGTTCAAAAGTTAGAAAAACCCGCTCTTCCGTTCACTGAACGTACCCGAGCCAAACTTCGGAAAATTATTTCGGGCACACCGGGCCTCGGAATCAGGTTCCGTCAAAAACTATGTTATTGTAAAATTCTAAAGAAAATTAAGAAAAAAAATTTCCTTGAAATTTACGGGTCTTCACATTACTCCCACCTCAGGGCTTTATGTCCCCGTAAAGATACATCATAAACTAGGGAAACAAATGTGGGTACTGAGCACGAATCTGAGCCTCCCACTCCCAAGTGCTCTCCTGGAGGTTCCCGTGCTTCCATCTGATGCGCACAAGAGGAATCGATCGCCCACGTAGGACCCGCTCCTGTCGATCCTCTATCTCCACCGGGACCTCCACAAAAGTCGCCCCATGATCCACGTCTAGCTCCCTATAGTCAATGATGTGAGTCAGGTCGTGCACGTATCTCCTCAGCTGAGATACATGGAAGACGTCGTGCACCCGGTGCAACTGAGTTGGTAGAGCCAGGCGTAAGCCACCTCGCCAATCCTGCTGAGGACCTGGAATGGTCCAATGAAGCGTGGAGACAATTTTCCGCCTCGGCCAAATCTCCGCAAACCACGTCGAGGTGAGACACGCAAGAAGACGCGGTCGCCATCCTCGAACTCTAATTGCCTCCGCCTCCTGTCAGCATATGACTTCTGCCTGCTCTGAGCTGTCCTCATCTGCTCCTGGATGACCTGGACCTTCTCTGTCATGGCCCGGACCATCTATGGTCCCACAAGTGCTGACTCCCCAGGGTCTGTCCAGCACAAAGGAGATCTTCAAGGTCTGCCGTACAACGCCTCGTATGGTGCCATCCCGATGGTGGAGTGGTAGCTGTTGTTGTACGCGAACTCCACCAAGGGTAGGTGGTCCTCCCAGTTGCGACCAAAGTCGTGGAAACATGCGCGGAGCATGTCCTCGAGAGTCTGAATGGTCCTCTCCGTCTGACCATCCGTCTGAGGGTGAAAGGCGGTGCTCAGACGTAGCCGCATCCCGAACGCCTCTTGCAACCCCTTCCAAAGCCGGGAAGTAAAACGAGCGTCCCGATCGGAGACGATAGTCGATGGCACACCGTGAAGCCGTACAATCTCCTGAACGTAGAGACACCCCAAGCTCTCCACTGAGCCCTGCTCTCTGATGGGTAAGAAGTGTGCCGACTTGGTGAGTCGGTCAACAATCACCCAAAGGGAGTCGTGACCTATGGAAGTATGTGGAAGTCCAGTCACGAAGTCCATAGATATCCCATCCCACTTCCACTTTAGGACCGCCAAGGGCTGTACCAAGCCTGCTGGTACCTGATTCTCTGCTTTCACCTGCTGGCAGGTGAGGCACCGTGAAACGAACTCTGCCACAGCCTTCTTCATGCCCAGCCACCAGTGCTGTCGCCTGAGATCCTGGTACATCTTCGCCACTCCAGGATGTACCTCCAAAGGAGAAGTGTGAAACTCTCTCAGCATCTCCTCTCGTAAAGAGACTGGTACCAGGGTATGTCCTCTAAAAAGGACGTCGTGATCTGCTCCAAGGGAGAAACCATCAGGTGCCTGTCTCGATTATATCTGTGCACGCTGTGTCTCACAGTCAGCGTCCCCATGCTGTGCCTCTCTAAACCGCTGCAGAAGTGGAGGAGAGACTGTGAGAGTCTGAAGGAAGGCTGCTCCGTCCCTATCCACGAAGGATATCTGCAAGGCGGCTAGCTGCTCTGTCGCATCCTCAAGTAGATGGATGCCCGTCCTCCTGCTGAGGGCATCGGCTACCACGTTCCCATTCCCGGGAGTATAGACCATCTCAATGTCATAGTCCTGGAGGAACTCGAGCCATCTTCACTATCTCAGGTTCAGGTCCTTCTGCGAGAAGATGTACCTGAGACTCTGGTGGTCAGAAAAGACTGTAAAGCGCTCGCCCATCAGATAGTGCCGCCATGTCTTCAGAGCGAAGACCACTGCTGCTAACTCCAGGTCATGGGTAGACTAGTTATGCTCATGCAGCCTCAAATGACGTGACCCATAGGCAATCACGGCCCGCTCCTGCATCAGGACACACCCGAGTCTGGTCCCTGATGCATCGCAGTAGACTACATATCCAACTCTCTCCTCAGGCAACCTCAAGATAGGTGCGCTGGTCAATCTCTGTCTCAGCTCCTGGAAGCTCCGCTGGCATCTGTCTGACCACACAAAGGGTTTCCCCTTCTTCATCAAAGCTGAGAGTGGCGCCGCAACTCTGGAGAAGTCCGGCACAAATCTCCGATAGTATCCGGCTAGACCCAAGAAACTCCGCACCTCCGTCACGCTCCTGGGTGGCTCCCAAGCTAGCACTACCTTGATCTTCACGGGATCCACAGAAACTTCCGCCTCAGAAATGACGTGCCCCAAGAAGTGGACCTCACGTAACCAGAACTGGCACTTCGAGAGCTTGCCATAAAGCTGGTGCTCTCGGAGTGTGTCTAGTACAAACCGCAAGTGGTAGGCATTCTCATCCTCCGTGGTCGAGTACACCAAAATGTCGTCGATGAAGACCACGAAAAATCAATCGAGGTATGGCTGGAAGATCCTGTTCATGAGGCTCATGAACACTGCTGAAGCGTTGTTTACGCCGAAAGGCATAACCAAGAACTCATAGTGGCCATACCGACACCTGAAGGCTGTATTCTGCACATCCTCGTCTCGAACTCTGAGCTGATGATAGCATGACCTGAGTTCTATCTTCGAGAACCACCGTGCTCCCTTGAGCAGATCAAAGAGGTCATCAATCCTCGGTAGCGGATACTTGTTCCTCACTGTCACCTGGTTCAAGCGACAATAGTCGACACATAGTCGCAAGCTCATGTCCGCCTTATTGGCGAACAAAATCGGGGAAGCCTAGGGTGAAACACTGGGTCGGATGAACCCCTTGCCCTGCAAGTCCTCCAACTGTACCCGTGGTTCTCGAAGCTCGGCGGGGGCCATCCGATATTCTGGAGTGGATATCGGGGTTGTCCCGGGGTACAGGTCAACGTAAAAGTCCACCTCTCTGCGAGGAGGTAGCCCTGGAACGTCATCGGGAAAGACGTCCGCATACTGATCCACCACTGCAGGAAAACTATGACTCCGCACGTCAACTGCTCCAAGGATGAGGCTAGCCAACTGATGAGTGATGGGCTACCCTCTCCTCTGCGTGAGTCCAACCTGTGCTGCGAAGGCTCCCTTCTCTCCGGTGAAGGTGAACTGCTCTCATCGGTGCGCACACATCGCACTTTGCGCCTAAAACAGTCAATCTGGGCATGGAATGTAGATAACCAATCCATGCCCAAGATGACGTCGTAAGGCCTCGACGCCGCTACAAGAAGATCCCAGCCAAAGCTCTCGCCTCCTAGAGTAAGATTGCACTGCCGGTACAAGTTCGTAATCATCGAGTCTGCTCCACGTAGGAGTCTCTAGCCGTAAGGATCGAGCCAACGGCTCTGTCGGAATCTCCGAGCTCCAAACAAGGGCAGCGGCTATGAAAGAGTGACTCGCTCCTGTGTCTATAAGAACTGCAGCAAGGGTGGAATAGACACAGATCGTACCTCGAATCATCTCTGGCACGCCATGGTCGTAGGCCTCCACTGCCTGGAGCTGAGCCTGTCTCTGCCCGCCAGCTCCCTGTGGTCGGGGCGGACCTCCAGGTGGTGGTGGTGGCAGAGCCTCAAAGCGTCGCCCACCACCTGCTGCTCGTCCAGCTCCTCTGCCTCATCCACCTCCTCCCTGCGGACCGCCACGGTCGACCCTCTGCCTCTGCCTGGAACCCTGAGTCATCCATCGGCTACCAGCTGCCGAAGACTCTGCTACCTGCCGCCCTGCAGTAGGTCTCGCTGTGGACTCAGCCAAAAAGCTCTCGTTCAGAAGGGCTCGCTCTAGCACTCCTTCCTAGGTCGGGATGCTGAGGGAGATCAGCGATGCCCTGATCTCGTGTCTCAAACCCTGCTCAAAGGTCCGGGACTGGAAGAAGGGGCCCCGTACCATGTCTGCCGATTAGCGAGAAAGGTCGGTGAACCTCGCCGCGTACTGGGCAACCGTCAAGCTGCCCTGCCGCAGCTGAAGAAGCTCATGAATGCGCACCACACGGAGGGTGGCCGGGACGAACTCTGAGCGGAAGAGGCTCTCGAAGTCCGTCCAGATGAGGGAGGCCTCATCGTGTACGTGGAGCATCAAGCTCCACCATCGTCTTGTTGCTGCGTGCAGTAGGCTCGCCGCGAGGATCACCATGAGGTCTGCTGGTGTCCTCACTAGCCTGAAAACTCTGACGACCACCTCCAGCCAGTCCTCGGCTGCCTGGGGGTCCGTCTCCCCACAGAAACTGGGTGGTCACTAGAGCTGGAACTCGTGTAGAGCTCTGAGGCGTCGTACATCGTCAGCGATCGGCGCTGGAAGCATCGAGGGCTCGGCGGGTAAAGGTACCGTCGGTGCCTCTGCTGTCAACGTGCCCTGTACCGAGGCCTCGTCGCTCGGCGGGCTGTCGTCGCACTCTACTCTCGGAACCCTAGCTGGCTGTCGTCGTGGGGCCATCCTGAAAAAGAAACAAGTGCGCCATGGTCAGAACAATATACCTGGTGAGCTGACACAAGTAATCACAAAGAAAACTTGAAACACACATGCAATCAATGTTTTCGTGCATTAAGTCGGAAATCAGAAGTCATGGTCCTGGTGTACGGATGCGTCGGCCGCTGTACCAACACTGGACTCCCTGGACTGATAACCACACCCAATACGCTAAACACTATTGCTTCACATAGAAGAAAGATCAGAGTCTATGGTAGAACTGACCGCCTCTGATACCAATTTGTCACGACCTGTCCTCGGGGCCCGTGCCGTGACTACCCCAAGCCCGCCTTCCAAAGGCCATGGGCTGGTGACTAGCACCAAGGCGTAAATCCCAACAAAAGGGAAGGCATTGCCTTAGAAAAGTAAACAAGCACCACAGAGTAAGAAAGCGGAAAAGTAAACACTAAGTAAAAACTATCACAAGCTGTGCTGAAAGTAAAAAGGGGCCGGAAATACAAGCCCAAATGTAAAGTACAACTGAAGGAAAAAACAACAACTGAAATGAAAAGCCGTAGCTTCGAGCCGTCCACTGGAAGTCCCACCTGAAGGGTGGGTACAGATAGCCTCTACTGCTCCTTGGGTCCACCTGACCGCTCCGAGTACGTCCCGCCCAGTGGTCCACCTCCAGGTACCGTCCTTCTACGCACGCCTCCACCACGATCAGCGATGTCCGTCGTCTGCAACCAACACCACGATGTGCGGGCATAGCCCGTGCAGGGGTGAGTATAAGCTACTCAGTAGGGACCCCGAGACCCCCGAAGGTCTCCTGAAATCCAAAAAGGATAAACCACAAAGGTAAGATACAATCACAAAGTAACATCTGACACGGCTTAGGTATATGCCCATACATATACCTAAGTCATCAATTCCTGTTCGGCTCCATCGTCCGAGCCCAAGCACAACCCAGTCCACACAGGAAAGCCAACGTATACCCACACAGGATAGCACTACACAATCCACAAAAAGAGTAAACAGTAATCCACAGAGGATAGCTCAACACAATCCACAAAGGAGAGTAAACAGTAAATCCACACAGGATAGCTCAACACAATCCACAAAGGAGAGTAACACAAGATTCAGCTCACATAGGTATACTTCTTTAGATGACGATAATGATGATCACTGATCCATCTAAGTCATCTGACCCACAAAGAATCGATAGGTAACTAACCCCCGCAATGACCCACACAGGATCGGGCCCACACAGGACCTGTAGGCGCTGGCTCACACAGAACCGCTGAGCGCAGACCCACACAGGATCGGACCCACACAGGATCGGGCCCACACAAGACCTGTAGCACTGATCCACGTAGGATCACTGAGTGCTGTAGTCGTCGCAGTCCACTGAGGATCTCTGCAAACTCGTCGTCGCAGTCCACTAAGGATCTCTGCACAGCCGTCGCCGCAGTCCACTGAGGATCTCTGCACGGTCGTCGTCGCAGTAGCAGTCGCAGCCAACTCTAGGGTTCCCGCACACAGAAAGATCATTCGGGAGGGTCCGATCCACGAGCCGAGAGGGCGATACATCAACTGACACAAATTCCGAAGTTGATGTATCCAAAAGTTCCATATCGTCAACAGGAACTCAACGTCGCAGACGGCGCGTCAATCGGACGCCCGGTCTGAGAGTTATTTGCTTTTTCGTCCCAGGGGCCTGGTTGGTTTTTAAGAAAAAACCAACCCGACCGTACTCCAGCTACGTCCAAACCTCAGGCGGAGTATGCCAAAATATCAGTCTCACTTATAGGAAACCAACAAAGCTGACGGCACGTCAATTGGACGTCTGTAGCTCAAGATATGAGAATTTCCGCTCTGAGGCCCCGGTTGGTTTCGTGTACGAACCAACCCGGCCGAACTCAAAGTATTCTGAAATCTTGAGTGCGATATACCGAGACGCCCATCTCGATCCAAGGATCACGTTGCCGCTGACGGTGAGTCGTTTGGAGGCCCGTAGCTCAAGTTACGGGCATTTGACCCAAAACGGTCCGAAGATGGGGGGTCCGGGCCCGGGCCGACCCGGGCCGACTCCCCCCCCCCCCTGGGTCGGCCGAACCGGGTCGACCCGGTCCGGTCCGGCCGGTCGGACTGGTCTGGCTCGGCCGAGCGGCGCGAGGGAGAGCCGCCGCCCCTGCGTGACACCGCCGCGGCACCCGCGGGGTGTCGCCCTGGACAACCCGAGCGACGCGGGGGGGAGCCGCCGCCCCCACGTGACAACCCCGCGGCACCGGCGGGGTGTCGCCCTGAACAACCGGACGCGGCTTCAGCCGCGTCTCGTGCACGCCGGACCCACGCGGCCGTGGGTCCGCGAGTGCCGCCGCCGCGGATTCTGCCGCGGCGGCCTTGTCCGGCGGCGCGTCGGGGCGCCGCCGCTCCCGGGTGCCGGCGGCTTCCACGGGCCACCGGAGTCGCTCCGGTTGTCCGATTCTGTTCTCGTCTGCGCCACTGCTCCTCCCGGGACCCGCTCTTCACTTCGGAACCATCAAACTTCCGTTATGGCATGTTCCGTCGTCGCCCGTCAAATCCGTACATCAACGAAGAACGACGGAGGGTTGTCGGGCCGTGTTCGTTTGGCCCGCACCCTCCGCGTTAGAAACAAACAACGGGAGAAATATATTCAACACATGAATCAACAATTTTAATGAATTAAATTTTTTTTTATTTTCCGGTTCTTCACTTTAAAAAAAATGATCACGGGAAAAAGGTATTATTCACAACAACCCCTACCTCGTAGCCGTCATCGTACGCACGTTCTTCGCAGATGTGTTCGTCGTGGAAGGAGGGGATCATCACGTCGTCGCTGAAGGGCGTCGCGTCGTCGTGGAATCCGGTGTTGAGTCGGCGAACTCAACGGACCAAGAAACAACAGATTTAATTTAATTATATAAAATTAAATCCGTGTTTTGTTAAAAAAACACAAGGGAGATTTAAGAGAATCCCGAAGTCTCTTACCTCAAACAGCTGATCGGAGATTCGTTGCGGAGGAAGAGACGTCGCAGAAGAACGTTGCAGGAAGGGAACGTCGGTGTTGCGGAACACGGCGTCACGTCGTCGACTTCCACGGGTTCGGTGTTCTTCGTCGGAGGCCGACATTCTTCGCGTTCTTCGCGTTCTTCGCGAAGGAGGATGAAGGCTCAAGAACACTGACAAAACCTCTCAATGGTTAATCCTCCAAAAAGAATTGTTGGTCTTATTTTATTATTACGCCAACAAACGAAAAAAGTTAAGTAATGACCCATTAATTTGGTGAATTAATTCAATGAAAGAAACCGCCCATTTAATTCATGAAATAAACCGCCCAATTAAATGGTGGGTTAAGGATTTAACAAAATGCCTCAGTTGACTTTAATAATGATGGGTTTTCGTGGGTGCGTTACTTAGCGGAAAGAAACGGCGGGGCTCGTGCAGGCCCCACCTCACAAATATCCTACCAAGGGGGTAGGATATTTCTGGATAGCACCCTATCCGTTTTAACTCAGTTTAAGTGGCTTTAAAGTGGCTTAAGTGAAATAAAATAAAGTTATTGTGAAATTATTTTATTTCTTAACTTTAAGCCCAAAAATTAAAAACCACACCCGAGAAAACGCAACTCCGGAAGAGGCGTTTCTATGCGAATACCGGCGCTGCGATTTCATCGGTGCCCTCAGAATTCGATTTCGGGCACCGGTTCAAAAGTTAGAAAAACATGCTCGTCCGTTCACTAAATGTACACGAGCCAAACTTCGGAAAATGATTCCGGGCACACCGGGCCTCAGAATCAGGTGCCGTCAGAAACTGCGTTCTTGTAAAATTCTAAAGAAAATTAAGAAAAAAAATTTCTTTGAAATTTACGGGTCTTTACAATAGTAATACCCACATTTTAAAATTTTATAAATTTTATCATTCAAAATGGACTTCATTTTTTTATTCTGAATATTGAAATATCCTAGGATGAAATTTTGGTACTTTTCGGATAACTTTTATATTTTGATGAATAGTGAAAATTACTAAATTTTAATTAAAAACAACTTTTTTAATCGAAATAAATAAAATGGATAAATTATGAATTTGAGTTGTTTTAAAGTATATTTGGAATATAATTTGACCATTTAATATAATTTTGGTCACTGGACATAATTTCATAATTAAACCGGACATAAACAAGTGTCAATATTTTTATAGTTATTATCTCTTAAAAACACGTTTTATATTTTAACAATGGAAATTAATTTTAAACTAATTTCTGCCACTTCTGTGTTTTGAATTTTGATAAATGAATTCTATATTTGGAATCAGGATGTCCAAATTGTGTATATAGGTAATTTTTATTTTTAGACATTTTGAATAATTACTTCGGTAAATATTTTATTTACCATGGTTAAAAGGTAAATCCCGTAAATAAGGGTAAACAAATAATATTATAATAATAATAATAAATTACCCTAAAACGTGTCCTAACCTTTTTGGTAGATACATGTCCGACCACGGGCATCTTTGCGTCGATTTTGGGACCCCATGGAGCCACTTGTAGGTGATAAGGACACTTTATATTAATTATGATAAAATAAATACAAAAATGATAGAAGCATATATCTTTTAGAAAAGAAATTTTTACATAGGGTTATATATGTTGGATTTTCGACTATAAATAATCATTAGAAATATAAGAATATTTCCTACATAATGGTATTTTATTTATAATTTTTATACATTTAATAATTACTATTATTTATGACACAATAATGATGCAGTATTTTCCTTATTAATGAATGAATCAAATAATTGGTATTATAAATGTTAAAATAAATATAATTTGAATGTTTTGATGACATTAATGAATTTTATTGCATAATATGAAATTATAGGATTTATTAAATGAATTTTGTTCGAATTAATAATGGTTTTAATACTTTAACAAAAATCAATTATTGAATAGTGTCAAAATTGACATAAATGAGTTTTTTTAAAAAATATTATATTATTAATTGATATTCAATTCCTAAAAATATAAGGTTCGGCCAAAGGACTTATATCATTATATGTGAATCATTAATGGACCACTTGGGGGTCTCTTTAATTTATACATAATGTTTATTAACTATATAATATAAAAATACAAATTGACATAGTAAATGTCAAACTAATTAACTAAGAGTTAAAACTAAAAGATATGGTTTATATAATGACTCAAACCGATATAAAATATATTGGTTGAAATTATTTCGAACCATCTCTACCTTATAATTCTAATAATTTACTTTGGAGCCATTAGAAACCGAATATGAATTTATTATAAAATAATATTTCTAGCTTTTCCAAAGGTGCCCCTCACCCCTCTTATAAAAGGGAACTCCCCCTTATCACTAATTCACACATTAAAAGACTATTGGCTTGGCCAAAACCTGCCCAAATATCCTCTAAACATACCTCACATCAACCTAGAGGCCTTAGTTTGATCATAAATCCAACCAATGTAGCCCTTTTGATCAAATCAAAAGGAAGAACCCGAAGAAGAGGTAATGTTTTCACCACCCTCTTTCAAGTTCCTTTCTTCTTCAACTTCTTCTTTATTTGTTATTACCATTATAAAATAATAAATCCAGTATCCTCTATATACTATGATGTTATTATAAATATTGTACAACCATATTCAGTATTCTATCCATCCTTTGAATGACATGTCACCATACGTGCGTACGTACAACTTACCGTCTCCACTTCGTGGTGTAATTGTTATTCAAACCATTATTATTTGGATGGGTATAATAACGATTTGTAATTCATGTAAATAATAAATATTACATGATAATGATTCTGTATATATGAAATAATATCCAATTATATATTATTTTAATATCAAAAGAGTGATATTGTCGCTCGTGCGTACGTACGGACTACCGTCTCCACGAACGTGATGAGATTCATTCCCCATCGTATCCATTCAAGTATAATTCTCATTTTATGAATAAAAAAAAATTAAGGACTTTATATCATTCTGGATATGAATAATATAAAACCTATCCATAACAAACATGGCTTATGTAACAAAACATATTAAATAAAACGAGCATGTTAACACCCAAAACGACAATAATACTAAGATATTATTAACAAAGCAATGTTAAAATATCATATATGATATCATATTAATGTATATGATTCTTGTATAATTTACTAAAAATTATTTCACCATTATAAATGAGGTTATCCTACCCTCAACCAAGGAAAAGTACAAGGTAAGGGGTTTTCATCTCACTCCTTATTCCCGTGAGATTCATGCCATATTACCACTATTACCTTTTATGTGGTGTATGTAGTACCCATAATTATATTATTTATGTAATACACTTTAACTTATGTTTATTTACATATTCATTGTATGATACCTCTTTCATGGGGTGTATGTTTCGTAAGATACCAAATTGGTAAGGGTTTATTTCACAATTTCTTCATTATCTGAGGTTGTTTATACATAATTATCTACTAGGACCTCTTTATCATCCACGTGCATGTTTCTTAAAAATGTATTTAAAAAAAATCTTTCTATTTTAAAAAATATTGGTTAAATTCATTTATACCCTTGTTTGAATTTTGATAAGAATTTTATAAAGGAATCTTTCGGTCGTTTTCCAAACAAGGTCCTTTTTATCCTTTTCGACAGAATTAAGGTAAGAATGTCTTTTTTTAACTTATACGGTGGGTGAAGCTATTTTCCGCTATTATAAAATCTTTGAAGCTTCCTTTAAAAGATTATAAGAATATTTTCAATGTAAATGTTTTTTTATAATTATGTGACTTTTAAATGATTTAAAAAAAGAGATATTTCTCTCAAATAGTTTTGATTTCATCTATGTAAACATCCTTTGACAAATTTTACACTTGTTTGAAGTTGATTTATTATGATAAAAATCATCCATATTGTATTTAAGGTTTTGTGATATGTTTGACTATGGATGAGTTATTTTTATGCCATTAATGGTTTATGATTAATGGTTTGGGATGCTAGTTTTCATACAAATTCTTATGTTATATTTCATCCTCTTATTAAGATGAATGTGTTGGACTAGTAAGTTCTGGGTGGGGGACCGGTAAAAGTAAGCCCTTCGGTTTGGGGTCCTGTTACAGCAGACCATCCGAGTTGGTGTCCAGTTATTATAGGCACTCCGGGTTGGTGTCTGGTTATTAGAGGCACTCCGGGTTGGTGTCCGGTTATTAGAGGCACTCCGGGTTGGTGTCCGGCTATTAGAGGCACTCTGGGTTGGAGTCCGGTTACAAAGGATCCTTGGGATGGAGTCCGTATAGAGAGACTCGCTGGGTTGGGTTCCTATTAAAATTATACCTTAGGACTTGTCATGACGCCTTGACACAAAAATTAAAGTTCGGCATTATGCATTTCCATCATTACGAAAGTGGTCAGTGATATTGAATGCGATTATTCGACTAGTAGAATATCTATGTGAATAAGTAAATGGAAATATTTCATTTTATCTTTTCCATATTATTCTGAAGATCATGTTTTAAAGGCTTTTGTTTTAGTTATACATTTCATCAAATGTTTATGCTTATTTATGAAATATTCTGCTATATTGTTATCCTTACTGAGCATCTGAGCTCACCCCTTTCTATGTTTTATTTTTCCCAGGATGTGAAAAAATATTTAATGACTGACCTGTAGGGATAGTCTAAAGGGGATATGAGTGTGGAGTATGGAGACTATATTATTGTAGTTTTTCACTTTATGATGTAATGTAAACATTATTAATGTATCTAGTGATTCTAAAGCTACTAAACTAATCGGTATTTCGAGACTTGATATTTTGTGATCATGCTAATGTTTTGTAATAATGCATCGACTCTGGGTAACTGGGGTTGGGGCGTTACAGTTGTGATCTATGAGGCCCATGTGAGGGTGTGAGCTCATTAGTTGGATTTGGATTTGGGATATTGTGTAGTCATTTTCAAGTTACTTTTGGAATTATTCAAGTAATATGGATTGGGTAATATCTATGAGGATATCTTAGTTGTCTATGTGTGTCAAGATCAATTCCTTGAGACTAGATTTGTTTAGGTTTATCTCTTTAGTTTGGGGACCAAAGCTTTTGGAGGATTTGGGATGTGTTGATGAATTATTTTATAGGTTATGGTCATGTTCCATTGAGCTTATGAGCTGAGTCTAAGGGACTCTTGAGGATTACCTTATTGTCTTGTTTTTGACCATGTTGTCAGTGGTTTCCATTGTCGATAGTTGAGAATGCCTTTATGTCATCTTTCATTGTGGATTGTTCTAAGGAAACCTCGTTAAGGGTATCATACTTTTAAGGTTTCCACAAAGAATTCTGAATTCCCCTATTGCACATATTGTTCTTTTAGATTCCCCTTTTGGTGGGTTGATGATTGAGGACCAGTTGGAGGCTATTGGAGGCTGTTTGGGATGTGTCCACGCTGGGTGTGTCCTGCAATTTTGGATGAGCTAGAGGAACCCTCATAGGGAATCCCACTATTGTTATGGCCTTTGGGAAAGTTGAGGTTGTTTTTTTGGTGTGGCCTAAGATCTTGTTTGTAATAGGTGAGTATTGTGACAGAATTCACATTACATTGTGGCTCTGGGGATTGTGGGAGTCCTTAGTTTTTTTGACACTGAGGCAGTAATGGATACCCCATGGTGGTTCTTTTATTGGATTCTACGATCTAGGGTGATAATGGGGGAATCATAATTTATTTTATGAGAGTTGATTAAAACTAATATTTTTTCTATTTGGATGGTGTATTTGAGGTTGGATCATCCAATGTTTTGTTGGCCTTTGTCCATGATGGCGGAGGCGGTTTTTTCTCAAGATTGTGGTTCGAGGAGGAGACACTTAAGATACATTGGATCTGACATTGGCCCTAATTTTTTACCTAGATCACTCCTCCATTGGATAGATATGGTTAGATAGTTTTGTGGAGCTTATCGATGAAATGAATGAGTGCACTCATCTAGTTGAGTATTCTCCATGTCTAGAGATTATATGTCATTGATTCTATTAGCAATATCAGCTACTAGAGTGGGACCCATAAGACATGTTATCTATGGTACCATGGGTAGATGGTGTCCCTTGGGATAGTACCTCTATCATTCCCATAGTATAAGGTATCCCCTAGGATATTTTATACCCTCTAGACCTTGTTTTGATCCTAATTCATTATGTAGGAATTTTCGGGACATGCCGATTTTTCAGGTGTATGGTGGAGATCTCTAATATGTTTTATCATGCCATTAGAGTCATACTTCCTGGTATACATTCTTTATTCATTTGTATGCCTACATTTATTCCCTAGGTTCTAGCTTTGTGATTATTTTATTTAGATATTAGAGATCTCATATGTAGTTCTGGAAGACCCGACGGTAGTTATGTGGTTGGGTGACTCACATTCTATAAATCCTTTGGAAAGGGCTAGAGTGGGGGTTGATTTACCACATGTGTTAGGCTATAATATGTTTTTTGGTGGTTTTACATGTTTTTTTATATCCCTCTTTTTGCATTTTTTTATTCCAACTACTGTAAGTTTTTTTCTAGGCTAGGAATATCACTTGTACATGAACTTGTTATTACAGTTGATCATAGGTGCAGATTTGGGGGTGACCTAATAAGATTTATTTCTCACCCATATACCATCACCTTGGTTTTCATGTAGAAAAAATTTATACTTTTTGGTTGGATCACAGGTTGTGCAGTGGACGGGGTTGGGGCCTAATGTCTATTAATTGAGCAGAGCCACTCGTATAGAGTCTCGAGATCAGTCAGGTGCAACTCATGTATTTTGGAGACCAGTTTTGTGGGTTTTCTCATAATTGGTAACATATCATATCATATCATATTATATTTTTATAATTTTTATAATTTTTTGTATATGTTTGGCCCATTTGGAAGCCATCTGTTTTATTTTTTCTAATCTTTAAGTCTATATATTGCATTTAATTAATTATATAATGTTTTTTTGATTTTATTTATTATGTGTAATTTGATGTCGATACCTAGGTATGTTTTTGGTTATTTTCCGATGTTATTTCACTCTAAAAGAATGTTATTTTCTTCCCAATTCATCTTATAGACCCTCATCGCAAGTCAGAAGCCTCTAGAATTCAAGGAGGTGTTCTTGTGGCCTTGTGGAAAGCCAGATCAGGTGACATGGTACGTCGACCCAAGATGGTTCAATAAAATATATTATTATAGGAGCTTGGTTTTATGATTTGGGAAGATAGTTGTTATGTGGTCTAGGAATTTTTAAGAACATGGGATTCATATCAGTCTGGTGTGTCGTGGATACCTTTTTCGATAGAAATTCCATGTTTCTAGGGAATGGGATTGTTGTTCTTAATATTCATTTTTATGGTTACATGATTTCACCTAGCATGATGCACTTGAGTTTGTGGATTTATTTTTTATTTTAGATTTTGCTTCTTGGATAATGGTAAAGAGGAAAATGTTCAAGCATCGTTCTAGGAATGTATGATTCACATGACATCTTCCTATTTGTTGAGTTTTATGATGTAATTTCGTTAGTGATAGGTCATTTGGATCCAGTGGTGAGTGGTTCATAGTTGTTAGAGATGTAGTTCCTTCATCTAAGGATACATAAGAAACCATTTGGGTTTGTAGTGGGATCTAATTGTCCATTTGGTGGCTCAATGTGGGAATAGATTAATGAGTGATCATTATATTGAGATTGAGTTTACCTGATCAGGTGATTTACCCAATGTTCTGGGGTTTTATTTCTTGTAAGGGAGTATTTATTCCCATGTGTTGTCTTTCGAGTCATGTGATGAGGCCCATGTGTCGTCTATCTCTAATTTCATGGGTGTGTATGCTTGTATTTCCTTGGTGGGGCCGTTGGGGTCTGCTATCACCAGGGTGTGCTTTGGCATGAGGATTCCTGGTTTTTTAGAACTTGTGTGATGGAAATGCACCCTATCTTGTGGATAGCATAAGAGGGTGGGTTTTGTTGGACCCAAGGCCCTGATTTTCTTGTTGCACCTTGGGTAACATGGTGAGAGAGTGGTTGGGAGTTCATTGATTTGGATCGATGACTGTGTGGTGGGTGGTGTATGGTTTTTGGTATGTTGGTCTATCATTGTCAGGATTTTTACCATGTGAGTGAGAGTTTTTTGTGTACTTTATATGTATAGTAAATAACACAATTCTTTGGGGAGTGAATCATAGGATTTTGGAGGTCATGAGTCTCACTTAAGTGGTTTTTTAGTGTGGTTTTTTTGGGTTTTTATGTTGGTGATCTTGTGTGACTGATTTGGAAATGTCTATTTATTTCATTTGGTGATGGATGTAGCATGGATTTTGTGGTTTTAAATTGTTAAGATGGGAAATTATTAGGATAATCTTATTGTGGGGAGCATTATATTAGTTGTTTTTGAACATCTCTAATGTTTGGAGTAAGTTGTGGGCAGGATAAGATTGGTTATTGGATGGTTGAGATAACATCGAATATGCTGGTACTTTGGGGAGATCATGGTTACTACATATCCACCAAGGATTCTTGGGCAAAGAATATTTTGTAGTGGGTATATTTTGATAACCCGTTTTGTCACATGTTGTGAAAATTAGGGAAAATTTGAACCTTTTTGTACTTGAATGTTTCTACAAGAAAAAATGGTTATTTATCCTGTGTAATGATATCACATTATTTTTTCTAACCATCCCTTTGGTCCTAGAATATGGTGTTTACCCTTTGAAAATATTTTATGGAAAATACAATATGTTCTAATTTATAAATAATATTAAATATTTAATTAATTTAATTTTAATTTATTTACACCTATTCATTCAGTCATGTCTTTTAAACAGAGATGATGATTGAGAATATATCTCCACCATTATTTTTGGAATGAGGGGTTTTTCCTAAGTGGGGAATAACCTTTGGTTCAGTTCTAGGGTTGGGCTTGTGACCCCTATTATTTTTTATTTTTTATTTTTTTAATTCTCTTTCTTTCTTCACATTTTCCCTTAGCTTATCATGCATGCCAAAGGGGATTCCCCCCATTTGCGGTCTTCGATCAAGAGAGGGATTGACAGAGAAGATATGGATATGGAAATGAAGAGGAAACTCCATTGGTTTGTTTAATTTTCAGATTGGTGTGCAGAGACTATATAAGGTGTATTTCTCATGACTCATTGGTGGTTTTATCCTAGAGGTAGGACCATTTGATATTTGTGATGAAAATGCACATAATTTAAGAGTTTATATTTTTTTAATTCTTTAATGGGTTTTTTGGTACCCCTTCTAAGTCTATCTGGGTATTTTGGTGATAAAATATTCATTTTGGGATGTATTAGGGGATTCCAATTTGGGGATCCCAAGTACATGAGAAATAGTTCAAAGGAACACACATAATGTTTTCCTCCTATTTGGGAAAGCTGATGTTTTTTGGACCACACACCATGTATTGGGGGTAGATATTGTGTAGTGGTGGCATGGGGTGTGCTGAGGGAACATGAATGTATAGGGTACATGTCTTGATCCCAGGTGACGTACATGGATAGTGTCCATGTATAGTGCTTGGCCAAACCCCCTATGGTGGTACATGTCTAGGTAAATGGATTGGGAACCCATGTGGGGAACATGTCATGTACGGGTATTACACAATGTGTATTTTAGTGATAAACATGTTGAGTTGGGATATTTTACACGGTCCTATACCCATGCTGGGGTATGCGATTTTTACTGAGAGGAACACACTATGTAATATAGGAAAGTATACGGTGAGAGGCCTATTTCACACAGCTAGTGAGGGCCTTTTGGGAAACACACCATATACCCCAAAGTTCACACTATGTACTTTTTCTGGATTGGTCTATTTTTCATTTTTTATTCCTAATAGTCAGAATTGGAATTCCAAGAAATAAATTAGGGGTATTTTTTCAGTGTATATTTCTATGTTTATACCATTTCTATGTTTATAGACCATAATAATGGTGTTTTATACTATGGGAATTTAGTAATAGGATTTAATGAGGTGGTTCTAATGTCCTCATGGGGGTTTGGGTTGTGAGCTATGAGGCTTGTGTAAGGTTGTAAAATAATTAGTTTTCTATGTATTTTGGATACCATACAACATTGTTCAAGGTTATTTTAGATGGATTCTTGTAGGTGGTATCAATTATTATATCTATGGATATATTGTTTCCCCACTATGTCAAGAACGATTTCCCAAGGTTAGAGATATTGAGGATTATTTATTGGGATTAGAGAATAAATATGATAGAGCCTTTGGGATGTGCCAATGGATATGGTTGGTGGTTATGGACAAGTTCCATTGAGATTATGAGATGAGTAGGAGGGGCTCTTGAAGAATCTCCTAGGGGTCAATTTCTGATCAAGTGATTACCAGTTTCATTAGTCATCTTCTGAGAATTCATGTATGGAATATTTTGTTTTTCCTTGTGATGCGGAACCATTATGGATTGTATTCTATTTTTTAGGTGGTGAAGAGGAAAATTTTGAATTCACATATTGGTAGGAATCTTCATTTGGATTTACATTTTTTTCTCAATTTTTATTTGAGGATATTTTGGAGGCCATTGAGTGCGATTTATGATATTTCACCATTATTAATTTCATATGCTTTTGGATGAGCTAGGGTAATCCTTGTAGTGTGACGTACTCATTCATGGACTTTCAGATGTTTGAAGTTGTTTCTTCGGGCATGGTTTGAGAGATTGGGTGCATCATGGGATTATTTTATTGGACATCACATTATGCTCTAGACTCCGGGAATTTTTGAGCACCGTGTATGGTCTGACCCTAAGGTGGACCATGGAGAGCCCATGGAGGATAATTTGTTAGATGCTGAGATCAAGAGCTCTGAGAGAGATCCCATGATTTTTTGTACTAGATTTTATAGGTTCCTTCTAGTTCATCTATTTGTTCAGTGGTTCTTTGGTTGGATCATCCTACATTCAATTGGCCTTTGACTGTGATGTTTGATGTAATTTTCTCTCAGGAATATGGTTTGAGGTGGAGGTACTTGGAATATCTTGGGTCATGAATTGTCCATAAATTCTGATATGGTTCTCTCCTCTATTGGTGGATATGGTTAGATGATCCATGATAGTTGATGAACGATATGGATGAGTTCACCACTATAGTTGAGTATTCTCCCTAGTTAGATATTTTATTTCATGGATACTATTTATGCTCCTGACTACTAGAGTGGGACCCTTGGGATATGGTATCTATTGGTCTTGTGGGTAGAAGGTGTACCCTAAGAGAACACCACTATTGGACCATATTTAGAGGTGTCCCTTTGGATGATTTGTAATGTCAAGACCATATTTAGATTTTGATTCATTATACATTGCTTTTTAGGACATGAAATATTCTTATGTGTGTGGTGCAGATCTATCACCAGTTTGATCATGTTATCATATTTTTAATGTCCAATATATGTTCCCACCTCTAGTGGAAACCTATGCCTATACCCTATTTTCTTGAATTGTTCCTATTATATTGAGAAATCATGGAAATACTATGTAGATCAGAAAAACCCACTAGTTTTTTTGTGACCGGGTGATCCACATACTATAATTACTATAGAAGGGGATAGAGAAGGGGTAGATATATAATTAGTGTCATGATAGAACCCAACAGTTAGCCATTTAACTACTTTTTGTCCACTTCTATTCAGTTTTCCTTTTATTCAAGATGATATTAGTTTTCAGATAAACTGGGAATATCATGAGTGCATGAAATTATTATGAAAATAGATAATAGGTCTACCATTGGAGGTGGCCTACTAAGATTTATTTATCACCACTATATGTTCACCTCGGTGTGTGCGTGTATGTAAGCCTGATGTATTATTTCATTTTGGAGAATAAGTTTCAGAGTGGATATGGACAAGGCCCAGTGTAGCCATATCGAGTAGAGCGGCTTGTGTAGAGTCCCTCTGTATGAGTTTGGTGATTTTATGCTATTATTTCACTCTGACCATAGGTTATAGTCTCCCCAATACACCTTTTTGACCCTCACCACTGGTCGATAGCCTCTGGCATTTAAAGAGGTGTGCTTGAAGCCTTTTGTAAATCCAAATCATGTGACATGGTAGGTTGACCTAGGCTAGTTCGTTATATTAATAACAATGGATTATATAAATAAAATTTTTGAATATAAATAATTATTTTATATAGTATTTAGTCAATTTTAATTTAGTATAAAAGTAATATTTTTGTTCAATGAACTATTTAATTACGTTTTGTATATTTTTTCCCCTTAAATAAAATTGAAAACATTCAAAATATAATTATTTTGCACGAAAAAATATATAAATGTTATTTATATATGAACATGATATGAAATAATACTAAGAATAGTTAATGTTTAAAAATTTAATTTTTTAAATAAATGTAGTTTTAACTTTGTAACACCCTAATATAGGTATTTAGGTACATTATTTAGTTTAAAATGTTTTTTTTGTTTTGGAAATTTTGGATATTATGTGTACTCTTCTTTTGTTTAAATGATCCTTAAGAATCATTTTTTTATTTTAATTTATCAGTCCATTGAATGGAAATTAAATAATTTTCTTCTTGATTTTTATACTTATGTATGTTATATGGTGTTTAAATGCATAAGTGTCTATTAACCTTATGTAAAGTTGTTTTTAAGAGTTTTGTAAGGGTAAAACCATATTTTCATGAGTTTTATAATGGTAAGGACCTATTTATATGAGTTTTGTAAGGGGAAAAAAGTTTCCCTTAGTTAGGTAATATTAAGCCTTGATTCCTACGGATTTTATAAGGGTAAATACTATTTTAAGGGCTATATAATGGAAATATTGTATGTATATGTTACACATAAGGGTAAGCATGAAACCTTTCCAGGGTAGAGCACTATTTATATGAGTTGTGTAAGGGTAACACTAGTTCATTTTAAGGGTAACTGAGTTTTTCTAAAATTTTTGTAACAGTAAAAACTCTCTTTATAAGGGTGTCCTTGAATTTTCAAAGTCACTGTAAATGTAACCTTACTTTTATAAAGTTTATATAATGGTAATATTTTTTCTACCTAAGTGTTGAGTGTGGTGCATAAGTTTAGTATCTTAGTTACAAAGTATGTGCAAGGGTAAGCTATTACCCTTATATAACACCTATGAACTGTACAGGGGTAAACTCATATTATAATTAAATATATCTCTTTTTAGAGAAAAATAAATAAAAACATGGGTTTTCGTTTCTTCTTCTATATAATAATATTGTAACATATTTAGTGATTTTTCATTCTTCAAACCAATGGAATCAATTAATTTTAGCATTCTAATGGTGGAAAATTCTATTTTAAATGAATTTGAACCATCTATATTCATGATTTGAGTGAAAAATAAAATTAATTGGTGTTTATAATTTTTGGATTTGAATACTACAATGCCAAGTGTATTTATTAAAAAATACCCAATGATTTTTCCCCTTATAATTTCAGTCACCCTCTTGAAAAGAGTTCTCGGTATTTAATTATCACGTATGAAGGTTCAATTCCTCTAGATATGTTTTTCATTATTCTTTTTTAGCGAATCAGTGGGATTTAATAAAGGATGTTCTACCTTTAACATTCCACTCTCGAATATCCATCGGAGTTTTTTTTCATCTAAAAACATAAACCTTGTTTTAGGTAGCAGTCTCTATACATTAGTTCTATCTCATAAAATAACATATGTTCTTGATAATTTCAATAATTTTATTCAATAACTTTTATGTTTGATTTCACAATTACTTAATTTTTTTAAAAATATTTTTTTCCTTATAAATATTTTATTCACTTTTTTGTGTATGGTAGAATTCATAAAAAGGTGTATTTATTTTAAAAATGTTTTTCAAGAATGGTAGTGGTGATGCATGATTGTGAAAATGAATTTTAAATTATGAGAATATTTCAATCAAATGATTTGGATAATATATCACAATGTCAACCATGGGTAGTTGGGTATGGATATATTAAAACAGTATTTTTTTGTGACCCCACTAGGGATTATATATAGATTATCATGAGGTTGAAGCATGAAACGAGTAGCCTAATACTAATAGAATATGGTTGGACTTGATATCATAGGATTCATGTTATGATTTTTTAATGATCCTTATGTCTCCTAGAATGTATTCTAATAGTATAGAGCCTAATTTTTTCCTATTTGTATTATATGATGGTATTATTTCATGTTAAATAGATCACATTTTTATATTATGGAGTTTGGTTCATAGACATGGAGTTCCAAAACTGAACTATATTACCATAGTTTATTTTGTGTTCCATACTTTATATCCTCTCCATGTGATCATTTAAGATATGGTTGTTTCATTATTGACCACCTTTAATCATTCCTATTTATAATCATATTCATTTGGCATTGGATATATAATTTTTTGCAATGTGTTTTAAAAGGAAATTTCATTATAAACTGGGTTTTTTTAAATATTGAGGATAGGGATAGATAATGTTAGAATTTTTGTAGATTCATTGGTAAAATGGTATTGTTCTATATGATCAAAAAATAATTTTGAAACTGAGTAGTTATAGATATTTCTTTATAGGACATAGTTAAAGGAAAGGGTTTCATGTAGTTTTTTTCTTCCTTTCATTATTGTCACATCTTTATGAGATGGCTCAATTATGGGGAATGGTCACTTAGAGAAACTATCTAGATCCTATTTTCTTTTTTATTTATTGGTTGGCCATATTTTTTTTATATATCATTGATGTATTTATCATGGATATTCTTATACTCCGATTATTTATCTATTTTCACACATTCATAATACATGTTTATGTTTTGTTTTAAATCATTATCATGGTGGGTCATATTAGGTGACATGTGACATTTACGTGGGATAGTTTTCTTAAAAATGTTATCATAGGAATTACTCAACATAAAATTATTTGGAACTGACTAGATATGGTTAGGGACTTTTGTAGTTGGGAAATCGGGCCATCTATATTTGAGTAGTAAGTTGGGAAGTGTGTTTAGCCAGCTCACTTATATGTTTGAACCCAAGGTACCGTGGCTGTTATCGGTTTTTATTCAACAGTGAGCTAGGTTTTTATGGATATTTTATGATATTTCAATTAATATTATTTAAATAAAATTTCAATTTATTATTTATTATGTTTCATTAACTGATTCCATGTTCTCTTTTAATTATTAGTGTCTAAATGTTTTAATATGGATAATTAAATCTAGTCATTTGAAACTATAATATCTATTAAAGTAATTGAATATTTTCTTTTGTGTTCAATTTGACAAAGCCTCATAGAAAATATCACATAAATCCAAGAGAGAATTTATAAGATTTTTTTTCAATAGAATCAACCAGTAGATAATTTTGTGTTGGAAGCTTCCATCCACACTATTTAGACTCTGGGTCATGTTGGTGTCATAATCTATGGAATGAAAGTGGTTCCTTCATTGGAATTTAACAAATATAATCCCTATAATTTCTGTGATAAAAATGTACCCCAGGAATCGAAATTTTTTCTCGATAAGATTGAAATGATATTTTACATTATGAAATACCATGGGAATATATGGTTGGTTTTTTCAATTACATGTGTCAAGGTGTGGGAACAAAATTGTTGTAATCCATCCTGTAAGCTAAGATACACGAGGATCTCACCTGGACAACTATAAAAACGATATTTAACAAAAAAATTACATCTTAGAAAACTAATAGTGAATTGACTTGGGTGTTTATGACCCTATATAATGTGGAGAATTAAGTTATGTAGTATTCCACAAGTTTTTTTTGAGTTTGTTTAACTAGAAAGCATGATTTTTAAGAACAATCACCAAATAGCATAGAGATTAGAGATGGGTATAGAGTCAATATTAAGTAAATATTTATTTTCATAAGTCTATTATCCATCATTTTGGTATTTTATAAATATGATATGTATAAGTTAAAAATATCTATGAAAACATTATTTGATCAATATTTGGTTGTTGCAAGAAGTTTCTTGGGTATGTCTTTTGGTTAGAAATGGAATTTTAAGGGTGTAAAATTTCTCCAAGGCCATATTATAGTAATTATTTGAGATTGAAGTTGGTGGTTTGATACCAATGTAAGATGCCTTATTACCCCAATACTATGTCTATGGAAGAAAACAAGAAATTTCATAAATGAATATGATCCAGGCATTTTAGAAACTTTTTTAAGAAAATTCTCAAAGATAGTAGGGTTCAATACAATCTTAGAAAAGGGTCACTGGTTCATTCTAACAAATAAAAGTGTGGTATATCTCAATATCATTCTCTGGGTAATATTAATTTAATGATTAATGGTCAAGGAATATTTGATGTTGGATATCATTATACATCTAAGTTTTCAATAAAGGAATTTGAGGCAGGGATGGATGTTATATGAGGTATGGTGTTAAGTTTATCCTCTATATTAATATCTTTATTTGATGTTGTTATAGCTCACGATTTTATGTTATATTATTTTATTGATGCATTTTTATTTCATTAAGAACATATTTATTTCATTTTGAAACTCTCAACTCCCGTGGGAAAGAGGATGAAACATGGATTTATGGGCCCTACATGTCGGGTGATGATTTTTGACATTGAAGTGGTGTTGGATTTCTTATTTATTGATCTTGATACTATTTAACTCATAATTGAATTGGATTAGATGATTATTGTTATGGCCCTGATTGACTATTATTGTCGATGTGTTGAGTTTATTTATTTCAATGGAGTCACCCATGAATTTTAGGTTGAGTGGTATTCTAAAACTGGGAGAGTGATGATTTTTTTCCATATATTGGAGCGGTGTAATTCTAGATATATAAATTTTTTAATATCACCATTTATTAGTTATTGAGTAGTATACTACCTCTAGTGGTGAATTTATACACCACAGTATTCCCTGATTATATCTCTGGGTTTCCTCCCTCGAGAGATATCAATACTTTTCCTGACCTACTCCATGAGATGATGAATATTTCTACTCCATCATAACACATTTCACCTTGTGTCGTAAAGGTGTGTATAGTTATTCTTCTAGATATTGTGGATAATGAATTTTTCTATCCTTATGTTTCACTATGGGCATCACTTGTTCAATTTCCAAAGATGTATAGTCTAATAATCATGCTTTCTGGTTATTACCGAATGTTTAACCACATGACTATTAATAATAAATATCTTTTTACTTGAATAGATATGCATTTATATCAATAGATTCCATAATGATTTTTTTAGGATAGACCTATTATCATGGTACCAATGTTTTTTATTTATGAATATGATATACCTATGACATAGTTTATATACCATAATAGGGATTTAGATTTCCTGTTTTTCAATTCAATCTCAGTAACATTCTGTTAGTATTTATGGAACAAACAATCATGACTATTCAATAGTTTTTGAAATATATTTTTTGTCATTATGGTGGATGATATTATGGTTTATTCTAAGATAGAGTAAGAGAATAATGATCATTTATATTTCAACTTCATAATCTTAAAAGAAAATATTCTTTATGGGAATCCTTCTAAACATGACATATATATCTAAAAATTATAGTTTCTAGTAAATTTTTTATCTTAGAGGGGAGTCTTAGAAGAACTTGAAAATATTAATCCAGCATTTACATTAGATTAAACAAAAAACAAGTTTGGAATTCCGAGAAGCTTTTGTCTAGCTGGTTATTTTATGTGTTTTTTAGTATTTCTCCAAAATTTCTACCCTGATGATTGAATTAAACCATATGAGTATCAAGATTTAATGGAATGAAAAATATAAGATACCTTTTCAATAACTTAATGTGAGGTTAAAAATGGATCTAATACTGATTCTTTCTGAACTAGGTTGGGGATGTGATGTGTTTTGTGGAGACGTTGAAATGGTTTTGGCGTGTTTCTTGATCCAAGGAAAGAAAGTGGTGGTATATGGATATCACTAATTATTTTATAATGAATAGAATTATCCTTCCCATGACCATGATATCAAATAAATTATGCATGCTCTAAAATCATAGTTCCACTATCTCTTTTGGGAATACATTACGGTATATTATTATCATCAGATCTTGATGTATGTTTTTTACTCAGAGGGATCTAAACTTGTAAAAAAGACAAAGATTTGGGTATATATATAAAATTAAAATTGATATTGATTATACTTTGGGAAATTTTAATGTGCTGGATGACACTTTGAGTTGGAATTTTTTGACCCAGTCTATGAAGGAATCAATGGAGGAGTTACATTCGGTGAGTTTTTCACTAACATATTCTTTGAGGAGGTAAAGGTTAATGGGAGGATGTGTTTATTTTTTTTTTGAATGATGAATCATACTTGTATGATCATATTCAATTTGAATAGTAATTATACATGGATTTGTAGTTCTTTAGTAAACACCTAAATTACGAGGAGACCTCAGATGCTTCGTCTCGGCCTCCGTTTTGTTCCTTGTGTTACTAATGTAGGCTAGTCATTTAATTATATATGAAGAAATATTTTATAGATATTAGACCAAGATATTTTTAGTACATTCACCATGTGACTACAAAGATGTATCATGATTTGAGACATCGATATTGGTGTTTGGGGATAAGTTGGTCAATTATATATTTCATGTCAGAGTGACTCACTTATTAATAGAATAAGGTGGATCCCCAAAAAATTACATGCTTGTTATATCCCTTGACCATTTTCACACAGAAGTTGTATGGGACATCTACATATTTTGTATATGGTTTCAATGGGATTTCGGAATGAATGATGTAATTTGGGTAATAAATGATTGAACCATGAAATTTACTCATTTAATACCAATTATAGAGATGATAATTGGTGAATAACTTGGGAACTTGAACATCTAAGAGGTTATAAATATATATGGTGTTCCTTCTACTATTGTATTAGATAGAGACCCTTGGTTCAAATATAGGCTTTGATTTGTTTGTAGGAGAAATTGGGTACCCAATTGAATCTATGAATGAAATAACATCCAAAAAATATTGATAGAATAAGTTATATCTCTATGTTATTGAGGATAGTATTCAGGAAAATCTACATAGAATTAGTGGTTCGTGGTAAAATCACCCACCTTTGGTTGAATTTTAATATAACAATTATCAATGGGATATGATTAAGATATAACCCTGATAAGTGTTTTATGGGAATTGATATAAATAACCATTTTTCTTAGTGGAGTCATGAGACTATTCCTTGATTTGATTGAACATTTCATAGAGATAATTCAAAATAAATAGTTTTTCTAGAAGAGGTTAGAGACATATCAGAGTTTCTACATATCCTATATGGACCATCATCATCACCCATAATAGGTTAAATTTGGTGATTGGATTTTTGTCAATGTTTCACCTCACTTGGGACATCACCATATGGGAATGCATTGTAAGTTGACATTGATGTTTTTTCCCTTTTTAGATTTTTGGATTTCTTAGGAAGTTTTCTTATCCGTTTGAAATTATATAATTATTAACATCAATTCACTATTAATTCTATGTTTCTCAACTGAGCAGGTGTCAGCCAGACCCTTCCCATGTAATTTAATCAGATGATGCCGATCATGACCTTGATACCATGATGGTTGAACAACCATTTTAGATTTTGGATATCCATGATACAATACTATGCGGTAAAAAATTTCCTCTAGAAAATGTACTATTACAGTGAAGATTGGATATCAATGAGATGTGGGAAAGTAAATCATTAGTGAGGAAGTATTAGTCATTTTCTATATTTTATTTTAGAATATTTTCCTCTTTTTAGGGGAAGAAAGAATTATGGTTTGGATAATTGTAACAACCAAACATATTCTTGTAGGTACATTATTTTGGTTAAGAATTTTTTCAATTATCAGAAATGATGGATATGATTTTTATTTTCTTTATTTTTAAATTATTTTTGAAAACCAATTTTGGTTTTAATTTACATGTCCCCTTACACATGGTTTTGGGTCTACGTATGGTTAAGAGCCTCCAGTATTTAGGTAGTGTGGTTTTTTAGAGGTGTGTAAGGGTAAATAATTATTTTAATTTTTTAATGGTATGTAATTGTACATAGGTTTTGTTAATGGATAAAGAGATATTTCCCTTTATCTTTTAATGTTAATCATGGCTTTCGACCAGTTATGTAAGGTAAACTACTTTTATCTAAATGCTATTTTAATATAATAATAAGTGTATATGGGATGAGTAAGGTTAAATATAAAACTATTAAAGCGTATAATAATGTTTATATGAGTTAGGTATGGCTAACCATTGTTATGCATAAATGAAAACTAGTTTTATAAAGGCTATATAAGGGTAATCCATCACTACATAAGGGTAGCCTCGTGTTTTCAAAGGCTTTATAATGGAAACCATTATTTTCCAAAGGTTATCTAAGGGTAATGTGGATAAAATGTAATGGTAGATTGAGATACATATGGGTAGTCCCTCGGTTTCAAAGGATGTATAAAGGAAACCCAATACCACTAAGAAACACCTATGATATGCATAAGCTAAACACATATTAATCTTTCATAATGCTATTTTTGGGAGTAAATAAAAATAACATAGTTTATTATTTCTTCTTCTCTTGAATGACACTGTAAAACCTTTAATACATTCTAAATGTTTGAAACTATAGGTATTTCATACTTTTATCTCATTAAACATGGTGAATCTAATTTTAAAAGATTTCAATCTTTCTATATTCATGATTTTATTTAACCAAAAAATTAATTATGACTCATAATTTTGTGGTTTTAATGCTGATACAATTATTATATTTATTTAAAAATATCCAAACCTTGGTTTCCATTTATTTTATTGTCCCCTATTGAGAATATTTTTGGGACTTCAACTTCCATGGAAGAATTTCATATTCCTATAACATGTTTTTCTGTATATCACTACTAGGGAATCAACATGAATTGATAAAGTTTGTTTTTTCTTGAACATTCAATACTAGAATCTCCATCATAGTTTTTTATTTCATGAAACAATAAAACATATAAGATGTTTTTTCCTCTATACATTAGTGTTATCACATAAAATATAGAATGTTTTTGAAAATTTATTTTATTTGGTTTAAAAAATTAATTTTTTGATTTATTCTTTTTCAAAATGCATTTTTAATAGTGTTATTAATTAAAGATAGTTTATACTTTTTTTTGCATATTATGTAATACCTAAAATGAGGTTTTGATTCTAAAAATTATTTTTAAGAATGAGAGCAATGGAACTTGGTTATGAAAATAAAATTAATTTTTGAGCATGTTCTATTCATATTTTTTGAACAATATTTTTTAATGGTAATATTGGTTTCATTGGTTATGGTAATATTCAAACCATAGTAAGTGTGACACCACTAGGGATTAAAATAGGTGCTCATAAAGATTTTCCAAAAAATGGGTAGCCTGATACTGAAAGAATATAGAAATAATTAGTATTATGGGAGTCACATTAAGTCAAGTTAGTGTTCTTTCATGTCTTATAATGTATTCATATAGGATAAATCCCAATTTGTTATTGTTTTTAAAGAAATATGTTATTGTTTCATGTTAAATTTAGCATATATTTATCTTATGGTTTTTAGGTAATGGAAACAGATCTCTAAGATTGGAAAATACTAGCATGGTTTCTTTTGTGTATCATGCCATATACGGTCACCATGATAGCTTTTGTTATATGGTTTCTTGATCACTTCCCATTGGTATTCCATTATTATTTATAATTATATAAATTATATTTTTAATATGTATTATTGAATGAATTTTTTTTCAATGGAAATGTATTTATAAAATATTTTCATTTTAATGGTTTAAGAAAGAGTAATATGATGTTAAACATTGTAAAAATTCATTGTTGGTATACTATTGGGATTCATGCTCACACCCTAAATTTTACATTATAGGATTATATAACTTTTTTTGCAGTAATAGGGTAATGTGATGGGTTTCACATTATTATCTTTCTTCTCTTCATTATTACAAACTCTTTTTTAGAGGGGTTGGTGGTGGTGGATGGTCATTTGAAGTCACTATCTAGAGTCAGTTTTGGTTTGATACATAGTTTAGTCTTTTTTGGATTAGTTTGTATGTAACTTCGATGTATTAATATTTAATCATCATATATTCTAATTTATAATATTTTTTCAGATTTTCATGAGAGATTTTTGGTTTTTTTAAATCATTATCATTTTATGGGTCATCTTGCGTGACATGTGATATGGATAATGGTTGGTTCGTCACACAATATATTTTTATTTTTCATATAAATAATAAATTTTATAATTTTATAATTTTGTTTTCAAAAAATAAATATCATATTTGGATTCATAAAAGAAATATTACAATATTCTGTTTTTTATTTTTTTTCTACAATAGATTTATTTTAATGTTAATAGTAAAATATAATGTTTAAAAAAATTATTTTTTTCTAAAATTTTTAGAAGTTAATATTTTCATATAAATTTATATTTAATTGAAGAAGTATTTAAAGAATAAAAAAATTAATTTTAAACTATTATGTTGAATTTATAAATCTTTTGATATAAATATCAAGTATTTAAATAATATTTTCTAATAAAAATTTAATTTGATATTTTCTTTAAATTAAATAATATATTGGTAAAATAAGGTTTTATATTTTTATAATGACACATAATTTTTTTAAATAATACAATTTATATCATGATAAAAATAAATTTATAATTTTATCTTATAGATAAACTTTATAAACAAAAATAATCTTTTTTCTAAAAACTATTTTTTACACGCTCAATGCCCGAACGTTAAAATTGAGTTTCTTAAATATCGAATTTTTTTATAACATAGTAGTTTTATATATATTTTTAGTGGGTCTAACATATTTAATAATTTCTATTTTATTTTTAGGAAATAATAGTGAATTACTTGGTAAACAATAGCCACCATGGTAAAATTAAAAATTATAATAGTGAAAGACAATTTCTATTAAAAACATGTGTGAAAATGATAGGTTTATAGATGATCTTCCATATCTCCTCCCACAATCGGTTATTATTAATTTTACAGACTTATTGACACATGAAATGTAGCAATCCCACCCATCCCATTGGTTTTCACTATGTCAATGGTGGTACTAACCTTAGGTGATGTTCCCAAGACAACATAGGATGTTAATAAATTCCAATGTAATTGTAAAATGTTAGTTTTACAACCAAAGTACTTAAAAATAATTTTTTTTCGTTCTCAAATTAAAATGTTAAATTCATTACAAATGTATAATGAAAAAATTTATATTTATTTAAATTAATGAATATATACTAATAGAATAGTAACTTGACCTATGAGATTATAAATATAATTTATGTATCTTATAAGTGTAATCATGATATATATATATATCATGAATTACACAAATAAATGTTTTGGAAATGATAAATTAAGTGTTGGAATTTTTGTAAGTCATAAATATTTAATTATAATTGTGTAAATAATAAAATGGATTTAAAAGAATATATTCATAAAAAGATTTATAAATTATTATTTTTATTTATGATTATAAAATAATATTATGATACCTTGATTAATTTTTCAATGTGTCCTAAAATAAGTTAAAATTTTAGAATCTATAATTTTTTAAATAAATGATCATTTTAATTAAAAAATAAGTCTCACATATTTGGAAAATTATTTTCAATAAATAAAGTTTATTTTTGAATTCTACATGTTGAAAAAATGGTCAGGGTTAATTTTTGGGATTTTTCTAAAATACCTTAATTTTTAGTGTATAGTAAAATATAGAAATTTACAGTTTATATACATTATAAGTTAAATACACTATTCCTTGAGTCATTTCTGATTTAATCACCACAATATATAAATACCCTTTATTATTTTAATATATTATCTAATAAGTATAAAAATATTCATATTCTTGATCCAAAATAATAAACTAATGAACAAAATAATGAGAAAATAGACCTATCCTTCCCTATAAATACCACCCATCGCCACCTATTCTCCTCATAGATCAATGCCTTGTATCTTGTTTAATTTCTTCTTAATTATCTTCTTAAGCCTCTTCCCATCGACCAATACATTCTTGACTCACCAAAATTCTAAAAACAAGGGCCTTAAGGTGGTTCTCATGGGGAAGAATTCAAGTGGTAAGACCCTCTTTCAATTTTTTATTTTCCTTTTAATTTATTTTCTTTCCATATATTCTGTTAACCTCCCCTTATCAAAGTGGAATAAAAAATATAGTATCTTATATATAAATTAATTTTATCATTTTTTTTGAAAAATTTCATCATCAAACTCGTCAACTCCCTTTTATTCTAAAAATGAGAACATCATCCCTGATGTGTCGATTTACAGCCATCATGGATGATACACTTCAGTCATTATTTTACCACATTCATGGCTGGTTATAAAACAATTATTATGGTTAATTGAGATTATAATATACATATCAAAAGTTATATAATGTTTTGGAACCAATATATAAACATGATATTAAATAAAATTATATATTTTCATGATGGTCCTAAAAACCGCGTAAAATAAATTAAATCATTTTTAGTAATGTTTTATCTAATAAGTCATCATCATATCAAAAAAATTATATATGGTATCATTAATTTTGTTCAAAACATATTAATACCAATTAATCCCACTTATGGAGTTTTTTCTTCCATTTGACAATAAAATCAATGTTGAACCAACCATATAAACGATAAAATAAACGCACCCGAAACAATGAAAATAAAAAAATATTTTCATTAAATGGATGTAAAGTTGTTATAAAATAACACATAAAGTATTATAGATACTAATATACCTCTATAATATATTACTAACACTATTTAAATCATTACACATGTGTTTCGAACATGTTTGAAGTAAGATGAATCCAATTTAAGGGACTTTTCTTTAAAATGATCTTTTAATATTCTATTTTTAAAAAATTCAAAAGGAATGTTTTTATGAAATTATTCATGTTTAATGATTATGTTATGGTCCATGTGAACTTTTTATGATTATTTTTAAGAAATATATCTCCCAACAATGCATTGGGTATGTTTATTTGTTAGGATGACTGTATGGTTACTCCAATTGTAACTACGATGGTTACACCATAATGTTGCCATGAAGATTACATCATAAGTTTGCCACGAGGGTTAAATTTTAAGGTATCCATGAGATTTAAAAATAATATGGTATCCATAAGGGTTAAAATATTATGTAAGTAATTCACTAAGTTACCTTTATGTTCTTATTCTAGTTTCTTATGTTTTTTTGAAATCACTTGTTTTTACAAAGTTAGTATATGATACTTTATGGGTGAGAAGTATGCCTCTATGAAAATAATTTTATATGTTTATAAGTATTCATGGAATAATGTCCATTTTCTTTTTATTCCCCTTACTAAGATTTTGGTTATCATTGCAACATTTAAATTTTTTTCATAGGGTTTATGGATGGGTTAGATAAATGAAGAAGCCAATATAATTGTTGTGAATATTTTACATGAAAAGATTTCATGCTTTGTTAAAAACTTTTGTATTATGGATGAAATGGATATTGTTTTATTAGTACCCACTTTTTAGTCCTGTGGGTTGATATGTATTAATTATATATTATTATCTTAAAATATAAACTGAAAATATCTCTGGGAATATAATAATGTGAATTATATAAGAATTTTCTAGATTATGTAATGTTTAAGGTCATGTCTTTATAGTTGGTATCATAGTACAATTTCGATGACATTATATGTTAGGAAAATTTTAATAGAATACCAAAAATGATTTTTACCTTATGGAAATTATGAATTGATATAGTATTTAAATATTACCATGTTTCTTCATCTATGATATGTCTGTTCAGAATTTATTTCCACAGAAGAAATAGAGAAGATGGAGTTGAAAGGAATAGAGAGGATGGTATCATTCCAAATATGTAACCTGGAATGGTGGTTGTTGTAACTGAGTAGTTTATGATAGTTATGGATTAGTGTATGTAGTCTATAAATGGAATTGGAATCTATGCATGTGAATAGCCATAGATACCACAAAAGAACATGGCAATCGAGGAACATATTAGGTGGAAACACCCTTCTGTTTTATTGGATATTTTGACCCAGTGGTGGTTTAAGGGTGGATTACAGTCCTTGAAAATATATTCTATATCATGGGGTGATCATATAATAGAAATTTTAGTCTTTCTATTTATCATTTTGAAGGTGACACCAACAAGTGGTGGTCAATGGTCAATAATATCAGGGATAGTGATGAGAATGATGCATTGGAATGGGATGGTTTTATGAATTTTTCATTGAAAATAATTTTCGTAAGGAGGATTGAATTAGGTTGGAAAATAAATTCCTTGAATTGAAACAAAAAATGGAATATTTAATGTTCATGTATATTGAAGACATCACTCAATTTACAAGGTATGCACTAAACCTTATTTGGGATCATGATAGTAAAATTAATCATTTTTAACTTTGAATTAAAGCTAGGATAATGAAGGTCATTGGCCTCCTGAGAATTCAAAAATTACGAAAAAACTTATTCTATGTGGTGAGATGGTAGAAATGCACTACTAGAAATTTAGGCTATAGCCACGGTTTCAAACCGTGGCTATAAGTCCCAAAACTGTGGCTATAGGTTAGAGCCGCGGTTTGATGAACCGTGGCTGGTAATGGCGTGGCTATAGGGAAAGACCTATAGCCATGGTTTGAAACCGTGGCAGAACATTAAGCCGCACACATCCTATAGCCACGGTTCAAAACCATGGCTATATAGCTTTATCCATGGTTTAAAACCATGGCTATATAGCTTTAGCCCTGGTTTAAAACCGTGGCTTTAGGCCTACAACCATGTTTTAAAACCGTGGCTATAGGGCATGAAATTTCTTAAAAAAACCCATAGCCCCCCCCCCTGAACAGACCCCCTGGACAGCCCTTGGAGCCCCCTAGACAGCCCCCCATGCCCCCCAGACAACCCCCTTACACCCCCCCGAACAGCCCCCTTGCAACCCCCCTAGACAGCCCCTTGCACCCCCCCCCCCGAGACAGCCCCCATGCACCCCTGGACAACCCCCATGCCCCCTGGAAGACCCCCATTCACTCCCCCTAGATAGCCCTTGCACCACCCTGAACAGCCCCTGCACCCCCTGGACAGCCCTTGCACCCCCTGGACAGCCCCTGCACCCTATGGCCCTGGACAACCCCCTTTCACCCACCCCTAGAAATCCCCCTTTCCCCCACCCCCTTCTACACTATCCCACCACCCCACCCCCTCCCTGCAGCCCCCTCGGGCAGTCCCCCCTGGAAAACCCCCTTTCCCCCACTCCCACTCCTGCAGTATCCCTCCTCCCTGCAGCCCCCCTCGTGCAGACCCTCCCAGCACACCCCCACCCCACCTTGCAAACCCTCTCTAGACAGCCCCCTTACACCCCCCTGAAGAGCCATTGCATCTCCTGGACAGCCCCCCCCCCAGAAAGCCCCTTGCACCCCCTGGACAGCCCTTGCACCCCCTGGACAGCCCTCTTGCACCCCCATGACCCCCCTGGATAGCCCCATTACACCCCCCAACTCCTGCTGTATCCCACAACCCCATCCCCTCCCTGCAGCCCCCTTGGAGATGAGTGGAGAAGACCCTTGAGAAGCTGGCATTATTATTTATTCCCTGAAAATCTGGAATTTCTAGAAAGTACTTGAAAAAATAATTGATGAGGTATGCATTTATCTCATCCCTATTAATGACCGAATAAATTCTGATATTAAAGGGGAGAAATTGAATTAATTAATGACAAGAAGTTGAGGAAATTTGAGATCTCAAGGATGATTTCTAAAACCTGCTACATGTACATGAATGTTTTCAACATGTGTATTTATATGAGTGCAAGATCTCAGGTTGTAAATGAGGAAGACATGTTGTTTCATGCCAATATGCAGATGAATAATGGCTTGCATGTTAGTTGGATTACCCAAGAATATTTATGAGACAATTAGGAGATGGACAACGTAGAAGGGAGTTGGAAGTTCCCAAGCTTGTTGAGAAGGAATATGATGTTCTCAAGAAAAGATGTTAGTATGTGAATCATAAAGCCCCCCATGCACTCCTCCCCCTGCAGCCCCCTTCCCACCTTAGACCAACCCCACCCACCCCCACCCCCCTGGACAGACCCCCCCTTCTGGACAGACCCCCCTAGACAACCCCAGCCGGACAACCCCCCTAGACAGGATCCCCCACTAGACCCCCCTCATGGACACCCCTCCCTCATAGACAACCCCCCCGGACAACCCCACCCGAACGGCAGCCCCCCACAGACATCATCCCCCCCCCCCCCCGCTCTACCCCCCTAAACAGACCCCCCCCCCTCCTAGAAACCCACCTGGACAGACCACCCCCCCCCCCGAACACCCCCCCCCAGACAGCCCCCTTACTGGACAACCCTTGCACCACCCCTTCTAAACACCCCCCCTCCTGGACACCCCCTCCCTCATGGAAACCCCCTTGGACCACCCCACACGGAAAACATCCCCCCCCACCTCCTGGAAACCCTATACGGTTGTGCTTCCTTTGGGTCTATAGTGGGTTTTTGGTGCTGGATTTATCCGTTGGAAATGGATAGGAATGTAGAGTGGATTTTTTGGCTGGTTCTCAGCTTGTGTGGGTCATGCAGGCGATGTTCTTGTGGGGGTTCTTGTTGCTATTATGGTGTTGGGTGGGTGTGGGATGTTTATAGTGCAAGGATCATGTGTAGAGGATGCCTGATTTTAGTGTGTGGGGATGATTCTAGAGGGGATTCTAGTGTGGTGCAGATAGAGTCACATTTTATTATTCTAGGTGCATTTGTAGAGGATAGGGTTCATGGTGTGGGTGATTCAAGCATGGATTTATAGTTTTTGGTTGATTGGTTTCTTTCTGGGTTTTGGTTTTCCTGCAACTTGGCTACATGTAGGGGATTTGTTGTGGATTGTTGTGGTTGAGTTTGTGGTTGAATGGTTGGTCATTCCTTTAGTAGCTGGTCTTTTTCATATGTTGATGTTAGGATATTTTTTTCTTGAGTCTTTGAGTGGTCGAATGTTGTGTTCTGTTTCCATGATATTATAGAATGTTTCCTTGGCTTCAAGGTTCATGAAGTATTAGGTGGTTTGAGTTGCATATGGACTAGTGATGTTGTTCCTAGAGGAAGGTTTTCTTTATTGGATGGGTTATTTCCAGCAGCCTTTTGGGTTGCAGTAGCTATTCTAGTATGAGGGTCTTGGAGGGTTGGGTTTTGTTTGGTGTTGGGTGGGATGACTAAAATTATTGGTGTTTAGGGGAGCGGTGTTGTGGTTGGGTTGTAGGTGGATGATTTGTGGTTTTGTAAGGATACAAGAAGGTGGGTTTTATTGATGGTGTTTATTGTAGGTTAGTTGAGTGGTATGTTTTAGGGATTATGTGATTCCGAAACTATTATCTTTTGGTGAACAATACCAACAGAAATTGGGTCATATTTCATAGGAGGGGTGATGGATTTTAGGATCTGCACCTTCAGTGAAAATTCAAGAAGAAGATAATTCAATGTCCATAATAGATTCCCAAGGTCAAGAAAAGAGAAAATTAATTAGATACAACATCTCTAATATAGAACCTAAAATATATTACCTCAATCTATAGAATAACATTTGTGGTAAAAAATAGTTTGAGGCCCTTTTAATATGGCATAGTCAGAGGAACAAACCTACATTTTAGGGTACTACAGTTCTTGCAGAAAACATAGAGGTTTCAGTATCTAGTGAAATTACTCAAACATAGAACATAGAATAGAAAGAGGATTTTATTATCAATCGTGATGAAAATAAGAATCCGAGGACTTTTACTGAAGAGCAAGTTAATGAAAATGATAAAAGAAATCATCAAGATCAACTAGTAGTCTTTGACACTAAAATGATAATCCAAATCCAATAAATTTCAATCATAAATGATTACATAGACACATAACTATTTATTCATACTGATATTAAAGTGTTTTTTGAGACTGAATTCTTTGCCTCTATTTAGAAAATTGGAGATCAATCCTATCCCACTATTGATAGATTCCAATCATCTAAATAAAAAGATGAACAATATTTTGATTCATTGAATACAAAATCAAAGGATTTATTGATCATTTTAAGAAGCTATGAGAATAAAATTCACGTTCTCACAGTGAATTAAAGGATTTAATAAAATCATTTGAAGATTTATGAAATTAAACTATTCATGGAGATGGGATTGAATTTGTACAGACTCATCTTACTAATCTATGAGATAATACAATTACAAGAAGTGATTTTGTTTTTTTATAAATGGAAGTCTAGTTTGGAAAGATCAATGAAGATTATTGTCCTAAAATCGATTTTATAGATTTGAAAAGATATTTTTGGAGTCACATTGAATATGTTAGAAGTTGTTCCAATCAATCTATATCCTCAAAATATATAACTCAAACCTCTTTAAATTTAGTCTTAAGGTTTGAACCCAATATAGTTGTCATGAATAGTTTCAAGGATATATTCATAATCTTTTGTGCGACATCGTACAACTCAATGTGCTAACAGAAAATCAACAATATCTTATTGAGAAGCTATCTTTATAAGATCCTGCCATAATGAATCATCTCAGTCTATTTGGGTCATTAATTTATCTGTTTTTATGTTTAGAAGAAACATTTCAGAAATTTATGAATGCAAATTTGATTGATGGTTAATGATTCATCCTAGAGAAGGGCCAAATCACAGCATTACCACGGCGTGACTGCAACATGATGGCCCGGTCCAGCGACATCCGTGGGGCAGCATCTTCCATCCAGGAGTGAAGGGTTTAGGAGGAGGCGGGGAAATATTCTGGTCATTTCCCCACCGATAGAAATTGTGATTAGTCAGTCTCAATATTGATCACAAGACTCATGGAATACTATCACTGCGAACTGTCAGGGTTGTCATCCTGGAGAAGGTCCAAATCACAGCGTGACAGCGGCGTGACCGTGGCGTGATCGCGGCGTGATCGCGGAATGACCACAGTGTGAACGCGATGTGACCGCGACATGTTGGCCCGGTCCAGTGACATCCACGGGGTAGAATCATTCGGCTAGGTGCGAAGGGAGCAGGAGGTGGCAGAGTAACATTCCGACCGTCACCCCTCCGGCAGAAATTGTTATTAGTCAGTCTCAACATTGATCACAAGACTCTTGGAATACTATCACTGTGAACCGCCTTGGGGTGTCATCCTGAAGCAGGGCCAAATCACAGCATTACCATGGTGTGACCACGGCGTGACCGCGGCATGACCGCGGCGTGACCGCGGTGTTACCGCGGTGTGACCGCGGCATAACCAAAGCGTAACCGTGGCATCTCAGCCCGGTCCAGTGACATCCGCGCGGAAGCATCTTCCATCTAGGAGCGAAGGGAGCGGGAGGAGGCGGGGCAACATTCCGGTCGTCTCCCCACCAGCAGAAATTGTGATTAGTCAGTCTTAACATTGATCACAAGACTCATGGAATACTATCACTACAAACCGTCGCGGGGTGTCGTCCTAGAGCAGGGCCAAATCATGAAATTTCCACGGCGTGACTGCGACGTGACCGCGGCGTGGCCCCGGCGTGGACGCGGCGTGAACACGGCGTGACCGCGGCGTGACCGCGATGTGATAGCGATGTGACCGCGTCGTGTTGGCCCTGTCCAGCGACATCCATGGGGCAGAATCATCCGGCCAAGAGCGAAGGGAGTGGGAAGAGGCATATGAAAGACTCAGCCAAATCTAAACATGATACAAATAACTATCACTACTCTTTGTTTTAGAAGACAGTGCACCTCCATTGGAGGGGTTTTATTATAAAATTATGGCATTGCTTTATCACACAATTTATTTAATTATATTTAACATTTATTCTAAAACTCATTCAGCACAAATCAAATGCAATAATTTTAGCAACTAGATTAACATAACTATCACTGTGAGTTTTCACAGACAGCGCACCTCCGTTGGAGGGGTTTTATTATAAAAACACAACTTTATCTAATGAAACAATTACATTAAAGAACACTTTTTCTAGATATGCAATTCAATATAATTAAGTAGAATAAAGAAAGAATATAAATTCAATTTAAATAATTCTTTAATTAAAGAGGATATAAGAGGGATCCTACCTCAAGGTAGAACCAAACCATCCACTTCAGATTTTGGAGCTTTTTAACTAAAAGTTGTTGCTCCCCCACTGGGTATACGCACCTTCACACATTAAATGTATTTTACAGAAACCTTCAAATTAAATGGGAAATGTCTCACATAAAATTTAAAAAGGAAGGTGGAAAACATGAAAAACATTGAAAACAAAGTAGAAACATGAACCTGTATGTTTGTTTATGCTTCCAAAAACTGTATGATTTGATATTTCAACAGGTGCATGAGGTGCTGTCTAGCTTTTTTCATGCCCAGAAAACACAAAAAAAATGTTATTAAATAGTAAAATAACTAAAGGAAATAAAAGAAAAGAAAAGGAAAAATAATTTTTAGGTTTTAAACCCCGAACAGGGGCTGTTGTTAACCAATCCACAGTTAGAAAGTTCCAACAATTTATGTCCCCTGCCCCCTGCCCCCTGCCCCCTACCCCCTACCCCTGCCCCTGCCCCTGCCTCCCGGCCCCCTGCCCCCTTCCCCCCTCCACCCTACCCCCCTGCACCCCTGCACCCTGTCCCGTGCCCTCCTCCACTCAGCCCCCTAGCCTTCCCATCCCCCCTGCACCCCCCTGCACCCCCTGCCTCCTGCACCCTCCCCCCTGCCCCCAGCCCCGCTCCACCCAGCCCCTAGCATATACAGCCCCCCTGCACCCCCCTCCATCCATTCCCAGTTGCTAAATAATGTTTCTGAATTATGTACAAGTGTTTTATGAACCTAATTTCTCTATGATACTAAAAATTTAGATCCTTGAATGTATTATTATGTTATTTATCTTAAAAATTCTGTAATAGAAATGTAAAAATAGGTTGGTTTTCTATATAATGACATCCCAATGTCCCTTTACATGGTTTTACATGAATATTATAACAAATACCACTATAATCACAATACATAATTGAGTACATATCATTGTATACATTTAAATTCCAACACCTGAGGAATATGGAACTTTCTCCATGTATTGGAACTCTTCTTCCATTGTGAGTTCTTTTGCCTTGGTCAAGTTGAAGTGCAAGATGGGTAGTCACTGTTTCTCATCTATTCATGCCCATCCTTTTTATGATCCTATTGATATGTTCCTTCTAGGTTCTTACGGAATCTACATTCTTATTATCTCTTTCTGTACTTATCCACAATATCTTCTCGAATTTCTTGGGATTTTTCATCTCAAAACCTCCAAAAATTTATCCATAGATTTCTAAATCATTCAATCATCTAGTCCAAGTAGAAACATGTAATTGAAATACAATATGAAATTTATGAAGGTACCATTATCCCATTTATTTCATTAGAAGTAATTATCTCTATTGAAACTATCAAAGCCTTCATCAGTATGAAATGATTCAAATTTCTGATTCCACTATCACGGTACTTGCTTTATTATATACAAGATTTTATAAAATATAAAAACCAAGTCATGGATCCCAATTGCTGGTACACATATTGGTTGTTTCATGTTGATTTATTTCTTTAACTCACCATGAAGCAACGTTGTCTTGATGTCCACCAAATCTAGAAGCATATTTTCCAATTCCACCATACATAGAATTGTTTAGATGATATAATGATTATATTTAGTGAGAATATTTACAAAAAATAAACCTTTTCATTCACTAATAACAAATTATTACCATCAATAATTTTTATCATTTATAAACATCATTCTATTAATTAATTTAGTAAACCAACTTATTTTCATGTTCCTTTTTACCCACTTAAAGTTCAACCATGTCTAATTTTTTTAACTTCAACGAATCCATCCATTTATTAATGGAATATTCCACTAATTTTAATAAAATAATCATAGTTTAATTTGGATTTTCATGTTTCTATTCATTCAATATAAGTATATAATTCATTTAAACCCCATAACTTTGAACCAGTCTCCTAATTTTGGTTGATCTCATCAACTGAATAATATATTCTAAACTATTCGACTTAGTTCTTCTTACATGTATACACCACAACATATACGAAACACTAACATCATTATATGGTATAATTCAATGTATAAACCAATAATAAAATTTACATCTAAAATGTACCTCAGTATAAGTATCATCAAAACCATCACGACCCTCATTATCTCCTTCAGAAACACCAACATCATCATCTCCTCCTCTCATACCACCACCACCATCAACATACGCATTGGAATATGCACCTAAATAAATGGAAGGTGCAAAATAATCCACATAAACTGAACACAAATAAATGAGAATAAATTTAATTAATTAAAACACATTTAATTAATGAAAACATAAAATGTTTATCACTAAAATCAACAAATCAATCAAGATTTATTTTACACACATAAAATCATACAAAATGTGAAAATATAGCAATTCCAAGGATTTTAATGAAATCTTAGAGAATAAAACAATGAATTAAATATAAAAATTTATAAAATTTCTATTTCTATCACTCCCCCGCACTTAGTTTATTGAACTCCAAGGAAATGAATTGTCTATTGGACTTCTTAAAAATGAGAGAAACCTAATGAATATGAAGTTCACATCCTTATCAGGTCATCCAACAATCAAATTTCAAATAGTTTAAATTGTATAAACCTACTCCATCATTTGTCTATAACAATTCCTATTAATATAGTTTCGGAATGCTTATATCTCTGTAAGAACTCATTTATTTCCGGGATTTATTTATCTAAAGTTACACAACCTTGGAAAATTTCTGATTTAGTTGCTTGTCTTTCTACTATTTGGGGATTTCATGACTTCAAATGTGTTTCGTTAGGAAGAAGTTTTTTTTCACTAGTTGTTTCCCTCTGTTGAATTGAAGGGTAAATCATGGAGCTCTTGTTCCATAAACTTGAAGCTAGGAACCCTTAGGATCCATGAATGGAAGCTAAATTTTAGTCTCTTTGATTTTAAAGACACTTTATCCCAGGTTTGGATAATTATTTATGGTTTAAATTGGGTTTTGTGGCATTTTGAAATTCATTATGACATCGCCTCTACGATAGGGATTCCAATCCGGATGGATTTGTCTACTGAAAATGTTAGCTATGGAAATTTTTCCCAAATTTTAGTTGTGGAAGATTTATGTTCTACCATGGCTGATAAGGTAGTTCTATCCACACTACAGGATGAAATTAATCCTCGTATTGTGTATGAAAAGTTTCCTTTGTATTGTGAAGTCTGCTGTATGATTGGACACTCAAGGTCCAAATTTCGTTCCAATATTTTTTGTACTAGATGCACGTTGAAGGGGCATGATGAGGCTCATTTCAGAAGAATAGAATGTAATAAATTTTCCCAAGGGACTGATGTCCAATATTTGGAACAAGCTGCAAATGAGATTTCTCACAGCTCTCCCAACAGACTCTTAATCTCTAAAAATGTTTAGACAATGTCTCAGACTGAACATATGATCAAGGATTATAGTAAAATCCCTATGTTGGACTCCACCTATGTCATCCTGAATGGTGTAGAGCCTCCTAATTTTCAGTTGATTGATAGACCTAATGTCACTTGGGCTGATTTAGTAGAAGAAAGTGACTCACCTGAAGTGGGCATGTCTTTCAAAGATGTGCTAATTAAATACATGAACCAAGATCAAAATGAAACAGAATATGTGGAAAATCAAATAGAGATAGATTTTCTAGCACAAACTGAGGCTGATGAAATAATTAGGGATGAGAAAACATCTTTTTCTTCAAAATTCAGAAAACTGAAGAACATGTTAGAGAAAACGACCTAAATAAGGTTAAGAATAAAAACACAAAAAAACAATCAAAGGATGTGACTACTAACAATGGAAATTCAAAGTTCCCATGCCCTGACAAGTCCAAGTAATCTGTGAAAAAGGATGATGTTGCAAGCCCTTCAATGAACTTATAGCAAACACAAGGTGAAACTTCAAAAAAATCTTGTCTCCCGAAACCTGCTCCTACAGTGGGAAGTGGAGTTAAAAAATTTCCTGCAACTGATAGGGGACTACATGTTCCTATAAATATGTAAGTTCCGAGATTGATAATTAACCCTCCTATGGTGGGAAGTGAAGTTAATCACTCTACTGCTGAATTTGGACCTAAACGGGTGCCCAACGCTCACCCTGATAGTACTCTTGCTGGAACTTCCATAGGAGTTCGTGGCATAGATGTTCAACCCACTTGTGTGGCATCGATGTTTCCCATCGATGAGTAGTTACTGGAGATGTTTAAGATACCCATCACAATGGAAGGGGTGATTCCCAACCAAAGTCATTCATCTTAGAGTGTAAAGAATCTGAGGCAGAGAATCCAGCCTAATTCTGATATGATGAAAGAGTGAACTTCTGCTCGAGAGGAGGAAAATTATGCTCTAAAAAAGGGTTCCCTTCCGGACCCCATATCTATTTTGAGTGTTTCCAAGCCAAATGGACAAACACACAATGTGAATGAGTCAACTACAATGCCTCCTCCAGCAAGAGAGGCACATACATCTATGATTAATGCTGATCTATTGAGATCAAAGGTTTCTACCTCTCTTATAAGAAGTGCCTCGCCTCAATCATTGAGGACCCAAACAAACTAAAATGTTGGTACTCATAACACTTTTTAAATCCTTTCCTCGCTTAGTAATGATGATGATGGGAATAAAAGTGACAGAGTGAATAAAGATGAAACCATAAATATTGATGCTGTTGTAGAGCACCTTGATGATGCGGATGGTGAAGTTCCATAGATACAAGACAGGACCGGGAGGAGAGGTCAGAACTCCCACGGCGGGGGTGGAGGAATTCCTTTTCATAGTATGAATACCCGTTCTAAAATGGGTTTATGTATTTTAAAGTGTGGTGTTCTTGTATTTCCTATGTACTTTCTTATTTTTCTTTATAATTCAAATAATGAGGTCATTGTGTCCTTAAAACAAATTCCTATTAATATAGAGGTTATAGTTAACTACTCTTATAAACCTCAAAAAAATTGAACATTTTCAAGCCTTGAGTTCCAAGCCACGTGTACTTGTTTTAAGCCACAAAAATCATTATTAAAAATGAATAATTTATTATCATCATCATTTAATTGAAATCCACATAGTTGACCAATTTAAACTTCCTTAAAAAAATCAAATGAGAAAAGAATACTTTTTATTATATACATTAGATATACCTTGATATTCGATAACATAACTATTGTAAGAAACAATTTGATAACCTCAATACAATAAATTGGTGAGAATATTTTATCTACAACCCTCCTAAAAATAAATGAATATCCCTTTCACAAAATTCTGACTATGAATTTTATAACTTCTCTATTTTCATTAAACTTATTTCTGAATACTTGTTTCATGAATATGATATTTTAATCTATTGTTTGTGGAACAAATTTCTACATGTCATTATTTTATGTCTAATTTAACTACTCTTTTATATATTTAATACAATTTTAATCATTGGATTCTTAATCAAATATTTTTTACTCAAATAAATATAAGAGGTAATTTCTTTTAATTTTACACATCCTCCTAGTTTATACTACAACATATTTGTCTCCAAAAATGTTCTCTTCATCAATATGTTTAGTTATAGTAAATTTTTTAGATGTAATTGGAATCTTTATGTCTTTTTATTTCTCATATTCATCAAAAAATTATATGATGGAGTCCTCACTACCCCTAAGAGACTCTCTAGCTATTGTAAAGATTCACTTTTCTCTACATTATCTTCAATGCTCCTGTCATAGATTCATTTTTCATTCCTATCCATTATTACATATTTTATTTCCAAAATTTAAATGATAATATTATTAAAAAATATATAAACGTTTCTTTTTAAGGAATATATATGAAATATAACTTAATCGTGTTATTTCTATACTTTTATTTATTCCCTTCCATGTTATGAATATAGAACTTACTACCAAAGACTCATAAATACATCAATGTTGGTTTCCTTTTAAACCTTAGTTCAGATGGAAACTTTTTTTATACCTTGTAATACCACTAGATATCACCATAGTTTGTGTTATATTATTGACGGCTCTAATTTAACTCTCAACCACCCCATTCTATTAGGTTGTCTACATTACAATAGCTTGTTGAGCATTATCATACTTCTCTAGATACTTCTTAACTAAATAATTAATTAATTCAATTCCGTTATTATAACTTGGCAATTTGATATTCATTACAAACCATGGTGTGGATCTAAGGTTAAATTTTCAACCATATGAACCTATCATTGTACTCTATTGAAAGCACTGAAATTTCCTAAACCAATCATATTGGTTCATCACAAGCCATCCTGATCTTGATGATGATGCATAGACTCCCAACATCACCACATTTTCAGAGCATTCAATTGCAAATACCCCTATTTCAGGAGGCACATCATGTTCACTGTTATAGACCAATGAATTAAACTCTTGAAACATGGAGAAATTCTTAGGTCTGAGCCTCCAGTAACTAGACTACCATCAAGCCCTATCACCAGCTTTGACATAACCATGATTTAACACATTTGGATAATCGAAACCACCCCAAGTCCGAAAACTAGTGCGATTCCCTCATTTGGGTCATTAGTCGATCAATACCATGTCATTATTTCCATAAGAACCAATTTTTTTCAAATCTAAAGAATCCTTGGATTTTTACTATTTCCACTCAACCCAAATTCCCATGTTCGGACTCTGATCTCCAAGAAAAACCAACTCAATTTAGGTACTCATTGGGTTGTTGGAACCTAATTTCCATTTGAAATACCAACCTATTTGTCTCCCAAAACCATGACTCTACCCTCATGGGTTTATATTTCCCATTACTGATGTCACTCTCTCCACTATAGGATAACCCTTGTCACAACATCACTTGAATAAAATCCAAGCACCACAACCCACATCCTGTCCATCCCCAAACATGATGACTGGATTCATCCAAAACCCATGAATTCCTAAGAGATAACCAAAAAACTACTCAATACCCATTCTCGATTCATGATAATTCCATTCATAGCATGTGATGAGTTTTCTAGAAAAAAATATTATCACCTACCACACCATCCATTGGTGCACTCACAACCACATGGATTTACTAAAAATTTCTCCACAAGAAACACCTCGAAGATCCAAATCTAAATCTATATACCACTTCTCCCAATCCATTGTCAAATAACCCTAGGAAACAAATTTCCTTAACCAAGATCTGGTATAACCATACCCAATATATTTCCAAAGATTCCTTTTTCATAGGGCACTTCCTCCGTTTCATTTAAAGCTATGGGATACCTCACCTATGGGAATCTCACTAAAATTTCAATCAATACTCTATCCTATTTCATCTAACACTGATTAAAAAATACACAACTTACATGCATGAATTGTTTGTGCTTACTCATCTTATGTCAAAGTCTATAGGTGTACGCTCCTGTACCACCCAGTTGCAACCCATCTCATAGCTCCGGAGGTCACGTCACAACTGAACTAGGATCACATGTATAATTAAAAAGATGACCATTCCTCTTGGATGTTATTTCCATGAAACCCAAGATTAGAATAAATTGAACCACCAATCTAGAGAAGGGAAAACATGAGACCTAAATACCACATTGGAGCTGAAAATTAGAAAATACTTGGCGAGGTAAGGAGTGCAGTAGGAAGGGATTTCACATGAGAAATTGAAGAAGGGTGGATTTCTCTAGGGTCCCCTGAGTGGGGTCAGTGATAAATCATGGGAGGAGGATGCCAAGGTAGGACTTGGTTTGATTGAGAAATCGGGAAGGTGGGGCCTCTGCATTGGAGGAGAAGAATCGGGGGTGGCCGCATGGAAGGAGGATCTCGAGAGGTGGAGTGGTCGCGTCTGAGCTAGTCGGGGAAGCGTCGAAGCCGTGTTGTGGCAGCATCCAAGAAAGAGAATCACGGTGAAGTGGGGTGTCCACATCGGAGGCACGTCATCAGAGGAGGTGGGGAGTCCGCCTCAGAGCAGCGACGACAGGGAAGTGGAGTGGCCGCACCGGAGGAGGACGATCATGGGGAGGTTGGGTGGCCCGTCGGAGGAGGAGGATCACAGAACGTCGGGGAGAAGAGTCGCAAGGAGGAGGGGCGTGAGAGTGTTACAATAAATTCGAGAGTGGGGGTGGGTTAATTGCCACAGACAGCCAAATTGTTGTGGCTGTAATCAGGATATAGCCACGTTTCCTATTGTCCGTGGGTATAGCTCCGAAGCTATAGCTCCAAATTCTAGTAGTGATGGTGTTTTCTAATAATCATGGGTGCTTTGAAAACAAGAAAAAAGTAGAGTTATAAATGGAAAGCAATGGGAAATAATCAATCAAATAAATCTGAAGGTAAGAAAGTCCATTTTTTAGTTTGTGGGAGGTGGGGTAAAAAGAACCCTAGTGAATTCATTAAAAAATCTAGGAAGTGTTCACGATGTGTTATATTTGGAAATATTTCTTGTGATTGTAATGAAAAATATCTTAATGATGGTATGTTTAATTCGGATAATAAAATTGCAAAGTGTTTTAAATGTGGTGATATGGGTCATTTTGAAAATAATTACCCAAAGAAAGATTTGAATGATATGAATAATCCATATTATAAGAAGAAAGGTGTAGTGAAATCATTTGAGACTACTTCAGAAGATGTTGGTCTATCCAATAAAAAGGTATCAGGTACTTTTTTTTGTTTACTCAGGTTTTTATGATTTTTTGTTTGATATAGGGTCTACACATTTATTTCTTTCTAATAAATTGTATAGTAAATTATAAATTTCACCTCAAGAAATGAAAATAAAACTTATGGTTAAAAAAAGAGGGAGAAATATTAAAGAAAAAACACATTATAATAATATTAAAATTATTGTCAGTGTAAAGACATTACCTATAAATGTTGTTGTTTTTCATTTAGTGGATTTTTATATTATTTTAGTAATAGATTGGATTTCTGTTTATCATGCGAATATTGATTGTAGAGATAAGGAAGTTTTTTATAGAAAGGGTTTCAGTTTGTATACAAGAATGAACCTATAGCATTGATAACATATTATGGAGCTGTGAAACTATTACAAGATGGAAATGAATGTTATGTTGAACAAATTTTTGAAAACAAGGTTACTTTATAGATTAGTAATGTGATAGTGGTAAATTAATAATATGATATTTTTGTTAATGAGTAGAATGTTGTTATAATCAATAATGAAGTTGAATTTATTAGTGAATTAGTTCTTGACTATAATCCAATTTCAAAACCATCTTTTCAACTGGCTCAAGTGTAACTTCTTGAATTGAAAAATAAGTTACATGAGTTTTTTTAGGATGGTTTCATTCATCCAAATATATCACCATGGGGTGATCATGTTTATTTTTTAAAACATAATGATAGTGGCATGGGGATTTTATTTGATTATAGATCTTTGATTAAAATTAATGTTTATAATAAGTATAAATTTCCTCATTTCAATGACTTGTTTGATTAGCTATAGGGAGTTCAATATTTTTCAAATATTGGCTTGAGATCCGATCACCACCAGCTAAAGGTGAAGGAGGATGACATTCCAAAAATAGATTTTTGTACTATATATAGGAATTATAAGGTTTTTGTAATGGAATTTGGTTTGAACAATTCCCCTGGTGTATTCATGGATCTTATTAATATAATCATCCATTATTATTTGGCTATGTTTGTGTTTTTTTATTAATGAAATTTTGGTTTATTCAAAAATTTCTGAGGAACATGATTTTTTTAAGGATTGTCCTTCAAAATATTAAAGAAAAGTTGTTATATAGAATATTTTGAAAATGGTTTTTTTGTTGAAAAAGATTTATTTTCATGGAAAAATTATGGATAAGGATGCTATAATATTTGATTCTATAAAAACAAAATTGGCGGATTAATGGAAAAAACCTACAAATATTTCTAGGATTTCTATTTTTCGTGGATTAACAGGATATTACCAATGGATTGTTAGAAATTTTCAATGTATATCTATCTTGATATCTAGATTAACATGAAAAAAGGCCGAATTTGTTTGAATAGATGAATTTTATGTTTGTTTTCAGGAACTGAAGAGAATATTGGCGAACTCTCCAGTTTAGTCCCTTCATTTGAGAAATGTTGATTTTGTCATCTATGGTGATTCTTCATTAAAGGGACTTGGTTGTGTTAATATTTAGAACAAGTAGTCAGTTTCTTATGCTTTAAGGAAACTGAAACCTCCGAAATTAAATTATCCCATATATGATTTGGAAAAATCATCTGTGGTTTTCATTTTTAAAATTTGGTGGAATCAATTATTTGGATCGAAATATAAAACATATTGTGACCATAAAATTTTCCTAGAAATATTAACTTAAATGGAATTGAACATTAGGTAGAGAAGATCGATTGAACTGGAAAAAATTATGATTTCATGATCAATTTCCATCCTAGAAAAGAAAACAAATTAGTGGATGACTTGATTCCAAAACACCATCCTACATTATCCATGTTATGTTTGGAACATGAAAACTTGATTAATGATTTGATGAATTTTAGATTAGAATTTTTCGGTGTAGGAAATTCCTTTATTTTGTTTCCGGTGTCAGTGCAGTCATCTCTATAAGATAGAATTAATCATGTGTATAAGGAAGGTAGCGAGTTACAAAAAAATGTACAATTGGTTAAAATGGGTATGCTGATTGAATTTAACATTGATAATGATTGTGTTATGATATTTGTGATGATATTATGTGTACATTATGATTTACAACTGAAGAAAAAATGGTTGTGTGTAGATCATAGTTCTTTATTTTCAATTCATTATAGAAACACTAAGATGTACCAAGACCTTCGGGAGTATTACTGGTGATATGGAATGAAAAGTGATATTACTGATTTTACTATGAAATGTTTCAATTATCAAAAGGTTAATGAAGAGAGAGAACTACCAATGGTGATGCTTTGTCATTTTCTAATTATATCGTGGAAATTAAAATATATATATATATATGGACTTCGTGGTGGGACTACTAAACACTTCTCAAGATAAAAATTTTATTTTTTTATTTCGGACCTCGTGTGTAAATCTACACATTTTCTTAATATTCGAGGTAATATATCATTGGATTATATTTATTGAATTTACCACAAAGATACAGTTAGGTTAAATGGATTTAATCCATCCATTGTAACTGATAGTGACACCATGCTCACTTATAACATTTAGAATGGGCTTCATAAGTATTTGGGAATAGAATTAAAATTTACCACATCCTTTCATTCTCAATCAGATGGAATGTTGGAATAAAAAATTAAGACATTAGAGGATATTATTCCAGCCTTTTCAACTTATTATCTGGGAAGTTGGGATCAACATCTTTATTTATTTATGTTATGCTATAATAAAATTTTTCATTTCAGTATATAGATGTAAAATTTTAAGGAATTATTTTAAAATAAGTGTTAAAATCTAGTATTTTGGGATGAATTCGGGGAAAGTAAGTTGACAGGACATGAAAAAAAGAGGAATTAGCTGAGAAAGTGAATTTAATCCAGCATTATATGAGGACAACTCAGATTAGGTAGAAAATTTATGCAGATCACTGGAGGAAGGATCATTATTTCAAGGTAGGTGATCATGTCATTCTCAAAGATTCTCCATATAAATGTATGATATGTTTTTCTAATATTGTACAACTAAGTCCTTGGTTCCTTAGAACTTATAAAATCCAAGATAAATTTGGATCAATTGACAATTGAGTAGCTTTTCCTCCACGATTGTCTATGATAGACAATGTTTTTCACGTTTTGATGTTGAAAAAGTATGTGCTCGATTCATCTTATGTTTTGAGCCTAGAATTAGTTCAACTAGAAGAGAACCTATCTTATAAAAAACCTATTTAGATTTTTTATCGTAGAGATCATTTTTTGAGGATTAATGTAATTCAATAGGTTAAGGTTTTGTGGAGAAACCAAATGGTTGAAAAAGAAACATGGAAATTTGAAAATGCTCTGAGGGAAAGGTATCCTCATTTTTTTAATAAGTGAATCAAAATTATGAGGACACAATTTACAGACGTTGGAGATAATGTAACAACCTAGGTAATTATAAAATAATTTGTTTATATTTTGTTATAAAGTAGTTAAATTCATTATAAATGTATAACTAAATAATTTTTATTTATCGACATTAAGTAATATATAATAATATTATAGTAACCTCACATATGATATTATAAATAAAATTTATGTATCATTTATGTGTAATCAGGATATATTTATATAATGGAATAAATAAAGATTTTTTTGGAAATGATAGATTAAATGTTGGTATTTTTTAAGTCATAAATATTTAATTAAAATTTCAAAATTAATATAATGAATTAAAAGTAAATTATTTTTCAAAAATTGGATTCTTAAATTAATATTTTTTTTCTAATGATTATATGGTAATTTTTTGAGACTTTGATTATGTTTTCAAAGTGTCATAAAATCACTTATAATATTAAAATATGCAGTTTTTTCAAATAAATTGGGATTTTAATTAAAAACTAAATTTATAATATTTATAAAATTATTTTAATAAAATGGAGTTTATTATTGAATTTTAGATATTGAAAATTTATTAGGGTTAATTTTTTGGACTTTTCTAATATACTTGAATTTTTAGTGAATAATAAAATATGGTAATTTATAGTATATATAAATTATATGTTAAATACACTATTAATTGAGTAATTTCTGATGTAATCACAATAATATAGAACTCACCTTCCTTATTTTAATATTTTTAGTGATAGTTAGAAAACTATTTATAGTTTGGAGCCAAATTAATAAACCAATGAATGAAATGATGAGAAAACACCCCTCTCCACCCGTGTAAATATAACCCCTCACCATATCTTATCCTCACACATCAGTGAATTTTAACTTGTTTAATTTCTACCCAAATACCTTCCCAAGACTCTTCCTCACGTCCAATACTTGTTGGTATCACTAATAGTCCCAACCAAATGGTCTTAAGGTTATTCTCATGAATAAGAATTCAAGAGGTAAAATCCTCTTTCATTTTCTTTTATTTTCCTTCTAATTTATTTTATTTACTTATTTTATATTCACCTCCCCTTATCTAAGTGGCATGAAAACTAAATTATCATATATTTACTATAATTTTATCATATTTATTGAAACATTTTTCATCAAGCTTCTCCTCCCCTAACTTTTGTTCTAAAAACAAGGACATTATTTGTGATGTGTTGATTTATCGCCATCGTGGACGATACACTGGCATTTTTCATTTACCACATTCAAGGTTAGTCATAAAACAATTATAATGGTAAAATAATATTTTTTATGCATATTATAAGTTATATAATGTTCTAGAGCTAATATATAAATATTATATTAAATAAAATGACTTAGGTTTGTGATGGTCATAAAAACTACCAAAAACAGTAACTCATTTTCATTAAGGTTTAATCTAATGAATTATACTCATATCAGAAAACGAAATATATGGTATCATTTAAAATTTTGGGAACATATTAATACCATTTTATTAAACTTTTTTAGTTTTTCATATAGTTGATAAGAAAATCCATAATGAAACAACCATGGAAACCATGAAATAAACGCACCTAAAACACTAAAAATAAAAAAAATATTATCATTAAATGGGTGGAAAGTTGTTAAAAAAAGATCATATAAGGTATTATATATATAAATATATATATTTAATATATTAATAACATGATTTACACCATTATATAAGAGGTTTGAACATTTTTGAATTAAGATGAACTTGAGGTGAGAGACTTTTCCTAGAAAATCATCTTTTACATTTATATTTTCACAAAATTTAAAAATTAATGTTTTTATGAAATTATTATGGTGTAATGATTATGTTATAGTTCTTTGAAATTGTTTATTATTATGGGTGGGACCTATATATCCATCCAATTCATTTTTTATTTTTATGTCAGAGGTCGACCGTATGGTTACTCCATGTGTAACTATGATGGTTACTCCATTAGGTAACCGTGAGGGTTATATCGTAAGGTATCCACAAGGGTTATATTGTAAGGTATTCATGAGGGTTAAAAATCATATGGTATATATGAGGGTTAAAATATCATACAATTAATTCCCCACATTACCTTTGTGTTCTTTAATTATTTTTTCTATGTTTTATGGAAATTTCATGTTTTTACAAAGTAAATATATGATACTTTATGAGTGAGAAGTTTGTCTTTGTAAAAATCATTTCATATTTTTATAAGTATTCATGAAATAATGGTTATTTTCTTTTTATGCACCTTACATAGATTTTTGTTCTCATACTATATTTTAAAATGTTTTTCACAGTATGTAAGGACGGGTAAGAGAAAAGAAGAAGTCAAGATGAATTTTGTAAAGATTTTACATGAAAAGAGTTCATATTTTATTAAAAACATTTGTATTATGACATAAATGGAAACTGTTTTAGTAGTCACCACATTGTATTCTTGTGGGTTGATATTTATGAACTATGTCCTAATATTCTAAAACTGAAAACAGAAAAGATATTTGGGAATGTAAGAAAGTGAATTTTAAAACAATTTACTAGAGTATTTAATGTTTATGGATGAGTCCTTATAGTTAGGGGAAGATTTTATTAGAATAATAACAATAACCTAACAAGGTAAAATAAAAAATACCAAACAAACTACATGATGTATGGAGTGTAAATATTATAACAAAAATCACGAACCAATAAACAATAATATCAAAGTAACTGCAACAATTAATAATAAAGTGAATCATGTGAATATAAAGTTATCTTGCGGCAGGAACACATATGTAGAATCAATCCAATGAATCCAAAGGGGAGATTATATGATCCATCTAAATCCTATGTAACTTTCATCCAAATGATATACAGGATAAGTATTATAATTTTCCTTCACACGTTTCACGAATAATCTAATCTACACACACACAAATGTTCATATACAGGGGGTGAGTAATCAAACCTAGTATAATATAACCAAAAACATTCCCACACATTTAACTTGGATGGGAATCAAGTTATCTGAATGGATATATAAAATAGTGTATGAGAATATTAAAATAGAGTTCCATAAGAAAACATTTTATAATAAAAATGATATAAATCAACTTTGTTCATTCTTTATTTCCACATAGCATAACAATCCCATGTTTCTCACACTCACACATAAAATCAAACCAAATGAAATTAAAAATACACAAGATTAGTGATATATGTTTCACCATGTCTTTATAATTTGTTAATACCATATGACTCCGATCAATGAGCACTAGGTCTATATCCAAATGTCCCCACACAATGCAATATGAACACACACAACCAAGTATTCCATAACCATCCATAAATCTTAAATCAAATCCTTAATATTTTATAAAAATAATTTTATAAACAATTCATTGTCAAACCATGAGAATAAGTCTTCCACATAGTTCAATAAAATTCATTTTCAACCCAATCCAATTAAAAATATGAATAATGGTTTCTCTTTATGCCATGGAAACCATGATTTTCAAAGAAACAAGTAGTTTGGGTTCTATTTAAAAATCATAGATAATGTTTTTATGAATATAAGAATTATAATTAAGAAAACAATAGAGGGAAAGATAACCCACCTACCTGTCAACGAGTAAATAAAATGGAGAAAAACACTATGAGACATCAATATCTTAGATCGCAACACATTTCCTTCCATAAATCCAATAATTAACCCGTAAATAAATTTAAAATATTATAGATATATCAATCATAAATTATATATAATGTTTTGGGTGAAAGATATTATAATAGTTAGAGAGAGACAAGAAATTGAGACTTAATGTTGATTCCGAAGTTCCACTGAACATAGAATCATCGAAACATGCTTCTGGATAAAAAAGGATCCTTTAAAAACAATGGTGGAAGGAGAGGAATTTTAGGGCCTGAGAGAGGATAAAAAATGTAGATTTCATAGAATAAAATTCAAGTTATGATATTTGTAATAAATTATTCATGTCACAAGGTTTTAGAAACTAGGTACTAATTGATTGGATGATACTCTCTCGAAACCACCACCTCATATAGTTGGTTCACATAGTTTAAAATACAATGTTCCTCCTATGTCATTACTCATATATCTACACATTCATAGTATCCCCAAGATCTCTCATGGTTTTTAAAAATAGTTCAATAGCTAGGTGCCTACCTAGTTACTCTTAGAATCTCTTCCATGGTTTTCTAGAGAAGTTCCATTATTTTCCATAACCATGATCAAACCAAACACATTTAAAAACCCTCTAAAAAAATCCAAAACGACCAATAAACTCCAAATAATCATCATTAATATGGTAAAACCTAAAAATATATAATTACAGTAAAATTTACCTAAAAATATAGTTTTTAGATTATCTACACCATTATACATTCCATCCATATAAAGCTAGATATTTCAAGTGATTTGGAAATGTTTGGTATATTTATCTATCATGTTTTCTTCCTACTTATGGGTATCTTCCTAAATCCAATATTTTCCTTAAAAATCCCACCAAATAGATACTCATTCTATGTAAAAACTTATCATGAATATCCACAATCTCTATTGTATTGTGTAACAAATGATAATGGAAGTCGACGATGATACACATAAGATTTATAATGAATCTATGTTGTCTTCATCTAGTTACAAATCATCTGAATTTTATCACACATATGTTGAACTAGGCTATGTCCCAATAATGAATCATACTTGGTATCTACCCAAAATAGGGGATACTGATATTTAGGTTCATAAAATTGTCCAAATGGATTCATATGTATCAAGTATTGATAGATGTTATTGTATGGGAAATACACTAATAGTATATGATCATACCCTTATCCTTAGAAATACAAAACACAAAATTGGATCATTTTTCTAGTGTCTAAATATTCTATGTAGAATTACCATTAGTTCGAGGATGATACACTTTAATCATGGTTTACTAGGTACCTAAATCATATTGAAGTGATCATAAAAAATGAGAGGAAAAACAAGGATCTCAGTTGTAAATTATCAAAAATGGTATTTTGTGAAATGTTAAGACCTCTTAGATATAGATTTTTTCCAAGTCTTCCATTATATTAGATTCATGAATAAATATGAAGTGAGAAAACATTATGAACTTATCCAAAATCAACTATATGTAACCATTTTTATAAACTATTCTTCATAGAACTATGACAAAATCCAAAACCGTGTTCTCCTATTTATATATAGGGATAGGTAATGATTTCATCATTCAAGCTATTCATTTATACTCAGCCATAAAATGATGAAAACTGAGGAGGGTCAAGACATAATTTACCTCATTCTGTTTTATTCCATCCCAACATAAATTTGTTCCCTTTTCCTTATAAATATTTTGAATTATAAGATAAATAACCCATTTTGAGTAGTAGTATACAAAATGTTTTTGTTATTGAAAAGACAAGGAAAAACCATATAGTCTCGAAATAGTGACACGTAGTTCCCATATTTTTTATCCATAAATGGTCTCCCCACAATTAGGTTTTCATAAAATGTTATGGAAACCATAATCCTTTCATTGAGATTCCCCAACTTGTTCAACCAAGTCAGGAATAAAAATAATCAAATAGAAAATTTTAACTTCATTCTACCTAATAAAGTTCATGTGCATAACTACTATCATACTTATAAAAAATTAATAATCAATAGATTATATAACTAATTGATTAAACACCTTCCATCTTAATGAATCTACCATATAATTCCCTTCCCCATGTTTTTAAACAAAGTCAATGTTGAAAATCTATATAGTTTTCATATGAGGTCTATGAATCATGTTTCAATATGTTTGTGAAAAGACGTGTTTTAATCTATTATACTCATTGAAAATAATGAATTTATCACCAATGAGATAATGATTCTATATTTTCAATGTATAAACTAAAATAATAAATTCCATATTAGGGGATACATTATTTGTCTATAAATCCAAAACTATAATGATCTAAATTATACCCCACATTATTCTGGCATTAAAACACAACCGAGTCCAACTACAGATGCGTAACAATAAACCACATTACCCGTACCAAGTTAGAGAATGATAATTTTTTTTACAAAAGTGATCATTTCCATAAGATCGAGAGATAATTGTTGAAAATCCATTATTCAATGGAATGAAGTACTTTTTATCACAAGTGCTATCATCAAAAATGTGATTCATGAGAAGTACTGATAAAATAGATTATTGTAACATACATGTCCCATGAATATTAATATCTAAAAGGAGATCATGTCCATTTTACATGATATAATAGGTACTATCAATTAAGGGTTAGAAAATATTCCATTATTAGAAATTACGTGGATAAAGAAAGAGACTTATTTTATCCAGATATCAAATTTGGAGAATTTAACATTTATCTAATTATCTATTACAATTTTGAAGAAAATATTTATATGTTATTAATTTTCACTATGATTTTCCAAATACTCTATAATTTCATCAAAAAATACCACAAAAAGAGTCTACATATCATTGAAATACATTATTCATCAGTTCATTGAAAATCACTGGTTTATTCATCTAACCAAAGGGAAATGCATAAAATTTATAATGATTGTAATAACTTATTAAATTTTTTTCTGAAATATCCTCCTTATTTCCCCAAGAAGATGATACACGGATCCATGATAAATTTTATATAATCAATAGACTCCCTTTGATTGACAAAAAAGATCATAAATTCTTATGACTGGATATTTATTCATTATTGTGGCTTGTTTAAAATTATGATAATTAACATAAAGTCATAATTAACCACCTTCCTTCTGGAAAAAATAAATACACCATCCAATGGTGATAAAATATTACTTATAAACCCATTACATTTTAATTGTTCCAAATAGATATTCAAATCATTCAATTATATCAGTTCCCTTCAATATAATGGAATTGAAATTGTATTTTCCTTGTAAAAATATCAAATGAAAATTACACTTCCCCTTCAAGTCGTAAAACCCTTAATTTCTTGAGAAAAACATATATAGATATATGTATAATTTTAGGGAAACTTCTAGTCATAATTTTTCCACTAATCCCCAAAGTGTCTGATATTAATTGATAAGAAATAAATCTATCCATTGGTAATATAGTTCTTCATTTTACATCCTTCACATCACAAACACCTTTAATGAAATGAATAATCCCATCAAGAGATTTAAAAATTACCCATATTATATCAAAATAAATATTTTACATGAAATAAACTAACAAATCCATTACCTTGAGCAAGTAAGTGGAATCCCTATCAAAACAGAAATGTCCCAATCAAATTGGATGCCATTGGTTATTATAGAACAAGTTAAACTTTTTAATATCTTGAAATCTTTCTACCAAATATGTGTCTGGAAACTCATCTTGTGTAGAATAATCTCAATATGAAACTCCATTTTACAAAAAACATCTGAAATTATAAAATATGTGGTTTTAGAAAATTTAAAAAATAAGTTAGATATGAGTCATATTACGTAGAATTCCACATGATACAGTCGAAGGACCATAGAGTTATTCTATGACCATATTTATAGCTCCATTAAAGTTCGTACTATCTCCAATTATTTTATTATTCCATTCTATGGTCACATTGTTTTGAGAGTTATAGAATTCTTGGAGTCACCCAAGTTTACATAGTTCTATAGGTGGGGAATGTTCTAATGAGACCATCATGTTGAAGTATAATATGATTTAGATTAATGAGATATATTCCCAAAAACTAACTTAATAGTGATATAACAATAATATTGAAGATGTGTTATCTTTTTATAGTTGTTTCATGATCTAGGTGGTTCCCTAGAAACTCAATTCATATTGTTGAATAAACTACGATGTAATCATCCATGATTTATCTTTGGTTATGGAGGAAATTTAACTAATTCATTGGCATAATCCTGAGATTATCCACCACCATTAAAGTTGGTGAACCTATTTTATTTATAACCTATATTATAGTTTCCACATGATCTCATGGATTAAAAATCATATCCACTAACTATATTTTCAACGGTATCCCTTTTTTCCAATATCTCTCTATTAATCACCTTCATATAATTAGTAATAGTGAAAAAAACTATCTTTGATTGAATCTTGGGTGTATATCTACAAAACAATATAAAAAACTTTAGGGATTAACTAAAAGATAATTCTGGAGAAAAAAATAAATATTTACATAAATATATCTATATATTCTATCACTAGTAGTCTATATTTCTTTAGGATGAAGAAATACGTCATATTGTCTATCTTGAAGGTATGGGGTTATAATTGTTTTACAATAATATCATCAAATTACTCCAACATGTGGCCCGGGTCAGATTAATCTTATATAGGAAAATAGAAAAATTGGAATTAATGATTCTCCAGTATATAGATTATAACACCCTGGGATTTTTAAAATAAGAACATTATGTTTGATAGCACATATGACATGGAACACCTAACTTAAATTAACTATGAAATATTATTATTTAAATATGATTATTAAAACCTATATTATGAATGGGGGGATATAAATTAATAACAAAATTTTCTAGTATATATGAAGGTCTTAATTAATAAAAGTATTTCTTTGAATATTAGGATATAAGAACTCAATTTTTAATGAACTCATTTATTTATTCAATTTTTTTTAAATTAGTTATATTTTTTGTTGTTAAGGAATATTATTGTTAATTTATGAAACATTATAAATTTAATGATATAAAAAGGATATCATTTTTAATTAATAATTTCAATATTATCTATATGTTTTTTTGGATTTTTCTAGAAATATTGATTTTTCATTGAACAGTGTAATATATTGACTTTTATTAAAAACAATATTATTTGTTACAAACATTTAAAAAGTTTTATTTTATTTTAATATAGTTTTTTTTGTAAAACTAGTTCTCTTATATTATTAAAAATATAATTAATTGAAATTAAACCAATTTTATGTTTGAATTTGGAATAAAAAATTATTTTACTGAAAAAGGGCATTTTCTACAAAACAGATTTTCATCACATTTTACAGGTTTAATTATATATTAAATTAATCCACATTGGTAAAAAAATCATGAAAAATAGATTCCTTTTTTTGGAAACAGGCGGACAAAATTTGGTAAATATGTCCATTTTTAAGTCATTATGAATAGTAATAAAAGTACATTTTGTTACCATAATAAACATAAAATGGGTTAATTAAGTGTAAAAATAACGCGATTAGGAATAAAGTGACAATCATATTTACCTTAATTTTATTTAATTCATGTATTTCCTCTATAATAATCTAAACATTGAATGTATGATCTTTTTTTTCAATGTAAATCATTTTGATCATAATAATATTTTATTTAAAGAAAAGTCCTAAATGACATTATATTTGTTTTATTAAATTAATACTTTTTTAAAAGGGAAGAAAATAGTTATTTTTAGTTCTAAATAATAATTTTAAAGATAATTTATTTTCATTTATCATGGTAATTTACTTCTAATTTTTAGCGATGAAACCCTTACATTAAATGTATAAGAAATGCTGACACAATATTTCTTCAATTTATAAAAAAATTAAATAAATGATTTTAAAATAATTATAAGTAATATAACTTGAGTACTTTACAGGGTTAAAAATTTTTTATGGATGCATATTACATATCAGGGTTTTGTGATAAGATTATATATCAATTCCATCTTTTTCTTGGTTTCATTAAAGTAAAAATAAATGAATAGTTCCAAAATTGTTCTGAATGATATTTTCTGAATTTTTTTTATTAAATTAATTAAAAAACATAAAAATATATAAATAAAATAATTTGGATAACATATGGTTTATAATGTAATTCCTTGTCCATTTATGAGAAAATTTTCAACTTATATGTAACATTTTTACTGTTTAAGAGTGAAAAATAATTTTCTAGGATTAAGGGTAAAATTTGTAAATAATAGGGTTAAAACAAATGATAATGATTAAAAAAACAAATAAATTTATCCAAATTTTATTTCATTATTAGATTTCAACAATATCATACCATAATATAAAATATAATTCCATGTATAATCATTTTTCATAATAACGAATTTATTATATATTAATATTTTAATTAATTCCATGAGTTTCAATCACCTCACTTATAAAAGGGAACCTATAAATTCTTGTATATACACCAAATTGATCCTTAATACTTTAAAAATAAAAAATTATATTCTCAATATACTTATACACATTATAGATTTTATCTTCTTGCCAAAAAACAAACCATAGGTTTTTTAATAGGAGATCTAAAGGAGGTCCGCCGAATAAGAGGCAACCATCTTACCCAACAGATTTCAATTTCTATTCTTATTATACTTACTCTAAATATATTATATTCATAATGAAACAAATAAAATTATCATCATAAACATACAAAAATTTTATTATGATCATCAATCCACTATTATTCACCATCTTTACTGTCGAATGGGAAGTGAATGCATCAGTCGTGTATATGTACGAATTACTGTCTACAAGAAGCGATATAATTAATTTTCCATCACCATCATTAGTTGATGGTTATTATGATATGTTTAATGTTTATATATAATATGTATGAATATATTGTGATTATTTAATTATAATAACATATATATTTATATTCTTACCTCCTAATCTGTTGTAAAGTGATAACATCTCTTTTCCATACTTGTGGACTACCATCCCCATGAGGAAATGTCAACATTTTTTCATTTAAATTTAACATAGATGGTAATAATGATTGATTTTATTAACATATAAGAAGAATATTATATAATAATGTTTCTAAAAATTTATGTTTTCTTTACCTTTTTGTTTTTCCATTCATTTAAAAATGAAAATAGCATTCATGCATACGTACTACCTATTATCACCCTGAATACAATACTTAATTTTTCTACGTATAACTTATATGGTGGAAAATAATTTTTATATAATGAAAATATATGATATTTATATCATTATTAAAATTATATATATTATAAAATATAGATAAATTTTAAAATATCAGAACTTTCTAATTGAAATTCTTGTGAAGAAGAAAATAATTAACACCTTGAAACATTGATTGAAATAAAGACTAATTAATAAATGGGAATTGAATTGATAATAGTGGAAAATATATATTTTTATAGGTATATTTATGAGTTTGGAATAAATATATAATAATTTTAATTTTATTATATATCAGGTTAGATAACTTCTAAAAGCAAGTGGATCTCGAGGTAAGGGTTCATCATCTTAAATTGTCATCTTTGGGATATATGTTATGTTATAAACATATCATCAACTAAAATGTGTATATATATCCTCACTAAACATTTACATAATGAATATCCTTATTTTAATGATATTTAATGATTTACTTGACTTTATTATTTTATGGTACTATAATTAAAAATTTACAAATATATAAAGGGGTTTATGTTACAAGCTCATTATTTATAGGGATTGTTCTATTAAGATTATGATGATGAATTTTTTTTATAACTATGAAGAAACTAATTTATTTTATTATCCTATTTTTGTTTATTATAAATAAATATTTTCATTTCATTTCACTCTCTTTATGTACTCAAGAGACCGAATAGACATTTTTAAGGAAAATCGACTTTATTTTTCTCTTTCATCAAAAATAATTTACCTTCCATATCTATGTTTTCTGAAAATATTTTCAATATTTTTTAATATTATATTATGATTATTTGAAGTAATTTTAAACTATTATTTACTTTATTAAATTTTTTAAAAGGAATCTTATTTTTATATTCCAAATGAGGCGCTATTTCTGATTTTTTTTCAAAAGTGTGAATGAAATATTTTCTTTTAACATATTCAACATGAGCAGAGATTTATACCATTATGGGTTCTCAATTAATTGAAGATTACTTTTCAATTATCTATTTTTTATTTTCAAAAAATAATTTTCTCTAATATTTTGGATTTTTTTTGATATTATATAAGTGAATTTAATGTTAAAAGGATATTTTTCTCAAGAAAAGTTCCTCATTATCTTTTAAAAGCATTTTCCACCTAAATGACATCCTTTGTTGTTTCTTGAACATTAATATGGATATGATCAAATGATTAAATTTTTATTCTTTATATATATGGTTTATTATTATTATCAAAATATATCAATGAAAAATATTCTTTTTTATATGGGTAATTCTATGATTAATTGAATAAATGATTATAAAACCCATTTCATCTCCATAGTTTATGATATAAAAAAATATGAATAAAATCCATTCTATTTTCACATATTATGATATATTTAATTATTCAAGTTATTATGGGAAAAAATTAATGATTTTAGTTAGTGATTTTGGGGCCCTATATTATATAAACCTCCATTTCATTGTGTATTAATGGATATCCCAAGTGATAAACAAGGATGAATAGGGAGTAAAACTAGTTACATAAAGTATTTTATCCACTACGATAGTATTCAAAGTAAAACATGAACACTAATATGGTTTAGGGAGTGATCCCAATGCACTATTATAGTATTCATAGTGATCCCTGAAAACAAAAAATTGAATTTCTATTCTTATGCGTGTGCAGAAAAAATTATGTTGTATGAGAATGTTATGATCTCATTGCTCATGTTACTTAATTACTTAAAATTCATGTCTAATGAACTAGAAAAATTTATTCCATGACTCAATATTATGATATATTATATGAATTATATGGTTTTAAAATTTTATAATCATGTTACTATATTATTATTATCCTGTTATGTTTAAGTGATCCTTAATATCTTCAATGTTCACTATTACTGAGTATCTGAGCTCACCCATTTTTAAGTTTACTTTCCCAAAGATATGATGAAAATTTTCAAGTATGATGTTTCCAATATTACTGATAAATTTGAATAAATTATTAAAATTTTATATAGATATCTTATTAAGAAGTTTCTTATGTATCTAATTTTCCAAAGATACTAGACCTATATTATTATGGAATAGATCATTATGTTATGTAATGAATATTTATCTGTTAAGACCTAGTACATATGTATGAAGATCCTAGGTCACTATAGTTTGTGTTAGAGTGAAGGTTAAGTAAATAACTATATATTAGGATTATAGAACCTTATTTAAAACCATATAGATAAGTCTCTGTGTAGTATAACATCATACTATTTTGGTAAGAAAACGATTATGTGGTTTTCATAGTAATATATCCTAGTCCAGATACAACTAGAGGAAGTGAATTTGGAATTTATATATATATATGGGTAATAACCTTAAAAAGTGTTGGAAATTTTTTACCTCAATTATCTTTTTGTCAAACGAGGAGTGTTCCATTATAATGAAACTAGTTGAACACACTGAAGGGATAATCTTTGATTAATTAAACTATTCATTATAAACAATAAAAATGGATTTTAATATATGATGATAATGGATGACCTACATTAATCCTATTGTGTCATAGTTTGAAATAATGGTTTCATAATTTATACATACTATGAATGATATTTCATGATTTCTCATAATGATTATTTGTTCTCACATTATGCATTTTGGTTTCAATCAATGGCTGGAACTAGCACGGACTATGTAAGCACTTAATATTATGGAATATGTGATTATGAGAAACTAAATTAAATGATGAAGAGAGTGAAAGATATTATTATTATTACTAATAATTTATCAAACTATATGATTAATAACATGCACCTTGACCAACACACAACCTCACCAATGAAGTGAATGGTAGAGTTCATAGAGAGCAAAAGTGGTAGATAATATAAAAGAAATAAGATTTAGATTCCTATTCATAAAAAATGTGAGAATAATCACTCTAGTGAATGACATAGAGGAAATTGAATATATTTTATATGAAGGAAATAATTGTATAGACCAAGTAACACTAGAGGAAAAATAATTTTTTTATATAGAAATATGAAGTTCATCCTTTGGTATCATTTATATTTCAATCTATAATGTGTGGAGAATATGGGAATTATTATAGCCAATTTCATAGTCAAAAGGGTTAACTACTAGACCAATAAGGACATATGTTATGATTATTGTTTAAGTAAAAGGATATATATGTTTATTTGATAAAAATATATAATTATGTTATATAAATTATATTATTAGGATTGTTCTGCATAAGTTTTGTTTAAATGACTTTAAAGAATATGATGAATGGTACCAATAATTATGAAAAGAGATTTTATATAAAATAATATGATTAAGGTAATGATAACCCTTTATATGTGCTTGATTTTGAGATTATAATAGTTCAAAACAGAGATGATTGATATTGATAAAGTAAATGGGATAATATTGGCGGTCTTAATACCTTTTAAGGATTAGATGAAAATGTGGTTTTGGTCATACATGATGAATTTTATTTTGTTTTTGGATTTATTTAATGTATTTAATAGGCATGTATTTGAGGAATAAGGACTGAGGAGGCATATATGAATTTATGTGAGGCTAACCTAAGATTTATGGATGTAATCAGGGGTTTATCACATATTTTAAGGTTTTAAGTGTTGGAATTTTTATGGGATTGTAAAACTTTACAATATTTTAAGAATAATGTTCTATTGATGTTTAAAAAACAATTTGGGTTAGTTTATGATTTTGTGTTAGGTTAAATACATAGTGGGAAATAGATAATTTTGATGGTTGAAAATGACACTTTGATAGGGAAATATTTTTATAGATATTTATGGTAAATATAAGGATTACCTTTTAGGTTAGTTACTAAATATAATACATGATATTTTTGTTAAGTTCATTACATTATAAAATTTATAATAGTGATTAATAATATTTTGAGATGTATTAATTTGGGTTGAGGTATATTTGACTCTAAGGTTTAACATGTGATTTAACATGAAAAATTAATTAGGAAGAACAAAATTAAATTTTTAGTAATGTGTGTAGAATGGAATGATATAACATCATATGTTAAAACATTATTCAATATGGAGTTTATCGAGGATATATGGTTCTTTATAAAATGATCAAAGTATAATTGTGTTTTTGAAATTTTGAAGAAAAATGAATTTTTTCACAATTTATTCAATGTCTGAATTATCTTACCTTGTGAAAACCATTTTCCATTTTAGTTATTGTATAGATATAAGAAGAATGAATTTTTATTTTTTATAGATATTATGATCTGTTAAATGATAATTCTGGGTCTCTTTACTCATCAATGATTTTTGGTTGTTAAAATTATGTTGAGCATGTTCTCTATCACTCGTTATCAATCCTCGGGTGTTATTTTTCTCCTCCATATCCATATTTTAACTTTATACTAATTTTATCATATTATAAATGCATTATTTATTTATTTAATATGACCTTAATATCTCCCTTCAATTTTTTAATAGGATGTTTTATTCTTCATTTTCATTATGTGGATTTCTAGATAAGAAATTTTCAGAGGTAAACACTTTGAGTACCAAACACAAGCTCAAATTGGGGGGGGGGGATTATTAATGGCCGGGATAATTTAACAACCTGGTATTTTTAAATAAAAAGATGATGTTTTATAATGTATAATTCATGCTTTATCAAGCTTAAATGAACCACAAAATATCATTTTTAAATATGGCCATTATAATATATCCATTGATTTTGAAGGCATGCATATGAATAATAATATTATCAAATATGTATATTTAAATATCTTAATAACTATATTTATTTTATTAATTATTAATAAATAAGTACTCAATTTTTAGTAAAATCATTTTATTCTTCAAAAATATTTTTTCTTTAAAAATGTGTTTTACTGCATTTTTTAGATTATATTATAATTAAATTATATATTTTTAGAAATATTATTTTATAAAACATGTATCATTTCTGAAATCAGCCTATAAAAATATTATTAGAGTGTTTTCTTTGAATTTATCTGAAAATATTTTTTTTCAGTGAATAGTGAAAAATATTAATTTTTATTAAATACTATATTTTTTTATTCAAAAGCCTAAAATATTCCATTATTATTTTAAAATTGTTTCAATATAATAATATTTATCTAATATTATTATTAATCCAATTATATTCACTGCAATAAATTTAAATTTTGAACTTGATATAAAACCATTTTTATGCTTAAAAGGGGTATTTTTTTGAAAAACATTTATCTCATTTTTTGGATTTAATTTTAAATTAAATTTTGAATATTATAAAAAATAAAACCTAAAAATTGGATTCCAAGTTCATAATTATGAGGTAAAAAATTGGTAAATATGTCTCTTTTATTTGGAGTCATTATGAATAATTATCATAGTAAATTTTGTTACCACTGTAAAGGAAAAAATGGTTAATTAAGGGTAAAAACAATGATTTAAGGAAAATTAATTATTGCCATCACTTGTCATAATTTTATTGGATTAGTCTATTTCTTCCATAAAAATAAAAAAATTGAATATATGACCATTTTTGTTCATTTGGCCATAATTATTACCTTTATAATATTTTATGTCAGGAAATGTAAAAAAAATTATTATACTAATTTTGTTAACTGTTAAATATTTACATCAGGTTAAATTTACATTTTCTTTAGTTTTTATATATTAATTTAAAATATATATTATTATTAATTATCAGGTTAACATATTTATATATATATATATTAATAAATAAATACATTAAATTCTTATTCAATACCAAAAAATTACTTCTTCAATTAAAAGAAAAATCAAAGAAATGTTTATATAAATAGTAAAAGAAATATAATTTGAACTAGTTATAATGTTAAATGAAATTTTTAGATACATATGAAATAATAATTATGTGTTGGATCCTAAGGTAGTTGTCCCACATTCCTCTCCATCCAGATTACTTGTTGGTTTCCCCCTCTAGTGGAATATCTGGTTTAGCAGCTGATGATTTTTTTATGATCTTGGCCATCATGACAATATTTTCCCCTTTGTGGGGGGTGGGTGATGATTCAATGGTATGATGTCCACAAGGGAAGGTGGTGTGGTTCCCTGTTAACAGAATGGAGTGGTATACCCCTCCTTATTTCCCATTGGTCCTCTCTTTCTTCAAGTTAGCTATGTCTGGAATCTCATCTCATTATGCTAATCTTATGAAAAAAATACTTACCCTGGTTGGTGTAGATGTTGTCTTTGAGTTTTAGTGATATAAGGAGAATGATTTATCTATTTCCCTTTCCCTAATCTAGGGTCCTATAATGTTTCAGTCATCCCAGCCTACTCCCCTAATAGGTTTGCAGTTCAGGGGTGTCGATGGAAGAGTTAGAAATGACGGAATCCTATGAAGATAAAGGATGTATAGGTGTAGAGGTAATATATTATTTATCTAGGAAGCGGTTTATTAACCATGAAAGAGTTAATAAATTATATTCTAGAAATTTATCACATAGTAGAGGTTCTTCATTATTCCAAAAGGTCCCTTCTTAGTAATTTTATGTTATATATTATTATATGAAACATCTATAGTCTGGGAGCTTGAGAGAAGCGATGTTTTATTTGTAGTGAAGTATCTAATTTTCATGAATCCAATTTCTTTGTGATAGATAACAAACAAACTATGTATTGGTTTCCATATTTCAGCAAGGCCTTAGTATTTCATGAATGATTGCATGAATTTCCATAGAACAACTACATTGGTGTTTTTAGAGAAGAGGTATTTTAGTCTAACTAGTGGATTAATATTTGAAATATGTCTCTAAAAAATCATTTTTGAAGGATCTGAGGTCCTATTCACATTAATTTAATCAATATGCAATGTGTAGGAAATATTGGAACAATGTAATCATATAGAATTCTTCCAACCTGGGAGCTTTCTTTAGTTTGTTGGAGGAGATTTCAACACCATTGGAGAGTCATCTAAAAAAAGAGTAGGTGATACATATTCAATGGTTGAAATGTAGGAATATAGGGGCTTCATATCCATAAAGGGCCTCAATAATGTGGGTTACTCAAGGAGGAAATAAACCTGGGGAAGAAACAGGAAAGGGATCAGGAGAATATGGAATTGTTTGGGATCGATGTCTATCCTATCTTCATAAAATTGACACCTATGTCTTAGAATCTCTTATCAATATCACAAGGAATATTTCAAACCACTCACTAGTTATAAGATATAATACGAAGGATTAAAGTATATGTATACCATTTTTTACTCAAGAAATTGGATGAGAATAGAGGGTTTTCACAAAATCATGAAAGATTCCTTGAAAAAACAAAGTTAGGTGTTTCATGGGAGGGTTTAAGTCATAGTCTGCAACATATAATGAAAGAAATTATCAGGTGGATGGAAGGTTGAATAGGAAGGGATAATTTCTTGCAGGGCATCACTACTGAAATAGATAGAATATAAGAGAGGATTTATTCGGGATGGGATGACGATCTGTTTGCTTATTTGGTGGAACAAAAGAAGTCATTGGCTAAAATAACCCTATAACTGAAAAGGATTTGGAGGGATACATGTAGGAACTTATGACACAAGGAGGTAGATAGAAATACGACATCTTTCTAGGAATCTGTGAATAAGATAATGGTGGCCAAGAAAATCTATGTAAAACTTGATGACGAATAATATACAATGGATGTTGAGGTGTTGGGAAAGAAGGAAATTATTCCCATTAGGGATATTGTAGAATGAAACTCCATACCTAATGATGGTGGACCAATCAAGGATGGAAGGGAGAAATTTGTAGACTACTTTCTGAGTTTGGTGGGAATCTCAAAAAAAGACATGTTGGTCTCGATTCATGATAAGGATGAGATTAAAGAGATGATGTGATGCTTTAATCCAGATTGCACGCCCTCCAGAAAGGATTTATAGAACCATTTTATGAGGATTCATGGGAGGTTATCAGGGATAATGTGGGAGAAGAATTGAGGGATTTCATTGGAGGAGTCTCCATAGGGTTGTCTGTACTTCCATGGTGTTGATGATTGACAAGATCAAGGACCCGAATTCTATTAATAAATATAGACCCATCAACCATTATGATTTTTCCTAAAAATATGTATCCTTCTTTATCAATAGGAGAATCAATAATATCATCCCTAGGTTGGTCTCAGCAGAGCATCATGTCTTTATTCAAGGAATAAGTATTCATGGGGCGATAGAGATAGCCCATGAAATTGGTGATGATATTAAAAAGTGGTCTCTCAGCTCGAACATAATGATTTAAGTGGATATGTACAAGTAATATGATTAGATTGAATGGGGTTCTATCATCATCATCATGAGGAGGTTTTGTTTTATAGAATGAGCTTGTAGTATTTGTTTCAGATTAATTTCATCACCATGTATATTTATATCCATGTTGGTGAAGGTCTTTGGCTTCTTCAAGACTGTTATAAGGGTAAGACAATGTAATAATTCAGCACATAACGTCTTCATTATCACATAGGATACCCTTAAAATAAAATTCCATCAGTATATAGAGGAGGGAAATATTATTCCATTCAGAAACATGTTAGGGAATAATTTTATTTTTTATATTATGTTTGTATATGATATGGTCTTATTCATTAATGGAAGACCCAGATTTATAGCTGGATTAATTAAAATAATGGCGGCCTATAGAAAATGGAGTGGCCGGAGAATCAATGCTTTGAATACCAGTGTTATTATTTCCATTAATTGTTTCATCAGTTGTAGTAGAATAGTCCAAGAAAAACTATTAGGGAATAGAATCCATCTTCCTATGGTCCACTAAGGTGCTCTAATTTATAATTAGATAATTAAGAAGATGTGTTTGAGGAAATCATAGGTAAAATACCGGGGAGGATCTAAAACAATTAAAATGTTGTTATGTCATTTAGGGAGAAGATTAATTTGGAAAATAGTGTCATAGATTCAATACCAATGCACATGATCTATATTATCAAAGGTAAAAAGGGAACTACTGAAAGGATTGAAAAAATATTGATGGATTTAATTTGTTATGTCAATTAATCCAAGAAGTTACAATGGGTATCTTGCAAAAGGATGGAACATATTCTGGAGGAATGGGGATCCACCTTTTATAGAAATTTAGAGACCATGTATTCCATGAATTTGAGTTTGGAATGGGATGTCATCGAAGGGAAATCACTATTGACATTGTTCATGAGAAGAAGGTATGGTTTGAATTGGGATTTCTAGGGAACTACTAGCTAGAAAATGTCAAAGGTGGACAAAACCTTGCATGAGCATCTGAAGATGATGGAGGAGGAGGTACAATTAGTGGTGGGCTAAGGAGACATCAGCTACTAGAATTAAAATAGGGTGGTTACATACATTTCATTTAGGGAGGAATGTCAATTCCTAGGATTCATAATAGAAACCCTAAATCAATAACAGAAGACACTGTTTGATAATATTAGTTTGAATGAGGAACCAAGTAGATGCATTTTTATAGATCATCCTATGGGTTTTTCGAATATGAGGGTTATATTTGTATAATATAGGAAGGTAATGATCATGAAGTATGGGATGATACAATTTGGTGCTAAGATCTGTTGATCATGAGGAATTTTCTTATCTGGAAATTGAGGAATCAGGTAATCCCCACTGATGAGAACATTCAAAGGAAGGGAGAATCAGTCGTCTATCGTTGCTGGTGGTGTCCCTCACTAGGAGTGGAGACCACATGAAATATTTTAATTAATAATGATTATTACCATGGTATATAGATTTATCTGAGGTATTATATGGTCTTGTCAAGGATCAATGAAAACTCTAATGAATTTCATGCTAGCTGGTTCTTTGGGACGAGCCATCATGGGGTTGACAACAAATTTCATGGACTCTAGTTCACTAAAGGTTGTTAGATTCATTGGAAGTAATGAAACAAGAAAAGTTAAGACATGGGATTCCCATGACTATATTTTTATGTTATCTTGAAGTTATGGGTGGTGGAACTAAGACCCCTTATCAATGGTGGAGTCCCGTTGTCCATTCTTAAGAAAATTCATCCCATGTCTCTCTCCCATGTGGGTGCTGGAGTGGGAGGGGACCATGGGGATGGGTTAAATGGACTCCTCATCACACAAGTATCATGATATATGGGTATTATTCATGATCAGTTGGTATCATGAGAGGCGTGGGGGGGGGGGGGGGTCTCGTTCAAGATTTTACAGGATTGGTGATTTTGGACCTTTGTGAGTACTTTGGTCATGGTAATTCCTTGGAAGCATTAATTAACGAATTGAACACTAGTTTTTAAATTTTAAGGTTTTATGGAATCATGGTTAATGAGGTGGAATTGGATTCTCGTGTTCTTATGGGGATGATTTAGGGAAAGGAGGGAGGTCTCTGGAATCTAAGTTATATAGTGAGAAAATACAGGGAATTTATCACTCTAGGTATCAACATCGACCACATCTAGAGGGAAGGTAAATATTCTAATGATTATTTGGATAGTAAGGTATGTCCAAGTGAATTCTTTATCTACTATTCCTACATGGTATATTTACCGAATGAAAAATCCTTCATTATTCGCAACAATGCAATGTGTATGTACTATTTTCTTCCACCATAGCTGAGGATTCTGTATTATTCTTAATCATAATAAAAAATTAATTTTGAGTGAATTGTATATTTTTAATGGTTTCATTGATGTGTAATTAAATGAATATTTCCAAAATTAAGATTAATGATATCATATGAAAATGATATTTCATTAAATTAGTTATATTAGGAATATGAATCAAACATTACATATTCTAAATATTTTTAAAACTAGAAATTACTTTACTTTATAAAATATATTTATAGTTTAGTGTTTTTTAGAAGTTCGAAAAACATTTACATATTAAACCCTTACATTACAAGTTAAAACATAAGATCAGTATCCATTTTTTCTATAAAAGAAAAGAAACTTTTAAAAAATCATGGTTTCTCTTTATGAAAAATCTTCACAAATTTACCCTTGATATCATTATTATCTCAAAACATCCTTAAACCCAGTAAAAACTTTGTAATTTTTTTTGATTAGCATAGAATCTTAGTAAGGTATATAAAATAAATGAAACCATTAGTCTCATGAATACACATAACAAAATTTCCTTAAAACATAAAATTTTACCCTGAAAATAATATTTTCATATAAAAAAGATCATTAGTTTACCGTTGGAAAATAATAATATTATCATTAAAAAACATAGGAAAGAATATAATTATTTATATTTTTATATAATTATAATAAAATGGAATAACCATGTGGTCAAATTCCGTACATATCAGTCTTACAAATGGTATAACCTTATGGTTGACTTCCATACCCAATGCACATGAGGGATATCACGAACCCATCCATCGTTAGTTTATCACGGAACTACCTATCATTTTTTTATCACTTAACCACCAATTACATGTCCAAGTAAAATTATATTATCATAAAAAATAAAACCTTGTAATTTTTAACATGACACTATTACATTTCATTTCCACTCATATAAAAATTTTTCATGTTATTGAAATAATCAATGCAATTCTAATTTTTTTTAAATAAACCCATGAAATATAAAAGGTGAATATTTTTCTGTTAAAAACAACATGTATTATATGATAATAAAAATATTAAATAATTTTTAGGGTGGTAGAGATGTTTTTTTCGTTGTATACGTTAAAAATAATAATCCTTTTTTCATTTGTAAAAAAATAAAAACATTTCATAAAGAGAACATAAAAAGATTATTTTTTAAAAACATTTCAATGAAATTATAAAATATACATAAAATTTTATTTATAATTCCTTTATGAAATAAAAATATAAGATAATATCATTAATACAAATATGGGATAAAATATCTTCAAAATAAATCATTAAACATTTAAAATAATATTTTTAAATCAAAGTGTCACATACCACTTTGAAATATTTGAATCATAATAACCATGAAGGAATAATATTTTAAAATCATTAAACAAAATTATAATAAATAAATTCATGATATTATTTTAAAAGGGATTTTTTATAGATATCATAAAAGGAATGTGGGTGTATAACATCAAAAATATGCCTCAATGAATGGAGATTGAGACAAAGTCACTTACCTTGAGTCTAATTCATCATGTACAATCATTATATTCGTAAATAATAAACATAGGATGATAAATTAATTTCTTTATAAAATTATTAATGTTTATTATTTGTTCCATATCACTTATTATCATGTTATAACAATTAATTAATTAATCAGGTTCACATAGTATGTTTTGAGGATATTCAGAACTTGAGTCCAAAATGAATTTGGGATGATGTAGACATTCAAAGTGGTCATAAGTACATCATCTATAGAATAATATTAATGAAATGATAATAAATTATTTATATACGTTATACTTATAATTCCATTTATTAAATATGGATATGAAAAATGAACTACATTACAATCATGGAGATGGTAATCCGGACGTACAAATGAGTATCATTTTTTTCTCAAAGATCATTAGGGAAATTAAGTATCAGTTTCAATTTGTAGAATGATAATAATAACATTAATATAATATTAATAATTAAATTATAATTATATATATATCATCCATGTGATGTGGTGATGAAAAATGAATCACTTCGCTTCGTGAAGGTGATAGTTCACATGTACGCACAAATGTCATTATCATTTTTTTGTGTATGAGAATTTAATAAAATAAATGATATAATAAGTTTTAATAATGAAAAATATTTCATGAATATGATATATAAACTTTAATTCCATAATATAATTAGTCTTGAATGTTGGTTATGGACAACAAAGTATATCGGTTTGCGGGCAATAGTTTGTTGTACACACGAACGATAAATCACTTCCAATTTGATGGAGGTAGATATGGATTTAGGTGATTATATAAACATAATAACATCTAATTATATTTATCATACTCTAGATTTTATTTCATCTTGGTTTAATAAGATTTTAAGGATTTTGAAGATGAAACCAAATAGAAATTCTTAATTAGAAAAAATACCTTTTCTTCAAACTGTCTCCATTGCTTCAGACTTTAAGACCAATAAATTCAGTGTTCTACCAAAAATAAGAGCTTCAGAATGTGGGTAAGTATTATTGGAAGGGATTTGGTAAGATATTTTATTAAAATTAGGTTTCTAAGTGTGAAGAAAAATAAGAATAATCTCTATTTTATAAGTGAGGGGAGGGACACCCTTAGAATTATTCAAAATATTAAATTAATATAATTAAATTTTATATAAAAATAGATAAAAAACATTTATTTTAAATATAGGATGATTTTTTTAAAAAAAAATTAATCTAAATTAAATCATATTTTTTTTACATTTTTAAATCCTTATCATTTTTTCACACTTATTAATCTGTTTCAATTCTTACTGTGAGAACATGTGTTTTTACTCTTTAAGGGTTAATATAATTATGATAAAATTAAAAACGAACCAAAAACTGGAACAATTATGAAATTTTAAACCTTATACAAATAATTTTTCCTGATTTTATATTTTTATGAATTTAAATCACTTAATAAAATATAATTTATTTTAAAATATCATTAATGTGAATTTTAACACTATTCACTAGGTGACTTTTAAAACTTTCATAACAATATTATAGATTAAAAAAACTTTTAAATCATCAATAACATGTCAAATTAATCTATAAAATTCATGGATCACAATAATTATCTCATATAATACTTATTTTAATATTTTTATATCATTTATTTGATATTTCCTTTAATTAAATAATTTTCTCATCATCATTGTGTAAGCCTTTAAGGTAATTATTTCTCTACTAAAAACTAAAAATAAAATAACATGATTAATATAAAATTATATCTTTCCTAAGAATATTTATAGTCGAAAATATCCCCTATGTGACCTCATATATAAATTATTTCACTTGATAAAAATAAAAGTATGAAAATATTTACTTCTCTTCGATTAAAATACTATAATTGGAATATTTTCATCCATGTGGATAAAACAGATCCAAAAATAGTCCCAAGGATTAGTTTTATATAGAATAACTCATCAAATAAAATTAGGGCAAGTGTCGGGGTAAATTTCTATTATTTATAATATTATTATTACCCTTAATTACTTGATTTACCCTTAACCGTATTAATAAACAAACGTAAGTTACTGTTTATATTATCCAAAGATTAAATTCGAATATTTATTAAATTGTAACATTATGATTAAAAATTTAAAATCCCTTTTTTGGAAATTCTAAACATGAAGTTAGCTAAAATTGATTTAAAATTATTCGTGTTGACAGAATGAGAAAATAGGTTTTAAGGAGAAAACATTCAAAGGATTGAAATGTTTTATATCCAAATTCAATGTGAAATTTATTAAAATGAAATAAATTGGATTAAATTATATTAAAGTTATTTAATTATACCTTAAACAAATAGAAAATATAATTTAACACTATTATTTATTTAGTTGACAAATCAGATTTAAATTAAAATTCAGTATTTTTCAATATTAATCAAAACCCAAAACATATAAAAAACATCGAAAATTTAACCATATAAAATTTTTATACAAATATTTGAATGAATTTTATTTTATAAAATTTAAATTTTAAAATTTTGAAAAATTATATTTAATATTAGTCCACCATAAAAATGTTGCAAAACTATATTTTTAGAAAAATGTTTTTTATTCGAAAAATTGGATTTGTTCTAATATAATGTCTACTAAAATCATAAGATAAATGTTAAAAATTGGATTGAATGTATATATATATATATATATATATAATTAATACAATCTAATAATAATTATTTGTTTATTTATTAGTATAAAACAAATTTGTGCACATTTAAATAGTTTTTTTAAAACATTACCTTTTATTTTAAAAATTGTTTTACATTCATTTATAATTAATTGGTCAAAAAATTATATGTACTTATATAATCCATATTTTAAAAATTCATTTAATCATTCTTATACCCATATTTCTAATGGATGTGTGTAAATAAAAACATTTAAATAATAATATTTAGTGTTTCGTTTAATCTCGATGTTGTGTGTCTCGTGCACTATCGAACATAGTAATTATTTTTCAAAAATAGGGTTTGTTACATTCTCCTCCCATTTTTGAAAATTGAATCCTCATAATTTTTTATTCCGGATTGTTAAATAATGTTTGAGTTTTCAAAATACCATTATTGAAATCCCACACTGGAAAAGTCTTAATGAGACTTCCACTTTAAAATAAAGAAAGGGAGGTATGAAGGTCACTCGAGATAACACATACTAGGGTTCCATGTAAGAAAAAATAGACATGAAATTGAAAACAAACTATCATGTTATGATGGAGAGTGATAGATAACAAAGTCATGATAAATTTAACAAGCATAAAAACCATAAATATGTTATGGGTGAAAATGGTCATTGATTTCTCATTAAGAAAATTAAATGGAAAATGTTTTTGTTTCAATATTCTTTTAAAAGAGTTGTGGAATTATTTTTCAACATAGACTATGAATATAAGGAAATATACATACATGACAAGTATATCTTTATTATTTAATTCATTTCTACTATAAACTCATATTTTACTCCAAATTATGAGTATTCATGATGAATTTCTCACACCTAAATCACTAGAATCAACTTCTATTGAATCACACAATTCCCAACTAATTCACGATATATTGATCCTATCACGAAACATTAACCAAAACCAAAAATGATTAGGATAGGATATGATAATTCTCAAAAAATAACAAACATTTACATGATGAAAAACTACATTAAGGTCCAAAATTCAGAAGTAATACCCTATGATCAACATAGACCATTCAGCAAATAACTATCCTTAAAATTATTCAAAAATTCCATATTATTATGTCTACTTTCATATTATAAGATTCCCAAAATAGTGAACATCTTATGAAATAACATTAATCACTTAATTAAAAATGATTTCCAATCTCACGGTTATCTATAAAACATATTTTCCCAAAATGAACTTAAACTTTATTTGTCAGATCGTTTAAATGAAGATTTTTTTATACTAACCAGAACATCACATTGTCCAGTTCTAGATGATGCACCCAAATCACCCTTTAGTTGTGGGTTCAATTCTAATGGCCTTCCCAGATGTAATGGGTTTTCACCCATACTATTATTGTCTTTTTTTTCTAAAACTATATTAATTTAATCATTATAAAATTATAGAAATTTGAGAAACATCCACTAAATAACCTTAAAATGTAATAAACTAAACATTTATATCATACCATTCATTTTACATCCGAAAATTTAATTGCCCATAATTATCTTAAATTGACAACCACAAAAAATATCATTATTCACCATAATTTTTTTAACTAAAATAAAAAAATGGGGTTTCTAAGACACTTAACTTATAATAAAACTGAAAATGATAAACCCCTGATGATATATATACAACTGCTAAGAAAACACACTAATCTAAAAAGTTATCTAAACATTTCTTTGATACCAACTCTAAGGACCCTATGTTAAACATTACATATTATTGTTATTTTTAGAACTTGAAATCACTTTATTTTCACAAATATCTTTTAGGTTTAGAGTTTTAAGGAATTAGGGAAAAACATACAAAGTAAACCCATACATTAAAAGTGGATGATTACTATAGAATTTGGGTGAAATGCTCAAGGTTTTTTGGGGGTTGTTCTATAAAGGTTCTTAAACGGACCCCAGATTTTGACCCCTACATTGAGTCCCCCATTTTTATAATATATAATATATTCCCTAGACTACCGTTTCTTTTGTGTAGACATGATTCCCTATTTATGATCTCTATGATCATTGGAAAACTACTAAAACTAGATTCAGCATTGAGGAATATTTCTGGACCTTCAGTTTCTAGATTTTTTATTGAAATTGATGTCTCTCAAGGTCTTCCTTCTTAAATCTGGATCGAAAATGCTGACAATGGCCTCTTTCAGGAGGTAGTTTATGAAAAACTACACAATTATTTACAATCTTGTCTTAAAATTTCACATACCTCGAAGGATTGTGTCTATAAGTCCTCACATCATGCGATAAGAAATACTACATGGGTAGAAAAAAGAAACCAAAATCTTGGATTGAATATATGTACTATAGTTGCGGAAGGATCCTCTGATGCCAAGGCTTCTTCTCAAGAGACTAAGGTAGATGTGAACAAGGAAACTATAGTAAACATTTCCCCTCATTCTCAGCTTTCATATTAGCCTATTGACTCTAATGTAATTTGAGGATTTTTTGATGCCATAAGGGCCATCACCGATCCTCCACCCCTATTGTAGGTTTAGGTGAAACACTATGACACTGTTCGTACACACGATAAGGGTCAGGATGATCTCTTTAATTATAGAAAATCTTCACAAGATAATGAGGACCATCCTAAACAAATTGAGGAGGCCGAATTAAAGTCAAGTGCATGGAAATAAAAAAATACAATGAATTATACTGATGGTTTTATTAGCCCAAATTCAAGAAAAAAATTGGAAGTGTAGAGAATACTCTCAACTCAAAAAAAAACAATAGTTACAAGAGATTTTGATTCCAATAGGAAGGAATACACCAAACCTACAACACTTACAATGGTGAATGATTCACCATTAAAGATCATCCCTAATGTTAATTTTTCAGTATCCTCATAGTTATCGGATTCAGGTGACACTAAAAGTGATCCTGAAAATTACTATGCTTATATGGATGCAAACCAACTTGAAGAGAAATTGTATTTTTTAGAGGATCTTGGATTTTGGATGGATGAGAATGACACAGATTCATTTCTTCAAAATAAAAATAGCAGCATGTCTGCTGATACCTACCTCCAATTCGGAAAGATAATGTTTGTTAAAGTGTTTTAAGAGTTTAAGAAGAATGAAAAATTAAACTAAAAATAACTTCCTTGGGAGTGACCATCTTTTATATGACTATGATATCTTCTTGTATATAGATTTATGGATTCTAGGATTCCTCTGGGATTCTTGATTTGGGTGCTATTTTTATCATTCTGCTGATTTTCTTTGGATCTATTACTACATGGGGACTTGTAATTTCTAAGCTGAACAAGGTCTTTCCCTGCTTTATATAGTAGTGGTCCCATATGTGCACTGTGTTGCTGCTATAGTAGTGAATAAGATCTTCTGATGACTGTTTTGGTTGTGGTATTGTTTAGGTCTTTTTAGATTGCTGCTAAAGCTTGGGGTTGCCTTTGCATGAGATCATATTTTATTTCTCTTCTTGGAACTATGATACATCGTATTCTTCCATGGGGTTTATGGTGTTTTCCAAATTTTTGGTCATCCTGTTTTATTTTTCTATTTTATAGTGGCGGGATGATTTCAAGGTCTTTATAGCATCAGGTGACCTATTTTTTAGACTACATGGCCTTATTTACTTATCCTTATGCACCTTCATGGAAGTTCTACTCTTGATCATAATGTTCGACATTACTCATGTCAAATTTCTACGTGTGTTTGTTGTCTTACATTGATATGATATATATATATCTATGTTTTTGCGGGGTTCAAGTGAAAATTGAGAAGCTTCCTTGATACAGATTCTTCCATGATGAGGAAAGATGATGCAGACAAGCTTGTTGATGTGTGTACTTACAACTGTTTCTATTATGGGTCTCGTGTTTGTATTTCCCCCATATTCCATGATGGTGTGAGATTGTCACACCTCGAGTTTGTATTGTATATTTCCCATTTTAATAAATTTCTCAAGGGCATGAATTGGGTGACCAATTCATGTCTAAGTTTGTCTTAAAAAACCATGAAAAATGCATCAACATATGAAAAATATCATTATTTTACCTTTTGAAAATAAACTGGTTTTCATGAAAACTAATAAGAAAGAGTATAAAATATAAGTATGTAATGTGGGACATAATTATAGTAATATGGAATAACCATGCGGTCGACTTGCGTACATGACACTCTTATAAAAGGAATAACCGTACAATCGAATTCCATACCCAAGGCATTAGAGGGGTATCACGGACCCACCCATTGTTAGTTTATCATGGAACTACCGATCATTGGTTTATCATGTAACCACCCATCACATGTCAAAGTAAAATTATATAATCACAATAAATAAAATATTACAATTCCAAAGTTTCACTATTAAATTTCATTTCCACTCATAAGGAATCATTTCATGTGATTGCAGTAATCAATCCATTTAGAAAACCAATTTTCAAAAACAAAATACCCATAAAAGGGGGAAAGGGGGTTTCTTTTTCTATTAAAAAATTGAAGGCTTATAGAGGAATATAAATATCAAATAATAGTGATGGCGATGGATAATTTTATGTCATCGTATATGTTAAAAAGAACATACCTTTTATCATTTGTAAATACATACAATCGTTTCGTATAGAAAACATAAAATTATTCAATTTTGATATCCATTAAATGAAATTCAAAAATATACATAAAATTTCATTTATAATTCCTTTATAAAAAAATATAAATTTATATCAATAATATTGACATGTACGAAAATATTTTGAAATTAAATATTTAAATGTTTAAAATAATATTTTTAAATCAAAATGCCCCATACCACTTTGAAACATTTGAATCATAAGTCCCCTAAAGAAATAAGATTTATAAAAATAGTAAATAACATTAGAATAAATAAATTCATATTATTATTTGTAAAAGGGGTTGTTTATACACATCATAAAAGAATGTGGGTGTAAAACATCAAAATATGCCTCAATGAATGGAGATTGAGATGAAGTCCCTTGCCTTGAGTCCGACTCATCATGTACAATATTTATATTCATGAGTAATAAAAATAGGATAATTATTTACTTTCTTGAAACCCTTATTAAAGCTTATTATTCCTTTTATATCACTTATTATTAGGTTATAACAATTACTTAGTTATTCAAGTTCATGTTAAAAATTTCAACAATACTCGTTGCTCGAGTCCAAAATTAATTTGGAATGATGTTAAGAATCAAATTGGTCTTAAATACATCATATCTAGAATAATGTTAATGAAATAATAATCACTTTTATATATCAATTATAATTTTAATTACATTCATTAAATATGGATATGAATGTTGAACTATTTTACAATCATGGAGATGGTAAGTTGTATGTATGCATTAGTAATATTTTCATTTTTCAATGATCATTATGGAAAGAATGAAAGTATGATTTTATCATCCCGTAATGATAATAATAATTTTAATATAATAATAATAATTAAAATATAATAATATAAATCTTCTATATGATGTGGTGTTGAAAAAATAATCATGTGACTTCGTTGAGGTGATAGTTCACACGTACACACAAATGACATTATCATTTTTCTGTGTAAGGAAAGGTAAGAAAATAAATGTTATATTATCTTTTCATAATGATAAATATGTCATTAATACCATATATAAACATAAATTCCATCATCATAAATAGTCTTGAAAGATGGTGATGGAAAACAAATTATATCAGTTCGTGAAGTGGTTGTTCACCTTACACAGGAACAATAATTCATTTACAATTAGATGTAAGTAGAGATGAATTTAGAAAATGATTTTTACATAAAAACATCACAGTATATTTATGGTACTGGAGTTATTATTTCATCATGGTTGATGAATTTTAGAAGGATTTAGAAGAAGAAAAAACAAAAACACTTAATTTGAAACGAAACATTTTCTTCGAACAATCTTCTTTGCATAACACAGTACAAGAAAATTGACCTTTTGCGACATGTTGTTTGCGATGGGTCTGACGCCTGTTGAAAAAAGGCCCTTACTAAGGAATATTTACGATGATATTTAACTCCTGTATAAAATAAAATTAAATAAACTTGAATTTTTTATGGGAAAATGAACCCACTACGAATAATTTTGGCGCGCCTTCCAACCAAAATGCGTGAATGGGTATTTGCGACGAGACACAGTTCTCGTCCCAAATACCCTCAGTCATGTACAGTTAATGGCGACCAGAATAAATTTCTGTCTCAATTTACTTTTTAACTACCAAATCAATTATTTATTGTGGGAACTATTTTTGACGGCGTTGCGATTACAAATAGTTCTGTCGGTACTAATAAAAAATCTATATACCCCCTCCGAATTTTATCTCTCAATTCACAAATTGAGCTCTTCTTTTCTTAGTTTCCCCCTTCTTCTCTTCAATTTTTCAAGTAGAAGTTTAAATTTTTCCGAGGTAGGAATTTTTTAGGTTTGCAGCGTTCAAAACTTTATTTTTGAGGTTTTTATGTAATTTTTTACATTTTTATTTTGTATATTTTATTTTTTATTAGATTTTAATATTATTAATTAGTTTTAATTAGAGTCAATTATAAGTAAATATTTATAATTAAAATCAATTATTTATATTTAGCAGTAGTTTTTTTTAAATTATCAATATTTAGTTTTAATTAGAAGTAATGATTTTAATTAAAAGGTAAAGAGTTTTAATCATCCATATTTTGTTATAATTAGTAGTAAATAAATACAATTACCAATAATTAGTAATAATTAACAGTAATGAGTAAAAAATAGTGGTAATTAGTAAACATTACTGATAAATCAATATAATTATTAAAAAATAGCTGTAATTAGTAAAAAATTATTTTCAATTTATATTTTTTAATAATAAGTGGAAATTAATAGTAATTTGTAAAAATTAGCGCTAATTAGAAAATATTAATGGTAATTATTAAAAATTAATAGTAATTAGTAAAAAAATTGTGGTAATTATTATTAATTATAAGCAATTAGTAAAATTTAGAGATAATTCAATATAATTATTAAAAACTGGTGGTAATTAGTAATTTTATTCTTAATTAAAAAAATTAATAAAAATTAGTGGTAATTAGCACTAATTAAAAAAAATTATCAGTAATTAGAAAAAGTTAGTGTTGATTAGTAATAATTAACCGTAATGAGTAAAAAAATAGAGGTAATTAGTATTAATTAACTGTAAATATTAAAAAATTTCGGTAAATTAATACAATTATAAAAAATTAGTGGTAATTAGTAAAAAATTGTCATAAATTTATACAAATTAATAATAATAAGTTTTAATTAATAGTAATTAGTTATAATTTTTAGAAATTAGTAACAATTAGAAGTAATTAGTAATAATTAATGATAATTAAAATACTTTAGCACTAATTAGTTAAAATTAACGGTAAATAGTAAAAAAAATAGCATTAATTAGTATTAATTAGTGGTAATCTGTAAAGATTAGCAATGCATTAAAATACATTTTAAAAACTAGTGGAAATTAGTAAAAAATTGTTAAAAACTAAAAAAATCAATAATAATAAGTGGAAATTAGTTTTAATTAGTAATAGTTATCTCTATTTGTTATAATTAGCGGTAATTAGTAAAAAGTAGTGGTAATTAGTAAATAAATATTACAAACTAATAAAAATTAATAATAATAAGAGGTAATTAATAGTAATTAGTAAAAATTAGTGGCATTTGGTAATAATTTGCAGCAATTAGTAAAAAATGATGTAATTATTATTAATTAAAGGTAACTTGTTAAAAATAACGGTAATTAATATTAATTAATGGTAATTAGTAAAAATTAGTGACAAATCAATAAATTTAATAATTTTTTTCCATAATTAGTAAAAAACTATCATAAATTAAAGAAAATATTAATAATAAGTATTATTTTGTAGTAATTCATAATAATTAAACATAATTAGTAAAAATTATAGATATTTAGTAAAACATTGTGGTATAGTATATTAATTAGTGGAAATTAGTTATAAATAAATATAATATTAGAAATTAGTGGTAATGAGTAAAAAATTCATATAAACTAATAATAAATTGTAATAATAAGTTGAAATTAGTATTAATTTGTAATAATGAGTGGTAATTAGTAATAATTAGCAGAAATTAGTAAAAATTAGCAGTAATTAGTAAACAAATACGACATTTAGTAGAAATTAGTGATAATTAGTAAAAATAAAAGTTAATTATTGATGAATAGCGACAATTAGTACTAATTAATGGTAATTTGTAAAAAATAGTTCTAAATCAATATATTTATTGGAAATTAGTAGTAATTAGTAAAAAATAACTATAAATTAATAAAAAATAATAATAATATGTGGTAATTACTAAAGATTATTGATAAATCAATATAAATATTAAAATTTAGGAGTAATTTGTAAAAATTGTTATAAACAAAAAAGAATTAGTTTTAATAAGGGGTAATTAGTAGTAATTAGCAATAATTAACAATAATTAGTAATAATTAATAGTAATGAGTAAAAATTAGGGGTAATTAGTACAAATTATTGGTAATTAGTACAAATTAGTGGTAATTAGTAAAAAATAATTGTAATTAGTTAAAATTAACATTAATTAGTATAAAATAGTGGTATAATGTATTAATTAGCAGTAATTTGTAAAAAATAGCGATAAATAAAAATATTTCTTAAAAATTTGCATTAATTAGTATATAATTGTTATAGAATAATAAAAATTAGTGATAATAAGTTATAATTAACATTGATTAGTAATAATTAGTAGTAATTAGTTATAATTAGCAGTAATTAATAAAAATTAGTGATAACTAGTAAAAAATTGTTTTTAACTAAAATATATTAGTAATAATAAGTGGTAATTAGGAGTAATGAGTAATAATTAGTGGTACATAGTGATAATGAGGAGTAATTATTATATATTAGTGGTAATGTGTAAAAATTAATTTTTATTATTAAAGATTAGTGGTAATTAGTAAAAATTAGGTGTAATTCATAAAAGTTAATGGTAATTAGTAAATATTAGTGATAATTAGTAGAAAATAGTGGTACAATGTATTAATCAGTGGTAATTAGAAAAACATTAGTGATAAATAAATATAATTTTTAAATATTAGCTATAATGAGTAAAAATTTGTTATAAATTAATAATAATAAGAAAGAATTAGTAATAATTAGTATTAAATGATATAAATTTATAAAAATTAGTACTGATTAGTGTTATTCATTAATAATTAGTGGTAATTAGTAATAATTAGTGTAAATTATTATTAATTACTATAGATTAGTATTACTTAGTGTAGATTAGTATAAATTTTTTAAAAAAATTACACTAAATTACTATGAAATAATAGAAATTATTATAAATTAATAGAAAAATGAAAATGAAATAGGTCACCAATTTTCATGCCGTGAGTAATAAAAAATTAGTTGACAAAAATTAGTCATTTCTCATGGCCTAAATATTGGAAATTATATTATTTACACATTTTAATAATTTGTAATATATTTTATTTCTTTATAGAAATTTATAATAATTTATAATAATTTTTATTTTTTTATTAGTGGTAATTAGTAAAAAAGTGTTAATAGAAAAATATTAAATGTTTATATGTTAATTATAATTTTTAAATATCATGATATTTTTTGGATCTATTTTTTCTTATATTTATGTAATCATTAAAAATTTATTTATTTTTTATTTTATAGAGAAATATGGAATAAAAATGTTGACAAAAGTATTTATTACATGATTGCAATTGAATAAATCATCACATGAATCCAAATGGTTTTGGTATAAATCCACTATATATTGAGGTTGTTCTACATTTTTTTATCATTTTCCTAATAAAAAAGAATTTTTTTTCAGAAGGGACAATTAAGTGTCTATATATGAAATGTGATTTGATGAGGTTTGACACACTTGAAAATGTTGACTGTTATCTTTTACATTTTGGTTTTCAAAATGATTTTTTAGTTTCAAAAAGGTGGGTGAAGTTTTGGAGAATATATTAATAATTTTCTTCCAGATCCATCACGATTTCAAAATATAATACATGAAGTTTTTACCCATATTTTTAACAAACTAAAATTCGTGATGATACTAATTTTACTCCTGAGTTAGAACCATCAAAATTTTATAAGTTTTTGAAGTCCACTAAGTATTCCTTATGTCTTGGTTACAAGATAAGAAAATTTGAATCCATTTCAAAATTTATGGATATTAAATCTGATAATGGAATGTCAAATTTCTATTTTGATCAAATATTCGCTTTGGTTAAAGTACTATTACTTAAAGAAAATGTGTTGCCTACACATTTATATGATAGTAATTGGATGGTTTGTAATTTGGGTCTTGGTTATGAGAATATTAGTGCATGTTAAAATGATTTCATCTTATATTGTGGTGAAAATGAATCATTATTTAATTGTACAACATGTGGAAAATAGTGGTACGAAGATGCTCAAATTGGGAAGTCTCAATTAATTTCCATAAAAAATATTCTAGTATTTCCCACTTATACCTAGATTGCAACATTTATTTATCTCTCAGAACACAACATCATGGATACTAGGGTTTAAAACTAGTATTTTAATCAATAAAAGCTTAAATCATCTAACATATGGTGATTCATGGAAACATTTTGATCAAATTCATTCACTTTTTTCTTGAGAAGCTCGAAACATGTGATTGAGTCATTATATTGATGGTTTCTTTCCATTTTATTATTATCGTAGTTAATATTATTATTAGATCATATTTATAACTCCATATAATTTACCTCCTTCGATTTTTATGAATGACTCATATATATTATTGATTGTATTAATTCCAAGGAAACCAACAAAGAATATGGATTTTTATTTGAAGCCATTAATTGATGTGTAAAATTTACTGCGGGTTAATGGTGTTAGTAAATATGATTTTGTTGTGAAAAAAGTTTTCTTAATGAAGGATACATTGATGTGGGAAATTAGTGACATCCCAAAATTTGATATGTTATCTGGTTGGAGTACCCATGGTCCTAAATCATGTATATATAGTATGATATACCTAAAAATGTTTATGATCAACAATTAAAGAAGTCACTATTTTTTTATTGTCATCACAAATTTCTTCCAACCGATCATCCCTTTCAGAGGAACATACAACATTTTAGAGAAGGAAAAAATGAAAGAGGTGGACCTCCAAAAATGATCTCAGGTTTTGAGATAAAATTCAATGTCTCTTAATTACCTCACATTACCTTTATACTAACTATAAAATAATAAAAAATTGATGAATTTAGTGAAGAACACAAATGGATAAAATGAATTATTTTTTGGGCATTGTCATATTGATCAAATTTTTGGGTATGTCAGATATTGGATGTCATGCATATTAAGAAGAAATACTTTGATAATCAATTTTATATAGTTTTGGACACACCTATTAAGACCAATGATATAATAAAGGAACGATTATATCTTGCCCAAACTTTTAGGCAACCTGAAATTAAACTATTTTAAAATGTCAAATCATGGAAGTTATTAAATCCAAAATCGGATTATATAATTTACAAATTAAATAGATTATTTTTTTATTATAGATTTGAGGCTTTCAAATGGTTATGTTTCCAATTTGACTAGATGAAACAAAAATGGTCATATTATAGGATTAAAAAGTCACATTTTTCATGTTATAATGGAAATAATTCTACCAATTGGATTTAGAGGTTTGTTGAATTCTATGATTTGGGATTCTCTAATGGAAATATCAATTTTTTCAAGATATTTATACACCAAAAAAAGAATAAGATTCACTATGTAGATTGCAAGAAGATTTTGTTTTAATTTTATTTAAATTGAAAAAAATAATCTAGTAGACTTTCATTGATTCAATGGAACATTTGATATTGAATTTTACACATGAAGAAAAATGAGGAGGTGTAGTATAGTTTTGATGGATGAAACTATTTGAGAGAGGCATGTAGAAATAAAAGAAAATGGTACATAATGAAGCATGAGTTGAATAATCAATTACAGAAGTTTATTTTCTAATGGAAATATCTTTCTTTGGCTTTCATTATTTTCAATCTGAATTTCCCTAAAAACATAATAGTATGGTATGTAATGAGGGATATGTTGATGATGAGATGAAAAAAAAAGTATCAATTTTTATTCAGAGCAAACATGGCTTTGGTTGAGTTCATAGATGATGGATTTTAGATGATGAACATCACAGGGATCATGCGTATGTTTTTCTCAATTGTGAAGATATAAAACCATTTCTACTGTGATTTATCCTCTAAATTATTTGATATTATTTTTAGTAAATTAATATTATTTTATTTATCAATTATATGATAATAATATCAAGAAAGAGGTCCCAAAAATTTCAACATATTATCTTGATGAATGTCAACAAAATAATCAGCCTAACTAGTTTCAAAAATCAGTAATGTATATTATTTATGGTTTAAAATATAAAATCAATTTATTAATTTTTATACTGATTATTATTTTTAACATTTTTAGGTATCTCTACATGATGATAAAATTGATAATCGATTGTGTGTATTGGGTAACTCACTATCGATGATGACACCCCACAATTACATCTCATTTTAGGATTGGGATGGATTATGTTAATATTGGATGGGAGATTGTTTTTAGAGGATTGAATTATTAGGTTGATAGAACTGTAGGAGACATAAGGGGACACATCGAGCTGGTAGTCATGCATTTAGTACAGATATGTAGCATATGGTAAGTAATTTTTTTAATAATTTATATGACTTTAAATTTAATCATTTTTTTATACTCATATAGTTCATTGAACAACCAAATATTATAAAGTTCGACATTTATAAGAGTATGTACATCAATCCTATTACGTGAGAGATTATAGGTGATCTGCATCATCATATTGCGGTCATTATAATTTATTTTTTAAATTTACAATTAATTGAAAATAACATTTACTCTATTTTAACTTTTAATTGTAGATGAAATATTCCTATGAGGCCATGATGTCTTAGACATAGGCTGAGATTTGGACCAAGACCAAGGACCATACTTCCAGTTCAATAGGATTTAATGATGCAATATAGATGCAGGCGACTCAATATGCCTTCGAGAAAGTCCGAGTTGTTGGTATCAACTCTCAATTGATGGATGGTAGTTATTATGGAACTATTGTGATGTTTTCATACAACTCTAGAGGATCTCGCAGAGTGTCATCATCATATTCTACAAAAAATGAGGAGTAATTATGTACTTAGGGTGAGCTTACAGAGTCCATGTGTAGAGAGCTGTAAGAACTCCATTGATAGCAGCAACAACAGTAGGAGGAGATGCATCTACAACAGGACCAACAACACATACAGATGATGGAGCACATGTGATGTCTGACATAGGGCTTAGGGATAGAGTTACCTTCACCGTCTCCACCAGCTCCACCAGATTCTCCAAATGACCCTTCCCCTTAGTGATTTATCTATTTTTTTCTCAAAAAAAAATATGAATGTACAATTTTTTTGTAATATTTTTATTATTCCACATATTTTAATTTCTAAATATTGTGTTTTTTATATTTTTAATAATATATTTTTTATTATAAAATATCATTTATGTCAATTTTTACACCATTTATTACATTATTTTTTTAAAATATCATAAAAATATGATATCTTTGAACCAATTCATTTAAAACATTAATAAAATTTCAAATTATGATATAAAATTCATTCATGACATTAATTATTTAAAATTATATTTGTTTTAATACTTTTGATATCATTTATTTGATATCCACACTAATTAAACAATTACTGCATCATAATTATATAAGCGTTTAAGGTCATTATTTATAAACTAAAAATTTAAAATAAATTATCATGATTAAGATAAACATTTTATATTTCAAAATACTATTTTTAGTCAAACATATCCCTAGAATAACCACATATTAAAAATATTTCACTTGTTAAAAAAAAGTATGAAAAATTAGACATTTCATTGAATAAAATACTATAAATGGATTAAATTCTTCAAAGTAGATCCATGGGCTAAAAAATAGGTTTAAGAATGATTTATTTCAATAATAACTCATTAAATAAAATTATGAAAAATTTTAGGGTAATTATATCTTATTTATAAGATTATTTTTACCATTAATTACCCGATTAACCCTTAACAGTGTTAATAAAAAAGCTAATGTTTCTATTCATATTGTTCAAAAAGAAAAGGGAAATATTTTATAAATTTGGAATTTATTATTCCAAATATGTAATCCATTTTCAAATAATTCTAAATAGAAAATTTTCTAGAATTAATTTATAATCAACCCCATTGAAGGAACGAGAAATGAAGTTTTTAAGGTGAAAATGTTCAAAAGGTTGAAATGATTTTATATCCAAATTAAATGTGAAATTGATTCTAATGGTGTGAATTATATAAAATTTATCTAATTTTAATTTAAATAAAATAATGATTTTATTATTTCAAATATAATTTAAAAATGTTTCAAGAACTATATGTAAAACATGTTATCCATTAGAAGGTGTTAAAACTGCTTTTTTAGAAAAACACTTCTTTCATGCGTAAAATTGGATTTGTTATTATATAATGAATAAACAAATCATAAGATTGTTTTAAAAAATTAAATTTATTATATATATATATATATATATATTTCATTGATTTAATCCAACAAGAGTTATTTTTTTATTTATTATTACAAAACACAGTTGTGCACATTTACAAAGTATTTCAGAAAAATATTTCCTTTTATTTAAAAAAGGGTTTTACATTTATTTATAATTAATTGATCAAAAAATTATATATAATTGGGTAAAAATATTTTCATAATTAATTTTATCATGGTCATAACCATCATTCTAATGGTTGTGTCAAAATTGTAATATTTAAATAATAATTTTTGTTTTTCGTTTAATCTTGATGTGGCATATATCATGTACACTATCGAAAATAGTATATTTTTTTTAAAAGTCCAGGTGTTATAAATTAAAAGTCATGAAAAATAAAAATTGGATATGGTGGAAAATATATGGTCTAAAATTTCATCCCATTTCCATTTTTGATCCAATAATTTCTTAATAAGTAAAATTATAAACCCTCATGAGTGAAAAATGTGTTACCACGATTAAGGTAAAAATATTTCAAGAAAGTGGTTAAACCAATTGATAAGTTTTAAAAACCACCTAATGTATCCATATTTTAATTTTTATTGATATTTATATCATATCCTACCTCAGGTTTGAATCTATTTCTATTTGGACAAATCTTTCTTGGGAATGACTGTATTATATTTTAATATTTTATGAAAATCCATGAGTTCCCATCCCCTCACTTATAAGAGGACGCCTCTCATTTATCTTAGGTATAAAAAATTTATCCATCTAGATCAACCATAACCTAAAATAGTATCATATAGACATCATTATACACACTATAGAGCTTTTACTCTTACCAAAGGACTATTCATAGTATCATTAAGAGGATATTTAAATAAGGCATTTCGAAGAATAGGTAATCATCTTACCCAAAAACATTCAATTTTTTTATTCATAAATATCCTGTAAATGTGTGATAATAATCATAGAATAATAAATTATTTATCCTAAATATACACAAATATTATTATGATAATGAAACTACAATTATTCACCATATATTTTCAACAAATGGGAAGTGAAATTATAACTTATTCATTCTTATCACTTTCCATCTCAAAATATCAATATAATCCATTTTCCATGACCATATTTCATGGATGGTTATTGTTATTGGTTTATGTTTTATATATGATATTTATGAAATAATTATTCTTATGAAATGAAAATATCATATCTAACTATTTTTAACCTTCTAATCAATTAGAAAATGATAATATTTCTCATGCGTACGTGGGGACTACCACCTCCACAAGGAGATTTGATTCATTCGTATATTATATTTTACATTGTTAGTAATAATAATGTATTCGATTAATATGTATAATTAATATTATATAATAATTATTCTACTAAGTTTAATTATTATTTACATTTATTTCTTTCTATCCATTGAAAAATTAAAATAGTGTTGATGCATACATATGACATATCATCTCCATGAATGGTGTAATTCATGTTTTTGTTTTTAAAATTTATGGATTAATATAAATATATATATAATGAATTAATATGATATTTTTATATAGTGATTAAAATTATTTTTAAGATTAAACCATGATCAAAGTACAAATACCTAAACTTTTGAACATAAATTCTCATGATTAATGGAACAGCTAACACCTCTAAATGATGATTTTTAAAATGAATAATTAGTAAATTGGTTTTGAAATTCTAAAAGTGAATAAAATATGATTTTTATGCATTTTAATGAATATTTTATAGAATTATAGTAAATTTAAATTAAGTATAAAGGAGTTTAGATCACCTTTAAAATCAAGTGTAACTCGAGGTAAGAGTTTATCATTAGAAATAGTCTTTTTTGGACATAAGTTCTGGTATGAAATGACATTTTCATTGAAGGTGTATATAACATCCTTTTGAAATTTTATTTCATGAATATCCTTATTTTCATGATAATTATTGAGTCATTTGAACTTATTCTTTCATGAGGTTTAAGGTACAAAAGTTACCAATGTGGTAAGGGTTTTATGTTACATTCTCATTATTTATCTAGATTATTTTTGACTATGTTTCCTATGATTATAAATTATTATATATCTCTCAATAAACTCATGATTTTTATTCCTCAATATTTATGTCTTGAGAATAAATTATTTCCATTCATTTTCCTCACTTTAAGTACTCAATATACCAACATAATTTTATTAGGAAAACTGACATTATATATCATTAAGGATGATTTTTTATTCAATGTCCACGTTTTATTAAATTTCTTGAAATTTTTTATTAATATTATCTTATAATTTTTTAAATTCATTTTAAACATGATTTTATTTTATAAAAAGGGGTTAAAATATTATTTTAATTGTTTTCAAAACATGGTACTTTTTCTTACAAATGTTTGAGAGATATGTTTTATTTTAACATATGTGGTATGACTTTTTTTTCCTATATCAGAATTATAAATTATTTGAAGATTAGTTTTCATGTATTGAATGATATTATAAAATAATAGGTTTTACTTAATATTTGTAATTTTTTTATTTTAAATAACTGATTTCAATTAGAAATTTCGTTTTCCCACAATAAATGTTCCATGTGATTTTTAAAAGCATTTTACATATATGATGATATCATTTGATTATTCCTATCAATTATTGGGGATATGACCCAAAACTACCATCCTTATTGTTTCTATATATTATTTATGATTATGGCCACAATATGTTTTTGAAATCCATTTCTCTTCCACAAGATATGATGTGATGAAATGTTTTTGAAATATTTTTTTTCCATAGGTTATGCTATGGTAAAATGATTATGATACCCATTTACTTTTCATGGGTTATGATAGGATGAATATTTAATAATATTTAGGAAGTCATATTTATGATTTTTAATATGTGTTTTTTGAAAATAAAATTATATATACCTGCAATGCATTGGTTATTGATGGATATCTCTTAAGATAAAAAGAACTGGAATGGAGAGTGAACCTAGTTCAATAAGTGAATTTTTAGACAATGATATATATGGAGTGAATCTTGGATACTAAGATATTTACTGGGGTTAGAAAAATTCATGATGTAATTCTTATAGTGATCCTTTTATACTAATTAAATTATTTTCAATGTTTATTTTTATCCAGATTTGATTCCTTATTCTAATGTTATGATATAATGGCTAATGTTATTTTATTCCTTTAAGATTTATGTCTAATGAAATTTAATGTTTTATTCCAGGAATCAAGATTATGATCAATGATATTTAGGTGTTGATACTCCATTTTATCACATGGGATGATAATATTAGGAAGAGTACCCTATGTATTATATAGGTGAATATACCCAATGTTCATCAAGGGAACTCGCCAAAATTCTCCTGTATGTACCCAATCTACACACCAGAAGGCTCATGAAGACCCCCTGCATAGCACTAAAGAATTATCTACCCCTATGAAGGGTAAATGAATATATTACCTCTACCAGGTAGCTATGAAGAAATCCTCTTTTGACTAGAGTCCCATTTTTTCGAATCAATAGGACTTAAGGACCCTCATTTGACACACTAGAAAAATTAAAGAATCCTCTATGCTCTGGTCACATAGTCCCTACAACCTGGTCCCTAAAAACACTATGTTATCTCTCCAAAACCAGATAGAATAACGTATAAAGGAGGATATTGGGATGAAAGAAACTATATGGTCTAAAATAAAAGAAAAATATGCGAGGACCCATTCCCCCTAACTGAAATACACAAGCAAGAAGGCCCCTTCTCAAATCTAGGACATCCATGAGACTCTTCTAGGGACACATGAGGAAACCCTTAGTTCCTAGAGAAATGAATCCCCCAAGTGTTGTTACCCAAGTTTTCGATTGTCGAAGGCACCTCCAAATCATGCTGGTCTAACCCAATGTGAATCACTTATAGTTCCTCCCATGTCACCCTGCATGAAGAAGCTTCTCCTTGAAATACTTGACATACACAAGACACATTCTATGCCCTCCTTTAATCCACCAATGGATGGTATCATCTTCCTTTGTATCCATCACTTTAGGGGGACCAAGTTGAAGTCTCTTCCAAATCATCCATACTTTGATGACCAAGGATATAAACACCTTAGTGTGTCTCTAAGTTGTTTATGCATTCCATCAGTCAGAGGTACCCCACAGTTATCCCACCCAACAGTCAAGGTGCTCAGGGTGAATGCAGTTAAGCATCCCATTGGTCACGAGGAAGCCAAACCTAATGGTATTTCCAAGGACAACCTAGTATTAGATACAAGGGATAAAACTATGTCATTCCAGTGCCATCTATAATACCAGGGACCATTTGTTCCAGGTGGGGAGGATGAGGATCACACATTCTTCTACCTTGGAGGAATAATTCCATTTACTTATTTCATATTTGGAAAAAAGAATATGTAATAACTATGAGAGTAATCCACTTGAATTTTCTTATGGTTGGTAGCCAGGAAGGTAGTCTGATGTGAAAATGTTGGTTAACAAAATTGGAGGAGGTGGGCAAACTAAAGCCCTCAATTCTCTCCCATTTCCCCTCCCTCATCCTCCAACATACTAAGGAGATATTTCAGTTTTTCAAATCTTCCAATTCATCTTATTTCACACATTCAATCATGAATTACGTGGGCATTGAGTTTATCTATGATCATGGCATCCTCATTGTTAGATTCATGTATCAGTAGAGAATATTTTTACAGGTCTTCTTCTTGCCTTCCTTCAGAGGGCCTCCATAAGTGTGTGTCCTCAAATATATATATCCAACTCCAAATGGAATATTCTTTGGTGTATACCCAAACCAAACCTCCAAATAACCATGATTTAATACATTCTTCATGGAACCAACCAAAAAGGCATCCTCCTAAAGTGTGAAATTGCCAAAATCATTCATTATTTCTATCAATGGGACGCATTAAATTGTGAGAAAATCCTTAATAAGGCCTCCACAGGAATTGGTCCCCACAATAGATTAACATGGGATTAAAATCTTGACCAACAGTGATACGTAGGAAGCCTCTCTGTGGACCATACTCAACCCCAAAAAATTGACCCTAATTCTCTCAAAGGACCACCTTCCCCTATGATAAAACTTGTAGAGGGCCTCCATAGGAATGGTCCTCACAAAATAACTACATGGTATTTGATTTCCAACCAATTGGTATGTCTATAATGCCTGTCTAGGGCCCAAAAATAACACCCCAAAATAACCCCTATTTTTATTAAGGGTCCACATTACCCATAAAAGACAAGCCATTAAAGGGCCTCTATAGGCATAGGTCCTCACAAACAAATTATGTGGGATTTGATTCATGAAATAATGAGATACCTAGAAAGACTACATGAGGTACAAAGCCAAACCCCCACAAAAAAACCTAATTATATCCAAAAGGAAAAATCCCATTGTGATAAAAACGTTAAGAGTGCCTCCATAGTCATATGTACTCATAACCCAACTACATTGGCTTTGATTCCTGACCAACTGGGATACATAGGAAGCCTCCTTAATTTCCAAAACAAACACCCAAAAATCAAACCCAATTATATAAAAGTTACACATCCCCTTAAGATAAAAACTATTCAAGGGCCTCCATTGGTGCATTTCCTCATAATCAAACAATGTGGGATTTGATTCTTAACCAAATAAGATATGTAGGACGCCTCCCTAAGGCACAAAACCAACACCACAAAATGAAGCCTAATTTTCTTTGGGAGAAATTAACTTTAGTTTAATGTATATGATAGAATCCCAAAACCCTTCCAGGTACCTTGGGTTGATTCAACATAAGTCCGACACAAAACCTTGAATGGGAAACTTTCACCCAAATGTCTTTTCCCCATGATGCTAAAATGCATAGTTTGGTCCTCGTAACATGACCTTTAATGATATGATGTGTCCTTAAATGTTTCAATTAACTAGGTGGGTTATTATTCCTTTCATAAGGATACATATGAATCCCATCTTGTGTTTCAGACCCTAACATCAAAACAACTCCCATATCCTTGGATGATAATAAACTTTCAAGCATCCCACTGTGTGGGTCAAAAGCATCATAATAATAATAAATGACAAATAAATATCTTATCCATTCATAGAAGGGTAAAACTAATAGAAATAATCATATATATATATATATATCTACATAAATTAATATCTATATATACATATAGATTATAAATTCTACACATTATAATAATTGATTGTTAATTTTTGGGCGACCCATATCATTAATGATATTTAATGAAGGATTTAAAAACATATCATAAATCATTAAAAAAGTCTCAGAGTAGGAAATATTCCCCCCAAAAGGGTGTGATGATCATGACCTCCCATCCTATTGACCAAATTGAGTTCTTATTTATCATGGGACATGTTACCCACCGAGCACCAGCCTTTGGAAAATAGGCCCTTGAGTTATCACAAATATGAGAGCCATTGGATGTTTGAAATTCTATGAACAAACCCCATGAGAAACTAACCAAAAATGATGTGGGTCTATGTTTTTGATTTTAAGGTTTTCCCACCAACACTAAAAAATTCCATTCCAACCCCATTTGGTATTTTGGAATGAAATTAAAATGGAAAATCCAACATGAATACATAACTAAGATGATAGTGTAACCCACATATTCGGCCCCTTTCTCTCTCAAAACAAGACAGTAAATTGTGGACGTTTTCCACTATTGAAATGAGGATTTTATGGGGTTTTCAAGTTTGTGTTTTTCATATATATTCCATTAACCTTATACATGATCTCCCTTCAATCCAAATAGTGTCATACCAGTTCTTACAAGAATGCACACTATCCACTACACAAGCTGGGTCTTAAACCAAAGAGAGGACACGATCACCTACCCAATGTCTTCCCCACTCGGTCTTAAATGATATTTTTTTGGGACTAATACCAAAATTATGCTATCCTAACCCTAGTGTCCACTCCACATACCCTCGATCTCATGAATCTACACTAATCGTCAAATAAACAATGACTGGTAGTCTAGAAGTAGGCGACACTAATCGACATATCCAACCATTTTGGGTGATCATCCACAGAATGGAGCTGTCATCTCCTCCCTTATCATAGGGAGGTAAATAATGAGGCAAAAAATGGAGTCACCCAAAAGATACATGGGTACTTTCCAAGGTCTCCTTCCAGTAGTCCCCACTACCAATGACGTGCGTTAGTGAACCCTCAACATGATGAGTGTGACGTCATTGGGAGTCAGAATCTAGTTATCTAGAAAGAAGCATGAAAGAATGACCACCAAGGGTACAAAATGGTCAAAAGTAGCCAAGGATACTCCTCTTTACCCTTTTTGATAAGCACACAAACAAAATAAGACAACAAATAGTGAGTAGGTACAAACACCTTCCCGCACACAGAAATCTTACAAGTCAAATTCAGCAGAAAACCATGAGCTAGTAGAAACACATGACCACACTAATCATGCCTACCAGAAACCTCATATAAATGTATCAAAAGAACCCCGAAGATCAAATTTAGTAGAAATCGAAGAGCTTGAGAAACCAACTTCCGAAATCAATCAAATTTACTGGTCATATTTGGAGGAAGACCATGAGTGGGTGTACATACCTTCCTTCCATAAGCCTCATTTAGTAGTATCTAGAGGAGTTTGTTGGAAAGTCCTAATGAAAAATATGTGATATACCCCATTCTATTCCACCACACCTGGTCACCTTCAGTATCCTCCATGAGGAAATTGAAGAAATACATAATCACACACACCTTCACCTTTCACATAATGGGATTATATTCATGTTCCAGCCACTAAAGGTACCAAAAAACATTATGAAAATTGTAAAATGGAAGGAAAATATTTCTTCCCAAAAATTAAAAAATATGCAAGATATAATTAAAAACATCTATTGTAGAGGCGCAGATTCACAACTCTATACCCACAAATAGGGTGACTCTTCAATATGTCACTCCATATTAAAAACACATCTCTGATCCTATCAAGGGGTGTCATGGGCTAAGTTACCCCCTAATATATGGACAACCATATTGATCAAAGGCCCTTATTCCGACTAGTGTTAATCAACCTATTCCAATGGAAACTTCAAGGTAGGAACAAACCCCTTCCAAGATTCCAGAAAACATTCGGAAAATTATAGTAGTGACACATGATCCAGTCAAACAAGATTCCATTATTGAAAATTCCTTTCCCCAACAAGAGTTCCTAGTCACCCGAAAGAAGGAATCCAAAAACGTAACATTTCCCAAGATGAATGGAAAATGATTATCCGATATACGATACTACTATTCACAGTAATATTGTTATTTAATCCCTTAGATTCTTATATATTATATCACAACATATTAATCTATTATTACCAAATTATGGTAATGGTAGTATCATTTTTGAAGGTCCTACCCATACACTTCACCATAAATCCTTACTTTAGGTCCATAATTTGATATTCTTGAGAGTTCATCTATTGATGAGAGCCATAAAAGCCCTATACATGGCTAAAAGATTGAACAAAAAGAGGTTTGTCCCCTTCCTATGTTCTTCCTTTAAGTTTCTTCCCAGGGAATATTCTATCATAAACCTCCTTGTAGTCTGATGTCAAACAATAGTTTTAGTCCTCCCCATAAAGGAAATTTCTATGAATATTTTCTCCACAATAGTTCTTCACTTTGTATAACAGGTTATCCCCTTGGATATTTGATTATGATAAATCCCCCCATCACGAGGCACATGGGAAAACAAGTCTTGTCACGTATGATGCCTTATAATTGAAAGTAAAATCCATTATTATCTTGAAGAAAAACCAATGTGATAATCATTCTACAAATCACCATTGGATCATATGCCTTCCAATATGATAGATGGCATCCCCAAAAATTTTATCTATTATAATAAATCCCTAGATAATATTCCACTATGGTCATACCAAGTCGAGGAACCTCTGTAAAAATATGATGACATGTTGAAAATTCAGAAAAAATGACATAAAATGACATACTAGTCATGTTATGCCTTTATTCACTCCCCAATTCATCATTTGAGAGGCGTGGTTGGAGGATTGTGTGCAAGAAATCTGCCAAAATATCTGGGACAATATTTGTCACATAATATAAAAGGTATTTCCATATGATGAATACCTAACCCACATTAACATAATAGAAGATATACAGCAAAAAATTTACTTGGAAGATCTCCTAGCTACACGATATACAAAATTATGGAAACTTTAATGATTCGTTCAGTGTTCATGTCTCTACACATTAAAAGAGTTACATCATTTGACCACAAGTACCCTCTTTATGGAATATATCTGGGAATGGGGTGAACATGGAGTGTTTCATTTCACCATGATATCTAATCCGAAAATTCTTCCATGGATGAAATAATGAAAGTTCATAGCTTCATTATGGCTTCAAAAAATCTAATCTATTCACAAAATATGATATTCGCAAAAAAATAGGCCTCAATGACTATCACCTATTTTGGTGTAGAAGAGATCAATCCATTGAAATAATTTTTTAGTATAGATATGAAAATATTGAGTGAGCCTCCCACTTAAGGTATATAAATAATAAAATAACACAAATTTCACAAATGGTAAAAATGTATTTGGAAGAAAGTGGTTATAGTGAAAACCAAATAATGCACCCATCCCATGTCTGGAAATAACTCTATAATATCAAAAAGGAAGGAATGGCAGTAATAGCCAGAACATTCCAGGAGCCATTCCAGCCTGTAGGGAAGGGGGATTTTTTAACACAACATTTAAGAACATAAAAATTGGATCAAAATATTTTGGAAATGGAGTGGGATCATCCCTAATCCACAAGGATGAGGGATTTTATTACCTCAACAACCTCCTCAACAAAAGTTTGTATTCAACTGATTAAGGAGAATGTCGTAGAATGAATCCAACCATTTTTTCACTTCCCATGATCTGATATCCTCAATGGGAAGACACATGAAAAAATTATCAGGAGATTCCCATCATATTACAATCTTCAAAATGAATCCAAGAGAACATATAGAGGAAAGGAAAAGGACTTGTGGAGAATGAAAATAAAGGTAGTATCTCAAAGAGACTGATGAAATTCCTACCATGCATTATGCATCAATTAATGCCATTAACACCACCCATGTAGACCCTATTGAACCCGAGGCCAATAAATTGGAGCAATAGGATGGTGTTTTGTTTTATAATATGGTCCACATAGAAATTATTAAAGGAGGTGTGTGTACTCAAAACCAGAGGCTTGCTCTAAATTTGGTCATTTCCTCATCCACTCCATTACATCCTCCTCAGATAGAATCCACCTAAGAAAAGGGTAAAGATAAGGTTTCTATTCAACAACATACAAAAAGGGTTTAACCTATTATAGTTGAGGATATATTTTATAACAAAGAGAAATAATAGAAAGAATGGACATGAATCAATGCAGAACTACTCCGAGGAAACATTTATCATTAATATGTTAGGAAAATATAGAATCAACTAGGTCTCCAAACTAGCATACCTCAACAAAGAGGGTTCACCACCTTAAATAACTTGGATAAATAACATCTAATCAACATGGTGTACCAATAAATAAATATAAATAGACCCCATAGTAATATATCTATTGTTCCATCTATTATGTACACTACTAAAAGACGGATATGTTTATCCTTACATTCCTTCCCCTATTAGTTACCCATGAAAGATTTCTGTAGGGCCTCCACATTATGAACTACCTTTTACTACCCCTACTCAATAAAATACACATAAAAAAATTCCTCAATGTCTCATCAAAACTATTGATTCACTGAAAGATAGATTGAATTTAATGGAGGAGTGGCCTGCACCGGTACAACCAGAAAAGAAACCTTACCCCGAATGGTTTGATCTGAACCATCCCTCACCAAACATCAGGAGAAGTAATTTAACACTATCAATTTATTAAGGCACCTAATTAAGAAATTAAATGATTTAGTTTCTTGTTGTCATCCTATGTTGGGGACACTTACAAAGTAGTAATTTTGAAAATCAGTTTCTTCATGCAAATACTATAGGGTCTCGCCTTTGTATTGTACACCAGTTTTACAGTGCAACAATTACATGCTGAAAATATCTATTATTTATGTTTAACTTTTAGTTTATCTCAATGTTATATAATAAAACATTCCTCGACCTCTCAAACTAAAAATAGTAGGAGAATGAGAGGGTCTCATATTTTATTGCTCAGTGGAAGGGGTCTACATACTGTATAATCCAATAGCTTCATCAAGAATATTTTTCTTCCCATATATATATATATATATATATATTTATCTGGATGATTTACACACACCACTTATACTTGTGAAATATTAAGGATGTTTTTGGTTTATTTCCACAATTTCACAAATATTGGAAGTCTTCATATCACTAACCATGGATAAGTCTCGAGTAATTTCATTAACTCAAGGAAAGAGAGTGTGGAAAGTAGAGGCTGCATCTATTACACTTAATATAAACCCTATATCATCTCTTAATTCAAAGGCCATTACATATCACATGGTTCCCCTCCTTAGAATCAGAAAAAATTCCCACCTCGTTAGGATGAGGAATGGGGGTGGAGGAAAAAATAGTTTTCGGATCAGAAGTATAATGTCTATTTTTAAAGAAATGACCAACTGCCCAACTAATTCATAATTGCATTGGAGAATAACACAGTCATATTTCTAATGTTTAGGAAGAAAAACCATGATGGAATCTAATTTCTCCTAAAATATTCCCATAAAATATAAAATTGAGGGACACCATCCATGAATGCTTTGTTTTTAAATACATATTATAGAATATGGCAGACATTGGGAATGTGAATCAGGACAAGTCATCCGTAAAGGTAGAATTTGTTCCTCCCACCAATACATAGGAGTAAAATTAAATTATGGAAGTTAACAAAAAGGTCACATATAAGTTTAGTGATTGGGTGGTATGAAATTCGAACAACTGGAAATATTCTATCCTCCTAACATATTAAAAATGAACAACTATTCCCTAGGCCACTTTTTCTATGATAGAACCGACTCCATCAGTGAAACATTCCTCCAAAATCAATTAATAAAAGAAAATAAATTTCCAAAAGGCTGGTAAGAAACATTATAAGAGAAAATTTACCAAGGACTTTGTTGGTTTTGACTCATTTAGGCTTTATGCCTTCAGTCCCATCCAAACGGGTGCCACCCCACTAAATAGTACAACAACAGTCGGCCTGGTAGATGAAGTAATAATCAGAAAAGGAGTTGATCATAAGTTCCATTAATGTTATTCACTTAATGGATTCATTCTGTTATGATGAGTGTGAATATGAACCAAAACTTCGTACACATGATTGAGGAATTAGTGGATGAGGCTGCCAGCGTAGAGGATACATTAGAAGACATGGTCGTTCTAGAAATGAATACTCTAGTGGGGTCCCTGATTGAATTGCCTACATGGAAAAAACTACAAGAAGTGTCAATAAGTGAGATCAAAAGGAGAAATAATGTTACACCATGCATTCCATGGTTTACCCAAACCCAATCCTCTTTGAATATGTACTAGAGGGGACACCATCGCCCAATCAACCTCAGCACAAAGGCAGACCTAGTGGACCTAATATACTAAGGATATAATCAACTTCAAATCATATTCCAAGGGTCAATTCACATATATCAAGTAATTTAGTTCCTAAAGTTACTGGAAAAGAGAATATACATGTTGGTAAGGGTAGACCATTGTCTCAGAAGTATGAAATTTTCAATAAACTATACCTTGTGCCAGCCAAGTTATCAATCGTGGATGCTTTGAGTCTATCAGAAGAACTATGGGAAGCACTGATAGAGTATTTTTGAATACATAAATAATTTATGGTCCATGATTCTATTGTAGAATTATATCATGTAAAGATAGGTCCTATAGAATTCGACATGATCATTTATTTCATGGAGTATGTCAAAGATGCAATTATACAAGGACATGTCCGAAATTTTTATGTATGTGAATGATAAATTATGTTGATATATGATGGGAATTTATTGAAAATGGATTAGTAGTCAACATTATTATGGTAAAATGATTCATCAACATGGTTACAATGAGTCCCACTTGTCCCCCTCAACACTAAAACTGCATGACTATGATAAGAGTGAGAAATATCCTCTTAGTGAAATCATGCTCAGAGCTCAGTTCAGAGATCTCATTTGGATTTATAATTCGGGCTGTTAGAAAAGATAAAAACATCAATATTTTCTTCCAAGGACTTGGATACATCATCATGTGACTATCCCCTCATCATACCACCAATTCCTCAAATATTTTCATTAATAGATAAATTGGGACATTTCCTGGTGTAAATCCCCATTTAAATAACGAAAATTGAAATACATTGATGTAGGATTCTATAAAAGGAAAGGGAAACTTCAAACAATTGAATTTTTTTCTCAAATAAATGTCTCAAGTGGTTTATATATAACTATACATAATCCCTTAAAGAAGCTCAATGTATAGTATATTTTTTCAATCGATCATATCGAAGAGGTGGGTCTGAATTCGGTCACATATCATGTGACTTCCATGACATCATTCATGAAAATTGAACCCAAAATCATAGGAGACTTCATCAAATCTCCATAATGTAATGGAATCCTAGGTGAAAATACCCCCATTCTATCCCTTGAACATCAAAAAATTCCTTCATGATCAGTTGGGTCTAAAGAGGTTTCCACATGACTAATGGAAAATAATTATGCTCAATCTCTACCCCTCTTCTCCCCGTCAGAGCATCACTGGGACCCAATGTCATCAGTTAGGTCAAAAGTAGGTGATTTTACTTTTGAATGTATAAATATTTAGTCCTCCCATGCTTTGATAAATTTTATTCATCACATAATTATCCTAAGATTATGGAAGAGGTGAACAGGGAGGAATAAGAGGAAGAGGAAGTTGAGGATGAAATTGGGGATACCACTCAAACATTTGAGGATGTTGTATTTACTATAATGGATAAACTTAGATGAAGATTAACAACCCACATTGATCAGTGAGGCCAATAATTTTGAAGAAGAATAGGTATAAACATCCTTCCTAAATAAAAATCAATAATTGTTCACCTGGAATTACATAGAGATTAAAAACATTAATCTTGAGGTACACCCTAACCACTTATGTCTTCTTAAAATCCACTAGGGATATAAATAGGTAGCTAGAAGGACACAACCAACTCACACCTCTACAATTGGGGCTAAATGGTACAAGAATACCACGACTGAATTAATCATGGAAGTTTAATTTTCAAAATGTATGGAAAACATTGTCTTCATAAAGAAGAAGAATGGGAAAATAATGGTCTACATCTAATATAGTGATATTAACCATCACTGTTCGAAATATGGCTTCCCATTCAAAATCATAGCGATACTTGTTGATGTAATGTATAGTTATGAAGTACCATACCTCACAGAATGGTATTTATGGTAAAAATAAATTTAGATGGTCCCAAAAGATGAATAATAAAACCCATTTATGTCTTCCATTCAGTATTCTAATAATAGGTAATTTTCATTATATTGAAGAATACTCCCCCCCAACATTCCATGCATCGCAATTTAAAACCCTTTCTGTAGATGTTTTTTGAATGCTACATCGATGACCTATTGGTTAAATCCTATGTGTGTTCCGATCACTAGGGTGATCTTGAGACTTTCTTCCAAAAAAATGAGATAAAATAATCTGATTATTAGCCCCTTAAAATATGATATTGATTTTACCTCATGGAAATTTATCGACTCCATCAACTACCATCATGGTATAAAATTCAACCTTGAGAAGTAAAAGACCATCTTCAATATGTCACCACCTAGGAACCTAAAAGAGATGAGGGGTTTACAGGGACACCATCCCTATATTCAATAACTTACATCCAACATTACAGAAAAGTTTTTTCCCCTAACCAAGTTGGTGAATAATGGGTTCACATATCTATTGACCAATGACTATTAGGAATCATTATACAGCCTCATGAAATATATCTTGACCCTATAAATTCTAATTCCACCAATTTAAGGGAATAAAATTATTTAATATGTGAGAGAATTGGACCAATCACTAAGATCTTTAATCATGAAAAAGAATGATACTAGAAAAGAAAATAGACTGTATTATCTCATTATAAACATATAAAATCTCTAGCCTTTTACACATAAAATTTCATGATTTTAAGCATAATTTTACATCAGAGTACATGACAAGGATCGTTAAGTCTAGTGTCATGGAATACTTGGTACATAAAACATAAAACATGGGGATAAGGAACACTTATTTATTTAATCTCCATAAAAATATTCTAACATCCTTTGATCCCTTAAATCTACATAGGGTACCCTGGGGAACACATGAACAAAGGGATGAGCTAAAAATCCTTGCAAGGGAGAAGAATAAAGCTTAAACACATGAGCTAGGAGGCCTGACATAAAGATATCAAAATATTGGAACATATGAAATCATAAAATATAAACATGAGATCATATAACCATTGAATGATATAAATGTGGTAGAATCATAAAACATGTCTTTATTATGAGTCAAGGCTAACCGTCAATCTCGTTTCCCATAGTAGTGCGGTCAAGGTTAACTGCCAATCCCAGTTCCCATTGTAGTACGGGTCAAGGATAACCGCCAATCCCATTTCCCATCACATATCATGAGACTTAACATTACCCAATGAATTGGTGTGCTATCTTGGAGAACCCATATCAACATTTTCATGAATATGATTTCCACATAAATAATCTTACATAATAAACAATACAAAAACATAAGGGTACCCATGGAAAGAATTGGGTACCACAATCATGAAATAAATCATAACTAATGGGCATATTAGTAATGTGTCAATGAAATATATGGATTAGAACATACATGGACTTTAATAAGGTAGTATAGGAGAATTACATGATAAGTTATGTCAAATAAAAGTAACAACATATAAGAATTTTTTTAGAAACATTAGAATTAAAACATTAATGTGCAGTTTTAAGGAAAATACTATAGAGCTTTTAAAATAGAAAATAAGAAAATATTTTATATAAAAATAGAATTTAACCAAGAATATTTTCATAATAAAAATACTGATTTTATAAAGACAATGGTGGTTAAAATAGAGGATATACTGTACTTGAAATCTGGTAAGAATCGGGGATGTTATATTAAAATAGGGTTTCTTATCAGGAAAAATTAAAGAGGGAATCACTTAAAAACATGTATATCCCTGAAAGATAATGAGTGATGGATATTTTAACATGAGTTTGGATAATATATATAGTATGTATAAGTTTTATATAAAAATAAATGACAAATTCATTTGGGTAAAAATAACTTTGGAGTAACCCGAAGGAATAAATGTTATTCAGGTAGAATTCCTTATGAATTATCATCATGATATCAGGTGTACTTAAAAGGGATTAATGAGAGATAAAGGGATTTAAAATCCTTTATAAATCATTAGGAAAATATGGGAAGGTACATAATCATACCCCATCACTTGGAATTACAGAAAAATTAGAATAACATAGAGGACGATCTTAAATAACAGTGAAATAGAGAAGATCCCATACCTTATGTCTGATGGTGTTCTCCACTTGATATTAATGACCTGAATAACCAACTTAGGTTCATTAATTAATAAATAAAGAACCTATAATATAATAAAATGATTTATTAAAACCTTTTTAGTTCATTAATAACGTTTTGATTGGTTACAAGGTTCAATTTCATTGTTCAGGTCCATTTGTTTTCTTAGTTCTAACGATAAGTTCACTTATATTCATGTTCAAAGAATAATGTAAAATTGGAATGGATTTACACAATTGGAGTTAAATATTTTTAGTGAAAATACAATAGGTTACATGATTGTAAATTATATTTGGTTACTTGTCATGAAGATGAATAGTTATATACATTATTTTATGATAACCGTTTGGGTTAATTGGCGGTTTTTGACCACAAGGAACCTGTTTTGTTTTATAAATCAAAACATTGTGTAAAAAATAATTCAACAATAATATATGAGACATAATACATATATTATGGTCTAGTTCAACAATGAAAGTGGTTTCATGATTATAATTTAATATGATAATAGAAATTGAAATCCCATCGTCCTTGAATGTGGTAAATTAGCACATCTCGGATGGTATTTTCATTTTAGTATAAAAAATTGATGCAAAGATGATGAATAATTATTCATTTATCATGAAAAAATTCCAATACATTTATGGTAGTGGGTTTATCACACCATTTTGATAAAAGGATGCAGAGAAAGAAAAAGAGATGAGATGAACTTGAAAATGAATGAAAAGTTTAGAGATCCCTTATTAATATTCACTAGTCTAATGGTGTCACATAAAATGTCATTAAATTATATTGAAGAGATAAAAAAGGGTATCTCATCATATGTACATCAAAAGGACAGTAATAAGGATACATAAAATCAAACCGCAAAATATGAAAATGAAAATTCAAAGATATAACCTAAAATAAGTGTTGACAAAAAGAGGAGGGTGAAAGGTTCCCTTACCTTGTAGAGTAACTCCTAGAACATGAAGGTTGATACCTCAAGGGACTAAGAAAACTTTTGAAAGAATCATAGGGAGGTAAAAACACAATATATTTGAGTATGATGGATTTTTAATGAAGGAAAACGAATTGATGGGTGGGTAATTATAGTAAATGATAGAGAATGTTTTATTAATTTTAAAAGATACCTCATTAGTGGTTTTTGTAAGGCCATGGGCTTGACCATAGTATTTACCCATGGTATTAGAAACTTGGGACACCTAATATATTATTGTACTGTACATAAGTCGAAGAGTATTTTTTATTACTTATCACATCATTATGATGTCATCAAATATACCGAGAACTCAAAACAATATTTTTACTATTCACGTGAAATTCGTGTATTTTCGAAAAATACAAGAAATTCACCCTAACCATTTTTCGACGTGTATAAATAAAAAATGTACTCATTTTTTAAAAAAATAAAAAAATAAATATTTTTAATTTAATTTTTAAAATAAAATCATAATCTATTCAATAAAAACAACATTAAAACTATAACTTATTTTATAACACCTTGAAAAATAAATCAAGGTCCCATAAAATTAACATTTAAACATAATACAATAAAGTAAAAATTTATTATTATGTTTTATGAAAATAAATATCCATTTTAAATTATGAAATTAATCATAAAATTGTAAATAAAATATTTTTGAAATACAAAAATAAAAATTCTTAAACTATGATCATTTTTTAACTTTTAAGATGTCTAAATTGTATTTTTATTCATGGGGGAAGTTTAGATATTTTTTGGCTGATTTTTTATTCACTAATATTCATTATTATTCATAATGGTATGATAATATTCATAAGGGTATGTTACTATTTATCAAAAATTATGTTTATCTGATCAGAATCCAAACCACTTGCTGATCACAATTGTAGATTACCATTTTTCAAAATTAAAAACACACAAGTAAAAAATTTATGTTTAAATGTCACATTGTACATAGTAGTTCATTTTTTTGTGACTCCACATCATTTTATGACATAATTATAAGAAGGTTTTTTTTATTGGTAAAACATTGGGTCCTTACATTCTCCCCCCGTTAAGAAATTTCTCCATCAAAATTTTGTTTTACATTATAGGCCACATGCAGGTGCATGTACTTTTCCTTAATTACTTCCTCGTGTTCCCATATTGCATCTTAGTACTTATGGTTCTGCCATAGTACCTTGACAAGGTGAGTAGTCTTGTTATGTAGAACTCTATCTCTACGATCCTTGATCCTCACCGGCTACTTCTTGTAAGAAATAAAATCCTCTAACTATACCACCTATGAAGAGATTACATGTGAAGGGTCTGGTATTTACTTCCTTAAGAAGGATACACAAATGAAATCATGTAATTTTGACATGGTAGGTGGATGTGAGAGTCTATAGGCCACATCTCCAACTCGATCAATGATCTCTAAGGGGTCGATATTCCTAGGAATTAACTTCCTTTTCTTCCCAAACCTAACAGCCTTATTCCATGGAGATATGCGTAGAAAGACCATGTCTCCCACTTTGAAATAAAGGTCTCCTCGATTATTGTCTGCATAACTCTTCTCTAGACTTTGGTATACCTTGATATGCTACAAAAATGGTTTTCACCTTTTCTACCATTTCTTCGACCATTTCAGGTTCTAGAAGCTTATGCTCAGTGACTACATCCCAACACACCAGTGTTCTGCACCTTTTTCCACAAAGGGCTTTATATGGTTCCATTCTGATGCTCAAGTGGAAACTGTTGTTGTATGAGAATTCAACCAGTGTAAGATGTTGGCCCCATCCTCCTTTGAAGTCCATAGAGCATTCTCCCAAAATATATTCCAATGTATGAATAGTTCACTCATATTATCCATCAGTTTGAGGATTATTGGACATGTATAAGTTCAGTTCTGTGCTTCGATCATGTTTGAGACTTTTCCATAACATTGAGATAAATATTGGATCACGATCGAATACAATAGATAGTGATACTCCAGGAATCCTTACCACTTCATTGATATATATCCATGCAATATTATCCAATGAGAAGTCCTATAGAATCGTGATAAAGTGAGATGTGTTTGTAATATGATCCATAATAACCCATATAGCATTGTTTCCTATGGATGTCCTTGGAAGTCGAGTGAAAAAGTCCATGGTAATTTTCTCCCACTTCCATGTTGGTATGGGTAGTGGTTGCATCATCCCATTAGGCTTTTACCTATGAGCCTTCACTTGCTGACATATCAGACACTTTGTTGTATATTTAGAAATCTCTCTTTTTATATTTTCCCACTAAAAGTTTTCTCAGAGATCTCGATACATCTTTGTGCTCCCTGGGTGGATAGAGAAGGTCAAGCTCTGTGAATCATTCAAAATATCATTTTTATACCTGGATTGGATGGTACAGATATTCATGAACCAAATCTTATAACTCCTTCTTAATCAATTTTGAAATCAGAGGATTTCCAATTTCTGATAGCTTCCACCCTTTTCTGAATTTTCACATATTTTCTTCGAGAATCATTTATTTTCTCTATGGGAGATGGTTAAAGAATCATTTGAGAAATTATTTAAGATGTTCCTACCTTAAATATTCCAATGTCCATCCTCTGTAAATAAAATAAGATCAGATCCTTTTCAATGTCATCATTGATTAAGATACAAGATCCTTTATATTTAGAGTATCTTCCACCTTGATTGCCTTACCAGAGTGATAGTGGATTGAGTAGTCATAATCCTTGATGAGCTCTATCCATCTTCCTTGGGGAATATTCATCTCATTATTTTTGAATATATATTTGAGAATCTTGGGATAAGTATATATCTCATACTTTTCCCCATAGAGTTAGTGCATCTATATTTTCAATGCAAATATCACAGCAACCAACTACAGATCATGCGTGGGATAGTTTTTCTCATGGATTTTCAGCTACCTTGAGGCGTAGGATATCACTTTATCATTTTTTATTAGCACACAACCTAAGCCCTTCTTTGAATAATCACTGTACACCACAAAGAGTTATCCACTTATTGGGAGTGTGAGTATTGGCGTAGTGATTAGCATCTTTTTCAACTCCTCGAAACATTATTCACATTCTTGGGTCTAGACAAACATTACTATGTTCTATTTCATCTTGGTCATTGGGTTTGACATTCATGAAAATTACTTCACAAATCATCTATAATACACAGTTAGACTCAGAAAGCCGTGGATCTCCATTACAGAAGTTGGCATGTGCCACTCTTCAATTGAATTTATCTTAGAAGGGTCCATAGATATCCATTTTCTGGTAATAACATGCCCCTATAATGATACTTCCTCTATCCAGAACTCACATTTACTGTACTTTACATAAAAATTCTCCCATATCAATGTATTTAACAAATTATTAAAACCCTCCTCCTATTCCTCCTTGTTCTTGGAGTATATCAGAATATCATCAATAAAGACTACCAAAAATTGGTCAAGGTAATCTCTAAATACTGTATTCATTGAATCCATAAATATTTTTTGGAGCATTTGCGAGTCCGAAGGGAATCACTATGAACCCATAGTGTCCATACCTCATTTTAAAGGTAGTATTGGGAATATATTCCTTCCTAAACTTTAATTGGTGGTATCCTGACCAAAGGTCCACCATAGAGAAATAAAACACCCCACAAAGCAGATCAAACAAGTCATCTATCTGTGGAAGGAGATACTTGTTCTTTATTTTTATTTTATTGAGCTCATGATAATCAATGCAGAGGCACATTGATGCATCCTTCTTCTTGACGAAAATGACTGGCACACCCCATAGTGAAGAACTAGAGTGTATAAAACCCTTCTCAAGATTATCCTGCAACTTCTTCGTAAACGTTTCCAGCTCTATGGTGGAAATTCTATAAGGTGTCTAAAAGATAGTAAGAGATCTGGGGATAAGTTCAATTGAGAACTCAACCTCTCAATCAGGAGGAAGACCTAGAAACTCTTTGGGGAATACATCCCTGTAATACATCATGATGGGAATTTCTTCAACCATGATTATCTTCTCTTTCTCAATCATTTGAGCTAGATATTATTCCTCATAAGGCAACAATATCCACACTTGAGATGATGATTTTAAAGAAGATTCATCTTCCTCCTTACATTTTTAATGAATTAGAGGATGCATTGGGATGTGAATAATGATCTCCCTTTCTAGACAGTTGATTTTGGATTTGTATCAAGATAGCCAATACATGTACAAGAAATAATCGAACTACACTAAAGGAAGTATGATGAGATTTTATTGGAGGTTCAGTCTACAAACCTGAATTGGGGATGAGTTATAAACCATGGATGCAATGATTTCCCTATTCGTTGTTCTCACAGATAACCTTTCCCTTAAATTTTGAGGCAGTGTTTGAATAGCTCTACTAAACATACATGATATTAAAGAATTAATAGAATCAAAATAAAATAGTATGTTCTCTATTGTTGAATGAATAAATAGTGTACCCGTTACCACATAGTTTTCTGGATCCACCTCAGTAGTCGTGATAGAATAATCCCTTCTTTATTTCCTTTGAGGTTGTTGTTGATTTCTCGGAAAACCCTTGGCGTCGGGAAATTTTTAGCATAATGACCATGATCCTTGTAGTTTTGACACAGAAGCACTAGCTGATCGTTGATCTGAACCTTCCTTTCTTCTTCCACGTTAGCGATATTTTTCATATCCTTTCGACAGTTCTTGGCCAGATGACCAAACTTTCTACATTTGAAGCAATTCTTGGTTCTCTTTAAATAGTTATCAGGATGCATCTTCCCACAACTTTTACAAGGGGAAAATTCAGGCTTCTTTCCATCATGGGTTTTGTTTGTTGAACCACCCATGTTGTTTTCCATTTTTCACTTCTTGTCACTGGGTCCACGAGACCAATGAGAGTCTCCAATCTCCATTTCAACCTTGAGTGAACAACGGACAATCTCCTCATAACATTCTAATTCTCGAATCACCAAATATTTTCATATACTTGGATTTAGTCCATTAAAGAAGAGATCCACATTTATTTCGGTGTTCAAGAAAAATCCAGTGGTGTACCTTGAAATCCTTGCAAATTTTTCTTCATACGCCCTGATGGACTCATCTTCCTTCTGCTTGAGTCCAAGGATCTCTCTTTTAATCATGATATAGAGGGTTTGAGGAAAATAGTTTTTGAGAAACATCCTCTTGAATTCCTCCCAATCATTGTAATAAACTTTTTATTGGGAAATTGTATTCTTGATCAGTGTCCACCACTGATCAGCTTCTCCATCAAAACAATAGACCACCTGTATGACTTTCTATTCTTCTGAGCACTGGAGGATGGAGAATATCTTTTCAATGGAGTTAATTAATTGTTCTATGAGGAGGGAATCAAAATATTCACTAAACATGGCATCCCTTTGCTGCATGAAGGATTCTACGGAAACTTTTTCATTCCTTGGAAGAGGAGGGTGTTCCACATGATTCAAGTTATTATTCATAACTTTCCCCAGCTGAGAAAGTACTGTCATGATGTTTTGAGAACCCATTCCCATTATATCATAGATATCATTAAATAAATCTTCACATTTCCTACCACATTGATTATTGGAATTCTTTCTTCTATTTCCCACCATTAACCATGAAAAATAACATATAATTAGAGGGATTGAATACATAACTATTGGGAAAAAAATAAACTTCGAACATAAAAGGATAAACTTGTAAAGTAGAAGTATATCCTAACTTATGATTCCCTATGTTTCAAACAAGGTTATCCTTTATCTATTTTTTATCTTATATTCTTATGGAATTTTTAATTACGGTTTTTACCAAGCTCATGAATTACCATGGAATACCCCCCTGGGAGTGTCAATACCAAGAGTGAAGCAAGGCCCGTTGTCGTGTACCAGGATACCCCGGGTTAAGCCCGAAACTCCTTGTCGTTGTTTTCACTTATAGGTACATCTGTTCTATAGCCGCCTCTACCTATTTGTATCCATACAGGGATGTATTTTCATGATAAACCACAAACTATATACTCACAAAAATTTAGGGATGTTTTCTTATAATTTGTCTCATCATTAAGGTTCATACTAAAGTGCTCTACTCCTAATCTCTAAAAATAACTACACCGTACTTTGATACCAACTATAACATACCTAGACTTTTATATAGAACATTAAATTATTTTAAGAATAATTATACATCAGAGTACAAGCTAAGGATTTTTAAGTCTAGTGTCTTGGAAGACTAGGTACATAAAACAGAAAACATAAAACATGGTGAAAAAACGTCATTATTTAATATCCATAAAAGATCCAAACTTCCATTGAGCCCTTACATCTGTATAGGGTACCCTAGGAAACACTTGAAAAAGGGATGAGCTAAAAAGACAAGTAATGGAATGAAAATAAGAATAAATCTTGAGCACATGAGCTAGGAGGCATGGCATAAAGATATAAAAATCATGGAACATATGAAATCATAACATATAAACATGGGATCATATAAAAATGGAATCATATAAATGAGATAGAATCACAAAACATGTCTTTATTACAATTCATGGATAACCGCCAATCTTGTTTCTCATAGTAGTACGAGTCAAGTCTAACTACTAACCCCGTTTCCCATTGTAGTACAGGTCAAGAATAATCGCTAATAACATTTCACATCATATATCATGAGACATAAAATTAACCAATGCATGGGAACACTATCTGGGGGTAACCATCTCAAAATTTTCATGAATATTATTTCCACATAAATAATCCTACATAATAAACCACACATAAACATAAGGTTACCCATGGAAAGAATTGGGTACCACAAACATGATATAAAGCAAAACCAATGGGCATATCATGAAAGCGTCCATGAAATAAAGGGATTAGAACATAGATGGATGTTAATAAGGTAAAATATGAATATAACATAGTACGTGATGTCAAAAATATGTGACAACATATAATAAATGTTTTTGATAAACATTATCATTAAAATATTATTGTACAGTTTTAAGGAAAATACTAGATATTTTAAAATAGAAAAGAGAGAAGTATTTAATATAAAACATGAATTTAACCAAGAATATTTTCATAATAAAAAGACTGATTCTATAAATACAACGTTGTCTTAAAAATAGGATAGAGTGCACTTTAAATTGGGTAAGGATTTGTGATGTTCCCTTGAAATAGGTTTTCTTATCGGGAAGAATTAAAGAGGGAATCCCTTAAAAACATGTATATCCCCAAAAAAGAATGAGTGATAGATATTGAAACTTGATTTTGGAGCATATAAATAGTATGTAGATGTTTTACACCAAAATAAAGGATAACTTCATTTGGGTAAAAAGAACATTGGAGCATCCCAAAAGAAAAAAAATGTTTCGGGTAGAATTTCTTATGAATTATCAGCATGATATTGGTTGTACTTAAGAGAGATTAATGAGAGAAAAAGGGATTTAAAATATTTTATACATCATGAAGACAATATTGGGAAGGTGTGTAATCATAACTCGTCACTAGCAATTACCCATAAAAGGGAATAACATAGAGGACAACCTTTAATAAAAGTTAAATGGAGAGGATCCCTTACCTTATGTCTGATGGTGTTCTACAGTTGATATTAATGACCTGAATAATCAAATTATGTTCATTAATTAATAGATACATAACCTATTCAATAATGAAAAGATTTATTAATACCTTTTTGAGTTCATTCAAAACCATTTTATTGGTTATGAGGTTCAATTTTATTGTTTAGGTCTGTTTGTTTCCTTGGTTCTAATGATCGGTGAAATTATATTCATGTTCAAAAAATCAGGTAAAATGGGAATGGTTGTAAAGAATTAGAGTTATATGTTATTATTAAAAATAAAGGAGGTTACATGACTGTAAGTTACATTTGGTTACATGTCATGAAGATGAATTATTATATAAATTATTTAATGATAACCGTTTGGATTAATTATCGGTTTTTGACCACAAGGAACATGTTTTGTTTTATAAATGAAAACATTGTGTTAAAAATTATTCCAGAACCATATATGAGACATAATACATCGATTATTATCTGTTTCAACCATGAAAATGGAGTCATGACCAGAATTGTATATAATAATAGAAATTGAAAACCCATCTTCCTTGAATGCAGTAAATTAGCACATCTCAGATAGTATTTTCATTTTAGTATAAAAAAAGGAAAGGAGAGATGATGAAGAATTATTAATATATAATGAAAATATTATAGTACATGTAAGGTACTGGGATCATAAAAAAATTTGGATAAAAAGAGGCGGGGAATGAAAAAAAATAGATGAACATGATGATGAAAGAAAAGTTCAGAGATCCCTTGTGAAAATTTGGTAGCCTAACGACGTCACTTAAAATTTCATAAAATATTTTGAAGAGATTAAAAAGGGTATATCATCAAATGTAAATAAAAAGGACAATTATAGGTATACATTAAATCAAACCCCAACATATTAAAATGCAAATTAAATGAAATAACATATTATAAGTGTTGACAAAAAGCGGAGGGTGAAAGGTTCCCTTAACTTGTAGAGTAACTCCTAGAACATGAAGGTTGAGACCTTGAGGGATTAAGGACACATTGGGAGGAATCCTAGAGAGTTTAAAACACCATTTATTCGAGGATAATTGATTTTTTAAAAAATAAAACGAATGGATGAGTGGGAATTTATAGGAAAAGATAGGATTTTTTATTCATTTAAAAAGACACCTCATTAGTGGTTTTTGTAAAACCATGAGGTTGCCCATGCTATTTTCCACATGGGACACCTAATATCTTACTGTACATTAAAAAATTTGACCAGAAATTTTTAGTAATTATTATATCATTATGATGTCATCAAATATACTGAAAACTCAAAACTGTATTTTTACTATTCATGAAAAATTCAAGTATTTTAGAAAAATCCCAAAATTTCACCCTAAACATTTTTAGAAGTTTAGAAGTTAAAAATGAACTCCATTTTTTGAAAATAATTTTATAACTTTTTTTTATTTAATTTTTAAATAAAATCATAATTATTTCAATAAAAACAACATTAAAACTATAAATAATTTTGTAACACCTTGAAAAATTAATCAGGGTCCCATAAAATTATATTATAAACATAAGAATATAAAGTAATAATTTATGATTATGTTGTAAGAAAATATATTTCCATATTAAATTATAAAATTAGACATAAAAATTTACATAAAATAATTTTGACATACAAAAATACAAATTCCTGTACTATGATCGGTTTTTTACTTTTAAGATATCTGAATTGTATTTGTACATTCATGGGTGAAGTTTCTATTTTTTGGACAATTTTATATTCATTACTATTCATTACTATTCATAATGGTGTTCTACTTTTTATAAGGGTATGTTACTATTCATAAAAATTATGTTTATCTTATCAAACTAAAAATCACTTACTAATCACAATTATAGATGACCATTTTTTGATGTTAAAAACACACAAGTGAAAAACTTATTTTTAATTGTCACACTGTACTTAGTAGTTCATTATGTTGTGACTCCATGTTATTATATGGCATAATTATAAGAAGGGATTTTCCATTGGTAAAATATTGTGTTGTTATAAAACATGATTGAAATTGATACCTATTATTATGATATTGAGAAGAGATTCCAGGAATTAATCATTGATGTTTGGAAATTGAGGAACTACCTATAATACCATGAAGTCCATTTGGTCTCTCACAAAATCCCGCTCAAATATATCATCATCTATCCTATGTTGACAGTACGTTGGCATAGTGGTAAATTATCCTCCAGTAGTTTGACATATAGTTTATTCCTCATAATGTAGTGAAATGCTAGAATTTTTATGATTTTCTTTTAAAAAACCCATATATTGAAAAAACATCATTAAATACTAAATTTCATTATGAAGAGATCATTTTTATTCATGATATCCCCCAAATATGGGAAATGTATTTTGAAAATGCATCCAAGAGCCCAATAGAGAAGATAATGGAATACCCTAAGCTTAAAAAAGTTATATTGGGAGTTGTTTTCATCACACCAAAAAAGAAAATGTTACCTTACTCATTCCTATTTATAGAAGGCATTACAAACATTGAGGAACAATATTAGGACCTCATTGAAGACATTGAACTGGCACATCAAATACTAGTGGTCCACTTAGAGATGAAAAGAAATTTAGAGTTGGTAATCAAACCGATCAATGGGGATTGTGATTTCAGAAAAGAATAATTATTCCCCCTAATTGAATAAGATGATATATATATATTCTTGGAGTCTATTTCTTATTAAAATTTTATAATTTTATGAATCATGTTCTTTGATTTCAATACGATTCATGTCTTACGAACTCCCAATCCTTATTCAACGATTCATGTTTATGATCTTAGATATGTATGGTATTGATTTACAATATTATGCTCATTATCTCACACCATTATGTTCAGTTTATACATATATACCAATTATGATTACCCATACTGATCATCTAAGATCACCATTTCTCAAATTTTCATTCTCTAGGTCATGAATAATGTTTTTAAGTAGGGTATGTCTATGACGAGTACTAAATGGGATGATATTTCTGGGAAAAATTTTAAGATCTTTCACGATGAGAGATGATTAGGTTTCCATGTTTCCAATGGAACTGAACTATTACAGTCCTCACGTGTGTGCTTCTGTGATGAAATGAAAGTTCATCTAAAAAGATTTAATATCCAGGTTTGAGTAGTATGGGTCACTATTGTTTTTATCAAAGGAAAGGTTTAGTCCACCTTTAGAAACTAGGATGAGAAAAAATTAGTGAGATCAATAGGGACAATTAAAAGTATATATCTAGGGATGTCACTATACATAAGTCTGAGTATTTTTAAAATTTTAGAAAAATGTACTAGAATTTTGGTGAAGGATCGAGAGAGTGTTTTCAAAACAATTACATCCATACTTGGATACTATAAGTGGATGTGCCTTAAGAAAATATGTATATAGGGGTAAAAACCCCAAAATAACCACATTGAGATAGACGAGATCAGGAATTGGTGCATGCCAATGAGCCATGTTGTACACCTCTTTTGAAACTCTCAAGGGATATTATTTTGGAATTCATAAAATATTTACAACCATCATTAAGGATTTAAATATAATTTTAATATTAATTGACAAGGATAAAAATAATGTGTTATAAATTAAATATAAGGTGTAATTATTTGGAAACCCTATAAGTGATGTTCATGATTATTTGGTTTCCCATTATGATTAACATTTCTCAAACTATGTTTTTTAATTTTAGTCAATGGATAGAAGATTAAGGAATCATATTATCATTGAATCTGATATAATATTTAGTGTTGTTGATAAATAAAATTATAATACGACTAGTGAGAAAAATATTGTGATTATACCTAGTCATCTATCAGGATATATGATTAACAGAGTGAACCTCAGTGATATCAATAACAAATTGAATAAGATAAAGATGCAATTTTATTAATTTGTATGTGGAAATGAACATAAATTAAAGATGACCCATATTCCAACATGTTCAGAAGGAGGGAATAAAAAAACATGAATTAATATATAAAAAGGAGTAGAAGTTTTTTTTGAGTACAAAAAATGTTTATAGAGTGGAAATTTGTCGAGGAGTTCAATGTCATATCTATAGAGAATAAGGGAAATACCCAGATCAATTCCCTGACCAAAGAATTTAATTCTATACCAAGGAAGGTAATATTACATGAAATTAATTGTAGTTATAGGATTATAGTATTAGGTATATGGATTCGAGAATTATTATTTTTGAAATATATAATGATTTTTCAGTATATGTTTTTAATTAATTATTTGAAACAATCTGTTGAATGGTAAAAATGACCTGGAAAATGATATAATGATAATGTTATATGAAAAAAAACATGAGTAAGGGATGATAACCCTGAATACATTTGAGATGTTTAGATGATGATGTTGGGATAAAAATATTTTTGATATGAATAATTAAATTGGATAGAATTGATTACCAAGGAAATTATTATTGATTTATTGACAATGTTGTTTGTGTTATCATTGATGAAGTTTACAAAATTTTAGGATATAATGAATATATTCAATAATCTATATAAAAAATAATAAATTATTCATGTTCTAAATAAGGATTTATGAAAATTATGGTTATTACCATGTTTCAGGAGAATAGATGCTGAAGGTATTAACATGTTTGAAATGTGACATTCAAGAGGTTCTTTATGATACATATTGGATTAATGTGAATCAAATTTTGATAAATTTAGTGACTTTATTCTTAATGTTTTGGTTTTTTATCTTTAAGAAGGATCAAAAGGGATAAACATTTATGAAATGATATATGTTGAAAATTGAATTGGTTTTTAGAGGTTAATGTTTCAAAATATGGATTTTTATTTGTATTGGATAAATTGTGCTAACCATTGTGTTGTGATGATAACTAATATTGAAATAATAACTTATCATTCTATTTATGGATCTTATGATACATTACTGCTTATAATATAAAAAATTCACATTTATTTTTTGAGTATGATATAAGGGAAGATTTATCAAGGTAAAATTGAAGGATTATATTTTGATTATAAAATGGAATGAAATGAAGTAAGTATATCTCCTTTTGAAAATTCATCAACTCTAGGAAAATGATATTAGGAAAAAAATCTTAGTATCATCATTTATATGAATCAAATAGACTATTAAATCATCATATATTTATAGTTTTTTGGTTTTTAACATTTTATAAATTACCCACAGTCTTGTGATAAGTGATCTCAATCACTCTCAATAATTATTTATGCTTTTCTTACATGTCCAAATCCTCATTTCCCTCCTATGTTCTCAAATGTAGAAACCAAGTTATGGGTTACTTTGGGTAACCTTTATGTTACTGATATTATTTTATAAAAGTAATTTTTAGTATTCATTTTTATTATTTGGGTTTCAATGAAAATAAATTTCAAGTATTAATTCATTGATTAACAAAATGAATTTAGAGGGTGAAATTCTTTTTAAGGGGGGGGGGGTAATATAACATCCTGAGTTTTTATGAATTATTTTTTTCATAATATAAAATAATATTAATTGATTTATAGAGTTTGATAATACACTATGTTAATAATACATTATACAAAACACCAATTTGTAATTTTTATATATTTTACACTGAGTTTATCTTTTAGGATACATAACACTAAGTTTTTCTTGTGTTACACATAAGACTGAGATTAACCAAACTACAAGATAATATTGATTTTATTATTTAATATCATAGTTATCATGTACTTGTAGGAATATTCAGAATGAATATGATTAAATAAATTATGAAAATATATATATTTAACATGTTTGTTTGTTATATATTGATTATAAATAAAATAACAATCATTTAAATGAAAAATAAATTTTTTATTAAAAAAGCATCTTTTGTAAAAATAGTTTAATTATGCTTGGTGCGCATAATTTAAATTTAAATTTTACCAATAATAAAAAATTTAATTGAAAAAATAAAATTCACTTTGGAAAGAGGAATATAAAAATTATCTTTGAGTGAAATATTTTAATTTTTTGTAACGTTTAATTATTTATTAATAATGAAAAATACTGAATTTTAATTTAAAACTATCTTTTAGTTTAGATAATTTATAATATTAAAAAATATTTTCAATTGAATTTAAAGTAAGAAAAGATAAATTATATATCTATTAATATAATTTCATTCATTCAACTCATTTTATAATTTATTTTTGATATATAAACACTGTAAACTTTTGAAAAGTTTCACTTTAAAAACCCATATTCTTGTTATGTCTTTGAGAATTATTTTAAATTAATTTTTTTCAACTTTTTTGAATTTAATTTCGAAAAATACATTCTATATCTTGAATTTGAATAGTTTATATTATCTAATAAAGTAAACTTATTGTTTTTACCATAATTATTTTTAAAAATAGTAAAAAATAATTATAACTATTAAAGAAAAAATGAGTTTATTTACTAGTTTAACATAGAATATATGGTGTAAGAATGACCCAAAAATTTTCAAAAACTCATTTTCTAGATATATTTATACACTTCTCTCTTAAAGATCAAATTTTGTGTTTTTTTGTAAAAATTGTCCCTAAAAGTGACCCATATATTTATATTGTTAAAGAAAAAGACAAAAAAATATTCCTTTTATCAATTTAATTTATATAAATCATTAGAATAGGGAAAACATTACACATGTTTGATTATACCTTATTATTTTGGAATATAAATGAGTTTTTACCATGATAATTTATTTTAATTTTTAAGATATTATATAATTACATTAAATTCTTAAGAAACACCAACAAAATAATTATTTAGTTGATAATTAAATAAATGAAATGATACTGAAAACATTAAATGTGATGTAAAATGAATGAATTATTATGTTAAATTGTTTATGTATATGAATAAATCATGTTACATATGTTTTAACACAATATATTTGATTTAATTTTTTGTCATGATATACTTTATATTTAAATTAAACAAATAATGTTGAAATTTACATTAATTTCCTTTTATAAGAAATGAAATTTAATTAAATGAATTAAAATTACTAAAAATCATATAATATATAAAGATATTTTTAAATATTATTAAGTATCAAATATGGTACATTTATCAACCAATTTTATTTTATAATGACTATATTTTCTGCTAAATAGAAAAAATTCGGTTAGCATGATTACAGATAAAGTGGTGTTTTTTCAAATTATAAGTGCTTATGTTAAAGCTAAATTCTAGAAAACATATGATTTATAATTTATAAATTAAATTAAATATTTATATTATGTTATTTAATGTTATTTAGTATTTATCTCTCTAAATTAGCCTTAGAGAATAAATTACATAGGATAGAAAACTTGTTAACATAATGAAAAAAACAAAAAATTGTAATATAAAAAAACATGTAAGTTACGGAATTAAATGTCTAAAACATGTGTATAAATGTGTTTTTTTAGGTTTTTATAGACCATATAATTCCTAAAAAACATTTATTTTTAGTTTAATATCATCTCTAGGTATTTTTTTACCTCCCAATAGTGAATACTTTTATGTATTTACAATAATGCTACTCCTCCTCAACTATAAAAAGTTACTCACTCTCCCCACTTCTTCCCACCAACAAAGAAATTTTTATCCACCAATAACAGACTTAATAACTTATAAACTTCACTATATTCATCTTATAGACATTAATTATTTTATAAATCCAACCAAGTTTGTCCTTTGGTGAATGTGAGAAGGAAATACCTGAAGAAGATGTAACATTCATCAACAAAAAATTTTGTTTTATTTATTTCCAAAACCCATTAAATTATTTTTATATCATGATTACATAATAATTTATATATATTAAATATACATATCCATTGTTATGTTATATTTATGACCTAAAAACATACACACTTCCATCCAATGGGTTACAAAATCATCGTTCGTGTGTATGACTGACTACAGCCTCGTGAACCAATGTCATTTGTTTTTCCATTTCAACTTATCAAGGGTTGGATTGATGATAAAACTACTATTTAAATATTATAATTGATATTTTTATGATGTTTTTATTCTTATATATTTATAATATAACTCATACCTTCATTATTTCCATTTTATAGGAATATAATAACGTTGTTCGAGTGTATGACTGACTACCGCCTCACGAAGCGATATGATTAAATAACTATTTACATGGAATATATTAAAGATGAGTTTAATAAAAAAAATTGATATATATAAAATAAAAATTATAATATAATGCTTATATATATAAATATATATCATTTACTTTCTTTCTATTAATATGATTTTAAATTATAAACAATGTTTATGCGTACATACGACCTACCATCTCTATGAACAATGTGTTTTATTTACTATCACTAGATTTTATGGGTTATTATAAATTAATATATAATGAATATATATGAAATTAATATACTGGTTTTTATTTGGGAGATTATTACATAATTTTTAAGTTCATAGAATAAAAAATATGATGAATCAAAATATTTACGAAAAGAAAAGTTGTTATTACCCAAATCGTAACATTAATAAAAGTTTGTTAATAAATGGGTAATAAAGAGTCATAAAGAAATATTATATGGTAGGATATATGTGAATATGATTCTGATATATATTTATAATAAACTTATATTTATTATATAATATTTTTTATTCTGTATGAAGGATGTCAAGACTTAAGGTAATGGATTTCAATTTCACTTTTTTAATTTTGTGAGACACAAGCTATATTCACCTCCTCTTTATTCTATGCAGTGTGAATAAAAATAATGAATTTATTTTATGATTCACATAATGGTAATTTTTTGGATTTAAATATCCATTCTAGGATAAATTTTTCATGGGTTTTAAGGTTAAAACATTACCAAAGTGGTAAGGCAATTTTCTTTAAATTTTCCTTCATTGAGACACATGTTATGTTATGAACCTATACTATTTTATAAGGGGTATATACATTATCATTAAAATTTTATATAATAAATATATTTTTCAATTATATTTTAAACTTCATTTAATTTTATTATTTCATGGGTACTATGATTAAAAGTTACCAATGTGGTAAGGGTTTATTGAAACAATCTCATCATTTACTGGGATTATTTATGATTATGCTTCCATTGATGAAATATTATGATTTATATGTCAATAATAGTAATTATTTTTCTTCCCATATACTTATTAGTGATATATTCATGTAATGGTACCATTTTTATACTCTTTGGTACTTAATATAATTAAGGAAATGTTATTATGGAAATTCAAATTTATTTATGTCTTCGGTCAGAAATAAATTTTATCCCAAAAAAAAGATTTCTAAAAATGTTTTCAATAATTTTATACTATTCTCTTATGATATTTAAATGAAAATATATCCACGTTTCACCTTTTAAAAAAATGTTTTTAGAGTGAATATTTTGGTTATTTTGTAATCATGACTGTTTTTACTTCTATCGAAAATAAGAAATGAATCTTTTATTAAAGTATTCATCATGTATAGAATTCTCAGAAGTCATGAACACTATATTTTTGTAAGATTTCATTATATGTTTTACCAAGTTTTTCATAAGGAAAATGTTATATTAAAATTTTTATAATGATTTTTATTTTAAATTTATTTCCAGATAAAATGATTCCGTAAATTTTTTATATTTTAAAAGTGTTTTAAATAAGTTTCAAAGCTTCATTTATATGTTTTACATGTTATTATAAAATAAAATGGGTGTTAAATGGTTTTTCATTTTAAAAATTGATTTTTGATGCGGAAAGGATACCTTCATCATGAAAGGTTTTAAATGAACTTTTAAATATTTTTTTATAATTTTATAATGTTACTTTCAATGAAAATTCTTTTGAAAATGTTTTATGAAAGTGATTATAAAATAAAGTCGATTTTCATTAAGAAATGTTGTATGTGATATTTCAAAATATTTCTTCATATAATATTACATTCTTTAATATTATTTATGCTTTACTGGGGATATGATCCAAGAATACGATTCATATTAATTCTATGAATGGTTTATGTTTAAGATGAAAAGTTCTTTATGAAACTCATTTCTATTTTATAGGTTATACCATGATAAAATTCTCATGAAACTTGATTCTATTCATGGGTTATTGTATAATGAAAATATTATGAAACCTTTATCTCTTACATGGGTTATGATATGATGAAATGTTTATGATACACATTTTATTTAATGGGTACTGATATAATTAATGTTTATTATATTTTGGTACATATAAATATAGTTTTTATTATATGATGAGTATGACCACTATCTCCCTCCAATGAATTGGGTAATGGTTTATTTATCACATGAGATAGACATGTATGGGATAGTGAGTGAACTTGATACACTAAGACAGGGTGTCTACTAGGGATGGCAGTGTGTCCCACCCAGGAGGTGTAGTCACCTATGCATGAACCTTATTACTTGTTCATAATGTTATGCATGAACCTGATTATATGTTCACAATCTTATGTGTGGTCTTGGTTTCATGTTCATAAGTTTATGTGAGTGACTGAATTTATGTCCTTAACTTAATGAGAGAACGTGTTTCTATTTACACATGTTCACAATGTTATAAGATGGTGTGTAATCTATAAGTCAATGTCTTATACAAACGTTATGATCTCATCACTTATGTTCTTTTATTTCTATAAGATTCATGTCTTATAAACTACCATTTTTTATTCCATGATTCCTATTTATTATCTTTGATATACAGTGTATGGGTTTCAAATGTTATTCTCATGATCACATCCCCTTAAGTTCATGTTATAATTATGTATCTCTTATGTTTACCCTTATTAATTATTTGTTCTCACAATTTTTCATGTTTCCTTGACATAGGTAATGTAGAATTTTTTTATATTGGGTATTTCAATAAAGATTACTAAATGGGAAGATCATTATGGGGAAACATTTATGATCTTTCACTAAGTTAAAATATCATGTTTCCATGTTTATAAAATCAAAAAAATTATTATTTTACATGGGTGTGTGTTTGTGTAATGTAATGAATATTAATATGAAAAGATATGATATCTATATATGGGAATTTTGAGTCACTATAAATGGTCCACAATGAACCAGGATAATCAACCAAAACTGATATTCTTAAAGATGTTGGGACAAAAAACTGATCCCCAAAATGGAGAATACCATTAGATGAGAGAGACAAACCCGAAATGGTCTCCCCGCCATAAATGATTTCTCAAATTAAATTGCACTCATCATCATTATATTAACTATATAGAATAAAATCAAGGAGAGATGATGATAACTGAAAACTAGTGAGAACCTTTCCCAAAACAATTATTGAAGTATCTAGGTGAATCTGAGAAAAGATACCCAGAAGTTTTCACTTCTCCTTCGATTCTAGAACATCATGCAATGGTGCATTATTGTTGAGAGATTCTGTAAGAAATTATCCTTCCCTATGGTGTGTGTAATGGAAAATTAACTCATCTAAAGGAATTAAACGCACTTATAATATTGTAGAATTAAATATTTCAATGAAAAGATATAGCTCAAAATCTTATAGTTAGAAAAGACTTTTAACCTCTCCCTAAAAAGGTAGTGATCCCTAAATTTAAGCGCATGCAGAACTATGACTTGTTCTAAATCACGTGTGAGGTAAATATTCTCATATAATCGAAGATGATGAGGGTTGTAAGTAACCCCATGATCATAATACATAAGATAGAAACCCAAAACAGAACTAGAAGAATCACATTAAATCATATACCCCTTACGAGGATTAGGTAAGATCAAAATTGGTGTTGATGGAAGAAGTTATTTCAGCTCACTGAAAGAAGACTATCAGTTTTCATCCCATGTGAAATTCACCCTATTCCTATTAATTTTAGTCTAAGGTAACACAAATATTGATAAAAATCCTTAAAACCCCATCGATAGAACCCTACAAGAATAAGGAAAGTCCAAATATTAAATATGTTTCAAGGATCATCCCAGGGAAAGATAGTATTCACCTCCATATCATTGACTAATAACCCATGCTCAGAAATCACTTTCCATAGAAACATCACTTTTTGGATATATAAATTTCATTTCAAAATATTTCCATAAAAATGGGGACACCTCAGGATTTCTATAACCAAACCCAATCAGTTCTCATACTCATGATCAGATATCAAATAAACCAAAATATCATCCAAAAAAACTACTACAAAATTATTGAGATACTCATGGAATATATGATTCACCAAATCTATAAAAACCGTAGGAGTTTTAGTCAGAACAAATAGAAAAAAAAAGACATTCATAATGGGTATACCTACTCATGAAAGTTTTCTTTGATATACCAAACTATCGAAATCTGAGTTGATGATAACCCATCCAAATATCAATATTTTGAATTCACTTTTCCCCATTGTCTGGAAAAAAATCATCTATATTTGTAAAATGATACTTATTATTAACTACTTCCCAGTTAAACTTCTAATAGTCCACACACAGTCATAGTAGAACATATTCCTTCTAGGAAAATAGCATAGGGTCTTCTAATAGAGAAAAACAAGGTAGTAAAAACCATTCTTCATGAGATCATCCAACTAAATCATAAGCTCTTTCAGCTCTAATGGTTCTACATAATAAGAAGGTATGAAAATTTTAATTTTTTTAGCACTATGTAAATCATAAACTCAACCTAATTATCTGAATAAATACCAAATTAATTATCTATAAAAACTTTAGTAAAGCCCATAACACTCATGGGAAGGTCAAAAATAGATGAAAATGATGAGAAACAACTGCTATAATAGAAAAAACTCTAGGGCTTTGGTCTAGAAGGTCCTTTAGTACCATACCTCAGATCTCACTCTCCCTGAAACACTCATGAACTAACATATTACGAAAAAATCAGACATGATGATGATAATAATCAAACTTATCATGATGATTAGTAGTAAAATGCATCCTGATGATGACATTAAATATATTTATATTGAAAATGAGGAAATCCCATACCAACTCCGCATCAACTATCGATAGAGAGTAAGGAAACTTAAACAGTTGCTCTTTCCTATACCAAAGTGGTGTCTTTACCTCTATAAAAAATGACCTGAGATCCATTGTATTTTTAATAATATCACTAAATGAAAATTAAGGAATGAGTAGGAAGCACACCTTCCAAATAATGAAATCACTACCAAAGAAGCAATAAATATGGCACCTTTCATTGACACTGGACCTACATATACCTCCACTAAAAAATCATCTAATCCACCAAGGTGATTCACTCCTAAGGCCTACGAATGGATCCATGTAGTCTTTGAAGAATATGACTATGCTTTAGTAACCTTTGGAGTCAAAAATACTTGACCATAAATAGATATAAACATAGCTTGTTAGAAACACTGTAGATAACCATAATTTCCATATGTATTTTACATCTTTGTAGTTGTAGAAAAAGAACGATGGGTTTATCCAATGTAAAAACTAAATATTTTAAAAGAATAAATTATATTAAATAGTGTAAAGAACATATGACAATATTCTAATTTTTCATTACATACAACACAATGTTTATCTAACACTACACATAACCATGAAATGTTTATGTTTAATAGCGTATTCAATACACAACATCGATCTTAAAAAACCCCTGGTTTAAATTACCATTATAACCATACCATTAAAATATTTTTTATTAATAGGATTTAATAAACTATGAAAATATTCTTCAAACAAGTTTATATAATTATTTATTTTTTGACCAAATAATTTGAAATGAAAATAAACCGCTTCTGAAAATAAAGCTAAATATTTTTTCGGAAAAACAATTTTAAAGCTCAAAATTGTGTTTTATTACAATAAATTAAGTAATTCAAAATTACTGGACTATATTAGTTAAAGTTATATATCATGTATTAAATATACTAATTAACATTCATATTACATGTTTCTAGACAATATATAAGAAAAAACTAATTTTACGCATGAAAATGTTATTTTTTTCTTAAAAGAAGTTTTGTCGCCTTTTTATGGAAAAAATATTATAAATTTTTATTGACACTTGAAAAAACATTAATTGAAAAAAAATAATTTTTTTAATAAAAATTAAGAAAACTTTAAATATGTTGATTTTTACTTATTTTTTTGTAAAGTTTCTTCTTTTTGAATAGTGAAAAATAATGAATTTTAATTGAAAATGGATTTGTCACCGATATTATTAATAAAATTATATTATATTTTAAATTTATTTTAAAATATAATCAGTTAAACTATATATATATTCATCAAATATAGGTAATTGGAATCAATTTTCAATTGAAATTAGATATACTACCTTTGTAAACATTTAATCATTTTCTCATTAAATATTTTTTTTCTCTTTGCGTGTATATGATTAATATTAAATTAAATTCATTAATTTCAGGGGATAGAATTTGGAAAAATGGATTCAATATTTTTAATTAGAATTATTTATATTATCTAATTAGGTGAAATAAAATTTTGACCATAATTATTATTGATGAAAATTAAAATTAATAACATTATTATTGTTAAAACAGGGTTTTTCACATTACATGTGTTTGTATTAAAATTAATTTAACAAAGCCTTATGATTTTTATTTAAGTAATTTTATTTAATATCTTGAGTCATTAAATCTGAATTATCTAATTAATATCTTTTTAATATTTTCTAAGGATAAATTATCTAGGTAAATAAAAAGATACAAGCTATCTTAGTAGAAAGTATAAGGTTGAAATTGAGTTAACTTAACAACTACAGAATAACATGATAAAAATGTGTATTTATTAATTTAGGATGTGTTTCTCAAAAAATTAAACCCTCCACTCAATTATTATTCAATTCTTGAAGCACATGTGGTAAGGGATACCACCCAATAGTAAAATATTCTGATTATTTACAAGAATACTGCTCCTCAACTATAAAAGGGTACTCACTCTCATCACGTTTTCACAAATCTATATCCATTTTTTGTAACACAACATGTTCAAATTCAAGGTAAAATTACATCAGAATCTGAATTTTAATATTTCGTGGATGGACTGTGTAACGAATAAAACTCTTATAAATGAAATTTCCCTCACAATTTAATTAAATGTCTTACTATGTGACATGATTATAAAAAAAATATGAAGTTCATTGGTTTTATTATATCATATCAGATTTATATTAATTTTATTTGTATTTACCATTGATAATATTGCCATTGAATACTGATCACGTGATTAGTATAAATATTGGGTTTTAACAAATACAATTGAGACAAAAAAAGGAAGTGATGACCTCAAGCAGTAGGATCATACCCAATAAATCCTATTTATCGAAGCTTATGAGGGATATATAATCTCTATAATTTTCCATTGACCATGAAAAATATGAGATCCAACAACATTAGGATGAGAGTAACCATTTATAGGAGATGTTCCGGCTCATCGAGATCATTGCCTAAACCATGTTCACCGAACCACCAAATGAAAATCTCACTTTGGCGAACCATACTATTAGGTTGTTTATGTGTTTATTATGGCGATATGTATTAATACCCTATAAATATGATTGTTTACATAATGTTTTATATAATAATGAATATATTTTCATCATATTATTCTTATATTTTAAATTATATTAATAAAATAAAAAAGAAATAATATTTTTGGTTAATATTCAAATTCCATTAAGGAATTTATTTTGTTGAATTAACAGATTTTTGAAATAAATAATATTTTAATAAAATATGATGATTAATTACTCCTTGTTTTATGATCTATATGGAACTATTAATCATGAAAATGAAATGAAAATTATGGTTGAGATCAGAATTATATATAACTTTATATGCGTTAGGCAATGTTTAGTATCATGAGACACCATGTTGGGATAGAAAGTGAACATAATTCCTTTATAGGACTTTCCCATCATAAATTCTTGGTAGTTATCCTTAAACTATGAATATTATTGATTGTTTTAAGTTGTTTCCATATTTCCTATGTTATGATTATCATGTTATATCATGACAAATTATTCATGTTTATTATTCTCATACATTTTATTACCCATTGATATAAATATTTTATAACATATACCACTTTATGGAATTTTTATTACATTGCTAGGATTTATTGCCAACCACTTTCTTATGTATGTCCCCAGGTTATCCCATGTAGTTTTGTGTGTGATCATGTCATAGAATTTTCTGATAAAGATGATGTTTTTCTTTCCAATTTTAAATTGTTATGTAATTTACACAATTCCAAAATACACTAGACTTATCAATATTTTGGGTTGCATTAAGTGAAAATTTATGTAAAAAATCATGTATTAATGTGAAATAAAGAGCAGGGATTCTATAGTTGGTATTAGATTAAAATATTATTTATTTTTGGGATTAGGATTAGAAAACTCTAGTGAAAGCCTTAGGGATAATAAAAGTATAAGTAAACAATTCAATTTTTTTTGTAATTATAGATTAATTGGTTAATAATGATAAAAAATCCCTAAAATATATTAAATGTGGACGTGGTTCTAGCATAGATGAACCTAGGGGTAACAACTCTGATAAGATTAGTTATGCTTGACATGGCATAACCAGGTTCACAACAATGAGCCATAATGCACACCTAGTTGAAAATTCAGAGTGATATTCTTGGGTAAATTCATAAGATCATTATGAAACATTATTACGGTAAAAATACCCATAAAAGTGTATGTTATAAAATAGATCATGGATAACATAGATTGAAGCATATAAATTCATATGTGAAGAAATAAATATAATTTATAATTTATCTTTTTAATGTCATTAGCTCCCTCCATTATGTGTTTAATAGTTTAAAAATTCTAATCCCTAATTTACCTTTTCTTCTGAAAATGGTTGGAAATAGGATGAATCAGGTAAACAATTAATGCATCAGGAAATGGGATGACTACCTCAATGAGATTCCCAACCTAATGGGAGTAGAAATAATGAAATTTGTGATGACACATGATCAGTAAACTCATGTTCTAAATAGAAACCTGGATAAGGAGGAGAACCAAATCCACCTAAGAAAGAACAAGCTATAATTGGGTCCTTTATGAAACAAAGGCCTCCAACATTTGACGGATCATTCCATCACTTAATCATGATACAATGGATCAAATCAATTGAGGTGATCCTCTCCATCCTTCAATGAGTCAAACAAAAGATGGTTGTACAAGATATTTGTCATATGGAGGGAGAATATGATAAGTGGTGGACATTGATAAAAAATACGAATCTTGAGGAATAGATCGAAGTGATTGAGTTGAAGTAATTCCAAAAAATGGTTTTCAAAAAATATTTTCTTCACTCTCAAATATAAAATAGAAAATGATTTTTTACTGTTAGAAAAAAGATGAGGAATCTATCAGAGTATATGAGGAAAACATCATAAAACATGGATGATATGCATTTTATATTTTTCATTACCCATGAACACATGGTTGACCTCTTATTTGGTGGCATAAAATCTATTCTATAAAAAATCCTATTGATCCATGACTTTGATAACTATGAGTATATCGTTTGATGTTACCTCAATATTGGAATAGAGATTGGAAGATTTCAATGGTATCACAATGATAGTAAAAATAAAGTGGAGTCTTATTTTGGTATTAACATGGAGAAATATAACGATGCCAATAAATTTACACATCCCACTTTTCAATGGTGTGGAAAGAAGAACCTTGGAAATTTCATAAGAGGGATGAGGCAATGTTGTAGCTGATGGAAGGAAGGGTGTCTAGATTGATATTACAGATAGGAGAAACATGAAAATGTGTTGGAGGAAAGGAATTCTTAGATCAACCCTATACACATTGTTTATTGATACAAATACACGGATCTAGAGAAATTTTCAAATCAATGCACTAAACTGAGGGTTTTAGAGGCAAACAGAAACCTCCAAGGTAGTGAGGGTGAGATTTTGTAACCACAACCCTTGGGGTTGATCCTTACAATGAATTGGTGAAGGATACACAAGTTATTCATTCATGTATAGTGAAAATATCTTTTGATCATTTTTATACACATTAATTCATATCACAAATTTTTATAGGAACTATTAAAAGACCACCACAAAGTAAAAAAGTAGTGCTATCAATGAAAACAAAAAATGGGAAATTATTTCATTTAGATTATATATCTCCTCCGCTATCATAATTTTTTAGCTGAATATCCCAATGAACCCTCTAATACTCCCTTTTAATGAATTTTATAATAATATGAGCATGGATTGAATTTCCATATATTTATCTAAAAAAAATTCCATTAGAAATAAATAACACTATGTATCACAAATTGACCCACGATTCTGCACAAGTGAAAAGAGGAGGAAGAATTTTCGTCATAAACAACATCCTGAGAATGTATATTATTGACCTATGAGTAAGTTTATATAGATAAAATTATTGAATTTAAAGAAATAATCACCCTCAATGACATTCATATTGTAAGGGAATAAGCTATTATCTTTCCTGAGGAATTTCTTGGTCTTGCTCTCAACTGAGAGGTTGAATTTTCAATCTTAGTTATACCTATGGAATTTATATCATTCAAGAATATATGTAGAATGGATGTTTTGGAAGATAATAATATAAAGGAACAACTATAATAGAATCAAGATAAATGGTTCATACACCCAAGTGCTTCACTATGGGGTGTACTCGTCCTCGTCGTCTAGAAGGAGTGCCAATACGCATTTGCATGGACTATCATGTGATCAACAAGAAGATGATAAAGGAAAAGTACCATCTTCAATTGATTTGTGAATTATTATATCATCTAAGTGGAGAAAAATATTTATCCAAGGTGGATCTATGGTCAGGATGTTACCAAGTTTGGGTGAAGTAGGAGGATATCCCCAAGAATGCTTTTCATACAATGTATGACAAGTATGAGTTAATAGTAATTCCATTCAAAGTCACTAATACTCTAGAATTATTTATAGAGATGATAAATTGGATATTTATTTATTACCTTGAAATTTTATTGGTATTATTAATAGATGATATTATAATAATCTCTAAAACCGAGTTGGATATTGAGGAGCATTAATGCACTGTTTGAAAGACCTTACGAAAGGGGAAACATTATGCCAAGTACAACAAATGTGCGTTCTAGTATAATGAAGTATCATTATCAAAGAATATCATCACAAGATATATGATATCTATAGATCCTTCAATAATAGAAGCAATTAAAGTATTTATGATCCTAACATATGTGACATATATCCAAATCATCGCTGAGTTAGACAATTTTTATCACTGATTTGTGAGAAATTTATTGCGATTTGAAAACCCACTTACCAAGATAACTCATAAGAAATTCATGTTTTTATGGAATGATGAGAGTGAAGATATAATTAATTATTTATAATAGATACTCATCGCTTCACCTATCACTACTACAAAATATACCTTTAATAACACTTAAAATGGAATTTATCAGTACTAGAGAAGCGATGACTACCAGAGTAAGATTAAAAGGCCCATTTTTTTATCCGTGATAAAGAATCACTAATAAAGAGGTCCTTTATCAGTTCCTTAAAAAAGATTATAAAATAACCCTTTATTAGTGCTTTTAGAAGCACTAATAAATGACTTATTTATCAACTCTTCTAAAAGCATCAAAAAAATTTACATTTATCAACAATTGTTTTTATAAATTGGCATGTGCAGTGTGCTGTAACAGTACACTATAGTACCAGGGCAGTGTACTATAATAGCACACCACTACACCAAAAAACAAACTGAAATCTTGAAAATAAAGTACCAATATGAAATTTAAATTAAATAAAATTTTCAAGAGAAATACAATAAATAACACTATATTATAGACATTTCATACATTGGTTTATACAATTACGTAAGTACTAATTATTACATACTTTAAAAAACATCATTGTTCATTTTTATTTAAATTATAACCCCTAATAAATAAAAAAAACCTATATATGAAAAAAAAATTCTCAAGGTAGTTATAATATAATGAAATAAATTAACAAAAAATATTTATTTTAAACTAAACATTGAGTCATACCAGAACCACTGTGTATCAGCTTGAGTATCAGTTGATTCTGGCACGTCACACCATTTCTTGTTCATCATCAAGCATTATCTATGGTAAAATTAATTAAGTAATTATAATATAAAAATTATATGTAAATTAATTAAGTAATAGAAGACATAATGACAAGAAAACAATCTAGGATCATTTGATCGGTCTTGGTGACATGATGCACATTTGAAACTGAAATGAATCTTATATATTGAAAACACACATTTAATGTTATACCGATCACAACATGAATCAAATTGAGGTAAAAAATATTCCTACACATCTCAAATGACTTATGGATCATTTTTCTCATGTATCAAATTAATCCAAATGTTTTTTTAGCTTTGAGTATGTCTCTTTTCTTTTTTAATAAAATTTCATTTTAAACTGGAAACACACCGTTTGAATAATATCTATCACATTGTGTGTTGTTTGGACATGATAATAATTACAACACTTAAATTTTTTTATGAATCGTTTCCCTAAATTTTCATGAAAATACAAGCATGTTTTTTATTTTCACTGAGTGGCCCTTTTTTAACTGAAATGTAGATTTTAAACTCATAACAAACACATTGAGTCATATTGGGAAAATCTTGTATCAGATTGAGGTGAATATAATTCCTACATGTCAAAAATGACTTATGGATCATTTTACTAAATTATGGAAATAATAAAAATTCAATTTCATGGCTCTGAGTAGGTCAGTTGTAATTTTTACAAAAAATTGATTAAAATTTTAAATAAAAAGACACACTTGGAGTAATACAGGTCACACTGTGTTTCATATTGGTATGATTATGATTCTTAAAATTATTAATTGACCTATGGATTATTTTCTTAATTTATCAAAACCATTTGAATGTGATTGCTCAGTTTTGAGTAGGTAACTTTTCTATTATACTAAAATTTCATTTTTAAACTTGAAGAAAGAACATTGAATCATAATAGTCACCTCATATGTCATTTCTACATGATACTAATTCCTATACATCAAAAATTTCTTATTAATTAATTTACTAAATTATTAAGAAAATCTATGTGCTTTTTTTTGTTTTTAGTGAGTGACACTTTTTGAACTAAACTGTAGATTTTTAATTGATAATGGACATATTTAGTCATAACGAGCTCATTGTGTATAATATTGAGGTGTGGATGATTAATACATGTCAAAAATTAATTATGGATCGTTTCCATAAAGTATGAAAACAATAATAATGCGTCTGATAATTTTTTAGTAGGTGTGTGGTCCTTTTTAATAAAAAATATATCAATTTTAAATAAAAATATGCACTTGAAGTCATACAAGCCTCAAAGAACATCACATAGAGGTGTAACTGATTCATACACATCATTATGGATAATTTTCCTAAACTATCATAAAATTGGAATATGTTTTCTTGTTTTTGAGTATGTCACTTGTGCTTTTTACTAAAATTAATTCCAAATTTATATAAAAATAATCACTAAGAGTCATGTTATACCGGTCACTCTGTGTGTCATATTGAAGTGATATTGATTACTAAATGTCCCAAATGATATATGGATTGTTTTAATAAAGTATCAAAGTAATATGAATTTTTTTTCTTGGTTTTGAGTACATCACTTGTCTTTTCTAATAAAATTTCATATTAAACTGGAAACACACACATTGACTCATACATATCATATCACATATCAGTTTGATATAAGACTGATTCCCACATTTGAAAAACAATTTTTTAATTTATTTCATAAATTACCAATAAAATATGGGCATGTATTATTATTTTTCAATTAGTGACACTTCTTGAAATAAAATGTCGATTTTAAACTGATAATGTGTACTTTAAGTAATAATGGGAAAATCATGTATCAGATTAAGGTGTAGCTGATTCATACCCATAAAAAATTACTTATGGATCATTTTATTAATGTATCAAAAAAATAGGAATATGTTTTATAGGTTTTAATTATTTAATTTCTATTTTTTCTGAAATTAATTTGATTTTTTTTTTTAAAAAGAACTTGAAGTCAAACCGGTCAGACTGTGAATCAGATTAAGGTGCGGTTGATTCGTACATGTCCCAATGACTCAAAAAATCATAAAGAAAAATGATACCATGTCATCTAGTGCCTTGATTTTTCAAAATACCAACACTATACATCGATTGAATGTTATTATAAAAAAACCCTTACCATTGATGAAAGATAGAAGACTAGAGGAAGCTCATGCGTCGTCAACCCTTCTAGCATTGAACAATGAAAAAAGTTTTTGGGATGACAACATTTAATTAATATATAGTGTAGGAAGTTTAAAACATAATATGAATTTAAATATAAATAATGGAAGAATTGGAAGAAAGAATCATTTTATCTTTTATGTGGCATGTTACAGATTGTTGAATGAAAAACATGACATCCCAACAAATCTGTAAAAATGGCTAAATAAGTATTAGATAAAAATAAAAATAAAATTAACATAAATTTTTTTGATTAAATGATAAAAAAATTAATTAAATATGTATTATTAATTTACACTTTAATGATGGTTGTATGAATTCTTAGTGCATTTCTTTATTGTCATTATCTCAGTTAGAGACTCAATGTTCAAACTCTAATGTGCATGACTAGCTTTAAACGAACCACCGAACTTGAAAAAAGAGTCCAATTGTATATGAAAGCAATTATTACATGAGTAATAATAAAAATAAATAAATTAAACAAAATTATGAAGAAATATATTATTTTTATGGGTAATTATTTTATTGTGAAAGCATCAAGATTAACTATGTTATTGAAAGTTGGAGGGAATAAGAATGGATTTGATAAATGTAAACACTACAAGGATGAAAATGTGGTTAGAGAGAATATATATGTGGATGTTTTGGTTCATAAAGGCATAAAATATGAATAGAAATATTTTAAAATAAATGAATACTTAAAGAAATAATGAAAATAAAATCAATATTTCATTGTATAATTTTTCAATAAAATAGATAATATATATTGTGACATTACCTTTACATCTTCTCAAAGGGTTTGCTTTGTTATAGTTTGTTCTTTCGAGGGATTGTTAACATCATCATGTGTAAAATACATTGTCTACATGAGTAGTCAAAAACATATTTAATATTATTTTAAAGTAGTAAATATCATATATTTTTATGAGGAAAACATAGTATATTAAAGAACACTTTTACGTCATCATTTCACACTATTTATTTTTAATGGTTTTAGGGATTTAATTCCTCTATTGAGAATACAATTACCATTTATGTGGCCCCCTATAACGTATAAGACATTGTCGAAATTGGGACTGACATGAATATATTGTGATATCCCAATGAAAGGGTCATCCAATAAACTATGATTATGTTTATTTTATATCCATCCTCATGAGATCATCTACTAAAGATTTGTCATTTCATTTTGTTGTTTGACACACATCCTCCATCTCTTGTGGACATGCACCTTTATTTCTTGAAATAATATAAGCAGTAGTCATCCACGGGATGACTAATTCTCAGAGTAGTACAATAATTATAAAAGAGATAAGGGATGAGTCTCATGATAATAAAATGAAATAATTACTATTCAGGAGATGAAGCCGATGAGGATGAAAATTATACTGCATTATGTTATATAAATGGGGAAATTCCACCCATTTGTGATAATTACACCATTGGCAATAATTACTAACTAGTGGCCTATTAAAGGTGATATTTGGGGGTATAAAAAATATTATATGTGATTCAAGGGTTCTCATTGGGGACAATTATGATATATGAATATTTAGGGCCTATGAATTATATATTTTCAGGATAAACCTCACTTTGAATACTTTCAATCCTCTAAGACTAGTCCTACCTCTATTAAAATGATCCATCAAGTCTTTCTTAAATCCACACATAAAAGGAAATTATAAAATAGGTAATTGTGGAGTAATAAAAACTCAGATATGATAAAAAAAATAATAATAAACTATCATCTGATGAACTAAAAGATAAAACTATTTATTGATAAAATATTTTAATAAATAAAGTGTTATTTTATATACATGGATGGTAATCACAGATTCCTAGTGGTGTAACCAATATATGTACACCTAAAAAGCTGAATACATAAAAATAATTTCAAATAATTATTCCAACATATATAGATTTTGATAACCTTCATTCTATTTTTTGGAACAGGAAACAACCTAAGGAATTATTACATTTTATATTAATGGTCTAACAAATATTTTAAAACATCTAAAAATTATAATTTCTATTAAAATTGATATGGAATGGAAAAAATAATTTTAGGAAAATAATATACCCAATAAAGATAAAGTTTTGAAACATCTCAAAATTCTTAGATGACAAATTGATTCAAGAATTATGTCTAGAATGGTTGAAAACAGGAATTATTTTCAAGAAGAAGAAGAGAAGTCTTTATAATAAAAGTTCATCTTCATGGAAATTATGGGTTCTATGGTCATTTTGGGCACATATTATAAATTTTTTGTCATAATGACATAAATAATATTAACTATTAAGATATAGAGGTTTTAAGTTTAATGGGAGATAACCCACTCTTACAAAAATTGTTTATAAGTGAGATGAATCTTCATAACAAATATATACATTTAAATTATATACATTTAAATTTTTATAATATATTCGTATAACTTGTTTTTATAATATATATTTTTATAATATAATTGTACATTTCTATAGTATCTTTGAATAATATATTGGTATAACATATTTGGATGATATATTTTTATAATTTATAATTTATGGTATAATATATATTTTTATTTGTATAATATATATATTTGCATAATATATTTGTATAATATATATCAGTATATATATATTTTTATTTTTAATATATAAATGTGTGTGTCAATATATATACATATATAATATATAAATATATAATATATAATATAAATATATTTTGTATTTTTGGAATATATTTATTTTTTCAAATTTATAAATATAAATATATAATGATTTAAAATTTTATATTTTGTAATGTGATCCCTGGAATGTGAAATACAAAGAAAAAGAATTATTTAATTTATGAATAATACTTGCTGAAGGAGAAACTTCCTCCAATGGGAGAAAGAATTAAAAGGGTTTCTAGCCTATTAAAAGGACAAGGTGACATTTTTATGTTTAATGATGTGCCCCCTCAATGAGTTAAAAATTATAAAAAAAGAAAGAAATGTAAAAGACGATCATTCAAGTCACCTCGGAGGAGCGATCCTTCCATGACCATCAAAATGAAATTGGAAAGCCCCAACTTAAGATCCCAAATGTCCAGGTAATAATTTCTAGAGATGTTGAAACAGAGATAAATAATGAGGAGAATAAAACACTCCATAATCAAAAAATGAATATGAAAATTTTATTCCGGAGACCCAAAACAATGATCTAAAATCTAGTTTGAAGTGGAATCATTAATCAGAAGTAGGGACATAATATATATGAGAAATAAAATGAAAAAGAGTTTAAAATATATCTGATACTAAGTTTTATAGGCTTAAAATCATTGTTGACCATAGGTATATGACAATGGAAAAGAATGAGTGATGAAAAAAAGAAAATTAATCTCACCAAAAAAGAAATCAATGAGTGAGGAGTCTGAAGATAAAATAAGATACCTTGTATTGAAGCTTTGAATCATCCGAGAGAATGTAAAGACATAAAAAAACTAGAAAATGTTTGACCCTTGGATTCATTTGAACCATGAATCATTCGAGTATTGTATTTGAGCCTTAGAACTATTCGAGCCTTGGATTTGAGTCTTAATTCCATCTCTGATTCACCAATGAGGAGCTCCAATAGAGGGTGTCTTCCACAGGAATCTTCGGTATTATGATGATTTTTTGAGTAGTTAGGGTTATTTAAATTGACCAAGAAACTTTTATCAGTTCTTCCAAAAAAGTGCCCATATAAGTTCCTTTTAGGAGTGCTAAATTAATTAGCATAGATAAAGAAAAAATTTATCAATGCTTTTTGAGTGCTGATAAATATGCCCTTTATCAGCACAAATAAATTAAGATCTGGTAATAGATTTAAAATTATAATTATAAATAATTTTTTGTAAATATATTTATATAATTATATATATATATACACATTTAATAAATATATATAAATATAAATATAGTAAATATTTTCTTTATTTAAATATATTCAATATAAAGTTAAAATTATTTAATTTTAGTTATATTATAATTTTTAAAAAATTAATATTAATGTCATTATATATATATATGATTATAAAGATATATATATATATATATATAATAAATATATATAAACATAAATATAGTAAATATAATATTTATTTAAATAAATTTATCAAAAATTTGTATTTATTTAAATAAATATAATTATTTATTTATAATTATTTAAATACTTATTTAAAAAATAAAATATATTTATTTATAATTAGAATTATATAAATATATAAATTTATATATATATATATATATATTTATAATTATTTTTATAAATATAAATCTATCATTATTAATGAATATTTAATCTGAAGTGAATTCATGTTAAAAATGAGTGAAATTGAGTAATTAAGAATAAGTAAACTTATTTATACTGAAAAAATGGATAAGTTTTATTAATTAAATATAAATTAATAAAAATGGATATATATTGAAATAAATATGGATAAATATTTAAAATATTAAATAAATAGTAAAGAAATATATAAGTTAAATAATAGAAATTGATTAAATTACCAATAAAATATTCATGTGTGTGCATGTGTTTTATATAAAAGGTTTTAATTACGTATACATGAAATCAATATAATAAACATTAAATCCATTTTAAATTGAAAAATCAAAAGATATTTAATTTATTCATTTTTATCAATAATTATTTAATTAATAATATTTTTTGATAAATTTTAAATGAAATCATTTTTATATTTTTTCTTAATTATTTAATATTATTCAGACTTTTATGATCACTAAAAAATAAATGATAAAGGATTAAATTAGAGGCCCTAAAAATGAAGTGTTGATAAAGGGTATCCTTTATCATTACTATAAATAAAGCTATGATAAATGGTACCTGTTATCAAAGATAAATAAAGCACTGAAAAGGGTTCCTTTATCAATGTTTTTTTATCACTGATATGGACAAGTCTTGTTAAAAGACTATTTTTATCAGGGTATTCTCTCACTACCCACAAGAGTAGATCTATTCTTGGTATTCTGTGATGCGTCAAAGAATGGATTGGGTTGTGTGTTAAAGTAGAATGACAGTGTCCTGGCCTGTGCTTCAAGGTAATTGAATGTTCATGAATAGAAGTACCCAAAACATGATTTACAGTTTGATGCAGTGATATTCTCATTGAAAATAATAAAACATTACCTATTTTGATAGAAGTGTGAAATATATATAGATCACAAAATCCTTACGTCTATATCAACACAGGAAGAGTTAAATATATGAAAATGAATATTGTTAGAGCTGATCAAGGACTATGAATTCTCAATCCACTATCATACCGTTAAAGAGAAGAAATTGTAAAATGCTCTAAGTAGAAGGGATCCAACAATTATATCATTAATTAGAATTGAGATGGATTTTATATTCTTAGAATTAAAAATAATAGACAAGGGAATCATAAAGGAAGAAGCATCATCAATCCATTTACAAATGATTGCTCAACCACCCAATCTAGAAAAGATAACTGATGCTTAGAGAAATGATTTGAGAATTCAGAAGAAAGTGAGAACTATAACAAATAGAAAATCCTTAGATTTCAATTCGAATGAAGTAGGATTTGTGAGATCGAGGTCATAACTATGTCTACTATCAAATCTAGAGTTAAATAAGGAACTGTTGGATTATGCACATAGCTTAACCTCTTTTTTCCACCCTAGAAGTAAAAATATATATCAAGATATCAAGGAGGACAATTAGTGGTACAACATGAATAAGGAGATCAAAAATTATACATCAATATGTCTTTTATTTCATAATGTGAAGTCGTAAAGGAAAAAATATAAAGCGATGATGCAACCATTACCCATACCAATATAGAAATAGAAAAACATCACCATGGGATTTGTTGCCCGATATCTGAAGACATCCAAAGGCAATAATGCGATCTAGGTTGTGGTGTATCATCTTATAAATACATCTCATTTTATTGAGATATTATAAGTGTTATAACATGACCATCATGCAAGGATATACATCATTTATGTGGTGTGGCAACATTGAGTACCAATATTAATTGTATCTGATTGATATCAGAGATTCAAATATATGTTCTTAAAAAGTATCGAACAAGCTCTAAAAATTGATATGAGCATTAGTACAACTAATCATCCTCAAAACGATGGCCACTATGATCAGACTATTCAGACATTGGAAGACAGGTTGAGAGCATGTTCTATAGACTTCAAACGATGATGGGACCAACATCTTCATTTGGTAGAGTCCTCCCACAATAATAGTTTCCACCCAAGAATCCAAATGGATCCCTATGAATCCATTTATGAGAAGAGGTGCAGAACATATACATTTTGGGATACTCTTGGTGAACAAAAACAACTTGGCCATGAAATGGTAGAGGAAATTGTGGAAAAGGTTAGGACCATTAAACAACACATCATGGCTGATTAGAGTCGATAGAAGAGATATGGTGATAGTCATCAATGAGACCTAGAGTTGGATGTTAGATACATGGTATTTACTAATATATCTCCATTCAAGAAAGTGAAGATATTTTAGATGAATGGAAATCTTAGTCCAAGATACATCAGACCCTTTGAGATCCTTGATTGCATCACAATGGTGGCCTACCTAATTTCACTCCCACCTAATCTATCTCATGTGCATGATTTATTACATGTATCAATATTTATAAAATACATAAAAGAACCCCCACATGTAATAAATCAATATGTGGTACCATTGTAGAATATCATTTCCTATTTGGAGCAGCTGATGAATATCTTAGATTGTAGAGACACAGGTCTACGAAATAATAAAATTATCATTTTCAAAGTGTTTTGGAGAAATCAAATGTCATAAGAAAATACATTGGAACTAGAGGAAGTGATGAAATAGAGTTATTCGCATCTATTTTAGTGTGCTAAATAAAAATTTGGAGGGTGAAAATTATTAATGGGGGAAGATTTTAATGACCTGAAGTGTTATAAAATAAAGTTCCCTTATAATTTAATTAAATGTCTTATTATGTAACATGGTTATAGAAAATGCATGAACTTCAATGGTTTTATTATATTATATCAGAATTAAATGACCATTAAAAATATTTATAGGTGATAATATAGATTTTGAACAGTGATTACATGATTAGTATAAATATAGGATTTAAAGAAATCCAATTGATATAGATGAAGAAAGTGATGGACTCAACCAATATGACCATACTATATAAATCACATTTATCATAGATTATAAGGGAGATAGTATCTATGGGATTTCACCATGACCAATTATAATCGGAGATCCAAGAACTTAAGCATGAGAGAAACCGTTTATGAGAGAAGCTCAAGTTCATGATGATCACGACCCAAACCATGTTTTCCAAACCACCCCAAGAAAATTTCACCATCATACACCCTACACATAAGGAGTTTGTGGGTTTATTAATTGGATATGTATTAATACCTAACAAATATGATTATGTACATTATTTTTAATATAATAATGAATATATTTTCATCCAATTATTGTTACTTTGTAAATTATTTCTATAAAATAAAACACAAATAATATTTATTGTTAACATTCAGATCCTATTAAAGAATTTATTTTGATGAATTAATGGGTTTTAAAAATAAATATTATTTTCGTAAATTATAATTATTAAATATATTTATTTAATATAAATGATCATATATTTTCTATGAATTCAAATGTAATTTTTATAGGGTTTTAAAAACGTTTTTGTAAGAAAACACAATGTTTTAAATAAATGTGGGTTTTTTATTTTAAAAGTTAAAACTTACATATTTAGAAAATTACATAGATTAAATTAATATTATTTCTATAATAAAGACATAAAATTTATCAAATGGCGATATTTTCATAATTTTTTCAGACTGTCAAAATTTTATGTAAAAATTAAATACTATATAAATATATTTGAGTATCATGACATATAATGACCTAAAAGTGTTGTAATAAACACTATAAAAGGTATCCATGACCAAATATGTTTTTATATTTAAAACAACGATATTTTAAGTTTATTTGATTTATTTTATAAAGATATTATGAATCCTCCAAAACTTTTAATATATCTCAATGTTTTTAACTCATTTCATTAAGAGAATTACTCACTTCCACATAAGAAATGATATTAATTTGTTAATATCATCATTTGGACTTATATAATAATGAATACCATACCCATGTTTTAGAAACCATGAGAAAAAATCATGGGAAGGTTTGTGGTTTTGTTTATTTTATTATATAAAGTCCAATACCTATGTTTGGAAAATGATAAATATTTTCTCACTATTTTACTATATAAACCTACCAAATAACCCATTTATTTTTATTGAAAATCCATAGATAACATAATTACTCCATCCTACAAATCTTTAGTCATTCTAAGGTTCCCCCAAGATCTCAGGAATCTCCTCCCAAGCATTTGGAGTCACACACTAATGTAAGGGATCCTCACCTTATCTTATTTATTCTTGTTTCTTTATTATCTTATGCCTTTATTTTCAATTCCTTATATTGGGATAACTATTTACATGTCCTAATTACTATCTATTGGATTTAAAAATAATTACATGTCACTTTCTCCCTCTTCAGCCCATTTTAAGAATTTTTATGTTACACAATTATGCTACCGAAATTTCCCCACGATTTTCCGTTCCAAAACAACAATGTAGTGAATACCATACACATCTACTATAAAGTAATTTCACCTTTATATAAGAATACATATTTGATTTTGAACATACAGGTATTTATTCCTCACTATTTTATCAGGGAATAAAATATGATGATGAATGACTCCATGTTTTATGATCTATGTGGCACACCTAAGCATGAGAATGAATTGAAAGTGACAAGTTCGACTAGAATTAAATAGCGCTCAATTTAATTGGGAAATTTTTAGTCTCAATAGATGTCATGTTATGATATGGAGTGAACCAGATTCCTTTATGGTAATTTTTTACATCATGATGTCTTGGAAGTTATCCTTGACCTATTTTTATGCTGTTTATTTTATGTTGCTGCAACATTTCCTTTTTTATGATTATCATACTATATAATTCCTTATTATTCTTATTTATGATTATCACACATTTTAGGAACCATTAATAAGTAGTGGGTTCCACATAGTTGGCACATAATTTGAAAAACTATACAGCCAAACCATGTGATAGAGATTTAAGGGGTGAAATGAATCGTTTGGCCTTAATGAGGTTAAATCCTCATTTCATTCTTTTATCTACTTATCCAAACATTTGATCCTCTTATATCATATCCATGGTTCCTCCTCAATCCTATCATAAGATTTCGAATATCTCCTTCATTTGAACTCACATTTGAGCATTGTTAGTCCCAATGGATTTATCTCGGTAAGATTTATATTACTTTTGAACATTTATTTATTTAATATCCTATCAACCATGTTATCGTAGTGCATGATCATTTTCCCTATTTTTAGGTTGGATTTAATTTTCTTATATTTATTCTAAACTGAACAGAGTCAAATCATTCTATTGGATTAGTAGAAAGTTCTAAGTATGTGGTTGGTGGTCTATAAATTTTCCTTAAGATTCCATCATTTAATATACAACGCTAATACACTGCACGCCATCCTTTGATGCATGTTGCCAAAAAAAAATTTCATTGATATGAATTGTATCATGAAGATTTTTTTACTCCTGTTGATCCGTTTTATTAGTTTGAGGTTGTGAAACAAAATTATGGACACCACTTGGTGGATCCAACTTGTTTCCCCCCTTTATAATTAATTTATTTAATCATTGAAATTCCATCTATGTGTTTGTATTGGATTAATAATGGTATTTCCCCATATATGAAATGGTCCAATCAAGAATGGAACCTTCCAAGTGGAATGTTAATCCTTTTCATTGATTTTTCGAAGTTAATATCATTATAAATGAATATTTTGGTAGTTTGAGTTCTTTTAAATGAATTAAATGATATTTTATGATTAAATTAATTGTTTTGTAATCAATGTCATTTTTTATAATAAAAACCCTCAGTTTAGGTGCAGTGTCTTCTAAAATAAATGTAGTGATTAGTGACTTTAATCTTTTTTGGCTTTATGGAATTTGCGTTTTCTTTTACCCCTATTTTGTTGTTAGTTAAAAATTGATTCTCAATACTTGTCCATTGAAATAACATTAAATTTAGTTTCCCACCCATTATGTTCAAAGACCAACCACCTTCTATGTATGTTTGAATGTCTTGACTATATACCATTTTTACATGATAAATAAAATAGTTTGTTTAAATTTAATGGTGAATATTAAATGAATTATAAAGGGTGGTAAGGGCATTCCATTTTTTTCTTATTTTATTAAATGTAATTATTTAATTGTGATTCCCTCGGTTATAATTGCGCTTGATATGAGTAATTCATGAGAGTTAATGCCTCATTATTATTATTATATATTTTATTTTCCTCGATATAGGATACAAAAATATTGTAAGGGTTATATTGATAATAGAGGTATCAGGTTCCCTTACATTGGGCATTGTGTATGACGTTTCCCACCATTGACACTAGTTGATGTTGGGAATGATGAACCATGTGCATTGGTGGGTGTTGGAATGATGGAAGACCCACTTACATGAGTGTTGGAATGATGTCACACTAACCATCTCGAGTGGAGAGAATAATATCACCCACTCATTATGAGATTTAAGGCATGTACCCTTTTTTTCTTAAGCTTTTAGGCACATTTAGACTTTTTATGAATGGTTGAGTCACACCCCGATCCAACCAACAGATGGTATTATAGGTATATAGACAATTATGTCCATACATACTTGGCCCATATAGGTGGAAGTAATATACAACAATACTATGTATATATTTTTATCACATATATATGGTTACTATTCACACATTAATTTAGGATATAAACCAAAGAAGGTTGTGCTTCTTTGTGACCTTGAGGAACCTGAGTAGGATGGTTATTTTTTGTTTGTTTTGGTTATTATTCATCCGAACTTCATACTCCTTAACATGTATTCATAGATTGGATTTAGTTGTAGACATAGTGAGTGGTAACCTTCATGGATTTATATCTCACAACTTGACCGTGCTCCCATTGCACTAGGTTACCTGAGTAGATATATTGTTCACATGACCATATATTCTTTCATTTGTTGATTTGGTTATATCTAGGAGTTAGGATCATATGACCTAAATGGAGATCAATATTATCACCGTAATCATCTTCATATATTTTGTTTCTTATATTATTATTACACTGTACTATGTTTTTTCGATGTTGTATATATACTATTTATTTTATGTATTATGATCTATAAAGAATGAATTTTTGTACATTGATGTTGTCCAACTTTTGTATTCAATTTATATTATTCTTATTTTACTCTGTCATTAATTTATTACATCTTCTACTATTGTTTATTATTTTTTATCTCATAAACTGTTCTGCTTCTCTGATCATGAGGGTATTGTCTCCCCACTGCCACATCCTTATACCCTCACTTTTAGTTTATAGCCTATTTTGTAAAGGGAGGCATGATTGAGGCCATGTGACCCAATGTTCTGACTAACATTTTAATGTTCAGCCAGGCTGGGATGTTACAATGTTCTATTAAAGGGTTTCTTTTCCCCTTTATATTACTATTTTGGGATAGGAGACATGAGACTAGGAATGTTTTAGTGCTTGGTAAATAACCATTCCTAGGAGTGATTGACCCACATATGTGGAAATGAATGAGTGGATGGTGATGGGACTGGTGTTCATGTTTTTTTCTATTACAGTTGATTATGATTTCAACTTAAGTGAATGTTGTGATTTCCACTTCTTATTAATTTATGAGATTTATTATACTTTATCCTTTTCCTACTATGGAAAGAATGTATAATTACATGAATCCTTACATACACATATAATATTCACATTACATGAATATTCCATGCCATATAGTCTAATTTATTGGTTGGCTGATGTTTTGGTTTGTGTTCCTTGAGTGTTATTCCATGTCTTTATTTTCTTTAGTATACATGTTCAGATAACATGATTGGGTGATTTATTTATCATGTTTATCTGCTTCCATAAATATGTATTTATATGTGATGATTCCTGATCACTTAGAATGTTTTGTCTATGTATCATGCTTTTGTGCTTATTTATCATGTTTCTCCATGTATTATTCTTGTGATAACATGCCTAGTTTTATTTTTAATGTATAATTTGTTGCATCAGATGAATTTATTTGTGATTATTACATGGGAATCAGTTTCTAGTTGTAAAGTGTATGAGCACCATATAATTATGAAAAGTTAACCTATGTACTCGAACCATCCTCGATCTTTTCCCATATTTTGAGGCCTTTTGTTATGATGTAAAATATTCTAAAGTTCATTTTTTTAATGTGAATTGGTTTCGATTAAATAGGAGATAGTCTGTGATATATAATATGTATGGGAATTTTATAGATTATTGGATGAAAACCCATATAATTAAATCATTATTTATATGACCCTAATTTATCTTAAAATGGTTAAAATGTAAAATATGTTTGACTTTGATCTGAAATGAATCCATTTCCTCGATAAAGGCTTTTTAATCTATCACATGAGAATGATGATCTAAATGATTACCTTCCAAAATTCACAACAAGACCCATGTAGGTCAGTTGACACATGTTTCTTATAAAATAAACCATAAGGGTGTTTATAAATCTCTAATAATTAAGAAAATTCTATTTGGATACATTCTGATGAACTCGAGTTATCTTATTGGAACCCTCATAGGATGATTTATCTATTAAAAAGTGATCTTTTTTATAATTTATACTTTATGATCACTTTTATAAATTTTAAATATTTAAATATTCAATTTGAATCAATGTAAATACATAAGAAAGGGATCCTTTGGTGGAATCCTTAGTATAAACCCGCACATAAGGGTAGTTTAAATTCCTATTATAGTTTCATTGGAATGGAAACATGATAATTTTCCATAGTCAATTCACTTTTTCACCAAGGGAGTAAATAATAGGAATGAGGCTAAGTGAAGTATCATGGGAGTGATCTAGGGATAAGGTCAATACCTATGTTTTTTATAGGGCTATTTTGTGGTGGTTTTCACATTTAGAGCTTAAATACCTCACTAAATGTTGTGGTGCTTCTTTTATATGGTTCTGTTTGTGTTTTTTTGTTCCCATTATGGATCTTAGTTTCTAAATTACACTTCTGTTCAGACAAGTGATTTTGGTATCCTTGTCCCTTATTATGGGAAATGGCACCGAGTAATGATTAGTTTCAATAGGTTAAACCTATTGAGGGTGTGGTTGGAATCTTAGTACATATTATTCCCCTGTTTCAATTTCATGGGTGACTCAAGAGATTATACATTTATTTTTTATTCTAATGGGACAATGTGACTAGAGGAATACTTCTATATGGGCCATCTGATACTTGAATGCATAGGTATGAAAACCTATGTATAAAATTGAGCATGTGTCATATTTTTTCAATGATATATGGGTGGTATGCATTGATAGACATGGTAGAGTAATGTTTCTAAATTACATAACAAACCAGTTGACTTCGATGAAATCATTGAGCCTTGGAATGTTGAGCATGGTCTGTAGTCATCTCTAGAGTAGAGTGACCTGAGCATTAAAGGAATCAAAATTCATCCCATTGATATATATGGTTTTCAAAGTGGATCATGTGTTTCAACACACTGATCAATTTGTTTTGGATTTCATGTCAGATTCTTTGATGTTTGTGAGCATGACTCTATATATTGTCACATGTTCATTTAAGGTAAATATGTACTAGTGCTCTTGTTAGTGGATACTATATTTCTTTCCTTTGGATAACCAGAACACTCCTATGTTGTGGTGTATCACATAATATTTTGAAAATGTTCAATCCATGTTGAAGGGACACATCCAGGGAAGACCATTAGAAATTGGTAAATGTTGTTTTCAAATTCCGATGACGCTGGTGAGCCTTGTAACCTTTTGATGCTTGCTTGGAAGTAAAAAAATTGTTGTGTTGTAAGTTTATTCATCCTTTTAGAAACACTTTTTTTAGATGGACATCGATTTTAAATCAGAAATGATCATGGGGTGCCTCATATGGTGAATGCATCATGGTATTCTTTATGGCGATGCCTCAGTAGGTGAAGCCTATCTTCTACCGTGGAGTCGACCTGTATTACTTCTACTGCTCTTCTTTCCTGTAGTTGGGTACAGTTCACTGGAAATCATACCAGTAATTTTTTCTTGGTTATGATATAGGTGCATCAAATATACTAAACCTCTTAGTTTACTCTTATTTAGTGACGAGCATGACCCCAATATTGACGTCGTCCTTGATACGCAAAGATATAATTGTTCTTACCCCATGATAATGTTTTAAATCCGTTGGGTGAGAAAGGAGGTTTCCATATTTGTTTTGTGCATTATTTTTGGTTTTTATAGAGGAATGGTTAGTCTTGAGTGATACGGGGGTTTATATATATGAATGAATTGGATAGACTCTTGAATACTAGCCATTTTGCCTTTGACTTGACCACCAAATAAGAAACCACACTGGGCTCAAGAATTGATTTGATGTAGATGTTGTGGCCCTGCGCCAACATATCAATTATAAACATGGAATATAGACGATCATGGGTTATTTATTTGGACTATATTTTGATGAATCCTAGGTTATCCCAAACATTTTTTTGGGCCCAGTGGTGATGTTTAATGGGTGACGATTCTAGTGGGTTGGGTATGGTTAAACTCTTATTCATGTTGAGGGATGAAACAATAAATGGTTAGGTTATGTTTTGACCAAGGAACACCACCATAAGTTGGGTACATACTTTAGTGAACATTATTGTGGTAAATTTGAGATGCCTTGGAAGAAGGTGTTAATTTTCATCTTTTAATATGCCACTCTTCTAAGACGGGTCTTTTTTTGAGAAGTAAGAAAACATGGCTTGAATTTTTGTCCTTATTCTTTGATGTAATTGAGAAAAGGGAACTATTTTAAGAACACTATTGGGTTAAGATAGGTTTTTGGTGAAGGTTGACTATGTTTTTCAAGGAAATATTGTATGACCAGTTATGATTTGGTCGATAAGTATCAGACTGCTTCTTTATGGTGAGTTCCCTAGATAACCTTGGAAGTAACCAGGGTTTCTAAGTTAAAGAAAACATACTGAGGCATATTTAGAATATATAGGGGTGTTCCTTATAATTCAATTATGATTTTGGGGCATTCCATTGTTCATAAGTAGCTGTCAAATGTTAAAACCCTCGGTAGGGAGCACCATCAGTCAAATGTTTAATGTAATTATGATGTGATCCTTTATCTAGATAAATAGGCCTAGGTAAGCATTGTTTCAGTGTCTTATATGAATACGAAGAATTGTGTTGGATTTTAATGGCTTAAGCATTGTATACATAAGTAATTATTGAAGGTGCGTGGGAAATTTTGGAAATGAAATACTATTATTTGAATGATACTCCATGAACCTTGTAGGTCAAATATGTTTTCATAATTTCCCTAATCATTATTTGGGTTGAGAGGTTCTAAGGTGGGGAGGTTGTAACAACCCTTGTTTTGTGTAATGGACAAAGTACATGAGAATTTAAATTTTGACATTTGTTGGATGCTCCATTCCTTAAATTTAGCTTCCAAATGAAATTTTTAGAGTTGTAAATATTCAAAATATTGTTTTTATAATTTTTTAAGGGCCCTAAAGTTTCCCTGAGTGATCCACTAAATTTTATAATCCTTAGCCTCAAAAAACTAAAAATAAAGAGGACTAACAGGGGTGAATTGTTTTTCTGAAACCATGCGTCCCTCCTGTAGTAAACTATATGACTGGTGAAGGTGGGATGATATGGTATGCACAAGAAGTAAAAATTCTGTCAAACAATGAACCTATCATACATGGTTAGTACCACATAGGCAGTAAAATCACATTATTCATCACACAGTTAGTGCACTATTAGAGAAAAAGTGTAGGATAACCATGTGAGGTGGGGTTCTTAAGCAACGGGTTCCACACGGTTAGGGAAAAGTTTGAAAAATAGTGCGTCAAAACATTGCGACATAGCTTATAGTGCTTAAATTAATATTTTTCCATTAAAAATATAAAATATTAATTTATTTATTTCTTTTTATCCTCTAGCCATGTGGGCCTCCTCTAATAGAACCATGGGTTCCTCTTCAACCCTAAACAAATATTTCAATTATTCCCTTCGTCTAAAGTTAAAATAAAATTCCCTTTTTGCCTATGGATTCCCTTAGTAAGATTCATGTTCCTTTTGTATATTTATTTATTTAGTATCCTCTTAAAAATGTTATCGTGGTGCAAGGTAATTATCCATATTTTTAGGATGGATGTATATTTACAAGATTTTTTCCAAACCAGACCGAATCAATCCTCACTATTTAATGAGTAGAGTATTCAATGTTTGAAGTAGGTGATATATTTATTTTTTATCAAGTTTATATCATTTTATAAATATCATCATTTCATCACACAGCATCATTTTCCATGAATTTTCCTAAAAATGATTCTTCAATGTAAAATATATCATATACCTTGTTTTATTCATTCTGATCCTTGTTTTTTAGTTGTACGTAGTCAACCATGATCACGGAAACCCCATGGGTGCACCTTGTTGACACTACCCTTTATAACTAATTGATTAAATTCCTGAAATGGATTCTTAGAATTTGAATTGGATCAATAATTGGATTTCCCTCTTAATAAATGGACTAATTGAGAATGACACCTTATAAGTGAAATGTTGAGCCTTGTCATCACATTTACCTCTATAATAGAATGATAAATTATTATTTTCATGGTTTGAGTTATGTTACATGAATAAAAGGGTCTATTATGATTAAAATATTTTTGTGGTAAACAATTTCATGTTTTTTTAATAAAACCCTCTCAGATGAGGTGAACTATCTTCTAAACTAAAAATTAGTTATTAGTGACATTAATCATTTTTGGTGTTATGTTATTTTTGTTTTTGTATGAACCTATGTTATTTTTTGGTAAAATTATTGCTTAATACATTTAATTTTAGATAACCTTAAATGGAGTTTCCATCCTTGTAATGTTCAAATACCAACCACATTCTAAGTGGACTTTCAAGTCTTGAATATATATCATTTTTACCTTTTAAATGAAATGGGTTGTTTAAATTTGTTGAATAAAAAAGGGTGGAAAGGAAACACTGATTATTTATTATTGTAATTTAATTTAATTATTGAATTGTGATTCCATCAATTATAATTGGGCTTGATAAGCATAACGCATGAGAGGTATTGCCTCATGCTTATAATTATAAATATGATTAAACCTTAATATAGGTTGTGAAATGATGGTTTGGGCTCTATTGATCATGGAGGTATCATGCTCTCTCACATCGGGTATTGAACATGAAGTCTCATGCCATGGACACTAGTGGATGGTGGGCATGATGCACCACATTCATTGTTGGGTATTTGCATGATGGTACACCCACTACCATGAGTGTGCACATGACAACACACTCACCATATTGAGTGATGAGCATGATGTATCACACCAATTATGATATTTATGGAATGTACCATATTTTTCTTAATCATTTATGATTGTTTAGACTTGTTATGGATGAGTGCGTTACGCCCCAGTCTAGCTAACACCCAGTATTCCTGGTATTTGGCCTCTTATGTCTTTATATACATGGTCCATATAGGTGGATGTAATATAAAACTGTAATATGTATATATTATTACCATATATATATGATTAATACTCATAAATGCATTCCAGCCATGAGAAGAAGAATATGATGTTTCTAGGTGTCCTTTAGGGACCTGGTAGGGCTGGTTATTTTTATTTTATTTTGTTTATTATTCGTTCTATATGCACATTTCATGACATATATTCATGAATTGGATTTAGATGTCGATAACATGGATGGTAAATTACTGGGATTTATATCTCACACCCTACTCAGCCTGCCATTGCACTGGGGTACCAAAGCAGATGTCATGTTCATAGGGCCATGGAGTATTTCTTGTGTTGATTTTCTGATACAACAGAGTAAGGAGGATGTGACTGAGATGGAGTTCATGATGCTCATGTGAATCACAATCAAGATTTTTGTTTCTTTTAAAATAATTATATTTTACTATATTCCATTGCATGATGTATGTATACTATTTTAGTTTTTTTATTATCATCTGGGTATGCATGAATTTCTATAGATTGGTGTTGTCAAACTTTTTGTATTCAATTTAGATTATTCTTTCATGTGATTATCTTTAATTTATTAATGATTCCAAAATTATCTATTATTTGTTAACTATTAAATAGATATTCTAATATGATAATGTGAGTATAGTCTACCAATATAACCTCATTATACCCTCACGGATAGTAGGAATCCTCTGGCATATGGGGAGGTGCGCTTGAGCCCATGTGACCACCATTCTAGCTAACGGTTTTGTGGTAAGTCGGGCTGGGACATTACAATTAGGATCATCCCCAAACACAAAAATCACTTACCAAATTACCTAACCTCATTATAAAATATTTTTTTTGTTAAAATTACAACCTTTCAAGGATTTAGTTCAAATCTAATGATGATATCAAAAGAAGAGGAACAATTTTTCAATGAGTGACTTTATTTTACTTTTTTACCCCCAACATAAATTGTTAATTTAACATTTTGATATAATAACCTCAGAATATTAAATATAATAATATGTTTTTATGATAATGTTAATAAAAAAATCACACAACTTTATATCAATTTTTTTCTACTTCATAATTCGTGTGTACGTTGGACTACCACCTCATGAAATGATGACATTCATTTTTTCCATTACCAACTCTAAAGGTTTAGTATAATGATAGATATAAATTTTATATGTAATATTTTTAAAATATTTATAAATATTTAAACCTTATATCATATATATATATTCATTCCATTACGTAAGAGATACGATAACATCACTCAAGTATACGACAGACTACCGCCTTACAAAGTGATGTGATCCGTTTTTCACTAATACATTACATAAAAAGTAATTAAGATAAATAAAACAAATAAATGTGATATAAATTAAATATTTATGATATTCATGGAATATTTATAATTATATAAAGATAATATATTATATTATTTTAACCTTTCAACTCGTTGGAAAAAATGATAACGTGGTTCATGGACGTGTGGACTACCACCTCCTCGAAGCGATGCGATTATTTATTTCACCACTATATCACAAGAATAATATATATAAGTATGTAAAATTATGTAATATGGTATTTAAGATATTATGAACATTTTTAAATATAAAAAATTTATTATCTTTTTTCCATAAGGGTCATTGAAAAATGGAAACATTACTCAGGAGTACGCACAACCTACTGTCTCTATGATTGCAATGTTTGTTCATTTTTCATTACCACAATTTTTTATGGGTTTAAAAATTATAATTTTTAAATAAATATTATAAATATTTCATTATAATTATTCTTAATATGTTTAAATAATGGCCCCTTTAACCATAGTCAACCCACCCAAGTCATTTATGACCAACCAGACGAATATGGTCTAAACATCTGACATAAACTGAATTGATTAACTAGTTATATATAAATTGTTTATAAGTGAAATGAATGTAATAATAAAACTGAAAAAGGTTGTATGGAAATTTAATAATTAATTTAATTATATTATTCATCATGATAATGAATACGTTTGATGAATCAAACTTAATGTAAGGGTTTTCTCATCTCACTTTAATTTCTATGGATATAAGTCATCTTAACAACTTATTTTTGCTATGTGATGTATATAATACCCACTAGTATATTTTATAATTATCATAATTAAATTAATGTCCATTTAAATATAAATTTTAGTATCTCTATTTCATGTGGTTTATAATTTCAAAGTTACCATAGTGGTAATGGATTTTTTGTCACTATTTTCCTACTCTAAGAATTTTGTCGTGTTATGCACCAATATAATTTTATGATGTCTATACACATACAAATTGATATGTAATAGAAATAATTTATTAATTTTCATGGTATTTTAGGTTTCATTTAATGTAATATTTTAATGGGTCTTACAATTAAAATATACCAAATTGGTAAGAGTTTTCAGTTACAGTATCATCGCTTATCATGATTGTTTGTGATTATGCTTCCAATGATTAAATATTATAAACCATATATTAATTAACTTGTTGAAATTATTTAAATATAGTTATTAAAGTTATTTAAAAGTTATTTTACCATTTTAAACTCATTTATACAAAAAAATTGATGTGAAAACTTTTTTTAAGAAAATTCGACTATATTTTCCATTTCGATAAAAAAATCTACATTATTACAAAAAACAATTTTATAAAACTATATTCTAAAACTATTTTCAAAAATGTTTGTACCATTTTAAAAAGATTTATTAATGAAATTCTGTCCCATTTTTTATTCTTAAAAAAGTATTCAGTTGAATTTTATTATCTCTTTTAGAATAAAGAACATTTACAACATTTTTACCAAAAAAAAAGAATGTTATTTAGTACATATATGAAATTAACTAATGAAATATTAATCATTTAATTAAATACTACATTCAAAGTTTACATATTTATTTTTAATTAATTTTTTATCCTCATATTATTAATTTTTTAAAAATTATTTTCAAAGAAAACTGTTTTCAAAATGATTTATGTTATAAAAATTGATTTTCAAAATGAGAAAGAATATTTTCCTAAAAAATGTTTCAAATCATATTTTAATGGTATTTCCATTCATCGATATCAAAAAATAATTTTGTTACTTATCCTACATGGGTTATATTTTGTATTTAAAACATATTAATTCCTTCTCAAGATATAATAAAATTTTTGCTAATAGATTGTTATGATACCCATTTCTCTTCCATGGGTTAATCATTTTTCAAAGAGATTATTATGTGACCCTTTTACTTTCCACTGGTTAATAATTTTTCAAATATATTGTCGTGAACTAATTTTTATTTCCATGGTTTTATCAAATTCTAGAAATAATAAAGGTTGTTTCAATGGGTTTGTGATGAATTATATACTTTATTCATGTTTTGGTTCTTAGACATTATGTATGATGGCTATTTCTTGATAGCGATGAGTAAACCTATTATAGCATAAATGATGGGTGAACCCAGATAGTGCTCAAATGAATTGGAAAATTATTATAATTTTCATATAATTATATTGAATATTTTTCTAATGGTTCTTTCAATTTTTAAGGGTTTTTAAGGATTATATGAGATGATGTTCTAAGATACCAGTATGTTTTATCTATGATTTATATGGGTTTATGATGTTTCATTTGATCATGATTAATATCACATGGCCCATATTGTTGATTCTTATGAATTTTTTACTTTGTTAAATCCATATTCCATGCTTTAATGGTTGATGATCTAGGTAATTATGGGGACTAATATTCTCAAAATTATACTCATGGAGCTTTAATTATGTCCTCACACCCTTATGATCAACTTATACTCAATGATGGGATTAATTTATTAATTCTTACAGTTTCCATTTCTGATAATTTGATATCACCCTTATTATGATTCATTTTACCCAAGTTATAAAACTGAGGTTTAATGTAATATAACTAGAAAGGTTTAAATATTAATTATTATGATGTATTATTGTGAAAGAGAAAATCCATGTTAAGTAGGATAAACACTCAATTAAATTCATGTGAATGTTTTTGGTAGGATTTTTTTACTAATTATATAAAACTATATACCTTAATGGTCCTCACAAATTTAAGTGATACGAGGTTTTCTTATGATATTCTAATGTTTGAATGGAAAATATTGGGTCACAATTATCATTATTAATGTTGGAAATTTAATGTTTATCATTTCAACAACAGACCATGAAGTGTGGGTTCGAGGGTGTTATAGTCGGTATAAAAGGAAAGTATTACTTTACTTTGGAGATTTTTTTGTTTCCATGTGAGGTTATCTTAAGATTTATGGATAAAATCATAGGTATACAAGATTAAGGTTTATAATAAGTTCAACGTCTTAAACTCCTAAAGGATCAATATGAAGTGTTATTTAGGGGAAAATTATCTTTCATGTTAACAAAATATGGTAACCCATACATTTGGTGGCAACCCATCGTATATAGAAAGGTGGTAGGGTCTTGAACCCATGAACGAATAACCATTAGGGTTTCATGCATACCATTATCCTACATGATGTCTTGGTTCATATGATATTTTTACAAGTAAAGATTATGTTTATTTCAGAAAAATATGGGATTTTATTTGAGGAATAATCGTTGATTTATCTTGGAAGAATACACGATCAAATACCTCAAATCCTAGGGATTCAAACATAGTTAGGAAATGTTCATATAATTTTATGGATGGTTACTTATGGATTTATTTTTTTGAACTTTGTGTATTATTATTTAATTTTGAAGATTAATTTATTATATGAAGGGTTATTAATTTTGGGAATTGTCTTACCATGTTCTAACCAGTTTCATTTTGGATAATGTTTAAATATAGGAAGAATATCTTTTTATGATTTTAATAATTATGTGGTACATTAAAAATTTTATTTTAGTTCTCCAAGAATGAAAAATTCATGATGAATACCGATTTTTAGGAGAAAAATATGGCTTTTTTGTTAAAGGATGAATTTCTAATCAACAAGTAAGCATATATCCATATTCCAATATTCTAGATTGTTAGAGAATTGATAAACTATAAGAAAAATATCTTAAAAAAATATATCCTGATTCCTTCAATTATATTGAAATTATGGTCCTTTTCATCATTAAATATTTATGTTTTTGGGGTCCTTAACATTCCAGTGATCATTATTATGATCAATGTCCTCAATAACTCTCTATAATTAATTATAATTTTCATCCCTTCAAACCTATGTTATCCTATTTCAAAACAGAGTGATGTGTTATTCTATGTAACCTTTTTTAAATTATTGTCTATATTATTAAGAGGATGTTTTGTTAACCATTTTTATGATGAGGTTTTACATCAAAAGTATTTTCAAATATCCATCCTTTGATTTTCGAGATAATGTTCAAATTGCGAGGGAAAATTTATTACGGGGAGAGGATGTAACATCATGCGATTTTAAAATAAGAAATTAGATTTTATATAACATAATTCATGCAACACTATGTTCTTCTTATTTTGTGTGAAACATTTATTTTAGCTTGTGTTACACATATCCCTAGGATTTTTATGTTTGAAAGAGTATTGAACACATAACACCAAACATAAATGAACCATGATATATATTTCCATTATAACCAAGATGTTGGAATGGTGGGTATGAAGATGATTAAATGATTTAATAAAATTTGTTTTATAAATTTTTATGAAATTAATTCTTTGGTGACTAATTAATTAAAAATTATAATAAAACCATTTTTAAAATAAAAGTAAAACATTTTCTGAAAAACTATTTTAATGCGAACAAGTGTGTTTTGTAACAAATAATTAAATAATACATTATTTTTGGATTATATTAATGATATATATATATATATATTATTAAATAAATTTTTAAGAATTTATATTATATTTTTATTGACATGATATAAAAATAAATCCTATGTTATAATAAAAAACTATATTTAAAAGAAACTGTTTTGTTGTAGTTTTTTTTGGAAAAATTCATTTAAAAATAATTCATAAAACTATTATAAAATTTATTTTAAACAATAAACTTCATTTTTGATATCATAAAACCAAAATTAAATTGGGATAATTTTTTTGTAATTTTTCTATAGATTTTTTTTCATTGAACAGTTAAAAATACAGAATTTTAATATAAAAATATATTTTTACCAAAATTATTTATAAAGTTGAATTATATAATAAATTGGGTTTCAAGTATAAATAGTTAAATTATAAACATATTAATACAAATTATTTTATTGTAATAAATTTCATATTAAAATTTTATATGAAAACATTGTGATCTTTTGATCATTTTCTCTTTCAAAACCCACTTTCACATTGCGTATGCACGATTAATTTTATATTAAATTATTCATCTTCTATGAATGGAATTTTAAAATATGGATAATATATTTTTAATATTAATAATTTATATTATATTATAAAGTTAAATTAATTATTTTTTATAATTATTAGTGAAAAATGTTATAATTAAATAACACAATTTAAGTTAGAGTGAGGTTTTTCACATTACATGAGTTTGTATAAAATTAAATTTATCCAACCGTATGATTTTTTATTTAATAAATTGGATTTATTATATATAATTAGAAGGAAAAAATTATCTAATAAATATCTCTCTAAACTTATTCTTTAAGTTCAAATTACCTAGGTAAATAATAAGATACATGTTACCTTGGTAAAAGCTATAATGATAAAATTGAGAAAACATAAAGGATAAAGAATTAAATGATAAAAAAATTCTTTTTATTTAGTTTGGTGGAGTTTTTCCTCAATAAAATAAACAAACATAAATTATTATTCAATTTTTGAGGCACATATAGTAAGGGATACCACCCAATAGTGAATACATATGAGTATTTACAAGAATGTCACTCGTCCTCAACTATAAATGGGAACTAATTCTCCTCACTAATTCAGTCTTAAAAAGACATTTTATCGTAAAAAATATTTTAAGAAAACATCTAAAATTCTCTATCATCATCCAATAATCATTTTATTTCGAATAAATCTACCCTTTTAAGGATTTAATGAAAACGAAATGAGTATTCATAAGGAAGAGGTAATGTTCTCTAATAAGAGACTTTATTTTACTTCTTTCTCCACCTTATTAAATTATAATTTTTTTATGATGATATAAAAAAATATTTATATTTCTTATAAATATATATTTTTAGTATATTTTTATGACCTACAACCACACAAATATTCATATAACGGATTAAGAAATCATCATTCGTTTCTAAGGCAGACAATCACCTCGTGAAATGATGTCATTTTTTTCCATTATGATTTGTCACGGTTGGGAATGATGATGGATATAAAGTTTATATGTGACATTTATAAAATAATTATACCTTTGGAGTAATTATATCATATATAATTTTTTTACATTCCATAAGCGATAAGATATTGTTACTCCGGTATACGACGAACTACCACCTGATGCTGCTATGTGATTCTTTTTTCACTAACGTATTACGTAAAAAGTAAAAAGGTTATACATAATAAATATATATGATATAAAGGAAATAATTTTCATATTAATAAAATTCTTATCATTATTCAAATATAATATATCATTTTCTTTTTACCTTTTCACTCACTGAAGAAACGATAATTTCGTTCGTGGATGTATGGACTGCCGCCTCCTCAAAGAGACGTGCTTCCTTTTTTTCAACACCACATCAAATGAAATATATATATATAAGAATATTTAAATAAATAACATGTTATTTATGATATTTTAATAAATATTGAAGGATAAAATAGTAAATACCTTGTTTCTATAATGATCATTGAAAAATGGAAATTTTAATCATTCGTACGTACAACCTACTGTCTTTATGATCGTAAAGTCAGTTCATTTTTCACAACCATATTTCTTGATGGATTTAAAATAAAAATATTATATATTACTATTAAAATTATTTAATTATTATTTATATTTATATTTATAAATAATTTCTTATTGGAATATTTTAAATTCACCTATGTTGTTTTTGAAACACAATCCAAATATGGTCAAAACATCCGACATAAAATTAATTTATTAATTCACTATATATGAGTTATTTATAATTAAAATAAAAGTAAAAATTAAAATTAATAAGTTTATAAATAAATTAAATAATTTTTTTTATTATATAGGAATATGAAGAACTAGTGTGATGAATCGAACATGAGGTAAGGGTTTTCTCGTCTGAATTTTAGTTTTGTGATGCATATGGAATATTCAAAACATATTTTAATTATTTGGGGTATATAATGAACATAAATTTATTTTATTAATATTATCCTTCAATTTATGGGTATTTAAATATCCATTTTAGAATCTATCTTTTATTGGGGTTTGTGGTTTCAATGTTACCAAAGTGGTAACATATTTTTTCCACAACATTCATTCATTGAGACTAAAGTCATGTTATGCACCTATATTCTTTCTAGAGATGTGTATATATCCTATTTGACATGTAATATCATGAATTGATTTTTATCAGGTATTTTATGTTTCATTTAATATAATTATATCATGGGGATTATAATTCAAGGATACCAATGTGGTAAGAGTTTTATGATACAATCTTAGAGTTTATCGGGATTGTTTATCATGATTATTACAATGATGATATATTATTATAAATATCTTAAGAAAATCACTAAATTTAGTCTTTCAAGGTTATCTACTAAATATAATAATCTTAGTTTTTCTTCCTGCCATGTGTCACTCTTACCTTCTTCCACATCAGTTTTTCCATACGTGTCCCCCCCTCTAATTAACCACGTCGCCCAACCACACTATATCTCAAATTTTCTCTACCTCCATCTCCTGCTGAGGTTTTCACTGGTTGTTACCTAGCCTACCCTGGAACGACCACTTCTATCGTCCTCCTGCTCTTGGTCAACCCACAATCCACTGACGTTCTCACGATTCTATTCCTCTCCTATCTGGGTGCCTGCTCGTGATAGCCCTCACCTCCTCCAATGGTTCTTACGACTCAAATTTCCAATTCATCTACGACTAGGTAATTATCTATCAATACAATCCCTACCCCTTCCAAAAAATAGAATCTATTACCTCCCACCATCTTAGGGCTCCCGCTGTGAGATCTTCCACTACTCTTAGAGTCCCTACCCCTCTGTTTACCAGTCAGGTCAGGTTATCAGTAAAGGAGGAGTCATGTGTGCTTGGCTCTGAAATATCCATCACATAAAAACCTCTTCCCCAAAACCCCTTTATCATCACAATAAGGTTCTTTCTAAAAAACTACTGCTCTATATTTGCATTCGTTAACTGAAAAATCCTCAAAGACCTTATCCTCCTCAGTCTACCTATTCCCAGGCTCTCCAATCATTACTCTCCCAACTCATGACTTCCATCGGCTTGTCCTTCGGTTTCCCTGCTACATACCATTGCATTTTCTACTTCTCCAACAACCACTGTGGACAATACTGACAACCTCTTCATGAACCTATTACCATTAGAGATACCTGATTTAGAGATAGTACACATCAAAACCTCCACAACAGGTATGTATTCCTTATGTCGTTGAAGTATTATCCCTAATGTCATCCATGATTTAATTATAGTTAAACACGATTAGAAAACATTGATTTCATTTTCCTTTTGGTGTTTTTGGCCGCGCAACTCTGTGTTCGGGGAAATATTTTAAGATCATGTATGAATAGAGCTTTCAATGTGTTTGGTGTCATGGATGAATAGAATTATTATTAGCTGGGTTGTAGGTATCAGCTTCCATATATCATTGATTTCCTAAAGGTATATTTCACAAACATTGTAGTTTTTTTCCCACTTTGACATACAAGTTCTATACGGTGTTTTGGGTGTTTCATAGGTGGATGTAGACTTCATCTTATTTTCAATATTATTTTTGAGATTGAAAAAATCCATTTTTTTCTCTGTTTTGTTTGTTTTTAGTGGCATTCATTGTACATGGTTCGTTATTTGGATAAACGGAATCTGGGGATGTTTTCTATTTGAGACATAAAATTTGAATGTATAACTCAATGATTAATCTATATATTAAAACTTTAAATATGGAACTCGAAGTTCTTTCTATCAGAATTTTTCTCGATTCATCTAAAATTATTCTCATATGGATTCAAAACATTTTATCTAATACATATTTTTTTTGTACATGGAAGAGTTGGTGTTGCAGATATTGTAGGGTTCACTAGTTCTGAAATGATATCTGTAAAACCAGATGGTAACAACAACACCAAATTCTGCTTACATGAAAAATGCATCCTTATTACCTTTAATGGCATTCATTTTGTTTATCATTTTAGACAAAAATGCAAAAAAATTTAAGAAAATTTTATATATTGTGGAAATTCATTTGATCCTTCCAATGCCCTAAATCATGAGGTTCATGATGGGAAACTGAGTTTTAGAGGTAAATGTTTTTAGAGGTAATACTTTGTATACAATTGTGATTTATTTTTACTTTTTCTTATTTTTGGCTATAAAACACTATGTTCATTGATTTTTGTAGCTCGTGTATGAATAGAGCATTGAATCAGTTTGGTGTCATGAAGGAATGATGTTATTGGCAGCTGGGTTGTAGGTATGGGCTTTTAAGGAACATTTCTTACCTGAAGGTATGTTTCACCAAATCTATAGTAGTTTTCCCACTTTCACATTCATGTTATATAGGGAGTTTTGTGTTTTTGTTAGGTTTATGTAGAATTCATCTAATTTTCAAGATCCTTTTTAAACTTGAAATAATCCAAGAAATTTTTATATTTTTTTAGCGACGTTCATTGTACATGGTTAATTATCTGGACAAAAAAATTGAGAGAGATGTTAGTTTGTTCAATGTTAATATTTTTTATTCCACTAAATATGTGTTTTTATACTTGACCATAATATTTTATTTACTATTTGTTTGTTCAATGTTAATATGTTTTACTCACTGTTTGTTTTTTCAGTGTTGATATGTTTTATTCAGTGTTAGTTTTTTCATTGGATTCACTGTAATTTTGTTCGTGCTTTGGTCTATTCAATAGAATGACACGTTTTTAAGGTTTGATTCAAAATCTATAATGATATATGACTTTTGAGATTTAGTTTTACTGATCTCAAATAATTTGTGCGATTGATGGAGAATGATGGAAGTGCTGAATTATTTCCATCAAATTGCACTGATAAGAGTTGTGACTGAGGTAAATCCTACACGAATCAGAGCCCAAAAATGATGTCTTAAACCCTACAATGTTCTAAGAACTAAATACTTATCTATACTATTATTCTGATGTTTTATATTCCACTAGTGGCCATATGTGTCTCTATTATTATGGAGGAAATGGTACTCTTTCCTTCTAAGTTGTTGTAACTAAGCTGTTGCTGACGTTAGAACATATGAGAAGGTATGTAGCACTAGACAAGAGGAATTTTGTCTTTATGACTACATGGTTCCTACTACATAGATTGAAGATGAAGGTGAGGCCCCACGGTTCTCCACTTCTTTGTATCATTCTTGGAGTTTATTGCACGTGACATCCATTATAAAATGCCTTAGTGAACTCAGGATGTGATCCCAATTTTTGTCCTTGATTATATGTTTCCATTCACTATTGTCATGTTGTGCACATTTAATATTTAAAGTACACTATATATGTGTTTTGAGATATTATGTTATGTTCACTATTTGTTAATGGTTTGAATGTTCTGTTCACTATTATTATGTAGTTCACTTTTTGAAATTATTTTCAACTATTGAACTTTTGTCTTCTTTACTGTTCGGGTAACCAATGGCTCACTTTATGGATTGGCATAATATAGGTGAAAAAAATTTCATATGTTCTGCCTATTATGGGTATACTACCAGAGAACCTTTCATTATTCACTATAATTCAATCAAGATAGTTGCAAGATTCTTAATTTATATTGTGATTACTAAGAATTTTCTCTTCTCATTCATCTTGAAATATTATCTAAGCAGATAGTTGGAGGTCAATAGGGATGGTTTCATCCTACCATCTTGTATGCGAATGCTAATTTTTTATAAAATGAAGAAACTTTTATTCTATATTTATGCTTAATTTGATAGTACATACTGTATAAGAGTGTTGGACAAAACTTTTTTTGGTTAGTATAGTGATCATACCAAAGATGGTTATTCTATTTTGGTGACCATAAAATAATACTTTTATGTGTACACGCCTCCTATGTGATTTTTGTTTCAGTTTGGTGACCATAAAATGGTCCTTTTATGTGTACAAGACTCCTCTTTGATGGTTGTTCAGTTTAGGTATGATAAATTTTATGAATTTTATTAGTCTGGTATTCAACAAAATTATAAATTTCTTTTTTGGGTTCATTTGAGAATGGTTGAAATAGATTCAAATGAAACTGAATAATTATTCTTATCATGGAACATTATTTGAAATTTATAAAATTCAACCTCATGAATTATTTCAAGAACACATTCTTGTTGTCGGTAACTACAAGTTTAACTTTTTAATTGATAACATTACTATATATTAATCTTTTTAATTCTTATTTTATCTACCGAATGTAGCTGATGGAAGGTATTCATGCTCATGAATTATTGTAAGAACAATTTCTTTTGACCATAATAGGAATGATTTTGATTTCTTTAACTCTTTCTATTTAATTTTATGAAATAACATAATTCACAATTTTGTAAATTTTTTTACAGTTGTGTTATAGGAACATGAAAGTGCAGTATGTTTAGGAGTCAGCTGAACACTGATAGACGAATTGTTACAAAAATGTTTTAATCCACTTAGGTATTAATATTTCTATATTCATTGTATTATTTTCATTAAAAATTTTAGTAGGCATTAATGATTTATTTCAGTTGCATTTATATTGATTGTATCATTAAAAAAAATTCATTTCTTCTTCTCAGTTCAAATTGGTAAACATCATATTCCTACGAACTGTTGTATGTGTTCTTAGAGCTAATAAACACTGTTTTTTTACTACTGTTTCGGTATTTTGAAGCATCTATGTAGTCTTTATCTCCAGAATTTTTTATCTGTTTCAAATTATTCTCAACTGCTAAAATTCTATCTTTTCTTTCTTTCTGGGAAACCAATGGATCACATTAGGGATTTTCATGAAATAGGCAAATAAAATTCCATATGTTCTTCATGTTTTGGTTATATTGGAGGAAAATGTTTCTATTACAATCCTTAAAAGTCCCCATCAATTTCAAGAAAATAAAATCTTCAGTGAGAAAAAACATGATATCAAACATGGACATTTGTTGATAAAAAATAGTGATAATCTTGATAAAGATAATGAATTTTGTGTTAAAAAACCTGAAAAATCATATTTGGGAGTTTCATGAAGAGTTGGCAAAATAATAGATTTGAATGGAGTCATAAAGAAAATAAAATGCTGGAATATGAAAACATGAGTGTGGTGGAAGACGGTGAAATTTATGATTAAACCAGTCAGTAATAATCTACAAAAGTTGAAAACATCAGTCTAAAACTATTTAAAATCATTCAAATGGATTCATAGGCTGCCATTCTCTGTGCCACTATACTCAGGTATTAAGATTTATATCTTTATAACATTTTATTATCAACACATCATTGTACTAATTATTTTCCAGTTTCATTCACATTGACCATATCATTAAAACAGACTACATTTGGTCTTCTCCTATCAAACTGGTAAATGTAATATTACTACTTTAATGATTACCCTGGTCAGTATTTTTTTCTACTTATTAATTGAAGTCATTTATTGATGTAGAAAAAACTCTTGACTGTGTTTGATGCTAAGGATGCGTTCCAATGCAATGGTAGAAATTATAAATAAACTATGGAAACAACAAGACAAGTCCAATATGTGCATTCCCGTTTACATTAAAACCTAATCATGAAAATGGCTAAAAAATTGAATGATGTGATGCTGCAATTGCAAGGTAATGGAAAATCCTTAATGAATCTGTCATGTTGAAATTAACTTTTACATTAATAGTTCCACTTTTAACTTTAATTTTATTATAGTATACATAAAACCTATAACATTACATATAAGCTTGAAAATTATCCTTTCTGTTGATAAATTAATGTATAGTATGAGATATATTGAACTATTGTAGGAAACCACTATGATTCCAATCAACATACACAAGTACTGGACAATTACGGCCACAATGCAGGGAACTCATGTATGGCTATTAATAATAGAGAAGCCGCTCACACTGTCTGACTATGAAATGTACAACACATACTCTAAAAACAATAATAAATGTAGTCTGTAATAGGTTACTATCACAATTTCAAATTGGGAGTTTCAATTTTAATTTTTCGTATTTCTTTTTACAAATTTTTGATACATCATGTAATATGAATTCTCCACGGTGAAAATACTATTTCTTTAATTGTGATATATACTTAATAATACATCATGTTTTTTTGAATCTTATTACATCATGTTAGTTATTTTTTATTTTATTCACATATATTTTCTGATAAATATTATTTTTCATTTCATTCATTATTATCAATCACTAAATCTATAATTTAAATATATTATTAACTAATCTTCATTATTTATTACTCAAACTATTAATACACTTGAAAATTAGTATTGAATTATAGAATTGTGTGTTTGCACGAGCGAGGTACTAGTTAATTATATTTAAATTTAATAGTAACATTTTACACTCTTTGATACTTTAATTTGTCAAGAAAAATGTATTTAAGAAAATCATACATTATTTCTCTCTTGATAGAAATATGTTTACTTCCAAAAATATGCTTTCCAAAAAAAATTAAATTTTTTTAACCTCTTAAAAATGATATATTAATGAATTTTTTAAAAAATTTATTTTAACAAAATGTTTTAAAATTAATCTTCTTTTTACTTTACAAAAAAGACACTTTTCTAACCCTTTTACTGGGGAAAAGGCAATTCATTACGTTATGCACAATATTAACCACTGACATGATAACCCTTTAATTGAATCATCCCTTGATTTTTAAAATTTTATTTTTAATGATTTATTTTCATAATAATATAGAAATTTTTGATATTTAAATATTATTTTCAAAAGAAAATGTTTTTATTTTATTTTTTTAAAATTTATTTTCAAAATGAAAATAATAATTTCCTTAATAATGTTTTTAATTGTCTTCTAACAGTATTTACAATCATTAATTTAAAACATACTTGTCTTTAAATATCCAACACTAGGGATATTTGGTATTGATTCAATCCTCCTTGTCTCCCAAAATGGAATAATATTGATTCAAATAGATTGTAAATAAAATTATTTCTCTTCCATGTGTCAATCATGTTTCAAAGTGATCATTATGTGACCCATATCTTTTCCACAAGATAATAATTTTTCAATTTATTCTTATGATACCAATTTATTTTATATGAGTTAATCATATTCAAGAAATAATAAAGCTTATTTTTATGAGTTTATGATTAATTATATACTTTATTCATGTTATGGTTCCTGGATATTATATACAATGGTTGCTCCCAATTAGTACAGTGTGGGCCTATTATAACTTAAATGACATGTCTTACTAAATATCTCTCCAATGTATTGGTAAATGATTATATTCTATATTTAATTATACTAGTCGTTGGCCATATGGATATTCCAATTTTCAAGGGTTTTGTAAGGGTTATGTAAGGATTATATGAGATTATGTTCCAATATTTAAATATGTGTTATGTATTCTTTATATGTGTTTATGATATTTTATTTGATTAATATTTGTTTCACATGACTCAATATTATTGATTCTTATGTTTTTTCCTTCATTAATGCCTTATTCTAGATTTAATTTTTTGATAATCCCAGTATTGAGGTGTATGGATATTCTTTATAGTCTTGCACCAAGATTATGTAATCACACGCTTATGCTATTATTATGATAATTGATGAAATTAATTTATTAATTATTTTATTTTATCGTATTGACTATTTAAGTTCACCCTTCTTATTTTTCCTTTTCCCTATGTTATAAAGAATGAAATTAAATGAGTTATGTATTGAAGTGATTTTACAAGGATATTGATAATGTCTTAATGTGATAGTGAAAAACAATGGGTTAAGTGGGAGAACAGCTCATTTGAAGTCGTATGAATTGTTTATGTATGATTTTGACTAAATTATCTAAAAGTATAAACCTAAATGGTCCCCAATAATATATGTGATCCAAGTATTACTTTTGAGATTTTAAGGTTTGAATGGAAGAAAAACTATGTCACAATTATTGGTATAAAAGACAGAAAAGTAATGTTTATTATTTTAGAACTATATATTAGAGTATGGGTTTGGGGTTTCTATATCTGACCTTTAAAAAATAATTTCGAGGTAGGGGCATAATACATGTGGCAACTAAAGGTGAAAAGGAGGCCTTCCCTAGAAGACCACCTCCATCACTCTAATGATAACCTTGCATCTTTGAATTTTTCCCCTTCACCCCACTGAATCCAAGCTTGCATGTCTTATTAATATCATAAAAAATTTCCCTATTTACCATCTCCTCATAGGTTGAAATCTTTAGAGTAGATACCTATGATCTGATATGTTATCGTAATTCCCACAGGTACGTTTAAACCTTGAGCTAGTTATTCTTCACTACCTATGGAGAAAACAACCAGAATATCAAACAAATAGGTGTATTTAAACACCAAACACTCTCCCTACTACAAATATAGGGGATCCAGTTACTTTAAAATCATTATATAATCTATATAAAACTACCGTAGGAAGAAATCCCTAAATCCATTCCATTACAAGCCCATATACCTGTCAACCTATACAATGAACTCTTGTGTAATAAATCATATGATCGGTCCATTTATACTCTAATAAATAGCTTTACCTCAAAGAATGTTTTGTGTACTTGTGGTATACTTTTAATGACAATATAAAATCTATGTATGATGAACTCAATAATATTTTGATCTAGAGGTAGTTTCCCTTGAAGAACATCCAATAAAACCTACTGAGGAACCTGTGGAAGATGTCTTAAAGGCATACTACTACACATCAAAATAGAAATAAATAATCAAACAGTAGAATAATATTATTTTTATCCATAAAACCATAAGAAAAAAAACTACAATTAAAATGAGAAACTCAAAATAGGAGACACATGTCCAAACATCCTATGGTTACTTCAATATCTTTCTAAAAATAACTACCCATGAACTAATTGTAACCTTACTCTCATGTCTAGAAAATCCTATATCTTGTCTTCCAGATATCTCATTATGAGGACTACTATGGATATATCACCTCAAATAACAAATTGTGACCAAATCAACCTGATACCCTCTTAAATTGGTACCCATCCCAATTTTCTGCATACACAAAGGGCTTTACCAATCCTTAAGGGATGAAAACTAGCACATATATTTAAAAAATAACAATAGGGAATGATTTCTCCCAACCTAAAGTAGAAAACATGAAATGTTTATATACACAATGCCAGGAAAGAATTTAACAATAAAAAAAATATGTCATAAAAAAGGAATCAACAGAAGTGATACAACTCAAAAGTAGTGTAACAATCTCGAATAGAAAATTCCAAAAACAAAGGAAAACTATAACAAAAATAACTACTCTATGTGATAGCATGGGAAAATTCCCACCATATCACCACCGACAACCCAAACCCTTCTGACAGAATCCTAACCCCCTCATTATAGTTCCATTACTTTTCTTGGATTTAAATTCATACACTAGGCTTTGCACCACTGAACGGGTGTATAGGGATTGAGCTAAACAGGCTAAGTAGGATCTCACCCATGAATTCCATAACATTTATCTATCAAATAATATTAACATGAAAAATTTAATGAAAAAATTATTAATAAATGTTAAATAGTTTTTATATCAAGTGTATGGTAAAACATTTAAGTTTAAATTTTCCACATTTCTAAGTAAGCCATGTAATAATGTTCAAAGCATTTTTATATATATCGAAGAAGTCCAATCAAAGAGAATCATGTACCCGATATCAAATAAAATCTACCGAAGATCAATCTAAAATAGTATAATCCAAAATCATAGGTAATACCATACCAAGGATAACATCTGGTTAGGCTGGGTAGGGAAATCATACCTAAACATAGTAAATTGTGTGCATCATGTATCTCGATATATGGATCAAATATTGAGAGCATAGGAACACCCTAGAAAGTGAACCCACCAATAGTTATATCAAATATCTAGATCAACGAACCTAGGTGGAAGATGAACACACCATGAGTGAACCAATATAAATATAAATGCATCATAATACTACACATTCAACCTAGGTACCTATGTCATTCCATGTGCTCAATTTTCCAATCCATTTCCACAAAATATTTCTTTGAACCCCATTTCAGGAATAAATTTCACAATGATTTGAAATAACCTTTTCATTCACAAAGATAATTAGAAACCATATATTCTTAAAAACCCATTTCCAACCTCACAATGTAATCAATCAATAAAGCCACTTCATTTATAAAACTTTGTATTGAAACCATAAAAATACAGTTTATCCAACATAGGACGGAGATAAAACTAGCTACCTCAAACGTAGGTCTCACATTACTATAATAAGATCTATGAATATCCAATAAATAGAATAAATAAATAGAGGACCTAGAATCAATACACACATCTCAGAATCAATTCAATAACAGAAATAGTCAGCTGAGGGGATAGATCAAAAAAATGTCAAAGAATATTAAACCACTACATCATAGACAATAAATGATTTCCCCCATAAAAATATCATACTATAGATCTAGAACGAACAATACCACAAGATCAACTGTTCTGAAAACATAGCACAATGGAAATACTGCAATCAAGGGTAATGAATAAGTACCCAAATCACTTACTCAGAGAGATGCATTGAAACAATCCTAATGACCAATAACTAAAAAAAATATGAAAGGGGAAGAGCTATCAAAAATCACTTAGGAGAGATCCTAAGTGGAGATAGAATAATCCTACCATCTAATGAGAAAAAATCATATGTACAACCCCTTAAAAATCATAGACCTCAAGAATTACATGAAGTGAAACCCCATTTCATGATTTGTAAAACTAAAAACCCAAAAATTATGAAAAATACCTACCCTTAGATTAAGAATCATTATTTTTCCATTTCATGATGTGAAACAAATCCATGGAATGAAATCCTTTAATACCTTGTACCTATTCATGAAATCTTCATGAGAACTAATACATGATGTGAAAAAAATTTATGATGTGTAAAAGATTCATGACATGTGAATATTTCATGAAGTGTAATTTTTTCATGTTGTGAAATGACCTAGTAGATAGAAAACAACATAGATTCGACTCAGAAGCCCAAACCAACACTGGTGTTCTACTAATTTAGGGAGAACCCTACAAACCATTTAACAAGTTTATACCAAGACTCCAATAATACAAACAGAAATGCATCCCTAAACATTAAGACATTTCCCAAAAAAAAATTCTCTATCCACATAAACCCCAAAACACACCCATGAAATGTAGGAAAATAAAAAAATAGATTTGAGAAATACGTAAAAGTGGGTTACAAGATGGTTCAAGGATATCAACCACAACACCTAATGATGGGATCTTTGAGTATTATTGATATATTCATAGACTTATATAAGTCATATGAAATTAAATGATCAAATAATCTCAACTTTCATATTGAATAACAAAAAATAAAAAATAATATTGAAAAAAATATAGATATCAATAAAAAAATATTTATTTATAATTTAAAATGTTAGTGACCTTATACCACATTAATGTTTGTGGGAATTTATGAAGTAGTTTGGCCGATGGGAAATAATATTTTTCACTAGTTTCATCAGATAGATTTCATATAATTGAATAAAGCATCCCTTGATTACCTACATAGAAGATCATTTCACATAAAATTTTCAATTAATTTAGAATAAGAATTAAATTGTCTTGATATTTATTTCCTTATTGTGGGTTACTATAGTAGTCTCTCCCAGAGTCTCTTTGGTTTATTGAGAAATGTAAATTATACTTCATTTCTCCATATCAAAACATTGACCATGAATATGGTAACACCATTTTTATTATCTCTTGTGTTAGTTTAGAGGTACCGAATGCCTTGAATTTTTCTCCATTGCCAACAACAAGCATTATCTTGGGCTTTTGGGATTCTTTTTTTTACACTCTCAACAAAGAGATGGAGGTGGAGGTTTTACTATCATTATAAAGAGTGTTCATGATAATTTCTCTTCTGGTCATCATTGGTATTCTCTAGGACAATCCATTATACAAATGATTCTTTGTATCCTTAGAAATGACATAATTATAGTGATATACATAGGTTTAAATGATTATTATTTTTATAGATTTCCTTAACAAATTTCACATCCTAAATAAACATAATGTAAATTAATATTAATATCATTACAATTATATTTTATGACTTTCAATAACACAAATATTTTTAAAAATCATTTATTAAATATGAAAATTAATATTTATTAAAATAATATTAAAGAAAATATATCATTTTTATTACTCCCTAAACTTATCTCGTCATTCCTTCTCAATATTTATTTAAAATTTAACAATAAATATAAATTTAAATAATATATATCGTTACACAATTCAATCAAAAAATAAATAAATATTTTTTTTCACGAAATCAGAATATATCATTATTTAGTATTCAACATCAGGTATTATATAACTCGATTAACTAATTAGTGATTTTATGTAATCAAATAAACTAGAATAATTATTACACCACATGCCTCAAATAAAATTGATTATTTATATTAAAATCAAATAAAACATGGCTCATTATTTTTATATAATTATTGTGCGGTCCTTTGGGATTATTTCTTAGTAACATCCATATAGATGAACTAAATTCCATGATTATTATGTATAAACATGTTAAGATACCAATAAATATTGGAGTTAATTTCATGACAATAATAACACCCCACAAAAACTTATTAAGAAATATTATCCTTTTACCATGATATCTCATCAATTGTGTTATATACCTAAATGATTTATATAAAAATATCATGAATAGGTGAATAAAAGGTGGGATGAAAGAATTATCTTTCTCTATCACTAAACTGGTGGTGGATTAGGGTATGGAAGCATGCATTTTTTCCCCTGGTCGCTTCGACACCCACTGGTTCTTCAAAATCGGGTCTCCTAGATCTGCGGCATCACCTGATTTTGAGTTTTTCACTCTTAATGGATTGTGCGTGACGATGTCCAGTGTAGATGTGGTGTTGAACTCTGTGGTTGAGAAGTGTGTGACGATGGAATCCGATCACGATGATGGTGACTTCGTGGCGACAAACAGAGGAATGACATCAGCTGATGTTGTTTGAGTTGTTAACGGCAAGCTCGTGACATCTTCTAATGAAGTTGCAACACAAACTTATGTTGTGGTAAGGCGTGAAATGACGATTGTAGATGATTTGGGTTGCAATGATGGTGACCTTGCGGTGAACAGAGTATTTTTGGTATAACCTATATATTTGGGTGGGCATGGTGTGATGGAATCAGTGGTAGCAGCAAATCATTTTCCTGACACATGTGCTTCTACAATACTGGACCGAAATTTTTATTTGGATGTTGAAATTGGGGTCAATCTCTAGAAGGCCAAATTTGTAGGAGTGGTTGGGGAAGGAACTGGCAACACCAAGCTGCACTCTGATTTGACAACAAAACTATAGAACCCGATTTAGGTAGGAATTGCTCATGTGGAAGGTACTTCTTTCAATCGACCCTTTGATTGCTTCAAAGGTGTACCAAACTCTTCTATCCAATGAAAGGGAAACATTGTGACCATCAAATCAGACCTCGACTATATTTATGAATGGATTAAAATGGGTGAGTTCTTAATAATTTCTCTATTATTTCATTATAAAGGATCTCAACCTTTAAAAATTGATGAACTTAAAAAGTGTATTCTATAAATTTGAGGCTTTACATCTGGAAATGTGTCTCACTATGACAAGGATACTTTCACATGATCTTCCCCATGGAGGAAATGAAAAATAGAGCATGGGTATTTGGTTACATTTCACTGAAACTAGGGATTGTTCACCTCAAAGAATGGGATAAAAATTTCAATTCATTTGAGGTTGGTAACACCACCACACAAATTTGAGTTTTAGTGTATGGGTTAAATTTGATTATTTAGAACCCAATGTTTTTTATCTTGATCTGTCAATTGGGATTCCTATAAAAATTGACAAGGAAATAGAAGTGGCCCAATTTAGTCACTAAGTACAGTTCTTAGTTGAAGATGAATTGAGATCAACTCTAGATGATATGGTTATTCTTGCAACTGATGATGAGATTATTGAATTGATTATTATTAATGAAAAAAATTCCAAAGTTCTACAAAGATTGTATCATTATAGGCCATTACTCATCAACATGTAGGTGTTATACTATTTGCATCTATTGTTCTTTATGTTCACATGTAATGAGAAATTATCCTAAAAAGATTAAAATTATACATGTTTAGAAGCCCTATTTGAAGGGTAATAATGGAAATTCCATTCCTGTTGATAAGAAAAAATCACAAGGAGTTGTTCTTGAGGATGTTGTACATCCTCAATTTTCCATTGATGTTGATAACTCCAAATCTAGAAAAGAGAGTAAAGATTTCACTCAAAAAGAATATCACCATCCACCTTTCAATGATGAGATGGTTGCTCCAGATATATGAAAGGGTAAGAAAATATTAGAAACTGGCTCTCCCATTTTTTCTAATCCTGGTCATGCTTCTTTAAAACCCATTGTGGATAGTGAAGGCTTTCAACTCATTTCTTACATTAAGGAAACATCTTCAGCTTTATCGACTACAGGTAACCCTTCCTATGGTCAACATATTGATGCTGATTCTATGATACAGGATACCACTTAGGGATCTTATGATTATACTCAGGAGATCCTTGTCCAGGATAATTTAGTTTAGGGGGTCGCTTCTCCTATAAAACGAAAAGGGCAAGAAGATAGCTCTGATTCTGACAGCACTGATGTTGAGACACTTTTAAAAAGGATACAAGTGCTTCCTTCTAGTAGAGGAAGATCAAGAGGTCGGGGTCGGGGAAATGGAAGGGCAGAATGGCCTGAAATTCAAGAAGAAGAGAGGAAGCTATCTTCCAGATTAATGAAAAAGATAGATCGATAGTTTTTTGCCGTGGGATTTTCCATGTTTCTTATTATCTTTTTGGGTACTCTATTTTGGTTGATTTTTAATTTAGTAGGCACTTCTTCCACCTTTAAAAAACCTATATGATTTATATTTTATTCATTGATATACTAAAATAAAAACATTAATAAAATGAAATGGTCATTGAAATAATTATTCCGTACTATTTCAATCAGAGGTAAATATAATTAAACACCCATTAACTCAAATGGGACAAACCATTTCATGATTCATTCAGTTAATATAAAATCAATTTTAATCCACCCAATCCATCCTTATTCACTATTATAATATGTTTTCATGGATTTTGAATAAACAATACCATTTCAAATTGATCATAAAAAATAATAATAATCTCATGTAAAATGAATAATGAACATATCAATGTAGATGAATATCTGACAACACATATAACATCTGGAATCCAAATTGGAGGGTTTTAGTTTATAAACTATGGTTAGGGGGATTAAAATGAACTAGACTTCATGAGATGAAGCCTCAGATACTTTTGAGAGTCCAAAAACTAATCATCAATATATTATTCCCTATCATATTTGAAAATGTTATATTCAATGAAATACATATTTTCAAAATAATTGCATGTAATCTCTAAGTTACCAATATATAGATGAAATTTGATAACCTTTCTATGTGAAAAAATACTACCTAAAAATCATTATAGTAATGTTATGAAAATGGAAACTCATTAGGTAAAATTATACTCATTTCATTAATATCATTGTATAATAATGATCAAATTTAGTTGGTTATAGGGAACCAACAAAACTAATAAATATCCACATCACCTTATATTCCATTAAATGTCTATAGTCCTAATCTGATAATTTAGGGGACATAACACATTCCTATTAAATAATAGATTTATATTTCTTTAATTTCATAAGGTGTATGATTTATTTCTATGTCATGGTCATATATTTTCTCATGAGATATATATTATTAAATAATAAAATATTTTTAATGTGTATTTTATTTTTTGTGAATGAATTAGAGTATGTTTTAAGTGTATAAGTGAATATAATCCTTATAATATACTATATTATATCTTCAAAAATAATTTAATTTTTTTATTTAAGGTACCACTCATCAATAAAAGTTTAAAATTTCATATATATTAATTAATTTTAGAATATATTTAACTGATATATTCCTTATAATCTAAACCTATCAATTTTAATATACTTTAGATGAAGATTGTATATTTATATCCTGCAAGTCTATTGGAAACCAACAATTTCAACAATATATGTATCCAAAACATGTATATTTCTATAATTCTATCATATTATTATTATATAAGATATTTTATGCTTTCTTCATCATTAATTATTTATAGATAGAGTAGGATCAGTTAGGATTATTCTTAGGATATGGAAAGGGAAAGTTTATTTTGGCATGGTCTAGTGGATTAGTTCTTGAAAAAGTGGGTTTCTTATGTCTAAATCATAGAAGAATTTTGGTAAAATGATTTTTTTTGATTGTTTTGGGGAATTAATATTTATTATGGTAATGAATTTTTCATAACATGTCATGGTTGTGAATTTTTTGTTAATAAATAAAAAATTTAGAATAAAGGTTGTAAGTTGATGTATTAGATGATATATTTATTTAGTGTATACATTATGTATGAGTAATGAATATATATGATGTTTTATGAACCATGTCAAGGGTATTAGAATATATTTATATCTAAATAAAATATATATATATTTAGATTCATATGTATATTCGGAATTTTGAAATTTGTAATAGAGATCATTGCATGTTTTTAATGGTTGGTGAATTTGAAAAATATATTGGTTTTAGTTGATGGATATCGTCTATCTACTATATATGTGGATGTGAAATATTTTGGGGGTGATGATGGATGATATTATATTAAAAAATTTACTCAATAAATTTTTGAAAAATGTAATGTATAATGAAATTCATTAGAGAAATGAACATGTTTATTTGGTTATCTGGTCAGAAAATACTGAAATTAATGGAATGAATTTATATTGTTAAGTGAATTTTGTATAGGGTAGAGTTTCCTATTGGTATATAAAATATAATTAAAAGATAATTTAGGGAGATTTAAGTGATTATCACACTTGAATGGGTTTCAGGTGACCCAAATATGAGATAACATTAAAATGGAAACAATATAGTCTCTAGTTAGTGTCATGTTCTATATATGAAATGATAAGGTATAAAACAAAAATCCATGTATAAGGATTGTTAAAAGACCATTTTTGGAAGAAATGTTTTTTTACTCCGTGAGACCATGATGATTAATTTATCTCAATAGATATACAACACTTATGTTAAATAATAGTGTTCTAGAAAGTAATTTCATTAAGGAATAGAAAAATTAGACTATAGTGTTAATAGATATGGTCAAAATAATTGGTTTTTTTAAAATGATAAAATATATTTGGTAGGTTTCAGTATTACTCAATATGAAAACTTGACTATAACTTTTTAAATGATGTGGGATGATATTAAGGATTAACTATAATAGTAAATAAATAACAGAATGTTTATATCTCATTTTATAGTAGTATTGGGTTGGGAGGTGATTTTTTAACCAATTTTTATTTCAAATGGGATGGTTGGAATATGTATTTATACTCTATTTATATTTAACATCAAAATAATGGAAAACTTTATTCTTTTATTAAATGTGATGGAATTTTTTAATTACCTGATTCTATATATAATAAGTGGACTAAAATATAATCATGTATGAGGATTTTATGGAATAATGTGTCTTGGTCAAGGTAAATAAAAGAGGTAAAATTGATTTTAGAATGAATTTTAAATATTGATTTTAATTTTTCCAAGATATGATGGATAGATTTAAAATCACTGTGACATTGAGAATGTAATATTTTTCAACATTTATAATATTATTGGTAAGAAAAAAGGTTTGAATTGATTAAATGATGATAGATTGTTTAGATAATTACTAACAATTTAATTTTTTATAAAAAATATATTTTGAATAAATAATAAATAAGTTCACTTTCCTGGATATGGATAAAACATTGTTTTAATTTCTTTCATTATATTTAAAAAGTATTATCATTAGTTTCTAGATTTAAATTATATTATTAAATGAATAAATCAGCTTGATATTTCATAAAAATAATCACAATATCAATTTTGTTTTCTTTCATTTTTTCCATTATTTAAACCCCAAAAATGTATGTTTCAATAATTGAATTAACTCTCCACTTACTAATATATCATTGTGATTTAATAATTCATTTTCTATATCACATTAGTCTTTTCCACATGTGGTAACCTTTTCCTACTAGAATATTTTGGATAATAGCTAACTAACTTAAACACCAAATTTAATATTTTTCTAAAAAAAATGGTAGGATAAATTATTTTATATATACTAAAAATTATGATATGTATAATAGAGTTTTTATCATAGTCCTATAAGAAAATAATGTTTCTTAGAGATTATTTTTTCATTAATTTTTTACATTAAATCATTACAATCCCAAGAATATATTTCATCATGGACTACATAACTTATCCTTTCCAATTTTTTTGTAGTGGTATATATTCCTCATTATTATATGATTTTAAATATAATTATATGTATATATAGAATATTTTTTTTGATATGGGATAATATATAACTTATTTGTTATTTTTTATGTAGTGTGATAATGTAATTTTTTTATAAAATTGAACACCATAATAGAATTATTTTTAATGTTCCTTTAGGTCCTAATAACGTGGAGATATATGAAATTTATACAGGGGATCATGTGTTTTAAAAGATTATTAGAATGTGTGAAATTATGTAAACTACCTATACACTGAGAACCTATACTTAAGGGATGATTTTTTAAAGAATATCACACATCTTTAAATTATTTACAACAATTTGAAGATAATAACGATAAAATAATAATAATAATAATAATGTGTTTCATGAATAACCCCTATAAAATACACTAAAATGGGGAATGAGATTGAGTGACCCCTGAGGCCACCTTGAATTGGACATGGGTTGGAAACTAACACTGTCAATATATAATCAAATATATATGAAATGAGTTTTCTATTATGAATAAATAAATAGTTACAAAAATATTAATATAAATAACAATAAATTAAATTTTATATGAATAATGTATACTAATTCTTTTCCTATAAAAGAATTCCATGATTTAATAGGTAACACAACTACAATGAAAATATCTAAAAAAATATGGCAATAAACGTATAGAAAAATATTTCTTTTCCAATAAGTCCCCTTTATCATAATTTTTTGTCATCATACATCACAAAAAATATTATAAAACTTATATGAAATATAATGAATGTAATATAGATGTCAGGAGAAAAATTACAATAGAGTTTTCTCCCTAGAACACCAATGTGTCTTTTTCGATAGAAAATTGTATTATATCATTTTCTTTATTAAATTTAAAAAAACTGTCAATCAAAATCTATCTTATAGAATTAAAAAATCTAACCATTTTTCATCCACAATATATATTAATCACACATTCCAATGCCAAAAGAATTCCCTATTTACATTCCTAAAAAAATAGACATAATCATTTGTAAACATAAAAATCATAGAAATAAAAAAATATGAATTCTTGATATGAGAAATGTTCTTCCAGAAAAAGCATAAAGGTAACATCGAGTGTAATAATTGTTTTATCCACCTCTAGAGAATTTTATATAACCAAAAAACACATATATATATATATATAATAATATTTTTACCCATATGAAACTCTCTGTCATATCTCCATCTCCTTATAGTAACCCATATATAGAGAACCTGTTATCACATCTCTATCACCATGTTGTTTTCCACTCATTTTGAACCCATTAACACATATTCATCTATTTTTTAGGTTATTATTCACCTATATGTAATACCATTACTTTTTGTTTGGGTTTCCTCTTCAGCAATACACCAAATAAAATCCACATTGGCAAGGGAACCATCAATACCATGGTGTATATTCCATATTATCATTAGTTGACCCTTAAATACTTCCCCTAAACATTGTGAATCATCTCTACTACATATAACAGATCCACAATACCTAGGGATATAATACATAAATGCAAAAAAATATCATCAGGATCATCAAATTCACCATTAATATCATGTCACTCACTCTACCAACACATAACTAGTCATAATATCCATGTCTCTATCACACATTACCAATTGATTTCGACACCCACAATTAATTCATTATATCAAACACTAAAAAATAAATATTATTTTCCTAGGTAATATAACCACATTATTCATAAACATTATGCTCCATCTATGGACTAATACCAATAGATCCTAGTGATCAACCCAACATATTTCGATCATATTTTAAATAAAAGGTATACATTAGTCCCCAAACTAGTTATGTATCAAAAAAATAACATGCACTATATTATACCATACCAAATATTCCTCCATACCTTTCTATATTCACTAATCAATTTATTCACCCTATATTTTCTCAAGGTCATTAATGAAGATTCACGTCTAAATATCTTAATCAAAACCTCATACTGTCATCTCAACCCACAATCATCAAGCTAAAAGGATATTAGTAGTAATTGATTGACCCCATGACATAGTGGAAAACTAGGTGTAGAATTTTGTTTTTTATATAACACTCTACAAGAATATCCTTGAATCCCTAATATGGGATGTCACCTATATAACCCACTATAACACTAACCTTCATAATTATTTATACATTGGATCATTTTTAAAGAATGTCACATGGTTCTAATTAAATATTTTCTCAAGAACTGAGAAAATTGAAATAATATCCCATCCCACAAAATTTTCAAATTTCCAGCATATTACATTATTCAATGATCATGTAACATCCTATCCCAGCTTATAATTAAATAAATAGTCAGACAGGTGTGTCAGATGACCTCAGGCACATCTCCTAGTTTGTTAGAGGCTACCGAAAAGCATGTAAGGTCTTAGGTGGTGATAGTGAGGAGACAATACCATCATATCATAGTAGAACACATGTAAAATAGAAATCAAATAGAAGATAAAATCTAAATTATTAAATAAACAGAAAATAAACAGAGAACTGAAAGACAATTATTATAATAACTAAATTAAAGTGGAAATTATAGTTTATAAAAAGTATGAATATACCTTAATGATATTTAGGAAAAAATAGTAAACATAAAAATTTATTTTTAATATAATAAAAATAAAAGTCTCAAGTTAATAAAAGAACTAAAAGATCCGATAGGTGATCTCCATTAGCATCCTGAGCTCTAACTCAGACCTTTTCTCTTAACTCCTCAGTACAAGAACACAATAACAAGTAAGGTCCAAGGTCTCATGGAAAAGAAGTTCTATTCAGGTACTCCAATGAAATGGTGGCTCAATAGGGTGTGAGAAACAAATATTAGTATGTCTGAACCCACACTTTCTAGCCTAATCTAAATAGTGAAATTTAAATTAAGCAGTGACCATGTATACCAAATAATAACAAAACTTGAATAAATAAATAACCACTTATCTAGGTTCACAAGGGACACATGAAATATATACCTACTTTGTCTCATATATGGTATAAGATTGCAATCATGTAACTATATATATATATATATATATCTAGAGTAGACCAGGATGTAACATGCATGCATCTAACACCAGTCTATGAGCAAATAAGCTCTACTCATGGGGTATTAAGCAATATATATATATATATATATATATTGTTTTGTATTGGTCTTGGACATAAAAATAGGGCATACAAAACTAGTGTATGAGCTGATAAGCTCTACTCACATGGTAGTAATCTCGACATCCAGATAGAGTTGGGGTCATCATACCTACCACTCAGGATAGTGAGTGTGTAAACCATGGAAACTATGTAGATAGAACGTGGTGCTCAAAATCCAATCACCCATAATGAAGTAGTGTCATGGGTTTCCATTCACAACAATTATGTAAGGATTTGTGATCACCCTTATGGCTCATCAACCCTTACCATCATACTGTACACTAGTTTAGGGGCATATTTATAACTTGCATTGGAAAAGAAAAACCTTCCGTCCATATATTTATTTAGACATTTAGAAAATAAGTATGATCACATTTATGATTCAATCCATGAGGAATTACCTCTTATTATTTTCTTTTATATTTATCCCATTATAACCATCATCACATTGATAATATAATACATAAGGAAATAAATCTATTTCATTTCAATATAAGGTTTAGTTTCCAAATAAAACATTTCATTGTACATAATGAATTTAGAAAAGCATAACAAGGGGCATGGATTTACCATCCCTCGGGTCCTTCCATTTAAAAAAATGATTCAGTTTAAAAAAACCAACATACATATTCCTTCGATTTAAGACAATTCCCTTATTTATAAAAAAAACTTGAAAAACCCATTTATGAAGCTTAAGGTCAATAGAAGGTACTGTGAACAATATATATATATATATATATATATAAATGATGCTTCCATCTTGCATAATCCATCATATACGATCCATTTACCATAACCACTCAATTGTCATAAACATGGAAAATTCATTAATAAAGGGTCAAATAGAAAGTGTCATGGTAACAAGGCATACACCTACCCAAAAAAAGTCATTTAACAAAACAAGACTGAAAAATCAGTTCATTTTATTCAAAGAGGTAAAAGATCACAGTCCACAAAATAAGCACTAACAAGAGGCATATGGAAATCTAAAACCAATACTAAGCATGATATAAATAACTATCACTAATTTTTTGGTATAAAAGGGAACACACCTTTGTTAGAGGGGTTTTATTATAAAAATGACTTTGTTTATAAAAAATCATTGATAATATTTAAGCATTTCATTAAAGGATTTTAGTTCAATTTATCAATGGATATCATACATTAAAATATTTAAATAATCACTTAAAGAATTCCTAAAATTTAAAGGTTGAGGAACGGGATCCCACCTTAAAGAGAAACCATGTCAAACACTTTGGGACTTGGTGACATGATGATGAAAACAAGAATTCCATCCACAAATACACACAAAAATAATCATATATATATATCCCTTAATCTGATGAAGATACTTCAATCTTTATGATGGAACATGTATATGGAAGATATATATATATATATATATTCACACATACCTATGTATAAAATTTCAATACTTCACAGAGTTTTCAAACACTCCACAAAAAAAATAGGGACCCTAGTTCACCAAAGGACACTAAATAAAAAGAGATAAGTCAAGAAGTGGAAGAAAAACACACCTTAAATAGATAGTGGGGAACCAAATCGAACAAATCCATCTCACCTTCGACGACAGATGTCCGAACATGAACAAGGGAGTCCTGAAATAAAACCTACACAACCTAACATTGGAATAAAACCAAAAATGTGTCAACCCATATCCCTAGTGTCTTATCTTAACTTTTAAGGGTGATATGGAGAGGAAGAAATAACATGAAAAGGGAATATAAAGGAGGAAAATGATTTATGTTGAAGTATCATGCGATAAACTAGAAGAAATCTAGTAGAAATGATGCACTAGATGAGATATAAATATAGGGGGTCATTCAAAGCCAAGAGGGAGAGGGGGATGGTGTCACTTACGAGTTACAAGGAAGGTGAGAGTTGGTTATTTAGGATTTTAATTTTTTTTATTTTAGTTTTAATTAATTAATTTTATTTTTTAAAATATTTCACCATGCACTATTTGGGACGCATATTTTGGAAGATTGTACGGAAACTTTGTGCCCTCTACTGGACACCCAGGGAACCCCATATGGTATCACCACATGGTTTGGAAAATCATTTTCCAACCGTTCGATGAATTGTGTGGAGACAGTCTCCATACCACTAATTGTACTAGATAAAAACACGGTTTAAGAAACCGTGCGATGCCTGTATGAAAACCTTTTTCCCCCAACTGAAGGTCGCATGGTTTGATGCGAAGGGACGAATAGTTTCAGACAATCTATGAACTTTTTATAGGCCCCCAAAACATGAGTTTCCCAAACCCGGTCACTTCCAAAACTCAATGAGGCATTTGAGAAACTTCTCAACCTTGAACCACATCCAAAAACATCACATCGAACTGCTGCAACTTTCGGAATTTTTTTCTAAATCTAGGTTTTAAAAACAACCCATCCAGTAAAGGAAAAGTTAAAATTCCCTTGAAACATTATCTAGTTTAAAAAATGGTTTGTTACAACCTACCCACCATAGAACATCTCATCCTCAAGAATCCTTTAGGAAAAGAAAAAAAACAGCCAACCAACCTGGGTTAGGAAGGTTCATTCAAATGGTTGGGTTGCACTTCCAAATGACCAACACACCCCCAATAATTTCTTAAGAATATTATTCTTAAACCATAAAATCCCAAGTCAAAAATCAATTTCCCACAAAACACCTATATAGTTCATACATGATCCTATTAAGATAGAGAAAAAACCACATTGTCATCTACTGAAACACCTCACTAGTGGTGCTCCATACCATAGGTCTTTTAACCCAAGAGGGGACTAATTCCAAGTCACAAGACCCCCACTATCAGAATTTCACTTCAAATAATGAACATACTAATTATAATGATTATTATATCATAATTTATTTAAATAGGGATAACCAAATTACAACCATGTCTATAATAAGAACCTCACTGTAAGTAAATGGTTGAATTCCCAATCAACCAAATTGAAACAGGTCCCACCATCTTTTCATGAAAGACACTACCGACTATTAAAACACACATATATTAAAATTTAAGCAATTTAAATTTTTTTTTGATCCAACCATATTGAACAAAAATAAGGAAAATAAGTTGCGCCACTGCATATGAATTGTCTCGATACAATTGAAATAGAGGGAAGACCCACTCAAACTGAACTTTGATGCCATCTCCTAAGGCATATCACAACCAACAAAATCACATCCACGAAATCCCATAACTAGATTCAAGTTATTTTATATGTTCAAAACATCACTTGAACATTTTAATCTTCCATTCCATAGCATGAGCAAGGGGCATAACCCAGATCCATCCCACATGATTCGTTTCCCTTAGAAGCATTACCTACGAGCCCGATGACTAGTTTGGGATCACCTCAGATTCGTCAATATAGCAGTCCAAGGGAAAATTACGAGGTATTATGCACTCCATAATAACAATAGATATGTTTTAAAAAGGCCACAACATACACAACAGAAAAATGACTTTTCTCAGAGTGGCATCCACTTTGAAATCACATCAGAAGAAACATCAGTTGTACAAGAGTCTGTCCTAGGCGGTTCTACTTGGGAACCCATGTTTCACTCAGGAATAAGAAATCCTTGATAAGAAAAACAATTCAACATGAAATAATGAAATAGATAACCCAAACAAGGCCAATGAATTTAAGGCATTCGTGCAGTGTAAGACTGATCCTCTATTAGTACATCTAGGTTGACATCATGATAGGATACATGCTCATAGCTAAGCATAATATATGAAGTGGGATGAAAATGTTTCAAATATATCATATGAAAAAATTTAAATAGGAAAAATTGAACAAAAATGATCAAAATAAAAGAAAATTCTTGGCATCACCCACCGACACAATTTCATTAACCAACCATAAGCCTTTACCACCTGGGGAATCTAGTGATCTCTCAGGATTAACCCACCGAAGTCCATCCAATATCATAATCATTTTAATAAGGATGTAAATGGTAAACCAAACCCAATTTATGATTCAAATGAAGAACCTACATGATTTAAAACTCACCATATCCAAGTGCATTCAAGAATGACCAACCATTCCCAAATGGCCCTCACAGGTTACGCACCATATATTTGGAAGGGACTGTTTAACCTGAAAAGAAGTGATGATATACACCTTAGGAGTATCCTAGTAGGAAAATAAATTTTAGAAAAACCACCCATAAGTGCGATAGATCCAGATTCACCTAAAGAGTACACATAAATTCATTTTTCCAGAAAACCAAACTAACTAACTGATGTGAAAAAACACCCGAGTCACAAGGAAGTCATCCTAAGAGTTGTGGAGAACATGATTACATTAATTCCCATGTCACTCTACTATAGAGATAACATAATATCATAGTCAATATAATAATTCTATATGGTTCAACCAGACTCAACCAATTTGTTACATCATTTAGCACTCCACGAGCACCATACATGTGAGCGCATACTACCATAAGGTTTAATGAGAAAATGACACACCTTGAATAATACACATAGGCTTATCAACCTTAAGACATAAAGTAGTAGATGAACCACACAATATATTTATCCCAATTTTATATTTCCTCATATGACCATTAACCATGGCGATGACTCAATATGTGGTCCATCACTAAGGAAGATGAAAGGGTTAAGTGACCTATGAAATAGCCGACCATGCCTGAGGCATGTCTAACCTATTGAAATCAATCATTAGATGATTCTCACGACCATAAAAGATTCCAAAGAACCATGAACACACATCCAAATAGGGTACTATTTTAGAATATAAGAGCCCTAATAGGAACAACGATACTAAACGACGCCAAAGTACTTAAAACTCACATAAATGGTAAGGAATTTAAGCTCTAAGTGGGATACCTACTATAAGATATCCCGTTATGAAAGAAAACATGTCAATTCTTACATAGGTCATGCCAAAAAAATTCATTGCATCAATATCGTAAAATTTAATCCATTTCTAAAATAAAAAGGGCACCTATGAAAATGCCTACAGTTCTATTCCAAGTCTACTAAAATAAAGGAGTAAACTAACATTACATGAGGGCTTTGAAAAAGGAAACCACTTGAGGTTCCTTTTTAATGTCTTTTCATTGATTCACATTTAAACTTTAAATATTAATATTATTTCATAAAAAAAACCAGGAATAATAGGCATGTCTCATAAAACTTCCTTTTTATCATTGAACATTCATTGATATCACATATTTGTTTGGAAATTTATCAAAAAAATTAATTTTAACAAAAAATCGACCTATAAGGGTCCCACTAAGCCATCCTAGGTTCTTTAGAATGAAACCCGAGTGTAGTTTCTTAGCTATAGAAATTATAAACACCCTAACAGTTCATCTCTTAAGATACATGACCCAAATAATATACTTGGATCTAGTTTTTCATTTTATAAGTTAACCAATTCATTTCAGATTAAAAATTAAACAACCCCTTTACATATATGTCCATCTCAAAATACAACATAGACACATACAAAATTTTGACTCTATGGGTATCCATTTCACAATTCATGAAGTCCCCATACACTTTATGGATTAAAAATTTGATCCCATTAATCCAAACCAATTTCTTTTCCGAATTTAACATGATCATTTAAAATGGTACAATAATATGGGTGGCCATCTTCCAATCCTTAAGGCACCCATAAACTTTATAGGTGGAATTTTTCCCATATTTTATTAAAATAAATTCACTTAGTAATGGAAATTTAACAACCTTTTACAAGGGTATGAATAAACATATTACCTTTTCCAATTTATATGGTGCCCATACACCTCACCACAAAAAACTGGCTCCCTTAATAATAATAACCAATAAATTTTAACCCACACAACCATTTACATATAAAAAAATATCCATCATGCTATCATAATCTATAAAAATGAAAGCATGAAATAACATAGAAGCATGATATATCAGCAAAACAAGATAAACAAGAGAGAAAAATGGCATAAAATCCCCTAATCATATTAAAAAGTTCAACATGCTAAATAAACACCAAAGTGTTTTAAACAAACATGCATGCTAAAGAAAAAAATCATGGAATATCTCTAACATTTCAAATTAACAGGAAACCTATAAATGAAATTACATGCAAAAGGCATATTCATGGCATGCCAATTTTCTAGGTGCTGATGATAATTCAGGTAATGATAATTCATTTCCATAATGGGTGAAATTGAAAAATTCCATAAAATTATATAAATCAATAAGAAATGGAAATTACACCATTCACATAAGGTGAAATCATATCAACTGTAATAACAATCGTCATGAACAATAATCCCAGCCCATGAAACATTTTCATTTCATGTATGTTGGGTGATTAGTGCAAAGAATGACTATTTTCCAGGTGTTGACACATTCTTAGTCTCTTGTATACCATCCCTAAATAGTAAAAAAGGAAAAATTTACTTCAAATACCACTTTGTAATGCACCAAACCAACTAACCATTAAACCGGTAGCCAGACCGGTGGGTCACATGACCTCAAGAGCATCATCCCTAATTACAGAGGCCACTGATTAGCTATGAAGGTCTTAGGAGTTTATAGCGGGGACACAATACCCTAATATCAGACTTCCAAAATGGTAAAACTCAAATTAAATTGAAAATAACAATAGAATCAGTAAGTAAAAAGTTGACAACAATGAAACAGAAGACAATTATTATAATATCTGAATTAATGTGGCTAATAAATGTTTATAAAAATTATTCATGTATAAGAATGATACATAAGCTAAAAAGGTAAATATACAACATGCTATTAAATATAGCACTAATATAGGACTCCAGAAAATAAAATAATTAAAAATTCCAAATTCAATCTCCACGAGCCTCCTGAGCTGTAGCTCTGTCCTTTAATCCTGAAACCTAGGTACAATAACACAATAACAATCAAGGTCAAAGGTCCAATGAAGAAGAAGGTCTAATTAGGTACCTTAGTGTAATGGATACCTGAGTAGTGTGTGAGATAAAAATATCAGTAGTTCGACATCCAAAATGTTTAGCCCAATCCTGATAGTGGAATATGAATTATGTAGTAAGTAGGTATACATAATAATAACAAAGTATGATTAAATAAATAACCACCCATACAATTTTTTAAGGGACACCTGACAATCATACCTTCATTGGCTCATAGCCAGATTAAGAGTCGGATCATGTCACTATATATATATATATATATTATATATAGATAAATACATAAATACATATATATATTTTTATAGTGGACTAGGACGTAACACACATGCATCTAAAACTAGTCTACGAGTTGATAAACTCTAATCATGGGTTAGATTGACCAATTTATATATATACCATACATTAGTGGAAAAGGACAAAACAAACAAGCATCCAACATTGGTTTATGATCTGATAGGGTTTACTCATCTAGTTGTAAGCCCGACATCTTGATAGAGTGGGGGGTCATCCTACCTTTCACTTGGGATGCCGAGTGGGTATGCCATGGAAACACTCTAGATGGAACATAACACTCAGAATCCCATCCCCCATATCAATGCAGTAGTGGGGGGTCACCATTCCCAATACCGATGTAAGGAATTTTAATCACCATTTTGGCTCATCATAACTTACCATCACTTCGATCCCTTTTTAAAGGTGAATTTATTAATGGCATAGGAAATGAAAAAAATTCCATATATATATATATTTATTTTACCATTTAAAAAATAATTATGATCACATTTATGATGAACTAAATGAGGCATCAACTCTCATACATTGACTTTATGTCTACCCCTTTATAACAATCATCACATATATAATATAATGCATAACCCAATAACTCTTATGAATTTCAATACTAGGTTCAATTTATAAACAAAACATTACAATGAAGATGAAGAATTTAAGAAGACATAAAAACGGTCATGGCCCTACCATCCCTTGGGTTTTTCATATTAAACAATTTGATTGACTTTAAAAAACAACACAACATGCTTCAAACATTCTATTTTAAACAATTCCATTGTTTATACCAAAAAATTTGAAACCTATTTATAAAGATAAAGGAAAATAAAAGGAACCATGTTCAATATATATATTAAGGATTCAACCATCCCCATTGATGGTGGTGGGGTGGTAAGGGTTTGGGTGGGGTGAGGGGGCGGTCATGGGGTTAAGACCTCAGGTCTGTGATTTACTCCAATTTTATTCCATGTGTTGTGTTTTTTAGATCTAGATGTAACTGACCTAATAAATAAAGGATGAAACCATATTGCATAATCCTTAATATATAAACTATTTAACATCAACATTCACTTCACCTAAACATGGGAAATTCATTAATATTACTCAAAGGGTCAATGGAATGTGTCATGGTAATAAGAAATATGCCTACTCAGGAAATGCAATTTAATGTAAATGAGCATGAAAATTCAGTTCATATTATTCAATAGGGGGAAAGAAAACTTACTTGAAAATAGGAACCAACAAGAATCATATGGATATCTCAAACCAAATCAATGCATGATATAATTAATTATCACTATTTTTTGTTTAGAAGATAGTGAATATCCGTAAGAGGGATTTTATTATAAAATAATGAATTTTTAGGTCAAATAAATTATTTATTACATATAATAATTTCTTCAATGGTTTTTAGTTCAATTTATCAATGAAATAATACTTCAACATATTAAAATAATCACTGAAATCATTCTTTGAATTTAAAGGGAATTGAATGAGATCCTACATCAAATAGGAACCAAGCAGAACACCATTTTAGTTCGCAAATTGATGAAGGAAACTCGAATTCACTCAACACATGAAAACACATAAAATCCAATACATATATATATATATATATATATTACATAATCCAATGTACATATTCCCCTCCTCTAGAGACAATATGTAAAAGGAATATATATAAACACACACAAACATACCTATGTATATGAGTGAAATCATTCACGGAGTCATCAAACACTTTATGAACAATTAATGGGGACCACATACCACTAAAGGAATAAAAAAAAGGAAAAAATCAAGTAGTTGAATAAAAAATCACCTTAAATCAATGGTAATGAACCAAATCGAATTAATCTACTTCAAATTCACTATCTAATGTCAGAATATGAACAAGGGAGTCCCGAAATACCCTTCACATAATGTAGTAATGGAAGAAAATCCAAAACAGGTTAAACCCTAACCCTAGAATTTTAGCCAAATGGTACGGGGTGACGGGAAGGTCAAAAAGAGTCTAAAATAGGGAATAAAAGGATTATAAGGCTTTAATGTGAAGGATTGTGAGAATAACCAAATGAAATCTGGTAGAAACGGTGTCCTGAAGCTGTGCTGAGGCAAGGGTGTCGCACCAGGTTTAGGGGGAGAGGGGGATGGTGTCACATGTGGTTTACAATGAGGAGGATAGGTGGGTGTTTAGTGTTTTAGTTTTATTTTATTTTAGTTTTAATTAATTATTTTCAAATTTTAAAATAGTTCACCACACACAAATTTGGCCTAATGGCTTCACAAACCATGCACCAACCATGTACCCTCCAATGGACACATGGGGCACCTAAATGGTGTGGAAAACGGTGTGCCACCAGTGTGGTGAATAGTGTTGACCTACTTCCCATTCCACCAATAAATAGAGGAAGGCACATAGTTTGGAAAACCATGCATTTCCTGTGTGACAACCTCTATCCACCTGCTGAAGGTTGAACTGTTTTCTAAAAGGGGTCACACAGTTACAGACAAATTGTGTGCCTTTTCTAAACCCTCAAAACAAGTGTTTCTTGGAACCTGAAACATCCAAAACTCAATGAGACTTTCTGGGAACCTCTTTTCCCTGAACCACATATGAAGATATCAAATTGAAGTACTTAAACTCTTAGAATTTAGTTTTGAATATCGGTTTATAAAATGGCCCATCCAAAAAATGAAAAAGTTCAAATTCCCTTGAATTTTCATCCAGTCCAAAACAAAAGTTGTTACATCTCAATGTTCAATAAGGGGACATAACAAGGAATTACTTATAATATATAATAAAAAATAAACACCTATATATATCCAAAAAATATATATCAAATAGTTAAAATAATAATTATATATAGTAATCAATTATAATTAAATAGTATAATTGTAATGAACATGGAAAGGATGACCCAATACACCCCTCAACCTAATTATTCATTCTTATTAATGGGAATTATTTATCCCCATGGTAAATCACATAGGATCTTGGCCATAAATAATCAATGATTAGAAAAATTCCACCCTATAGTGAAATTATCAACAAAGGAGTTCAACATAGAAATCCATTATGAGAAATCCGTTGAACATATTATAAGAAAACATAACAGATAATATAATTCAAAATAAACATAACAAAATAGGGTATATACATAAAAGCATAGTTGATAATAAATAAATAAACCAATGCGTGCATACAAAACATTCCACATTCAAAATTAAACTATGTAGGAAGTAAAATAAACAAAATAAAAAAGAATGGAAAGATACAGAATGCCATCATATCAGGATAAATGAAATAAAATAAAATAAAATAAAAAAATTGAAACAACCAATATTTGGGCATCTTGTTAATAACCCTCACTTTTCCCTTGCAACAATCCCATAAAAATCTGGATGCTAACTGGTTCACCCAACAAGAACCCTCACTAAGCCTATAACGATATGTGCGAGAAACAATTTATAGTATATATCCACCCCATTACACATTCATAATCATTAAGGGAAAAAATTATGCAAGTTATAAATAAACATATGAATATATGGGTTTTATTTCCTCAATGAAGAATAATATATACATTTAATTTTAATTTATTTAAAATATTAAGAATATATATTTCAAAAGTTCCTTCTCACCCTAGGGTGTAGTCCACCATTTAAAAGAGGATAATACACTTTTAAAAAGTAATGACTGTGTACTTCTATAAATATAAAAAAACTAAAAAAACTCATTCCTTAAAAACATTTTATAAAACTAAATATTAAAAAATTTAAATAAGTAATTAAACCTATAAGGAAACAAATAATACACAATGAGAAACCAAAAACCTAGTGATATAACCTATTTAGAAGAAAACTATTTCTTAAACTATGATAAAAGAAGTTTAAATGGATTTAATCAATGTATAATATGATAGTTCTATGAAAAATTAATTCCCAAAGAATGAAATCATTGGTAACACATCATTCTCCAACATAGAAAAAAATCCTAGACCAGGTTTAAGAGAAAACTAATATGGAGTCAGCTGACCCAAGGGGTACTTAAAATATTTCAACGTATAGCTACCCAAAATTTTCATGCATAAATATTATAAATTTTTGATGAATATTCATTTTATCTCACAAATACATGCCGAGTCATGTAAAGGTTTAGTGTCTCTAGATAATAAATACAAAACATTACTATTTCCTGAAAGATATACAACACCACCAATAATGATCTTCCTATATAGTACTATTTATAGTAACACCCTAATTAAACCATTCCTTATAATCATGGAAATAGAAACATAAAAAAGGGTGAGATTATATTATTGGTACGTGTAAACATGGGAGATATATATTGATGATCATATAAAAACATAATATATGAAGAAGGGTATGAGATTAAGAACATGACCTAAAATTTTTATACACTATATCTACAAGATTTTAAATAAATTTAATGGAATAAAAAATAATCATTTCAAATGGTGTGAATCATAAGAGTGAGGATCATCATAAATCAATCATTAAACATATGTTCATGTTATATATATTTTGAACTTTCATAGATATAGAAAAGATCTCATTTTTCTTAGAAAATAACTTATACCATCAAATTGTAGTGGATCAAGAATCAACACATGTATCCCATACCATAATAGATTCGCCATCATTGGCTATTTCTCATTCTAGATTAATAAAATCAACTTGTTTTCTAAAGCGGACCAAGAATATAAACTTGTATTCATTAGTTCAATAAGAACAATGAATTTTTCCTATAATTAACTCATGAGAAATAAAACCTTACAAAATAAATTAGATGGATATATAAATCCCGTCCCACCCATCACCTAAACAAAACCATATATATATGTGTCACTAGATCCTAAAACATTCATCATATGATTATATTATAATCCATGTAAATAAAATAAATTTTGTAAACATGTCCTAAGTTCATCATTGAATAACCCTAGGAAAAGTAATGGGTTTCATAAGCATCTAATCAGTATAAACAATAAACACATAGAAAAATAATACGGATGGTATATTTGGATCATGCCACCAGTAAAACATATTTAATATCAATGGATTTTATGATATGTAATGGCTCCTTTAAAATAATAACTGGAATATTTTTTGAGGAGAATAAACTTTTCACAATCAAACCACATATTTGAAATATAGAAGTAAAACAATATTAATGAATTTTTCTTAATTTAAGTGAAACATGAAATTTTTTAAAGGATGATTCTATGAACTGAGCATCCAAGATGACATGAAATTGTGTTCACTCTATATAAGTTAAATAAATGTATTTATTTCACATAATTGTAAAAATTAAAAAATGAATCATTCAAAAAATTAAAATAATATTACATTTAAACCATTTTTTATAAATTTTATAATGATTGAAAAGGCTTAAAAATTATAGTATCATATTATAAAAAAATATTGAAAATGTTATTAGAAAACCTAGACATGGAAGAAAAAGGATTTTCAACCGAATAAAAAAATGTAGAGTTTATTTAAAGAATTATTTAAAAATCAGAAGTAATTAATGCTAGTAAAAATAGATTAAAATTTTATTCTTATGAAATAAACATATGATATGAAAAATTAAAGGGGTTTATCAGATAATTATGATATAATTTCCTCAATATAAATTCACATATAAAGAATCCTGATAAAACATTATATAGAAAAATTAATCCCATACCTGAAGTATCATCTTTTTTTGAAAACATATAAAACTCATATATAATAGATATTAATTTATTAATAATTTATTCCATAACATTTATAATTATTACCATACCATTTATGATTTACTTATTATATATTTTCACCCATTTTTTACCATTGTTTTTATTAAAATCACAATTTTGGTTGATAACTACTTCATATTTCCACTATTTTTCGATTCAATAGTATCAGTCCTTATAAATTGATCATTTTTAAATCGTCTATAAATTTTTATTCATGATATATGTTTCATATATATTCAACCATAAATGTTTGATAGTGAAAAATTAATTACTTCATTAATGGAGACGGTGGACTTTATGTATACATGAACGTTGTTTCCATTTTTTGAAAGATGGAAATAAACAAAGGAAAATTAGCATTCATCCATACAGATCCATTATTATATAAAAAATATATACATATATTATATATTAATTAAATATATCCTTATTAATGACAATGAAAATTATAGATAGAAAATGAATCACATTACTTTGTGGAGGTGGTAGTCCACACATATGCACGAGAGACATTTTCATTTTAAAACGTGTTGGGAGGTAAGAATATAGATATGATATTATAATTACAGAACTATAATTAAATTATAAATATAATATACAAATATTATCCCAATCATAACATCCATATATGAAATATGGTGATGGAAAATGAATTGCATCTCTATGTATAGTTGGTAATCTATACACACACATGTGTGATACATTCAATTCCAATTTTATGGAAAGAAGGTGAATAAATGTGGTTTGATAATCATAATAATATTTTTGTATTTTTAGGATAAATAATGTATTATTTTTTTAGTAATATAACTGATTTTCAAGAAGTATAATAAGAACAATCTGAAATACGTCGTGTGTGACAATTACCTCTTCTTTGTTAGACCTCCTTTAGTTTCCTTCTTAAGGGCCCTTGTAATATTCTTTTGAGAAGAAAAGTATTGGTAATTCTTTTATTGGTAAGTTTAAATGATATTTTTTATGGGGTATTTTGATATAGATGGATCAACATTGTGTTATGAAGGTAAAAGAGAGGTTCCCTTTTATATGTAATGGGAGGGACACTATTATAATTTCACAAATTATTTAATCATAAAAAATAAATTATTTAGAAAAAATTCATCCAAATGTATATATATTTAAATATAATGTAGGATTTTTTGGAAAACAATTATCCAAAAAACATTTTATAGGGTTTTCTGGGTTTTAAACACTCATCTTTTGGTTTAACCCCTTAGTTAACTTATTTTAACCATAAGCATGATGAAGCCTTTTTCACTCTTAAATGGTCATAATTTTACTTATTTTTTTCATAAATGGTGAATGGTAAATAATTTAGCCCAAATAATACCCAACTTTTCCTATTTCATGATTTATGTGATTTCTCAATAATTTAATAAAATATTATTTACATAAAATATCATTAATTTAATTTTTAATAGTATTTAAGTAATTTGAAATTAATGACATAATGAAAAAATTAGGTTTTAGTATAATTATATGAAACATAACTAATAGTTTTTATTCATAAATATAATTCCCTCAAAACTATAATTCACTCAAATTATATCCCTATTAATAATTTTAAAAACATTTATTTTATTTTTCTATTGACTCTATAAATACAATGTCAACATTTTGTATGAATTGAAGGTTATTATATAATAACTAAGAGTTATAAATGAATTAATATCATGAAAATAATTTCATTATACTTAAAATAACCATAAATACTCATTAAAAAAATTCTTTTTACCTATGTGAAAACATATGACAGTTTTAAAAGTAAGAGAGGGACATTTTGTATTTTTCTATATATTAAAAATTATATAGTTCATTTTCATGGAAATGTTTCCATTAAAAAATTACATTTAAATACCATGTTTATAATGTTAAATTATATTTATCCAATAATAATTTAGATGAATAATAGTGACCTTGAAACATATTTTTATCCTAAGATAACTAGATTTAACCATTACCAAGAAGATAAATTTTACCACGCTTCAAAATAAAAATTCATAAAAATAAAAGGAATGAATTTAACAAATTTATACCCCATCATTTTAAATATGGAATCCATTTTTATAATTTAATTTCAAATTGTAAAAATAATTCATTTTTAAATTTTCCAAAAAAACATGTCGAAAAATGTTATCTATGAAAATAAATTTTAAGCATAAAAATGAAATTATTACTACCCCATGCATATATATAACATTTGAATAATGTTAATAAATTTTATTAAATAAAATATATTTATATTTAATTAATGTTGTTAAATAATACTCATTAATTTAATTTTTTATCATAAATTAACAGTCCTGGATCGAATTTGTTTTTTCAAAGAAACTTAATTATTTTCAAATGATTATTATGTTCATTTTAAAATAATTGATAATAGATGAATTAATTTTATACACATATAGAACATAAAATACCTAAAATTAAATTAGTGCCATTCAAACCAAACAATATAAGGGAAAGGTGATTACAATGAAATTATATAATTTCATTTTACAAGTATATCCTTTTTTTAAATACTGTATTTTGTGTAATGCAAGATATAACAAAAATAATTTCTTATAAATTATTATATAAAATATTATCCAAGAATTACATTAATACCCCCCAGAAAAAAAGTTTCAATTTAAATCCCATAACATTGATTAATACCAAGGAGGATATATTTGATTCATTACTTAATCACAATCCAAAGCAGCTTATTCAAATTTCTTATTCCTTCAGTAAATAGATACTATATGAGTAGTTCTGTTCAACAAATATTTATCTATATGATCATTATTTCCGGTAGATATTCTTCATAAGAAATATCATTCTCCAATGTTATGACATATGAATTCTGTACCTATGTCATATCAGGTATGTAATTCATCAATAGAGATACAAGAAACACATCATGAACATGAGAGAGGTATGGTGGAAGCACCCAAAGATAATCTACCTTCCCTACTCATTCTGGAATATCAATGGAGAAAATATAAATGGGGCTAAAATTTCCTTTATTTCTGAATAGTATAATTTTATAATGGTAAAAAGTTCATAGAAATACCATTTCATTAACTTTGAACTCTATATCTTGTTGAAAATTTCGAAAATAACTGTTTTCAATTTTATGCTTCTATTATGTACTATGGAATAGATTTGAATTTAGTTTCATTTTACTCAGATGTCTAGGGTCCTAGTTGATTCCTTTATCCATATTCTTACCACCCTATTGTAGTTCCACATTTCCTACCATAGTGGGACTCATAAAGAGTGATATGAATGATCGAGTGGATGATATTATTTTAAGAAAAACCAATTAATGATTTTTTTCCAAACTACCTTTTGAATATATAGAAAAATATCACAATATATCATCAAGGGTTTTAATTGTTCAATCATACCATATATCTATTATAGAGTGATAATAAGGGAAGAAACATAAATCTATATTCAGGTCATGCTGAATAATTCTCTAGAACAATCAGGAAAACCTCATATATCAATTAGATACAATATAATGAGGCACTACATGAATTCACAAAAATTAATTAATACATAAAATATAAATATGATCATGAGAGAAATATTCATTGATGGAAATGATGTGTGATATCATTGTATGGCAATCGAATATAGAACACATAAAAATGATCCCCTTATAATTTTTTGGTAATCAAATGATAATATCAATGATGATGTTTTTCCATTTATATTCATGTATGGTTAATAGTTATTATAACTTTTTAGACCTATATCTATCAGTCATTACATACTTATATACCAAGCATGAAGATACATAATTTTTAATATTTATTCTCATGTTATCCAAATTAAAATACTCTTTTATAAATCTATACAAATTCATACTTTTAGGATGAAAAGATAGTTATGAACTAATATCTTCAACGAACATTTCATTATTCATGTCTAGTTTATATGAAACACATAAATCATTCATGAAAAATATAATTCCATCATAGTCGTGGTTGAACTTATACAAATTTCTCACATTATTTTAGATCTCTAAATCTTCTTTCGATTTCTATTTTATCCTTTTATTGATAGATAGTTGAATATTCATATGAGAATAATTAGATAAGTCGAATTTACATAGGATTACAAGTACCATATTTTAAAAATACATAAAAATTAGATCCCTTTAAATTCTCATCATGATAAAACTAGCTTTTTCTTTCTGACTCAAAGCATCATCCACCTTGTTCACCTTCCTAGGGTTTTAATGTATTTAACCGCCATAATATTCAATGAAATCAGATGATATTATATAGAGAATATTAATATATTTTTGTGTGAATATATACTTTAATAATATGTAATATTAATATATATATCACACCATTGATCCTAAGAGATAATTACACCATATCTTAAATTAAAATATCACCATAGTAAACTCCAATCCCAGTGTCGTGTAATTTTTATCATGTATTTTTAATTAGTTTGAGGAATTTGATATCACCATATCTTTTTTCTTTAGAAAAAAAATCCCCCCTTCATTGATGTACCTTTATGGATCACAAATCCATCTCCACTATATATTATGGTGATCACATGTTCATAGTATAAAATTCTATTCAGTTCCTGCAAATTATATTCATATTCATATGTCTATAAGAACATGGCCCCATTCCTAGTATTCATTGTGATTTTATTATATTTTCATGATAAATATCTAGAAAAGAAATCTTAATATACATCCATCCTTATAAAACAATGTATTTCAATTACTCTAGTTGGTTTAGGACATTTATCAATAATATATAACATTTAAGGATATATTTATACATTATCACTTGAGATAATATGACCTAAGAATGAAACTTTTTGAAGTGAAAATTTACAACTGGTAAATTAATCATACATATTTTTATTCCTTAGTTTATTTTTAACAATTTTTAAATGATCTCAATTCTCTTATTTTATCTATGAGTATATAATAATATCATCTATAAAGACTACAAAAAACTAGACAAGGTAATCACTAATAACTCTATTCATTAAATTTATAATGATAAAAGATGAATTAGTGGGTTTAAATGTGTCACTAAAAATTCATTAGGAGCATACCGAATGTGAAAGAATATCATAGTTATATCTTCCATATTACTCTCAATTATTGAAATCCTGGATAAAGGTAAAATTTGGAATAGTTCTGAGCTCATCAGCTTTTATTAATCAAATATTTCATTCGAGGTAGACGATACATATTCTTGACAGTGATCTTGATAAGTTCATGATAATGATTGTACAGTGTCATCGATCCATATTTCTACCTAAAAAAGATCTCATTGACCCCAATGTTATGCACTTTGAAAAATAAATACCTTACCAATATTCTTCTAGATTTTTTTTTGAATTCCACAAAATCCCCTGGGTCCATTCTATAATCAATCTATGAAATAGGTTTAGCACCTAGTATGAGTTGTATTGAAAACATTACATCAAGATTCCAAGGAACACTAGGACACTATTCAAGAAATATATCAAAAAAATCCCATACAAATGGTGTATCATCAATGTTCAGTTCCTCCCCAACGATCTTATATAAGTAGCTTTCATGGAGAGAAATTAAAACCCAAAAGAATGACATAATTTTCATTGATGTTTGTATTAATCCTAAAACTAATTAAAAACCATAGGTTCATTTAAAATTGAAATGTGACTTCCCTTCCATATAAATTTATATGTTCTATATATAAAAAAATCTAATGCATGCCTAGAATTATATCAAATTAATCAAAATAAAGAATCGAAAATTTTTTAGGAATCTTTTTTCAAAAAATATTTAATTTTAGAGAATGTATATATTTAAGATTCAACCATTGTACCAATAGTAATTTTTACCACTATATCAATATTTCAATGTTCATCTCATAATTTGATAACATTTTCAAATTCCTAATATTAAAATTACTGGGTAGAGACTTAATCAAATTATTCATTAACTATTCTATAGTATATTATAATGGTACCTTTCGCACATCATCCTCATAACCCACTTCAATAACCATGAACACACGATATTACCCTTTTTCAATGACCATAAGTAGTTTCTATTATCAATTTTAATTATAACCCATTAGCTTCATCTATTGGCTAGAATTGGGAGGCATATTATTTTCCAGAAAATTGTTATCCTACCTATTAACCTCCTTTCAATCAGATGATTTATTTATAGGTACTGATCTCTAGAATAGATAATTCCATTTTAAGGCCTATTTTTAGGATTCTAAAGTGTTAATAAATGTTTCTTTCATGATAAATGATTAAATGAGAAGCATAACTCAAAAATAATATAAACCATTACTAATATGTTCCAATGGATTCAAACTTCATTTTCTTAATATCAATTATTGTTTATCTATATTTGTATATAGAAAACATGGCAATTAGTTAATGAAAAATATCCTCTTAAAATCAAACCATTCCATGGATTCAGTTTCATCCAATTATCTCATATTCAAAATGAGTTTCCACCATTGATCTTATTTACCTTAAAAATGATAAACATCTATGAGAAATTTTTCATTTTTTCTGAAATGAAGAGAAGAAAAAATTTACTCAATGGATCTAATAACTCACTTAGATAATAGTGGATCAAGAGATTAACCAAATTAAGGTTATTGTTTCTTCATGAAAGAGTAAATATTAATTTTTTCCCTCTATTGATCATTTAGAATCATAACATGTTTCATGGAAGAGAATGTTTCATTATCATACAAACAATATTATGAATTTCAGATTCTCTAGCATTTGGCATCTCAGGTGGAAAATTGTTTTGTTGTCTATAACATTCATTATTATCACAATGTATTTTGGTTCCATCCATTTTTAAAAACCAAAAATATTAGTGTTAGCTTCCTGATATAATAATTAAAGTGAAATATCATAGTATCATTAAATATCATTCACATCATGGTTAAATTATGAAACCTTCTTATTAATGTATGGAACCTTAGGTCAAATATAGGTTATCCATGATCATTTACCAAATTTTATAATTTTATCTAATATGTATCATTATACTCGGTATTTTCACAAATATTTTCAAATAAAAATATCCAAATATAGAATAAATAAATACTATTATACCAACTATAGTTACCCAAGGATTTTTACATATATATTACATCTTTTTATATGATTATTCAATACCTTTCACAAATACACACTGAAGGACTACATTAGTTTACTATCTTTAGATAATATATAAAAAATATTCTTATTTCATGAAAGATCTAAACAATAGCCCACTATGATTATCATAAATAATACTCTTCCAAGACTTACCCAACCTAAATCATTATTCATAAGTTGTTGAAATAGAACATAATAATGGGTGATGTTAGTTTTTAATTACGTTTAAATTAGGAAAATATCATTTTATGATCTCATGAAAACATAAGAAACGAATAATGTTATGGGTCATGAAATTAAAATAAAAAGTTCATACCCAACCTATAATTGATTATAATCATGATTCATGGAAAAAAATTAACCATTTAGAAATACATAAATAATGAGAGTGAGAAATCATCATAATTCAATCATGTACCACATTTTAATGTCATATAATTGTAGAACCAGCATTGATATATAGAAAATTTAATTTTTCACGGTTAAACAACGAGTCTATCAAATCAAAGTGTATCATGAATCATCACCTCATTATCATTTCATAACCGATCATGAAACATTACCTATTTCCCATATTGGATAAATCACATCAACTAGTTTCCCGTAATAGATCATGAACAACAAATTGTTTCCTATAATTATCTCAATAGATATAAAACATATTATAATACATTAGAGGGATGTTATATTCTAGGACCAACCACCACACAATGAAAACCTTACATATGATTTACATAATATTCTAAAAAAATCATCATATCACTAGTCTATAACCATTTAAAAGAAAATGGGTTTCATAAACATTTCAAATTTTATTTCATTATTAACCCCTGAGAAATAAATGTGCTTTATAAGAATATGATGGTAATAATTATGAAAAATATTGGTAATGTTTTAGGATGGAATCATTGTACCATATATCCCATAGAATATAATTAAAATCAAAGGATGTTATCATAGACGAAAATTACATTAAAATAATCACTAGAAAATTTCATAATGGAAATACCCTTTTAACATTGAAATAACTTAGTTAAAATCATAAAATGATTCCACATATTAAATAAAATATTATTATTTTAACAAATCCTATATTACATGTAAATATGTCTTAAAATCATTGACTAGCTTGTTGGAAGTAAATTATATTCATTTCATATAAGTTAAAATATAATTTTCCTTTCAAATATTTTTAAAAACTAAAAAATTACCTCATTTGGAAAATAGTATGAAAAATTATTTTCAACCATTTTAATGAAAGTAAATAATTTTTAAAAATGAAACTAAAAAATAATTGTATAAGATTAAGAAAATTATTTAAATCATTTTTAGAATACATTGATATAGAATAAAATGGATTCTCGAACAAAGAGAGGATTAATGTACAAGTTCCATAAAAATAGTCTTTCAATCTCTTGAAAAAATAAAATGAATAAAATGAATAGAAAAAATGTATATTTAATAATTAAAAATATGATAATATAAATTAATTTTATTTATTTGATAAGGATCATTTAAATTCTTTGATTGAAATTAAATAATAAATAATGTAGATTTAAAATAATATAGAAACATAAATCCATTACCTCATTCATAATCTTTCTTCAAACACATTTAAAACACTTGATTAATAAATATAGATTTATTATATATGAATAAATTTTTTTACTCATATCTATAGTAAAATTTATGTTTTTCTTATATAATATTATCATTATTTTATATATAATTTCTTATTAAAATCAAATTTTTGGGAGATGACTGCTTTAAGTTTGATAATGATTCGGTTTGATAGTTCTGATCCTTAAAAATTCATCCCAACTTAATCATCTTCAAAAAATAAACAATGAAATTTTTTTAATATATATATGTATATAGTCATATATAAAAGGAAGATACAAAATAATTAATCACACCATTAATAGAGACGTTAAGTCGCGTGTATGCATGAACATTTTTTCTATTATTCAATAGATGCATAAAACGGTACGTAGAGAATAATTCACCATTATATAATAATTTTTATATAATATATAATATATATTCATTTAATCTATCATTATTACCATCCATATAAAGTGGAAATGAAAAAAATCACATCACTCCATGGAGGTGGTAGTGCACATGTATGCATGAGCGATGTTATCATCATCCTACAATATGGAATTTAAGAAGGTAGATTTGATATTATAACTCTAGAATAATAAAATTTTCAAAAATTTTATATATAAACATTAAACACATAATAAAAACCATCTAGGAATTAATTTTATATAATATGTATAATGTCTCTATGTGGATATGGTAAGATATATTATTGAATGAGTGTTAATTTCACTTCTTATTTGATGGAAAAAAGGATGAAAAAATATTGTTTCATATTAATTATAAGATTTATGTATATTGATGTTACTGAATTTATTATTTTATGAAGAATATAATAGATTTATAGGATTTTTAAGAAGAAAAAATTGAAAAAGGTTGGGTAAGACAATTAACACTTTTTTATATGAATATTTTATATTATTTGTTAAGGACCCATAGAATGGTCTATTAATAAGAAAAGAACAACTAATTAATGGGTATGGATGTTTATAAAAGAATTTGGAAGGGTTTGGTGGAGAAATAATTCTCAACGTGGTGTAATGATTATAAATGAGTGGTGCCCATTTATATGTGAGAGGAGGGGCACTCTATAATTTCATAAAGTACTAATATATAAAAAAGTTATTTTATAGAAAAATGAATCTAAATGGATACATATTTCAAGCTAAGGTTTTATTTGGTTTAAATACCATCCAAAAATAACATTCGTAGTAGTTTATTGGCTATGTTAAACATATATTTTTGTTAACCCCATAGGCAACGTATTTTAACCTTTACAACATAAATGTATTTTTCATTTTGAAAGGGATATAATTTTTTTATAAGTTAATAATTGCTTCATAAATGTATAAGGTATTAAATTATTTAACATATCTTATCCACCTTTTCCAGTTTCAATATTTTTATTATTTTTAAAAAATATAAGAAACTATTATCTTCATAAAATATGATTAATATCAATTTTGTTATTATTAATTTAATTTGACATTAAAGAGATTTAAAAAATATGTAATTAAAATATAATAATTTAAAAATAAATAATATTTTATATTAAAATATAATATTTATAGAATAATATAAATCATAAAAATTATATTAATTTTAATATTTCATAAGCCATGTATTTAATTTTTCTATTAATTTAAGAAATATTGTGTTGGTTTTTCACAATAATTTAAGGTAATTATATAATAAATAATAAATAAATATAAATTAGCATCATTAAAATTATTTTATTTTTTTGAAAATAACAATTATTATTCTTTTGGAACTTTCTTTTGACCCTATGTGAACATAAAAGTGAGATTTAAAAGTAAGAGAATGCATTTTTTTATTTTTTTTGGGAATTAAATATAATATAGATCATTTTTATGGACAAGTTTCCCTTAATAAATTAAAATTTGTGACAAATGTGATAAGGTTATAATTCACTTATGATATAGGAATTAAGATGAAAAATGGTGAACATTAAACTTAGTTTTATCCTAGGTTATCCTGATTTACCCTTCAAAAAGTTGATGAATTTTACCACATTTATTATTAATAATGTTTGAGAATAAAATGGGTTTATTTAAGAAATTAGGACCTCATAATTCCAAATATGGAATCCATTTTTAAAAATTCAATTTTTATATGTTTCGCAATTTCAGTTTAAAATTTGTGTGCAAAACTCGACAGATTTATTTTTTTAATTTTTTTAAGCATTAAATTGGTTTTAATTATATAAAATGCATAGAAAAATTATAATATTAACATATATAATTCATTAAAATATTTTTCCTTTTTTGATTAATTTTATTTATTATGATAAAAAAACATTTCTGTCGTAAAAACAGTTTTTTAAAAACCATAACAAATATTTTCAAATGATTTTTATTTTCATTTATTTTTAATTTATATTTAATGAATCCATTTTATGATCAATAAAGTCATACTATTTCCATTATTTTTGAATTCTTATTCATATCGATCAATCCATCATTTATGTGATAATTAACGCAATAAATAATCATATTTTAATACTATATAATGGTTCATTTAAGGTCGATGTTGTGTGTAAAGAAATATATCAAATAAATAAATTTATTATTAGAGAACTATATCATAAAATTTAAATGCGTTACAAGACCCCATTATAGCCATATAGTCTCACCAATAGATAATGGTTCAAGAACATAATCATTCTTAGGGATCTAGCGGGTCTATAGTGCATGATAGCAGAGCACACAACTGAATATTCTACATACTATTATTGTTCCCATGAAATATCTCAAGGGAGTTGGAAAAAAACAAGAAATAAGATCCACTTGAATTAAAAAATCACATAAACTACCCTAAACTCACCTACAACACCCATACATGAAATAACATCACTTATATAATTCATCCATCTATAAAAAAACAATATTATTTAAAGGGAAATAATCCAAAAATATCATAAAAGGGGACACATTTTAGGGAAAACCCAGAGACCAAGTTACACAATCCTTAATAGTTCCTAATGCACCTAAGGTAAAACTAATACTGAATTCTAATTACATATCTAAAAAAAATTTAAATTTCATTTAAAATCATTTTTTTAAATTTTATCGACCTATTATTTTCATAAAAAATATTACAACTTTTTTGAAGAATGTTTAATAGAGATAAGAAATACATGTCTAAAGACCATAAGTGTTCATTGTATTTAATTACATGATATAAAATCTAATTGATTCATGCATTATATTTAACAAAACCAATAATTATCTTCCCATTTAGTACTTTTCATAGACAAACCCTATATAAAACATTCTTCATAACCTAGGGGAATGTAAACCTTAAAATGTTTGAGCTCAGATTCTTAATAAGTGTAAACAACGAAGATATCAATTTACGTTCATATGAAATAATAAAATAGGAATAATTGTATGAAAATATGAATATAATATAAAATTTCCATAACTAATATATTATTGATAATCAATATGATTCATGGAACAAAAAATTATTATTTCAAAGGACATAAACTATAAGAGTAATAAATAATTATAAATTCTCCATAAACCATAAGACCATTTAATATAATATTGGAACCATCAGATGGATAGAAACCATTTAATATATCAAATTTAAAATCCAACACCATAAAATCACAATGTTTCATGCATCATAAACCATTCCACATTTCATAATGGATCATGCATCACCACCTGTTTCCCATAGAGGATCAAGCACAACGACATGTTTCACATATCAGATCAAGAACATCAGCTTGATTCCATAATTATCTTATGATATATAATGATTTAAAAAATACATTGGAGGGATTTATATGTCACCACCACCAAGTAATGAATATCATTCATATGTGTTACCCAAGAACACAACACAGTCATTATAACGTAACACATAAAAAAGAAATGGATTTCCAAAGAATTTCATCATAGCATAACCCATAGAAAACAAAAAGGATAGATTAAAATTCTGAATCCTAAACAAAAAACATAATACAGAAATTAAATAAATAAGGATGGAACCATTTTATTATATTCCTAGTAAAACCAAACTTAGAAAAAAATTTCTTGACGTTGATGAATAATAATTCTATAAGTAATCCCTAATATATTTTTGAGGAAAATATACCTTTTCACTTTGAAATATATTATTTTAAATATATAATTTACAAAATATTAATGAAAATATTTTTGTTAAAAATATCCTTGAAAAATCATTATGTAATCATTAAATCATTTAGTGTTCATGGTGGTGGAAACTACCTTTCATGAAATAAATGTTAAAATAAAGATTTATTTCACATTTTTGGAAAAACTCAAATGCACCACATTAAAAAAAGTGTCTAAGAGATTCATTTTTATGAATTTATAAAAATCAAAAAATGATAAAAAAGGATTTCATCAAGAATTATAGAATATAAAAAACTACCATTGAAATTTCTTTATGAAACAAGGACATCAAATTCGAAATATTTTTTACTGAAGTGAGTAATAGAGTAAATTATTCTTAAAAACCATATTTTGGTATCTTTAGTTATTAAATATAGTTAAATTAATAGAAAAATGTTTTATAAAATAATATATAGATATGGACAAATTTAAGTGTTTCTTTCATGGTAGAGCAAAATATTTCTTCATCGACAGAATAATAAAAACAATAATGATAAAAATTGGGATTACAACATAAAATATATTACCAAAATGATATATTTATAATCATCATAATGATGAAATAAAGAAAAATATATATATATATCTAAATAAAAATTAAATTCAAAATAATAAAATACATTAATGGGTATTGTATATAACACAAAAAGGGAAGAAGTGGTTATTATGGAATGTTCTTGACATAGATAAAAGTGAGACTAAAATCCCTTAATTTAAGTCTCAAACACCTTCTTATACATTAGAATATCTTATATAATAAATATAATAATATTATAAATATATTACATAACCATCATTGTATAAATCATTCCATATATGACTTTCATATTACTTTTTATTTACTGTCTATTAAAAATTCCTTAATAAAATCATGTTTTGCATAATAACTACATTATTTTTTCCGGTATCTTTTTTTTATATGATTTTGAACATGGTTACATCGCCTCAAGAATTGTTACAACAATATAATGATAATATTTTATTCATTATATATGTTTGAATACCCCCTCCCTCTAAAGTTTCCCCTCCTGGGATAGTAATGGAGAAAGGGAGATAATGAACCCTTGAGTCCCTCCTCCAGTAGTCCTTGGGTTGGTTATTATAACCAAGAATAAGAATATTTCAAAACATTTGAAGAAATATCGTTTTTTGAAAAAAGATCTAGAGATATGATGGATCATCCACAAAACAAATCTAATACATATATGAATGAAATCTGAAAACAATCATACATGCATGTTACAAAATAAAATAGAAGAAAACACAATAATGTATCAAAAGTGAAGTACCCAAAACCAAGATAAAGCAGTGACTCACCAAATGTACAATGAATGAACAAGTAAGGTCCCACAAAATAGGTGAAATCCTCTCCGAAACCTGAAAATGGATTAATATACGTAGGGTGAGAATACATGTATACTCATAAAGAATACCAAAGTCTATCATGAACATGTAAAGGAATCATACAAATTCCCCTATGAGAAAACAGAAAAAAGCCCCTAGTATGTATGTTAACCTTCCCAACCTCACCAAGGCATTATGAGAAAATAATGCAACTCATGTAATTTAATATAATGCACATCGATGACAAGGTACCCCACACAACTTCCCACTGGCTAACCACTCAAAACTAATGTCAACCGTCCTCTCCCTCCCACCTCTTTCAAAAGTACCACATCACAACCTACCCACACACACATGGGCCACAAACCGCATCACATCCCAGACATAGACTCCTAGGCAACAAACCACACCTCACCCCGAAGATACCCGATAAAGAAAAACTCGCCTCATCCTGAAGAACCCTGTGAAATCCCAACTCACCTCCAAACACCAAGTCCTCACAAACCACAATCAAATCAAATATTATTCAGCTATCACCACCTAGAAGTGGGAGAAGGGAGAGTTGGTGGAAATCCATCCATCATCCCACCTGGATGTTTGAGAAATACAACCTCTCCCCAATGATGATAGGGGTGTTTTGCACACAGTAATCATCTGGGGTGGGGTGCATACTGAATTCACAAGAACAATACAATTGTATACATATATGATGACAACCACTCATTCACAACCTATGGGTTCTCAACCAAAATACTGAATTAAAACACTTCCAACATCACTATAACCTCTTAATGCACAACATCACACAACAATCACAAAACCCAATCACATTCTAAAACAATTTATTTAATCATTTCCATACCATTAGACAAACCAACTCAAGCCATTAAATTACTTATCAATCAATTATTTATTTCTTCCCATACCTATCTAGGAAACTAAGATACAAAGAAATAGTCAACAAAGTCACTATTAACAAAATCACAGCCAACATAGTCATGCAAAAGGTGAATGAGCGAATGGGAGAACACTAGCTCCCTATGGCGTCATCAGCCCCAGCGACGGTACCTCCCCCATCGGGGGCAGGGGGACCTTCAGGGTCCTCCAATGGAGTCCCTTCACCCTTCACCCCTTTTTCAAACCCAGATTTTCTTCTTCCTTTTCCTTCTGTCTTGCTGAATCCGAAGGTCTCAGAGCTGCTTGATGGGCTGCCGAACCTCCAGTTGTCGTCCTTGGAGATCTCGGCCTCTTCAGATTTGTTGAAACACACCATGGTTGCTACATTTCTTGGACGTCTCTTATCGGTTGATTCATTTGAATGGTTTTTCTTTGATGCTTGGGGTTTGCAGGATAGGGTGACGATGGGTCTTCTAGACTATCGGCAGATAATTGTGTGGTTTGCTTCGGAATCTGATCTTATCCAGGCATGGTCAAATGATCCTTGAGTCTTCAATGGTTTCAAATATTCTCTTCTTCGGTGGACCTTCGACTTGCACATCAAGCGGGATTCCCTCATAATGGCGATTTTGGTTAGTTTTCCCAGCCTCCCTATGCCATTTCAAAATCCATATGTGATGCGTATGCTAGGAAACCTAATAGGTAGATATCTGTGCTTTGATAGTCGCACGGAGGAGCTTTGTCACCCAGTTAATCAACGTATTTGCGTGGAAATGGATATATCCAAGGATCCGTTTGAGTATGTGTGGGTCACCGTGGGTGAAGAATATAGATGTAAACAGAGGGTGATTTATGAGTCATGGACGGATTTCTGCTTGGGTTGCAAGTAGCTGGGTCATGCGTTGAGTTTCTGTCGTAAGGTGCTTCGAATGAAGAACATGATAAGGGGAATTGGACAGATCAAGGAGAGGGAACCACTGGTTGAGACAGGGGGGGGAGTTTCAGGGATCTTCGCTGAAGGATGCTAGCAAGGGGAAGGAAATTTCCCTTGAAAAACAATGTAGGGAGGAGTTCCTAACAGGTAGTCTTTCAGGTAATGGTTCTTTGGGTATTGAGGTAGAAGCTAACAGAAGGGAGGATGGTTTTTTGTCAGTAGGGTGTGGATAATGGAGAAGGACGGGTGGCTGGTTGTACCAAGGAGGCTGGTGTGGAGGCTATGAAACAGATCTCCTCGATGATAGAAGTGGTTGGAGAGGCAATAGCTATTCAGATGGATCTTATGGACAAGGGGATGGAGGAAGGTTCGGTTCAGATTGATGTAGTTGGAGGGGAAAGCATGCCTCAGTTAGCGATGGACCAGGAGTATGTTTCACTGGTCGATGTAGGGTCTGGAAGTAGTTCTTACAAGAGGGAGCGACATGGTCAAAGTTCTTTAAAGGATAATCAGGACAACCAAAGGCATGCTTCTATTCCCCTGAACAAAACATTTTAAGTTCTACTTGAGGATGCTTCTGGTTCCATGCATATTATTCCTTTTGACATAGGGAGAGGGCATAATAATGAATGCAATGGGGGTGAACGCTCTCACTCGGAAGTTGGAACACCATCTTATGAGAATGGAAGTAAATCAAGGATGAGGAGAAGGAGGGACTATTCATCATTGCCTCCCCCTTTAGAGACCAGATCGTCCAGGAAGACAAATGGGAAAAGGGAGACCTCGGAGGAGGTGGGCACTCGGATGGCAGGTGTCTAGGGTGGGCATCCATTGGAGTTATTTCTTAGCGGTGAGGAGGAAGTGTCTGAACAGGTTCTATGGCTCAATTCATAGGAGCAGGAGGCTACTTCCATTATGGGTATTACCTTAAGAGCAAACTTCAATGAGGAAAAATATGCTTGGATTGACAATAAAGACCTAATCCTTGTTTGGGGTTTCAACAAATGGAAGATCAAAATTGAAGATTATATACAATCATGGGACCAAATGGCCTCAGAATTTGAAAAGATCCTATCAGATTCCCCAAACATACAGGTTTCTTCTTTATCATGGCAATTGTTTTGGGATATGGTATCTGGTATGTAGAGACCCGAAGCTTATCGTACATGGACATTACATTACTTTTGCGGAATACTTAGTACATAACAAAAACACACACACAAGGATCGTAATAGTTTAGTGTCTTTGGAAACTCGGAACGTAATCTTCTAATCGTGGTGAAAGATCTTCAATATCTCCCATAAAGATCTTCCCTTTTTTTTACCTATAAACCTTTCTTTATATCCCGGGGAAAAGAAAACATAAAAGGGTGAGCTCAAATGCTCAGTAAGGGTAAACAAAAGAAATATCAATCACATCATATACATAAGAACATAGCTTTTTGGAAATCTTAACCTGCAAAAGAGCTCATAATATCATAACATGGGATAAATCATAGAAGTGAAAATGAGATCCCCATAATCATAAAATGAAACTTGAAACTTTTTGGCATGCACACATAATCATGGAAAATCATTTCTTGTTAGTCATGACTCATTGCCAAGACTATCTTAGTGGACAAAGTCCCTTTCTAAATCGAGTAACCCTCATTTCAGTCCTATTTCACTGAACCGGTATAACCTACCGTTCCAGCCCTGTCTATCTCATGAGATATAAAATCTTTACCCAATGCATTGGAGGGATATATAGGTCCCACCCATCTTATAATGAATCCTTTCTTATGTGTGCCACATAATCATAAACCATACATCATCACATAACACATGTAACAAAAATGGGATTCTTGAAACATCATGAAATCATAAAAAAAACCATATAAGATAAAGGAATTCATAAAAATATTTCCATCACAACATAATCAAATCCATGTAATAATAGGGATAAAAACAGAACCCTTTTATTATCTTAGATGGAAAATAATTTTGATAAAATACTTGAACTCCATTCTTGAGGAAAATATCCTTTCTATTTCAAAAACATTTTTCCTTTCATAACATGTCATATGACTTTAAAACAAAATAAGATGATTAAAAATAAATTTAAAAACTTGTAAAGGAAGCTTCTTGGAAATAATGTTTTAAAAATCCATTCATGCCGTATAAGTTAAAAAAAACATTCTTCGTACTTTTGTCGGAAAAGTCAAAAAGTACTTCGTACGAAAAACGACAAAAGATTCCTTTCATTTCATTTACTAAAAACTCACCGAAGGGTAAAAATGGATTTAAAAAATTGTAGGTGGATGGAAATAATATTACATATTGATGAAACATGGATGTGGATGATAAAATACACCCCAGTAAATACTTACGAATAAACAGTCTCGGATAAAAATGAGATTGTGATATTTCCCTTACCTTAGGTCCGACTTGCTTTGTAAGTGTCCGAACCTCCTGTATAATGATTTAAATAATGTTATTGACTTATTACAGAATCATATTCATTGTTATGATATCATATCTGGTTCACTTATGACATTATATTACCCGTTCTTTTGTAAATTCCATGTTAAAGAAGCGTTTTGGGTAAAATCGTTTCATTTATCGTAGGTGTTTTGACTTGTTGTTCTTGACATCATTATTACTTATATCATGATTTACTTACTTACAGAATATAAAATATGATTTATATATCATATATATTCAGTATATATATATATATATATATAATAGGTAGATAAATAAAATGAAAAACACCGTCCATGGAGACGGTAGTCCGTACGTACGCATGAACGCTGTTTTCCTTTCCTTATTGTCTTGAAATGGAAGTAAGTAGATGACATACATATGTATATATATACATAAATCCCGTAGCTTTATAATGTCATATATTTCATTATTATTTCTTATATATACATTATAATCATTCTTAAATGGTTAACATGGAGAATGAATCTCATCGCGTCGTGGAGACGGTATTCCGTACGTACGCACGAGCGATGATATCATTTCTATAAATATTGAATTGAATTGGAGTGGATTATACAATATATCAGAATCAATATGATGTTGTAATAACTATGTATAGTTATTCTTTACACCATTATACCCATCCATGTAAGGTGGTGGTGGAAAATAGATTACACCACGGCGTGGAGACGGTATTCCGTACGTACGCACGCGCGGTGATTTCTTTTTCCGCAGGATGGATAGATGGTGAAATAGGGTTGTTTCATACTTATAATAACATATCAGTATATGAGTGATACTGATGTTATTACTTCATAATGAAACAACCTAAGAAGAAGAAGTGGAAGAATAAATAAAGATGAAAGAATTGGTAACGGTAATTACCTCTTCTTTGAAGTGCCTCTTTGAGACCTCCTCTTAGGGGACTAAAATTGGTCTTTGAGGAAGACCAGAACCTCTAGGATGTTTCTAGGGAAGTGGAGGGGAGAAATTGGCAGGGGTTGGCAGAGCTTGAGTGCTCAAATTGGTGTGAGGAGGAGGGGGAGGAGGTGTCCTTTTATAGGGGAGGAGAGGGGCACCTTAGGAATATCTCAAAATATTATTTTATATTAAAGTCAAAATCGGTTTATAATGGTTCCAAAGGGTCTTATTTCGAAGCTAAAGTGGGGAGGGGTCGAAATCCTATCAACCAATAAGATTTAGACAAGTTTAGGGTATTGTTTTAACCTTATCAATTAGATTTAACTCTAAGATAAATAATTTAACTTTTACCGTGTCTTTTTGTTTTCTTTCACTATATGGTTAATACACTTACTATAACAAGCCAAACGAACCCCAAATTGTTTATTATTAATATATATATCCTTAGCTAAGTCATTTGGCCGAACCTTAGATTTTTAGGAATAAAATAACAATTAATAATATAATATTTGATTTACAAACTATTTTGTGTCAATTTTGATACTATTTGATATATGATTTTTTTGAAAGTCATAACAGAATTATATGTTCGATCCAAGTAGATTAGATCAACAATAATATATCATGGTAACCTAGAAAATTAGTTTAATTCATAAAAAGTCTCAAATTATATTTATTTTGGTGTTTATAACATCAATTATGTCAATATTTTATTAATAAGATAATTACTGCATCATCATTGTGTCATAAATAAATTAAATTATTTGATGTCTAAAAATTACAAATAAAATACCATCATGTAGTAAATCTTTTTATATTTCTAATTAATATTTACAATCGAATTTATCTTATGTATAACCCCATATTAAAAATGATTTACTTATTAAACTTTGATTTTAACTATTTTAACCCTTCTTTAAATAAATTAATAATAAATGTCCTAATCTAATCCAAGTGGGCCTAAATGGTCATATTTTATTCCTAAGTTTGTTTTTGGTCGAATTAAACTTGTCCAATAGAATTAAGACATGTGTTAGGGTAATAGTAATATCATATTTACCCTTAGTTACCCTATTTACTATTAATCGTGGTAAAAAAAAGTAAAAAGTTACTATTCACCAAAAATTATTTTCATCTCATTGAACCACATTTTACTTACTGACATCAACCGTGTCTCTCGGATTTTTGAAATTCCATTCACAGAAGCGGTAAAATTAAGTTTTATGAAAAATTCAGTTTTTTTTAACTACCACTTAGTAGTTTCACTATTCATCAAAAATTGATGTTTTTCAGAACAATGCCAAAATTTCATCCCAAGCTATATTTCATATTCCGAATTCAAAAATGAAGTATATTTTACCAAATTCATATCATAAAAGTTGCATTAATTAATTTTATAATTAAATCCCGCTGTTAAAACAAATAGCGTGTTTTTAAGAAACAATATCTATCAAAAGATTGACACTTGTTTATGTCTAGTTTAAATGTGAAATTACATCCAATGACCAACATTGTATTAAATTGTAAAAATATATTCTAAATATACTTTAAAACTACTCAAATTAATAATTTATCACTATTAATTATTTCAATTAAAAAAGTACTTTTTTAATTATAATTTAGTAATTTTCACTATTCATCAGAATATGAAAGTTCTCCGAAATGTACCAAAATTTCACCTTAGGCTAAATTCGATACTCCGAATCCAAAAATGAAGTTCATTTTGAAATATAATATTTACAGAATTTTAAAAAGTGGTTATTACTATTCATAACGGCTAGTTTTAATAATATTTTAATAGCATATCGTTGTTTAGTGAAACTCGGTATTGTGTATTACACACGCTATCGAGGAAGGTCGCAATTGCGTGTAATGTAAGGCAAGTCAAGGATGTGTGTTGTGCAAGCTCCTTTTGGTGTAGCGTACAACACAAGACATTAATAAAATTAAAAAGAATATTTTTTATAAAATCTTGGGCTGTTACATTCTACCCGCCTTAAAATGAATTTCGCCCTCGAAATTCGTCGGGGTTATAAATGGTTTACTATTCGAAAGTTTCTTTAATAGAAACCCACATCGTAAGAAGGAATATCAAAACTAATCTTTAAAAACAAAAGTATGAAACGTAACGGTTACCCAAATAAACAAATCATTGGGTTTCCACATAGGTGAAAAAATGGATATGGAAGAGAAATCTAACCATCATGTTCTGATGGAGAGTGGTAGAGAACATGGCTATGGAAAATCCAATAATCACAAATCCATAGATTTGTGATGATATAAGGTACCATCTGATTCATCAGGTATAAGATCACTAGGACAACATTTTTGGTTTTCAAGATCATTTCCCTAAAGTTGAAAATTTGATTTAGAATAAATACTTACTTTATTTTGGTACAATCTCACTATTGTTCATGCCTTGAACAATTTCCACTTCATCTCTTAAATAAATGAAGTTGAATTTGTTATTCGTGAAGTGTTAGCAGATCATGTGATAGAATGACGAGTCATTCCATCTGTCTCAAACAAAAGGTTAGTAAAAATTATATACATAAGTCGATCTATAGTGAGATTAATCACATATGGTTTCTAAAATGGACTTATACTTCATATATCATACTGCTTAATATAATAAAACTAGTTTCTACTAAACAGGGACTTCCTGTAGGTCAGTGGTAGGCGATAAAGGCTAGTCGCACTTCGGTTGTGGGTTCGATTCCTACAGCCTTGTCCGAAGCGATGGGCTGTCGCCCATCCTGCAGGTTGTCCTTTTTCTAAAACTACGTTACTATAACATCCCATCAATAATATCGAAAATCTTCTATCCTTAAACAATACTAACTTATGTCCAACATAATCCAGTCTAATCTTTAGGCTTATACATAATACTGCAGTCCACTCTCATAATATAGTAACAACGATTACCAGAGATTTAATACTGTCGTTGATCCCCACATATCACAAGATATGTCTTGTTGGTCACATTCCAAACATTCAAAGTCCTTAATTGTGTATTCTCTTGAATACCTTAGTGAAAACATGAGTGCAGTTAAAAGTTAACACTTTACACATACCAAAATCCTCAAAATTCTATATACTCAAACCATGATATCACTTAGTCCTTATATCAATCATGAGCTCATGAATACTATTAAACATTTCATTTTCTCGTCATCATTATGCGCATATCATCTTATTTCCAAAAAATATCTCAATCACTTTGAATACCACATCAATAAATATTGCAATACTCAATGATACAACATTATTTTGGAATCCCATTACATAAACACTTAATCATTCCACCACATCGTTGTCATATTCAACATTGCCAATAGTGATCGCATGTGATTTCCCTTTGTCCTTTTCTTTCAGTGGTTGCTCATGTTGATCATCACTAACCCTTGGATTAGGGCAATTATTAGCATAATGCCCCATTTCCTTGCACTTGAAGCATTGAAGTGTTGGCGGTGCGTTCTCTACAGTGTTTGCTTTATTCACATCATTAGAAACCCTTTTTCCATTACTTCGACACTCAGCTGCTCGATGACCTTCTTTTCCACACTTAAAACATTTTCTAGTCCCTTTAAGACAATCTCCACCATGCTTCTTTCCACACTTTGTGCATAAGGAAACATTCATCTTCTTTTCACCATTATTCTGAGATTTCTCCTTGAACTCCATCTTTCGTTTCTTGTCAAAACCATGAGATGGATATGTAACACCAACTTCCATTTCTACCTTGATAGCACAACACACAATTTCTTTATAGCTACTGAATTCTCTTATAGCTAATTCCCTTCGAAGACTTCGTTTTAAGCCACTGAAAAATCGATCAACTTTACATTCAGGTTGGATGATAATTCCAGAAGCATACCTTGCAAGTCTTGTAAAATTTGCTTCATAGGTACCAACAGATTCATCGTCCCTTTGCTTCAGTAAAAGAAACTCTTTCTCCATCTTTGTTCGAAGAATACGAGGGAAGTACTTACTGAAAAACAAGTTCTTGAACTCGTCCCATTCCATGGACTCAATTTCATCTCTTGGCCTCGTATTCTTGATAAGATTCCACCATTGATCAGCTTCACCTTCCAAACGATATACTGCTAAGATGACTTTATCATGATCAGAACATTGAAGAACTGAAAATATCTTTTCAGTAGTACTGATCCATTGTTCAGCCACAAGTGGATCATAAGACCCACTGAAAGAAGGTGGACGTTGCCTCATGAAGGACTCAATAGAATATTGTTCCCTTCTCTGCTCATTTGGAAGTCCAGAATGATTCATAGCTTGTGTAAGTATAGCAATAAGATTTTTCACTCCATCTCCCATAACATTTGTTTGTTCAGGAGGGCAATCATTGCATTGTCCATTGCATTGATCAACACGGTTCCTTCGGGTTCCAGCCATCGTCTAAAACCCAAAAAGAATAGTGTGAGAGGCAAAAATCATGCTAGGGAAAACAACATAATAAAGGGGGAGTACCTTCAATATCCAACATCTTAGGTTTAATTCTATGATCTTTAGCGTAATTCTATTACTATAACCTATACGTATACTTATCCCTAGGGTCATCCCTAGACATACCTTAGAAATATCTCTAGGGATCTCACTAACGTTTTCGCATCCTAGTTTCCAATGGTTGACTAAACCATTCCTCTGATACCAACTGTAGAGACCCAAAGCTTATCGTACATGGACATTACATTACTTTTGTGGAATACTTAGTACATAACAAAAACACACACACAAGGATCGTAATAGTTTAGTGTCTTTGGAAACTCGGAACGTAATCTTCTAATCGTGGTGAAAGATCTTCAATATCTCCCATAAAGATCTTCCCTTTTTTTACCTATAAACCTTTCTTTATATCCCGGGGAAAAGAAAACATAAAAGGGTGAGCTCAAATGCTCAGTAAGGGTAAAAAAAAGAAATATCAATCACATCATATACATAAGAACATAGCTTTTTGGAAATCTTAACCTGCAAAAGAGCTCCTAATATCATAACATGGGATAAATCATAGAAGTGAAAATGAGATCCCCATAATCATAACATGAAACTTGAAACTTTGTGTCATACACACATAATCATGGAAAATCATTTCTTGTTAGTCATGACTCATTGCCAAGACTATCTTAGTGGACAAAGTCCCTTCCTGAATCGAGTAACCCTCGTTTCAGTCCTGTTTCACTGAACCGGTATAACCTACCGTTCCAGCCCTATCTATCTCATGAGATATAAAATCATTACCCAATGCATTGGAGGGAGATATAGTTCCCACCCATCTTATAATGAATCCTTTCTTATGTGTGCCACATAATCATAAACCATACATCATCACATAACACATGTAACAAAAATGGGATTCTTGAAACATCATGACATCATAAAACAAACCATATAAGATAAAGGAATTCATAAAAATATTTCCATCACAACATAATCAAATCCATGTAATAATAGGGATAAAAACAGAACCCTTTTATTATCTTAGATGGAAAATAATTTTGATAAAATACTTGAACTCCATTCTTGAGGATAATATCCTTTCTATTTCAAAAACATTTTTCCTTTCATAACATGTCATATGACTTTAAAACAAAAGAATATGATTAAAAATAAACTTAAAAACTTGTAAAGGAAGCTTCTTGGAAATAATTTTTTAAAAATCCATTCATGCCGTATAAGTTAAAAAAAACATTCTTCGTACTTTTGTCGGAAAAGTCAAAAAGTACTTCGTACGAAAAACGACAAAAGATTCCTTTCATTTCTTTTACTAAAAACTCACTGAAGGGTAAAAATGGATTTAAAAAATTGTAGGTGGATGGAAATAATATTACATATTGATGAAACATGGATGTGGATGATAAAATACACCCCAGTAAATACTTACGAATAAACAGTCTCGGATAAAAATGAGATTGTGATATTTCCCTTACCTTAGGTCCGACTTGCTTTGTAAGTGTCCAAACCTCATGTATAATGATTTAAATAATGTTATTGACTTATTACAGAATCATATTCATTGTAGTGATATCATATATGGTTCACTTATGAAATTATATTACCCGTTCTTTTGTAAATTCCATGTTAAAGAAGCGTTTTGGGTAAAATCGTTTCATTTATCGTAGGTGTTTTGACTTGTTGTTCTTGACATCATTATTACTTATATCATGATTTACTTACTTCCAGAATATAAAATATGATTTATATATCATATATATTCAGTATATATATATATATAATAGGTAGATAAATAAAATGAAAAACACTGTTCATGGAGACGGTAGTCCGTACGTACGCATGAACGCTGTTTTCCTTTCCTTATTGTCTTGAAATGGAAGTAAGTAGATGACATACATATGTATATATATACATAAATCCAGTAGCTTTATAATGTCATATATTTCATTATTATTTCTTATATATACATTATAATCATTCTTAAATGGTTAACATGGAGAATGAATCTCATCGCGTCGTGGAGACGGTATTCCGTACGTACGCACGAGCGATGATATCATTTCTATAAATATTGAATTGAATTGGAGTGGATTATACAATATATCAGAATCAATATGATGTTGTAATAACTATGTATAGTTATTCTTTACACCATTATACCCATCCATGTAAGGTGGTGGTGGAAAATAGATTACACCACGGCGTGGAGACGGTATTCCGTACGTACGCACGCGCGGGGATTTCTTTTTCCGTAGGATGGATAGATGGTAAAATAGGGTTGTTTCATACTTATAATAACATATCAGTATATGAGTGATACTGATGTTATTACTTCATAATGAAACAACCTAAGAAGAAGAAGTGGAAGAAGAAATAAAGATGAAAGAATTGGTAACGGTAATTACCTCTTCTTTGAAGTGCCTCTTTGAGACCTCCTCTTAGGGCACTAAAATTGGTCTTTGAGGAAGACCAGAACCTCTAGGATGTTGCTAGGGAAGTGGAGAGGAGAAATTGGAAGGGGTTTGCCGAGCTTGAGTGCTCAAATTGGTGTGAGGAGGAGGGGGAGGAGGTGTCCTTTTATAGGGGAGGAGAGGGGCACCTTAGGAATATCTCAAAATATTATTTTATATTAAAGTCAAAATCAGTTTATAATGGTTCGAAAGGGTCTTATTTTGAAGCTAAAGTGGGGATGGGTCGAAATCCTATCAACCAATAAGATTTAGACAAGTTTAGGGTATTATTTTAACCTTATCAATTAGATTTAACTCTAAGTTAAATAATTTGACTTTTACCGTGTCTTTTTGTTTTCTTTCACTATATGGTTAATACACTTACTATAACATGCCAAACGAACCCCAAATTGTTTATTATTAATATATATATCCTTATCTAAGTCATTTTGCCGAACCTTAGATTTTTAGGAATAAAATAACAATTAATAATATAATATTTTATTTAAAAACTATTTTGTGTCAATTTTGACACTATTTGATATATGATTTTTTTAAAAGTCATAACAGAATTATATGTTCGAACCAAGTTGATTAGATCAACAATAATATATCATAGTAACCTAGAAAATTAGTGGAATTCATAAAAAGTCTCAAAATATATTTATTTTGGTGTTTATAACATCAATTATGTCAATATTTTATTAATAAGATAATTACTGCATCATCATTGTGTCATAAATAAATTAAATTATTTGATGTCTAAAAATTAAAAATAAAATACCATCATGTATTAAATCTTTTTAGGTTTCTAATGAATATTTACAATCTAATTTATCTTATGTATAACCCCATATTAAAAATGATTTACTTATTAAACTTTGATTTTAACTATTTTAACCCTTCTTTAAATAAATTAATAATAAATGTCCTAATCTAATCCAAGTGGGCCTAAATGGTCATATTTTATTCCTAAGTTTGTTTTTGGTCGAATTACACTTGTCCAATAGAATTAAGACATGTGTTAGGGTAATAGTAATATCATATTTACCATTAGTTACCCTATTTACTATTAACCGTGGTAAAAAAAAGTAAAAAGTTACTATTCACCAAAAATTATTTTCATCTCATTGAACCACATTTTACTTACTGACATCAACCGTGTCTCTCGGATTTTTGAAATTCCATTCACAGAAGCGGTAAAATTATGTTTTATGAAAAATTCAGTTTTTTTTAACTACCACTTAGTAGTTTCACTATTCATCAAAAATTGATGTTTTTCAGAACAATGCCAAAATTTCATCCCAAGCTATATTTCATATTCCGAATTCAAAAATGAAGTCTATTTTACCAAATTCATAACATAAAAGTTGCATTAATTAATTTTATAATTAAATCCCGATGTTAAAACAAATAGCGTGTTTTTAAGAAACAATATCTATCAAAAGATTGACACTTGTTTATGTCTAGTTTAAATGTGAAATTACATCCAATGACCAACATTGTATTAAATTGTAAAAATATATTCTAAATATACTTTAAAACTACTCAAATTAATAATTTATCACTATTAATTATTTCGATTAAAAAAATTTGTTTTTTAATTATAATTTAATAATTTTCACTATTCATCAGAATATGAAAGTTATCCGAAATGTACCAAAATTTCACCTTAGGCTAAATTCGATACTTCGAATCCAAAAATGAAGTTCATTTTGAAATATAAGATTTACAGAATTTTAAAAAGTGGTTATTACTATTCATAACGGCTAGTTTTAATAATATTTTAATAGCATATCGTTGTTTAGTGAAACTCGGTATTGCGTATTACACACGCTATCGAGGAAGGTCGCGATTGCGTGTAATGCAAGGAAAGTCAAGGATGCGTGTTGTGCAAGCTCCTTTTGGTGTAGCGTACAACACAAGACATTAATAAAATTAAAAAGAATATTTTTTATAAAATCTTGGGCTGTTACATGGAAAGCTTAGTTTAATCTTCAAATCTCCTAGTTAATTGGGTGGTTTTTCATATCTTGGTTGGGGTGTCTTCGGTCTGGAATGTTTGGTTCTCTGTGTTATGCAGTTTGTGGTGTTGTCCTTTTCTTTACTCGTAGATGGAAATATGCTTGGATCTTCTTTAGATGGGGATTGAGCTCTTTCTGACACCGATGCATCTCATTTGGATTTGGAAGTCTGAGAGGGTATGGATTTGACATCGGTACCAGGCCCATGCATCCTTGCATGGGATAGAAATCTGAGTGACATGTCATCGGTGAAAGTTTCTAACCACGTTGCAACTGCTAGGGTGAGGCAGACCTGGTATGTTGTTTTGGTTACTTTTGGGTTTGGTTTTTATGCTTGTAAGGATGGGATTTGCGGTTTCTCACTTTTCCTTAAATGTGTTTCTTAATATAAAAAATATTTGTTAGTCAGTTGATAAACCAAGGTAGATTCACAGTATAAACACACTATATCACGACCTCTGCCTACGGGGTGAAGCATTTTACATGCTACTCATAGAGAAACCTCATGAAAATAAACCATACAAATCAATAATTTCTTCCTTAAAACTCATCCCACCCTGATAACGTACCAAAAAAACCAACCCTGAAATCCCAACTACAACCAATAACACTTTACCACACAACCATTTTTGCAACCCCTCTAGACAACAATTCTCATCCATTCCATAATAAATCTATCCCTCAACCTGAGATTCCATTACACCACCCAAGCCATCCCAATACACAAAAATGTGCTCAAAACCCAAATATAACACAACTAGATAAAACCGACACATAAAATCACCCCATGTACCAAGGAAAACACAATTTATTGATATGAAAATGCATCACTTATTTAATTCCACTTGTTTAATTGAGGGTTTATCACAGAACTGTATGATCCTGGGGAATCCATTAATTAACCAAATATACATGATTAACCCATTTTCATATATAAGTGTACAACCAAAGGAAAAACATGATTTTGGTAATCTATTTAATGTCCCAATAGAGCCACCAATGAAAACAATTTCTAGTGAGGCGTTTAATCCATATAGTCACAATATTAAAACCAACATCAAGCTATAAAATCATAAAAAAACGAATCCCTCTACCCCTTAATTTAAATTAACCAATTATATATCTTTAATTTTTCTAGAACAATTATTATCCATAGGTGGAAGAAATTTGATCCCTCCCATATGATGCATAAAAAAAGAAACAAAGTAAATCCTAACTCAAAAGGATTTCAATAATCCTCGCACAATAATGGATCATGTAACAAACATTCTATTACCACTCCTGTGGGATCTGTATCCACCCAAGGATTTTGTGGAACCACTGCATCCAAAACAACCAAAGAGAACCCCATTTGAACTATAGGATAACATTATCAATCACGTGACAAGATGAAATGGGAGGGGAAGGAGACCCAACTAGAATAAATCACATGAATGGAGAAATAAAAAACCTTATATTGAAGACAAATATATATGGATCAAATAAGGGAATCTAGGAATCAATATTTGATGATGAAATCATCAAAATGCTGAAGATGAGTTGCCAAGTCACATGGGGTCAAAGAAGGGTCAGTGTAGTCATAGGGTTTGACAACTTGAGCGGCTGGAATAACACTAAAAATTTATACCCATGGGGTATTTCACAATATATAATACCCTTTCATACCATTTAATGCCTCACCATTGACAATTATTTAAAAGAACATAACCATTCTATTTATTTTATTTTTTTCAGACCCTGAAACATTTCACATTGTGAAACCCTCATTCATAGCGTGTAAAAAGTCTTCACATCACGAGACCTCCAAGACAAGATATGAAACAAAAATTCACATCACGTAATACAGTTACACGATGTGTAATCTTCATTCTTACAAGTTTTAGCAACTGAGCTTCTACAAACTTCTCCAAGACTCCTTTGAACAACTATAATAACCAAAACTAGAAAAGTAACAAACGAGGAGGGAACAAACTATTACATCACATTTCTCTCAAATTATACTCTCCTTCAAGAATCCAAAACCAAATCTATAATAGAAGGGGTCTCAAAAACAATCCCATAAGATACATCTCAAGGATCTCCTCAAACCTTAAATGTTACAACAAGCCACATCTTCCACACTAAACAACCAAAAACACACTATATAACCTTATCACTACTACCACACACCAAATCTTATCATTCAACCACACTTTCACATAGCCACTACACAAATTACTAGCCACACTATCCCAAACATGAAAATTAGGGAATCTCATATTCTATGTCAAGATACTATCCGTTATAGGCATCGCACACGTGCTCGTATAGGTTTATTCACATAAAAATTAATGCTTCTTGATTAGGAATCATGGTCTCCCATTTTAAATCATTAGAAATTTATCACAAATATCACTAAACACACATCAAAAACCAAGGAAAATAACTTATCTCATAAAACTAAGATGGATAAAATCATCACATTTCAAAGTAGAATATTGAAAAAAAATCAAAACAACTCCATGTACTAGGAACATATTTTCATTTATTGCTCCCATGTACTCTTTTTTTGGCCACCATGCCTCCCCAACACACAAACCAAAAGAATGGTCCATCCACAGATCACCTTATCTTGATGATCCTAGATCTCAACTAGGCACTCCACAATTTTTGTGTCGCTCTCGATTTACAAATATACCCAATCAAGAACATGGGAGTCATCATAAAGATACCAAAGAGGCTGAAAGACATGTAAGACGTCATGGATTCTCTCCAAAAATTATTTCAACGACAACTGGAATGCCAGCTCGCCACCTCTCCCCAACACCTCAAAGGGTTTAAAAAACAAAGGATAAAGCTTACTCCCTCTTCCAAACCACCACTTACCATGTCAAGGGGAAACCATCAAGAACACATGGTCCCCATCCTAAAACTCCAAGGGCTTCCTTCTAAGATTAGAATAAGACTTATACGAGTATTGTACAGCTTTAATCTGGTCACAAATAAGATTGAAATTCTCTTTTGTGTTCTGCACCTTGTCCGGACAAAGAACCGCTGTCTCCCTAACCTCCATCCATCACAATGAATAATGAAAATGTCTTTCGTATAAAGATTAAAATAGATCAATGATTATGGAAGATTGATATCTATTATTAAATGAAAATTGTACCAAGGAAAGGTATCATACTAAAGAACCACCAAATTCCAAGATGAAACCACAAAACATATCCTCTAACATATGGATAGACTTTTCTACCTCCCAAACTATCTTGGGTGGAAAGAAGTGATGAGGCGTAACTAGGTGCCAAAAGCATAATGAAATCCTCTCAAGACTCTCAAGGTAAAAAATATATCCTGATTCAATACAATGTATCTCAAAACTCTATATATCCACACCACCTTGTCCAGATACCTTTTCACACGGCATACATAGTGCATGAGTCCATGATCGCTGAGAAGTGAGTTGATTTCATTAGCGGATCCACTACTACCTAGATAGCATCATAGCATCCCTGGGCTCTGGTTAGTAATATGAAAAAAATACACCGAGATGTCATCCCACTTTCAATCAGGAACATCCAAGGGATTAAAAAAACCACCAGGAACACAATGCTCAGTCTTTACCTGCTACAAGACCAAGTATCTTGCGACAAACGCCGCTACTATCTACTTCACCCTAGGAAAAGAAAAATACATCAATAATCCATGATACATCTTAGAAACATAGTTTTGTACGGTTAAAGGTTAGATATGAAACTCATTATGGTCTCCCTCACACATCTCCACCTGAAAAAACAACTTTCTATGGAACAAAATCTGATTCTGACCATCCATTAACCATCCCTCCAGAGTATCACCATGGAAAACATGATCTTGAAACACCTATGCCTATGAATTTCCGCCCTGAGACTCTTCCACCACCTACATCAGATAAGACTTTACTATTATCTAAAAAAAGCCTCTACTGCCATATAATATTTCTTCTAAGTGAAATAATTCCAACTCCTCCATCTCTCTCCAAGAATCTGAATATTTTTGAACAACCTCCTTCTATGACTTCTTGATTAAAGCATAGACCAATACATCCCCATTTCACAAAGTGTTGGAGATCTCAAAAGCATAGTCCTGAATAAAGTCCATACACTACCACTACTCCAAGTTCAGATATCACTGGGAAGAGGTATAATTCCAACTTTTCTAATCTGTGAAGACCAAAAAACAATCCCTAATGAGTTAATACTACCATAACCTCAACACTAACATGTCATCAGCTAGATCCATACCATGGATAGAATAGTAATTCTCAAGGGGATGTGACTCCCTGGACCATTAAGAGAGCACTACTTGCTACTACATCAAGGAACCTACCAAGGAAAGATGGGAAGAATCACAAAACAAATCAAATATCCCCCCTTCCTCAGGAAACCAGAGCACTAGAGAACTAACAAACTTCCCCTTCAGGTAGCCAATTACTTCCTGACACTAATCACTACACAGAAAATCTTTGTCCTTCAAGGATATGGATATCAATTAGGCTATAACTTGAGGGTAATAGGTTAAAAAATCAAATAATATCCTACAAGACCTAAGAAACTGTGAACCACTTCAACTTTCATGGGTTATTCCCAACAAAATACTACTTCAACATTTTATGGGTCTACTTCTACACCATTATAGGACCCCACATGCCTGAGGAAATGCTCCTATCTAGTCTAAAACGTATACTTGGAAAACATTCCATTTATTTGGTGGCATCTAAGAACCTGAAAGAGAGTTCTAAGGTGTTGAACATGATCCTGTTATGAGTTCTAGTAGAGTAAGATATCAATGATGAAAACAATAAATACCTGATCTAGGAACTCACATAACACAATGTTTATAAGACCCATGAACATAACT